>JAQPPZ010003361.1:16629642-17973928 GCA_028583015.1 Wollemia nobilis
AAGAAGGCCCGACGATTCCTTTCCAACCATATCTGCCACAAGTAGTGATGAAGGCAGATCTTCCACATATACCTAAGACGCCTATTCAAAAAGGGGGAAGGCCACTGGACAAATAAGTCAAAAATGGACTGAGGATGGACCCAATAAATATGAAACACTTGTAATAGACCTAACAAGATTGAGACAAAAAAATTACAATACAGAAACAAATGATCAATAGACTCCCACTCAGACATACAAAGATAACACCTATTAACAACAATCACACCTATTTTTATGAAGTTATCCATGGTGAGGATCTTATTTTGGATGGCCAGCCATGCAAAAAACCCAACCTTCAAAACAATGCTTTTGGGCCAAACTTCCAAGTGAGGGAAAGTAGGTTCATCATTATCAATAAGCATCGAGATAAGCGGTCTTGACGAGAAAATTCCCCATTGTCTGAAGCTTCCCAGATAATTTGGTCCTCAAGAATGCCAGAAGGGAGTAAAGACTGTTTTAATTCATTCTCCAGTATTATTGATGCCCCTGGTAGATCATTATTCATTATTGGCTTCCATACCCTTCTATTGTTTGACAAAGTAATAAAATCTGCAACTTTGGTACCAAAAACTTCAATTGTCCAAGCTCTAAGGGTTGAAAGGATGGGGTCTGCAGAGAGGGGATAGTCCTTTAACCATTTGTGGTCCCAAAAATCAATGTTTCTTCCATTTCCCAGTTTCCAACGTAGCCCTTTGCTTAGCAAGTTTTTAGTTTGAAGGATTGATTTCCAAAAAATTGATCCCCTGGGAGGAAAGGAATAACTTAAGAATTCAATTTCTTGCAAATACTTTCTTCTGATTATAATAATCCATTCTGCATCAAAATACGCCATGCTTGTTTGGCTAGGAGGGCCATGTTTAAATGTTGTATTCTCCTTAGCCCAATACCTCCAAACTCCCTTGGTTTGCAAACCCTATCCCAGGACACCAAGTGAAAGCGCTGCTTAGATTCAGAACCAGTCCATAGGAACCTCTTCGGGATCTGTTCAATTTTAGTGTAGACACTTGTAGGAGCTTTAAAAACAGAGAGAAAGTAGACAGGGATGCTTTGAATGGAAAACTTGGTGAGAACTGCCTTGCCAGCTTGAGATAACAAATTCCCTTTCCATCCATCCAGCTTCGTCCGAATTCTTTCAATTACATTAGTCCACATGGAATCAGTAGCTCTGCCTGCAAATAGAGGAAGGCCTAGGTATGTGGATGGAAGAGTAGACATTGAGCATCCAAGAATCTTAGCAATCTTAATCTGCCTCTGAATGGGAGTGTTAAAGAAATAAATTTTACTCTTTGAAAAATTTACCTTTTGCCCATGACATCCTCATATAGCTCTAGAATATGTTTTATGACCTTAGCCTCAAAAACTAATGCAAGAGTTAACAACAAAGTATCATCCACAAACTGTTCATGTGTAACTTCCTGTGTTTGTGATGATGCTTTAATTCCTGAAATAAGACCAATATTACAGGTAGCTTTGATTGTCCTCCCAAGGGCTTCAACCACAATGATAAACAACATGGGAGAGATAGGGTCACCTTGCCTTAGGCCCCTTTTACTTTGAAAGTATCCAATAGGAGCACCATTAACAAGGACTGAAAACCAAGGTTTCATAAAAAATCCTTCCAAAAGCTTGATCCATTCATGATGAAAACCAAATTTCTGAAGAATGGCAGAGACAAAACTCCAGTTTATGCGGTCATTAGCCTTGTTCATATCCAGCTTGAGAGCAAAAGTAGGTTTTTTAGTCTGGACTACCGAATGGAGGGCTTCATGAACTGTTATGACCCCATCAAGGATGGACCTTCCAGGGACTGAACTGCCTTGACAAACATCAATAAACATAGGAAGGATCTTCCTCATTCTATTTGCAATTGCCTTGGTCAAAATTTTATAAACAACATTACAAAGGCTAATAGGTCTAAAATCCATCATAGATCTAGGAGTAGGAATCTTTGGGATTAAAGCAATAAAAGTGGAGTTAAAACTTCTCGGAATATGCTTTGTGGACTGAAATTCCTTGATAGTAGCACATACATCAAAACCTACAATATCCCAAAAAGCCTAAAAAAAATGAGGTGAAAACCCGTCTGGACCTGGAGCTTTATCAGGGTTCATTGAGAAGAGGGCCTCTTTGATTTCTTCATTCGTGAAAGGTTTAATTAACTCCCCATTCAAGTCATCAAAAATTAAATGAGGAATATGGTAAAGCATTGATTCTGAAGCTAAGGCAGAACTAAAATGTTCTTCTCCTAGAAGATTCTGAAAATAGGAAACTGCTTCATTTCTGATTTCATTAGGACTAGAAAGGAATGATCCATCATCTCTAACAAGTTCTTTAATTCTATTGTGGCTTCTGTTCCTTAAGGTAGATGCATGAAAAAATCTTGTATTGGCATCACCTTCTTTTAGCCAGGTAGCTCTAGACTTTTGCCGCCAAAAAGTCTCCTCACAGGCTAGAACATTATGGTACTTAGCAAGGGATTTCTTTTCATCTGCCTGTAGGGAAGGGTCTGGCAATCCCTCTTCAAGTTTTTTCTCAATGGTTGATAACCTTTCAGAGATGGCTTTCTTGTTTTCAAAAATATTTCCAAAAATTTCCTTATTCCAGATCCTTAGATTTTCTTTCACCACTTTAAGTTTCTGTGCTAATCTGAATGAAGGCCTGCCCTGACAAGAATGCTGCCACCACTGAGAAATTCTGTCTCTGAGATCAGGGTGGTGCATCCACATAGATTCAAACCTAAAATGCATTTTGAATTTTGGAGTCTCTTCAATTTCAAGTAAAATCGGGTTGTGGTCAAAATATTAGATTAATGAAGTTTTACAAATTAATAATTTGGGAATCAAAAGGATTTCAACCTCAAGTATAGAAAAATTTACAAAATTCATATTTCTTAGGAAGTTATAAATGTTATTACTCTAAAAGGTCATTATGAATTATTGGTACATTGATTTTGGAGCTATTAGGCATATGACTAAAAAAAACAATGGTTTAATACATTTTATGAAATATATGAGAAACCAATTACTATAGCAAATAGTAAGACTTATGAAGCCAAAGGAGTAGGATATGTTCTAGTCAATATAACAGATGGAAAAGGAATAATTAATAATGTGTTATATGTCCTAGGATTGACTACTAATATTCATTTAGTTTATTAGCTTATGGATCAAAACATGGTAGTAGAATTTAAATTTATTAATGGAAGAAAACAATGTCATATTATAAAAAAAGTAAAAATGATAGATTCAATATCTTACAAAGATAGTTTGTACTCTAGATATAGTCACAAATTTAGTTCTATCAGTAGGAATATTTGAGATAGGAGAATTTTAGCATAAACGAATAGGACATACAAGTGCATTATATTTAAATGAAATGGTTAAATATCAAATGGTAGAAGGGTTACCAAAACTCTCTTGGGAATCTAAAATATGTCCATAATTTTTAGCAAGAAAACAACATAGAATATCTTTTGAACTTTGTCAACATAGAGCTCAAAAACCATTGGAATTAATATATACAAATTTTTGTGGTCCAATGAATTTTACTAGTATTGGAGGACATAAATATGTTCAATTATTTTTTTATGAATACTCTAGAAAAATGTTGGTATACTTTATGAAATAAAAAAATATGGTGTATTTGGTTATTTTAAACAATTCAAGCTTCCAGTTGAAAAAGAATTAGGAAAAGCTATAAAATCTCTTCATTCAGATAGAGGAGGTGAATTTTTGTCGAAAGAATTCAATTTATTTATATAATAAAATGGAATAAAGAGATACCTTACTACAGTGTATTCACCATAAAAAAATGGTATTGTAGAAATAATAAACATTTCTATCATGGAAATGGTTAGATGTATGATAAAAAATCTTATATTGATCATTAGTATTGGGCTAAGGTTGTTAAAAGAGTTGTATATTTTTAAAATAAATTACCTAAAAGAATACTCAAGAATGTTACTCCAGAAGAAGAATGGTTAGGACAAAAAACAAATGTAGAGAGATTCTTTTTTTTTATGTAAGGCCTATATGCATATTCCAAAAAAGAAAAGAATAAAACTAGATGAAAAGACTATGTGTGGTATATATCTTGGTTATAATTATGAATCTATAGAATGTAGAATAATTGATATAACAACAAATAAAATCTATATAAGTAGAGACATAGTTTTTTATGAGAAAATTAAGGATGGCATTAAAGAAAGGAAAGCTAATTCAGAAGTTCTAATAATTATTTTAGAATAAAATTCATCAAATGAAGATATAGAATTATAATCTCAAGATGAAAAAAGTAAAAGTATATAAACTTCTACAATTTCATTAAAAAGGGAACCTATATGGCTTAGAAATATGTTTAGATATTTAAAATTGAGCAAATGCCAAATCTTACTACAAGACCTCAAACTTGTAGTCTAACTAGAATAAAAAAAGTATTGTTAAGCACCATGGTAGAACCTATAACAACACTTCAAGATTTAAATCATCCAAAATAGAAGGCAACTATGGAATTAGAATATACATCATTACTAAAAAATAAAACATGGAATCTAGTGGAGATACCTCTAGGGAAGAAATTAATAGGTTTCAAATGGGTTTATATACTCAAATAAAGCATATGGTTCACTTGAAAAATACAAGGCTCTATTAGTAGCAAAATGATATACACAAATAGAGGAAATTGATTATGAAGAAAATTTTACACCAACAACAAGGATGACTACTACCAAAAATAATGTATGCTTTGGTAGACCACCATGGATGGAAACTTCATCAAATGGATGTCAAAAGTGCATTCCTTAATGGTTATGCTGAAGAAGAAGTTTATATTTCACAACCAAAGGGATTTATAATTAATGGACAAGAACACAAAGTTTACAAATTAAACAAGTATTTATATGGTCTAAAGCAAGCTCCTAAAGCACGGTATATAAAAATCAATAATCATTTATTACAACATAACTTTAAGAGAAGCCTCTCAAATCCAAATCTATATACAAATATTGGAAATGATATAATAATACTTATAGTATATTTTGATGATATAGTGATAATAGGAAGCTCAAAGGATTTAATAAATGAAGTTAAAAGGTATATTGAAAAATATTTTGAAATGACTACTTTGGGACTTATGCATTATTGTCTTGGTTTGGAAATTCATCAAAATAAATATAATATTATAATAACACAAAAAAAATATGCAAAACCTTTACTTGAGAAATGCAAAATAAAGAATTATAAGCCCAAATATACACCTATGGAACAAGGTCTACAATTATCCAGATATGTTAAAATACCTTTTGTTTTAGCAACAATGTATCGTCAATTGATTGGAAGTCTTTAACAAATATACGACCAGACATAGTTTTCACTATAAAATATCTCTCAATATTTATGAAAGAACCTAGAGAAAGTCATTGGAAAATGAATAAAAAGAATATTACAATATATCAACAAGACTACTGATTATAGGCTAAAATATAAAAAGTATGATAGTAATTATTGTCTACAAGGATATTCAAATTCTAATTATGTTGGTTCTATTTATGATAAAAATCTACATCAAGATACAATTTTTATTTAGCCTCAAGACCAATATCATGCTATAGTAAAAAGATACATGCATTAGCACCATCATCTACTAAAGTAGAGTATCATGCAACAAAGTATGCAGTCTGTGAAGCATTATTATTACAATACATTTTGCTAGACGTGGGAATCAAAAGAATAACTATAATAAATTGTGATAATCAAGGAGTATAAATTTTATCAAAAAATCAATTATATATGAACAAACCAAACATATCGAATCTCAATATAATTTATTATATATCACTTCTAAATTCATCATATCAAGTTAAAACATATTACTACGAAATAACAAATTGCAGATATTTTCACAAAGGCTCTGGGTCAAAACAAGTTTCAAATATTTAGAGATCATCTATGCAAATCAAGAGAAATTCACATAAAATAATGTAATATAAGGGGGTATTAGAGTATATTACATTATTTTATATATTATAATATCAAGAGTCTCTTAGACAAGTGCCAAGATAAGAAGATCAAAGGTTATTTTATGAAAGCTATAATATGGACACTAAGTTCCATAATATTGTTGTACAAGTTCTTTACATAATAGTTCTACAATTTACGTTCTCTTTTTAAGTATTTAAATTTAATTATTGCCAATATCTTGCTCTTACTACATTGTAATTATCTTATACTTTATTATGTGAGTTTACATTAATATTAATGCTTGAAAATCCATCAACAAATAGAAGTAGACTGGTTAAATTATGGGACTAGAAAACTAGATGTGAATTTTATTTGGGCTATTAATGGTGCTATATGGGTGTGATGTATGAGTTATTGTAGACACCAAAACAACACCAATCCAATTATGTGGCTAAAATCACTAACCGAATTGGCATACATAGGCCCTAGGGCAGCCGCCAGAGGTTAAGCAGTGGTCCTAACCACTCCCAAAGCAGTTTTGGAAGGTTAGAGGTCAATTTGGCACCTTTCAAGCATTTTGTTTCCTATTCGTTCCACCATGGGCAAATTAGAATGCTATTCACCCCACCCCGAGATGATTAGCAGCAATCTCTCTAGGGTGGGATGAATAGCAGGTTTCATGGGTAAAAAGTCAAACCTTGACAAATGGCAGCCCAAATATGCCACTCAACTCCACCTCCAAGGCATGGGAGTACGAGTAAGTATTTTAGAGCTCAAAGAGGTAGTCATGGAGGCCTAAATCAAGGAGCCCTTAATCAGGGAGGAATCTTCTCTTCCCTGACAAGGCATGATGACCAAGTGGCACCCCTGCATGCGCATTCAAAGGAGACCCTTAGGTCTATAAAATGGTGAGCCTTCTCACCCCAAAAAAGGAACAAGGTAGGAGCATTTGGAGCAATGAAGTGCTACAAAATTACACCCTCACCCCTCATTGTGTTTCCTACATCCTTGATCTCTCTTTTGGAAGGGAGGTTATCGGGTGAATACTAGGAGCGCAATCCAAACCCAAAACCCAAACAATCAGCCACAATCCCACACAATTTTTTTTGAAACAACCCCCTAGGAGGTTTTGGACCCATCCCAAGTGGATTGGTGTCAAAACCAAGCCCCAAACGGTGGGCGTCCTACCCCCGGGCACCCCTCGCATTGTTGCAGTCCTAATCGCCCCACCCCAAAGCGATTAGAAATCTACATTATATTTCTTTAATATTTCTTTTGCATCATGTTGTATGTGATTTTTTTAGGCTTCTATTCATTTTTCACTGCATTCTGACCTATTTTGACTGTTTTTATCATTTTACGCATTCACTAACCTACAGGGGATGCCTTTAGATATAGGGAAATCTGGGCAGAATCTGCCAAATCCAGCCTTTTGGGTCATCTCAAAATACCCCATTTTTCCTAACCCCAAGTTTGCAGGTATTTTGGAGGCCTCTAGATAGGACATTTGGGAGGTTGCTTTTGCACATTTTGTGACAATCGCCAGCGTCCCACCCCAGAGCAATTATAAATTCATGTATTATTTCCCAATTTTTCTTTTTTTAGTGTGTCCCTAATGATGTCTAGATGCTCCTATTCAAGTTTCATATCATTTTGACATGCTTTGATCTCTTTTTTATTATTTCATGTATTCACTAGTCGGAGGCCTTGGGGATTGCATGTTTCCTTCCATTCGCATATGCTATTAACCATTTTCTATTTATCTATATGCAAGATCTTGACACTAGAGGGGCAGAAAGGAATGAAGGATGCACTCATGCAAGTTGCGGTGACGTTTTTCCCACCCATTTTGAATGTGGGCATGTGGAAGATCCTAAAGGGAAGAATACCATCTGTTGCTGTAACAAAATTGTATCGAACGCTTCGAGCCCCTAAAATTGGGTGGAATGTATTGTAACTAGATCACAATCAACATTAATAAAATATGCTACACTTTAGTTTTTCTTTACATCTCATTTCATCACGTTGTTTTCCCTTTTCATGCACTTGTTCTTCGCATTTTCATAGGACATAGCATTTCATTATACATCTAATTTTGTTTGCATCGCACCTGGTATGCCATGCTTTCATAGACATGTTTTTAGTGGTGATCATGGTGGGACCCTATACCCTGCTAGTGGGATTAATTTGTTATCAAAATTTTGTGTTTTTCTTGCAAGTGTGTTAATCCTTCGGGCACTGGACTACTGCTCGTGCCACCCTATGACAAATACAGACTGGAATTCGTTCCACTCCAAGATGAATACATACTTGTATCACCCTATTATGAATACAAATTTTCTATTCATACCATATTGGTATGATTAGATCTCTATGCATTTTTTGATCAAAAACTCAAGGGCATCTGTTGTGGGCAGAGAAGAGGTAGGTTTTCTGAACATCCTCTATGTTTTTCTATTTCTGTCTCTACAATTTTTTTGTTTTCTTTGCTTGCATAGGGAATTTTGCTGCATGTTTTCTTTCTTTGTGCAAGTAAAAGGAACCACACACACCACGTAATAATATTAACATCAAGGAGTTGGTCTTAAAACCCCAACACTTGATCAAGACCAACCTTGGCTTGGATTTTGCATACATAACCCTGATTGCGACTGTTGCTAGACGTAAATCCTGATGAAAGTTGACCGAGTATAGTGGGGGTGATTCCCCATGCATGAGGATAAGTCTTCTATGGTAGGTGTCAAAAATAGAGCGATCCCCCTTCCGTACTACCTATGTTCCATGTACTGTTCTGCTCTCGTGTACCAATAGTTTCCCTCATGTAAGGGTGGGTATATTGAGAGGTTTGGTATAAAATACTGGTAGTGGTATATTGAAGGGGTGACCATTTTGGAGATATAATATCCTTCATTATGCATGAATAACAAAATTTTCTTTACACGATTTGCACAACAAAAATCAAAATGCACTAAACTAGATTTAGGACACATTTAATCTGTAAATGAGATAATCATTTCTTTGTTTGTGTGGTCCCTTTTGTTTGGTGTAGCATAAAAAATTGTAAAGGAGATAAAAACATACATATCTTGTAGAAATACCACCACCATGGTGTACACCCATAGCCAAGCCCAATCATGGGTAGAAGTTGCAAAAAGTGTACAAGGAGGCACAAGTCACCTCCGTTATAGCCCCAAGGACTTGGTTATACCACCTTGGCAGCCTGACCCACAATGCGGTCCACATTATGCTACTACAGAAAAGGACTATAGAGGCACCCCTTTGAGGGGCACTCCCATTCAACACAAACCCTCTCAAGAGGAGTACATACATGGGAAGACCCCCTTAGAAACTCATTATGAGTGGCCATTGCATGATGAAGCGCTGGAATGGCATAGGGTTCATAAGGAGGGCCCACATGATTATATCATCCGTCCTCTACCCCTCATTACTAGCAGAATTGATAGGCCAAATCCAGAGCACAAGGCTCTTTAGATAGGGCGAGCTAACTCCGCCCATCCCTTTCACATGTATGAGAGGAAGCATGAGTAAAACTAGTATATTCCTCAAGAGCAATACACAGCATGGGAGAAATCCACCTTCGCACTTGCTCATTATCAAGATCACCTATTAAGGCCAGAGCCTTAGGTGAATTCTACTAACCTCGACAGAGGAAAGCAACCCATAGAGATCTCAGATCATCGCAATCGAGATAGATATGTAGGGGAGGAATCTAGGCCTCATAGACCTAAGACGATGAAACAAATCAACTTGGAATTTGCCAAACATGCCACCTGCCAAGCACAAATCACGCAGCTTAGGCAAGATCAAAAAAATTTAGAGCAACTATATCATCTTAACAAATAGCGCATTTAGTGCTAGATAGATGAGTTGCTCCAGAACACTATGCATGAGAGGGTTCCAACCCCTCGCACTTATGGGACACAAATTTATGGGAGGCACAACCCCTTAGTGTGATATAGGTCTCCATGACCTTATCAAGTGTTGCCTCCAAGACCTCCAAGACCTGAGCAGGAGGCCACCCCTAGGACCAATGATGGGTGCCTTCCTCGAGCACCCACCCATGTTTATAGGTCACACCAAAAACTCCTGAAGAAGCCTATGAGGAATTTGAGTAGGAAGAAGAGCGAGCTAAAATTCCCTACCAAGGTAGGGGGGTGTTATCCGGCTACCCCTCCATAGGCCTCAAGTTCCACGTAATTCACAATTGGAACAAACCAAGGAGGAAGAGATCAAATCCTTCGATGCATACAAAGCGTTACTAGAGCGCTTAGATTCTATGGAGACCAAGACTTCTGGGCCCCAAAAGCCCACATTACGCCAGCTCCATAGTCACCTTGTGCATCCTTTAGTGCTGGTACCCCCATACCCTGAACACTTCAAAATGCCTCAATTGGAAATTTTTAGAGGGGATGAGGATGACCAAGAGCACGTGACAAGATTCCTAAGTCAATGCTTTGGTATTCAGGAAAATGATGCATTGCTTCTAATAACATTTATAACCATGTTCGTAGGCCCTACCTTGGATTGGTTTACCCAATTACCGAAGCATAGCATCAGTAACTTGGACCAGCTAGTGGACGTGTTCCTCGAACGTTTCACCTTCAACACCAAGAAGAAGGCATCATTAAGTGACCTAGCTAGCCTCAAGAAGTATGAGGAGGAAACCATGGCTACTTATGGAAATTGGTGGAGGATGTTGCTTTCAAAGCTACCTTACCTTCCTCCCACGGTTGACCTGATCCAAATGTTCTTGAATAGTTTCCTAAGGTCAATCTCTATGCTATTGTAGCTGCAACAATATGCCACTCTCGAGGAAGCCCTGGTGCAAGCTAGGATAATTGAGGAGATCAAGATACAAGATGGTGATATTTCCAAGCCGTGCAAGAAAGAGTGGCCCAAAAATGCCAAAATTGGGCCCACGCAACCGAAACCCGCCATGGTCAATCAGGTTGCCATAAACATACCAAATCTTGCAAAAACGACACAACCCCCAAAGGCTAATTATCAAGTAATTCCTATTGACATCTATGAAAAGAAAAATTATAAGCAAGAGCAGAATTAGCAGCGTCGTCCTAGGCGACAATTCACACACTTCATAGAGTCTAAAGACTCCTTGTTTGACCGCTTTTTCATGGTAAACTTGATAAACTTGCTGGAAAGTCAACCTGTAGATCCCAACATGCCAAAACCCAAGGGCTATAGGGAAGACTTATATTGTAGATTTCACCGACAGAAAGGACACGACATCTACACATGTTGGAAATTCAAAAGCTTAGTGCAGGACCTGATAGACAACAAAATGCTAGTGGTGGATAATCCCGTAGCACTAAGCAACCAATAGATGGAGGTCTTCAAAGACCCCCTGCCTACCCATGATGCATAGGCAAAGACTTTACAAGTAAATGAGGTGACACAAAATTACCCCATGCAAGGGTATGTAGGGATGATAAGCATAGTGACATAGAACAAGAGATACCCAAGCACAACTGCCCCCACTGTAGCTACAGGAGATGTTCCATCAACGTCACAACTCCCAAAACACCCTACACAACCTCCCCCACCTATACCAGTGGCCATTATTCAGAATATACTTACTCAAAGTTTAAGGACCACGTCGGATAGGCTCTCCATTTATGAGCTCATCCAAAAATCACCGCCCCATCGAGAGGCTCTAATGGAGATACTCAAATCCATCAAGCTACAACCCCATGAAGCAAATTATTTCAACAACTTTGTGGGACATGTAAAATGATGCATAGAACCAATCATAAACTTTAGAGAAGAACTGAAATCAATGACTGGTGATATGGTGGATCCACCCCTACACATCATTGTGCAGGTCAACGAGATTCCATTCAAGAGGGTTTTGGTGGACACTAGCTCGTCCAACAATATAATCACAACAACGGCATTAAAACACCTTAAGCTGCCAGCATCTCATATTATGGCCTCCACCTATACTCTTCGAGCATTCAACGACGCATTATGCTCAACAGTTGGCACAATTGTCCTACCCATCCAAGTGGGACAAAAGACTATTCCTACATTGTGTCACATCCTCGAGGGTGAGATGGCCTACAATATCCTACTAGGTCGGCCTTGGATAAGGGACATGAAGTGTGTCCCTTCGATAGCCCACCAATGCCTAAAATATACATATTAAGGGCAAGTACATGTAGTCCCAACAGAATTAGAGCCCTTTAAGTATTGCAATGTGATGCATCTGATGCCACAATCAACCCTTCCATCGATACATTTGGACTTTCAATTGAACTCATCCAAACAGGGTCCGATTCTGCCTACATACCCATTGTTGAGTCCCTCAACTCACCAATCGGGCCCATATTCGTCATCTGTTCCTTCACCAACGATGCCACCTATGGTGGCCACACCAAAGGACAATGGGAAGAAGACCCTAGAGGAGATACCACCATTAGTCTCAACCATCTCTACCAAAGATGTGCCTAGCAAAATGGAAGTAGAGACGCCTAGTCCACCCACCATGTAGTGGACTCAGGAAGAACTCCCATTCCATTCCCCTCAACTGTCGATGATTACCTTTGAAATGGCCAATACGGGCCTGGGGGAGTACCTAGCATGGAACATTGTGTCAACACCCATGCTTGAATCCATGCAAGAAATGGGGAGACCTCGCCTCCCCATCGACACTATCATCCCTTTAGGCTACCCACCAAATCAGACAAACTTTATATATGGAGGCCTCGACAACAACATCGAACCTTACCTACAAGAGGAAGAGGATGAAGATCCATTTGATGATAATGTTGACTATCTGTCCAACCCAAACTTTGCCTTGAAATACCTTGGCCAATGTAATTGGCATGGATATGGATTGGGAAGATACGAATAAGGAATGCGCGTTCTTTGTCAACCAAGATATCATATGCCATACAATAAATCAGGAGTAGGGTTCAACAACCCTTTGCCCCTTGACATCTTGGTAGAAAACATGTAAGGCCTAGGGCTAGGCAACAAGGATGGGTTGGCACAAGATACATATGCCAATCCCAACACAACATATACATTGGGGGATTATCTCCCATTGTTAACAACAAACCTTGTTGACCTCAACAACTCCTTCCCTTCGATCGAGAAAGGGGAAAGTTCAAGAAATTACCTCCAAGAGGGATATAGACAAGATCAGGGGGGATCTTCTGAAGACGAATCAAAGTATGAGGTAGCACCTTGGGACCATTTTGAATTTTATAGCAATCACTCGCAAGTGACACCCATAGATGACTATTAGGATAACTTCATGATAATGTTCCC
Source organism: Wollemia nobilis (assembly GCA_028583015.1). Lineage (NCBI taxonomy): Eukaryota > Viridiplantae > Streptophyta > Pinopsida > Araucariales > Araucariaceae > Wollemia > Wollemia nobilis. The sequence continues at coordinate 16,642,953 of JAQPPZ010003361.1, forward strand.
CTTGAATGCTCCAATCGAGCAATTGCCACCTCACAAGAATTTTGTCCTCCCATAGAAAGCGGAACAACCCAGAGGGGACAAAATCAACTTGATCGAACAGAATAAGCCTCACATGCCACCATAAGGCAGGGGACCCCAGGGAGGGAGGAAGCAACAAACTTCTTCACCAACACCCACGGGGGGCGGGGGTGGTGTTTGTTGGGAGGGGGGGGAGAGGGCGGGAAGAGGGGGGGGGGGGGGGAGGACCACCCGGGGGGGGCACATAGTTATCGAAGCCAATGAAGGCCTATGGATCTCTGATAGCGACTATGAATATGAGACTAAGATGGCATATCTCAACCATATGTAGTAGCAGCAACACCCCATGGACATCGATGATATGTTCAAATAGCTAAACATGAGGCCAAGGCATAGGTGGAATTTGAACCAAGAATAGTTGGACCAAGTGCTACATCCGCCACTTCAGGAATACAAAGAGCACCTTCCACCCAGAGACTTGTTAGTCAAAAAGTGACTAACTACAGAAAAATAGCTGATGCACCTTTTTGCATATTTTCCAAGAAGACCGAAGTGGCCCATATGCTAAAGATCAAAGAAAAAGCAAAACACCGCAAGAAGGAAAAAGTGTCGTGATATCGCGACATGTTGCATTTTCATGGTCCAAAGCAAAGAGAAAGAGCAAGGAGGAAAAAGTGTCGTGATATCGCGACATGTTGCATTTTTGCGGTCCAAAGTGAAGAGAAAGAGCAAGGAGGAAAAAGTGTCGCGATATCGTGACATGTTGCATTTTCGTGGTCCAAAGCAAAGAGAAAGAGCAAGGAGGAAAAAGTGTCGCGATATCATGACATGTTGCATTTTTATGGTCCAAAGCGAAGAGAAAGAGCAAGGAGGAAAAAGTGTCGTGATATCGCGACATGTTGCATTTTCATGAGCTAAGAGCAAAGAGAAAGAGCAAGGAGGCAAAAGTGTCACGATATCGTGACATGTTGCATTTTCGTGGCTAAGAGCAAAGAGAAAGAGCAAGGAGGAAAAAGTGTCACGATATCGCGACATGTTGCATTTTCATGGCTAAGAGCAACAAAAGGGAGCAAGGAGGCAAAAGTGTCGCGATATCGTGACATGTTGCATTTTCATGGCTAAGAGCAACAAAAGGGAGCAAGGAGGCAAAAGTGTCGCGATATCGTGACATGTTGCATTTTCGCGGCTAAGAGCAACAAAAGAGAACAAAGAGGCAAAAGTGTCGCGATATCGTGACATGTTGCATTTTCATGGCTAAAAGCAACAAAAGAGAACAAAGAGGCAGAAGTGTCGCGATATCGTGACATGTTGCCTTTTCACGGGCAAAAGCAAAGAGAGAGCAAGGAAGAGACGAATGTCACGATTTCGTGACATGTCTCATTTTCACGGCTGGAAGTGGCAGAAGAGCAAAGTAAGAGACGAATGTCGTGATTTCGTGACATGTCTCATTTTCATGGCTGGAAGCGACAGAAGAGCAAAGCAAGAGACGAATGTCACGATTTTATGACATGTCTCATTTTCATGGTGGGAGGCAGCAAAAGAGCAAAGTAAGAGACGAATGTCATGATTTCATGACATGTCTCATTTTCATGGTTGGAAGCGGTAGAAGAGCAAAACAAGAGACGAATGTCATGATTTCATGACATGTCTCATTTTTATGGCTGGAGGCGGCAAAAGAGCAAAGCAAGGAAAGAATGTCATGATTTCGTGACATGCCAGCTATAAAGGAATAAAATGTATTTTTGGCAATCAAAGGCATGCACTGACACCAAGAAGTGATTTTCTGACATGATTATCAGAAATCTAGGATGGAGCAGGCTTGCCAGATGATTGAAAATGTGATAGGCTCGTCTAGAATCTAATCTGCAGAGAAGATATCTAATTCATAGAAGAATTGTTGTGTATTATTAGAAACTGTAGATGATTGCTTGTAAAATAGTAAGATGTACTTAGAAAAAGATACTCTTTTAGGGTATATATAGGGGTGAGCGACTCCAAAAAAAGGTCGGCTCTTGGACGTTTACAAGCTTGATGTACATGTACTGGATTACAAGCAATAAAAGATTTCTTCTTCTGGCTTTCGAAACTTCTGTGTGCAAGTGTATGTATCTGGTGTTTTAACTTTTATTCATTCTAAGTTTTATAATGTATCTGTTCTAAAATCTGGACTGTGCACATATAAATCTTGTTTCTAGAGTTGAACATTAAAATATATTTACATGTTTTTAGACGAACATCTAAAAGTCACACTCAAGAATTCATGTTTTCTATAAAGAAGATATAAAGAAAACTCTGAAAGTAGTAATCTGCATCATCAATGTTTGTTGTTGTCTAATCTGTACCATGAGAAAAGTTCTAGCTTAGGCTATATTTCCCTTATCTCTTGTTCCCATTTTCTCTAAAAAACTCAAAGGAACCAGCCTTCTCTGGAGACTAGACAGATGATCTCAAGCAAGATCTATCTATTCAATGTTGGCAAAGTCTAAGGTGCAACACTATTAACCGAAGGCAGATTTTGTTCCAACAGTTTTTGGCATGCTCGGTGGGACCAGAAATCCCACAGTATTGTATAAGTTTTGGTGTTTTACCTTAAGAGCCTTTTTGTTTAAAAATCTCAAGAAAAACCACCCGGCGACTCCGTTGCAATTTAGACCATAAAAGAAAGACCTTGTCTAAAAACCTTCCGGTTATATAGCCATATGATAACCGAGATCCCGAGCTAGAAACTCTGAAGAACCTATCGAGTTCTTTGAACTACATCTCGAAAGCCTAAAGGCACACCCTGTGCTAGCCGCATGATCAAATCCGCCCGACACCATTAGCACCTCTTTAACACCCATTGTAGGAGCATCTGCAAGCAATCCCATAGTAGTTGTAACTCCTTTAGCAATCATGGCAGCCACCCCTACCCCAACGCATCTTGTGTGGAATCAAACTGGCCCTTTGAACTTGGGAGCACACCACCAAATTCCACAAGCTGCACTAAAAGCATTACCGACCTTTGAAAGAATAGGAAAAATAGCAGATGAGCACTGTTTAGATGTATCATCGCTAGCATCTATTTACAACATCACTCAGGAAGATGTAATGGTCAGATTGTTGGTTATATCTTTGAAAGGAAAGATGCTCTATTGGTATAGAGTGCTTCCCGTTGGATCCATTACTTCTTGGGCAGTACTTGTTGGCCGTCTAGTCGATGAATTTAATATACATGTGGATCCTTTCACATTGCTGAATCAATTCACTATCATTGAGAGGCATCCACAAGAAGAAATCCAAGATTTCAACATCATATTTACCAGAACTCGTGATAGAGTACCGCAAGGCCTAAAACCCACGGAAGAACAAGCTATATGCTATTACTTAAGGGCTTTTGATTCAGATCTCAGTATGATAATAAGGCAATCCCGTGTAACCACTTTTCCTAGGATCTATTTAGAGGCAGCAAAGGGCGAAGCTGATCTCATCGCTACAAAAAGATATCCATCAAAGAGTCTATTGCCAATTGTACCAGAGCTTTCCCAAGCGTCAATTTCTAAACTGCCTATACTCCCATCAACACAGGCTCTCCCATCTATAGCCGCACCTCCTACATTCCTTGCATTACTAGCTACACCCCTTGCATCAACTCCCCCCAATGATCAATACACGACCATAATTGATACAATGAAGACATTGTCAAATGAAATGGCATCCATGAAAAAGAGAGAGGCTGAACGGAATATCCAAGCAAGAAGATTTCCATAGATACAAAAGGAAGGTGCTTCGACAAGTGGAAGGGTACAAGAGAGACCGAGCATGGTATATACAAATGAGACAGTGGAGGCCGAAGAGCCTCCCACTGATTTTAACTTTTGGTGTACTACATGTAACGATCCACATGGGGAAAGTTCGTGTATGATACACCAGCATTATGTACAAAGTATAGCAGTTGAAAAGAGTAAAGAAAAAATGAAAGGCCATGTAAATATAATTAGAGAGAAGGACCACAACTTCATGATGCCTACAGTAGAACAGGTTTCAGTTTTGACAAGATCAGGTAAGAAACCACTGCAAGTAGACCCTAAAGAGCTTCGGCCATTGAATGTTTCCCCTGCTCCCAAGGAAGTTCCCAAAGAAACTCCTAAGGGAAGTCTCCCTCAGGAAAGAAAATATCGGTTTCCAACCAAAATTCAAGGGCAAGAAACACACAAAGAATTTATTCCTCGGGGGGAAAATGAAACCCAAGAACAGGCTAGGGAAAGGTTGAGATTCCCCTCACTGACAAAAAGGCAAAGAACTGAAGCTACCCAGGGATACAAAAATAAATATGAAACTTTTGCCAAAGAAAGAGAAAGAATAGTTGATTCACCTACATTCAGTATAGGAGAGGAAATGAAAAAGACTCCTTCTAAGGCAAGTATGTATGATGCTCTTCAAATCCTAGGTCAAATCGATCTCCTATAGGAATCCCTAAGAACAATGAAAAATGGAGGTAGGACTGCATCATCTTCAAAAATGGTTCTAACGAACTTGACGTCTGCCACTGGTAAGAACAGGCCACCACCCTTTTATTTGTCCCTTCAAATGGAAGGATGGGTTGTCCACAACTGCATGATAGATTCAGGCGCTGCTACCACTGTGATACCCAAAGCAGTATGTGATATTATGGGAATGGAGTACACTAGGAGCAGCGCAGGCATCCTACAGTTAGATGGTACTCTAGTAAAAACTATAGGAGTGATAAAGGATATTCCCATACGGTTGCATAAAATGCCTCAGATGATAGTCATACAAGAGGTAGTAGTCGTAGACTTGGAGCCCTATTTTGGTATGTGTCTATCCAGAGAGTTCACAACAAATATAGGAGGATACTTATCCTTAGATTATTCTCATTTGGAGATACCTTTCAAAGGTAGAAGGGTCAAGGTTTTTAATGAGAAACCATCTACGTTTCATGTAGAAAATATTGGTGAAACTGACCATGTAAATATGATGACTGAAGAAACAATAGAAGAAGATCTAATGGAAGAAACATTAGAAGAGCTCCAAGATGAGGACGAGTTTTCTCTATAGAATTTTAATGCCATGATAGAAACAGAAATAGGAAACTATTCTATTGAGAAACCAAAAAGAAAATTGATACCCTCCCTAGAAAAGGATGGTTCTGTGAATCAATTGTGGAAGCTTTTCTTTGATGGGGCTAGGTGCAAGAATGGAGCTGGTGCCGAAATAGTTTTGATTTCTCCCATCGGAGAGGAAAAGGTTTTCTCTTACAGGTTGACTTGGAGGTGCTCCAATAACGTAGCAGAATATGAGGCCCTGTGCTTAGGGTTAAGAAAGGCTGAGAAATTGGGAATCAAACAGTTACTCATCTATGGAGATTCAGAACTTATTGTGAATCAAGTCACCAAAAAATGTATAAGTAAACAACATTATTTGAAGGCTTACAGGAACAAAGTGTGGGATCTCTTAGAGGCCTTTGAGGCCCTAAATATAAATTTTATCCCTAGAGAACAGAATACCCATGCAGATTTGTTAGCTTCAGTGGGAGCTAATTTTTGTCCTGTAAGTAATGTTATTCAGAAGTCTAAAACTGTTAGACTTATATACAGGCCTTCAGTGCCTGATAAAAATATTTTTTGGCAAGTTTTTGAAAATGATGAATAGATACTGGATTTCTTAATCCATGAAATGAATTGCTCAGCCAACCGGGATCTGCAGGATGAAGAGGAAGAGGATATTATTCAGTTAAAAAACAATCATATTCCTAAGGGTCTCATCACCCTTGAAAGCCTGTTTGATAACAATGATAGAGCAGTTGGCCGAAAAATCAAGGTCGATAAACGAAGATACAAAGATGTAGAGTTGGAGCCAGGAAAAATGATTAAGGTTGGAATCAATTGTACAGAAGAGGAAGTGAACCAGATCAGAGAATTGTGTAAAAAATTCCCTGACATCATAGCTTGGGTGTATAGTGATCTAAAAGTGTACAATAAAGATGTTATTCAACATACCATAGAATCAGAAGAAGGAGCTAAGCCTTTTAGGCAAAAGCAAAGACCAGTGAATCCAAAGATAGAATCTTTGATGAAACAAGAACTGCTAAAACTCCTTCAAGCTAAAATAGTATACCCTGTTAAACACTCCACCTGGGTGGCAAACTTGGTACCAGTCAGGAAGAAAAATGGAGATATCAGATTGTGTGTAGATTTTAGAAATTTGAATAGAGCATCACTCAAATATCATTACCCGCTACCTCAGATTGACCAAATTCTACACACAGTTGCAGGAGTAATGCAGCTCTTACAGTTAGAAGAACAAAGAGAGCAATCATACAATCACAATCAGAAGCATATGGCAGATATCAAGATGGATTGGTTCTTCCCATCACGGTGAATGCATTTCACCTAAAGTTATATTTCTGTTGAGAAAGTAGAAAAGGAATTATATGTACAGTATAATATAAGTATATTCAGACAATATTTGTAAATATTACCATTTTTCGGCCTTAACAAAAAATTTCAGTCACAGCCAATCAGAAGTCGACATTTTTTTTTGAATAGAGATACTAAGGTATAAAGGGAGTTTTGACGAGGTAATGTTCACTTTTAATCTAAGTGCATTTTCCTGTGTTCTTTGTCTTTCTCTGAAAGATTCTTTTTACAACTGCGTTGTTGACTCCATTTCCCAATGGATGAAGGCCTGGTTCAAAATTTTTGCAAGCAAAAAATCCCCCAGAAGGCGCCAAGAATGTTAGTCAAAAAGTGACTAACTGCACCTTTTTGCATATTTTCCAAGAAGACCAAAGTGGCCCATATGCTAAAGATCAAAGAAAAAGCAAAACACCGCAAGAAGGAAAAAGTGTCGCGATATCGCGACATGTTGCATTTTCACGGTCCAAAGCAAAGAGAAAGAGCAAGGAGGAAAAAGTGTCGCGATATCGCGACATGTTGCATTTTCGTGGTCCAAAGCGAAGAGAAAGAGCAAGGAGGAAAAAGTGTCGCGATATCGCGACATGTTGCATTTTCGCGGTCCAAAGCGAAGAGAAAGAGCAAGGAGGAAAAAGTGTCGCGATATCGCGACATGTTGCATTTTCGCGGTCCAAAGCGAAGAGAAAGAGCAAGGAGGAAAAAGTGTCACGATATCGCGACATGTTGCATTTTCGTGGCCAAGAGCAAAGAGAGAGAGCAAGGAGGAAAAAGTGTCGCGATATCGCGACATGTTGCATTTTCGCGACTAAGAGCAAAGAGAAAGAGCAAGGAGGAAAAAGTGTCGCGATATCGTGACATGTTGCATTTTCGTGGCTAAGAGCAACAAAAGGGAGCAAGGAGGCAAAAGTGTCGCGATATCGTGACATGTTGCATTTTCACGGCTAAGAGCAACAAAAGGGAGCAAGGAGGCAAAAGTGTCGCGATATCGTGACATGTTGCATTTTCGCGGCTAAGAGCAACAAAAGAGAGCAAAGAGGCAAAAGTGTCGTGATATCGCGACATGTTGCATTTTCATGGCTAAGAGCAACAAAAGAGAACAAAGAGGTAGAAGTGTCGCGATATCGTGACATGTTGCCTTTTGCGCAAAAGCAAAGAGAAAGAGCAAGGAAGAGACGAATGTCGCGATTTCGTGACATGTCTCATTTTCGCGACTGGAAGCGACAGAAGAGCAAAGTAAGAGACGAATGTCGCGATTTCGTGACATGTCTCATTTTCGCGGCTGGAAGCGGCAGAAGAGCAAAGCAAGAGACGGACGTCATGATTTCATGACATGTCTCATTTTCGCGGTGGGAGGCAGCAAAAGAGCAAAGTAAGAGACGAATGTCGCGATTTCGTGACATGTCTCATTTTCACGATGGGAGGCAGCAAAAGAGCAAAGTAAGAGATGAATGTCACGATTTTGTGACATGTCTCATTTTTGCGGTTGGAAGCGTAGAAGAGCAAAACAAGAGATGAATGTCACGATTTCGTGACATGTCTCATTTTCGCGGCTGGAGGTGGCAAAAGAGCAAAGCAAGGAAAGAATGTCATGATTTCACGACACGCCAGCTGTAAAGGAATAAAATGTATTTTTGGCAATCAAAGGCATGCACTGACACCAAGAAGTGATTTCTGACATGATTATCAGAAATCTAGGATGGAGCAGGCTTGCCAGATGATTGAAAATGTGACAGGATCATCTAGAATCTAATCTGCAGAGAAGATATCTAATTCATAGAAGAATTGTTGTGTATTATTAGAAACTGTAGATGATTGCTTGTAAAATAGTAAGATGTACTTAGAAAAAGATACTCTTTTAGGGTATATATAGGGGTGAGCGACTCCAAAAAAAGGTCGGCTCTTGGACGTTTACAAGCTTGATGTACATGTACTGGATTACAAGCAATAAAAGATTTCTTCTTCTGGATTTCGAAACTTCTGTGTGCAAGTGTATGTATCTGGTGTTTTAAATTTTATTCATTCTAAGTTTTATAATGTATCTATTCTGAAATCTGGACTATGCACGTATAAATCTTGTTTCTAGAGTTGAACATTAAAAGATATTTACATGCTTTTAGACGAACATCTAAAAGTCACACTCAAGAATTCGTGTTTTCTATAAAGAAGATATAAAGAAAACTCTGAAAGTAGTAATCTGCATCATCAATGTTTGTTGTTGTCTAATCTATACCATGAGAAAATTTCTAGCTTAGGCTATATTTCCCTTATCTCTTGTTCCCATTTTCTCTAAAAAACTCAAAGGAACCAGCCTTCTCTGGAGACTAGACAGATGATCTCAAGCAAGATCTGTCTATTCAATGTTGGCAAAGTCTAAGGCGCAACACTATTAACCGAAGGTAGATTTTGTTCCAAAAAGACCCTATAGAGCCATCAGTGCCAAGGGTAGACCCTATCCTTCTATTCGTACATAGTCCTGATACATTCGTGCCAATACCCATAGAGCTAGATCCGGGGTATAAGGATCACCAAGGAAGTTTGAGTCAACACCCCCATGGTAATGGAGACCAAATTCATTTCATCAACATGATTTCCATTGACTTAACCATCCCCATAGACAATCCAACCGATCCAGCATGACCATTGCATCTATACCTAGATGCCATAGACTGGGATTACGCTAACTCGCCACCATCCCCATTAGAGTACTGGTCTTGTGGTGAGATGCTTCATTTTTCTCCAGGACCAACTCAGGATATCTTCCATGCTGAAGAGGAACCGACATTCCCAATGCAGATCTAAATTTAGCAAATGATATCCACCTGATCCCAACTCCACGCCAGTTGGAGGATAGGTCCCGCATGTCAGTCGAAGAGACAACTGACGTAGACATTAGATCTGATCTAATGAATCCATAGATCATAAAGCTAGGGGTAAGTCTATCCCCTGAAGAGCAAGCTGATTACATTGCCCTTCTCAAAGAGAAGAAGGAGGTTTTTGCATGGTCCTACAAAGACATGTCAGGGCTAGACCCACAACTAGTCACACATAATATAATGCTTGATCTGATAGTCAAGCCAGTCAAGCAAAAGCTACGTAAGATGCACCCAACAATGGCCTTAATGGTCAAAGACAAGCTACAAAAGTTGTTGGATGCACAGTTTGTCATCTGCATGGATTACCCACCATGGCTGTCCAACATGGTACCCATCAAGAAGCTATACGAGAGGATTCTCATATGCACTAATTTTTGGGATCTAAACAAAGTGAGTCCCAAGGATGATTTCTCCTTGCCTAGCATCGATGCATTGGTAGACGCTACAGCAGGCCATGAAATGCTTTCCCTCATGGATGGTTTCTTGGGATACAACTAGATTCGTATCAATATTGATGATCAACTAAATATGGCGTTCACGATGCCTTGGGGGACATTTTGTTATAAGGTCATGCCCTTTGGCCTTAAAAATGCTGGTGCCACTTACCAACGCGCTATGACATACATCTTCCATGATCACATTCATAAAACTTTGGAAGATTATATGGATGATTTGTTGACCAAATCTCTTTTATGCCCAGATCATCTTGATGACTTATGCAAGATCCTTGATTGCCTCATCAAACACAAAGTTAGGCTAAACCCCAAGAACTACATATTTGGCACCACATTTGGAAAACTCTCAGGTTTCATAGTGTCAAAATGAGGTATCGAGGTGGATCCAAATAAAGTCAAGGCAATCCTTGAAATGCTTACCCAAACCACCATCAAGCAACTCAAAATCTTGCAGGGTAAGGTCACATCAATCAAGCGCTTCGTAGTGCACCTATTTGACAAGTGTCGACCCATGAATACATTATTACACAAGGGGGTAGCATTTCATTGGGATGACGAGTGCCAGTCCGCCTTCGATGACATCAAACAATACTTGGCTTCACCACCAGTATTGGCACCACCTAGATCAAGAGTGTCATTCTACTTATACATCTCAGCTACTGAGGTGGCACTAGGTGCCATGCTAGCCCAGAAAAATGAGTTACATAAAGAACAGGCTAATTATTATCTTAGCCTCACCCTGGTCATTTATGAACTTAACTATGCATACATCGAGAAGCTATGCTTATTAGTGGTATTTTCTACCAAAAAGCTATGCCATTACATGCTAAGCAATATGAAATATGTTGTTTCTAAGGAGAATCCATTACAGTACATGATGAGTCATACTTATCATAGTAGCCACACGACAAAATGGATCATGTTGTTGATGGAGTTTGACATCAAATTCATTGGACAGAAGTCCATCAAAGGTCAAGTCATCACCGATCAACTAGCAGAGGCTCCTCTTGAAGATGATTAGCCTTTGACTATAGAGCTTCCCGAGGATGGGATCTTCCATGTCTCAAAATCGCCAGATTCTAATGAGCCTGAGTCACAGGCCGAAATAACCTTATTTTTTGATGGTTCTAAATGTGAGCAATGGGGTGGCATGAGAATTGTATTTTTCACACTACAAGGGGCTCCAATGCATTTATCATTTAAACTTAATTTCCCATGCACCAATAACAATGCAAAATATGAAGCCTTGCTCATAGGTATTTAGACAACCATCACCATGAACATCAAACACTTGAATATCTTTGGTGATTCACTGTTAAATGTCAACCAAGTGAAAGGGGTATTCCAATACAAATGCCTAGTTCTACAGGCCTAAAAAGCCCTTGTGGATAAATTCCTAGCAAAGCTTGAATGGTACGACATCGAGGAACTCCATCGATCATCGAATCATTTTGCAGACACTATGGCCTCCTTGGGGTCACTAATCCTGCAAGACATTTTTGGTGATATGACAACTATTCAAGTCAAAACATTATCGCAATCCATGATGGAGCATGCAAGCTCTAACCTAATGCCAAGAATCCACCTAATACAGATTGAACCATCTTAGGATAGGTTCTTTCGAATCCATGATAATCTGAATCATGCCAACTGGGGGTCCTTGTTCTCCCCGACCCCTCTTAATAGCAACATGACGTTATTCGTACAAGTTATTTCTCGCTTAGCTTTTGATAGGGATGAAATTCAATAGGGATTGGTCATTCATACCATCAAGGTTTCTGATCAGTAGGATTGGTACACACCCATAAGAGACTACCTCAAGTTAGGTAACCTCCCACTTGGATTGTCACACATTGCAAAAATATCATTCAAATAGAATATGGCAAAACATGTCTTGCTAGGAGATATTTTGTACCATAGAAGCTACTAAGGAATCCTCCTCCATTGCTTGGACCAACAGGAGTCCACTTGGGTGATCACCCAAGTGCACGATGGTACATGTCATGGCCACTTCAACGGTATGGCCATCACCAAGCGCATTCTTTGCATGGGCTATTATTGGCCATCTTTAGAGTGAGATTGTTGCGTGTATGTGCAGAAGTGCATGAAGTGTCAACACCATGCTAATTTGACACACGTACCTTCTTAGGCCTTGCAGTCAATCCAATCGGCTTGGCCGTTCTCACAGTGGAGATTAGATCTAATCAAAAATATCTCCCCTGCATCGTCAGGCCGTCACACATTCATCATAATGGCCATATAGTACTTCACTAAGTGGGTAGAAGTGATTTTTCTTACCTCTACGACTGGGACCCACATTGCAGAGTTTATTTTACATAACATAATATGTCATTTTGGTATTCCATCCAAGATCATCTTAGATAATGGGACGTCATTTAAGAAAAAATATGTGTGTGCTTTGACAACAAAGTACAAAATTCAGAAAAAAAAATTGACACCTTATTATCCATAGGCAAATGGGAAAGCAGAGGCATCAAACAAAATGCCAGTTGCCATTCTTAAAAATGTGGTCGTAGATAATCATAAGGATTGGCACATCCAAATACCACTTGCCCTATGGGCTTATCAGACTAGCATTCAGATGCCCACTGGGGCAACTCCATTTTTGCTGGTGTATGGCTCCGAGGCAGTCATGCCTCTTGAGTTAGAAATACCCTCCCTGCGCATATCAATGCAAGAGTTCATCGATGATGACACTACATGGTAGACCCAGTTAGACCAGCTTATGTTGCTCAACGAACAACACATCAATGCTCTCGAGCATTTATGTATCTATCAAGAGCGACTTAAGAAAGCATACAACATGAAAGTTCACTTGAGGGACTTTCAGGTCGGTGACCTGGTCTTAAAAGAGAACCAACAAAATTCTAACTTGCCACCCCATTTAAGGGATAATTTCACAACAAATTGATTAGGTCCTTATGTAATCGATAGTAAAATAGGACTTGGAACATACCGACTTGCCTCTCTTGAAGGAATCAAGGAATTAGAACCCTTGAACATCAATCATTTGAGGCCATTCCACATTTAGAGAGCCATAGCCCACCCCAAAATCTCCAAGGGTTCCCGCAATCGCTTGGTCACCCAAAATTCCCCAGAGGTATCTATAATCCCTTTGGTCAAACCAAAAGCTCCAAGGATTCTCGCAATCGCTTGGTCAACCCAAAAATCCCCAAAGGTACCCATAATCCCTTTGGTAAAACCAAAAGCTCCAAGGATTCCCGCAATCGCTTGGTCAACCTAAAAACACACCAAAGGTATCCATAATCCCTTTGGTCATACCAAAAGCTCCAAGGGTTCCCACAATCACTTGGTCAAAAACAAATATTCAAAAAAAAAAAAAAAAACAACAGATAATCAAAAATAACAAAAAAATAGCATCTCACTTTCATGCATAAACTTAAATCAAAACACAAAAAGAAACTGCATTAGACATTGCACACATACATCTCATATTTTTTGGTCATACATGTCAAAGGCACCATAGACTATAATTACTCGGCAATTCCATCATTTCCCACATTTTTCCACTTTGTAAATGATCTAACAAGCATAACGCCATCCACATTTTTCACCATAACATAGTCAGTTGTCTTCTAATGTATTTAGGATTTTTTTTCATCATTCATCTGCCTTTAGATTTTTGGTCAAATGTTGTACGAAGTCAAACCGATTTTTACAAGGTAGAGTTTTACTTGGATCATGCTTTGTTACATCACATCCCAACACAAGATTAAAACACTTAAAAATTCCCAAGTTGTGTGAATGCAAGAGAAACCTACAAAGTAGTCTAGGGTACCATAGGTGAAAGGTTATCCTGCTCATCCCCCTGTGTGAATGGTTCAAGAATGCTAAGAATTGACAAAAGGACAAGCTCTTCCCCATCCAATTCCCCATAATAAACAATGGTTTTCACCACTATCAAAAATTCCAAACACCTTTGGTCCCTGTTGAGTGGTATTTTCACCCGATTGTGAAAGTACACTCTCCTTTAGGATTTGGGTTCCAAATCCCCTCTTGCAAAGAAGTTAAACAAACAACTTCTCCAAGGTCTCCGTTGTATTAGCATTTGCATATGTGTATTAGTAATCTCAAATAAAGATATTCAATTTAAATGCTTGGAACACCTTAGTGATTGCAAGTAACTGTAAACAAGGGGCAATGTTGGTTTATTTCACCATGAAACTTTAGTGATTGTTCATTGTTTTTTTTGGATTTTGAAATTTTTTAAATGTTTATTTTAATGCCTGAAAATTTAAAATAAGTTAAAATTTCTGGAAAAAATAAAATGCAGAAAAATGAAAATGAAATGCGAAAACCGAAAATAAAATGCATTCAGTATGATGCTATCCTATTTCGACAAAACCGAAGATGTGAGGTTTTCATGCATGCAACCTAACCTATTGGACCTGCAAAACAAGCACAATCCGGATAAGCTAAGTGCTGGCTCCTAGGGTTTTAAATGAGGTTTTTCAGATTTTAAACATTCGCATGAAGCAACCAAGAAAACTTGCATAAACTCCATTTACAAGCCTAAAATCTGAAAAGGGGAAAAATAGACATTTAATCTTGCATGCAGAAAATGACTCCTCCTTTCTTGTCCACAAGATGCAAATTTTTGAAAACTTCTGCATTAAAAATGTGTCATTTTACAATAGCAAAATTTTTGGTTTTCCCAAACCAGTCCATGGAAGAAAAATGACTCAAACAGGTCCAGAATGGCCTCATCGCCTTCAAGTCTGCAACTCTGCTCGCAGCAATTTCCAACCCATGTCCATGAAGAAGAAAAACCAGTCTACGAAAGAAAAACAGCCCAACTAGGTCCAGAATGGCTATCTTGCCTTCAAATCTGCAACGCTACTTGCAGCAGTTTCCCACCCTTCTGGCCTCTTTGAATGGCGTATTTAAACTTCTGAAAAAACATTGTTTCTCCTTCCATGACTGTTCATTTCATTTTCCAATGGTTGTTCGTTTCACCTTCCCTAACTGTTCGTTTCATTTTCCCATGGCTCTTCGTTTCACCTTCCCTGACTGTTCGTTTCATTTTGTGGCCCTTCACCATGAAAATATAACATGTCACGATATCGTGACACTTTTTCTTCCTTTGGCCGCGACGATGCAACATGTCACGATATCACGACACTTTTCTCCTTTGGCCGCAATTATGCAACATGTCACGATATCGTGACACTTTTTCTCCTTTGGCCACGATGATGCAACATGTCGCGATATCGCGACACTTTTATCTTTTAGCCGCGATGATGCAACATGTCACGATATCGTGACACTTTTTCTCTTTTGGCCACGACGATGCAACATGTCGTGATATCATGACACTTTTTCTCTTTTGGTCGCGACGATGCAACATGTCGCGATATCGCGACACTTTTTCTCTTTTGGCCGTGACGATGCAACATGTCGCGATATCGCGACACTTTTTCTCTTTTGGCCATGAAGATGCAACATGTCGCGATATCGTGACACTTTTTCTCTTTTGGCCACGATGATGCAACATGTCGCGATATCGCGACACTTTTTCTCTTTTAGCCATGATGATGCAACATGTCGCGATATCGTGACACTTTTTCTCTTTTGGCCGCGATGATGCAACATGTCGCGATATCGCGACACTTTTTCTCTTTTGGCCATGATGTGCAACATGTCGCGATATCACGACACTTTTTTCTCTTTGGCCATGATAGTGCAACATGTCGCGATATCGCGACACTTTTTCTCTTTTGGCAACAATGATGCAACATGTCGCGATATCGTGACACTTTTTCTCTTTTGGCCGCGATAGTGCAACATGTCGCGATATCGCGACACTTTTTCTCTTTTGGCCGATGAAACTGCAACATGTCACGATATCGTGACACTTTTTCTCTTTTGGCCACGACAGTGCAACATGTCGCGATATCTACACTTTTTCTCTTTTAGCCATGAAAATGCAACATGTCGCGATATCATGACACTTTTTCTCCTTGTGGTGTTTTGCTTTTTCTTTGATCTTTAGCCTATGGGCCACTTCGGTCTTCTTGGAACACATGCAAAAAAGGTGGGTCCCCAATTTTGGGGTACGTTGTGGAGCAGCCACAACAAATGGTGACTCTACTGGAAAATGCTCCTGAGCATTTCGGTGAGAACTCAACCTGAAAACACACAGACTCAAATACAAGCGTCAGCAAATATCCCAAGAATGAAACTAGATGAGAAATACATGAAGCATTAGAATTATTAAGCATCAGCTCGGTGTGTGCAATGTGCTTCATTCCCTATCATTTGAAACTCGTTCAACTTTCCATTGTCAGTTTCACTTATGATTCGTATGCAAGGCTATGAATGATTTGTGCAGGATTTGATGTATGACAACTATGTTAGAGATATAACAACCTGCTTTGCAAAGGCTCGGACTTTCTAGTATCATGAACAAACATATTAAAACTGTCAAACCCTCTTAGGACCAAATATATGTATCTTGAATTAATTTACTAGATCCCAAAGTTGGTTATGTGTCACTACCATCTTGAACCCATGTGCAAGTGTAAGTGAAATCAGAGCTTTGGGGAATAGGATTCCCAACCTAAGCGAGATGGGAATTTAACCCTATCCTTACCCTACTACTCTGATCCGGAGTTCATTACCTCATCTTGAACAAAATGATTTAACCTGTTATGGATGAAACTGTCAGGCTAGCCTGTCCGTTTGAGCAGTCAGTGGTCTTGCTTTTAGACAAGACATGTTGCCACGCATGAGCATACTCCACTGCCAGCCAGGCGTCTATAGCCCCGGTGGAGATTAACCCCATAATCCATGGTTTGGCTTTACTTTTGATTTCTTGGACCTTGGGGATGACTACCCATCCTTGCAAGGGACATGTAGTACGATCCTTCCAATCCAATATTAATAAAGAAATGAAAATGAAAAATATTTTCTTTGGAATTTCAAGTTCTTGAGTGGGCAAAATAGAAGCTTTGGGGAATCGGATTCTCAACCTAAGCGAGATGAGAATTAGACCCTATCCTTACTACTCCATGAAGGTCAAATCAGAGCTTTGGGGAGTTGGATCCTCAACCTAAGTTCGATGAGGATTTAACCCTATCCTTACTACTCTGATTTTAGGCTTTAAGCACTATGGGAGTGGTAAAAACCACTATTTTAAGGATTATGTTGCATGATAGGACAGACACGAAATACTCCTTTCGCCTCACCTTTTCTTCCAAGTATGGTTTTGACCATTTTGCTCAAGATCCTCTTTAATATGCGTAGAACGTGCTTGGTTCAAGATAGTTCGGGCATCAGTTCCCAACCTTAGGATCCTTTTAATATATGTTATGTAATAACCCTAAGAGGATTCGACACCTTTTCAATGATTGTACATGAAATGAAGATGCAACTGAGATGAAATGTATATGCAATGCGGAATGTACATGAGATATGAATGCATTGCTCCTTTTGAAATGCGGATGGAGTATACCACCTACTTTGCCATAATTTATAAAACTGACAACTTCATGCATCACAAGTTCCAAACGATATTCTTTAATGTGTTTGCGATATTCGTGGAGCTTTCTGCAATACAATTCCGATGTTTCATATTCTCCTAGTCTTAGTCAACATTCATAAGGACCTAAGTTAACACCTTGCCCCCCTTTTTTTTTAACAAACCAAAAGTGTCCAAAGGACCAACACACAAAACTTAAAACCAAAATGAGATCCAATCCAAAACCAAAACACGAAAACCAAAAGTATATACAAATGTACAAAAAGTTTGGATTATCATTTTCCCGGATCCCAAACCTGATTAGAATTCTTTAAAAGACATATGACGTGATACGCATACCAAGTTTTGTAGGAATCCAACAAAAACAAGATCAAACCAAACAAAGAAACAAACTTCCACTTGCCCCTCTCACCATACCAATTTGATTTAGTTTCATTAATAATCCTATGGTGGAGTTTCAAGTTTTCAAATTGATTAGACAATGATTGATATTCAATTCCTTTATGTCTATTCTTTAAGATGTCCATTCCGCACTTTGATTCATGGTGTAGAAATAAGCTTTCATTTTCATTCAATAAAGCCATAACATTAATAATATTTGAATCAAACCATTCATTAGGCAAACCTTCATTCGAATTTTGCATGGTGAAACCAAAAAGATGAGATTTTACCTTTGGCATGTTTTCATTTGACCTTACTTGAAGAGGATTTGAAAATTCCTCTTTTCTCTCATGACATTCATCATCATGTAGCACTTGTTCTTTCTCCATGACTCGTTTATCAAAGGCACCAAACTTAGGTACCCAATTGAAAATATGTCCATCCCTTTCAAACCATAAGTCTTGTCTATCTAGGGGTGGGTTAACTAACACATTTCCATGATCAATCACTTGGGTTGTTTTGGGTAACGTGAGATTTTCAATTGGATCATCAATGATATCAAACCCAAATGATTTAGGTTTTGTAATTTTCTCATTTTGAAATGGCATAATCATTGTAGCACAAGTAAGTGGATCAAGATTTTCAATTTCTTTTCCTTCAAAGGAATCTAAAGCAAATGACTCTCTTTCTTGATTCATGGTTGTAGAATCCTTATCATGTTCCAAAATTTGATGAGATTCGAATTCCTCTTCCAAAACTTTCTCAAATTGTACAGGATTTATAGTATCCTCATGTGAGGAAGCAATTGAGTTATCCTGCATATTAATTGACACAACAAGTTTATTAGAAGATTTAGATTGATAATATTCTTCCCATTTCTTCCACGAATCATAGTAATCATCCTCCAAGTTCAAGTTGTGACGCTCAAGTACTTCTTCTTCATCTTCGATTCATCAACATGTTTCTCATCCAATTCATCTTCACCTTCCTTAGATGGTCCAGTTATTTCCAAAAGTGGGTTATTTTTTGAATTCAAATTGGTAAAGCTATCATAATCCAAATTTGTAACCCATGATTCAATTTTATCACAATTTGGAAGGTGTGGATCCTCTTGGTCATCACTCTCACTCTCTTGACGATATAGAGTTTCCACCACCAAAATGTTGTCCTCTCCTTGTTGATGTTGGGGTGGACCCTTATTTGGCACAAGTTCCAAATCATCCACTTGAGCTTGGAGACAATGGGTATACCTAGCAATTTTGGGACAATTCCTTTCATTATGCTCCTTTGTATTATGCAATCTACACCCCTTTTCCCATGCAAAATCAGAAATATTAAGAATGGAACTAGAGTGACTTGGTCCTGTGACGGTGTCTATCTGATTAGCAATAGGGTAAGGCACACCCCCATTGTTTGGCTTTGTATTCCACCGTCTCCCTCTATTGTTGAAATTTTGATTTGGGTGAGGGGCATGGGATTCATACTTCTATTTTTGAACCAAATCATTACTCAATTTGTGAACTATCTTTTTGAGTTCTTCAACCTCTGAATAAATCTCTTTTGGTTGAGCTATGTTATTGCTAGTTCCAATAGGATTTGCGTAATTGGTGAGATCTTGACTTAACATTTGAGTTGGATTTTGAGCCACTTGATTTGCGTAGGGATTCACACTTTGAATCGGAATTGGATTGGGTGCGTAAGCGGGTGTTGATGAATATGGTTGTTGATAAGGCAAAGCATTTATGCCTGATATTTGTGGTGCCATGATCTGATTCATCATAGGAGCTTGACCATATGGACCATATTGTCCTACCATAGGCATCCTGGGAAAACCCATAACCCTGTGGTGTCATTTGTTGTTCAATGGTCATAGCTTCATTGTAGGCTAGAGCAAGCATGGTAACTTGAGGATTTCGCCTTGCAAACATTGTCGTCATAGGATCCAATGCCCCAAAATATATTTGCAAAGCTACTGTGGGATCAATGGCAAAATGTCGAATTGCTCTATTATAGCACTTCTGAAATCTCTGATTAAAAGTTTGGATTGGCTCACCCTGGCCTCTTTTGCATGTAATGAACTGATTATAGATGATTGTGGGATCTAATGGTGACCTGAATTGGTTGACAAAAGCATCCTCCATTTGCGTCCATGACGTAATGGAACCAGTAGGTAAGCAAATATACCATTCGTAAGCCACTTGGTCTAGGCTCATGGGGAAGAGTCTACAAGCCACATCTTCATGTTGAACTTGCAATCTTATCAAAACATCCCTATAGGCCTGAATATGTTCTTATGTGGTCCTTGGGCCATCCGGTTTGTATTTGGGCAAAAATATCTCTATATTCTTAGGGATCTCATGAATATCCCCTGCAATATTCAAAGGAATGTTATTGGCTCCGTACCAAGGAGGTGGTGGAGGTTGGGCCATTTGATTCAAAATCGATGATGATAACCCTACAAGAACCGTGGAAATGGTACTGATAATTGGTACACTAGTGGCAAATGACACCACCGTGCAAGTCCACTAGATGCGCCTAAAATAGAAGGATCTTCTATAACAAGAATATCTGGTGGGACCACAATTTGCTCGATTTTATTCCTTGGATTCCTATGAGTGAGTGAGAGGCTTTGGAATATGGTTTCCTCAATTGTTTTGGACCTAGTTGCGATGCGATGTGGTGGGTCCAGCTTGTAAATGAAACTACCCTACAAAACTTGACAAAACTCTCAATACCTCAAAGAAAACCTATGACACACAGAAAATCTTGCAATTAATGAAATTCAAAGAATAACTTCAAAATCAATTTGTTAGTCATGAATGAAAGAAGGAACCATGACAAAGCAATATTCTAAAAATGTAAATTAGTTTCTGATTCACCAGATCGCATATGCGCAAGTGAAGAGCATACTCCTAGTGTTGTAGGCTTTCCGATTCACAAGATCGCATTACACGCAAGTGAAGAGCATAATACCGACAACAAATACATTTTTAGACAAAAATAATTCCTTACAAATAAGCATGAAATTGACTAGAAAATATCAAACATGTAACGTATGAATAATCATGTTAGCATCAACCAAGAGATGTATCCATTAAAATCAAATGAAAGTAATTGCATGGAGACAACCTCGTTAGTCAAGACCAATTTTTTTTTTTTTAAAATCAAATCAAAACACATTATTCTTGTATGAACAATCAAAAGCGTTAGAACAATGCATAGCAATTCATGTCCTCCTTTTAACACTACAAGGTTGTATTGTTAAAAGAGGGCTAAAGATAATAATCAATAGGGCATGAAATATTCAAAATTTAAATCCCTATAGCATTTAAATCACTCTGAAATAAAACAATTCAAGCCCTCCTTCTAGCGCCAATCTGTTGAGTGGTATTTTCACCCAGTTGTGAAAGTACACTCTCCTTTAGGATTTGGGTTCCAAATCCCCTCTTGCAAAGAAGTTAAACAAACAACTTCTCCAAGGTCTCCGTTGTATTAGCATTTGCATATGTGTATTAGTAATCTCAAATAAAGATATTCAATTTAAATGCTTGGAACACCTTAGTGATTGCAAGTAACTGTAAACAAGGGGCAATGTTGGTTTATTTCACCATGAAACTTTAGTGATTGTTCATTGTTTTTTTTGGATTTTGAAAATTTTTAAATGTTTATTTTAATGCCTAAAATTTAAAATAAGTTAAAATTTTTGGAAAAAATAAAATGCAGAAAAATGAAAATGAAATGCAGAAAACTGAAAATAAAATGCATTCAGTATGATGCTATCCTATTTCGACAAAACCGAAGATGTGAGGTTTTCATGCATGCAACCTAACCTATTGGACCTGCAAAACAAGCACAATCCGGATAAGCTAAGTGTTGGCTCCTAGGGTTTTAAATGAGGTTTTTCAGATTTCAAACATTCGCATGAAGCAACCAAGAAAACTTGCATAAACTCCATTTACAAGCCTAAAATCTGAAAAGGGGAAAAATAGACATTTAATCTTGCATGCAGAAAATGACTCCTCCTTTCTTGTCCATAAGATGCAAATTTCTGAAAACTTCTGCATTAAAAATGTGTCATTTTACAATAGCAAAATTTTTGGTTTTCCCAAACCAGTCCATGGAAGAAAAATGACTCAAACAGGTCCAGAATGGCCTCATCGCCTTCAAGTCTGCAACTCTGCTCACAACAATTTCCAACCCATGTCCATGAAGAAGAAAAACCAGTCTACGAAAGAAAAACAACCCAACTAGGTCCAGAATGGCTATCTTGCCTTCAAACCTGCAACGCTACTTGCAGCAGTTTCCCACCCTTCTGGCCTCTTTGAATGGCGTATTTAAACTTCTAAAAAAAATTGTTTCTCCTTCCATGACTGTTCATTTCATTTTCCAATGGTTGTTCATTTCACCTTCCCTGACTGTTCGTTTCATTTTCCCATGGCTCTTCGTTTCACCTTCTCCACATTGTTCGTTTCATTTTGTGGCCCTTCACCATGAAAATATAACATGTCGCGATATCGCAACACTTTTTCTTCTTTGGCCATGATGATGCAACATGTCGCGATATCGTGACACTTTTTCTCTTTTGGCCATGATGATGCAACATGTCGCGATATCGCGACACTTTTTCTCTTTTGGCACGATGATGCAACATGTCGCGATATCGTGACACTTTTTCTCTTTTTGGCCATGACGATGCAACATGTCGCGATATCGCGACACTTTTTCTCTTTTGGCCGCGATGATGCAACATGTCACGATATCGCGACACTTTTTCTTCTTTTGGCCGTGAAGATGCAACATGTCGCGATATCGCGACACTTTTTCTCTTTTGGCCGCGAAGATGCAACATGTCACGATATCATGACACTTTTTCTCTTTTGGCCGTGATGGTGCAACATGTCGCGATATCGCGACACTTTTTCTCTTTTGGCCGCGATGATGCAACATGTCGCGATATCGCGACACTTTTTCTCTTTTGGCCGCGATGGTGCAACATGTCGCGATATCGCGACACTTTTTCTCTTTTGGCCGTGAAGGTGCAACATGTCGCGATATCGTGACACTTTTTCTCTTTTGGCCGTGATGGTGCAACATGTCGCGATATCGCGACACTTTTTCTCTTTTGGCCGTGATGGTGCAACATGTCGCGATATCGCGACACTTTTTCTCTTTTGGCCGCGATGGTGCAACATGTCGCGATATCGCGACACTTTTTTCTCTTTTGGCCGTGAAAGTGCAACATGTCGCGATATCGCGACACTTTTTCTCCTTGTGGTGTTTTGCTTTTTTCTTTGATCTTTAGCATATGGGCCACTTCGGTCTTCTTGGAAAACATGCAAAAAAGGTGGGTCCCCAATTTTGGGGTACGTTGTGGAGCAGCCACAACAAGTCCCCAAAGTCGTAAGGATTCATACTGCACATCCCTAAGAAGGATGGATAGTCATCCCCAAGGCCTAAAAGGATCAATGTCATTCACAATAAAAACCCCAAAAGTCCACCATCAAAAATCTTGAAACACCTTTGATCCCCAAAGTCGTAAGGATTCGTACTACATGCCCTTGAGAAGGATGGGTAGTCATCCCCAAGGCCTAAAAGGATCAATGTCATTCCAAAGAAAATTCCCAACCACCTTTGAGCCCCAAAGTCATAAGGATTCGTACTACACATCCCTGAACAGGATGGGTAGTCATCCCTAAGGCCAAAAGGATCAATGCCACTCAAAAGCCAAAAACCCATGAACTCAAATTGGAAACCAACATGCCAAATATAAATCCTCAAAAGGCAACAATAAAAATAATAACAATGGTTATCACCACTACTCAAACCCCTTGCTCAAAAAAAAAATAAAAAGAGAAAAATACACAGTGATTTTCATCACTATGTATGAGACCTAGTATCCCAACAAGTTGAGCAACTGAAAGATGCCTGAGCTTGAATCTCTAAAATTCTTAGTATTTGAAGAACCATTTAGGTGATACTCATTACGGGTTTGGTTGATAGCCTACCTGGCAATGGTGGTATCCTAAACGCATGATGATATGTCTATCACATTAGTTTTGCATGTGTGTAGAACAATGTTTGCATGTGGATGAGCTAGCTTATGGTATTATAGATTGCATCATAGATTAATCTTACTAAATATAGCAAAGGAGTTAGTGGATCTAATTAGGTGATCCTCAGTACATGTTTTGTGGATAGCCTACCTGGCACTGGTGGTATCCTTACGAATACCACATAAACGAACTCAATCGCACACATAGTGATGTGAAATAACTTGGTCGAACTCAAGTTTGATTTGTACCTTGTTCAAAAGTCTTGTAAGATAATGTACAGTCTTGATTAGTTAGTTAAAGTAGTTGAGTCTCAGAAAAACCTTGACTACATTTTAAAACAATTGTTGTATATTTCATTATCACCATAAAAAATAACAAAGCAAAAATTACAAATACAAAGTTATTTCATAAAGCAATCACATAATACAAAGAGCCAGTTAATCCTGTATAGTCTATGGTGCAACCACTTGCATACCAACAAAACATTCCATCCATTCCATATGCATACATCCATATCATATAACTAACATCATCCGTAGTCATAACAACATATGCATACATAAACATAAATAAAGGTGCATAAAAAGAAAAATAAACCACAATAAAGTAAATAATCCAAAAATAGAGTCATGTATTTATTATTCAAAAATGCCCTTAGGCTACAATAAAAAGGTCCTCTAACCTCGCAAAAATCCCAAAACTCAAAATCCCCAAAGCCTAGGGAGTCGGCCACCATAGTCACGTAGGATTAGTGTGATTGGAACTACCCCTAGTGGTATGGGTTATATGGGACCTCTTAGGGTGGCTTCTACCAGCCCTCGCATCATGCCCACTAACACTACCATCACCCACCCATCGACGATGAGAGGATGTAGACTACTCAGTCTCACTACCTTTTGTATGGTGTGACGATCCACCTCTAGTGAGCTCAGGTAACTATACCCCGAGGAGGATAATCTCGACCTCCAACTCCACTTGGCATCGACCACACTCCACATCCCATCGATGGTATGTAGCCAATATGTCATCCCAATGTGCCAACTGATACCATAGGAGATCCCTCTCAACTCTGTGCTCCTCATCTCATCTTCGTAGTAGATCCTCCAATCACGCTATATCAGCATGAAACCTAGCCTCCCTATCCCTTGGGATTGCCTAAGGCATGGGCATCTTCGGGATGGCATGCTACTCTGAAATCCACTGCTCTAGGATGTCCTGTGTATCCGACTACTTTGGAACCCCTAAATCATCCCCATTCAAGTCATATACCTCCACCATATCTGCATCATCGAGCGAAGCCCCCCAACCCTCCATCGATGCCTCCGCACCCCCACCACCTCGCCATCATCGCATCGTCCACCACTGTTCATACTCTGCAGTCACCCTAACATTGTCCAAGTTGGGGACATCAATCACTGCATCAGACTCCACGCCCAACATCACTGATAGATCAAAGGCTCACCAAGAAATCCCTAGCGCACCCCAAACTATCAAGTCATCCAAACATACGGGAAGTACTCCTGCTCTGTCCTATGTCACCCGATCAACCATCTCCCCTTGCACACCCACCAGAGCCACTCTCTAGCCTTAGGCTAGGTTTGATAGTCCCAGTATGGCCACCATAACACCTCCCTTGGAGCTAGGCAAGAGAAGGCATTAGTATAGTGCCCTACAACACCTGCCCACCATCAAATCTACCCATTCTCCTCTAACCTCCACAATAGAGCAACATACCCAATCTCCCTATCCACTATCTCACCCCAAGTGGTCCAAGACAACCTTTGCGGCTGCTCCACAACTATGTGCTGCCACCCCTAGCACTAAAAAAGATAGTTGCACTCGATCCCCTTTTGCCTCTAGCAGTGGAACTTGTACAACTCATAAAGCTATGCCAATAGTGTCTAACCTACCTCATAATAAGTGGCACTACTATCAAACACTCCACCAGTCTAAACACCACCTCAAGCAGGTTCCAAGGGAACCTCGCACCTAAGGAATTAGGAAGCAACATGTTGGAGATGAGGGTCATGAGCAATGCATGCCTCACCCCCAAAATGCCCTTCTTAAACCAACATCGCACTAGAATCCTGCCAATCAGGCAGTCTGCCTCTACCCTCTCCATAGCCCTATCCACCCCCATCTCTGCCACCTGACCAAAGCATCATGTTAGCACTATCATCCATTGATCATGGGGAGTTATCCAAATGGGTAGTCCATTTATCAAAATCCACTAAATCTGATACACATCCTCCAAAGTAACCTTCATTTCCCCTATTGGGAGATGATAGGTGTTGGTGCGGGGATCCCACAAATTGATCAAGCCAATCATATATGCTCGATCCCCAACCATAGGCTCCAACCGCATCACATGCTTGAGCCCAAGGGCATCAAGCCACTCCCAATCCATAACAGTTAGTGCATCCCGAGCATCTGAGAACATAGTCGGTTGGTGATACCGATTCTTCACAACCTAAAAAACAAAAACAACACAAAACATTAAAACATGACAATAGAAAAATTGTACAACAAAAGTATAGAAAAACAAAGTACAAAAAAACTGTACAATGAAAGTACAGATCATTCAAATAAACTGTACAATCAAAAATGTAAACAAAAAAACAAATTAAAACAAAAAATAAATTAGGGTTTCAACCTTAATTTAAACAAAAACATTCAAATTAAACTATACAATCAAATACAAAATAAAACGAAAAATCATGCTGGGGTTTAAACCTTACTGTGAACTAAAAACCAAAATATAACAACAAAAGCAACTAGGGTTTCTAACTTTAAGTGTGAACAAAAAAAAATCAACTAAAAACAAAAAATTCATACTAGGGTTTTTAACCTTAAGTGTGAACAAAAAACTCAAATACACACATAAAATTCATACTAGGGTTTTTAACCTTAATGTGAACTAAAAAACAAGCAGAATAATGCTAACAGGCATTTTATATGTGCGTTTTAAAAATTCATATAAAAACAAAAAAATAATAACAAACAGAGAGAAGGAGGACCTCCCGGTCTCGCCTCAACTCTGCCACTCGAATATCTAGTCCTTGCACTCATGGTGTCCATGAAATTTCTGCAGTGCTCCACTACGCAAGCTCGCACTCCTCCTCACAGCTCCAAATCACCAAAAAAAAAGATTGAAAATGAGCCCAAAACCTAGTTTTAGCCCTTATATAGGATCTTAGGCCTGTAATAATTCCACCTTGGGATGAGCGCTCTAGTTAGCACTCATCCCACCCTAGGATGATCACCAAATTGCTATTCATCCCACCTTGGGATGATTACAAAGGTGCCCTTGCACCTGATATTATTGGCATGCAAAACTGATGTCGAGGTCACAAATTATCACTATGCTACTCCCTAAGAAGGCTACCATATCTGGACCGCTCCATGGGAGGAAGTATTTTTGACAATTTCAACCCCAAAAGGCATCACAACAAAGGGTCAACACCCACCAAAAACAACAATACTTTGCCGAATAAATGTGCCTTTACACCTGACATTCTTGGAATGAAAAATTGACGTTGGGACCACAAATTATCATTATACTATTCCATAAGAAGGCTACCATAGCTGGACCGCTCCACGTGAGGATGAATTTTTGACAATTTTAACCCCAAACGACGTCACACAAACAAGGGCCAAAACCCACCAAAAATAGGTCCGATTTTTAGGAAAATGCATAAGCGTTCAACGAAAAACAACTGAAGGCACCCTTGCAAAAGTCATCTTGGGTCAAGTGACTCATCGCTTTTCTCATTTTTGTCATTCCCTCATTGATTTGTCACTTAAGGGGGTAGTCACACTTAGTTACCAATCAACAAATACACACCCGATCAAGGAAATGGCATGCATTCAAAGAATCATTGACAAAGACAATCACGCCCCTGCTTGGGGCAGCAAACAAGCAATAATCACAAGCTGATCAAACACTTGGCATTCTAGAATCATGAACTCAAGGTTCCCATAGACAAAAGGTTGTGCCCTTTGCCTATTCATGACTGAACAATGTCCAAGATCAAGTAACACCTCACCAAAAAAGGTTAACACTTGAAGTAAGCTCCTTAGCTTATCAGAAGCGATGATTCAATAATGCGTGCCCTTTACATACTTGGGGCATCAAAAGTTGGTTAGGTTACTAAGAAAACCTAATTATTAACTTCTTTTTTTATCTATTTTTTCTCAGCACTATGCCACGCACAGTGCATCCCAAAAAGGGGCATCTGTAGACACCAAAACAACACCAATCTAATTATGTGGCTACAAGCACTAACCAAATTGGCATACATAGCCCCTAGGGCAGCCCCCAAAGGTTACGAAGTGGTCCTAACCACTACCAAAGCAGATTTGGAAGGTCAGAGGTCAATTTGGCACCTTTCAAGCATTCTACTCCATATTCGTTCCACCCTGGGATGATTAGAATGCTATTCGCCCCGTCCCAGGATGATTACGAGCAATCGCTCCAAGGTGGGACGAATAGCAAGTTTGACAGGCAAAAAGTCAAACCTTGAAAAATGGCAGCCCAGATCCGCCACTCAACTCCACCTCCAAGGCATGGGAATGCGAGTGAGTGTTTCAAAGCTCAAAGAGGCAGTCATGGAGGTCTAAATCAAGGAGCCCTTAATCAGGGAGGAATCTTCTCTCCCTTGATAAGGCATGATGGCCAAATGGCACCCCTGCATGCGCATTCAAAGGAGACCCTCAAGTCTATAAAATGGTGAGCCTTCTCACCCCAAAAAAGGAATAGGGCATGAGTATTTGGAGCAATGAAGTGCTACCAAGTTATACCCTCACCCCTTATTGTGCTTCCTACATCCTTGATCTCTCTTTTGGAAGGGAGGTTATCGGGTGAATACTAGGAGCACAATACGGACCCAAAACATGAACAATCATCCACAATACCATAGAAATGTTTTTGACACAACCCCCTAGAAGGTTTTGGACCCATCCTAAGTGGATTGGTGTCAAAACCAAGCCCCAAACGGTGGGCGTCCTGCCCCTGGGCGCCCCCCGCACTGTTGCAATCCTAATCACCCCACCCTAGAGCAATTATAAATATACATTAGATTTCTTTACTATTTCTTTTGCATCATGTTGTATGTGATTTTTTTATGCTATTGTTCAATTTTCACTGCATTCTGACCTGTTTTGACCGTGTTTTATCATTTTATGTGTTCACTAACCTGTAGGGGATGCCTTTAGATATAGGGCAATTCAGGCAGAATCTACCAAATTTGACCTTATGGGTTATCTCAAAATGCCCCATTTTTCCTAACCCCAAGTTTGCAAGTATTTTGGATGCCTCTAAATAGGACATTTGGGAGGTCACTTTCATACATTTTATGATAGTTGCCAGCATCCCACCCCAGAGTGATTATAAATCCATGCATGATTTCCTGACTATTATTTTTGTAGTGTGTCCCTAATGATGTCTAGATGCTCTTGTTCAAGTTTCATCTCATTCTAAAATGCTTTGATCTCTGTTTTATTATTTCATGTATTCACTAGCCGAAGGCCTTGGTGATTACATGTTTCCTTCCATCCGCATATGCTATTAACCATTTGTTGTTTCTTTGTACATAGGATATCAACATCAGAGGGACAAAAAGGAACTACGGATGCACTCACACAAGCAACAGTGACATTTGGCTTGCCCATTTCGAATGTGGGCACGCTGAAGATCCCGAGGGAAGTGTACCATCAGTTGGTGTAACAAAATTGTATCAAATGCTCTGAGCCCCTGAAATGGGGGGGGACATATTGTAACCAGATAAAAAGCAACATTAATAAAAGAGGATACACTTTAGTTTTGCTTTACATCTCATTTCATCGCGTCGTTTTCCATTTTCATGCACTTGTTCTTCGTATTTTCGTAGGACTTAGTGTTTCATTATACATCTGCTTTTGTTTGCATCGCACCCGGTATGCCATGCTTATGTAGACATGCTTTCAATTAGAAGCACATTAGAATTAACATTGATACAAATTGAGAAGAATCAAAAGCATATAATTACACAAAAAGTAAAAAAAAAATATTTAGTTAAATATTTTAATTTTCTAGAGAAATAGGTTCCTTCCCTATAGAGGTAGTTGTTACAGTTTTCCTTCTAATATATTTAAAAATAATGAATCAAATGAATATAAATAGATAGTATAATTTGTAATAGAAGAATATTTGAACAAGATAATGAATACACAAATGAAAAAAAATAATAAGTAGATGAATAAATGAAATATTAACCTCAATTAGTGCCCAAATAATAATAAAAATATAAATCCATTTGTTAAGAAAAGTTTTAGACTAACCATACGAGAAAATAAGATAGGAGGATAGAATATTTTATTTTTTAATTCAACCTTACATACAATCTTCATAAAAATTCCTATATAAGAACAAGTATTAAATGGAAAGTGATGCTCATGGATTAGTTGAGGAGTATCTCACACCAACTATGATGTAAAACATAATGGAAGAGACCAAAAGAGGAATGGGTCAAGAGGACATATACCTTTTGTATATAAGGGTTGTTTTGACAAAGGAACAATTTATTTTGGAATACAAGGTATACAATGATATTCAACCTAGATATGTTTATACTCTATTAGTGAATTAAATGGAGGATTTATTTCAAGAGGATAAAGTAGATAAAGAAGGAGAATTCATTATCAAAATCAGTAGTAAGAGTTTAGTACTATGGAAAGAAAAATAAGTGAATCAAAATTTATGGTTAGTAACTTTGGTTCTTTGTAAATTTGTTCTCCAATAGAATATTTTGTCTTGATAGACTTGAAAAACCTTCTATTTTATATATATATATATATATCAATTAATAGCCTTGATCCCATGTAGTCATCATCAAAAATAATATTCATCTAAGAAAATGGAAATAACCATAAAGGTATTATTCTATTTTGTCAATAATTTATTTATTTATTAATTTATTGCATGGACAAATAGTTCTAATGGATAAAATTTAAATCTTAGGGGATTGATAGGACATATAATCTAGAGAAAAATTAGTTATGGTTAAATTTTTGCTTCACATAATTTCAAAAAATATGAGTGCACGAATGAGTTGTTAGAGTATATTACATCATTGGGGTCATGTAAATGTACCACCTTTGGTACATCACTAGAGTAGGAATTTACTTTAGAGTAAATTTAGCTAGTTACTTAAAGTATTGTAATATATGCACAAGTGTCAATGTGCAAGTTGTAAATGTGCATGTAGTCCACATGTACATGAGTCTTAGGTAGAGTAAGGGCCAAGGAATCTATATTCCTATATAAAGGCCTCATAGTGAGTGTTTTCAAGAGTAGTAGTAAATATAGAGAGTATAGTAGTTAATATAGGTGTGTAGTAGTAAGTATAGAGAGTGTGTGGTATGGTACAATGTAGTCCTTTCATATTATTTCTTGGAGTGTTCATGTCCTCCATTATGTAGCATTGTACTATTTTCGTCACTCTCATTAATGGCATATTTTTGAGTTATTTACAGATGTTCATCTCATTATTTTCCTTCATATTATTGTGCTATTAGTTTATAGTCATCTCATATTAGTTATTTTACATATTTTTGTTGTATTACATTTCATCAAAAGCTAATAGTGGTATCAGAGCAAATGGTAGATCAAATAGGAAATAGGAAGAGCCACAAGTGAGGCTAAAATAAATCCAAAAATATCATTTATAGAATTTTTGAGAATACATTTGGCTAGATTCTTTTCATAGGGTTGTAAAAAAACTCATTATTACTAGGAATCGACATAAATTCCACTAGATTGACAAAACAACTAGTGAAGATTTATCATCTCTAGATTTAAGAGTTTCTTCCATTACAATACTAATACTTTTCTTCAAGGAAAGGAGTCAAAGTAAGTTGGGAAGCTTCCTATATATATCTAGGAATAATATCTCCCTTGGAACCAATCTAGCACCAGAAGTAACAAATAGAAGAACAAATATTTGGAGGCCTGAAAAAAAGTCCTATTGCTAGAGATTGCAAACCTATAGAGTGCAGAAGAAGAAAATGCCATAGTAGACTTAGTGCTAATTCAAGAGACTCCTAAGAAGAGTACAAAAGAATATTGGAGGTTGGTGATCTCCATTAAATTCTATAGATAGTAAATTTAATAAATCAACCTGAAGAAGCTAAAGAGACCCTTATAAGGTATAGTTACAAAACTCCCAATTTTGCAGTATTAAAGGTTGGTGATCTCCATTAAAGCATGTACATTGCATAAATAAAGAAGGACCAACAAAGGTCCTATTCTATATCCCAAAAATAGTATTTTTAAGAGACCCAAGAAGAAGAT
Organism: Wollemia nobilis; assembly: GCA_028583015.1. Classification (NCBI taxonomy): domain Eukaryota; kingdom Viridiplantae; phylum Streptophyta; class Pinopsida; order Araucariales; family Araucariaceae; genus Wollemia; species Wollemia nobilis. The sequence continues at coordinate 16,674,997 of JAQPPZ010003361.1, forward strand.
CTCGTTATCAATATTTCCTTAGTATAAGGTTGAAGGAAAGGTTTCATTTGGAAGACTAGAGAAGCTATGATATTGAAAACCTTGGGGAGGTCTCAAGGAAAAACAAGGAGAAGGCTTGGAGAGCCTTATTTCAGAATTCAAAGAAGTCCATTAAAGGAGTTCCTAGAAGAACTCATTGGATAAATTTACCACCAAAGGAAGAACTTGGGACAATTGTTGCCATCTGACAACAAGCCCAAGGGAGAAGGATTTGACAAAGATTTTTCCAAATTTTAGAGGAGATTGGTGATGACCTCAATAATTTAAGAATATTGAGAATAAGGTCTAGATTGAAGTCAAAATTTTACATGGAGGTTGAAGGAGAAAGGATCCTAACATTACTACCAAACCTAAAAGGTTTGGATATTGTCTTTTGAAGGCTAGAAGGCTCATTTAGAGATATTGGTTTGCTAAATCTATAGAAAATACTGAAGGTTTCTTGAAGAAAAACTCAACTACAATTTAGGGGAATTCCTTACTAGATATTTGAGTTTCAAGAACAATATTTTAGTTTGAAAAATTTACGGTGAGAGGGCAACAATTAGGACAACATTACTAGCTGCAAAACTTTAGAAGTTATAGAGTCCATATCGAAGTTTAATCAAAGTCACCTACTACAGTTAAAGGGTAGCAAGTTAGAGGGTATTTGAAGCTGCAAAAAGGTGAATTAAATATTTTCTTAGGACATCCAATAATAGTTGCAAGTTCATCCAGTTAAGGGTAGAAATTTTGTGAACCGAATAACCAAGACATCCACCATATTCAAAGATCTAAAAAGTAAGCAACTTGGGTGCAAAAAGTTCATTAGTTGAACTTTAGTTTTTTAGGTTTATTAAAGTGCACCATATCAATTTAAAAGTTGCAAGAAGTGGATTCATTTTAAATTCTTCAAGAGAGTCCAAGATGGATTTTATTTTAAGGTTATTACTTGCATATTAAAATAGGATTTACATATATTCATATTGTTTAGTTAAAAAAAAGAAGACTACATTAATATGCAAAGATTAATAGTGCATGATTTAAGGAGTGATAAGGTGAGATTATTGCCATATTCTAACTATTATTTAGTATATTAAAAATGGAATTATTATCTACACTTTATATTATTTACCCTTTAAGTTTCTTAATGTGCATTAAAAATTTATCAAAGGAGAATTTAATGCACAAAATAGGGTAAGAGTTTAGTGTCTAGAGACACCATTAAGCTCACTAAATCAGTAGCATATTGTGACAAGGTGAAACCACCAAAAGAAAAATAGTAGCTCTATATATTACAGAATAAAATATGCTCATCATAAAAGTGAGAAGAGCTTTACAAAATACCATACAAGTCTCAAACTTTAGTGCATTTTAAGGTGATCTGTCTACATCATTCCACCCTACTCTACATAGAAATCAAGTGCATGAACTAGAGTGTCTAAGGAAACTATTACAATGATCCTATTATAGTTTACAAGGGACCACACAATCAAGGAAAATATACACTATAAAGGAGATTGCATTGCCCATATTTTTACCATCCCAATGGGTAGTTTACACAGTCCAGCTAAGGTGCTATAATAGCAAAGAATAGAGTCATCCTAGGGCTCGATACCCTTCCATAAGAGCTATCCAAAGATACCTATCATAGTGTCAACCTAGCTGACTCAACATCTACTAAAGTGCACAACAGTAAACTTGCATTGGTTCAAATCGACTACATATGACAACAAAGTTACAACAAGTGACAACAAGAAGAAATAACTACATTAATGTTATCTTGCATATGTAGAAAATTGAAGTTCAAGGAAGAAGATCACCATTGGAAGTTACCCAAGCCTATGTAGGTGTAGACACAAAAACCTAGGCATTCAAAAAAATCCCATTTTGCATCCCACATCACAAATATGCATAATAAAATATATGCCTAAGTCCAAACTTAGGCATATAAATCCTACACAATAAAAGTATTTTCTAGATTTTATAAATCTAGAAAATCTACCTAGGTTATCCTTTCTAGTCACTAGACATGTGTCCTAGCCACCTCACAAAAATCCCTTGCCACATCTCACACACTCATGTCCCCCTTGCCCTTTCACATGGGACATCCCTTACACCTCACTCCACTTGCACTCATCCATTAGCCACATCATCCTAGTTAAGTGAGACACCCCATGTGACTCTAACTGCCCCTTCCATTTGGTATCCCTGGGTTACCACTTGGCAATTTTGTCTTGCCACATCCCTTTCCCTCCAAAACCCTAAAATGGCCTACAAAAGTAACCCTACCCCATCAACAAAAGTAGTTTGAGAACATACACCATCAAGCTATCATAATTGTATCAGGCGCTTGCACGCATCCTAAGGAAACCAAAGATTTGAAGCCTTGGAGTGCCCTTTTGGAGATTTCTATCATTCAGCCTCAACTACCCATCCATAGCTATACAATTGTAATTACCCATCCATGATTACCTAACCAAATATCCACAGTTTCTTAGCCCCTAATTGTGCATCCACAATAGCTCAGAACCTAGAAAAGTATGATAAGAATGGATCAGTGATTTGATTTTTATAAAGGAATCTTAGGTTTTATTTATTTTTTTTCTTCACCATATTTCATGTTTCTGTAGCTAGGGTTTATAGTAGTACTTTCTATCTTGATCAAAAGGTGCTAACAACCCTTGTTTGAATTCTATGTGTGCATGAGGTAAGTACTTGGAGAGTTGTTGAAGCTGGAGTGGTCCCCTTGTTGTATACCAAAAGCTCATTCACCCTTGAAGCTATAGCAGAGGAGCAAATAAAATATTGTAGTTTTATTAAGAGTTGAAATACCTCCCCTTATTAAAGCATTGTATTAAAAAAATAGAAATCATTGTAACATTACCACCAATACATTCGGCAATCAAAAAGCATTGTAAAATTGGTAGATTGATGCTCCATTGTATTAATACAAAATAAAATCATTCTTCACATTGCAATATTCTATTTCTTGTTTAGTATATTTTTGTGTTTATTTGTTTTGAATACATAAATGGTGATCACGATGGGACCCCCTAAGGGTTCTATTTGTCATTGCCTTGCTAAAATTTATTCTGATCTATATTTATCTATGGTTGTAGATTTATGGATCTTGGTCGTGTGAATATTAGAAATTAAAATCAACAAATCCAAATCCCATGTCTATTTGATCTTGCACCTAAGCAACAACATGCACACAATTATAGATCGAATGAACCATGGACCAGTGGTTGGAATTTTGCAAAATCATGTACTAATGGTTGGAGCACTACAAAACCATGGATCAATAGTTGAAATAGTTGGAAGGAGAAATGAAAGGATAGGAGGTTCATACATTTTTAAACCCTCCTTCACTTTTCTTTCACTTTAGAATTGCATTAGGTTAACTAAGACTCTATCCTTGTTTGCCTTTGTTTACATCTAGGTCTTAGGATAAGCACATTTAAAAAAAAAAACAAATTAGAAGAATCTTCATTTTATTTTAGTCATTAGAGCATATGCATAGCCTTATTAGTAATAGAATAGACTCATTTAGGGTTTCAAACCTACTTTACCTTATTTTCTAGAATAAAATTTGAAATCATGGGTCCACATTTTGGAATTCCCAAATGCACACACGTGGTTGGTTAACCACACAGTCATGGTTGATCAAACCTAATTGCCCACCGGTGGTTGGCTATGTATTTTAGAACTTTGGTAGATATTACCTGGAATTAGCCATTCAACCCCTGATCTATTTTTATCTACTATTGTATATTTTCAATTTTTGCATTTAGGTAATAAATAGAATTATATGTAATCTTGCATTACATAATAATAAACGAAACATTTACATACTTGCACATGAACGTTGTAAAAGGTTGGACTTCACCACCAACCCTAATATATTACCACATTATTTGGCCAAGGTTGATCCAAGAACCATTTTAGCCATGGTTAATAGCATGCATTCCTCTTCGGATGGTGTATTGCTACCCATCATGAACAGGATGAGGGTTGGTAGAACCTAGGCTCCCTCATCAGATTTAGGTTTCATCACCAAGTCCTGGTGGGTTTTACAACTTAGATTTCATCATCAAGTTAGTGTGTGAGAGCATCTAGGTTAATTTCGTAGATTCATTCTTAGGGTTAAACATTGCACATCGCTTACAAAAGAAACAAAAAATATAAAAATAATAAAATTTAAAAATAAAAAACAAAACTCAATCTTTGCAAGAACTTAGGAATAAACTTGTTTGTTTGTTTTTTTTGCATGCTATTTTATTGTGCTTCTATCACCCATTCACACACATAAAAATTCACATTTTACACCTTATCCTACCCTTAGTGTATAATAACAAACCATAGCCAAGCCATAAAGTTAGCTCAACTTTAGAGTTAGTTGCCTTCTTCCATGGAGCCTCCATATCAGTCCTATCAGACCCCTAACACTTCAGTGGTAGGGAAGGTCATTGTATCCCCTACTATGTCCTTGAACTTGAATTTTGATCCCTCTAGTGGTGTCCCTATCTTGAACATAGATGTTATGTATAGGACTACTTATACCACCATCCCTGAGACTCTTAGGAGTGAGCCACCATACCGTCAGACAGTCATGTCACCTATGTGAATATGGATGTTGTTAGGCTATACCTAAATACAACTAGTATGGTATTTCCATCATTACCACAACTTACCATACCAACCTAATCCTTTCTTACATAATAGCAGGAAACCATCTTCTTGTAGCTGTAGTAGTCCAATCTAATCTTCATGAATCGAATGTTTGACCAACTAATGCTACCCTATCCATAATCATCCATCATTATCTAATTAGTAACCCTTCATATTGCCAATTCAAAACATGGCCTACACTAACCCCCTCTACGAAGTGTAAGTTAATGTTGCTTTTTAGGTCCTTGCATCCATCCCATCCACTACATCCATCGATACCATACCTTATAATATACCCCATTCAATGATAATACCTTTTTCCACTTACCCTCCACCTACATCAACTAACATGGTTGCCAAGAAACCAGCCCAATAATCTACCACCTACGTGGCTATACCATATTCATCTATGATTTCCATGCAAAAACCATTCCTCTAGTTACAACAACTAATAATTGATACTATTAATTGAAGCATTAATCCTAACCCTCAACACCATTCATAGAGGATACATCAAAACCAACCATCAAAATCTCATCAAAACACATTATTCACTCAAGATCCATCTTGGGTTTTGCATCCCCCAACCACAAGCATAGTCACTAATCCACCTCATCAAATGTATGCAAAATATTCAAGTCAGCATGCCAACATACCCCCATCCCATCATAACAATAAAAATCATCATCAATAACCATACCATAATCCATTTCATACTAACATACCACATCATCAAAACCCCACCAATAATGTACACTATTTTTAGCAATAGTAAACCAACCACAGTTTTAACCCTCTATAAGATCCAAAGTTTTAATTTTTGCAAAGTCAAATTGATAGTCTAGCCATGTAAACACCGACCGAGTATGCAATACCAAAAACCTACTCTAAGGTAGCTACTCAATCATCCAACTCATGTTTTAGTACCATCACCACCCTACCAAGTAGAGGACCCCCGAGAGCATGTGACTGGATTCATTAATGCATGCTTCAAAATAAAAAACAATGATGCACTCATGCTCCATATGTTTCCTCAAACGTTTAGGAGAGATACCCTAGATTGGTACAATTATTTACCACATCAAAGTATCTATACTTTTGAGTAACTAGCAAACCATTTCTTGGAGTGATTATCCCTAAACATTATAAAAAATACAACATTAACCTATTTGCTTAATTTGTGATAATATGACATTGAATCGGTATATGATTTAGGTAACCGCTGGAGGGAAACCATGACAAAATTGTCATTAACCCTCCCTATGGTGGAATTAACATTAATATTAACAAGTAATTATACCAAGCCTATCTCCTTGTTATTACAGCTACAAAAATATAAAACATTTGAAGAAGCACTTGCCCAAGCCATATTAATAGAAGAGATCAAAATTCAAGAGGTCAAGATCAAACCATAAAAGAAATAATGATAGAACAAGAATCAAAAGATGAATAACCACGATCAAACTAAGCTCAGCTAGTTTAATTAAGTAGTATTGGTCCAAAATTCGTAGCAAATCCAACAAGCCCAAGTCCAAGTACAACAACCCTAAAAACAACAACAAAAATCACAACAATAGAATTATCAAGTGGTTCAACCCCCACAACAACTACAAAACCAAACTCATTCGGTAGAAAATAAAAATAATAAATATAGGTTTAAACACATTTATACCCCATTACTTGAACCATATTCATCCATATTCCAAAATTTGTATGATGCATAGGCTTTCACATTACCAAAAATGAAGCCTAAATATCCAAATAAGCCAAAACCTAGAAACTATAGAGAGCATCTATACTGCATATTTCATCGATAGAAATGGCATGGCATCAAGACTTGATTTGGGTTTAAGAATATCATGAAATATTTACTTGAAAAGGGAAATATCAAGATTAATAACCCCTTAGCCCATCCAAATTAAAAACTTGAAATATATCAAACACCATTACCTCATCATGAGGAAAATCAACAAGCAGTGGGAGCATCAACTTCTACAGTACCTCCTAATCAAGTTAATCATGTGTTTAAACTATACCAAGGTTTTATGGGGGCTATTAGTTTGGTCATACAAGGGAAAATAAAAATGAATCACATGCAAGCAAATAAGACAACCCAAGTAGCACCAACTCTTGCAGTGCAACCTAGTGTGCCCATACAACTAGGCCCAACCAAATACACCTGAAGTGGTGAAAAGACAACCATTTGATCAAAAAACTAATTAGAAAATAGATTATTCAGAATGTTTCTTTTATTCATCAAGAGTGTCTAGGTTACAAAACAAGTCTCCCTATTTTCTTCATAAATTCAAATAATTTTGATGGTGTCCTTTAGAGTTCCTCAATGAAAGTGGGCTTCTATGCATGTGTGCCACCGATAGACTATTAGTGTGTGTCCTTTTGTACCTATTTTTTGTCCTACAAAAATATTGTTAGTACATTTGGGGGTCTTCCTTGGTCAAACCCCATGATTAAGAAGATAAAATTGACTCTAAATTGAAGTAAACATGATGTAAAATGATGGAAATGATGTAAAAAAAATATTAAACCAATGTGTACTTGAAATAGTGTTGTAGGCTTGTTGTAGGACTATTTTGTAGGGCATGGAGAAAAATGGAACCCAGGTTTGCAAGCCAAGGGTGATCAGTACTATGGTTGAATTTTGATGGATATCTGCTATCCAAATGGTCTTCATATGTTGTTCTATACAATTTATCAGAGGTAATGTAGTAGAAGATGATTTTGGTATGATTTCAGCAGTAGTTGGGTATTTTTATTGAAAATATGTGAGTTAAAATGAGGGAAATACCCTCCATTTATAGGAAAATCTAAGGTTAGGATGGGTGGTTAGACATACCAGACCATAGAGTCAATTCCTAGCAAGGTTAGGTTAGGGTTTATGAAGTGTCAAACTTACATTACCTAAGAGAAATATCCTATCCTCACACATGTGTGAGAAATGATTATGGTTAACTAGGGTTAGCTAGCTCCTAGGTTGGATGAGGGTTTTGTTAGGATTTCTAGGAAATATCCTAACCAACTTAGGGTGCACACATGTGTGAGGACATGTTTAGGACTAATTTTCTCATTAATCCTAATTAAACCCTATTTAATGATAAAGTGCAACTTAAGTGAAATTTAATCACAAATTAGAATTCTAATTAGTCTAATTAGGGTTTTTGGTAGAAAATGGTCCTATGAGGCCCTAATTAAGTGTAGGAAAGGGCTTAGGTTACCTTAGGGAGCTAATAGGTGGTCTCCTAGTGGATAGGAAGCATTTTGGGTGCATTTTACCTAATTTTGTAGGTTTTGAGCCTATAGATAACTACGATGGCCTACGATGGTCTATGATGGCCTGTGATGGCCTATGATAGCCTATGAAAACCTAAAACTACCTAGGAATATTTAGCATCTATGAATTTTAGGTGTTTACATTTATCCCTTTTTTTACTATACTATGTGAAACATAGTATAGTGCAAAAATAATGTGATGGGAGAAGGCGATGAGCCATTTGTGAAATGGGGGAGAAAGGGAAAGGGAGGAATGGAATAAAACCAAAGATATGTAGCCACTTGAACCATGACCATACACTATTGATTTATAGCCAAAATAATAATAGGATCCAATGAAAGGTATGTAGTCGCTCGAAGCATGACCATACAACATTGATTGAGAACCAAATGAGGAATAAAATCCAATCAATGGTAGTAACCACTTGAAGCATGACCATACAACATTGATCTAGAACCAAAATAGAAATATGATCCAGTAAAAAGTATGTAGCCACTCAAAGTGTGACCATAAAACATTGATCTAAAAACCAAAATAAGTAGAGAGAATGTGAAGAAGAAAAGAAGAATGGGTGAATGTGAATGATGAGATATGGATGGATGGTTGTGGATGGAACATGATGATGAAATTGCTGATTTTGCCAATTTAGTACATGTAGTGGGGTAAAATTAATCCACATTAATCAATCCTATGTTTAAAATATTAGAAAAATAAATTAAACTATCTCCTAACTTGTTGCCATGATTTTTTCATTGGTTACAAGTTTGTTTTTAACCATTGTATGAGATCGGATGATTTTGTATGACATCGAATGATTTTGTACGAGATCAAATCACCTGATCTTGTCCAAAACTAAAAATTGCCTTGTTTAGCAAGGTGAAAAAAATAGTTACAACTCCTTTGTCCTTACCTGGCCAACTGCATGGCAATTATGGGATCAACTTGAATGATCTCGTTCAAAATAGGGGTAATTGTAACCCCCTTCATTTTTAGCCCAACCCCTCAGCTAATTCCTTTCTATTTAATCCAGGCTCCTCACTTTGGATCCCCCATAGAAATTTTGCATACTCTCACTCTGTTATTTCATATTTTTGCTATGTTTTTGCAAGTTGGATTTTTGCATCGATTGGATTTATGCAAGATCATATCACCCAATGTCTAGATTATACTACCCGATCTAAGACAAAATTGCTTGATTTTAGACAAAACTACCTGATCTAATCTACACCAAACATTTTTTTTGTTTAAGCTACCTGGGGGCATCTAGACCTCATTGTTTGCATTATATTTCCCTATTTCTCCTATTTTAGATCATATTTATTATTTGTTAGATCATTTTAAATCCATTACCATTGATATATTAGATTTTATACTCATATTTTATCACTTTTCATGAATGTCCATGTGTCTAGCATAGATCTACATTTTTTCATTCAATAATTATCATTTTAAGTTTATCATTTAATCTAATCCACCTTGAAAAATGCATATTATTCTGTAAATCTACTATTTTTTGTGTCAAATTGTCAAACTGCAAGTTTTTGCTCTGACCAGTTTGTCCGACCATAGAATGAACCGACTAAGCACTAGATCATATCACTCGATCTCATCCTATTTTGAATGATCTTGTTTGTAGCAAGCATAAAAGTGCATAAATTAGCCATTCGAATCTGGGTTATAATTTCAAATCACTTTATAAGCATTACATTGTTCATTATTTCCTATTTTATGTTGTTTTTTATCTTCATGTGAATCAAAATTGCATGTAGAATAGCATAGTTGCATATTGGCCAAACTAGGTGTATGTGAGACTATCTAAAAGAATACATCAAACAAAATCCAAAACCTAGGCATGGAAACTACCATAAAATATTTCTTGGTGAACCCACCCAATTCATCAAAAATAACCAAAGAGGGCACGATCTTAAGTGCCTCTCCTTCGAGATGCGGATCCATTAGCCTAGAGGAAAGGAGTGCAAGAATTTTACAGATACATTATTTGGTGAACCCGATGTGAATAACATAAGCAACCTTCTGATTTATAAAACACAAAAAAGTATAAAAATCTATAAAAACAAAAAACAAAAACAAAAACAAAAACAAAAACCAAAAATATCATTAGTCAAATTTACACATTTTAATTAAATTTCATAGATTTTAGACTTCATCATAGGAAGATATGCAAGAATAGATGTTAAAGCCTTGCTATCTATCCAAGAACTCTCTCTAATAGTTGAAAATTCTAGTATGCCATCTCAAGAATAGTGGAATGAACTTTGGAAAAGATTAGATATTATAAAAGCCAATAAACTAAGACTTAGACAAATTATAAGGTTTGACATAACTAGAATCTTGGGGCCCAAGAGCGCTTCTCTCTACTTTGATATCCAAAGGGCATGTGAAAAGTGGTTAACAGATAAAAGAACAAGTATTTCTTCAACTATTTATACCTTTAAAGATTAATATGAAAATGCCATAAAAGTACACAGGTTTATAACACACATAGAAGATCAAGAAATAGTCTTGGAAAATAAGAGAAGATTCCACAAAACTCCTAGGATAGTCCATTATTGTGAGTATTGTCATGAAATATATTTTTATGGTCAAGGCTATGAAACTGATAATATCACTATAGCCCATTTTATCAAATTCTTAAAAGCTAACTTTCAGTTTGAGGAAGAACATTACATGTCACCTAAAGAACTTGAACCCATTAACAATATCTATAGACTCTTTTGGGAAGACTAAAGTGTAATATTTAGGATACTATAATTTCTATTTTCTTATTTTTTTTCAAAAAACATAAAAAAACCAAAAAATAAGACATATTTATATATTTGAATATTTCTATAGGTATATATATATAACATATATACCCCAAGAATTTAAGCATATATATAGAATAATATATATATATATATATATATATATATATATATATATATATATATATATATATATATATATATATTTGCAAGATAAAAACATCCTAAAGCAAAAATACCTAGAATTTTGAGAAGTGGTAAGCAATTAGAATCTGATTACATGGAGGAACAAGATCAAGAAAATCTTGATGATAGGGTAAATATTAAAGATGATAAACTCATAGAACAAGGTGAGGATGATAATGGAGGAGAAGGATAAGAATATCCTAATCAACCTTTCATGGATTCTGAAGGTCATATCAACTTTAAATTTATTCAACAATTAACGTATTTCATGAAAGAAATTATAGATGAACTTCATCACGTAATAAAGACATAATATCTACTCCCATCAGGATATTATTCAATGGAGGCTACTATAGAAGCTACTCTCCAATTAAATGCAAATCCAATGACATACATAGATAACACAAACCAAAATCAAGCTGGTCCATCTCATCAAAATATAGATTTGAACAATCAAAAATCAGCAACACAACAAAATCCCAAACAAAAATAAAATTCTTTTGCTTCTCAAGATCCTAATCAAAAAATAGCTACATCACAAAGAGCTAAGAAAATTCAAAATACCAATCATAATCAACAAAAAGTTAAACAAAACACAATCCCATATAAACTACATAACATTGTTTCCACAAACACTTTACATAATAGTATTTCAATTGGAGATCTTTATGTGATAACACAAACTCATTATCGAAAACACAACAACATGGTGCAACAAAATCAATTTTGTGGACAACCACAAGGGCTTGAAGCCATTATTAAACAATTGGCTTCATGACTAGATCAAATGGATCCCTACCGTCCTTCATAGAGTTATAGAGAAATGTGTAGTCAACCCTTGGATCCTATTGTGGTTGCTTAACCATACCCAAAATATTTCCCTATGCCTATCGTCCTGATATATAAAGAAATCGAATATCCTATTGAGCATCTTCACATGTTTAGGATAGCATGTCATGATATATCCTATGATGATTTTTTGTTACTAAAAATGTTCCCTAAAAGTCTCGAAGGCATGGCTCTAGAATGGTATTATCAACTACCTACAAATTCTTTAAGGAACTTTGAAGAGATAGAATAAATATTTGTTCACCAGTTTAATGCATACATAGAAATACATGTCACTAATAAGGATTTATACAACTTGAAACATGGAAAATATGGGAGATTTGTAGAATTCCTAGTCAAATGGAGGCAACTTTTAGGAAAATTGAATTTCACTTTACCTCATCGAGAAATGTTGGAAATATTCATTGGCAATTTACAAGAACAATTATCTTATGAGATTGTTATGGCTACAGTAACCTATTTTTATCAAGCCATGGATTTAGCAAGAATTATAGAATATGCCCTTATTAGAAGAGGATAGTTTAAGAAAAAATATGAAGATAAAACTTCCAAAAACCAATATAAGAACAAACAAGTAGTAGGTGATAGAGTCATTAATAATAGAAATACCTCAAACATCAATACTACAAAATATGTAAAGAAGGTTTTGTTGAAAATTCCTAATAAAAATCCAAGAGAATTTACAAATTTAAATCAAACCTTAACCATTATTTTGCCTCAATTATTAGAACAAGGTTTAATATGGTTGCTAAAGATATGACAACTAGATATATGGATGATCTACATTATAATTTTAATCATGTAGATGGAAATTCAACTAATTCTTGTAAGTGTTTGAAACATATGATACAAGATTTGATTGATAAAGGTAAAATGGAAGTACAACAATTTCCTGCAAATAATAATACTCAAAATAATACCCAAAAGTAACCAACGCAAAATGTAAATCAAAATCTAGATATTTGTCAACATCCTTTACCCAAACATGGTAAATAGGTCGTAAATCAAGTAGAAAATCATAATGTTCCTCCTCCAACTTGCTATGTACGAACCATAAGTGATTTTTTACCACAATAAAATTTGCAAACCTCCTATGTACCTACTTTATCTATAGTCACAACTAGACCAATACAATATTTTCAATCTTCATATTCAAAAGATACAAAAAGTGACATAGAAAACATAGAAAGTGAGACATAAAGTGAAATGGACATCACCTCAAATAATTCAAATAGTTTTGAAGAAGAGTCACATCAATTCTTCCCATAACCGATTTATTAGTGCCATAGGAATGATTCCCTAGAAGAATTACCACTCGACCCTAGGATAATCCAATCTAAGAGGAACAAGCACTGGAGAATTTTGTATGAGATCGGATCACCTAATCTTGTCCAAAACTAAAAATTGTCTTGTTTAGCAAGGCAACAAAAATAGTTACAACTCCTTTGTCCTTACCTGGACAATTGCATGACAGTTATGGGATCGGCTTGAATGATCTAATCTAGAATAGGGGTAGTTATAACCCCATTAATTTTTAGCCCAAACCCTCAGTTAATTCCATTCTATTTAATCCAAGCTCCTCGCCTTGGATTCCCCCTAAAAATTTTGCATACTCTCACTATGTTATTTCATATTTTTGTTATGTTTTTGTAGGTTGGATTTGTGCACTAGCTAGATTTGTGCAGGTTCATACCGCCCGATCTCTGGATCGTACTACCTGATATTAGACAAAACTGCTCGATTTCAGACAAAACTACCTGAACTTGTTTGCACCAAATATTTTTGTTGTTTAAGCTACCTGGGGACATCCAAACCTCATTGTTTGCATTCTCTTTACTTGTTCCTCCTATTTTAGATCACGTTTATTACCTTTTAGATTATTTTAAATCCATTACCATTGATATATTACAATTTATACTCATATTTTATTTCTTTTCATGAATGTCCATGGGTTTATAATAGATCTACATTCATTCATTCAATAATTAACCTTTTAAGTTTATCATTTAATCTAATTCACCTTGATAAATGCATATTATTCTATAAATCTACTATTTTCTATGTCAATTTGTTAAATTGTAGGTTTATAGATTGGACCAATTGAGAACCATATTGTATCACCTAATTTCATCTTATTTTTACTGATCCTATCTATAGCAAGCATAAAAGTGCCAAAAACAACCATGCGGATACTGGTTAGAATTTCAAATCACTTTATAAGCATTGCATTGTTCATTATTTCCTATTTTTTGTTATTTGTTATCTTCATGTGAATCAAAATTATGTGTAGAATAGCATAGTTGCATATTGGCCAAACTAGGTGTATGTGAGACTATCTAAAAGAATACATCAAACAAACTCCAAAACCTAGGCGTGGAAACTACCATAAAATATTTCCTAGTGAACCCACCCAATTGTCAAAAAATCACCAAATAGGGCATGATCTTAAGTGCCTCTCCTACGAGGTGTAGACCTACTATTATCTCATTCCCCTTTGAGGCATGAATCTATTAGCTTGGAGGAAAGAAGTGTGAGAATGTTAGAGCTATAGTACAATATTTGCAATACCGTACTTGGTTGTTTGTGAGGGAAACTTATGACTGCTTTGATTTTGTGAGCAATGCAAGATGATCCAAATAGGAATAAAACAAATGCCTATTCAAATTTTTTCTTTTGATTGATTGATGAGTGCATGATGACAAATTTCAAGCCATTTGAGCTAAGTGGTATGGATGAATCAAGCTTAAAATTCAGTATGTGGTCATCACCGATATACATGAATAAAAGCAAGATATATCTGATATTACATGTGGCTCTCATGAATTAACAAATGTTTGATTTGGGATGAGGTTTATCTTGAGATAATATTTAGCAAAAAATTTTGTAAACAAATGTGATATCCATGATTTGGATGTTTGATTATTTGGTTGCACACAAAGAGGATTTGTATATGAATAACCCTTCAAACAAGGAATACAAAATTATACGAATGAAATGTGGTGATGTGGTGATGAATTAATTTGATAGAAGAAAATGGTGAAAAAATGTGGAGAATGTGGTTTAGCAAGGGTAAAAAGTCAAGAAGAAACTGTTGGAGTAAAAAAAAGTTGAAAATTGTGTGTTGTGGTTGATTTTGTAGGGCAACCTATGAACTACAATGCGATTCGTAGGGTGGCCTATGAAATAGACTATAGTTTGCAGGGTGGCCTCCAAAATGGATTGCAATTTGTAGGGTGAGGGATGAATTAGGGTTTTGGGGAGTATATAACCTTGTCTGGTATGTGGAAAGGTCATTTTGCATTTTGGGAAAGTTGTGAGGACGAGAGGGAGGAATATTTTGCAAAGCAAAGTGCTTGCAAAACTTGTAATTGAGGCAAATCTGGTGAGAGGGCCAGTGAGTACTAGTGATTGATATGGTATCCCACTAGTAAGTTTCCAAGACTCATCTTGTTTCAGTTTTTATTTGTGTGTATGTTTGAGCAATACTGGAATATGGGTTTTTGTAGGATTTTGCATTTGTATGTGACATTTGATCGAAGTGTGTACACAAAGTGTCAAATTCGCCAGATAGGTATAAAAAAATGTTGGACATATTTTAATTGACCTATATTTGGACTAGTTTGATCATGTGTGTGGTAATGATTGACTTTGATAATTGGGGTAAATGATGCACTGTTTTCCAAATGTGATTACATTTTCATCATAAAGTGTGGAATTGGGTATTGTAAAATGTAATGTGTTTTGAGTTTGATGTGGTTTGGTTAGTTGTGTGAATGGAGTGTGAATGGTGT
Source organism: Wollemia nobilis (assembly GCA_028583015.1). NCBI lineage: Eukaryota > Viridiplantae > Streptophyta > Pinopsida > Araucariales > Araucariaceae > Wollemia > Wollemia nobilis. Next base: position 16,690,566 of record JAQPPZ010003361.1, read on the forward strand.
ACTATTTTTGGAATTTTCTTGAATTTTCACTATGAAAGGGTAAAATGGGTATCAAAAAATATATTTTTCTTGGTATTTTGTTGTGTGGTTGCGTGTTTTAAAATTGTGCACCACAGAGTGTCTGTGGATGAATGCAAATGTTTATTTGGGTGAAAAATATGCACTATTGTTGGAATTCGTTTGAAATTTCACTATAAAAGGGAAAAATGGGTATCAAAAATATGATTTTTTTGGTGTGTTGTTTTGTGTGTGCATACTTTGAAATTTGCGTGTCTTGGAATATGTGTATGTAGGTCATATTTTTGTGCATATAAAAATAATTTATGGTGGATAGGAATGTAATGTGGTGCATAGGATATGCTATAGGAGTGTTTTAGATAATGATAATTTGAATTAAATGATGAAAATTAATAGAAAATGTATGTAGAACTAATAAAAAGTTGTGTGATGCTTGTTTGATGTAATAGGTGAATATGCTTGAGCCGTGACATTGTGTGTGATCATTAAGATATGACCTGGGTAATGCCTTGAGTGGGGCAAATTTAGAGTGGTTGGGTGATGTGTGTCTAAAGGGTATGTGGGATGTAGTAAGTATACATGCTAATAAGGTATACATTTTAGCACGGTGTGAGAGGTGGGGTCTGGATAGGAATAATTTTCACCTTCCTACAAGTGAGATGACCATTACACTGGAAGATGCATATAAGATATACAAACTACTTATATAAGGTATTCCAATGAGGGTGAAAATAGATGATAGATAGTAGGAGATATTGCAGTGCATGCTCAATGTGAGGTGGGGGAAAGTTGATTATGGAAAGGGAATTGATTATGAGTATTATTTACACAAGGAGTTTTTTTTTTATCGTTAGTGTGCGGTGATGCTCATGATATCCATGTATTCTCTACCAAATACTTTAGGACTAAAGTTCAACTAGAATATGTTGGATGTAGTATGCAATATGATAGAGTGTAAGGTAGTATTTGCATGGGCACCTGCACTGTTGGCATAGGTATATAAAGAGTTACACGATGTAGTGTGCATGGCATGGATAGGTTTGAGTTGGACTCCATTACTATAGGTATGGTCATGGGAGCATATCACAATGGAGCAATCGATGTTGTTGCCATCCCAGGCCCATAAGGAGATAGGTGTGTCTATACCTTATGTTTTAAGTTGGTAGACAAATGAGGAGAAGGGGATGAAAAGGCCACATTAGAGTGATTATTTATTTTGGAGGTTATAGTTTGGCTCTTTTGAGCCTAAGCATAATTATTGGAGGCCTTGGAAGGGTGGTTTTGTATGGGAGAAGAATGAGGAGTAGATATGAGTGATCCACTAGGGGTGATGGATGGTAGGTTGTTACACTTGATAGGTAGAGTTATTTCATTTTAGTAGGTTTATGCACCAGTTTGGATTGCAATAGGGTATGCCAGATGTGCTTATTGTGATATACAAGAGGTAGGGTCATAAAGGGAAATGACTTGTGGTGCCTCCTTGGGATGGTGAGAGGGATATACAAATGGTGATTCCTGATGTGGATGATGTTAGTATGATACTAGAGTACAAGGCATGGTGGGCCACATAGAGTTGGTATCTAGGCATTGGGGTGATCGATCGGTGGGTGCAATCAGTTGGTGGAGTACCTGCACTAGGGGATATTAGGCCAAGGCCAAAGGGAGGATCAAGATATGAGTTATAGGAGCATCTTCTATGGTAGAGGTGAAGTCAAGATTTCAGGTCTAGTATTGTTGTGGGGAGGTCACCTTATTAAAATTATGGTAGTGGGGAGCAACCCTTGGATGATATGGTACCCATGGAGGAGGAAGGTGTGGATATAGGTGATGATAATTATGGAGATATGGGCGATATACCATTTGATGTGCAAAAGAGGATGGATGTTGATGAGGAGCTATTGGTACTACGAGAGAGAGTATGACATAAAGGGACAAAGAGTGAGGGAGATTTGGCCATAGATTTGGGGAAGTGAAGAGATGAGCACCATGATCTGGAGGAGATATTAGTGGTATTCAAGTATGTGAGTGATGTAGATAGGAGAGAGCTGGATATATGATGTGCAGAGCTATGTGGGTATCTCAAAGTAGATAAATTAAGGTATGCTAATGTTGTAGAGGATTTTCATCACCTGGTAGCAAAGACTATGGCTATTGGGGAGATATTGAAGGTAGATGTGGTGAGGATGTAGTCGATAGAGGTGACTAGGGATGTCGAGTGAGCTGATAATGTAGCAAATATGTCATAGTTGCATATTGAGATCAAAAAGGCAATATTAGGCATGGGAGGAGGCAGAGTGTGTGAGGGTAGGAAAACAAATTATAATAGATATGAATGCTTTAAATATTGAGGTATCAAGGCTATTCCATGAGGAGGAGGTGATGAGGTTACAGTTTGATTGTGCATTCATTGCATTGGTATATCCACTTCCACATTATAGTGGATCACGATCGAGATCAATATCACTATCACGGACACATACGCATTCACAACAGAGTCGAAAAAGCTCTCCATTGATAGTGCCAAGGGAGTTGGAGATGGTGGTACTAGTAGTTTTGTAGATGGTGGGAGCTATCCTAGGTTTGGATAGGGTGGTAGTGTTAGTGGGGGTATATTTGGGAGAGGTTACGTCTGCATCAAGTGGGGAAGCAGAGGTGCAAAGAGTAGGGACAACTTCAGAGTTGAGTGGGGTGGTAGAGGTATGTAGAGAAAATTTGGTGAGGGTGACTCAAGAGGGTAGTGGTGAGACTCTTAGTGATTATTAAGGTTGATATGTATTGTGGAGGTATTTCATTTTTGTAGCCAGAGGGTACTTTTGACTATTATATATATAGACACATTTTTTTGTGGTCCTATTTATGGTTTTTGTGATTTTATTTGAATGTATGTGTGATTTCTCATGTATGTGAAATGAATGTAGGATATATGCCATGATGGATAATGTAAATGCTGAAATGCATAGAGGAAGCACTTGTATCATAGCATAACTAGTGGTAATGTGATCCATTCCATAATATCAAGGATGTAGGCTAGCATAGGGATTATGCAATAATCTTGATAATCATATTTATAGAAATCAAACCTTATGAAAAATGAGTAAGGTGAAACTACAAATCATGACTAATATGACTAGATCAGAGTCTATCAAGGAACAATGTGTGTAATAAGTGATTTTCATTTATCCATTTTCAATAAGGTAGGACTAAATCATTACAAACATAACCAAAGTAGCTAGCTCATCTATAAGCGCACAATGATCTATACAAAAGAAGGTCGCTAATGTGATATATGTGTCACCACTTGTAAGACTATTCCACTGGTAGGCAGGAGCTTGAGGCCTATAGCTAGAGATGGAAATCATACCATGATTAAACCTTAATGACCAAAGGCAATGAAGCATAACAATTGTGTTTTTGGAGGTTTTTCCTTTTGTTTTCTACCCCTCATTTCTTGATTGTATTTTTGTGGTACTCTTTTCTATTTTTTTTTGTGGTTTTGGATTTTGTTTTCTACTTATTTTTTTTATATTTTCTTATGCTTATCCCTTTGTTTATCCCTAGGTCATATTTTGACCATGAATATGATGGGATGAGCAAGGTAAATCTTTCTTTATATGGTGATATTTGTGCAAGGTGTTATCTTCCCTAGACTCAAAATTATGCTTTAAAAATATGATATGTGTGAATGGTCCCTGAAAGAAGTTGAACCAACCAAATAAATCTATAAGTAGTGTAAGAACTTGTCATCTAGAGGTGAAATTTGATTGAATTAACTAGTGAATGGTAAAAAATATACAAAACACCATATACTCTGTAATGCTAAGAATGGGAGTGGACATGCGAGTGGTAATGCTAACAAGTGTGTATAGTATTCCTACCATATGTGCATTTCGATAGGGGGAATATACAAACATCACTATAAACATAGAAAAAAAGAAATGCATATAGACAATGGATGCAATGTGAAAAATATGACATGAAAGGAAATTATCTACAAGAGGAATTTGGTGAGGCTTAACCAGATGAGATTAGAAACCATCTCGAAAGAGAATAGGTGTATGAAAAAATTATAAGCATAGGGAGTCATGGTAATGGTTGCCCCAATGTGTGGGGCGATGTAGAAAATAGGAGAGAAGCATGTAATTGGAAGAATTCATGTGATAATGACAAACAAGGAAAATTAGAAGTGAGAAGAGATGTAGAGGGACACAAAGATGAAGAAGTGCAACAAAGAAGAACGAGCAAAGTAATGATGCAAGGAAGATGATAAGAAGAAGAAGAGGAAAAGGGAAATCAACATAAGAATATAACCACTCAAAGCATGACCATACAAAAATTCCAAATAGGAAGAGGAAGAGGAAAGAGAATGGTAGAATAAGGGAAGAAAATAAGCTAAGATTACCTAAAGTTATGGGGATGAGGTCATGAATGACTGGGTGAAGTTACAAGGTGACTAGGATTTTAGTAAATTGTGTAGTTGGATAACTATTTAAAGTAATAAGGTGTGGATGACAGTGAATCACATGATGGGATGGAGCAAGGTAAGAGACAATGTGGAGGGATCTAAATTTGAGTAGGAGAAAGAGCTTGCTCAGGCTGTGGAAGGGATTCATCGAACAACATATCTTGGACAAAGGTTTTAAAATTATGACACACATTGATGTCATGTCCTAGTTGATAATGGTAAATACAAAATTGGTTCTCTCTATAGTTTCATGGCTTAGGTAATAGTGGTTCGATGGGGTAGATCTCAGGTAAAACCAGAAGGTCTTAGTGGAGCAACTGGTAAAATGTCTAGGAGAGTGGTGCTGAGAGGATATACATGGGATATATGTATGGCTTATATGGTGATGAGAATGAATAATATGGGGTAGGAATTAGTATTTTTATAAGGTATCTATAGTCTTATGAGGGTTGGATTTGAGAGTTAGGAATAGACTTGGAAGAAGGTGAAGGGATGTGGGTCATGGCAGAACAGAGAGGAGGGTAATGACAGTGACAATGACTCAAGTGTGACTCGAGGTTGTTAAGGTGAGAGAGAATATGTTGGGTATTTATGGGAGGAGGTGATGAAACTGAGGTAGGTTGGGATGAGGATTCCATTGTGTAAATGGGGTTGGGGTACAAGCATGAAGAAGAGAATGAAAAGGAAGAAGAATGGGGTATTGAAATGGCTATATTGGTGGTAGAGTAGGTTGAAGTGGAATATCATGGAGTGGAGAAGGGGGAATCTGGAGGATAGGTGGTGTGGGAGATGGCTATAGATAGTGGTATGGATAATATGGAGGAGAACTTATAGAAGTGACCTTAGTGGTATGTTGATGCAGGGATAGGTCGTAAGGGGACATATTGCTCGATAGGGGTGGACATAGTCCTGAAGAGTATGCTAGTGAAGGTCAATGAGCTAGGGAATGTGGTAGATATGGATCTCTTGGAACAACCAAGTGATGCGAGGATGGTCCCCATGCATGAGGGTCTGGTAAGTGAGAATGTTCCTCCTTATCTATAAATTAGGACAAGGAGATATTGCTATCTTTGAAGTGAGGGGAATAAGAATAATTTCTATAGTGGGGTGAGCCAAGGTAGAGTGAAGAGTGGTGATATGAATGTGATGATTTGGAAGACTGATGTACATGGACTAGGTTAGGTGGTATGACAATATCAGTTGGGGTGATCAATATCGAAGGTAGTATCAGTAGGTCCTACATGATGGAGTGGTATTTTGGATATGTAAACCTAGAACAATGTATCTCTATGGTATATGTTATAGTTGGTGATAAGAGACCTACAAAACTATAAGATACCAATAACATAAAAATGACATAAAAAGAAAAAGTATTTTTGTTATGTAATAAAAAAGTGAAAGTTGTGTGTTTAGTGTGGTGTGGGATGTAAATTTGTGAATGAATTAATATATACATCATGATGATGATAGTATGTATAATTTATGGTGATGCGTACCTATATGAGCTACACATTAGATGTGTAGAGGTGACTAATGTTAATGGGTTTAGGCTAAGTGTGTCCTTCAATATTTGCTAACTGATAGGCACAAAAACCAAATTTATGTGTGATGATGTATGGGCCTAGCCAATAGGGAGTACATTTTTCTTGTTGTTGGTAGGGTTGACTAGTGATTTACTAATTTTATTTGAGAACTAGGTCACCAATATAAAACTCATGTTGATGTACCTTACTATTGTAGGCACGATGCAGGTGATCTTGGTAGACACATATGTACTCAATGGCATGAATGCGTCACTCATACAAGAGTGTTAATTGGTAGAGGCATGCTTGACGAGCCATGTCGTTGTTGGTAACGTATTTCATAGAGACTCATAAGGAAGGTATCTCAATTTTTAGAGGCATAATGGCTTTAGTTCCATAGACCAATGAGAAAGGGGTTATCTGAGTTGGGGTATGTATGCTCATATGATAGGTCCATAAGGATAGAGGCATCTGATTGTGCCAATCACAGTGGGATTCTACAACTATCTTATGAATAATGAAGTAAATAGTTTTATTAGTAGCCTCAGCTTGTTCATTACAGTGTGGGTAGTACGAGGTCCATAAGCTATGGTGGATATTAAATTTAGTGAAGATAACATGGATAGTTTTATTTTTGAAAGGTGTACCATTATCGAAGATGATTTGGTAAGTGATTACGAAGTGACATATGATATGGTCAGTGATGAATATCATGATTTTGGCACCCGTAGTTTGGAATAGTGGGATGGATTTGACCCACTTTTTGAGGTATTTCATGGTAGTGATGATGAATTTGTGATTGTTTGATGAAGCAGATCTATCTAATAATATCTAGGCCCCATTGGAGAAATTCCAAATGGATTGTATATGTTTGATTGTTTGCAATGGTAAGTGTGTAATGTTAGCATGTTGTTGACACTTGATACATCATTTGACATACTCACAATAGTTATGTTCCATTTTGGTCCAATAGTAGCCCATGCATATAATGTTTTTTGTGATAGCCATAACACTAAAGTGGCCACTACCAGTGTTACAATGGATTTTTTGTATGACTCGCTAAGATTCATGTGGTTCTAGACAATGTAAAATAATACCATCATGACAATGATGATATAAAATTTTCCCTAGTAGTGAGTAATGGGTGGCCTATTTTTTGAATGCTCGATAATGAGAATGTGGTAAATTGTAAGGTAGGAAGCCTAATTTGATATAATCCCTAATTTATGAAAACCAAGGATCGTGTGGTTCAGTGTGGACAACATGAATGCCATCATCATATGTGTAGGGTGAAGATGAAATGACAGATTGTGTTAGAGTATGAATGGACACATGTGTAGTGTTGGAAATGTTATTTTGTGGTATTAATGACCCTAGATAAGCCATTGTATCGATGAAACGATTGGATGAGCATGGAGCAAGTTCGATATTGTACCACTTGAGTTGGGTAAGGAGTTTTTGGGTGATTTATTTATATTTTTGGAGGACTCGATAGAAATATTACAAAATATCCTAGAATTGATTAATAATAAGGAGGGAGTCACCAATGATGTGAAGATATTTATTATGGATAGAATGCAGCTACTTTAAACTGAGAATTAGAGATTTGTGTTCCACATTTTGTTCATGCAGGAAAACCCTAATTTGAACAAAAATAGGAGAGGTTCCCCATAAAGTTTGAAGAATACAATTCTTGCACCCCCAACATGAGTGTAGTTGAAACCATCAAAGAAAATTGTTAAGTCAACTGATATTTATGGTTCGACATACTCTTTAGCTTCACTCATATGAAATATGAAATCATCAAGAAACTAAATAAGGAGTGGTTGATTTTTTAGTAATGGAGCCTCAACGAGTTGATCGGTGATGACCTATCCTTTGATCGACTTTTGATAAATGAACTATAGATCAAATTCAGTGAGGAGCATAATCCATTTACAAATTTTAGAGTTATGATGACTCTTGTTCATCATATATAGGAGTGGTTTATCACAAGTTATGAAAAATGTAGTGTGATTGAGCATATAGTGATGTAGTTTTTGTGTCACAAAGACTACATCCATACATAGCTTTTCTATGTATATGTAGTGGGTTTCATAGAGGACTAGTGTACTACTGATGTAATATATGGCTTGCTCATGGTTGAGCACATTATTTTGAGTTAATAACGTGTCAAATGCAAAGTCTATGGAAAAATATAAAAGATAAATGGCAACTATGGATGTGGGGGAGATAATATTGGTGATGAATTGATGTATGATTTGAGTCAATCAAAGGCGTGTTGATAGTTTTAATCCTATTTTAAGTTGGCCTCCTTTTATAAAAGGTGATTAAATGGCTTGCACTTATCTAAAAATGGGTGATAAAAAAATGAATGAACTAAATTTTGCCCTCCAAGATACATAGTTGCTTAATATTGGATGGTGGAGGCATATGGATAAATGGTGTTAGTGGTGAATGACATGAGGTATCAAAATATGGTACCTACATTTGGATAGAATCATGATGAGTGGATAAGTCAGGCAATGTACAATAGCCTGAAGGATTGGTGGTATAATATGTAGGTCATGGGTCATAGGTACGAAAGAAGCCAGGATATGGAGCTCAAAATGGAGGAGGTGGAGAGAGTCAAAATATGGAAGTAGACACAGATGGAAGTGGGATAGAAGGTGGTAAACCATACATTTTAGAAGGATGGAATATAGGTAGAGGAAATATTGAGGAAGGAATATGGGCTTCAATGGTAGGATCCTGAGGTGGTGGCTTGGTAAAAATATTCTCACCAAATGTGGGGGACAAGGTCTGTTGATGTAGTTGACATGAGAATTATTGGGAATGAGGATGTGGTTGTGAGGTAACATCGAAGGAAGCAAAGAAGGACTTTTGGAAATATGGTGGTTGTGGAACTTGATAAGCATCCTAATATGATGATGTGAGTGGTGCATAATGTAGATATAAAGGAGGATGTAGTGGAGGGATTTGTGATGAGGGTGTCTGAGTGCTCAGAGTGGAAGATGTGGGATCTGAGATTTACCCTATGGTAGGGTAAATGAGGTGACCTAAGGACGATTACGATTAAGAAAGTAAGAGTCATTCTCAAAGAGTAATTGAGATAGAATTTAGAATAAAGGATGTGCGCAGGTAGGTGATATGGTGATAGTCTCCTCATCAATAGTAAATAAAGGAGGTGGATGTCTTGAAGTGGTGTAGACAATGTGATAAAAAAATGTGAAATATGGATTAGGTGAAGGTGAATGTGGAAGAAGTGGGTGATATTCACTGGATGAAGTGGGAGTCTCATCATGACATATAGTGTGTATGTGAGGTAGATATAAACCTATGGGAAGGTCTATTGTGAGTTTGGAAACTTCCCATATAATGGGAAGGGGGAAGTAGACTAAATGGAAGTGGTGAAATAAGCCTCCTCCTCAAGATGTGCTTGCTCATGTGCTTGACTACATGTGAGAATAGGTATGGTATCATGTATTGTGAATTAGTGCTTGAATCTACATAAAAATAGAAATATAATATTCTAGGTGTGTTGTGTATGATATTTTGGGTAACCCTATGAAATTTGGAATGTTTTTGTGTCCCAAAACTGATTTCATAGGCTAAGTGGTGAACTAGAAGCTGGTTCGTAGGATGAGGGGTGAATTGGAAGATGGTTCATAGGTTGAGGGGCAAACTAGACTTGGATTGTAAATTTGATAGAAAAATAAAAAGTCATAGACTACAAGCAATCAATAGATGGGATGTTAATAGGTGAATGTGTTGAAACTAGTTTTGTGAGAATTTAAAACAAAGCATAACTGGAATCAATGCGAAGTACAAAAAAATAAATGTTTGTTTGTTTTGTGTGTTTTGATGTTTGAAAATATGCATCTAGAGAGTATCACAGGAAGTGGGTGAAATTATATAAATAATGGGAATGTTGTTGGCATGAAACCTTCTACAACACCCAAGGATGCACATAATAGAACGATGTCTCAACAAGCAAGTGGTGATCTATATGGAAAGGTGCAGTAAAGTGATATCCAAATAGGGGGGAACTCAAAATGCTAAAGTGAGTCCAAAATCTTCTCACAAGAAGAGGTGGTACTGTCTAAGACCTGCTACTGACATACGTATGTCTTTGCTTCACCCTTGGGTGAGCTAAGTTAAGAATGATAGTTACCATGTTCATGAATTGTGTGAGCCTTGTGAACAAAGGTTTATAATGCTATCCTACTTTGAAGGTTCCTTCTGGTGATGAATTCCAAAAATTAGTCTCAAGAGGAGGGAATTTTTTGGTGATGAAGTCCATAAAATTTCTCCTGGGGCTACTATGGTGTCTAGGGGATGAGCTGGTGGAAGGCGATAAATTCTAATGTCACTAGTATCAAGTGATGGATTGAGGATGAAGTTCAATATCACCACTATATATGCCACATGAGTGTTTGGTGTTGTGTTTTCTAACGATTATGTGAAAGAAAAGCAACTAAATAAATGTATTTTCAAAAATGAAACTAGCCCTAGACATATTTTTGGAAATAAAACTAGGTGCTAAGTGTCTTTTGAAATGAAACTAAGTCTGGATGCCATTTTTGAAAAGGGAAATGTACTCTAGAAAGCATGGAAACAAGCAAGTGAAAGTGTGTGTGAAAAAGGAATTTGATAATTTACCTAAGTGCATTAGAAAGAGATTGAAACCCTAATTTAAATGCTTGAAAGAGATTGAAATTGATTGTATAAAAAGAGATGTAAATGCTATGCTAAAATATGTGAAAATCAATTTAAACCCTAATCTAAAATCATGAAAGGAATTTAAATTGATTTGTGTGAAAATAGATGTAAATATTATGCTAAAATATGTAAAAATGAAATGAAACCCTAATCTATAAGCATCAAAGAAATTGAAATTGATTTGTGCAAAAAAATATGTAAATGTTATGCTAAAATATGCAAAAAGGAATTAAAATCCTAATCTAGATTCATGAAAGAAAGTGAAGTTGATTTGTGCAAAAATAGATGTAAATTTTATGCTTAAAGATGTGAAAAGGAATTGAAACCCTAATCTAGAAGCATAACAGACTTTGAAATTGATTTGTGCAAAAAAAAATATAAATGCTATGCCAAAAGATGCGAAAAGGAATTGAAACCCTAATCTAGAAGCATGAAATAATTTGAAATTGATTTGTGTGAAAATATATTTAAATGTTATGCCAAAATATGTAAAAAGGAATTGAAAATATAACCTAGAAGCATAAAAGAATTTGAAATTGATTTGTGCAAAAAGAGATGTAAATGCTATGCTAAAATATGCGAAAAGGAATTTAAACCCTAATCTAGATGCATGAAATAAAGTGAATTTTATTTGTGTGAAAAGAGATGTAAATGTTATGATAAAATACGTGAAAATAAATTGAAACCATAATATAGAAGCATGAAAGAATTTTAAATTTATTTGTGTGAAAGGATATTTAAATGTTATGCTAAAAGATACAAAAAAAAATTGAAACCCTAATATAGAAGCATGAAATAATTTGAAATTGATTTGTGTGAAAATATATGTAAATGTTAATTGAGGGATTAGAGATAAATTGAAATGATTAACCTAAATAAGATTTTTAAAAGGAACCTGAAAACCTAACCTAATGACATGGAAAGATATTTGAAAATTTGATTTGTGAATTTTAAAAGATATCGAAAAGATACCTTAAGGATTTTGGAAAGAAAAGTGAAACCTAATTTAGTGACTTGAAAGGAAATTTGACAAATTAGTCCTAAATGTGACTTTGGAGAAATATTTTGACAAGTAATTTTTGAAATGAAAAAAAAAAACACAAAATCCTAAATGCAAATTTGGAAAGGGATTTTTAAAGAGATATGAATTGACATAAGGGAAATACAAAAATCCTGATTTAAATGTGATTTTGGAAAGAAATTTGAAAATAAATTCAAGATAACATTAAATAAATGCAAAAATTTAATTTAAATGAAAATTTGAGAAGAAATTTGAAAGGACATGAAAATATTAGAAAAACCTTATGTACATGCAATTTTTAACTGACTAAATATTTTAATTGATTTTCTTTAAATAGAGATTTCACACAATGAACCGATGCATTCGAAGTGGAAATTTTTGGAGAAGGAGATGATGAAACAGGGGAATTATAAGAAAAATTCTTGGGTTTTGTTGTATCAGGTGAACTTCCCATTGCCTCTGCTATAGATCTATGAAGTTACAGGTGAATTTGAAATAGTCTGTATGAGTTTGTAGGCCAAGGGCAATCCAAACTATATTTTGTAGGTCGAGAGGTGAACTGGACTGTATTTTGTAGGCTAAGGGGTAAAATAGATTTAGGAGCCTGAAAATCTTGTTCTGCATGCTTGAAGTGTATGTCAGGGCTTTTTTTGTTTCTATTATATGTTTAGGATGTCTGTAACAACAAAACAAAGGCAAACATTGGGTTAGATTAGTGAAAACCACTATTCCAACATAATTTTTGTGGGGTCCCATTTGGTGTGTCATAATGAAGTGATCGAAAGACAATCATTTGATAAAACAACTAATTAGAAAATAGATTGTTCAAAATGCTACTTTTATTCATCAAGAGTGTCTAGATTACAAAAAAAGTCTTCGTATTTTCTTCACAAATTTGAAGCATTCTGATGGTGTCCTTTAGAGCTCCTCAATGAAGGTGGGCTTCTATGTGTGTGTGCCACCAGTAGTCTACTGGTGTGAGTTCTTTTGTACCTATTTTTTGTCATGCAAAATATTATTAGTGGATTTGGGAATCTACCTTGGTCAAGCCCCTTGATTAAGAAGACAAAATCAACTCTAAAATAAAGTAAAACATGATGTAAAATGATGGAAATGATGTAAAAAGTATATTAAACCAATGTGTACCTGAAATAGTATTATAGGCTTACTGTAGGACTATTTCATAGGGAAGGGGATGAAATGGACCCCATATTTGTAGGCCAAGGGATGATCTATACTATGGTTGACTTCTTATCGAGATCTCCTATCCATATTGTCTTCATATGTTGTCCTATACCATTTGACAAAGGTAAAGTAGTAGAAGATGATTATGGTATGATTTAAACAATATTTGGGCATGTTTATTGAAAATGTGTGAGTTAAAATGAGGGAAAATACCCTCTATTTATAGTAAAATCTAAGGTCAGGTGGGGTGGTCAGGCATACCATAACCTATAGTCAATTTATAGCAAGGTTAGGTTAGGGTTTATGAAGTGTCAAGCTTACATACCTAAGATAAATATCCTATCCTCACACGTGTGAGGAAGGACTAGGGTTAACTAGGGTTATCTAAATCCTAGGTTGGATGAGGGTTTATGTTTAATTTCTAGGAAATATCCAAACCAAATTAGGATGCACACATGTGTGAGGATGTTTTTAGGACTAATTTGCTCATTAATCCTAATTAAACCCTATTTAATGATAATGTGCAAATTAAGTTAAAGTCAATCACAAATTAGAATCCTAATTAGTCTAATTAGGGTTTTTGGTAGGAAATAATCCTATGAGGCCCTAATTAAGTGTAGGAAAGAGCTTAGGTTACCTTAGGGAGCTAATAGGTGGTCTCCTAGTGGATAGGAAGTATTTTGGGTGTATTTTACCTACTTTTGTATGTTTTGAACATACGGATAACTACAGTGGCCTACGATGACCTATGGTAGCCTACGATGGCCTATGATGGCCTACGATGGCCTATGCAGACCTACAACTACCTATGAAAATATACACTTATCTAAGATTTAGCATGTGTGAATTTTAGGTGTCTATACCACCAACCACTAACAACTTTATCAAACCAAGTCCACGTCAAACCTTGCCACCCATTATCTCATAAATAGGGTCACCTATCTGAGAATAACCATTAGTGAGTGAACCATTACTTCCATTCAAGCCACAAACCACCATTGAAGCCTCCACATTAGTACCCACATCATCTACATCCCATATGACTCAAGTTGTAGTTCATCTCACTAATCTAGGTATTGGTGAGTACATAGTTGAGAGTCAAAATAACACCACCTATCTAGTCTGTTAGAGATTACGATCACCCGTATGACCCATATTTAGCTATAGGAGTTGTGTACAGAATGGGTTCCAAGACAAACAATATTAGATTTGTATATGGTAGAGTGGATTATTCATCTAATCCACCTCCTCATAATGAGGAACCCATATACAAATTTTGTGCCAAACTATAATATTTGTCCAACCTAGATTTTGCTTTGCAATATTTTCATAGGGTTAACTAGTAGTAATTTGGTCTCAGACAACATGAACAAGGTTTGCATCACATTATTGAGGTCTATTATTAAGAAGTGCATGATCACTCTGGCTTAGGATATAGTCCATCAACCTCAAAATACTCTTTCAAGAATATATTTCAATGACTCCCTTGGATTTTGAAGAGGAGGATGAAGAGAGTAAAGCAAATGATGATAGTGATGATGAGTATTTGGACCTTGAATCTGAACCTTATTTGCATGAGACTTTTCTGGAAATAACATTGCATACAACTATAATCCATTATATTTTTGATGATTACATATCTAATGAGGATTTTGAAGAATTTCAAAAAATATGACCAATCATATTTGTACACTATAATGTTTCCTATCAATCACTTCATATTTCACTTTAATAAAGAGTATGAGCAACCTAAACCAGATTCACCACCACAATATTGGTTGCATTCACAATATTATTACTCACCCACAATAGGTTAAATACTTCCTAGATAGAGTGAGCGAGACAATTCACTCCTCAAATTGTAGCCACCTCATTTCCACTAAGTTAACGTGATTGTTGTTGACTTGTTCATCCCACGCTATAACCCATATGATTTGGCAAAGCTGATTCTAATCAACGCTAGTATTATTGCCATAGATAAGATTTCATCATCACCATCCATAGTTGAATTCATCCTATCTAAATAATTGCTAAGAACTTCAAACGCTTATATCCCCTAGTAATATTCACCTTTTCCTACTTCTATTTTTCATATTGATGTAGAGGAGGTGTTTCCCAAGTCCTTTGAGCATGTGTAGGATGATATTCATCTCATCCCTACTCCACATTAGTTGGAAGAAGGTTCTCATATGCTTATTGAAGAATCCATCAATGTGAACCTGAGTCAAGATGTGGATAATCCATAAATCATGAAAATAGAAAAATATTTATCTGCATAAGAGAAACAACATATGATTGACATTTTAACAAGGAAGAAAGAGATATTCATGTGGTCATACAAGGACATGCCATGCCTTGAACCCAACTTGGTGGTCCACAACATCACGTTAGCTCTTAAAGCTAAGCCATTCAAGCAAAACTAAGAAAAAATCATCCTGTCGTAGAACTCATTATCAAATAGGAGCTACAAAAATAATTATATGTGAATTTCATAATACCCATTGATTATCCAGAATGGATCTCAAACATGCTACCTATTCGTAATATAAATTGGGGGTATGCATATGTACAAATTTTTAATACTTAAGCAAAGCATACCCCAAGGATGATTTGTTGTTATCAAAAATTGATCAACTTGTAGACTCCTACTATTGCATAACTTTATTATCATTAACATAAATAATTCACCAATATGCAAAAATATCAAATCATTCATCCAAAAATAATTATCCACAATAACAATCCACAAATGAGAGAGAGATAGATAATACCCTTAAGGTAGAGAAACACCAATAATACTTCTTAAGGAAGGAATCACTCCACAAGTTCTCCCAATATGAGAGCCCACTTAAGGAGGGAAAATTACCATAAGCAACTTCGTTGGCAAATATGATTACATAATATTATTATACAATGATAATTACAATAACAAATATCTCTTCTTTATATATTCATATTCTTATTCTACTTTGGGGAGCCTACTACTAATATAATATTATAATATAATATAATAATACAATAAACCTTGGGTTATGTGTGGACCATGCCAACCCTTATACAATATAATAATATATCCCCAAATATCTATTCTTAGGTACCCTACCATGCCACCCTCCTTACAAATATTTCATCCTTGAAACATATGAAGAAAAATGATAATATGATTTGCTAAGAAATATTACCAACTGGTGCCAATATCGATAATCCATCCATCAAAGTGAAACATGTTTATGTTGCTATGCCATTTTGTTACTTGAGTATCAAAATTTGCTTTGTTGGCTCCATGCTTTTGCTGCTATATTTTGATAACTTGAATGATGGGTCCACTTGTTCCTTGATACTTATGAACCACTTTGAAAACCATGATCACTATGATTTCTCTACCAAACACTACCATAGTTGGTGCCCTTTTGATTCCATGTAGAACCATAATATTGTTGCCTTGAACCATACCTCCAATATTGTTGTTACTCATGGTGGTGTGGATGGCGATATGGTGTAACCTTAAATTGATGTTCTATCTTATTTGACTTCCCAACATTTGGCTCCATTGTTTTAAATTATTCTACACATTATTATTTCATGCTCTCTTTGTTTGGTGTGTCCTTGTGCTCTTCTATCAAAGCTTCCTTAGACTCTGTTACTATCGTTTCCATGGAATCATTTGCTACTACTTCTTCCATTGACATTGTTGCTGCTATTTCCTTATTTGAATCTATTTTAGGTTCTTCAATTTGTTTCTCTACAACCACTTCTTGATTTTCCTTGGATCCTTGCTCTTTAAACTAAGAAATATCCTGCAATGTTATCTTCTTTTTCCTATACCATAACTTCATAAAATTCTTTTGCATATTAATGTTAAAAGTACCCAAAGAATCTAACCAAGGATAACCAAGTACAATATCCTCCTGATCCATCTCAATAGCATAGAAATCTGAATGTAAAATAAATTTATGCATGGTGATATTTAAATATTCAAAAATCTGAACATGCTCACCCTCTAGCTATATGTCCTTATTTTTTATTGCTTGAACTTAAAACTTCTTAGCCAAAGCAATATTAATAAAATTATATATGCTACTAGGATCAATGGAAATAATAACCTGTTCCTTTTGAATACTTCCATGAACCTATAAAATAGAACTTTTAGTTGAATTTAAAATTTTTATATTCTACTCTTGCTTTTGTAAATCCAACGATTTACCTTCTATATTCCTCTCATTATTATCTTCCATGACCTTCTCCTCTTTCTCCTTGAGTAATGTTATTTCTTTTTCATAGTCTTCATTCTGTTTCTTGAAAACTTTACAATATCCTTTTATTGCATTCCACTCATTTTGAATTCCTTGTAGTTTCTTTTCAAGGTCTTCGATGATATCCCACATGCTATCTATTTTTTTATCCCTTCCTTCAAGTTTTCTCTTAAAAATATCTAACTTTCTTTGTAATTGAATAGGTACCCATGTGCTCAAGAATGTTGGTTTAATTTGATCCCAAGTGTAGAAGAATTTATCACATTTAAACTCTTTTATCCATTCTAAAGCTTTCCCTATAAACAAAGTATGAAAACCATATTGTAACCTTTTTCACTAACTTGAGATTTTACTAATTTCAACCAATCTCTCACATCAATATAATTTTCTCCATTAAAATTTTCCACTCTCACATCAATATCATTTTCTCCATTAAAATTTTCCAATGACATAGTTGATGCCCTAATGCAACTAGGGTATTTTGAAAATACATATCATGCCCTAATGCAAATGAGGATTTTATGGAAATAAATATCTTCCCACTATTTTGAAACTAAAAATCCACATAGACAACTAGATGTGCAAATTTTCTTCCAAAAAAATAAAGTGTGACTGATTTGCTTACCCAAACTAGAAAAAAATTATTTTTTGAAATATTTACGACTTGAAAATTCATCACTACCCTTGTTCCATATTGCTAACTTTAAAAGGTTGCATCTCCCTTAATACTACTTGGATTACTTCATATGACCACTCATTTTAAAGCTCTTCAAGTTCTATACAAACTGATCCAAGAATCATCTGAATCGGATAAATTATCGCAGAGATATGGCAGAAAAATCTATTAAATTCGTCATTATCCTTGTTTTAGGTGACTAAATTCAAAATGTCATATCTCCCTCAATAGTACTTGGATTCCTTAATATGATCAGTTATTTTAAAGCTCTTCAAATTCTACACCAATTGATCCAAGAATCACCTGAATCAAATAAAATTTTGCAAAGATATGGCTCTAGAATATGAGATGTTTTTCCAAAAAAAAATGCCCTAATTTTACAATTTCACACAAAAATCCCCACTTTGCCAAAATCATTTCTCTGATACCACTTGTTGCATAACTTTATTGTCATTAACATAAAGCATTCAACAATATGTAGAAATATCAAATCATTCATCCACAAAAAATTATCCACAATAACAATCCACACATGAGAGAGATATAAAATACCCTTAAGGTAGGGAAACACCAATAATCCTCATTAAGGAAGGAATCACTCCATAAGTTCTCCCAATATGAGAGGCCACTTAAGGAGGATAATTTCTCATAAGCCACTTTGTGGGCAAGGACGATTACATAATATTATTCTCCAATGATGATTGTAGACACCAAAATCCAGCCACTTGTAAGTCATCTATACCTTCCTGTTAGCCACGTGTCAGTCATCCTACTTCCCACCATTATTTGGCCCAAATCCACACCTTCCCGCCATTATTTGGCCCAATTTCACCTTTCCCGCCATTTTTCATTCCCAAATTTATTTAAATTAATATTTATATATATATAGTAATATTTTAATATATTTTAATATATATATAAAGATACTTTAAGTGATTTAATCTAAGCCGTCCATCTTTCATTTAATCTCATCCGTCCATCCTTCTTAATCCGTTTCACAACCTAGATTTATTCTCTACCCTTGGATCCACTTTAATCTTAGCCACACATTCAAAGTGTCATTAAAACCCTAAAGTGTGCCCTAAGAGTGGATTATAAATTGAGTCACTTTGATGGCTCAAACCCTATCTTCTACTTCGATCTTGGCTATCTTTGCTATCTTTGCTATCTTTTGGACCGATCTCTTCTATTTCATCTATCTCTTCAGCCATCCATCGTCGCCCCTTTTCGCCGCATCCATCGTCGCATCCATCGCCAACTTCACCGCCATCTCTTCTGTAGCACTCTGCAGAATTCCACATTCTTGTCACAAGTGCCCGCGGGCGTTTACCCACAGCCACAGACGCAGACCGACGTCTGAAACCCTGATTCAGAAGCACGCGGGCATTCAGCGAGTGCACCAGGGCGCCTTCTGCAGCCGATTTGACAGCCACATTACTTCCAGGTGTCGCCTGGTCTAGCCGCATTAATAGAGAACAGGTATAAATCAGCTTAAAGCAAGTAACTTCTTTTCTTTTATTAATCTGTTGTTGAATTCCTACATTCTATTTTTCTAGGGTTTTAAATTGTTTCTGAGGGCTCACACAGTGGAGCCCTCTTATTAATTTCTAACTCCTTGATAGTGTTAATGTGTGCAGGATTTTAATGGCAGATCTGGTGTGTTGATCTATGACCTCATTCAACAATCTCCTCTGCATAGAGAGGCATTAATGTAAATCTTAAAGTCAATCGAGCTTCAAACTCAAGATACTAATGCCTTCAACAACTTTGTGGGGAGTATTCAAACATGCATGGAGCCCTCCATCACTTTCTATGATTTTGAAATCAAACCTATGTCAACAGAAAGTATAGATCCTCCACTACATATCATGGCCAAGATCGATAACAAGCCATTCAAGAGAGTCTTAATTGACACCGGTTCCTCAATCAATATCATTACAACATCGGCGTTGAGTCATCTAAAGTTGTCGCCATCCCTTATCACAAAGTCGACTTTTACTCTTAAAGCATTCAATGATGCTTTATCTTCCACGATTGGCACGGTTATATTGCCCATTGGGGTAGGAGCCCGAACTTTGCATACCTTGTTTCACATCTTGGAAGGGTCCATGGCATACAATGTATTACTTGGACGGCCTTGGCTTAGGGAGATGAGATGTGTCCCTTCTATACTGCATCAAAGTCTGAAGTATGTATATGAGGGATAGGTTCATTGTGTACTTGCTGACACTTAACCCTTCAAACATTGCAACTATGTCTCAAATCCTTATGAGATTGTGTTGCCATCCACTCATCTTTTCTTGACACCATCTACTTCTTCTATACCATCTTATTCTAAAGCTCCCATTCCTGAGGAGCTACCCATCATATCGCAACCATATTCCTCTTCCGCTATTCCATCTCATTCACCACTTTCTTCATCTCCTAATCTTCCTTCTTCTTCATCAGTGACCACATGCACATGTGGCCATGACCAATAATCTCTTTCCACGTCATTACCCCCTTATTCTACACCTTCTTCAACATCACCTATTATTCCTCCATCTTCCCAACCATCATGAGCTGATGTTTTACAAGTCAGTGAAGCATCAACCCAACCAAATCCTTCCAATTCTTCGATCCCACATTCTTCTATTCCATCATCTAGTCTTTCTCCCTCCCAAGTCAAGGTCCATCTCACTGATGCAGGTATTGGTGAGTATGCCATTCAAGATGTCCACATCACACCGTTCAATGTGCAAACAGTTAAAGATTTTGGTCAGCCACATGACCAACATTTATCCATTAGATCGGTTTATAACATGGGTTCTATGCCAAATTCCATTAATTTTGTATATGGGGGAATAGAGTCATCTTCTAGTCCTACCACCATACTAGAACCTAAGCATCCAGTCCTTGCCAATATCGAAAGGATGGAGGGTTTTCCCTCTCGCTATTTCCATAGACATAATTGGCAGCAATTTGGCCTAGGTCGATACGAGCAAGGGGTAACTGAACGCATCGATATGCCATATCAGAGACCCACTGAGCATTTTGGTCTGGGCTACCAACCACTTCCATCCCTTTCTTCTTTTGAATGAGCTTTTCAAAGCATTAATCTTAATTTAGAAGAAGAAATCCTCCACCCCGACGAATCCGAAGATGAAGCCTATGAAGAATTTGACGTCATGTCAAATGGTGATGAATCTGAAGAAGAGTCGATGCCAATTGTTACCCTCACTGAACAAGATGAGTTTTATCTCCAATTGTTCCCTCTCCAAGAAGCCATCTTTCACTTTTTTCTTCCACAAGAATGAGGTGAACCACCCCTCCACCACATCCATAAGCCATAATCCAAACTTGTATTATATGTATATACTAAAATAGTGGTTTTCACCACTACAAAAAAAAAAAAAAAAAACTGAAAAACTATGTTGTTTTGCATCTCAGGTCTTCCGAGGTCTTCACCGGTTTTCCCTTCCATTCCGCCCATCCTTTCTTCCATAAGTCAACAATGAATTTTGAAGACTTATTCATCCCGCTCCATAATCCATATGATCTGGATAAGCCTAAGAAATGTGTCTTTGGTGTTACCTCAGGCAAACTCCTAGGTTTTATTATCTCTAAACGAGGTATTGAGGTGGACCCAAACAAGGTCAAAGCCATTATGGAAATGTGTCCCCCAACTAATTTTAAGGAGTTGCATAGTCTACAAGGAAATATTAATTCAATCTGTCGCTTTATTGCACAACTTTCTGATAAATGTAGGTCATTTTGCCACCTACTACAAAAGCGGGTACAATTTTCATGGACAGATGAGTGTTAGAAAGCCTTTGATGACATCAAGCAGTACTTAGCGTCTCCGCCAGTCTTAGCTCCACCTCGTCCAAGGGTCCCTTTCAATCTTTATATCTCAGCAACGGACTTTGCCTTAGGGACAATGCTTGCACAAAATAATGAACAAAATCGTGAGCAAGCTATCTATTATATTAGTCGAACATTGGTAAGCTATGAAACCCGATATGCTTATGTGGAAAAGTTGTGCTTAGCAGTGGTTTTTGCCACTAAGAAAATTCGTCATTATATGCTTAGCCATACAACATATGTCATAGCTAGAGAAAACCCTCTGTGTTATATGATGTCTCGCACTTATAATAACACTCGTACCGCTAAATGGATAATGTTGCTTACCGAATTCGATCTGGAATTCATTAGCCAAAAATTTGTTAAAGGTCAAGTTATAGCCGATCAACTTGCGGAAGCTCCACTACCTAGTGATCATCCTTTGATTATTGAGCTCCTAGATGATTCAGTATTTGCTATCACTGAACAAGAAGAGGACATAATTCCGGAGGAAGATGTTGACATCATGCTATTCTTTGATGGCTCTAAGTGCGCGAAAGGTCAAGGTGCTGGAGTTGTGTTTCATACACCTCAAGGGATTCCCATCCCTTTATCATTCAAACTAGACTTCCAATGCACCAATAATACAGTAGAGTATGAAGCCTTAATTTTAGGTCTTCAATCAACTATAGCTATGAACATTAAGTGTATTCAGATATTTGGGGATTATAAACTCATGGTTAAACAAATTACAGGAGAATACCAAGCCAAAGAACCTACCATTAAGCTTTATCATGATGTAGCAATGAAGTGTCTCTCTACGTTTGATTGGTATGAGATCACTAGTATGCCTCGTTCAACTAATAGATTTGCGGATGCCATGGCCTCTCTTGGATCATTGATTCCAAAGGACTCCCTTGGAGAGGTACAACCTTCCTTGCGAATTTCTTTGCAAGAATTTATCGATGATGATACTGCTAGACAAGCACGTCTTGATCAACTCACACTCATAGATGAAAAATGAATCAATGCTTTAGAGCATTTGCGAATTTATCAAGACCGATTGAAACGTGCTTACAATGCCAAAGTTCATCTAAGAGAATTTCAAGTAGGGGATCTTGTCCTTAAAGAGAATCAACAAAACACCAATGCATTGCCACATCTTCGAGATAAATTTGCGGCTAATTGGTTAGGTCCATATATGGTCACTGAAAGAGTGGGTAATGGAACTTATAGACTTGCAAGTTTAGAGGGAGAGGAAGAACCCGAACCACTTAATGTTATACACTTGAGGGCATTCTACGCATAGTTTGAATTTTATATGTACATATATACATGGCTTGTACAACAAAAAAAAAAAAAAAAAAAAAACAAATAAAATAAAAAGAATTTGCATTTCATTGTTAGTTGCATACATTTCATTCAAAAACATTGCATTTCATGTGCATACATCTCATTGAAAACCATAACATTTCATTTCCAGCCATAGTTGCATATCATGTTAGAGACCATTCTATCTTTTGGATATAAAATTTGGTCAAGCAAAAGTCATGTTGCCTTAATCAGGGGCACCGTCATAAAATCCATCAAACCGAATTGTCATTCGTACACCCATTTTCCATTTGCACATATTTACATTGCCAAAATGTTTTCAGTCACTCAGCCATTCCTAGTGTTTTAAGCAAACTTTGAAATGCATGTCAAAGTTCTCTAGGGCCATATCACAAATTACACTAAATAAAATCTTGAGTATTGGGAAATGATTTCAAAAGTGGTCTTGAACCTATCACATTTTCACATCTTAAAAACATCTTGTGTCAAAGAGAGATAACACCATCCTTGGGTTGTGCCTTGAAGTGAAAAGGGTAATCCTCGTTTGTCCTATCATGCAAACATAGTCCATAAAACAGTGATTCTTACCACTATCACAAGCAATCACAAAATATAAATATAAATAGAGTAGTAAGGATAGGGTAAAATTCTCATCATACTTCGGTTGAGAATCCGATTCCCCAAAGCTCTAAGGAAATGAACATTTTTCACACACCACTGATCCTAAATAAGTTGTAAGTATCGTACTACTTGTCCAGTCAGACAGATAGGTAGTCATCCCCAAAGCTTACAAAGGTAAAAAACAACATGGACTATGGAGTTAACCTTCACCGGGGCTATAGACGCTTGACTGGCAGTGGAGTATACTCATTGCGTGGCGACATGTCTCTCCTAAAAAAGAGACCTCTGAATGCTCATACGGACAAACTAGCTTCGGGGTCTTCTCCATAACAGGGTTACCTAATTTATGCAATATGATGTTAATGAACACACTTGCACACACACAGGTTTTTGATTGCCTAGAATCACTACCATGCTTCTAATTTGGTTAATGAACTCGCATGCACACACATTTGGTCCTAGTTGAATTAGGCAGTATTAGTAAGTTTGTTTGATACCACTAGCATGTTTGAGTCTTTGTAAAATAGTCTTCCTCCATAAACAATATTCCATATCACCCTCTATATCTTCTTCCATATTCATGTCATTCCATACGTCATCCATTCACAAGCCACCAAGTTCGGTGCCCCTGATTAAACAATTATGATAACAGTTCGCTAAATCTAACTATCTAAAAGTATGAGTGCTTCTTAGTGCATATTTCATTTACTTAGTCTCGCATTAATCATCTATAAGTTTGCATTCCATTCCATCACATATGCATCAAAAACATTAAAACATATAAAAACATGCATCACAAAAACATAAGCATTCACACAAAAGAGAGTAAAACACCAAATAAATAAAAACCATGTATATATATATATGTATAAAGGACAAACTGTACAATGAATGCCAAAAGGCTACAATATATAATAGAGCACCAAGTCTCATAAAGAGTGCATCTAAGCACTAATCTAACCATCAAAAGAGGACCCCTGAGACCTAGTAGGAGCCCTAGACCTAGTGGTGTGCCGAGAGGTACCCCTCATCCGCCCGAACTACCTCCAACCAGGCTGCCTCCGCTAGCCCCACTGCATCCAATATCTCCCAGTATGCCTAGGAAAACGACCTCCTCATCCTCCGAATAATAGGGGAGAACCGGTGTCGTGCCTCTAACACCCTAAGCTGCAAAACAACAAAACAAAAATTTGTTACAAATTTTTCCCAAAAAAAAAAAAAAAAAATAAAAAAAAAAAAAAAAAAAAAAAAACACATAATAAGTACTTGCTTAAATGAACAAATACCTCAACTGGCTGCACTGGCGCGTCTGCTTCCATCTCCGCCATAGCTCCCACGTGCTTCACTTTCCCACACAACCTTTCACTCCACTCCCTCAGACGCACTTCTCTTAAGCTCGAACGCACAAATGAGCGAAATTCTCGCTGAAACTGTTTAAATAGCTGATTTTGGCACCCTGAAACGTAGTAGGGCATTTCATGGTGGATTCAGACGCAGTCCTACGTCTGCAGAGTGCCTAAACACCGACGGGCGTCTCTGCCAACCACAAATGCAAACCGACGTTTGGTGTCAGTATTGAATAAGGAACAAAACTTACAAAATTGAAGCTTACCTCCTCCAAATTTCATCAAATTGCATTCATCCATTCTTCTTATCATAATAAAATATTTTGTGAAGGTTACAACAGTTTTGGACACAAATTTTGTCATTTCGCTCAAAAAGCACATCATTCATCATTGTTTTACAAATTGGGTTAAAAATATTCAAAACCTTCACAAAATTAACCACATTCATCAATTTTTTTGATCTATCGTCAATTTCATTCATTCTTCTTTCATCATGCACATTTTTGCCAAATCAAATTAAAGTAAACCTCGTATCTAGTGGTATATTCTATCACCTTGGCGATTACAGCGATTTGAATCCATGCAATTCAATAAGAGGATTAAACCACCATAAGGACACCTACCATTTATCATAATCAACTATTTCACTTGTTTGAAAATTGGAAATCAATTTTGGATATTCTACTTTTCAAGTGACCTCATACCAAGATTAATTTGCTCAATAGCTTGTCATTGGTGGCCTAGTTCATGGGGCCTTAAACATGGACAATCTTTAATATCATCATTATTTTGAGTCTTGCTAGAGATTGAGGCTACCTAGGTTGATTGGTTCCGACCCGAGGAATTATCCATACAATCACTAGGAGCATCTCTGAGTTCTGGACTCTTTTCATGCATCTTTCATCTCTACATATCAATGGCGCCAACAAGGCAATTTCATTAACAGTATGGACTCACACACAGGAGTTGGGGCATCCGTTATCAATTTCTAATTTTCCTATAGTGGAATTCATCTTACATGATCATGGAACTTACAATTTGGCAAAAATCCCTTTATAACCGTTGGGGCAGAAAATGGTCCATATTTCACATCACTCATATCGTCTTCAATCATATTTTTTTTTGGTTTGTACACCAACCCCTTTCCTGTTGGGACATAAACAGATGGTTCATACACCAACCCATTTTTTCACCGTTGGGGCAAAAACGGTTCATTTTCTTCCAAATTTCTTCCAATTGGATTGTGAGAACCATTCTCGCTCGCCAATTGAGGGGGTAAGCTGATAAAATTTTAAATGTTCTTTTATTCTTTGGTCTTCAAAGTTGTGCTTTAGTCTTGAGAGAGAGTTGTGTCTGATCCAGCTTTTCAGGTGTCTTAAGTTTTTGTGCTACATTGTGTCTTCACACAAAGCAGCTCAAAAAGGGGCATCTGTAGACACCAAAATCTAGCCACTTGTAAGTCATCTATACCTTCATGTTAGCCACGTGTCAGTCATCCACCTTCCTACCATTATTTGGCCCAAATCCACACCTTCCCGCCATTATTTGGCCCAATTTCACCTTCTCCCGCCATTATTTGGCCCAATTTCACCTTTCCCGCCATTTTTCATTCCCAAATTTATTTAAATTAATATTTATATATATATTTTAATATTTTAATATATTTTAATATATATATAAAGATACTTTAAGTGATTTAATCTGAGCCGTCCATATTTCATTTAATCTCATCCGTCCATCCTTCTTAATCCGTTTCACAACCTAGATTTATTCTCTACCCTTGGATCCACTTTAATCTTAGCCACACATTCAAAGTGTCGTTAAAACCCTAAAGTGTGCCCTAAGAGTGGATTATAAATTGAGTCACTTTGATGGCTCAAACCCTATCTTCTACTTCGATCTTGGCTATCTTTGCTATCTTTGCTATATTTTGGACCGATCTCTTCTATTTCATCTATCTCTTCAGCCATCCATCGCCGCATCCGTCACCAACTTCGTCGCCATCTCTTCTGCAGCACTCTGCAAAATTCCACATTCTTGTCGCAAGTTCCCGCGAGAATTTACCCGTAGCCACAGACGTAGACCGGCGTCTAAAACCTTGATTCAAAAGCACGTGGGCGTTCAGCGAGTGCACCAGGGCACCTTCTGTAGCTGATTTGATAGCCACATTACTTCCAGGTGCCGCCTGGTCTAGCCATGTTAACAGAGAACAGGTATAAATCATATTAAAGCAAGTAACTTCTTTTCTTTTATTAATTTGTTGTTGAATTCCTGCATTCTATTTTTCTAGGGTTTTAAATTGTTTCTGAGGGCTCACACAGTGGAGCCCTCTTATTAATTTCTAACTCCTTGATAGTGTTAATGTGTGCAGGATTTTAATGGCAGATCTGGTGTGTTGATAGCAGCTGTTTAAGTTGGAGTGGTCCGAGCTACAGGATACAACAAAGCCCACTCACCTTGTTGGGGTTAAAGATATATTCTTCGGAGACGCCACCCATTGTGCCGCCTAGGGTTTTGGAGAACCCTAGCACGAACTGTAATTTTTGTATCACAAAAAGGGTTACAGGCCCTGTTGTACTCAAAAGGAGTTTTTAAACTCCGTTGATTAATAAAAATCGTTTGTTTTGTACAACTGTGTTCTGTCTTACTTTTTATCGTGATTTATTTATATTTTGTTTGGCGTTGTATCTTTAATCTACAATGATTACAATAACAAATATCTCTTATTTATATATCCATATTCTTATTCTACTTTGGGGAGCCTACTACTAATATAATATTTTTTTAGTAGATTAATAATTTTATTAAAAACAGAGCATTTGAAAGGCACCCTAATACTAATATTATATTATATTATAATATAATATAATATTATAATACAATCAACCTTGGGTTATGTGTGGCCCATGCCAACCCTTACACAATATAATAATATATTCCCAAATATCAATTCCTAGGTATCCTACCACCTACATAGGTCATGGAATGATTTCTTTAATGTATTATTTTCAAGATACAATCAGATTTAAATTAATCCTAAGGACAAACATAAAATAGCATTCACTACACCTTGGGACACTTTATATTACAACAAGGCATTTAAGTGGACCTTGATAATGTCAAGGCCATTACTGAAATGCCACCTGCAACAAATCTTAAAGAGTTGCATAGTTTGCAAGGAAATATTCAGTCCATTCATCGACTAATTACATAAATATTAGACAAATGCAGACCATTCAATCACTTGTTATAGAAGGTGTGACATTTTCCTAGACAACCTAATGTAAAGAGGCTTTTGATTATATCAAGAAATATTTGGCTTCATCATTAGTAGTCGTGTTGCCTCATCCAGGATCCCTTTTCACCTTTACATTTCTACAACACATTTTGCATTAGGGACAATGCTTGCACAGAAAAACAATAATCATAAAGAGCAAGCAATTTATTACATTAGTCAAACTTTGGTGAGTTATGAGATAAGATATGCTTACACTGAGAAGTTGTGCTTAGCAGTGGTTTTTACCACTAAGAAACTCAAATATTATATGCTAAGTAACACTACCTATGTCATAGCTAGATAAAATCCTCTATGATACATGATGACTCGCACATACAATAACACCTGAACCACAAAATGGATAATGCTCTTAACGAAATTTAATATTGAATTCATTAGCCAAAAATCCATCAAGGATCAAGTGATAGCCGATAAACTCATAGAAGATCCACTTACAAATGATCAACCTCTTATTATCAAGCTTCTAGATGATTTAGCCTTTATTATCATTGACCAAGAAGAATTAGTCCCTCCTAAGTATGATGCTAAAATCACTCTCTTTTTTTATGGGTCAAAGTGTGAAAAAGGACAAGGTGCTAGAGTCGTATTTTACACACTTAAAGTAATGCCAATTCCTTTATCATTTAAATTAGATTTTCCATATGCATATAGCAATGCAAAGTATGAAGCCTTAATCTTGTGGCTTCATTCAGCATTAGCTATGGGCATTAAGCGTATAAGTACTTTTTGTAATTCCTAGCTTATAGTTTGTCAAGTGAAAGGAATTTACCAATGAAATTGCTAGTAAAGATTGACTGGTATGAGATTGACAAAATTGTCTCATTTGACTAATAGATTTGTGGATGCAATGGATTCTTTAGGATAATTGATTCAAAAGAACAAAAATGGAGAATTCCAACCAGTGATCATCATAAAAATGTCCAAATACACAATTACACAAGAAGAATCTGAATATGAGAAGAGTGTTTACCACGTAGAACCATATGAATCTTACCTTGATCAAATAAAAGACTTTCTCAATTTTGGGACCCTCCCATCATATTTGATAGAACTACAAATAAAATTTAAAAAAAAAATTAGCTTGTTACACTCTCTTAGGGGATGTGTTGTATAGACATGGCTATGATAGAGTCTTACTTTGATGTCTAGATCCCATAGAGACACAAGTATCCATAATTGAAGCTCATTATGGTACTTGTGGTGGCCACTTTAGTGGAATAGACATCACAAAGCATATTTTATGTATGGATTTTTAATGGGCCACCATGGAAAATGATTGTTGTTAGTATGTGGAGAAATATCAACAATATCAACATCATGCCAATTTGACTCATGTACCATCACAAGAATTATAGCCCATTCAAGCCTTTGGCCCTTTTCACAATGGGGCCTAGATTTTATTGGAAAACTTTCACCTACCTCTTTGCGACAACATAAGTTCATCATAACTATGATAGATTACTTCACCAAATGGGTTGAAGTGATCCTAATGACCACCACAACTGGACCTCTAATTGCAGATTTCATACTCCAATATATTATCTATCATTTTGTGATTCCCTTAAAGATAATTTTTGATAATGTCAAGTCTTTTAAAAATAAGGATGTTTGAGCATTATGCAACAATTATAATATCCAACATAGTTTCTTGACTCCTTATTACCCAAAAGCAAATGGACAAGCTGAGGCAACCAATAAGACCTTGATAGCTATTCTCAAAAAACCTATCAAAGAAAATCATAGAAATTGGTATATTAAAATCCCCTTGGCATTATGGGCTTATCAAATAAGCATTTGAATGCCAACCAAGGCAACTCCATTTTCATTAGTCTATGCAGTTGAATAAATCATACCTATTGAGCTCCATATCCCTTCTCAATGAGTTGCATTGCAATAATTCATGGATGATGACACATCTAGACAAGCACGTCTTGACAAACATGGACTCCTTTATGAAAGGTGAATAAATGACTTAGAACATCTACAAGTATATCAATATTGCATCAAGTGTGCTTATAAAGTTAAAGTCCATCCTCACAAATTCCAAGTAGGATATCTCATTCTTAAATAGAATCAATAGAACACCAATGTATTTTCGTATTTGAGAGATAAATTCATGGATAATTGGTAATGTCCATACATTTTTAAATAGAATTTGGGTCCAGGAACATATAGACTTGCAAATTTAGAGGGAACATTGGAACCTAAGCCATTAAACATTATACACCTAAAGGCATTCTAAGAATAGTGTAGTTTATATATATGTACATATATGTGGCTAAAAAAAATTAAAACACATTCATAGCATTTCATACATCCATCCATGCATTTCCACTTAAATTTCATAGATGCATTTTAGACATTTTTTCATACCATTCCTCATACCATTCATCATATTAGGGATCATTTGGTTAATTTGGATGATCGCTAATCTACTGTGTCTTGCCACCTTAATCAGAGGTACCTTACATCAAGCATTACTCATTACTCCATCAATTACAATAATTTACATCATTCCTTATGATATTTTTATAATTAAGGGGTTTGCATAAACTAGGATAAATACCGTATAATAATTAGAAATAATTATTTGTTAGAAATAGAGTATATTCCTTAATTTGGGTTATGTAAATGTATCTTTCAAGGTACATACTTAGGACATTAGATTAATTTAGGAGGAATTTATCTAGTTACTTCATGTAATTTCATAAATGCACAAGTGTCAATGTGCAAGATGTATAGGTGCAAGTTTTCCTTTGCACAAGTATGTAGAGTGTTGGCCAAGGAACCTATATTCCTATATAAGAAAGGCCTTATAGTTTGATAGATATGATAAGGGGATCATAGTTAGATAGTGTAGCTTAGATCTTAAAACAATTTTGTGTATGTCACCATACATTGGTGATGGGTGCAATGTAGTTCAGTAGCTTCATTAATGGAGTGTCCATTTCCTCCATGGCTACATTGTATTATTTTATGTTATTTTTATTTACAACATATTTCAGTCATCTAGCAGATTTAATTTATTTCATATTATTTTGCATCTTGTGATTGCTATCTACCAATGCTTGTTACATCAAAAGCTAACAGTGGTATCAGGACCATGGTAGATTTAGTCTATGTATATTAATAGGAAATCCACCTTTATAATTGAGCCTAAGTGTTTTTTCAACCTAAAACGATGCTAGACTAGCCACTATCAAAAGATATTAGAAGAGTCTAGGTGATAGAATTAAGGAGAGTCACAAAGTTAGGATTGAAGGAAATATTAGCTCTAGAAATACTAAAATTACACTTGACTAGAGTATTTTCCACAGAGTTACAGAAAAAAACTCGTGAATACTAGGATTCAATATTCGATCCATTGGATTGATAAATCGTCTAGTGAAGACTATCCAGGATATCTAGAATTTGTTAATTATTGCCTAAATTTTATTTTGATATACAAAATTAATGTTATAAGTATTGGGACTCCTATAATAGAAATCTAGGAGACTCCAACTTTGTTTCTCAAAGTTTGGAATGCCTTAATAGTGCATAGATTAATTCCTTATGGAAGAGAAGAATACTGTGGAAGAATATTTTTGGTGAAGAGTCATGATGAAGTCAGAAGAATGAATATGTCCTTTTCTGGATTGAAGAACTTCACAATTGAAGAATAGGCCATAGAATCCTTGATACAAAAATGCCATAGAAGCCTTGAAGAAATAGTCATAGAGGCCTTGAAGAAGAAGCCACATAAGTGTTTATATTGAAAATACCATAGAAGCCTTACTGTTGAAAAAGGCCATAGAAGTCTTGAAACTGGAAAGGCCATAGAAGCCTTGATACTTAAAAAGGCCATAGTATCCTTAGTATTGAAAAAGGCCATAGAATCCTTGATACTAAAAAAGGCCACAAAAGCCTTGATATTGAAAAATGCCATAGAATCCTTGATCCTAAAGAAGAATTCAGAGAGAATATATGATTTAGAAGTAGACTAAAGATTTCAGTACAAATACTTTGTTGTAGGGAAAGAAGATTTAGTGAGTTGGGAAACTTCCTATAAGAAAGTTAGGAAGATTATATTTTTTAGAATCATTTCAGCACCTAAAGCAAAATCTAAGAAATCAAGAGAATATATCGTTGAAGAAATTCCAGTGGCGGAAGAAGAAGAAGAATAAGAAGGACTAGGTGAGTCCTACTTGAATCCAAAAGAAGTTGAATCAAATATTTAGAAGAATATATCAGCACCAATAATTCTAGGATAAAAATATTTAAGATAAGATCTCAAGGAATACCATCAGGAGTTGCAATATCAAAGACTTTGGGAAGGTCTCATTTAACATCTATAAAAAGGCTAGGATAGTCTTGCTGAATAAATTCTCAAAGGAGAACTCATTGGAAAAATCCACTATCAAGAAGTAGTCCCTGATAGTGAAGGACTTGAGATGATTGTCGTCATCCGATAATAATCCCAAGAAAAGAAAAAATTGGCAAGGAGTTCCAAATCCATGAAGAAGAATTTGGCAAGGAGTTCCAAATTAGAAAAGAAGAATTTGGTAAGGAGTTCCAAATATATGAAGGAGAATTTGACAAGGAGTTCCAAATATAATAAGAATATCCTGATTGATGTTAAAATTCAACAAGAAGACTTGAATATAGAATAATCTCACCAAATATTGGAGATTTGAATATTACCTCTCATAACAAGAAGGCACCGCTTCATAGAAAAAGACTTATCAAAATCTATAATAGAATGAGGAGAACACAAAAGCAGAACAAGCCACCAAATCCTAAGCTCATGAAAGAAATTTTGAGACTATCATTTTGTGAATAAGGAGTTTTTTAGGACAGTCTACAAATAGTTGCAAGGTCATACTCGAAGCAACAACTTGGTGATCCTAGACATCAAGATCTACATCCTTTATAGAAGAAATAAAAGAGCTACAAAAAAATTCAAAAAGGTATGCAAATTTTTGGTGCAAGTAGATTCATTAATTGGATTACTTATCATATTTGTTAGAGCACCTAAATGTGGATTAAAGTTACAGGTAGAAAATTGGATTATAGTCATCAAAAGTGCAAAAAGAAAAAATATTTTTAAGGTTCATTTGCACATTAATTAGGAGTTTATTAGATTTAATAATTGATTCTATCAACTACTTATTATCTAATTTGGAAAAGAAAAAGAATACTAATCCCTATGATATTGATTGTAGTGAAATTATAGAATAAATGTCGAAAATTCATTTCATATTATTCTTGATTAGTTGCAGTAAATTTGAACAAGTGTATTAATTTGAGATTTGATTGGAGTGATAAGGTGAAATTTTTAGTGCATTAAAATAAAGTCTATTATATTTAATTGCTCTATTATATTTCTCTCAAAATGATTCTTATTTGTGTTCTCGAGAAGGACACAAAATCAGAAATTATCAAACTATCTAAATATACTATAAGTGCACAAAAATATGCAACACATAGTGGACAAGTGAAGCCAACAAAATAGGTTATAATCCTCCAATACTTGGATAATAATACGACTAACTAAAAATAGAAGTCAAATCTTCAAATATTGAGACTTGGTGAGTCTCAAATATAAAGTATTACAGGGTTAATTGCAAGGATAAAAGTGCAGAAAATTGCATCATATAAGGAGTTTCTATCTACTTCTATATAAGATTGGATTTTTCATCATAATATCCAAGCAAAAAGGGGAAGGTGTTTAATCAAAAAGACAACCTCAAAACCCCTACACTGCATTCAAAATTCTACGATATAAATCAAAATACTAGACCCACAAAAATGGAGTGCAATAAAAGGTGCAAAAGGTATATTATTTACAAATATATTTACATTGAGTTGCACTACTCTAACTCATTATACGTAGGTAAAAGGGCATATTGGAAAGTGCCTCAAATGTACACTACAAGTAGGTTGAATTAGCCAAAGGTGATCGAGTATTATCATTCTTCCAAGCATAGAAAAGAACCTCTATTTTGGTTCATCCTTTGTGTATCTTGGATGGTTGAACCTATAGAAGATAAGTCACAAAGCCAAGGGAAATCAAGTAGTGTATAAAGCAAACAATCATCTCTATGAATGCAAGCATACATCAAAGTAAACGACCATTTCTATCAAAGCAATCTACGTCTAATCAAGGATAATTCCTACCATAAGTGGAGCATCATAGATTCTTCATATAATTGCTACCATTTTAACTCCATTAAAGGGCAACCAAAGCTCCACTAAAGATCCTCCATATCTCCATAATAACTCCATCATAAGCATTGCTTGGCTAGGAACATCTTATCATCTATATAGAACCATAAATAAAATATGGAAAAATGTGTTTGAAGGCCTTCAAGAAGGTATTGATGAGACAAGGGCATGCAAAGAAAAGAGAACACCACTTGTCATCATCCTAAATAACCCTAGAAAACACCCATGTAGGAGAAATTATACCATCTTCTTGGTGGTAGAGGAATTATGTACAACAAGCAACATTACAATTAGGTAAATGCTAAATCACAAATGTCTTTCTAGATAGTGCATGAAGTGGGAGTGAAAGAGTAACATATTAAGTGATTGTGACACTTGTCACAAATGTTAAGACAATATTGGGGTCTCCACCAAACATTCAAATCTCTCTTGGGTGTTTGATAAAATAGCTATGAAACTTGTCACAACTTTTATCACATATTAAGGATGTCTTGGATGTAGCAACGACAGTGAGAAACTTTGCAACAATGGCATCAAGTGATTCTAAAGTAAATCGACAGTAACACGGTAAATTCTTAGTAGTATCATTATAGTAGCTCAGTAGCTACATGGTAGCAGATTGAGAGTAATCTAATATAAATTTGAACTATACAAAAGCAAACGAAGAACATTACTCCTAGTTAAATGGGTCAAGGAATTATTTAAGTGAGTGTTGAAGCAAATAACAAGTGGAATAATCTTCCATTACTCATAGTGCCCAAGGATAGTCTACTACCACCTTCATAAAGTTACAATTTCCCATATAATTTTCTTTCCTTAAAAGAGGGAGTTATAAGGTTATTTTATAAGGTTGAATTATTAAAAGGAATTAATATTCATTTTAAAGTAAAACTTAGGGAAATTAAAATGTTAAAGGTGATTAATATTTGCAAAACATAACCTAGGAGAAATAAGGGATACTACTTGGAATTAATCCATTTAAAATTTGAAAATATTAATGTGTTCTATTTTTTTGAATTTGGGATTCATAAGGGCTACAACGCCAAACTAGGTTATTGGAAATTAGAAGTAATCCAAGGGATATAAAAAGAGGTTATTAAGATTTTTATTAAGGTTGAAAAATTATAATATCTTGTCTCAAAAACTTATAATAAGGAAAAAATAAATGCAACATTGAAACCTCTTCAAAATTGAAAAGTTCTTAGTTCAATAGGAGAAATAAGGTGTCAAGAAGTTGATTTTTGATCTTTACAACATTTGTACAAAATCAACAAAAATTGAACTATATTTTTACAAAAGCACTATATTATATGCCAAAATATCTCTAGGGAGATATAAGGAAGTCCACAAAATCTAAGAATTGATATTCGGGAAATTCTAATGGCATCAAAAAAATTATTCCTAGTAGAATCTCAACTTCTCAAGGGTACAAATTATTTCTCTTGGAAAAACAAAGTGAAAATAATCTTAGTATATGAAAAACTTTGGGATGTCGTCAAAGGGAAAGTATAGAGACCTACCACATGTGAAATTGAAATCCTAAAGTTTGAATAAAATGATTCAAAGGCCTTAATGATAATAACATTTTCTATCATTGATGAGATTCAACCATATATCAATTCAGCTAAAATATCTTCAAATGCATGGACAAGCCTAGAGAAAAGTTTTGAAGGAAAGAATAAGGTGACTCCGTCATCTCCAAACTCAACCTCACTCATTAAATATGAATAGTGGAGAAAGCATATAACTATTCATAAGGAATTTAGAATATATTAAAGGGGAATTATTGACCTTAGGAGAATCATTTAAGGATGAAATTCTCACTCAAGTAACCATGAGAGCACTTACAGACAACTATAAACATTTGGTCACATCTTTACAATTTTTAAGCAAAGATACTTCTTTTTATGCCCTAGTCAATATGCTTCAAGAATATGAAGTAAAAAATATTGTGAAAGATGATATGACTAACATTGCATTGGCATAAAAAGATAATCCACAAGGAAATATTACTTCTTCAGTAAGAGGATGAAAAATATGGTATTGTTAGCTATGCAGAAAGAAAGTTCATAGTACCATATATTGCAGATACAATTCCAAAAATCAAAGGCAATAAAATTAGATGAATAATGAGGATTATTTTAAAACCTAAAAATATCAAAGGAACCCTCATCAACAACAATTTCACCAACCAACCAGTTATGCTAAACTGGGATATCAGAAGAGAAATCATAAAGGACACCTAGTTTAGAGGATAGAATAAATTGAAGAACTGGAAGAAGCCACACACACCTATGAGGTAAAAGCTCTATCAAAAAATGCTACATATTATAGAGACACTAATTATTTTCTTGAACAAGTTGCAAAGAATACAAAGAAATATTACAAAGATCAATATGAAGAAGAAGATTCATATTGAAGACTAAAGTCTTCAATACCAACATAATGTAATACAGGGGGTGTTATAAATAGAGTCTATTCCTTCATTTGGGTTATGTAAATACATCTTCCACGGAACATACTTGGGACATTAAATTACTTTATGAGGAAGTTATCTAGTTACTTCTTTCAATGTAATAAAGGCACAAGTGTCAATGTGCAAGTTGTATATGTGCAAGTTGTCCCTTGCACATCTAGGTAGAGTGTTGGTCAGGGAACCTATCTTCATATAAATATCTCATAGTCATATACATATGATAAGGGTAACATAGTAAGATAGTATATCTTAGAGCTTAGTATAGTTTTGTGTACATCACCATACATTGGTGATGGGTGCAATGTAGTTTAGTAGCTTTATTAATGGAGTTTCCATTTCCTTCATAGCTACATTTTATTATTTTATGTTATTCCTATTTACAACATAGTTTATTCATCTATAATATTTACTTTATTTCATATTATTCTATATCTTGTGATTTCTATCCTCTAGTGCTTGTTAAATCAAAATCTAACATGATTATGAGGCCATTGACTATTTTGTGTGCACTTTTTAATTTTCAAAATATTGTAGCAAAAGTATCACAAAATATTACATAGCACATTAGCCCATAATAAATTCCAAAATTTTTCAATCACTCAATCACTTCTAGTGTTTTCATCAACCACCATTACAAATCAAACAATATTTAGAAGTAATAAGTTGTTCCGAGTCAATCGAGTTTCCTATTGGACCATGTACATTAAAACACATAAAAATATTGTGAAGATTAGGAATGATGAAGTCATGAGTTGCTATTTCCATAAAGTAAAATGTTTCCCCTATTCATCTAATTATGTGCATGGTCTAGAATGCTAAGATTTGACAAAAGGACAAGCTCCACCTTCATCCCTACTAAAAACAAGTAATAAAAATTCCTCGCTCTTCCTAAAAATGAGCAAGTATCCCAAAAGAACTTCAAAAAAATCCCTTGCTCTTTCTCAAAGTGAGAAAGTATCCCAAAAAAGCATTTCACAAAGCAATAACATCCCATTTATCTTCCTCAAAATGAATAAGTATCCAAAAAAACACATATTGCTCCAATAAAAAAAAAGAGCAAACTCTAAAATAAAATTCCCAAAATAAATGCAATAAAAAAAGAGAAAGGAACTTTTATACCTAGAATTCTTAGTGTGTTTAAACTGTGGGGTGATCCTCATTATAGCTACAATAATATAGAACATTTGAATAAGCACTCACCCAAGCCATATTAATAGAAGAGATCAAAATTAAAGAGGTCAAGATCAAACCATAAAATAAATAATGATATAACAAGAATCAAAATAGGGATAACCATGATCAATCTAAGTTCAACTAGGTTAATCAAGTAGTCTTGGGTCAACCTTCATAGAAAACTCAACAAGCCCAAGTCCAAGTACATCAACCCCAACAAAAACAAAAAAAATGACAACAATAGAATTATCAAGTGGTTCAACCCCCACAACAACTACAAAACCAAACTCAATCGGTAGAAAATAAATAACATAAATACAGGTTTAAACACATTTATACCCCATTAATTGAGACATATTCATCCATCTTCCAAAACTTGTATCATGCACATGCTTTCACATTACCAAAAATGAAGCCTCGATATCCAAATAAGCCAAAACCTAGAAACTATAGAGAGCATCTATACTGCATATTTCATCGATAGAAATGGCATGACATCAAGACTTGATTTGGGTTTAAGAATATGATGAAATATTTACTTGAAAAGGGAAATATCAGGATTAATAACGCCTTAGCCCATCCAAATAAAAAAATTAGAATATATCAAACACCATTACCTCATCATGAGGCAAATCAACAAGTAGTGGGAGCATCAACTTCTATGGTTCCTCCTAATAAATTTAATAATGTGTTGCAACTATACCAAGGTTTTGTGGGGGCTATTATTTTGGTCATCCAAGGGAAAATAAAAATGAATCACATGCAAGCAAATAAGACAACCCAAGCTTGTAGCACAACCTAGTGTGCTATACAATCAGGCCCAACCAAATACACCTGAAGTGGTCAAAATACAACCATTTGATAAAACAACTAATTATAAAATAGATTATTCAAAAGGTTTCTTTTATTCATCAAGATTTTCTAGGTTACAAAACAAGTCTCCATATTTTCTTCATAAATTCAAAGAATTCTGATGGTGTCCTTTAGAGCTCCTCATTGAAGGTGGGCTTCTATGCACGTGTGCCATCGGTAGACTACTAGTGTGTGTCCTTTCGCACCTATTTTGGGTCCTACAAAAATATTGTTAGTGCATTTGGGGGTCTTCCTTGGTCAAGCCCCATGATTAAGAAGATAAAATTGACTGTAAACTAAAGTAAAAAGTGATGTAAAATTATGGAAATGATGTAAAAAGCATATTAAACCAATGTTTACCTGAAATAGTGTTGTAGGCTTATTGTAGGACTATTTTGCAAGGTAGGGGAAAAATGGACCCCAGGTTTGCAGGCCAGGGGTGATCAGTATTGTGGTTGACTTTTTATGGATATATGCTATCCGGATAGTCTTCAAATGTTGTTCTATACCATTTGTCATAGGTAAAGTAGTAGAAGATGATTCTGGCATGATTTCAGTAGCATCTGGGTATTTTAATTAAAAATGTGTGAGAGTTAAAATGAGGTAAATAGCCTCTATTTATAGGAAAATCCAAGGTCAGGAGGGGTGGTTAGACATACCAGACCCTAGATTCAATTCCTAGCAAGGTTAGGTTAGGGTTTATAAAGTGTCAAACTTACATTGCCTAATAGAAATATCCTATCCTCACACATGTGTGAGAAATTATTATCATTAACAAGGGTTAGCTAGCTCCTAGGTTGGATGAGGGTTTAGTTAGGATTTCTAGGAAATATCCTAACCAACTAAGTGTGCACACATGTGTTAGGACATGTTTAGGACTAATTTTCTCATTAATCTTAATTAAACCCTATTTAATGGTAAAGTACAACTTAAGTGAAAGTTAATCACACATGAGAATTCTAATTAGTCTAATTAGGTTTTTTTGTATAAAATGGTCCTATGAGACCCTAAATAAGTGTAGTAAAGGGCTTAGGTTACCTTAGGGAGCTAACATGTCGTCTCCTAGTGGATAGGAAGAAGTTTGGGTGCATTTTACCTAATTTTGTAGGTTTTGAGCCTATAGATAACTACGATGTACTACGATGGTCAATGGTGGCATGTGATGGCCTATGATGGCCTATGATGGCCTATGCAGACCTAAAACTACCTAGGAAGATTTAGCATCTATGAATTTTAGTTGTCTACATTTATCCCTTTTTTTACTATACTATGTTAAACATAGTTTAGTCTAAAAATAATGTGATGGGAGAAGGCAATGAGCCATTTTTTAAATGGGGGAGAAAGGGAAAGTGAGGAATGGGATCAAATCAAAGGTATGTAGCCACTTGAACCATGACCATATAATATTGATTGATAGCCAGAAGAAGAATATGATCCAATAAAAGGTATGTAGTCACTCAAAGCATGACCATACAACATTGATTGAGAACCAAATGAGGAATAGAATCCAATCAATGGTAGTAACCACTTGAAGCATGACCATACAACATTGATTGAGAACCAAAAGAGGAATATGATCCAATCAAAGGTATTTAGTCACTCAAAGTGTGACCACACAACATTGATCTAAAAACCATAAGAAGTAGAGAGAATGTGAAGAATAAAAGAAGAATGGGTGAATGTGAATGATGAGATGTGGATGGATGGTTGTGGATGGAACATGATGGTAAAACTGCTGATTTTGCCAATTTAGTACATGTAGTGGGGTAAAATTGACCCACATTAATCAATCATAAGTTAAAAATATTAGAAAAATCAAATTTAACTATCTCCTAACTTGTTGCCTCGATTTTTGTATTGGTTACACATTTTTTTAACCATTGTATGAGATCGAATGATTTTGTATGACATCAAACAATTTTGTACGAGATCAGATCACCCAATATTGTCCAAAACTAAAAATTGCCTTGTTTAGCAAGGTGACAAAAATAGTTACAACTCCTTTGTCCTTACCTGGCCAACTGCATGACAGTTATGGGATCAGCTTGGACGATCTTGTCTAGAATAGGGGCAGTTGTAACCCCCTTCAATTTTAGCCAACCCCTCAGCTAATTCCATTCTATTTAATCCAGGATCCTCACCCTGGATTCCCCCTAGAAATTTTGCATACTTTTGCTCTATTATTTCATATTTTTGCTATGTTTTTGCAAGTTGGATTTTTGCATCGGTTGGATTTTTTCAAGATCATAGCACCCAATGCCTATATTGTACTACCCAATCTCAGACAAAACTGCCCGATTTTAGACAAAACTACCCGATCTTATCTACACCAAACATTTTTGTTGTTTAAGCTACTTGGGGGAATCCATACCTTATTGTTTGAATTTTGTTTCCCTGTTCCTCCTATTTTAGATCATATTTATTACCTGTTAGATCATTTTAAATCCATTAATATATTAGATTTTATACTCATATTTTATCACTTTTCATGAATGTCCATGTTTCTAGCATACATCTACATTCGTTCATTCAATAATTATCCTTTTAAGTTTATCATTTAATCTAATCCACCTTGATAAATGCATATTATTCTGTAAATCTACTATTTTTTGTGTCAAATTTTCAAACTGCAAGTTTCTGCTTTGATCGGCTCGTCCGATCATAGATCGAACCGACTGAGCACAAGATCATATCACCCGATATCATCCTGTTTTGACCGATCCTATTTTTAACAAGCATAAAGTGCAAAAATCAGCCATTCGGCTCTAGGTTAGAATTTCAAATAACTTCATAAGGATTGCATTGTTCATTATTTGCTATTTTATGTTATTTTTTTATCTTCATGTGAATCAAAATTGCATGTAGAATAGCATAGTTGCATATTGGCCAAAATAGGTGTTTGTGAGACTATCTAAAAGAATACATCAAACAAAATCCAAAACATAGGCATGGAAACTACCATAAAA
This sequence comes from Wollemia nobilis, assembly GCA_028583015.1. Lineage (NCBI taxonomy): Eukaryota > Viridiplantae > Streptophyta > Pinopsida > Araucariales > Araucariaceae > Wollemia > Wollemia nobilis. The sequence goes on from JAQPPZ010003361.1 coordinate 16,732,516, forward strand.
TATTTCCTGGTGAACCCATGCAATTCATAAAAAAATCACAGAAGAGGGCACAATATTAATTGCCTCTCCTTCGAGGTGTAGACCTACTATTCTCTCATTACATTTCGAGGTGCGTATCCATTAGCCTAGAGGAAAGGAGTGTGAGAATTTTAGAGCTACATTATTTGGTGAACGTGATGTAAATAACATAGGAAACCTTCTTATTTATAAAACACAAAAAAGTATAAAAATCTATAAAAATAAAATAAAAATAAAAACCAAAAATATCATTAGTCAAATTTGCACATTTTAAGTAAATTTCATAGATTTTAGACTTCAACATAGGAAGAGTTGCAAGAATAGATGTTAGAGCCTTGCTATCTATCCAAGAACTCTCTCTAATAGTTGAAAATTCTAGTATCCCATCTCAAGAATAGTGGAATGAACTTTGGAAGAGATTAGACATTATAAAAGCCAACAAACTAAGACTTAGCCAAATTATAAGGTTTGACATAGCTATAATATTGGAGCCCGAGAATACTTCTCACTACTTTGATATTCAAAGGGCATGTGAGAGGTGGTTAACATATAAAATAGCAAGTATTTATTCAACTGTTTATACCTTTAAATATTACCTTGAAAATGCCATAACAATACACAGGTTTCTAGCACACATAGAAGATCAAGAAATAGTCTTGGAAAATAAGAGAAGATTCCACAAAACTCCTAGGGTAGTCCATTATTGTGAGTATTGTCACGAAATATATTTTTATGTTCAAGGCTATGAAATTGATAATATCACTATAGCCCATTTTATCAAATTCTTAAAAGCTAAATTTTAGTTTGAGGAAGAACATTACATCTCACCTGAAGAACTTGAACCCATTAATGATATCTATAGACTCTTTTAGGAAGACTAAAGTATAATATTTAGGATATTATAATTTCTATTTTCTTATTTGTTTTCAAAAAACATAAAAAACCAAAAAATAAAACATATTTACATATTTATCTATGTATATATATAACATATATATCCCAAGAATTTAAGCATATATATAGAATATATATATTTGCAAGATCAAAAAAATCCTAAAGGAAAAATACCTAGAATTTTGAGAAGTGGTAAGTAATTAGAATCTGATTACATGGAGGAACAAGATCAAGAAAATATTTATGATAGGGTAAATATTAAAGATCATAAACTCATAGAAAAAGGTGAGGATGATAATGGAGAAGAAAGAGAAGAATATCCTAATAAACCTTTCATGGATTCTGAAGGACATGTCAACTTTAAATTTAATCAACAATTAGCGTATTTCATGAAAGAACATATAGATGAGCTTCATCACGTAATAAATACAGAATATCTACTCCCATTAGGATATTATTCAAAGGAGGCTTCTATAGAAGGTACTCTCCAATTAAATGTAAATCTAATCAAATACATGGATAACACAAACCAAAATCAAGCTGGTCCACCTCATAAAAATATGGATTTGAACAATAAAAAATCAGCAACACAACAAAATCCAAACAAAAATAAAACTCTTTTGCTTCTCAAGCTCATAATAAACAAATAGCTACATCACAAAGAGCTAAGAAAATTCAAAATACCAATCATCATCAATAAAAAGTTCAACAAAACACAATCCCATATAAACTACATAACATTGTTTCCACAAACGCTTTACACAATAGTATTTCAATTAAAAATCCTTATGTGATAATACAACCTCATTATCAAAAACACAACAACATGGCACAACAAAAATCAATTTTATGGACAACCACAAGGGATTGAAGCCCTAATTAAAAAATTGGATTCACGACTAGATCAAATGGATCCCTACCATCCTTCATATAGTTATAGAGAGATGTGTAGTCAACCCTTGGATCCTATTATGGTTGCTTAACTATACCCAAAACATTTCTCTATGCCTATCCTCCTGATATATAAAGAAATTGAATATCCTATTGAGCATCTTAGCATGTTTAGGATAGCATGTCATGATATATCCTATGATGATTTGTTGTTACTAAAAATATTCCCTAAAAGTCTCGAAGGCATGGCTCTAGAATGGTATTATCAACTACCTACAAATTCTTTAAGGAACATTGAAGAGACAACAAAAATATTTGTTCACCAATTTAGTGCATACATAGAAATGCATGTCACCATTAAGGATTTATACAACTTGAAACAAGGAAAATATGAGAGCTTTGCAGAATTCCTAGCCAAATGGAGGTAACTTTTAGGAAAAATGCATTTCACTTTACTTCATTGAGAAATGTTGGAAATATTCATTGGCAATTTACAAGAACAATTATCTTATGAGATTGTTATGGATACAGTAACCTATTTTGATCAAGCCTTAGATTTAGTAATAAGGATATAATATGCCCTTATTAGAAGAGAATAGTTTAATAAAAAGGATGAAGATAAAACTTCCAAAATAAAATATAAGAACAAACAAGTAGTACGTGATGGAGTCACTAATAATAGAAATACCTCAAACATCAATACTACAGAAGTTATAAAGAAGTTTTTGTTGAAAATTCCTATTAAACCTCCAAGAGAACTTCCAAATTTAAATCAGCCCTTAACCATTATTTTGCCTCAATTATTAGAACAAGGTTTAATATAGTTGCCAAAGATATGAAAACTAGATACCACTGCAGTTGGATATAGGGTTGATCTACATTGTAGTTTTCATCGGGTAGACGGACATTCAACTAATTCTTGTAAGTGTTTGAAACATATGATACAAGATTTTATTGATAAAGGTAAAATGGAAGTACAACAATTTCTTGCAAATAATAATACTCAAAATAATACCCAAAAATAACCAACTCAAAATGTAAATCAAAATCTAGATATTTTTCAACATCCTTTACCTAAACATGGTAAAGATGTTGTAAATCAAGTAGAACATCATAATGTTCCTCCTCCAAATCGGTATGTACAAACCATTAGTGAATTTTTACCACAAAAAAATTTGCAAAACTCCCATGTACCTACTTTATCTATAGTCACAACTAGACCAATACAATATTTTCAATCTTCATATTCAAAAGATACAAAAAGTGATATAGAAAACATAGAAAGTGAGACATAAAGTGAAATGGACATCACCTCAAATAATTCAAACAGTTTTGAATATGAGTCAGATCAAATTCTTCCCATCATAGATTGATTAGTGCTAGAGGAGAGAATCCTTAGAATAATGACCACTTGACCCTAGGAACAAGCACTAGAGAATTTTGTATGAGATCAAACAATTTTGTATGAGATTGGATCACCCGATCTTGTCCAAAACTAAAAATTGTCTTGTTTAGCAAGGTGACAAAAATAGTTACAACTCATTTGTAATTACCTGGCCAACTGCACAACAGTTATGGGTTTGGCTTGAATGATCTAATATAGAATAGGGGTAGTTATAACCCCCTTTATTTTTAGCCCAAACCCTTAGCTAATTTTATTCTATTTAATCCAAGCTCCTTGCCTTGGATTCCCCCTAGAAATTTTACATGCTCTCGCTATGTTATTTCATATTTTTTTTGTGTTTTTGTAGGTTTTATTTGTGCACTAGTTGGATTCGTGCATGTTCGTACCGCCTGATATTTGGATCATACTGCCTGATCTCAGAAAAAACTGCTTGATTTCAAACAAAACTGCCTGATCTTGTTTGCACCAAATATTTTTGCTATTTAAGCTACCTAGGGGCATCCAAACCTCATTGTTTGCATTCTATTTCCTTGTTCCTCCTATTTTAGATCATATTTATTATCTTTTAGATCATTTTATGTCCATTACAATTGATATATTAGATTTTCTATTCATATTTTATTGTTTTTAATGAATTTCCATGTTTTTATAATAGATCTACATTAATTCATTCAATCATTATCCTTTCAAGTTTATTATTTAATCTAATCCACCTCAATAAATGCATATTATTCTATATCCAATTCTTAAATTGTAGGTTTTTGCTCTGATCAGATTGTTCGATCATAGGTCAGATCGACCAAGAACCATATTGTATCACCTGATATCATCATATTTTTACTGATACTATCTACAACAAGCATAAAAGTGCAAAAATCAGCCATCCGGATACTGGTTAGAATTTCAAATCACTTAGAAGCATTCCATTATTCATTATTTCCAATTTTTTCCAATTTGTTATCTTCATGTGAATCAAAATTGCATGTAGAATAGTGTAGTTGCATATTGGCCAAACTAGGTGTATGTGAGACTATCTAAAAGAATACATCAAACAAACTCCAAAACCTAGGCTTGGAAAATGCCATAAAATATTTCTTGGTGAACCCACCCAATTGTCAAAAAATCACCAAAGAGGGCATGATCTTAAGTGCCTCTCCTATGAGGTGTAGACCTACTATTCTCCCATTCCCATTTGAGGCATGGATCCATTAGCTTGGAGGAAAGGAGTGTGAGAATTTTAGAGCTATAGTACAATATTTGCAATACCGTACTTTGTTGTTTATGAGGGCAACTTATGACTATGATTTTGTGACCAATGCAAGATGATCCAAATAGGAATAGAACAAATGCCTATTCAATTTTTTTCTTTTGATTGATTGATGAGTGTATGATTTCAAATGTCAAGCCATTTGAGCTAAGTGGCATGGATGAATCAAGCTTAATTTTTAGTATGTGGTCATCACCGATATACATGAATGAAAGTAAGATATATTTGATATTGTGCATGGCTCTTGTGAATTAAAAAATGTTTGATTTGGGATGAGGTTTATTTTGAGATATTCTTTAGTAAAAAATTTTGTAGACAAATATTATATCCATTATTTGGATGTTTTATTATTTTGGTTGCATGTAAATTGGATTTGTATATGAATAACCCTTCAAATAAGGAATCAACAATGATGCGAATTATATGTGGTGATGTGTTGATGAATCAATTTGATAGAAGAAAATGGTGAAAAAATGTGGATAATGTGGTTTAGCAAGGGTAAAAAGTCAAGAAGAAACTATTGGAGTGAAAATAAGTTGAAAATTGTGTGTGTGGTTGATTTTGTAGGGCAACCTATGAACTACAATGTGGTTCGTAGGGCGGCATGTGAAATAGACTACAGTTTGCAGGGTGGCCTACAAAATTGTTTGCAAATTGTAGGGTGGGGGATGAATTAGGGTTTTGGGGAGTATATAACCCTATCTGATATGTGAAAATGTCATTTTGCATTTTGGAATAGTTTTGAGGATGAGAGGGAGGAATATTTTGCAAAGAGAAGTGCATGCAAAACTTGGAATCGAGGTGAAGATGGCAAGAGGGCAGGCGAGTACTAGTGATCGATGCGGGATCCCAATGGTAAGTTCCCAAGACTCATATTATTTCAGTTTTTATTTGTGTGTATGTTTAAGCAATACTATAATGTGGGTTTTTGTATGATTTTGCATTTGCATGTGATATTTGATTGAAGTGTGTGCACAAAGTGTCAAAGTGGCCAAATGGGTATCCAAAAATTCTGGTTGTATTTTGATTGACCTAGATTTGGACTAGTTTGATCATGTGTGTGGGAATGATTGACTTTGATAATTGGGGGTAAATGATGCACTATTTTCCAAATGTGATTACATTTTCGTCATAAAGTAGGTAATTGGGTATTGTAAAATGTAATGTGTTTTTGAGTTTGATGTGGTTTGGTTAGTTGTGTGAATGAAGTGCGAATGGTGTACTATTTTTGGAATCCATTTAAATTTTCTCTATGAAAGGGTAAAATGGGTATCCAAAAATATATATTTTTTTGTATTTTTTTGTGTGCTTGCGTGTTTTGAAATTATGCACCATAGAGTGTATGTGGATGAATGTGACTATTTGGTTGGGTGAAAAATATGCACTATTTTTGGAATCCGTTTGAAATTTCACTATAAAAGGGAAAAATGGGTATCCAAAAATGTGATTTTTTTGGTGTGTTGTTTTGTGCTTGCATATTTTGAAATTTGCATGTCTTGGAATGCGTGTATGTAGGTCACATATTTTTATGCATCTAAAAATATTTTTTGGTGGATAGGAATGTAATATGGTGCATAGGATATGCTATAGGAGTGTTGTAGATAATTATAATTTGAATTAAATGGTGAAAATGAATAGAACATGTATGTAGAATTGATAAAAAGTTGTGTGATGCTTGTTTGATATAACAGGTGAATATGCTTGAGCCATGACATTGTGTGTGATCATTAAGATATGACCTAGGTAATGCATTGAGTGGGGAAAATGTAGAGTGGTTGGGTGAGGTGTGTCTTAAGGGTCTGTGGGATGTAGTGAGTATACATGCTAATAAGGTATACATTTCAGCATTGTGTGACAGGTGGGATCATAGGAATAATTTTCACCTTCCTATAGGTGAGATGACCATTAAACTAGAAGATGCATATAGGATATACAGACTGTTGATAGAAGGTATTCCAATGAGGGTAAAAAAGGATGATATATAGTAGAAGATATTGTAGTGCATGCTCGATGTGAGGTGGGGGAAAGTTTATTATGGAAAGGGAATTGATTATGAGTATTATTTACACAAGAAGTTGTTTTCTAATCGTTATTGTGTGGTGATGCTCATGATATTCATGTATGCTCTATGAAATACTACAGAACTCAAGTTCACCTAGAATATGTTGGATGTAGTATGCGATATGGTAGAGTGTATGGTAGTGTTTGTATGGGAACCTGTAAAGTTGGCATAGGTATATAAAGAGTTACACAATGTAGTGTGCATGGCATGGACAGGTTTGAGTTGGACTCCATTACTATAGGTATGGTAATGGGAGCATATCACGATGGAGTAATCGATGTTGTTGCCATACCAGGCCCACAAGGAGATGGATTTGCCCATACCTTATGCTTTAAGTTGGCAGACAAATGAGGATAAGGGAATGAAAAGGCAACATTAGAGTGATTATTTATTTTGTATGGTATAATTTGGCTCTTTTGAGCCTAAGCATATTCATTGGATGCCTTGGAAGGGTGGTGTGGTATGGTAGAAGGATGAGGAGTATCTAGGATTGATCCACTAAGGGTGATGGGTGGTAGTGTGGTACACTTGATAGGTAGAGTTATTTCATTTCAGTAGGGTTATGAACCAATTTGTATTGCAGTAGGGTATGCCATATGCCCCTGTTGTGATATACAAGAGGTAGGGTCACAAAGGGAAATGACCTATGGTGCCTCCTTGGGATGGTGAGAGGGATATACCAATGGTGATTCCTAATGTGGATGTTTTTAGTACAATACCACATTATAAGGTATGGTGGCCCACATAGAGCTGGTATCCAGGCATTGGGGTGATCGATCGGTGGGTGCAACCGGTTGGTGGAGTACCTACACCAGGGGGTATTAGGCCAAGGCCAGAGGGAGGATCAAGATATGAGGTATAGGAGCCTCTTCTATGGTAGAGGTGAAGTTGAGATGTCAGGTCTGGTATTATTATGGGGGCATCATCGAATTGAAATTTTGGTAGTGGGGAGAAACCCTTGGATGATATGGTACCCATGGAGGAGGAAGGTGTGGATATAGGGGATGATAATTATGGAGAGATGGGGGATACTCCGTTTTCTATGCAGAAGAGGATGGATGTTGATGAGGAGCTATTGGTACTATGAGAGAGAGTATGATATCTAAGGGGTAGATATATGAGAGAGAGAAATTTAGCCATAGATTTGGGGAAGTGAAAATATGAGCACCATGAGTTGGAGGAGATATTAGTGGTATTAAAGTATGTGAGTGATGTAGAGAGGAGGGAGTTGGAGATACGATGTGTAGAGCTACGTGGATGGCTCAAAGTGGAGAAGTCAAGGTATGCTAATGTTGTAGAGGGTTTGCATTGCCTTGTAGCAGATACTATGGCTATTAGAGAGAGATTGAAGGTAGAGGTGGTTAGGATGTAGTGGATAGAGGTAACTAGGGATACCGAGTAAGATGATAATGTAGCAAAGATTTCATAGTTGTATACTAAGATCAAAAAGGTAGTAGTAGGCATGGGAGGATGCAAAGCGTGTGAGGGTAGGGAACCAAATTATAATAGATATGGGTGCTTTAAATATTGAGGTAGATAATTTATGGTGGGTAAACGAAGAGGTGTAGTGGCTATTCCATGAGGAAAGGGTGATGAGGTTATAGTTTGAGTGTGCGTTGATTGCATTAGGATTTCCACTTCCATATTATAGTGGATCATGATCGAGATCAAGATAACGATAATGGACACATATGCATTCACAAAAAAGTTGAAAAAACTCTCCATTGATAGTGCCAAGGGAGTTGGGGATGGCGGTACTAGTAGTTTTGTAGATGGTGGGAGCTATCCTAGGGTTGGATAGGGAAGTAGTTTTAGTGGGGGTATATTTGGAAGAGGTTACATCTGTGTCAAGTGGGGCAGAAAAGGTGTAGAGAGTAGGGACAACTTCAGAGTCGAGTAGGGTGGCAGAGGTATGTAGAGCAAAGTTGGTGACGGTGACTCAAGAGGGGAGTGGTGATACTTCTAGTGATTAGTAAGGTTGATATGTATTGTGGATGTATTCCATTTTTTTAGCCAGAGGGTACTTTTGACTATTATATATAGACACATTTTTTTGTGGTCCTATTTATGGTTGTGATTTGATTTGAATGGATGTGTGATTTCTCATGTATGTGAAATGAATGTATGATAGATGTGATGATGCATGATGTATGATAAATTAATGTAGTATAGAGGTAATTATGCATGATGTATGATTAATGAATGTAGGATATATGCCATGATGGATAATGTAAATGCTAAAATGCACAGAGGAAGCACTTGTATCATAGCATAACTGGTGGTAACGTGATCCATTATGTAATATCAAGGATGTAGGCTAGCATAGGTATTATGCAATAATATTGATAATCATAGTTATAGCAATCAAACCTTATGAAAAAATGAGTAAGGTGCAACTACAACTCATGACTAATATGACTATATCAGAGTCTATAAAGGACCAATGTGTATAATAAGTGATTTTCATTTATCAATTTTGAATAAGGTAGGATTAACTCATTACAAACATAACCAAAGTAGCTAGCTCATCTACAAGTGCACAGTCATCTATAGAAAATAAGGTCACTAATGTGATAGATGTGTCACAACTTTGTAAGATTATTCCACTGGTAGGCAGGTGCTTAGGGCCTATAGCTGGAGATGGAAATTATCCCATGATGTTATGTTAAACCTTAATGACCAAAGGCAATGAAGCATAACAATTGTATTTTTGGAGGCTTTTACTTTTGTTTTCTACCCCTCGTTTCTTGATTGTCTTTTTGTGGTACTCTTTTCTATTTTTTTTGTATGGTGTTGGCTTTTGTTTTCTGCTTGTTTGTTTATTTTTTCTTATGCTTATCCCTTTGTTTATCCCTAGGTCATATTTTTACCATGCAAATGATGGGATGAGTAGGGAAAATAATTCTCTAGATGGTGATATTTGTGCAAGGTGTTATCTTCCCTAGACTCAAAATTATACTTTAAAAATATGATGTGTGAATAGTCCCTAAAAGAAGTTGAACCAACCAAAGAAATCTATAAGTAGTGTAAGAACTTGTCAGCTAGAGGTGAAATTTGATTGACTTAAATTGTGAATGGTCAAAAATATACAAAATACCATATACTCTATAATGCTGAGAAGGGGAGTGGACATTCAAGTGGTAATGCTAACAAAGTGTGTATAGTATTCCTACCACGGGTGCATTTCTATAGGGGTAATATACAAAACATCATTATAAACATAGAATAAAAGCAATGCATATAGACAATGGATGCAATGTGAAAAATATGATATGAAAGGAAAGTATCTACAAGAGGAATTTGGTGAGGTTTAACCAAATGATAATAGAAACCATGTCAAAATAGAATAGGTGTATGAAAAAATGATGAGCATAGGGAGTCATGGTAATGATTGCCCCAGTGTGTGGGGAGGTGTAGAAGATAGGAGAGAAGCATGTAATTGGAATAATGCATGTGATAATGACAAACAAGGAAAATAATAAGTGAGAAGAGATGTAGAGGGACACAAATATGAAGAAGTGCAACAAAGAAGAACGAGCAAAGTAATGATGCAAGGAATATGAGAAGAAGAAGAAGAAGAAAAGGGGAAAATCAGCATAAAAATGTAACCACTCAAAGCATGACCATACAACAATGCAAAATAGGAAGAGGAAGAGGAAAGATAATGGCAGAATAAACAAGGGAAGAAAATAAGCTAAGACTACATGAAGTTATGGATATCAGGTCACGAATGACTGGGTGAAGTTACGAGATGACTAGGATTTTAGTAAATTGTGTATTTGGATAACTATTTAAAGTAATGAAGTGTGGATGTGAATTAATAACATGATGGGATGGAGCAAGGTAAGAGACGATGTGGATGGCTCTAAAGTCAAGTAGGAGAAAGAGCGTGCTTAGGATGTGGAAGGGATTCATTGAAAAAAATATCTTGGACAAGGGTTTCAAAATTGTGACACACATTGATGTCATGTCTTGGTTGATAATGGTAAACACAAAATTGATTCTCTCTATAGTTTCATGGCTTAGGGAATAGTGGGTCTATGAAGGAGAGATCTCAGGTAAAACCAGGAGGTCTTTATGGAGCAACTGGTAAAATGTTTAGGAGAGTGGCGCTGAGAGGATAGACATGGGATATATGTATGGCTTAGATGATGATGAACATGAAAAATATGGGGTAGGAATGAGTAGTTTTATTAGGTATCTATGGTCTTATTAGGGTCATATTTGAGAGTGAGGAATAGAACTAGAAGAAGGTGAAGGGATGTGGGCCATGGAAGAACAGAGAGGATGGTAATGATAGTGACAATGACTCAAGTGTGACTCGAGGTTGTCAAGGTGAGAGATAATGTGTTGGGTATTTATGGGAGGAGGTGATGAAACTGAGGTAGGTTGGTATTAGTATTCCATTGTGTAAACAAGGTTAGGGTACAAGCACGAAGAAGATAATGAATGGGAAGAAGGGGTATTGAAATGGCTATATTGGTGGTAGAGTAGGCTGAAGTGGAATGTCATGGAGTGGAGAAGGGGGCATCTGGAGGATAGGTGGTGTGGGAGATGGCTATAGATAGTGGTATGGATAATATGGAGGAGTACTTATATGACCTAAGTGGTATGCTAATGCAGGGATAGGTCATAAGGGGACATATTGCTCTATAGGGGAGAAGGTAGTCCTTAAGAGTGTGCATGAAGAGGTGTGGTTCCCCTATTAGGAGGATAGTATGCTAGTGAAGGTCAGTGAGCTAGGAATGGTGGTAGATATGGATCTCTTGGATCAACCAAGTGAGGCGAGGATGGTCCCCGTGCATGAGGGTCTAGTAAGTGAGAATTTTCCTCCTTATCTATAAATGAGGAAAAGGATATATTGCTATATTTGAAGTGAGAGGAATAAGAAGAATTCTTATGGTTGGGTGAGCCAAGGCAGAGTGAAGTGTAGTGATATGAATGTGATGATTTGGAATACTAATGTACATGGACTATATTAGGTGGTATGGCAAGATTAGTTGGGGTGATCGATATCAGAGGTAGTATCAGTAGGTCCTACATGATGGAGTGGTATGTTGGATATGTAAACCTAGAAAATGTATCTCTATGGTATATGTTATAGTTGGTGATAAGAGACCTGTAAAACCACAAGATACCAATAACATAAAAATGACATAAAAATCAAAAGTATTTTTGTTATGTAATCAAGAAGTAAAAGTTGTGTGTTTAGTATGGTGTGGGATGTAAATTTATGAATGAATTAATATGTACACCATGATGATGATAGTATGTATAATTTATGGTGATGCATACCTATATGAGCTAGGCATTAGATGTGTAGAAGTGAATAATGTTAATGGGTTTAGGCTTAGTGTGTCCTTCAATATTTTCTAAATGATAGACACAAAAACCAAATTTATGTGTGATGATGTATGGGCCTAGCCAATTGGGAGTAAATTTTTCTCATTGTTGGTAGGTTTGACTAGTGATTTACTAATTTTATTTGAGAACTATGTCACCAATATAAAACTCGTGCTGATGTACCTTACTATTGTAGGTACGATGCAGGCGATCTTGGTAGACACATGTGTCCTCAATGGCATGAATGTGTCGCTCATCCAAGAGTGTTAATTGGTCGAGGCATGCTTGAAGAGCCATGTCATTGTTGATAAAGTCTTTCATAGAGACTCATAATGAAGGTATCTCATGTTTCAGAGGCATAATGGCTTCAGGGCCATAGACCAATGAGAAAGGGGTTACCCGAGTGGGGGTATGTATGCTCATATTATAGGTCCACAATGATAGAGGCATCTGATTGTGCCAATCATAGTGGGATTCTACAACTATCTTATGAAGAATGAAGTAAATAGTTTTATTAGTAGCCTCAGCTTGTTCATTACAATGTGGGTAGTACGAGGTCGATAAACTATGGTGGATATTAAATTAAGTGTAGAGAACATGGATAGTTTTATTTTAAAAAGGTGTACCATTATCGAATATGATTTGGGAAGGCATGCTAAAGTGACATATGATATGGTCAATTATGAATATCATGATTTTGGAACCTGTAGTTTAGACTAGTGGGATGGATTTGATCCACTTTTTGAAGTATTCCATGGTAGTGATGATGAATTTTTGATTGCTTTATGAAGAAGGCAAGATATATCTGATAATATCTAGGCCCCATTAGGAGAAAGGCCAAATGGATTGTATATGTTGGAGTGTTTGAAATGGTAAATGTGTAAGATTAGCATGTTGTTGACACTTGATACATCATTTGACATACTCACAAAAATCATGTTACATTTTGGTCCAATAATAGCCCATTCATAGAATGTGTTTTGTGATAGCCATAACACTAAAGTGGCCACCGCAAGTGTCATCATGGGTTTTTTTACCATTCACTAAGATTTATGTGGTTCTATAAAACATAAGAGAATACCATCATGACTATAATGATATAAAATTTCCCCTAGTAGTGAGTAATGGGTGGCCTATTTTTTGAATGCTCGATAATGAGCATGTGGTAAATTGCAAGGTATGAAGCCTAATTTGATATAATCCTTAATTTGTGAAAACCAAGGATCATGTGGTTCAGTGTGGACAACATGAATACCATCATCATATGTGGAGGGTGAAGTTGAAATGATAGATTGTGTTAGAGTATGAATGAACACATGTATAGTGTTGGATATGTTATTTTGTGGTATTAATGACCCTAGGGAAGCCATTGTGTCAGTGAAATGATTGGATGAGCATGGAGTAGGTTCGATATTGTACCACTTGAGTTGGGTAAGGAGTTGTTGGATGATTTATTTATATTACTGGAGGACTCGGTAGAAACATTACTAGATATCCTAGACTAGATTAATAATAAGGAGGAAATAACCAATGATGTGAAGGTATTTATTGTGGATAGAATGCACCTACTTTAAATTGATAATGAGAGCTTTGTATTCCACATTATTGTTCATGTAGGGAAACCCTAATTTGAATGAAAATGGAAGAGGTTCCCCATCAAGTTTGAAGAATATAATTATTGCACCTCCAACATGATTGTAGTGGAAACCATCAAAGAAAAGTGTTAATTCAACTGATATTTTTGGTTTGATATACTCTTAAGCTTCTCTCATATGAAATATAGAATCATTATAAAACTAAATAAGAAGTGGTTGATTTTCTGGTAATGGAGCCTCAGCAAGTTGATCAATGATGACCTATCCTTTGATCGAATTTTGAGAAATTAACTCTAGATTGAATTTAGAGAGGAGCATAATCCATTTAGCAGTGAGAGTTATGATAACTCTTGTTCATCATATGTAGGAGTGGGTTATCACAAGCGATGAAAAATGTAGTTTCATTGAGCATATAGTGACGTAGTTTTTGTGTCACAAATACTACATCTAGGCATAGCTATTCTATGTATATGTAGTGGTTTTCATAGAGTAATAGCATACAATTGATGTAATATATGGCTTGCTCATGGTTGAGCACATTATTTTGAGCTAATAATGTATCAAGTGCAAAGTCTATGGAAAAGCTGGACAACTTGCCTGGATTTGTGGTGGCTATCGATTCCACCATGTAAATTCAGAAAAAAATATATGTGAAAATGAATTTAAACCCTAATCTAAAATCATGAAAGGAATTGAAATTGATTTGTGTTAAAAGAGATGTAAATATTATGCTAAAATATGTAAAAAGGAAATGAAACCCTAATCTAGAAGCATAAAAGAAATTGAAATTGATTTGTGCAAAAAGATATGTAAATGTTATGCTAAAATATGCAAAAAGGAATTAAAATCCTAATATAGATTCATGAAATAAAGTGAAGTTGATTTGTGCAAAAATAGATGTAAATGTTATGCTAAAATATGTGAAAAGGAATTGAAACCCTAATATAGAAGCATCAAAGAATTTTAAATTGATTTGTTCAAAAAGAAATATAAATGTTATGCCAAAATATGTGAAAAGGAATTGAAACCCTAATCTAGAAGCATGAAATAATTTTAAATTGATTTTTGTGAAGAGAGATTTCAATGTTATTCTAAAATATGTAAAAATAAATTGAAACTCTAACCTAGAAGCATGAAAGAATTTGAAATTGATATGTGCAAAAAGAGATGTAAATTCTATGCTAAAATATGCAAAAAGGAATTAAAATCCTAATATAGATACATGAAATAAAGTGAAGTTGATTTGTGTGAAAAGAGATGTAAATGTTATGCTAAAATATGCAAAAAGGAATTGAAACCATAATCTATAAACATGAAAGAATTTTAAATTGATTTGTGTGAAAAGATATTTAAATGTTATGCTAAAAGATACAAAAAAAATTGAAACCCTAATATAGAAGCACGAAAGAATTTGAAATTCATTTGTGGGAAAGATATGTAAATGTTAATTGAGTGATTTGGAAATAAATTGAAATGATTAACCTAAATGCGATTTTGAAAAGCAACTTGAAAACCTAACCTAATGATATGGAAAGAGATTTGAAATTTTGATTTGTGAATTTTGAAAGATATCAAAAATATACCCTAAGGATTTTGGAAAGAAAAGTGAAACCTAATTTAGTGACTTGAAAAGAAATTTGACAAATTAATCCTAAATGTGACTTTGGGAAAATATTTTGACAAGTACTTTTTGAAATGAAAAAAAAAATACAAAATCCTAATCTAAATGCAAATTTGAAAAGGGATTTTGAAAGAGATTTGAAATGACATAAGGGGAATACAAAAATCTTGATTTAAATGTGATTTTGGAAAGAAATTTGAAAATAAATTCAAGATAACATGAAAGAAATGCAAAACCCTAATTTAAATGCAAATTTGAGAAGAAATTTGAAAGGACATGAAAATATTAGAAAACCCTTATGTACGTGCAATTTTGAATTGACTAAATATTTTAATTGATTTGCTTTAAACAAAGATTTCACACAATGAACTGATGCATTCGAAGTGGAAATTGTTGCATAAGGAGATGATGAAATAGGGCAATTATAAGAAAAAAACCTGCTTTTTGTTGTATCAGGTGAACTTCCCACTGCCTCTGCTAAAGATCTATGAAGTTGCGGGTGAATTTGAAATAGTCTGTATGAGTTCGTAGTCCAAGGGCAATCCAAACTATATTTTGTAGGTCGAGAGGTGAACTGGACTGTATTTTGTAGGCTGGGGGGCAAATATATTTAGGAGCCTAAAACTCTTGTTCTACATGCTTGAAGTGTATGTCAGGGATTTTCTTGTTTCTGTTCTGTGTTTAGGATGTCTGTAACAACAAAACAAAGGCAAAAATTGGGATAGATTAGTGAAAACTACTATTCCAACATAATTTTTGTGGGGTCCCATTTGGTGTGTCATAATGAAGTGATCGAAAGACAATCATTTGATCAAACAACTAATTAGAAAATAGATTGTTCAAAATGTTGCTTTTATTCATCAAGAGTGTCTAGGTTACAAAACAAGTCTCCCTATTTTCTTCACAAATTTGAAGCATTCTAATGGTGTCCTTTAGAGATCCTCAATGAAGGTGGGATTCAATGTGTGTGTGCCACCGGTAGTCTACTGGTGTGTGTTATTTTGTACCTATTTTTGGGCATGCAAAATATTGTTAGTGTATTTGGGAACCTACCTTGGTCAAGCCTCATGATTATGAAGATAAAATCAACTCTAAACTAAAGTAAAACATGATGTAAAAAGTATATTAAACCAATGTATACCTAAAATAGTATTATAGGCTTACTATAGGACTATTTCATAGGGAAGGGGATGAAATGGACCCCATATTCGTAGGCCAGGGGATGATCTGTACTATGGTTTTTTTCTTATGGAGATATCCTATCCATATGGTCTTCATATGTTGTCCTATACCATTTGACAAAGGTAAAGTAGTAGAAGATGATTATGGTACGATTTCAACAATATTTGGGCATGTTTACTGAAAATGTGTGAGAGTTAAAATGAGGGAAAAGACCCTCTATTTATATAAAAATCCAAGTTCATGGGGGGTTTTCAAGCATACCATAACCTAGATTCAATTTCTAGAAATTTTAGGTTAGGGTTTATGAAGTATCAAGCTTACATTCCCTAAGATAAATATCCTATCCTCTTGTGAGGAAGGACTAGGGTAAACTAGGGTTAGCTAACTCCTAGGTTGGATTAGGGTTTAGTTATATTTTCTAGGAAATATCCCAACCAAATTAGGATGCACACATGTGTGAGGACATGTTTAGGACTATTTTTCTTATTAATCCTAGTTAAACCCTATTTAATGATAAAGTGTAAATTAAGTTAAAATCAATCATAAATTAGAATCCTAATTAGTCTAATTAGGGTTTTTGGTACGTAATAGTCCTATGAGGCCCTAATTAAGTGTATAAAAGGGCTAAGCTTACCTTAGGGAGATAATAGGTGGTCTCCTAGTGGATAGGAAGTATTTTGGGTGCTTTTTACCTAATTTTGTAAGTTTTGAACCTACGGATAACTACAGTGGCCTATGATGACCTATGATAGCCTACGATGGCCTATGATGGCCTACGATGGTCTATGTAGACCTACAACTACCTATGCAAATATACACTTATCTAATATTTAGCATGTGTGACTTTTAGGTGTCTACACTACCAACCACTAACAACTACATCAAACCAAGTCCACCTCAAACCTCGCCACCCATTATCTCATAGATAGGGTCACCTATCCAAGAATAACCATTGGTGAGTGAACCATTACATCAATTCGAGCCACAAACCACCATTGAAGAATCCATATTAGTACCCACATCATCTACATCCCCGCTGACTCAAGTTGTAGTTCATATCACTAATCCAGGTATTGGTGAGTACATAGTTGAGAGTCACAATAACACCACCTATCTAGTCTATTAGAGATTATGATCACCTGTACGACCCACTTTTAGCTATAGGAGTTGTGTACAGAATGGGTTCCAAGAAAAATAGGATCAACTTTATATATGAGAGAGTGGATTATTCATCCAATACACCTCCTCCTAATACGGAACCCATATACAAATTTTGTGCTAACCTAGAATATTTATCCAACCCATATTTCCCTTCATAATATTTTCATAGGGTTAACTAGTAACAATTTGATCTCGGAAAACATGAACAAGGTCTACATCACATTATTAATGTCTAGTATTAATAAGCGCATGATCACTCTAGCTTAGGATATAGTCCATCAGCCTCAAAATACTCTTTCAAGCAGATATTTCAATGACTCACCTTAGAGTTCGAAGAGGGGGATGGAGAGAGTGAAGCTACTGATGATAGTGATGATGAGTATTTGGACCCTGAATTTGAACCTTGTTTACATGAGAGTTTTTTGGAGATAACATTACATACAACTATGATCAATTATATTTCTGATTATTACATCTCTAATGAGGATTTTGAGGAATTTCAAGAACCAGGACCAAACCTAGACATGATCAATCATATTTTTTATGGTCCTAAGAATATATGATCCCTATAAAACCCATTGAGATAGATGAGTGCTACACTATAATGTTTCATATAAATCACTCCATATTTCACTTTAATAAATAGTATGAGCATCCTGAACCAGATCCACCACCACCACATTGGTTGGATTCACAATATTATTACTCACCACCCATAGGTTAGTTACTTCCTAGATAGAGTGAGTGAGACAATTCACTCCTCAAATTGTAGCCACCTCATTTCCACCAAGTTAACATGATTTTTGTTGACTTAGTCATCCCATTCTATAACCCATATGATTTGGCAAAGCTGATTCCAATCAATTCTAGTATTATTGCCATGGATAGGATTTCATCCCCACCATCCATAGTCGAATTCATCCTATATAAATAATTGCTAATAACTTCAAACACTTATATCCCCTAGAAATATTCACCTTTGCCTGCTTCTATTTTTCAAATTGAAGTAGAGGAGGTGTTGCCCAAGTCCTTTGAGCACATGGAGGATGATATTCATCTCATACCTACTCCACACTAGTTGGAAGAAGGTTCTCATATGCTTATTTAAGAATCCATCACTGTGAACCTGATTCAAGATGTGGATAACCCACAAATCATAAAAATAGCAAAATATTTATCTACATAAGAGAAATAGCATATGATTTGCATTTTAACAAGGAAGAAAGAGATATTCATGTGGTCATACAAGGACATGCCTTGCATTGAACCCAACTTGGTGGTCCATAACCTCATGTTAGCTCTTATAGCTAAGCCATTCAAGCAAAACTAAGAAAACTTCATCCTACTGTAGAACTCATTATCAAAGAAGAGATACAAAAATAATTATATGTGGGTTTCATAGTACCCATTGATTATCCATAATGGATATCAAACATGGTACCTTTTCATAATCTAAATTGGGGGGTATGCATGTGTACAATTTTTTAAGACTTAAGCAAAGCATACCCCAAGGATGATTTTTTTTATAAAAAATCGATCAACTTGTAGACTCCTATTGTTGCATAACTTTATTATCATTGACATAAATAATTCACCAATATGCAAAAATATCAAATCATTCATCCACAAATAATTATCCACAATAACAATCCACAAATGAGAGAGAGATAGATAATACCCTTAAGGTAGAGAAACACCAATAATACTCCTTAAGGAAGGAATCACTCCACAAGTTCTCCCAATATGAGAGGCCACTTAAAGAGGGAAAAGTCCCATAAGCCACTTTGTGGGCAAATACGATTACATAAGATTATTCTACAATGATGATTACAATAACAAATATCTCTTCTTTCTATATCCATGTTATTATTCTACTTTGGGGAGCAAACTACTAATATAATATTATATTATAGTATAATATAATATTATAATACAATAAACCTTGGGTTATGTGTGGGCCATGTCAACCCTTATCCACTATAATAATATATCCCCAAATATCTATTCCTAGGTACCCTACCATGCCACCCTCCTTACAAATGTTTCATCCTCAAAATATATGAAGAAACATGATAATATGATTTTCTAAGCAATGTTAGCAATTGGTACCAATATCGATCATCCATCCATCCAAGTGAAACACATTGATGTTGGTATGCCATTTTGTTACTTGAGTATCCAAATATGCTTCATTGGCTCCATGCTTTTTCTATTGTATTTTGATAACTTGAATGATGGGTCCACTTGTTCCTTGGTACTTATGAACCACACTAAAAACCACGATCAATATGCTTTCTCTGCAAAACACTACCATAGTTGGTACCCTTATGGATCCATGTAGAACCATAATATTGTTGCCTTGAACCATACCTTAAAGATTGTTGTTGCTCATGGTGGTGTGGATGGTGATATGGTGTAACCTTAACTTGATGTTCTATCTTCTTTGACTTCCCAACATTTGGCTCTATTGTTTTAAATTCTTCTACACATTATTATTTCATGTTATCTTTGTTTGGTGTGTCCTTGTGCTCTTCTTTCAAAGCATCCTTGTACTCTATTACTATTGTTTCCATGGAATCAATTCCTACTACTTCTTCCATGGACTCTGTTGCTGCTATTGCCTTCTTGGAATCTATTTTAGGTTCTTCAAATTTTTTCTCTACAACAACTTCTTGATTTTCCTTGGATCGTTGCTCTTTAAACTAAGAAATATCCTGCAATGTTATCTTCTTTTTCCTATACCATAACTTCATAAAATTATTTTACATATTAATGTTAACAGTACCCAAAGAATCTAACCAAGGATAAGCAAGAACAATATCCTCGTGATCCATCTCAATAGCATAGAAATATGAATGTAAAATATATTTATGCATGGTGATCTTCAAATCTTAAAAAAATTGAACATGCTCACCCTCTAGTTGTATGTCCTTAATTTTTGTTGCTTGAACTTACAACTTCTTAGCCAAAGCAATATTAATAAAATTATATATGCTAATAGGATCAATAAAAATAATAACCTGTTTCTTTTGAATGCTTCCATGAACCTGCAAAATAGAACTTTTAGTTGAATTTAAACATTTTATATTCTGATTTTGCTTTTGTAAATTCAACGATGTACCTTCTATATTCCTCTCATTATTATCTTCCTTGACCTATTCCTCTTTCTCCTTGAGTAATTTTATTTCTTTTTCATAGTCTTCATTATGTTTCTTGAAAATTCCCAATCTCATTTTATTGCATTCCGCTCATTTTGAATTCCTTGTAGTTTCTTTTCAAGGTCTTCGATGACATACCACATGCTATCTATTTTTTATCCCTTCCTTCAAGTTTTCTCTTAAAAATATCTAGCTTTCTTTGTAATTGAATAGGTACCCATGTGCTCAAGAATGTTGGTTTAATTTGATCCCAAGTGCATAATAATTTACCACATTTAAACTCTTTTATCCATTGTAAAGCTTTCCCTGTAAACAAAGTATGACAACCATATTGTAACCTTTTTCAATAACTTGATATTTTACTATTTTCAACAACTCTCTCACATCACTATCATTTTTACTATTAAAATTTTCCACTCTCACATCAAAATCATTTTATCGCGACCAAAAGAGAAGAGAAAGAGGATGAAAGAAAAAGTTTCGCGATTTCACGACATGTTTAGAATGAAAGAAAGGGTGTAGCGATATCATGACATGTCGCTTTTTCACGACCAAAAGTGAAGAGAATAAGCAAGAGGGAAAAAGTGTCGCAATATCGTGACATGTCGTATTTTCACAACCAAAATAGGAGAAAGAGCAGGAAGGAAAAGTGTCATGATTTTGCGACATGTCGCTTTTTTGCGACCAAAAGAGAAAAAAAAAGAGAAGGAAGGAAAAGTGTTGCGATATCATCACATGTCGTAGTTTCGTGACCAAAAGAGAAGAGAAAGTGTTAGGAGGCAAAAGTGTTGACTACTTGTGTTCTAAGGTGTGTGTCATATTTTGTAAGGGTGTTGCTCTTTGTTGGTTGTGTGGCCCCAGTAGGGGGCTAAGGACAGACTGTCCCTATTGAGGTCTTGTTCTGTTTCAGCATTGTGCTGATTTTGTAATAGGTTTTGGGTCAACCTGTAAAACCCGGTTGTAATGTTTATGTACCTTAATTACCAAAAAAAAATATATCATTTTCTCCATTAAAATTTTCCACTCTCACATCAATATAATTTTCTCCATTAAACTTTTCCAATGACATAGTTGATGCCCTAATGCAACTAGGATTTTTTGACAATATATATCATACCCTAATGCAAACGAGGGTTTTATGGAAATAAATATCTTACCACTGATTTGAAGCTAAAAATCCACATAGACAACTAGATCTGCAAATTTTCTTCCAAAAAAATAAAGTGCAACTGATTTGATTATCCAAACTAAACAAATTTCATCTTTTGAAAAAATTACGACTTGAAAACTCGTCACTACCCTTATTCCAGATGACTGACTTCAAAAGGTTGTATCTCCCTCAATACTAATTGGATTACTTGATATGACCACTCATTTTAAAGCGCTTAAAATTATTCACAAACTGATCCAAGAATCACATGAATCAAATAAATTGTCGTAGAGATATGGCTTCTAAAAGATGAGACATTTTTTTAAGAAAAAATATATGAAATTCGTCACTATCCTTGTTTCGGGTGACTAACTTCAAAAGGCCATATCTCCTTCAATACTACTTGTATTCCTTCATATGACCACTAATTTTAAATCTCTTCAAATTATACACCAATTGATCCAAGAATCACCTAAATCAGATAGAATTTCGCAAAGATATGGCTCCTGAAGATGATATGTTTTTCCAAAAAAAAATTACCCTGATTTTACAATTTCACACAAAAATCCCCACTTTGCCAAAATCGTTGCTCTGATACCACTTGTTGCATAAATTTATTATCATTAACATACATCATTCACCAATATGTAGAAACATCAAAACATTCATCCACAAATAATTATCCACAATAACAATCCACATATGAGAGAGTGATAGATAATATCATTAAGGTAGGGAAACATCAATAATAATCCTTAAGGAAGGAATCACTCCATAAGTTATCCCAATATGAGAGGTCACTTAAGGAGGATAAAGTCTCATAAGCCACTATTTAGGCAAGGATGATTACATAAGATTATTTTCCAATGATGATTACAATAACAAATATTTCTTCTTTATATATGCATATTATTATTCTACTTTGGGGAGCCTACTACTAATATAATATTATAATTAAATCAAACTTGGGTTATTTGTGGCTCATGCCAACCCTTATACAATACAATAATATATTCCCAAATATCAATTCCTAGGTACCCTACCACCTACATAGGTCATGGAATGCTTTCTTTAATGGATTATTTTAAAGATACAGTCATATTTAAATTAATCCTAAGGACCAACATAAAATAGCATTCACTACACATTGGGACACTTTATATTACAAGGTGATACCATTTAGACTTTAAAATGTAGGAGCTAATTATCAACGTGCCATTATGTATAAATTCCATGACTATATGCACAAAATTATTGAAGACTATGTGGATGATCTTATCACAAAATCCAAAACATGTCTTGAGCACATTGAAGTACTAGAAAAGGTTTTTGATCGATTTCTTGAACACAAGGTTAGGATAAATACTAAGAAGTGCATATTTGGAGTCACATCAAGTAAATTTCTAGGATTCATTATATCCAAGCAAGTCATTTAAGTGGACCTTGATAAGGTCAAGGCCATTATTTAAATGCCACCTCTAACAAATATTAAAAAGTTGCATAGTTTACAAATAAATATTTAATCCATTCATCAACTGATTACATAAATATTAGATAAATGCAAACCATTCAATCACTTGTTCTAGAAGGGGTGACCTTTTCCTAGACAACCGAATGTCAAGAGGCTTTTGATTATATCAAGAAACATTTGGCTTCACCACTAGTACTCACGTTGCCTCATCTAGGACCCCTTTTCACATTTACATTTCTATAACATATTTTTCATTAGAGACAATGCTTGCACAGAAAAATAATAATCATAAAGAGAAAGCAATTTATTGCATTAGTCAAACTTTGGTGAGTAATGAGATAATATATGCTTACACTGAGAATTTGTGCTTAGCAATGGTTTTTACCACTAAGAAACTCAGATATTATATGCTAAGTAACACTACCTATGTCATAGCTAGAAAAAATTCTCTATGATACATGATGACTCGCACATACAATAACACTTGAACCGCAAAATGGATAATGCTCTTAACAAAATTTAATCTCGAATTCATTATACAAAAATCCATCAAGGGTCAAGTGATAGCCGATCAAATCATAGAAGATCTACTTCCAAATAATCCTCCTCTTCTTATCAAGCTTCTAGATGATTCAACCTTTTTTATCACTGAGCAAGAAGAACTAGTCCCTCCTAAGGATGATGTTTAAATCACTCATTTTATGGGTCCAAGTGTGAAAAAGGACAAGGTCCTAGAGTTGTATTTTACATACTTAAAGTAACTCCAATTCCTTTATCATTCAAATTAGACTTTCCATACACATATAGCAATGCAAAGTATGAAGCCTTAATCCTGTGGCTTCATTCAGCATTAGCGATGGGTATTAATATTATAAGTATTTTTGGTAATTCTTAACTTATAGTTTGTCAAGTGAAAGGAACTTACCAATATAAAGAGCTAGTCTTGAAATAATATCATGAAGTAGCAATGAAATTTCTAAGCAAATTTTTACTAGTATGAGATTGAAAAACTTGCCTCATTTGAATAATAGATTTGTGGAATCAATGGATTCTTTAGGATCATTGATTCCAAAAAACAAAAATAGAGAAGTCCAACCACTGATCGTCATAACAATGTCCAAATACGTAATTATGCAAAAATAATCTGAATATGAGAAGAGTGTTTGTTTAATCCACACAGAACCATATGAATCTTACCTTGATAAAACAAAATATTTTCTCAAGTTTGGGACCCTCCCATAAGATTTTATAGAACTACAAAGAAAATGTTCAAACAAAATGTAGCTTGTTACACTCTCTTAGGGGATGTTTTGTATAGATGTGGCTATGATAGAGTCTTAATTTTATGTCTATATCCCATAAAGACACAAAGAGCCATAATGGAAGCTCATTATGGTACTTGTGGTGGCAAATTTAGTGGAATGGACATCACAAATTATATTTTGTGCATGGCTTATTAATGGCCCACCATGGAAAATGATTGTTGTTAGTATGTGAAGAAATATAAAAAATATCAACATCATGTCAATTTGACTCATGTACCATCACAATAATTATAGCCCATTCAAAGACTTTGGCCCTTTTCACAATGGGGCCTAGATTTTATTGATAAAATTTCATGTACCCATTTGGGACAACATAAGTTCATCATAACTACCATAGATTACTTCACCAAATGGGTTGAAGTGATCCTAATGACCACCATAACTGGACCTTGAATTGTAGAGTTCATACTCCAATATATTATTTTTCATTTTGTGATTCCCTTAAAGATCATTTTTGATAATGGCAAGTCTTTTAAAAATAAGGATGTTTGAGCATTATGCAACAAGTACAATATCCAACATAGTTTCTTCACTACTTATTACCAAAAAGCAAATGGACAAGCTGGGGCAACCAATAATACCTTGATAGCCATTAGATTACATACTTAGGACATTATATAACTTTAGAAGGAAGTTATCTAGTTACTTCATGTAATTTCATAAATGCACAAGTGTCAATGTGCAAGCTGTATAGGTGTAAGTTTTCCATTGCACAAGTAGGTATATTGTTGGCCAAGGAACCTATATTCTTATATATGAAAGGCCTCATAGTTCGATAAATATGAGAAGGGTAACATAGTTAGATAGTGTAGCTTAGAGCTTAATATATTTTTGTGTATGTCACCATACATTGGTGATGGGTGCAATGTAGTTCAGTAGCTTTGTTAATGGAGTGTCCATTTCCTCCATGGCTACGTTGTATTATTTTATGTTATTTTTATTTACAACATATTTCAGTCATCTAGCAGATTTACTTTATTTCATATTATTTTGCATCTTGTGATTGCTATCTACCAATGCTTGTTACATCAAAATCTAACAGTGGTATCAAGACCATGGTAGATTTAGTCTATGTAGATAAATAAGAAATCCACCATTATAATTGAGCCTAAGTTTTTTATCAACCTGACATGATGCTAGACTAGCCACTATCAAAAGATCTTAGAATATTCTAGGTGATAGAATTAAGGAGAGTCACAAAGTTAGGATTGAAGGAAATTTCAGCTCTAGAAATACTAAAATTACACTTGACTGGAGTCTTTTCCACAAAGTTATAGAAAAAAACTCGTGAATACTAGGACTCAATATTCGATCCACTAGATTGACAAATCATCTAGTGAAGATTATACGGGATATCTAGAATTTGTTAATTATTGCCTAAATTTTATTTTGATACAGAAAATTAATTTTATAAGTATTGGGACTCCAACAAAAATCTAGGAGACTCCAAATTATTTTCTCAAAGGTCGATATGCCTTAATAGTTTAGAGATTAATTCCTTATGGAAGGGAATAATACTATGGAAGAATATTTTTTGTGAAGAGTCATGTTGAATTTAGAAGAATGAATATCTCCATTTCTGAATAAAAGAACTTCACAATTGAAGAATAGGCCATAGAATCCTTGAAGAAATAGTCATAGAGGCCTTGAAGAAGAAGCCACATAAGTATTTATATTGAAAATTCCATAGAAGCCTTAATGCTGAAAAAGGCCATAGAAGTCTTGAAACTGGAAAGGCCATAGAAGCCTTGATACTTAAAAAGGCCATAGTAGCCTTGGTATTGAAAAAGGTCATAGAATCCTTGATACTAAAAAAGGCCACAAAAACCTTGATATTGAAAAATGCCATAGAATCCTTGATCCTGACGAAGAATTCAGAGACAATATATGATTTAGAAGTAGACTAAATATTTTAGTACTAATACTTTGTTGTAGGGAAAGAAGATTTAGTGAGTTGGGAAACTTCCTACAACAAATTTAGGAAGAATATATTTTTTAGAATCATTTCAACACCTAAAGCAAATTATAAGATATCAGGATAATATATCGTTGAAGAACTTCTAGTGGGAGAAGAAGAAGAAGAATAAGAAGGATTAGGTGAGTCCTACTTGAATCCATAAGAAGCTGAATCAAATATTTAGAAGAAGATATCAGCACTAACACTTCTAGGATAACAATATTAGAGATAATATCTCAAGTAATACCATCAGGAGTTTCAAGATCAAAGACTTTTGGAAGGTCTCATTGAACGTCTATAAAAAGGCTAGGATAGCCTTATTAAAGAAATTCTCAAAGGAGAACTCATTGGAAAAATCCACTATCAAGGAGAAGCCCCTGATAGTGAAGGACTTGAGACAATTGTTGCCATCCGCTAATAAGCCCAGGAGAAGAAGAATTTGGCAAGGAGTGCCAAATCCATGAAAACGAATTTAGCAAGGAGTTTCAAATCAGTGAAGAAGAATTTGGCAAGAAGTTCCAAATCAGTGAAGGAGAATTTGACAAGGAGTTCTAAATTTCATAATAATATCCTACTTGATGTTAAAAATCAACAAGAAGACTTGAAGATAGAAGAATCTCACCAAATATTGGAGATTTGAATATTACCTCTCATAGCAAGAAGTCACTGCTTCATAGAAAAAGACTTATCCAAATATACAACAAAAGTAGGAGAATACAAAAGCAGAACAAGCCACCAAATTCTAAGCTCATGAAAGAAATTTTGAGACTATCATTTGGTGAATAAGGAGTTGTTTAGGATAGTCTACAAATATTTGCAAGGTCATACTCAAAGCAACAACTTGGTGATCCTACACACCAAGATCTACATCCTTTATAGAAGCAATAAAAGATCTACAAAAAATTCAAAAAGGTATGCAAATTTTTGGTGCAAGTAGATTCATTAATTGGATTACTTATCAGATTTGTTAGAGCACCTAAATGTGGATTAAAATTACAAGTAGAAAATTGGATTACAGACATAAAAAGTGCAAAAAGAAAAAATATTTTTAAGGTTCATTTGCACATTAATTAGGAGTTAATTAGATTTAATAATTGATTCTATCAACTTCTTATTATCTAATTTGGAAAAGAAAAATAATACTAATATTAATTGTAGTGAAATTACAGAATAAATCTTGAAGATTCATTTCATATTATTATTGATTAGTTGAAGTAAATTTTATTAAGTGTATTAATTTGAGATTTGATTGGAGTGATAAAGTGAAATTGTTAGTGCATTAAAATAAATTCTATTATATTTAATTGCACTATTCTATTTCTCTCAAAAGTATTCTTATTTCTGTTCTCGAGAAGGGCACAAAATAAAAAATTATCAAACTATCTAAAGATACTATAAGTGCACAAAAATATTCCACGCATAGTGGCCAAGTGAAGCCAACAAAATAGGTTATAATCCTCCAATACTTGGATAAGAATACGACTAAATAAATAGAAGTAGAAGATTCAAATATTGAGACTTGGTGAGTCTCAAATCCAAAGTATTACAGGGTTAATTTCAAGGATAAAAGTGAAAAAAATTGCATCATATAAGGAGTTTCTATCTACTTCTATCTAATATTGGATTTGTCATCATAATATCCAAGCAAAAAGGGGAATGTGTTTAATAAAAAATACAACCCCAAAACCCCTACACTGCATTCAAAATTTTACGATATAAATCAAAATACTAGACCCACAAAAATGGAGTGCAAGAAAAGTTGCAAAAGGCATCTTATTTTCAAATATATTTACATTTATTTGCACTACTCTAACTCATTATACATAGGTAAAAGGGCATATTGGAAAGTACCTCAAATGTATACTAAAAGTAGGTTGAATCAGCCAAATGTGATCGAATATTATCATTCTTCCAAGCATAGAAAAGAACCTCTATTTTGGCTCATCCTCTATGTATCTTGGATGGTTGAACCTGTATAAGATAAGTCACAAATCCAATAGAAATCAAGAAATGTATAAAGCAAACT
Organism: Wollemia nobilis; assembly: GCA_028583015.1. Lineage (NCBI taxonomy): Eukaryota > Viridiplantae > Streptophyta > Pinopsida > Araucariales > Araucariaceae > Wollemia > Wollemia nobilis. The sequence goes on from JAQPPZ010003361.1 coordinate 16,761,042, forward strand.
AGCATCTCTATCAATGCAATCATACATCAAAGTAATGGAGCATTTCTATCAAAGCAATCTACATCTAATAAAGGAGCATTCCTACCATAAGTGGAGCATCATGGAGTCTTCATATAAGTTCTACAATTTGAAATACATTAAAGGGCAACCAAATCTCCACCAAAGCTCCTCTATATCTCCACAATAACTCCATCATAAGCATTGCATGGCTAGGAACATCTTAGCATCTATGTAGAACAATAAAGAAAAGATGGAAAAATATTTTTAAAGGCCTTCAAGAAGACATTGATGAGACAAGGGCATTCAAAGGAAAGAGAACACCACTTGTCATCCTCCTAAAGAACCCTGTAAAACACCCATGAAGGATATATTATGCCATCATATTGGTGGTAGAGGAATTACTTACAACAAGCAACATTACAGTTAGGTAAATGCTAAAGCACAAATGTCTTTCTATATAGTGCATGAAGTGGGAGTGAAAGAGTAACATATTAAGTGATTGTGACACTTGTCACAAATGTTAAGACAAGATTGGGGTCTCCACAAAACATTCAAAGATCTCTTGGGTGTTTTAGAAAATGGCTATGACACTTGTCACACCTTGGATTACCTATTAAGGATGTATTGGATGTAGCAATGATTGTGAGAAATTTGGTAACAATGGCATCAAGTGAGTTTGAAGTAACTCGACGATAACATGGTAGCTTCTTAGTAGTATCACGATAATAGCTTGATTTCTACATGGTAGCGGATTGAGAGTAATCTAAGAGAAATTTGAAGTATACAAAAGCAAGGGAAGAACATTACTCCTAGTTAAATGGGTCAAGGAAGCATTTAAGTGAGTGTTGAAGCAAATAACAAGTGGAATAATCTTCCATTACTCATAGTTCCCAAGGATAGTCTACTACCACCTTCATAAAGTTACAATTTCCTATCTAATTTTCTTTCCTTAAAAGAGGGAGTTATAAGGTTATTTTCTAAGGTTGAATTATTGAAAGGAATCAATCTTCATTTGAAAGTAAAACTTATGGAAATTAAAATTTTAAAAGTCATTAATATTTGAAAAACATAACCTAGGATAAATAAGGGATACTACTTGGAATTAATCCATTTAAAATTTGCAAATATTAATGTGTTCCATTTTTTTGAATTTGGGATTCATAAGGGCTACAACTCCAAACTAGGTTATTGGAAATTAGAAATAATCCAAAGGATATAAAAAGAGGTTATTAATATTTTTATTAAGGTTGAAAAATTATAATATCTTGTCTCAAAAAATTCTAATAAAGGAAAAAAAAAATCCAACATTGAAACATATTCAAAATTGAAAAGTTCTTTGTTCAATAGGAGGAATAATGTGTTAATAAGTTAATTTTTGATCTTTACAACATTTGTACAAAATCAACCAAAATTGAACTATATTTTTACAAAAGCACTATATTATATGCCAAAAATCTCTAGACATAAGGAAGTCCACAAAATCTAATAATTGATATTAGGGAAATTCTAATGGCATCAAACAAATTATTCCTAGTAGAATCTCAACTTCTCAAGGGTCCAAATTATTTATCTTGGAAAAACAAAGTGAAAATAATCTTAGAAAAACTTTGGGATGTCGTCAAAGGGAAAACATAGAGATCTACCACATGTGAAATTGAAATCCTAAAGTTTGAATAAAATTATTCAAAGGCCTTAATGATAATAATATTTTCTATCATTGATGAGATTCAACCATATATCAATTTAGCTAAAACATCTTCAAATGCATGGACAAGCCTAGAGAATTTTTTTGAAGGAATGAATAAGGTGACTATCCTTCATCTCCAAACTCAACCTCACTCATTAAATATGAATAGTGGAGAAAGCATATAACTATTCCTAAGGAAGGTAGAATATATTAAAGGGAAATTATTGACCTTAGGATAATCAGTTAAGGATGAAATTCTCACTCAAGTAACCATGCGAGCACTTCCAGACAACTATAAACATTTGGTCATATATTTACAAGTTTTAAGCATAGATACTTATTTTGATGACCTAGTCAATATACTTCAAGAATATGAAGTAAAAAATATTGTGAAAGATGATATGACTAACACTACATTGGCATAAAAAGATAATACACAAGGAAATATTGCTTCTTCAGTAAGAGGACGAAAAATATGGTATTGTTAGATATGCAGAAAGAAAGTTCATAGTACCATCTATTGCAGATACAATTCCAAAAATCAAAGGCAAGAAAATTAGATGAATAATGGGGATTATTTTAAAACCTGGAAATATCAAAGGAACCCTCATCAACAAAAATTTCACCAACCAACCAGTTATGCTAAACTAGAATATCATAAGAGAAATCATAAGGGACACCTAGTTTAGAAGATAGAATAAATTGAAGAATTGGAAGAAGCCACACACACCTATGAGGTGAAATCTCTATCAAAAAATGCTACATATTACAAAGACACTAATTATTTTCTTGAACATGTTGCAAATAATACAGAGAAATATTACAAAGATCAATATGAAGAAGAAGATTCATATTGAATATTAAAGTCTTCAATACCAACATAATGTAATACAAGGAGTGTTATAAATAGAGTCTATTTCATCATTTTGGTTATGTAAATATATCTTCCAAGGTACATACTTTGGACATTAAATTACTTTATGATGAAGTTATCTATTTACTTCATGCAATGTAATAAAGGCACAAGTGTCAATGTGCAAGTTGTATATGTGAAAGTTATCCCTTGCACATCTAGGTAGAGTGTTGGTAAGGGAACCTATATTCATATATAAGAAATATCTCATAGTCATATACATATGATAAGGGGAACATAGTCAAATAGTGTAGCTTAGAGCTTAGTATATTTTTGTGTACATCACCATACATTGGTGATGGGTGCAGTGTAGTTTGGTATCTTTATTAATGGAGTGTCCATTTCCTCTATAGCTACATTGTATTATTTTATGTTATTCCTATTTACAACATATTTTAGTCATCTATAAGATTTACTTTATTTCATATTATTCTACATCTTGTGATTTCTATCTCCTAGTGCTCATTAAATCAAAATCTAACATGATTATGCGGCCATTGACTATTTTGTGTGCACTTTTTAATTTTCAAAATATTGTAGCAAAAGTATCACAAAATCTTACATAGAACATTAGCCCGTAATAAAGTCTAAATTTTTTCAATCACTCAATCACTTCTAGTGTTTTCAGCAACCCCCATTACAAATCAAAAAATATTTAGAAGTAATAAGTTATTCCTAGTCAATCAAGTTTCCTATTGGACCATGTACATTAAAACACATAAAAATATTGTGAAGCTTAGGAATGATGAAGTCATGAGTTGCTAGTTCCATAAAGTAAAAGGTTTGCCCTATTCATATAATTATGTGCATGGTCTAGAATGCTAAGAGTTTATAAAAGGACAAGCTCCACCTTCATCCCACCAAAAAAAAGAAATAAAAATCCCTTGCTCTTCCTTAAAATGGGCAAATATCCCAAAAGAACTTCAAAAAGAATCCCTTGCTCTTTCTCAAAGTGAGAAAGTATCCCAAAAAAGCATTTCACAAAGCAATAACATCCCCTTTCTCTTCCTCAAAATGAATAAGTATACAAAAAAAATGCATTTTGCTCCAAAAAAAATAGCAAACTCTAAAACAAAATTACCAAAATAAATGCAATAAAATAAGGGAAAGGAACTTGAATCCCTAGAATTATTAGTGTGTTAAAATTGTGCGGTGATCCTCATTACAACAATGGGTTGAAAAATTTTCCTTGGCAATGGGGTATCCTTACACATGGTACCACATTTGTCACATTAGATATCTTCTTTTGTATAGATCTATGGATGCTCTTGGATGAGATACCTTGTTGGCATAAGTTACAATTGATCAGTATGACCTTACTCATAATGAGAAATGAACAATCACACACAGTTGGTCCTTGAGAAATTTGAAACCACTAGGAAAAATTTTGCATCATGGAGATTTGTGAGATACATAAACAAGTTTGTTTGATATCACTAGGATGTTTGAGTCTTTGCAAAACAACCTTAAATCATTTATCAATCCATGTCATATCATCTCATTATCCATGCCATCTATAACTACAAAATGTTAATGCCCTTGATTAAACAACATGACTAATTATGATAAAGAAAAGTCTATAGCATACCAAATTATCATTAAAGCATAAAATTCATCATTCATTCCATCAATAATTACAACATTTCATATGAATCCATACATACAATAAGAAAAAGTGCAATAAAAATTATCACAATAAAAACCATGTATATATATAAACTGCATAGTACAAAAATACTTGAAAGCTATATACATCAGAGCACTAAGGCTCATAAGAAAAGTTGAAAATGCAAATAGGTATTAAGTGCTACTAGATATTACCATCATGACTCCTTTGAGGACCATGAGCTGATCCGTATGAGCTAGACGAAGCATGGAAGCCAATAACTCAAGATCATGAACTTCTAGGTCTAGACTCACTCCACCTTCTAGAGCCCGATATTGATGATGTAGGAAGTAGAGGTAGTATAATATGATGCTAACCTAAATTTTCCTCAAGCATCATAATATAGGTAGCCTAACTTTAGGAAACAGCCAAATATATAGCCTAGTGAGTCGCACATTGGTGTATCTCAGCATGGAGAGATGCAACCATAGTGGCATCCACACCTCCACTAGGTCTAATCCATACCCCATAAAACTTGATATACAACCAAGAAATATCACCCTACAACCTCATGATATCTACATCACAATACTTTATAGTCTCCCCCATGCTATCCCACTCTACCTAGAGAATCCCCCACTCCTTATTAGTGTGGCGTGGAGGAGGATCCTACCCTCCATCACCCCTCTCTCCACTAACACTACAACCACCTCCATCTCCTCCATCTCATACAGATCTGGACCTAGTATTTTTAGGCTACACCTCTATCCTAGCTCACCCCCTACTCCTAATACCTTAGCGATGTTTCTACCACTAAGAATCCTGCTCATCACCACTAGATACATCATCCATAATTTTTTTATGTGTCCATGGAGGATACGTAGCAAATAAATTATCATAGTCAACCATTATCCTATAATTATTTGCATCTAGGATATCCACTTCCTCATAATCCATGACATCATCCACTATTCAAAATTCAAGAGTGACTGGAAGACTCAGCTTGTCACCTCGCTACCTGTACAAAATTGGAGCATTTGGAACACCCTACATCAACCCAAAATTTCTCATCACCCATGAGAACTGGATAAACTCCATATCTTACCCATTTTGTCCAAACACCCATCTACCTCACCTAATCTACTGAAGTTGTGTTGCATTAATGTCCCATGTAAAACCTTGCCAAGGTCACAAAAAAATGTTAACTCTAGTCATACCACCTAAAAAATATTGATAATATTGTGCATTAAAAATAAGATGACTCGATGAAGTCTCCTCATTGGTCCACTAAAAAAGAGTGCAAGGAAGTGAGTGATCCCACTCACAAGGTAGACCCTCTAGGTGAGCGATTATTATGTGCTTCTAGGCCCACAAATGAAGTAGCAAGATGTACCCAAGTCCCTTATGCTCCCACCTCTTCACCTCATACAACTCCACATACATCTATTATAGTAAAGTGGGAGTCCATGCATAAATATAAGCCTCAACAATAAAATAAAAAACAAGCCTCACCTAGTTCCAAGGGAATCAAGATCCCATTCTATTAGTTGGTAGAGTACCTAGCCTCTTATCTTGGAATAACTAAATGTATGATATCCCTCCCTTACTATAGTATACATCCCAATCATCACCATAGATCAATATAAGCTCATGCTCCTTATTGTGGCCCATCCAAATTGGTGTGCCCTTGATAGGAACATGGAAGATGTAGTAAACATCTTCTAGAGTAATGGTAATATCCCATGTCAAAATCTAAATTAAGACCCTATTAGGGTCCCATATCTCCAAAAGGAAATACATATACTCCTCATCCACCCTCATGATCTCAACCCACCCACAACCAACCAATCCCATAGCCTCCAACCACTTCTAGTCATCATCTGTTAGGGCCTTCCACACACAAGATATAATGTAAGGCCATCAATGTTGAGCCTCACGGAATTTCACCTGCAATCACAAACAAAATCCATATTAGTACAAATATAAAAAAAATAGAAAACAAAAAAACATTTCAAGCATTATTTTTATTTTCCAAAAATAGAAACCACAAAAAACATTTCATGCTTTATGTTCATTTAAAAAAAAAAAACACAAAAGCATTTCATTATTTATTTTCATTTTCCAAAAAAATAAATAGAAAACACAAAAAAAATTCATGCATTATTTTCATTTTCCAAAAAATAGAAAACATTAAAAAAAACACATTATCATCTTCCAAAAAAAAAAATCATGCATTGCTTTCCTTTTCCAAAAAAAAAAACAAAAACAAAAACATCCACCACAAAAAAATAAACTTTTGCCTCCCCCTTTATCATCATAAAAAAAACAAAAACTTGAAAAAAACAAACAAAAACATAATAAAATTAAACTAATATTTTAGATCACCTACCTCAGCATAGCAGACTCCGGCTTCCACTCCAGCTGATCCCCTAGCTTCCACAACCACACCCGCTCTGCTCGTCTCATAAGCAACCTCCATAACTCACTCTCACTTTTCAACCGCTCAAAGAAACTCAACCACATAAATGAAAATAGAAATGGCCCTTCATCATTTTATAGCCATAAAAAGTGGTGAAAACCATGGGTGCACATTTGATAAAGCACACCTAATCATAGATGCATGGTTATTAGATACAATCATGCATCCATAGTTGTTGAGCACAACAAAATGCACTCGTGTGATTATAAGCAAAAAAAAAGAAATCATCATGATCATCATAAACACATGCATTATCCAAACATTATCATCATCATAATAATTAAGTGAGCCTCATATTTAATGACATACCATACATACCTGGCAGTTGTAATGACTAGTAATGCATGTAATCCAGTAGGATGGTTACCTCACCATAAGGACACTTATTCACAATAATTCAACATCATCACATGTGACATTAAATCCACTAGGTCCCTTAATATTTGAGTATGTATTTGTTCAATATAATTTGCACAAGGTTATTTTAAGCCCTTTTTGTTGGGTTACAAAAGTGAAAACAATCAATCACAATTTGGTAACAATCATCAAAATCACTACAAGTATCGAATTCCCAAAGCACTTGGTTCCTACCAACAAGAATTTCTAATATTTGCATGGGCACCTGAACTCCCAATGTGGTTGGTGATTTTACCATGATATTTTACACATCATCAAAACCAAAGGTAAATTTACAATAACAACCATCCCAAACTTGGGGTATCAAGTTGAAATTCAATTTAACAAATCTACATCTAGCACATGCACCCCTATAATTATCATATTTGATCAATTGAATCGTGGGTTTCATTATTTACCTATTCACAAATTGAAGGGGTAAGCAACAAATCAAAATTTTCAAAAGTCACTCATTTTTTACATTGAGAAAATCCGAGTCCATTTCTCCATCGAATAAAGCCAGGTGTCTCTTTGATTTGCATTGCATTGTGTTTTACACAACACGGTACAAAAAATGGCATCTGTAGACACCAATACTTTGGCATTCACAAAATCCCCATTTTTATCCCACATCACAAATTTGGATAATAAAATATACGACTAATTCCAAAATTAGGCATACAAATCCTACACAACAAAAGTATTTTCCAGATTTTATAAATCTGAAAAATCTATCTAGGATACCCTTTCTAGTAACTATACATGTGTCCTAGCCAACTCACCAACATCCCTTGCCATATATCACACACTCATGTCCCCCTCCTCCCTTAACATAGTATATCCCTTACAACTCACTCCACTTGCACTCATCCATTAACCACATCACCCTAGTTAAGTGAGACACCCCAGGTGACTCACTTTAACTGCCCCTTCCATTGGAATCCCTAGATTGCCACTTGGCAATTTTGGCTTGCCACCTCCATTTCTATCCAAAACCCCAAAATGGCCTACAAAAGCAACCCTACCCCATAAGCCAAAGTAGGTTTAGAACATACACCGTCAGGCTACCAAAATAATATTAGGAGCTCTCATGCATCCTGATAAAACTAGAGATTCAAAACCTTAGAGTGCCATTTTGGAGCTTTCTACCTTTTAGCCTCAACCACCCATTTGTGGTTACATAGTCGAAATGACCCTTCCACGGTTTTCCAACCACCTATCCATGGTTGAATAGCCCCAAATCACACATTCACGATTGCTCAAAACCCAAAAAAGTATGACAAGCATGGATCAATGATTTGATTTTTTTCAAGGCATATTAGGTTTTATTTCTCTATTTTCTATATCATATTTCATGTTTCTACAGCTAGGGTTTATAGTAGTATTTTCTATCTTGATCAACAGGTTCTACTGACCCTTTTTTGACTTCTATGTGTGCAGGAGGTAGGTACTTGTAGAGCTATTGAAGCTGGAGTGGTACCCTTATTGGATACAAAAAGCCCACACCCTTGAAGATATAGCAGAGGAGTGAGGAACACATATTAGTTTTCTAAAGAGTTGTAAGACCCCCCTTATTACATCATTGTATTCAATAAAGAGAGAGATCATTGTAATAGTTCCCTCAAACTAAATCAACATTTGACCTGGTTGATGATATTTTGCAAGATAGCTTGGAGAATAAAAGACATTTTGGAGCTATTTTGTAGGTTACAATGGGAAGATATCATTGTCAAATCATCACCCAATGAGCATACAACCATGGCATCACTTTTAGTATACTCAGATTTTTATTTTACTTGATTTATATTTCATTTTTTCATTTTTTCATTGTTTGCATGAAATCGACTGCATCCGATTTCATCCCTATTATGTCCAGTTTCATTCTCTATCTTGTAAAAATAGTCATTGGATAAATCTAGCTATGTACGATTTCATATGTTGTGTACGATTTCATGCTTGTCTCCCTCTAGGGGGAAATTTTTTAAATATCAGACTGATAATTTTATTTTATTAGCATTACATCATCTCTTATTATTCTAGTAATGCACTGTATCTTTCTGTTATTGATAGACCTATTTTTTTATCATCGTATGTTGCATATTATAATAATTAATTTTTCATTTTCTCTATAGTTGGCTAAAAGAACCTAGGGGATTTGACTAACACAAACCATGATCTAATATGGTCTATGTAGGTCCCTCTTCCCTAATTCTAAAATTTAGTGTTCTGCTATGAAATTGTAGGTTTCAAACGAATCCATATGCATCCGATTTCATCTGATGAAATTGTACATTTGGTTTTGTCCTGTCTATGCTTGATTTTGTATAGTGCAACTGATTTCATCAAAATCAGCCATCTAGGTTAGGTAAGTTCTTAAAATTCATTTTCTCATACTTATATTTACATTATCTACTCTGTAATCATTTGTATTAAATCAAAAAATAGAAAAATTTCCCAAAACATAGATTTATTACATTTTTCACGAAACACAAAACACAAAACACAAAAAGAAAGCATGTTAACTTAGAAATCTTGCATCATAGTAAGATTCTATAGGACTATTCTACATAGATATGTATGCCTTGTATTCATCTAAAATTGAATTTCATATAGTTAGGTAGAAATTGCATTTTGGACAAATCCTAGGTGTATGCTTTAAAACAAATAACACATCAAAGTATTGCTTCATCTAGGTGTGAAAACCACCATAGCAAGTGTTTCCTGGTGAAACCCACCCCATTCATCTATAAACACAAAAGAGAGTGCAATATAAGTACTTCTCATATGAGTTGTAGATCCTTTATTTTTCCTCTCCCTTTCAAGTGTGGATCCATTAGCCTAGGAGAAAGGGGTGCAAAAATTTTGGGCCTAAATTCTTTGGTGAACCCGATGTGAACTACACAATTAGTACTAAATTTTATTTGCTTTACAAAAGAAAAAAAACAAAAAAAAAAACAAAACAAAGAGAAAATCTTATCAAATGGTAGACAATAGAATTAATTAATTCTTATTCATAGATCTTAGGATACCACTTATTGAACAAGAGGTTAATATTTCTTATGAACATGATGGAACAGAACACCAAGTAGATTTGTGGAAACACTTTGGAATCATTGAAAACAAATCCTAAGAAATTAGATAATTTAGGATAATTGATGTTGCTAGAAACTTAGGACCTAGCTTTTATTCTCCTTACTTTGAAATAAAATGAGGGTGTGAACATTGGCTTGCAAGCAAACAAGATAGTATCCACACAGACATTTATCCTTGGGATAATTAGTTGAAAGAAGCCTTAAACGTTCATAGATTTTTGGCATACTTGGAAAATAATGAAGTGACCCTAGAAAAAAGAAAAAGATTTCAAAAAGCACCTAGGGTGATCTTCTTTCAAGAGTATTTCTACAAGTTACAAGTCCAACTTGTTAACTCAGAGACTAAAGGATTTACATTTTTCCATTTTATTCAACTCTTAATAGATGATTTCACTTTTGAGGAATACACTACATGAGTCTAGAATATTTTTAGTCTATCAATGATATCAACAGACTCTTTGGATAATATTGAAACCATTTAATGTCATTTTCAAAAATACAAAACAACAAAAACAACAACAAAAACAACAACAAAAACCATGCATAGTAATTTTTTTGCAACAAAACAACAACAAAAAAAATCTTTTTAGCATCACTAGAAAATATGACTAAACATTTAAGAAGTGGTAAACAAGTGGAAAATGGCTCTGAATATGAGCTAGATACTGAACCTAATGCGGAAGCTAAAATAGAAGAATTTTTAGAAGAACGAGAACATAAAACAGGCCAAATTGAAGAAGATAAAACTATTAATAATGTGGACCCAAAATTAGGACCTCGAGAAAGTATTCATTTTCAATCCATGCAACATTTATGTGAAATATTAAATCAAAATTGAACCGCCATCACTAATGTGTTGGAAATAGAAGACCAACTTACAAAGGGTGATTTTCGATAGAGGAAGCCTTAGAAGTAGCCTTTTGACTTTACCCACAACCTGAATCATATATGAACACTTCATTACAACATACCAATGAAAATGATCCCTCTTTAGATAATACTAAAAATATGCCTCCTCCAAAAGATAATTTCCAAGAACATATACCTGAACCACCACCAAAAAAATTCGTTGGTGCAACTAGTGCAACTACTTTCAATCAAAAGCAGCCATCCTCTTCTAAAAACCCTACTTTTCTTTCTCAATATTTTGAACATGTATTTAACTTAAATTATTCTTACTAAAAAATAAAAATACACAAGTTCCAAGTTTACCTCGACCAAAAAACCAACAAACATAATTCCTTATAAAATTCAATATCCTTTTCATACTTAAAACTCTATGCATAATGGTATTCACACCATAACTCCTTATATGGTAGTGCAACAATCTTATTTTTTTTTTGTTAAATAGGAAGCTTTATATTGCTGGTAGGGTTTTTAAGGATCCCTTAACCTAATTACAAAAATAGCCATTATAGCTATACCATGATAAAGGATAAACTGAGGACCCTTAACAGGGCTTTGACTGACAGGAGCCATATACGAGGATGCAACCTCAGGCTTGAAAACCCAAATATTGTAATAGAAACCAAAGAGTGAGGGTGCAGCCTCAGGCTTGAGGACACTAACAAAAAAATTTAGAACTTGAAACAAAAAACTATAGCTAGATACGTAAGGGCTTCCATGCAGGGAAGGCAAGAAACCAAAAAAGATCATATTATCTAATACAAAATAGGCTCCACGTAGGGTAGCCGTAGGAACAACAAAACAAGATAAGAGGAAATCAGTCCTCAGTTGAGGTTTTCTCCTCTTCCTTAGTGTCATTCTTCTCGGTGTCCTTGGGCTCATCTTCCTTAGGTTCAATCTTCATAGTAACCTTGTCCACTTTAGAACCTCCATCAACTTCCTGGCTAGTCTGGCCAGCATAGAACAGTTTCTGAAGTCCTTCCCTGATGTCCATGATGGAATTAACCATCACATTCATCATTGTCGTGGTGGAGGAAATGATGAAATCCTTGAGTTGTTTATTTTCATCCTGTATTTCCTCTTCTTCATTCTTAATTTCAATAACGTTGCACTTGGTGGCCAGGTTTTGAAGCCTAGCCGACTTCCTCATAGGCTCTTCTGCACTATCAAAACTTATGCTCTTTCTTGCCCTTAGTTTTGTGATGTCCTCCATGGCCTTTTTCTTCTTCTCAGCAAGGGACAGGCGAACCGAGGAGGAACCAGGTTTAGCAGAACTAGCAGTGATAGGGTTAAGTTTATTAGGTTTAGGACTGTTGGCCAAAACATAGGTGTAGATGACCTTAAACATACCCTGATGGCAGGGAAGGTCATGATTTTTCTTATCTCTACAGGATGTAATGGACTTGTTTATGGAATTGAGGAAAAATAGGGGGATACTGAGAGGATTAATATCTCTGAAATGGTTTACAAAGGCCAAGTGATAGGTTTTGAGGGCTTTCTCAGGGTTATCAATGGTGATGAATTCCATGATGGGCTTCATCACAGAGTCCCAGGGATAATTGAGGTCACTCCTAAAGATGTCGGGATTCTTAGATTTTTTTAGGATTTTTTCATTCCCTTTAAACTCAGCCAATTCGACCTCCCAATTGTGCTTGTGCCTATGAATGGAACGACCCTCAGGGTTTTGGCCAGTGATGGAGGCTAAGAGATGGACATCAACTATGAAATTCCTCCCATGCACAGAGATAGACCCATTGTCCCAAGACTCAAGGAAGGCCATCATAATATCAAGCTCATCACCAGAGAACATATGGAGGAAAGGGAAGAAATGTCTGTCCTGGAGGATATTTTTTCTATCGTGGAATCATAGACAACAGAGTTGGGCTCAATGAAATCGCTCGACATGGTGGGGGTATGAGGGGGACTAGTGATGGGGTGGCCTAGAAGACAGGGAAAGGTGGAAAAGCACAAACAAGGGAAAGTGATCATGTGAAGGAGGGCATATTTGGACAGAGTGACGGCTATAAAAAGGACAAGGACAAGGGGAAGGAACCAAGAAAGGTGAGGGGTGCTAAAAAATTGAACCGAGCATGGTGGGGATAGGAAAAACTAGGCATGGGAGCAATGGGAAGATGACTCATGGAAAAAAGGAGGCTCACACATGGGAAAGGCCAGCCAACTCATGCGAGGACATGCATCATGGAAATAGGTAGGCATTGGAAAAATGCCTTTGTTAGGAAAATCAATGGGGATTTGTCTAGAAAAACTGAAAGGAAAGGGTGCATTTCCTAGCTTTCTTGGGGCAATAAATTTCAAGGATCATGAATCCAGCTCAACATGACCATTAGCCAAGGTGGACTCCTCCATACTATGCCATGTCTACACGCTGTAAATGTGGGTAATAATTTTAGCTTGAGTTTCTACAGTGGGATGGTAATTGGAAAAGTGAGTCCCATAGGAAGTGGGCTTCTAGCACTGGATCTAGTGCAAAGGTTTGAAAATTTGAGGATCTTTGAACATCTTCATGCTTTCAGCATTGAAAACCACATTTCGGGACCTACAGAGGTTGGACAAATAGTGCCAATAAATGACAAAAATGTTAGCATACATTCCAAAAAAATGGCCCAATGAGGGATAACCGAATGGTGGAAGGTGATGAGACTGAGGTGGTGGAAGGATTGAAGGTAGTGGAGGATGACGTGGGTAGACAAGTGGGAGTTTGGGTGGTGGTGAATGGGGGTGATGGAAAATTATAGGTGGACACTTAGTTGGTGGTCATGAAAAAAGGATGTGGAAGGATGCGTGGATAATGACATTCCAAAATGGTGATGGGGGAACCTTCCACATTACCATGATGAGTAGGAATGATCATGTGGAGTGTGAAAATTCCTAAAAAACTAGTGATATTAAACATGAGGATAAGGTTGGTCATCCTAGGGAAGGACCTCCTACTGAGGAAGGTTTATTTGATGTCTCTCTTGATCTACAATGGCTTGAACTTCCTCTGGGATGTCATTATACCAAGTCTGGGAATTCACCATGTTGACCCCAATGTTGGCTAACTTGTCAGCAACCCTATTGGATTCTCTGAAGGTATGCTGAAATATGACTTCTTGCATTTCAAGGACTAAGGTCCTTGCTTCCTCAATATAGTCCCTGACTCTCCAGGAAGGTTTGCAATTTCTATTTTTGAGGTAATTGATAATGTTGAGGGAGTCACCTTCAACTATCAGTTTGGTGGTAAGGTTCTTAGAAAGGCATAAACCTCTCCACATGCTTTTGGCTTCAGCAACATGGTTAGTCTGTTCACCTAGCCCTTCAGCAAAGGCAAGGATGATTTCTCCTTGATGATTTCTCAGAACACCTCCAGCCCCAGCCTTTCCTGGATTACCTTTTGTTGCTCCATCAAAATTAAGTTTGTACCATCCCATCGGAGGGGGAGTCCAGAATGACTCAAGATGGATGTTGGAAGGAGGGTGGAAATCCTCTAAGGACAAACCCAGCTCTTTGCCAAGATCAGATTCAAACTTGGAGGGTGGCTTGGAAGAGGGGGGAATGAGGAAAACATTTTCCAAAGCAAAGGCTAAGATTTTAGAATATATGAGCTTGGGGACCTTAGGCTTAAGGGAGAACACTCTACTATTTCTTTCAAGCCAGACTTGCCAGAGGAAATGGTGGAGGGAAATCTTCCAAAAGAACTTGAGGTGGGGGTCATGGAAGGGGGAAGGCCAATGGATGAAAAGGTCTCCTATGGAGTAGGGTTTGACCCATTGGATATGGAAGGAATGGAAAATGGAGTCAAGAATGGATGAGGAAAAAGGGCAATGGAGGAAGAGGTGAGACGTGGATTCCTAGGAATTATGGCAGAGATAGCATCTATTGGGGATGGGTATGCCTTTTTTGATGAGATTATCAATGGTAAGGATTTTCTCTTAGATGGCTAGCCAGGAAAAGAAAGAAATCTTAGGGATGAGATGCTTGATCCAAACATGATCAAAGGGAAACAAAATATCCTCATTATCAAGGAGGAGGAGATAGGCTGATTTGACATAGAATTCTCCACTTTCAGTATGCTCCCAAATGAGCTGATCAAAAGTATTAGTTGAGGGAATGATAGTAGAAGAAAGGAGGGAGTTCAACATGTTAGATTCAATAGGAAAGGTAGGACTAGAAATGGAAATCCAATTGGGAACCCTACTCTAAGTGTTAAGGAAAACAGAAACCTTGTGTCCTATCCTGAAATCAGTAAAATATTTGAGTTTGGAAAGAATAGGGTCATTTAGGAGGGGTTCTTGAGTGATCCATTTATCATTCCATAAATCAATGTTTCCTCCATCTCCCATTTTCCACCTTATTCCTTTCTTGATGAGGGGCTTAGTGCTAATGATGGAATTCTAGAAAGTTGACCCTCTGTTTGGAATATCCTCACTAAGAAAATCACCATCTTGGAGATACTTCCTTTTGGCGATGGAAATCCACTCATTGATATCTCTTGAAACCAACCTCCAAGCTTGCTTGGCAATCAAAGTGGTGTTGAGGGAATGAATCCTTCTTAGTCCTATTCCTCCTTTGTATTTGGGTTTGCAAACCTTGTCCCAGGCTACAAGATGGATTCTTTGTTTGTTTTCAGCTCCAATCCATAATTTATTTTTTTGGATTTACTCTATCCTTAATGAAATTGTAGCTGGAGCCTTGAAGATAGATAAGAAGTAGACAGGGATACTTTGAAGAGCAATAGTAGTTAGAGTGCATTTAGCTACTTGGGACAAAAGGTTTCCTTTCCATCCTACAAGCCTTTTTTGAATACGCTCTATAACATTGTTCCACATAGAAATTGTAGGTTGACCATAGAAAAGAGGAAGGCCAAGGTAAGTGGCTGGGAGGTCAGCTATAGAGCATTCTAGGATCCTAGCAATATTGATCTATCTCTACATAGGAGTATTGAGGAAGTACAATTTACTTTTGTTGAAGTTAACTTTCTGACTAGAAGTTGCTTCATAAATCTGAAGGATGTATTTGATCACCTTTAGCTTCAAAAATAGATGTGCTTGTCGACAAGATGGTGTCATCCACAAATTGTTGGTGAGAGATTGGAGTAGTCTGGGAGGAGGCCTTAACACCTGATAGCAAGCCAGCTCTACACGCAGCCTGAATGGTTCTACCTAAGACTTCGGCTATGATAATGAATAATAAGAGAGAAATGGGATCCCCCTACCTGAGACCTCTGCTGCTCTTGAAATAACCTGTTGGGGAGCCATTAATGAGAATAGAGAACCAAGGGGAGGATATGCAATTTTTGATGAGGTCAACCCATTCAGGATGGAATCCAAACTTGTGCAGGATAGCTAAGAGGAATTTCCAGTTAACTCTATCATAAGCTTTATTCATATCAAGCTTGAGGACACAGGTAGGCTTTTTAGTCTTGGAAGCAGTATGGAGGGCTTCATGGATGGAAATGACTCCATAAAGGATAGATCTACCATGAATAGAGCTTCCTTGGAAAGGGTCAATAATGGTGGGCAAAATGGTTTTCATTCTAGTGGCCATGATTTTAGTGAGGACTTTATAGACGACATTGCAAAGGCTAATGGGCCTGTAGTCGGCTAAGGACTTGGCAGCAAGATTTTTAGGAATGAGGGCAATGAAGGTGGAGTTGTATCCTCATGGAATCATTTTAGAGGACTGGAACTCTTTGATGGTAAGGCAAACATCAGGACCAATGATATCCCAGAAGGTTTGAAAAAATCAAGGGGGAAAACCATCTGGTCCTAGGGCTTTGTCAGGATTCATGGAGAAAAGGGCATATTTGATTTCTTCATCCTAAAAAGGGGCAATGAGAGAGGAATTGACCATATCAAGAATGGAGTTAGGAGGGATGTGATGAAGTAAATCATCTTGGGCTAAAGCTGAGCAAGAATTATCATCCTCTAGAATATTTCTGAAGTAAGAGCTAGCTTCATTCCTGATTTCCTCGAGATCAGCTATGAGATTGCCATCACCTTTAGTCAGTTCCTTGATGTGGTTGTTGCTTCTATTTCTTAGGGTGGCCACATGAAAAAATTTAGTATTAGAGTCTCCTTATTTGAGCCAAAGAGCTCTAGATTTCTGATGCCAATAAGTCTCTTCGCAAGCAAGGACATTGTGGTACTCAACAAGGATCTATTTCTCTTCATCCCTGATATGGACATCTGCCATCCCATTTTGAATTTTGGACTCAATATGTTCAAGTATTTCTTTGAGAGATTGTTTGTTGGCAAAAATATTACCAAAAAATTCTTTATTCCAGATTTTTAGGTCTTCTTTGAGGGTTTTAAGATTCTGAGCTAGTCTTAAGGAAGGATACCCTTGGAAGTCTTGTTTCCAGCAATGAGAAACTCTCTGTCTTAGATCTGGGTGATGTAGCCACATAGCCTCAAATTTGAACAACCTTTTGTAGGGGTTAGATTTGTCAATGTCCAGGATGAGAGGATTGTGATCTGATCCAATTTTGGGGAGAGGATAGAGAACAACATCACCAAATACTTGAACAACTTCCTAGGAAAGGAAAACCCTGTCTAATTTGACTTGGATATGTTGTGCCCCAGCTCTTCTATTGCTCCAAGTATATTTAGCCTTTTTGAGATTTAAGTCCATTAAACTATTTGCATTGAAAAAATCATTAAAATCCTCCATGCTTTTAGCTGGGGTCTCAGATCCTCCATTTTTTATCTGAGGGATAAAGGGGGTGTTAAAATATCCTACCACAATCCAGGGAATGTTTTGAAAGGAATATTTCATACTAGTCAGGGTTTCCCACAACTGAGCTCTCCCGAAAATGGTGTTAGGAGCATAAACATTGGTAAGGATCCAAGAAGAGTTGTTGTTGACATCATGAAAGAGAACGCTTAAAAGCCTATCACTAGAATGAAGAAGATGCCCTTCAAATTTTTGCTTATCCCATAGGCACATGAGACCTCCAGAAGTTCCTCTAGCATCACTAAAAACTACTCCTACATTTTTCCATATTTCTTTAGCTATTAAAGCAGAGCTATTGGCATTAATTTTTGTTTCTTGCATAATGATGATGGAAGGTTTGATATCTTTCCTCATAGACTTTACAAGTCTTTGTTTGGCTGCCCCATTGAGGCCTCTCACATTCCATGAAAGAATCTTCATTTAGAAGATTTGGGGGCTTTCTTGCCTCCTCTCCCATTATGGTGAGGGGGTTTGGAGCTTTTACTCTCTTCCTTAAGTTGAGAAGTAATAGTAGGAAAAAGGGTTTTTTGAATTCCATTTGCAATGTCATCTATTGTTTGGGAATTCCATATTTCCTCTTTGGAAGGCCTCCCTCTTTTCTTTTCACTACCAAAATCAATGGGGGATTTGGTAGTACTTCTGGTTTGCTTAGGACTAAACTTATAGGGAATGATTTGTTCCAAAATAGGGCTCTGAGGTCTAATAGCCTGACTTAGGCTAGGAGATATTATTTCCTCCATAAGATTCTTATTGGAGATAGCTACACTTTCATCCCGAGGGCTGTGAGACGGTCCAGACTTGGATGGGGTATTGACAAAACTAAGGTCAATGTTCAGATCAGGAGGGATTTGAAGATCTAGTTGGGATTTGGGTTCATTAGCTTGGGGTTTCAAGGGAGAGAGGTTTTCCTCTTGCTGATTAGACTTGATGGACAAAGGGATTTGAGTATTAGCAACTTACTTTTGAGAGTCCTCAGAAGGATGTTTTAGAGTAGAGGAAATCGAGGCATTTCCTTCTAGAAACTTATCATATTCATTTAAGATATTAAATTTGTTGGAAGTCATGAAAGGGGAACTTACTTGATGCTGCTCTGAGTTCACCATTTCCTTGCCTTTGAGAGATTGAGGCCCTTCTTGAGATTTAGGAAGCTTTTTCTATTGCTGGTGACTTTTCCTTGTCTGACTTTATTGTTGCCATTTCTTTTGGGTTTTGGGAAAACCACTGTTGAGTGGGTTTTTGCTGCCTCTGTATTGGTCTACTCTTATGTTGGCCCCACTGGGTTGGGGCACTCCTACATCTTGCTTATGATCTTTCTCCAAGTTAGTATGAGCTTTGAGGATAGGGCACTAGGACCTCAGGTGTCCTTGGGTATGGCATTCCACATAGAAATCCTAGTTTGTTTTCATACTCCAAGGGCTGATTTTTATAGAAAGACTTATGGATAAGATTGACATAAGTTGGTAATTATGATGCTAGGTTGGCGTTAACGCAAATCCTAGCCACATTCATTCGCTTGCGAGCTCTAGTGATCAGATCAATGGCAAGGAGATCTCCTATAACATTTGTGATGGATAGGAGGATATCATCATGCCAACAATGGAAAGGGAGGTTGGGGATGCAAACCCATATAGGGGCATAGTTTATATCCTGAGTATCAGGATCAAAATCTAGGTCCCATTTCCTTAGGAATAAACTTTTACGGCCTAAAAACCAGGGGCCTCTGATGAGGATGCATTTTGTGTCTTCATCATTACTCAATATGATAGCAAAGAAACCTCTAGATAAGACAACCAGTTCCATGTCTCCTAGGGTCTTCCATTTTGTGACAGCCCACCTATGAATGGTCTCGATATCAGACCTTCCTCCAACAAACTTCCCAACCAAAGCATAACGTTCCATAGCTAGGTAGCTATTGGCAATATTTTTAGGGATGTTAATATTTTGATCTTCAGGAATGATTGTAGTGCTAGGAAAATTTTGAGGATCTCATCTTTCGTTGGACAAGATATTAGCATAAGATATTGCCTTGGTATTATCACCAGTGGGACCCTTAACGGTTAAGGGAGGGGCCCCAGTTTTGGGAGGTTCATCTCCCCATAAGATGACTATATCATCTGCATCTCCTTTATCCTCAGAACTCTCATCCTTGTCCTTGTTGGTGTCCTTGGTCCCTGAATTCCTACCATCCTTACTGTTGGTGCCCTCCTTGGTTCTTGTCTTCCTCTCATCCTTTCCTGCAAAACTAGTCCTCCCTCCTTCTCCAAACATCTCCATCCTCTTCAAAAAGAGAAATTTTTGATTCCAAAATAATAGAATGCAACAAAAAACAAAATTATTATTTGCCACATTGTAACATAAAAAAACAAAATAAAATCAATGAGCCACCACATCATATCGAAGCTATAGTGAAACAATTAGCTTCACGCTTACCCAAATCAACCCATATTGTCCTACATATATCTATAAAGAGATGTGTAATCAACCATTAGATCCTACAAAAACTTCTAGGCCATAACCTAAACAATTGTCTATGCCTATTATTCTAATATATAAGGGAACAAAAGATATCATAGAATATATTTGCATGTTTAGGACAACATTTCATGACATTGCTTATGATGATATGGTATTGCTAAAAATATTCCCAAAAATTTTAGGGGGAATGGCACTAGAATGGTATTATCAGTTTCAAACACTTTGGTGCTTACATAGAAAGGCATGTTACAATAAAAAGACTTATACAATATTAAACAATAAAAAGAAGAAAGTTTTGTAGAATTCTTAGCTCGATGGAGGAAACTTTTGGGAAAATTACATTTTGCTTTACCTCCAAAATAAATGCTTGACATATTTATTGGAAATTTATAAGAACAATGGTCTTATGAGTTAGCCATGACCATTGTAACCTCCTTTGACCAAGCTATAGATTTATCCAGAAGGGTAGAAGAAGCCCTAATAAGGATATGATAATTCCAAAATAAATATGAAGATAATTCATCTAAGAATAAATACAAAAACAAACATGTGGTAGGATATGGGGTCACAAATAGTAGATCCCCACAGAATGTTAATACCATAGATATCATGAACATTTTTGTGTTGAAAGCACTCCAAAAACCTCCATTGTGGAATTTTACAAGATTGAATCAACCCTTGACAATCTAATAGAAAGAGGTTTGGTAAAATTTCCAGAGATACAAAAACATGATCCCTCTCAACCATGGTATAGACCTGACCAATATTGTGATTATCTCCAAGTTGATGAACATCCAACAAATGCCTGTAGAAGATTAAAATATGTAGTACAAGACTTAATTGATGAAGTAAAATTGGAAGTGGAAATTCCTCCACCAAATAAAAATCTTCAAACAAATACACAACCATAGCAAGCAAAAAACATAAACCAAAATATGAATATCTTCAAAAATCCGCTGCCAAATCGTGGCAAGGAAATTGTAAATCAGCTAGACTATAAATATACACATAATACAACAAGATATATGGGAACTATTGAAAATTATTTACCATATCAACCTCCACAAAACATTTTTGTGCCTACTCAATCCAATATGATAATTAAACAACTTCAAGGAGGAAAACCACAATTGTCATATTTGGATGAAACCGAAAATGAATCAGAATCTAAAATAGATGTTAGCTCACAACATGCTAATATTTTTGAAGAGGAGTCAGGTCCAACATTACCCATTACTAATTTTCTAATTCTAGAAGAACCATTTACAAGAATAATAACCACTCGTCCTTCATCACAACAAATTATCCCTACCAAAAAAATCTCAACTATAATATTACAAGTTGTTCGATCAAACAACATTGTAGGTAAAATTGGGGCTATTACTCAAAAATAAGCCCAAACCCTAAATTATCAATCTCATACTCAAAAAAATGATGTGTATCAATTTCCTGTGGCTCTAAAATTGTCTCATAAGGAAAATAACATAATTAGATCCCAACAAAAGACTCCATTTGATATCAAACACCAAATAGCTAATATAATAACTAGGATTTCCATTTTAGACCTTATTAGAACTTCAACCATCCACAAAGATGAACTAATTAACACTCTAAGCCAATTTATGGTACCTCAGGATATAGAACCAACTACTGTAGTTGACATTGTAGTCTCTCATGAAACAAACTACATCAATTTCCATGATAAAGATATTCCTTCCCAAAGTATGTATAGAGATAATCCTATGTATATAACAACATGGATTGGGTATGTTTGTGTCAAGAGAGTGTTAATTGACAATGGCTCATCCCTGAACATATGCACTTATTACTTCTTAAAAATATTTGAATTTAGGAAGGAAGATTTGAGACAAATTGAAATGATCATTAAAGCCTTTAATGATGAAACACAAGAGGCTTGTGGTGTGATCTCCATTTCATTACAAGCTGGTCCTAGGATTATAGACACATATATTTATTGTACCATGCCCAACATCATTAAACATCCTTTTGGGACATCATTGATCAATTCCATGAGAGCATTTCCATCTACTTTGCATCAATATGTTAAATTTAAATTTAAGAATCAGTTTGTCACTATTCATGGTGATCCTAGGTTTTTTGCTTTGTAATCATCAGAGGTACTTTATATAAAAGATATTTGAAAGGCATCCTATTATGATACCTCAATATTAATGAATCCAAGAGATATTTAAACAAAGTCCATGATGAATCTTATGGAGGTCATTTTAGTGGCGATGCCATAGCCAAAAAACTCCTACGAATGGGATACTTTTGACCCTCCATGGAAAATTATGCTCATGAATATGTACGTAAATGTGATAAATATTAGAAGAATGCAAACCTTATTCATGCTCCTACCCAAGAAATTCAAGCTAGTTTTTCTCCTTGGACCTTCTCAAAATGGGGCCTAGACATTATTGGGAAAATCAATCCAATTTCTTCAGATGCCTATAAATTAATTATTACCGCAATATATTATTTTACAAAATGGGTAGAAGTTATGTCATTAGCTTCCTATATAGGAACACGGATCTCAAAATTTATTTTTTATCAAATTATCTATATATTTGGGATTCCATCCACACTTATTTTATATAATGAAACATGTTTTAAAAATAAATATATCAAAAATATTTGTGCCAAATATAAAATCCAACATAGATGGTCTACCCTGTATTATCTAGAAGAAAATGGTCAAGCTGAAGCTTCTAATAAAAATTTAATTAAAATCTTAAAAAGGTTGGTTAATAAATCAGGATGAGATTGGCATACCCAACTATATCCAATAATATGGGCTTATTGAACTACTGTTCGAACCACTACTATGGCTTAACATTTATCTTAATATATGGCACTGAAGTTGTATTCTCTTTTGAGCTTGAAGTCCCTTATCTAGGTCTTTTAATTCAAAATGCTGAAGTAGGAGATGAATATCGTGTTGGACGATTAAGCCAATTGGAATTATTAGATGAAAAGTGTATAAATACCTTAGATCACCTTCACTCATATCTAGATAAAATTAAAATATCATATTATAAGAAACTCCACACTCGATATTTTGAGATTGGTGATTTAGTTTTTAAAGAAAATAAAAAAAATACAAATGCTCAAAATAATTTAAAAGGGAAATTTCAACCAAATTGGTTAGGACCATTTATTAGCACTGCTAAATTTGGATTTGGTGCATATCTATTGGTAACTTTATATGGAAAATATCTTAAGGAATCCATGAATATAATGCACCTAAAATGATATTATGCATAATTTCAAGCAATATCACCATTGTACATATTTGTACATACTTTGTAATTATATATATTGCATCTACTTTAAAATCATCATATTTAAAATCCTATATCAATTAGTTGCATTTATCACATCAATCTATCAAAACAAAATTGGAACTCAATTACATATGCCATATGGTCGCATCCATTCAATATTCCATTAAACTAATGTCAAATTTCATAGTTAATTTTGGTTTACTTCTAAATAATTCAAATATTATCTTGAATCTTTCACAAAACTCACATTTTTCATAAAATATTGATTCTTAAGTATTTATTATAAATATCTATTGAATCAAAAGCACTATTTTCTTTACTAAATAAATTTTGAAGTTTTGGGAACTAATCTTGTCACTCTTTGAACAAGGAATCACTTGCACACATTTAAAATTATTTTTCACAAGAGAAGATAAAACTACCTAGTAGTCATAGCTCCTTAAGTGAAAGGTTTCCTTTTCTATCCTATTATGTGCATGGATTAGATTACTGAGAATTGGCAAAAGGTCAAGCTCCTCCCTATCCAAATAAAATCCCTTGCTCTTTATTTGATCTGAGAAAGTATCCCTTAAAAAAATAGTAAAAGCAAAATGCTTTTTTACTACAAAGCAAATAAAATCCCCTTTTTCAAAACAAAAAGTGAACAATAATCCCTACTGAAACAAATCAAAATAAAATAAGGGGGTAATGAGCTTGAATCCCTATAATTCCTCAATTATTTGTACACCATGGGGTGATCCTGATTATAGGTTGGGTGGCATCAAGCCTGCTTGGCAATGGTAGTATATGTGTGGCGACATGTATGTCAAATTAGGAACCTTATTTTTTATAGACCAATGTTAGCTCATGGATTAGCTAGCTTTTGGTAGCTTGTATTACATAGTAGTTAAGTCTAACTGAGTGTATATAATCATGGTAAATGAATACATATTTTTTACACACATTGGTTCTTAAAACTGGATTACATCATTATATTACTCAAAATTGGTAAATGAATTTCAAAAGAACCCACATTTGATCCTTGAGATATTTTGTATCAAAATTAAGGTCAATATGGAAAATGAATATACAAATCAAACACTGGTTATTGATAAATTTGAAATCATCCTCGAAATAACCAAAATTTCTATGAAGAATGATTAGTAGATGTCATCATGGATTTATATGACTATTAGCATATGCAATTGATCCTCAAAACCAATTAACCTTGCATTTTTATGTCAAT
Organism: Wollemia nobilis; assembly: GCA_028583015.1. NCBI lineage: Eukaryota > Viridiplantae > Streptophyta > Pinopsida > Araucariales > Araucariaceae > Wollemia > Wollemia nobilis. Next base: position 16,785,861 of record JAQPPZ010003361.1, read on the forward strand.
TTTATTATATTTCATAATTGCTTATTATTTATCAAAAAAAATCATTTTGATCATATATAATCATTTTTTTAACAACTACAAATTTTACTTTGCGATGATGGCATGAAACAACCCTAATAACAAATTATTTAGGAAACTTATGCCTAGCGCAAGTATTTTATCCAAATTTATTGTGTTTTATTATTATCATTATACAAAACCTATTTTAATATTAAAATTATATTAATCTTTAAAATCATGCACATTACTTATCATCACCTACATTACTTTCAATCAATTACATTTTAAACTACTTTTGGATCATACCCTTCAAGGTTAGCAATATAAAAAAAGCATCACACAAGATCCACTTCATGACTAAAGCAAGCAAACAACCTCCATAAACAATCATAAACAAGCACACATATTTGAGGTATTATTGTTAATTGGCCAAGATCGTAAGGGTATACTTCCTAATACAACTATCTTCTTTTACAAACAATTCAACTACACCACATTACAAACATCAATTAATTTAAATTACATTTTACTTCTCTACAATTATATCTTGATTAAAGCATGAGAAAATGAACATCAAAAAAAGAAAAAAAACCATAAAAACAAGAAATAAAAGCATGATTTTGTAGATCACCAAAAATAAATTACATTACACATTCACACATTATCAACATTATCACACACAATAGATAAACCATAGATGTATATATATATATATATATATGCTATCAAATAGAATAAAATAATAAATCGATTGGTATACTACAATCATGACATTGGTATACTCAGTCACTAGGGGGTACATGAAAAAAACTAGCTCATTCTATCATCACCTAAAGCCCCTAGAACTTTGGGTATCATCACTAGAAGGTGGTATGGGCTCATGAAATGGAGTAGCACTAGATGCCATCCTAGAATCTAACCTTGTAGGCCTCATATGGTCATAATATAGGGGTAAAGCATCCTTATAAACCTATGAAACAAGTTAATAATATAGCATATGATAAAAATAGGCCCACTGATAGGCCACAACTAACTCTACCACTACTCTCCTACTCCTTGAAGACTAGCCTGAAGTCATACTCCTCGACTGATGAGACTAGAAATACATCTGGTGTAAAGGTCCATGTATCTGCATACTGGTAACCTAATCCTGAGCTTGGCTCACAAGACTCTATGACTGGGCAATTTGTACCTCCAACTATTGGATGTGAGTCACCTGAATGGCTATCCAACTACTTAAAACCATCATTATCTTCCTGTAGAGAAACTATCTCCCTTGTATTACTTGTCTCTCCTACCTCTGTAGCAATGCCTTTCCTGGGTGAATATGATTTAGGGGCTATAGGTGTATCTCACTCTAGAGAGGGTAATGTCTAATCTGCTGGATGAATATCCTACTATGAGTATATATCCTACTAATGTTGTCTCCTCTCTCTCTCGATCTTGTGAGTCTGCTAAGTAGAACCTTATGGTTGCAAACCTCCATGCATTCAAACCCCATGGGATAAAAAAACTCCTCTTATTTGATGCCCATCTCTGTATGGTGGCCTCTGTCTCTATCCCTCTTATCTCGATCTAGCAGATCAACATTTGTGGACCTCTTGAAAGGCCTCCTACAACTAACCAACAATACTTTGTGCTTGAGTAAGTCTCGTTGGGAAAATGTTGGTATACCATATGAAATATCCATATGCAACCCCTACATAATCACCCTATACTAGGGAAAAATCTACATAATCCTCATAAATATCTAAAAATTGAGAGATATTTGGCCTCCCGCTCATGGTGGTCAGATCCCATACTACTTGGGAATAAGTAAAGTCTTGAACCTCCAAAATCCCTTGTACTATGCCAAAATAATGTAATACCTAATTAGTGTTGTAGCATAGGGGCATAGTATTCCCTATGGGAAGATGATTTATAGTGATTATAATTATCAATGTACTATCTCTAACTTATATACCAAATTGTACGATCGTACAGTCCCTAAAACTACCATTTTATGCCCAATGAACAACTTGTACGGAATTCAGTTCGACATAATGTATGATAAAAAATAATACAGTTACATGGATTGTATATTTATACACTTAACCAATCCTTCAAATTCAGGTTTACAGGCTACCGTACATAGTTTTGTAACCAACAAGTCAATTTCCCCCAAAAATACCAAATCGGGTAAGTTTCCTTTTATCGATTGAATTACCAAATCGGGTAAGTTGTCTTTGTATGATTTGTATGAACTTTGGTGTATGATATATACAAATAAAAAGTACAAAATAGTGCTAAATTGGATAATATAATGGTCCAATATCTCTTGTATAGGTTTTGCAAGGGTTTAATGTGCTAATTAATCCTTTTCCTATAACATGCAAAACATATCAACAGGATTTGAGAGAGATGCAAATCCAATGGCTACATAAAGAAATAATACAATAGGGTTAAACATGTCCTCAATAATTCTTCCATAATCACATATCATTATATAAAGCCTCACCAGTGTTGGATTAATCCATTTTATCACCACAAGGCATAAACTAGTCAAAATATTTACCAGAAATTACATACAATATCATCAAGTCATCAATTGTCATTCATCCATGCTAGAATCATACACAACCTGTAAAATATAATTGTGATCAGGTGTATATTATTATATTATGATTTAACTTACAACATGGCCGATCTACAACAATTATGGCTAAAACTCAGAACATAATAGCATAACTCTGTTACATAACAACCAACAATTATCCAGACCTACAAAATTGAAAATGGGGCCTTCTATAATGTTGCCCAGGCCATTACAAAGTGATTCCTAAGATAATTAGTTATTTTATAACTGCACATGCATAATGAAATACATTAATTAAGACTTTTACTAAATCTAACACTTTAATTATCAAACCTATGCACCATTTCAACCTAAAATTATATTTCCCATACATTTCATTGCATTTCAGTGCACCTTGTATGGTTTGCCTTTTCCTTGTATGGTTTGTCCTCCTAGTTGTATGGTTTAATCCTACCTGTATGATTTTTAAATATTTTACAAACTATAAAAATTATAAAAATTGAGGAAATCCCTTTTGTCACTTTCTCTTCTTCTGGGAGGTGGATTTGCTACCTACATCTGCCCTCCCCTTTACTTTGGTCAATGTACTCATCGATTGAAATTTTTTCTTAACCTGTGCCTCGTAGTCCTCAACTAACTATTGTAATTTATTCACTTTGGTTTTAATAATTTCATGTGTGTTCTTCAACTTGTTTGTAAAGCTTCCCATTTCCACTAATTTTACCCCATGGAAGTTAGTCTTCTCTTTAGCAGTCTTCAAGAATTCCATAATTTTATTTTCTTGATCAGTGGTACTCCTCTTCAACCTATCCTACATGTGATATTCTATTTGAGTCACTACCTAAATCTTTTCATTCTTCTTAGCAATGGTCTCTAGGTGGTGATTAATATTAGCCTCCAAGGCATGAATAGTATCTTCCCTAGCCTTCGACTGCACTTGTTTATCCAATATCAAATAATTATATATTTTGTTGTCCTTTTGAAGTTCTTCTATTTTCTTGGCCTCTATCACCACTTGCTCATTTTTCTTAGCCAACTATATTGTCATTTTTCCATACTTTACCTTGATTTGTGCCTCTAACTCCTTAATCCTATATTCTATTGTCTATGAGATCTGTCACTTTTCCTCTTCAAGCAACTTAAGTCTGGTTTCAGATTTAGATTTTATGCTTGTCAGATCTTCCTCCAGTTTATTTATTTTCTCCTCTACTGCAGCCTTACACTTTTTTAATTCTTCCTCCATTGCAATCATTTCCTTCTCAGTGGCTTCTATATCCTTCTTCTGAGCTTCCTTGAGCTGATAAATATGCTCTAATACGATGCTCAACCACTCTATACAATGTGTGAGAAATTTCAAATTCCTTATAGTGATAGCTAAATATGTAGTGACCCTTTTGTGTTCCAATTATCCTATGTTCATGGGACAAGTCGGGTAGTTGGTTCTATCCAAGTACAACCTCAGATGATTCTTGTAATTGGTTCTCACTCCCTCTGGCAAGTCGTCTCTTCCCAACATTGTGGTTACCTCTTCCTTGGGTAACTTCCATGGGTTTTGTACATGAATATATTTAATTCTCCTTGTATGCTCCTCATTGCTCACCCATTCTATTATTTTCTTCAATTTGACATACACTTTTTCTTACCATAGCTTCAATTCTCCCACGTATCTAATACAAAACTATAATATTGTGCTGGCTATGGCATCACCTATCTATGAGAAGAAATTTTCCACATCATATTCTACTCCTTTTGCGTCCTCCTCAATTTTGATCTTGCAAAAATACGATACCTTTAAAAGGAAGCTTGTTCTCATTCTCCACTGTTCCTCTTCTGTAGGAGGTCATTCTTCCTCTTCCTCCATGTGGTGGATATAGCCCCTAAGCTATCAAAGTGATCTCTCTATATTTATATTTTCTTGAGGTGGATTCTGTTATACAATCTTCTCCTCCTCCATATTATCTTGTATATTCACAATATCCTACTAAGATTGTTATTGCTCTGTATATTCCTGGGCTTCTTTTTATTCATTAGAGCCCTCCTGTTGCTCTTTGATCACCTGTTCTTCCTTCTAATTATACTATGTATCCATTGTTGTGAATTTTTTATCAATAGGTTCTTCTTACTTTTGTGATGCTTTCACCTCTTCTTGCACATCACTTGGCTTATTTTATTTTGAACTTCCTTCCATCATAAATTTGAAATGGGACTTCTTATTTTTACTAAACTCTTCCTCTGAGGCTTCCACTCTCATTTTAGTTTCCTTTTTCTCCTCCTGAGTGGTGGTTCATACCTCTTGTGTTATTTTACCCACCTCTATATCCCTTAAAAAATTTGAAGCATCTAGGATTTCAAATTTATTATGTTGGAAATTTTTTGGAGATACCACCATCTTATATTCTTCTACCCAACACTAGTCATATAGATTTGTCTTCTCTGAATCTAACTGTTATTCCTCCTATTGATCCTTCTATGTAGGCTCATATTATTTTTCTAGTACAATATTCTTTGTCATTATTTCCCATTGTCATCTCGTTCTTATTCATATTGGGTTTACTTGTCTCTCCATAATTTCCTCCCTTTCTCGAACTGACGATTGCTCCTACTACTATTGTTGCATTGCTTATTATTCCAATTCATGTTATAATATCCTTGGATTTTTCCTTTGGGGATGTACATCCTCATCTGAAGGAGTATCTTTTGGTACCTCTATGGCCTTCTACTCCTTCCTTGTTCGAGACTTCTATGGAGTCTCCTTCTTAATAGGTACTAAATTTTCCCACCTCTAAATTGTTGGCTATCCTACCTTCACATTCCTAGGTTCTGTCAAACTTGGAAAGTGGATTCCCAACTTTGTAATAGAATTCAATAAAAATCCGATGGTATGGAAATTCATTTCAAAATTCTTCAATATTTTCATTAGTATTTCATGCATTTTTATTTCTATATAGGTACCCCAATCATACTTGATTCCCTAGGTGATACCTTCTACATACTGAGCCATTCATATTGGCATCTCCATAGCTCATGTATCCCCTAACAGTTGAGCAATTACTATATTCATAGCACATGGCCAATCATTGGCTTTCAACTAGCTCTGTTTAATTCCTTGAGTCCCTGCACTCAAGATATTTATAACAGTCGATGACTTTACATCAGTTAATAAAGTGATGATACAATATGACTCAATCATATTAACCAACTTCTTAACTATCTTCATATTGTATGCTTTTAATCTTAATGTCTTCCTGAATACATATGCTATAACTTCTATTCTCATCGATCTCTTGTCCACATTGAAAAAAGAAGTTCTAGTTGCAGGATTATACGCTAGAACCATATATAATAGTTAGTTGTATAAGAAGGTTTTCTAGTGTGGTGGCACTTGAACTATTATAGCTACACTAGCCTCCTCAAACCATTTCCTCCAGGGATGGTTCTTATTCCATTCAGCATTTTGCCATCACTTGCATGTTTCTCCTCCATACTATACAAATGAAATGTTCATTATCTCCATATGACCTTCCTCAGGTCCACTACTCATATCCTCATCCTGATCTAGAATATGTACCTCACTCCTCAATTCCCTTCTGGGACCCTTTCTTGTGCCATTCTATCTTCTTGATATCTTGGTGATGTTCTTCTTCTGTCAGTACTCTAGTACCTCTAATATCTCCATGACATGTATCCTTATCTTATCCAAGTATGAGTACCACGTCAATAATGAAACTAAGATTGTCACCCTTGGTACTATCATGGTCATGGATCTCTCTCATGTAGATATCCTGGTGATCGTTCCACCCTATTGGTTGCAATCCTTCTTAATCAGTATCCTAAATATTCTACTGAGATCATTTTCTTTCCAAGTATCTAGTTGTCTTGCTATCTGAACATCACCAATTATACAATTGGAATTGTGTTGGAACTTGTAAAAAATACTACAAATCGTACAATATGTTGCAAATTGCACAATCTACTCTTATTATCACTCTTGTACGGATTCCTTAGAAGAAACCTATCTAGATCATACAATCCTTCCACTGTCATTGTTCGATCTTAAAACTTCTCCATCTACCTCAAATCATATAATTGTAGCATGATATCATACAAGCCTATGCTAATATGTATGATATTTCTCTCCAACTACTCCTCTTCATTGAATCCGTATGATTTGCTCAAAAAATGGCTAAAAATAGCCCAAAAGCTACCCAAAATTGCACAAAATTTTTCTTGAGATCATACACTCCACCACCAAATCATACAGCACATATTTTCAAACCCTTATTTTACTAAAAATCACATTTTGTACTTTCCTTCAGCAATTTCTCTTTGACCCAATTGCCAAAATGCCCCGATCTACCTTTTTAATTCCTTTTAGGATCAATTTCTTGATTCTTTCACCCTTGGCATAATTTATCCCCAAACACAAAAATTATGGTTGTCAAATGCAGTTGTATGGACTTGTCCTTCCTTTCCTCCATCTTATTCCTTTCGTTTTTGGCCACTTTTATCTTATTTAGGGCTTGTATTTCCATTTCTTTACAATTTTTCCACTCCGGATCCAATATGCCACTTGTTCAAACCCTAATTTATTTTTCTCTTCCACTCGGTTTGACTGTGATGTTTTGAGTGGTTGTGTCACCTATTAGTACTTGCTCCCTAGGATGATTGATATCCACTTGTGATGTTACTAAATTTATTTGAATTCCCCTACCATGTGTAAAATTAGTAATTGTACAATTACAAGATAGAGTATATTCACCTGGTATCCTTTCTTCATGTTACATAGGTGATTGATACCTTGGTAGCGGTGTCCTTACTACTCTACTATCATTCGAGCAACTTCTCTACCTATATCCTCAGATTAATTTTGGCTCCAGAATTGGTGATCATATCCTTAGTTATCCCTGGTTTCTTTCATCTATAAAATTAACTCTTCCTCTACCAGCAAGGCCTCTCCCATGCAAGTGTCTTTCCCATATTATTCCTCTTAACATCAGGTTTCTCTACACTAATGGTGATTCCTCCATTTATTAGAGTAATCATCTACCACCTACCACTCTTTGAGGTTCTCATCAGATTAGTGGTGGTCATCCTAATGAATACTTCCTTGTAGAGCTAGGTAATATTCCTCTCATCTGTGGTAACCCTCATAAATTCCTTATCTAGTTCATAAAAGCTAAAAGGTGTATCTCCTATCCATCTAGGAGTAGGGGGTTGGACCCTTCCTTATTCTCTTCGTCCTTTAATTGTAACATCACCTTGTACTTGCTCACTTGATAGTTGAATACCTCATCCCCTTATTGGATGAAGCCTTAGGGGTCCTTATCTGTTTCTTCCTCCCATTTTTCGGTTATTAGGAGTTATCTCTACCAACTCAATGTTGTCTAGTGGACTTCTACTTCTTCTTGTTCTTGGTGACAATTTTCATAGTGATCTGATTCTAAAAATCCACATGTGATAGGTGACATCTACATATTTTCTTCTCAAAGCTTCTTTGTGGATATGAGGTTGCCAAAACCTCTCTATATGTGTTAGAAAGGTCCATATCATAACTTGAGTAATTATGATTCTCTTCTCTCTGTTTTGCCCAATATGTTGGTAAATTCATCAATCTCTCCAATATTCGTGCTTTTCTCCTTTGTCTTCTCAATTGTCGATAGGCTATTATGTATGCTTGCATATCAAGGTTGGTTTGACATCCCTATGATCTCCCTAGTTGCCTTTGTGTTGTTGTACATGCTAGGGGATCATGATTATCTCAAGGATTCTAGGGGTTCTATGGGAAATTATTCTTATCACTATTTTTTGTACTAGGTTTCATTACTAGCCAAGGAATTCCTTCATTACTAGAATCACTTAAATCCAGTTGTACATTACTTTGTGATTCAGGTGATGTGGTTGCTTTCTCAATATCTTGTCACAACATTTTTGCATCTTCATTCATCATTGGTGGATCACTTGGTGGTACTTGTAAACTTGTAATCACTCCATAATTTCTTACACTACTCCTTGGATTTATCCTCTTATCACCATTAGATTCTCCTTATATATATTGTAGCCTAGTTGTTCTTTGATTATCTAGCCTTTTTATTATACTATCCAATTCTTCGATGATTTGTTCTCTCAACCTTACATTATGACCTCACAACATCTGGTATTCTTCTTGCAGTTGTTGAGTCTATAACTACATTCTCTGCTGTAATAGCCCTATCTAAGCCAATGGAGTAAGTCTAGCCAATTCTTGATTTATGGTCTCATTCCTATATTCCTTTGTAACTTCCATTTCAAAGGTTTCCACTATATCCTCGTATCGCACTATTAATCGTATACTTCTTCATCCTTCCACTTGCTGTGGTAGTTCCATCCATTCTACCTGAGGATACCTCATATTTCTACTTACTGGGGTTGGTTATTCTTGCCTTCCCATGTTCTTGGGTAATAGTACTATATCCTAATGTCCTCTTTCATTTGGAGTAATCTAACCTTCATCTTCTTCCTTTACTTGTTTGGTTCCATCCGCAAATTTGACATGTACTCACAATATTATTCTTTCTTTGGGTCAAGGTTCCAAATCTTGTTGTTATATGGTTGGTTGTGTCTCCTACCCTTCTATAAATAAATGTATGATTCCTATGTTAGAATCATCTTGTGATGGAATTGGCCAACTCTAAGGTCTTCATTGATCTTTTGCTCATCTTCGTCATTCAATCTCTTCTAAATAAATGAATAAGCATTGTACCTTGTAATGCTTCAACTTTGAGCCATTTATAGTGTCAGGAACCTTCGTACCATTCAATTTCTATAACTTGAATGCTCCATTATTCATTACTTAAAATAATTTATAGGGACCAAGCCATAACATATTCAACTTACTGGGCTTGATTTCCTGCTTCCCATTAGAATTTAGAACCAAGTCACCCGGACTAAGTTCTAACTTTCCCTAATGTTTATCATGCCACACCTTCTATATTTTCTAAGCTACCTCAATCGCCCATTGTGCCATGAATATTCTTTCATCTAATTTTATTAGTGTTGATAGTTTCTCTTCTAAAATTTCTTGATCACCCAAGCGATTCTTTATCACGACTCTCAAACTTGGTATCAAGAATTCAACTAGCAACACTACTTTCTATCCATACATTAATTGGAAAGGTGTATGTTATGTTGTAGGTTTAAAAGTTGTTCTATATGCCCAAAAAATAGATGGTAGTATTTTCTCCCAATATGCTCCCTCTATTCCATAGGTTTATACAGAGTAGATATTAGGACTTTATTCGTTGCTTCCACCTACCCATTAGCTCTAGCATAATACGAACTAGAAAATGAGTGTAAAATACTAAACTCTATCATCAGTATTTTGATGATTTTATTAACGAAGTACCCTCCCCGATCACTCATTATCTATAATGGAATACCAAATCTTGTTATTACCTACTCATACAAGAATCTTGTTGTACTTTTTGCTAAGTTGTTTGGTAATGCTCTTTCTTTGACCCATTTTGTTAAGTATTCCATTGCTACTATGATGTATTCACACTTCATTCATCAAGATGTCTTCAGTGGTCCAACGAAGTCTAATAATTTTTGAGATTGTGATTGATGCAAAGGCATAAAGTCCCTCTATAATGGCTTTCCTACCCTTTGTCAAGTATCACATGCTTTCACATACTCTTTCGCATCACTATATAGTGTGGGCCATCATAGTCCAACTAGTTATATTTTTCTAGCTATCACATCTGGTCCCATGTGCCCTCTTACTAAGCCTTCATGAGATTCTTTTAATGTCGCTTTGAGTTCTTCCATCACACATATTCATAGGATACCATCACTTCCTATATTATACAACAATATTGTTATCAAATGGAAGGGTGTTGACTTCATGATCACTTTATTTTTCTTGGTTACGATCATTTCTTGTGGCAACTCACTTGTGGATAGGTACTGGCCAATAAAATTGTACCATGATGGAACAACATTGATGGCAAATAATTATGCATATGGGAATTCGTTAGAAACTCTCGTTCCTATAGGATATCTTTATAGTATCCAAGACAACTAGTCCGTAATGAAATGCTTCTTACCAAGTTTCACTACTATCAGAATACAAACTCCTATAGGGTGAAAAGCCACCTAATGACCTATCCTTGTATCACCATCTTATTTATAAAGTACAATAGAGCTTGGTGATCAACATAGAAGGCAAATGGATTTTCTAATAGGTAATTCCTAAACTTTTGGATTGCATATACCATTCCCAAAGGTTCTCTTTCTATTGTAATATAATTTCTCTCTAGCCTTGACAATAGGTTAATAGCAAATAAAATAGGCTGATCTAGCCTAAACTAAACTTCTTGTGCCAAAGCACATCCAATTACAAAATTTTAAGCATCAATATGGACATGGAATTCCTTATTCCATTTTGGAAACACCAAAATTGGACTACTCACAAGCTTAGCCTTCAACTTCTCAAAGGCTCCTTGGTGCTTCTTTGTCCATCTAAAAGAAATGTTCTTCATCAAAAAATCCAATGGGTAGGATACATGTGCATAATTCTTGATAATCCTTTGATAATATTCCATAAATCCCAAGAAGGTTTTAAGTGAACTCACATCATATGGTTCTTCCATGTGCAATATCACATGAATATTATCAAGATCTACTTTTAATCCTTCACTGCACACTATGTGTCCAAACAATTTTCCATATGGTACCATCAGGTAGAATTTCCCAAGATTTAATGATATCTATGAATTTTTGCACCTACTCATACATTCAATGAGGGTAGGAATATGTTCCTTGATCTTCCCATAAATGAACCAATCATCCAAAAATTCTTTAAAGTTCTACGTTTCCAGTTGATCAAATATATATAGTATGATGCGCTAAAATGTAGCAGGGGCATTATAGAACCTGAATAGCATTTGATTGTATGCATAGATATCATTATCACCAATTAATGTGGTCTTCAACTTATACTCCTAAGCTATAATGATTTGATTTTACCCAGAAAAACCATCCAAGAATGAATAGATCTCGTGTCTTGTGACTTCTTCCAAGATAGAATATGTGAAGGGAATAGGGAAGGGGTCCTTAATAGTTACTGCATTTAGACTTCTAAAGTCTAAGCATATTCTGATCTTGTCCACTTCCTTATTCAAGATGATCACTATAGGTGATACCCATTTACTGGTTGTTACCCTAAATATGATTCATACCTCCAACATCTTTTGTATCTCTGAATTCACTAATGCAACATACTTTGAATTAATTCTATATGGTCTCCTCCTTATGGCTTGAGCTCCAGGCATTAGTGTAATATTATGGACACATCACTTTTGTGGTACTTCCTTTAGATACTTATATGTCCATGAAAATACATCCTTATATTCCAAGAATATATTTAAAATTCATCACTTTTAGTATAGGGTTCCAATCATCACTGTAGTGAATCATCCTAAGTTCCTCCTCCATTCCTAGTTTGATGTTCACTACCCGAGGTCCTTCATATTTGATATTATCTAGCTCACTTTCTACTTTCTCTACATTATTTGGGTGTGTCAGTATTGTATCAATATTTGCATCTCCTATTGTATACTCTGCAAAATTTTTTGGGAATGTCCCTTTCTCCTCTGCCTCCTTCCTAGGTTCTTGATTGAATTTTGGTTTGTCTTGTTTTTCCTTGATCTCTTCTGACTAAATATAGAGGTAGCTATGCTAAAATATTTTGTACTCATCCATTTACCAATAAATAAATCTGCTATCATATCTATATTCATCTGCACTAAATTCATCTAGGTACAACATTCCTTCTCTATCTGGTTCATACCCTTCAACTCCTAAGGATTTTTTTGATTCATCCATCATAGCTACATACTCACTGACTTTTTAATTAGCTATATTAATTATATATTTATGTTGCTCCTTCTTGAAAGTGATATGATTATTTTCCAAGTTGTGATTAACTTTGGCTACTCATAGCTATCCCCTCCCCAAGAGATCATTGTATGTAGGCTTTTGCATTGTAATTACAACAAATCTAAGATAAACTCTTGGTTAGCTATCACCACTTATTGTGCTATCAAGACTCTATTTTTATCGATACCATATTGGTCAAAACCATATAATCAGAAGCTATGTGCCCATAGAGATGGATCACCTAGTTCTAGCTAGGTTATTTTAGGTAGCACATTGACATTGGATCCTCTGTCTATAATCACTTGTGCCAATTTGTGCCCTAGGATATCCATATGAATTAATGTAGGTTTCTTTCCTATATCAATCATCAATATAATCAGATCCATGAATTGATCTTTATTTTCCTTCTCCTAAATTGGTTGGCTCTGCACTTCCATAACCTTATACAGTTGTATTTCTTCCACAATTGCTTTCTACAATGCTGAAATAGCTTCCAATAGGTTCAAAACTTTAATATCTATTGTGGTGTCCAAAACCTGTGTTGCCAGACTTAGCACAATAATCTTCTCTTCTGATGGTTTTTCCAGTTCCTTTTCTTCAGCTAACTTTACTTGTTTAGCCTTTTGTCCTTCATCCTATAGTATTTTCTTTGCTAATTTCTAGTGCTACTTTCCTTTGTTGGATCTGGGTACTTATCCTTTTTAGCTCGATTCCTTGTCATGGCTAAAAATTCTTGGGTTTACTCCTTAACTTGAGGAACCTCAATGTCTAAATAATTGACATTCTATGAGTTACTTGAACTTGTATGATTTGGGCAATTTGATTCTTTATGGTTCCCTAGACCACAACATCTACACATATAAGTAGTGCTTGCTTGTGGTGTTTCCTACCTTTGTGGTGAAGGATAATTTTTCACAAAATGCTCCCATTCTATGAAATTGTGATATTGTATAATTGAACTTCCTTTTGAGTCATACTACAAACAACCTTAGCCTCCTTTTCGATTGCCCTGGTTCGACCTTCCACCTCACCTACTATTTCTATAACCACCACTTGTTGCTTACTACCCACTCCCTTGGGCCTTCAATTTCTCTTCTTGCTCTTGGATTAATAGGACCTATGGATGTACTCTCACATTATATGGATATAGCATTACCTTGTATCCCATCACGTTATATATGTAGCAATAATCATTGTGTCGACACTTCACATTTGTATGACCTTTTGTCTTGCATTCCGTGCACCAAATATCATTCCTGTTAGGTTTTCTCCTTTGTTTTTTCATTATCTTATCGAAATCCTAATTAAATTATGCTACTATTATCTGTATAGTGTTATCTTCTCCACTATCTAAATCATTAGACTTAGGGTGAGATAAAATTCTTGTATACGCCTGTTTTGATTCACTTTTGAAATTGTTTTCATGCTTTACAACTTATTCACACATTTTTAATGGTACTACCTTCATATTTTTCTTAAATTTTGATAGTAATCCATCAACAAACTACTAATTTATGAGGACATCTACTAGTGGCATCTGCATCTTATCAACTAATTGCTTTATTCTAAGGTTGTATAATTTTACATCTTCATCGAATTTTTACTTTATCATGCAAATTTAATTAATAATATCCATATAATGTCTCCACCTGTACATCCAAATATTCTCCTTTTTTCCTGTATTCCCTTGGTATGCGAGATGGCCCCTCAGTAGGATTCACTTGGCTCCTAGTGATGATTTTAGGGAGATGAGATTTTTTATTTTCCAATGCCTCAAATTTCTTCCTAAGTTCTTCAGCATTAGGGTTTGGTTTTGGGATGCCCACTGGGCTTGAAGTATTTCTAGCATTGGGGTTTAAGGATCCTGACTTGGATGTGGATTCTAGATATCATGCATTAGGGTTTGGATTTGTGATGTCCATGAGGATTACAGTAATTTTAGCATTAGGGTTTGAGGATCCTGACATGGATAGGGATTTGAGAGAGTCATAAAGGTTAGCCTGAAGGTGCTGGGATTCCATGTCTTTTGATAATCCTCCTACTCCCATATTGGATAGAATTGAAAATTTATTTTAAACTAGAGGATTGGAACTTACTTGAGTATTTTGTTTGCCAACAACCTGTTGTTTTCCTTACTAAATGTATTTGATCCATGGCCTTCCAAGCAGTATGTTGTACTATCTTGAACCCTCTACGACATAACATAATGTAGATATAGTATTTTATCCAACCTGAATGGGGAGTACTATTGTGCCAACTGTGAGAGATACATCATCATTAAAAACTTACAAGGTGATTGTAGATGCTCTAATGTGGGAAGGAAAAATATTGATATGCTTCAATGTGGTTGTGGTGATAATGTTTATTGTGGAGCTCATGTTGATAAAAACCTATTTATAAGGAATCATATTGATGCATATGATGATATTGTGGCCTTGAAAAATGATAACATGATCTTTGTACATTTTTATATGTCTCATGAATTTTATGAAAGCATTAGGATCATAGGGTTGCACCTCAATTGAACCTAAGATTTTCATGAGAGTTTCTTGATACTAAGGAAACTATTGTATTAACTTGCTCATGGATATGTTGTCTGATGGCACATGTAAACTTCATGTAGGCCCAATTTTGATTATGACCACCATTTGAGTTGGTGGGTTTTGTATGTGAATTAGGGGTGGCGATGACTACAACATAGAGGTAATGTGAACTTCCCTACTAGACCTCTCAATAGACTGGATATACCAGGTAGTGGTCTGAGGTTGACACTAACTGACATAATTATCCCCTTGAGCATGTGAATAACCTATTGAATTTCTCCTAGTAGAGGTGTTTTGGTGCTATGATATTTTATGTGAGGAAGTAGCTTTGTTATGACTATCAGGGCATCGTGCAGTAATGATGATATCATCAGGAGAATAACAGATGCGACTACCATCAATGTGTTGTACGAGGATGAGGATATTCTCAAGAGAATACAAGATGTATTTAGGGTCTCCTTCTAAATTTTCCACTTTATCAGCTCGTGCTTGAGCTTGGTTGTGCATGTTTATCATGTTTTATTTATTAGGTAAAGAAAAAAAAGGAAATAAACAAAGTAGACAAAATGATTATCTCTTTTAATTATTAAATGTATTCTCTAAAACTATCTTTTGTATTATAATGCATTGAATATCTTGTTTGATCTTGTATGAGTTTGAAAAATCGTTGATGTAATTCGGAATTTCACCTGTATGCTCTCACACACTAATTCAATGATGAAGTATAGATTGTGAAACCCACCAAGATATGGAGATGAAACCCATATTTTATGAGGGAGCACAAGTCCTACCAGTACTCACCGAGTTCACCGTGATAATCGATACTCCTTCTAAAGAAGAATGTGTGCAATATTTCATGACTACAACGATTCTTGAAGTAGGCCTTGGTGATGAATTCCACCATTAGTATTGATAAAGTGGTTGGATGTCACTTCCAATGATATTAAATTTATAATGTGAGTGTGTGTGGTGATGGTGGATTTTGTTATGTGTGATAATTGAATGCTCTTAAGGTGAAGGTGATTTTTGTTATGTGTGATGGTGGAAGGTTGAGATGTTAAAGGGTAGATGTGGTGATGATGTTAATGGAAGATCCAGTGTCAATCAAAACTCATTTAAATGGATTCTTATACACTCGATATATAATGTGTAATGGAGGGTCACCAATTCTGATGAAGCTACTTTAATTTCAAAATCATAGAATGTGATGGAAGGCTCCATGCATGTATTAATACTGCCAATGAAATTGTTGAAGGTATTAATATCTTGGGATTGTATTTCAATGGACTTTATAATTTCCATTAATGTCTCATAGTGTGGAGAAGATTGTTGAATTAGCTCATAGATAGATAGTTTGGTTGAAGTTATTTTGAGGCTAGTTGTTAACTGGCTACTTAGTGAGATGATGTGTCTTTGTGACCGATTTAGGGGATGAATTGGTTGTGATATATGACTTGGAATGTTAATTGGTTGGGATTAATTGGTGAATAAATCGATGGGTGATGATGAATTTTTAGGTTGTTGAGATAAAATTAGTTTTGGTGCTATAGAAGGTTGAACTACTTGTTTTTCATTTTGTCTATTAGTACTTATTTAACCATGGGTGACTATTTGAATAGACCCTATAAAACCTTGATAGTGTTGGACGTGGTTGAATTGATTAGGACGAGTCTTGATGTTTGACCCTCCTATTGTTTATTTTTGTTTCTCATGATGAGGAAGTGACATTTAGTATATAACAAGATTTTAATTTTATTGAGCTAAGGGACTATAAAACTTGATGGCCCCTAGGTCTATTAGGTATTGCACTATATATTTGAATGTGAAGCAGTTGTTAATTTTGTGCCTATTCTATCAATGAAAAGGGTAAAACAAATGTTCTCTATAGATATTATTGCATTTGGTTGGATCATCAAGTTTAAAGTCATGTAAGGTAAGTTGATTTTTCATACAAACTATGGAATATGGATGCATATGATTTGGCTAGGGGTGTGTAAATATGATTTTTTCAAATAGATTGTAGATGTTGATGATTTTATATAGTTGATATTGTAGAATGAGGTTGGTGAGGTGGGGGAACCACTTGAAAATTGATTTGTTGCAGTTGTTGTTGCACTCATTATTGTTGTTGTTGAGTCATTCCCAATTGACTCAAGACCACTTGATTCACTTGAATAGGCTTTGACTGGCCAAAATAACTTCCTTTTTCTTGGAACTTGTTCTACCATTCCTTTTTATTAGGCTTTATATTTCCATCTTGTATTTTGATTTATTTGATGACACGAGCCTCGGTAAGAGCCTCATAAAATGCTCTATATTACTAAATTTGCAACAACAAGGAGATGGATTTTAAGAAAATTCTTGTGAAAATTTAGGTTAGTTCTTCCATTGGTAGGGAGAATGGCAACTTAGTGATAAAAAAATTCCAATGGTTTCTAAAATTATATATTGACTCTTCTTCAAATTGTCTAAGTTTGTACAAGTCAGTCAATGTTGTCTTCTTGCAAATATTGAGGGAAATCTCTCTAAAATTTGATCTACCAATTGTTCAAATGTGAAGATCTTGTGATAAGGCATATGATTATACCAATATTAACCATCTCCTCACATTTTCTAAGGAAAATTTTAAAGCATAAGAGCATCTTGATCTTTGATCCAAAAATATGAGTGGAAATTGTGCTAATGTGCTCTCTAGGATCCTCAGTCCCTTTAAAATTATCAAATTTTGGTACTGTGAAGCCTGTTGGATATGGTGGTGATGGTACTAAAATGGATGGTTTGATTAAATAGTTATCTTAGGGTAGGATTTTGGTGCATCATACCAAGAGTATGTAAAATCAAGCTATCAATTTATTGTTGCATTGCTTGGATTTTAGGGTCTTTGGTGTGTGGAAGCCCTAAATTATTTAAAGATTTTGTGAAGGTGGGATATGTGGATTGGTGAATTGTTGTGAGGAAATGTCGGGTTTATGGTTGAATGGATTAAATGATGCTTGGTGATGTTGGGTATGGTGGTGGACCTGGTGGTGGACTGATTGTTGTTGATAAAATGATAGTGAGGTTTGGGGAATGTGAATGTGCTGGGTTGTGGTAGTGGAATGGTTATGGATTAATGAAGGTGTGAGTATGAAGATCACAGGAGATTGCGATACCCAATATGGATTTAAGGTGAAGAAATTGTGTTGGATTGGCATTGAATTGGGTTTAAAATCTACCACCTATGTATGCTATTGGGGATAATAATGCACATCTTGCTATCCCATGAATAATGCGTTGAGGTGTTGTCATGCTTAATGTATGGTAATTTAAAAATAATATGGTGTGGTTGTTATGGAAATGGATGTGGGTGTAATGCTGGTAGATGTTGGTGGAGGGAATGTTGTGAAAGGTATCACAACTGAATGAGAAGTAATGTATGGCATGGTATATGGAATGTACGAAGTTGTATTGACATATGCTTCATATAGTGGATTGGTATAGGTGGTATTTTGGGTATATGGAATGGAATGTATTTGGATATGTTTTAATGGAGACATGTGATGTAAAGGTCTCAAAGAGAGGGTTAGTGTGAACTAGGCTAAAATTGGTGGGATGTGAATGAGCAAGTTTTTGTTGAAAAGAAGAAACTTGGCTTTGTGGAATGTTGAGTTGTTCTAAAACAGGTTTGGTTGGTATTAGGTAAAATCCAAACTTATCAATGTCTATGTATGTGATACAGGTGTTAGTAGGTGTGGAAATATTGGTATCTAATATAGATATGTGAATAGCCCTTTCCATCACATCTGCATTTGAAGTAAACACATAATGTAAAGGTCTAGCAAAAAAATCAAAATAGCT
This sequence comes from Wollemia nobilis, assembly GCA_028583015.1. Lineage (NCBI taxonomy): Eukaryota > Viridiplantae > Streptophyta > Pinopsida > Araucariales > Araucariaceae > Wollemia > Wollemia nobilis. The sequence continues at coordinate 16,804,731 of JAQPPZ010003361.1, forward strand.
TATCTGTGTCACACTTGTGAGGTTAGCCATAGAAGTGGTTGGAAAAGAGGTAATGCACTCCATGGGTGAAGTGATTTTTCTAGAGGATGCTTGGATTATGATTATGGCTTGGGTTCATGTTGAAACCATAAGCTACTGAGCCAACTAGGGCAGTGAATGTGGGCAATTTGTGTAAAAATATGTGATGATAATGAAAAAGTATATAGAATTAAATAAACAATTGAATCCTATGTCTTGCAACAATGTTTTGATTTGATTTTTTTTATGTGGTTGGTGTGTTTTTATGTGCCTAGACCTAGACTACTATATAGTGTGGATTCCTAAGATGAATGAAAATGAGGATTTTCTGGTGATAAAATCTAGAAACATTGCTCATAGGTTGCTAAAGTGACTATGGGATGAGATAGCATATGGAGATGAAGCCCACCATCACTAATATCAATCAATGGTTGGTGATGAATTCCAACTAACCAATGTTTAATGTAAAGTGTGCAAGTGTGTGTGATTTTTTTTAAAAGTTTTTTTTATCTATGGTGTTCACGCAATGCCAAGAAATACTCTTTTAACTAGCTAATCTAGCAACCAAGAATATTTATATTGAGTTACTCAAAATAACCTAGGGAAAACTGCTTAATATCCACCTTGAATCATCAAGTGACTCCAATAGTGGAGGGTTCACCTAGTTCTTCCACCCTCAATCATTAAGTGATTCCAATAGTGGCAGTACTTCTCGAGTGTGAATGACTTGTTACAACTCATGAAAGTAAAATATGAGATACTTTAGCCTAAAATGCAGCTATTTATGCTTTATTTTCATTTCATTGCAAACAACATACAAAATAAAAGGTAAAACACCACAAATAACAAAAACTTAAACCTGATGTAATGAATTTTTTAGTGCAACTAAGATGGATGCATCAATGCAAATCTATCCTATGTGCAAAATATATGAAGAAATGTAAATGCCTAAGATGCAAAGTGAGTTACTTTTTAAATTGAAAATTAGATATTTTCTTTTGAATCTCTCTGTAAAAAGCAAAGAAAAATGGAGGTGGGATTTGATTTAGGCTTACTAGGAAACCTATGTATTTCTTCCCAACCTTCCTATACATGCTACATAGTCTCCTGAATGTAGTGAGGCATATCGTAGACATTGTGGGGTGTCCCTAAAATTTGGTAGGGCATCTGTGTGACCACAAATCAAATTTTAGTACTCCTAGAAACTATAGTTTCATGATTTTTGCATGATCGAATCTCTAAAAACTTGCAATAGAGACAAATAAAAAATATATATTATATTGAAAAGAAACCCTTTGGGGATCCCACCGTAATTACCATTTTGTAAAGCAAAAATTGACAACACCAATATAACAAATAATAGAACCAACACAAAATGTATTGCACAATGAAGAAAATAATATTGATATTATTGTGGTGGGAGCCTTGATCTCCAATGTTACAATATCATGTGTATTGATACAATGATTACAATATAAGGGTTTAAAAACCCTTGTTTACAAAGAATATTTGGTGTTTGCATCATATTTCATTCCCAACAAGTTGTGGGTGGGCTTGAGTATCCCTATAGGTCCACCCTAGCTGCAACAACCTTTAGAAATATGTTTCCTATAACCTGCAATTAGATCAACAACATAAATAATTTAATAGCATATGTGAATACTCCACTTTGTGAGACCCTCTAAACAATAAAACTATAAACCCTATTGTTGTAAATGATGAAATGAAAGCAAATAACAAGAAAATGTAAGATGTGATGCAATAAAATAATATACCTTGTTGAGATTATACCTATGATTCTCATATATGCTCCTACTTTTATGATATGATGGTGCATGGAAAATTAGAAATATTTGAGGGTTTATTAGCAGTAAAATAGAGGCTAGGAAACACCTTGGAGCATTCTAGGAGGACTGTGAATGCCTTGCAACATTCCTAGAATGCTCAATAGTTTTTATGGTATGTTGGAAGGCATTCAAGTGTGAGGCATCTCCTAGATATTGTGGGGTGTCCCTAAAATGTGGTAGGACATTGGTGCGACCATAGATCAAATTTTGCTACTCCTAGAATTCATAGTTTCATGATTTTTGCATGTTCAAATCTCTAAAAACTTGCAATATAAAAAAATAGAAAAAATAAATTATATTGAAAAGGTATTTAAAGTAAGAAACCCTTTTTTTTGGTAGATAAGATACTATAGCATTAATACCGGGTTTTAAGGTTGACCCAAAACCTTTTACAAAAATTAGCCCAGGGCTGTTGATGAACATGTCCTTACTAAAGATCCTATATATGTAAAATCTACATACCACCAAAGCCATTACATCCGATAAGGCACATAGTCTGTTATAAAAAAAAAACTTCCCATACAACATTTTGGGTATACCTCGAGAAAATACACCTACATCATAATTACAAAAAAAGAAATAGACACAGATCCCTTCCTTGAAACAGTGGAGAAACAAAAAGTTGCAGACACACATAGTAGAGTACTAAAAAAACTCTCACAAGCTCTGTATTGACAGTTACTATTAATTTGGTAATTGCTTTCTTTCGTATATGACATGCTTTGGGACCACATCCCGTATTGGCCAATCAGCCTTGGAGAAGTGAACCTGCTAGCTAGATTTATGGCGGTGGCTATCTGGTGGTCCACATGGCTCTAGTTCAAAGTCTTATATTGCCATTTCTTTCCTGCCCTATGATTATCAACCAACATAAAATTACTAAGATGACTATGAGCCATGTTATTTGATATGTGACTATCCCCATTAGTATTTGTGGTATTTCTAAGTAGAATCCACCAAGACTGATAGCTCGGATAATTTTTATTGTGAGTCCATTTCAAAAAAGATATGGGAATACTCATAGCCTTTGAACTTACAGTGCCTTCCCTGTTGGTAAATTTGACTATAATTATTGGTATTCTTGTTGAATAAGCTCCTCTACTTCACTCGGGACACCGTGTTCCCATTTGAAAAGTCTGTCACCATTGAAACCCAAATTGGCCGTCTTATCAGAAAATTTGTTAGCTTCCTGAAAGACATGTTGGGCTTTTCTATCATGTCTTCCCTGGAAAAGAATCCTAGCCTCTTCAAAAATTCTTTTAATCCTCCAAGGAGGTGTTTTCCAATTATTGAGGAGATTTATAACATGCATAGAGTCTCCTTCTATGATCAAATTGCCTTCTAATTCTTGAGTCATTTGAAGGCCTCTCAACATAGCTCTAGCTTTAGCTTCATTGTTCATCCTTGGTTCCAAATATTCATAAAACACAAGAATTATATTCCCATTATGATAAAGCATTATACTGCTAGTGCCTGCTCTTCCAGGATTGTCCTTAGCCACTCCATAAAAATTAATCTTAAAAAAACCCATAGGAGGTGGTGACCACTTAACATTGGCTCTGGGGTTGACTACCCTGTGCACAAACTCATCTAACAAGGTTAAGCTTAAATATTGAGCAATCATGGTCTCATATAGATGAGGTTTACGACTATCAAAAGGGATAAGGTTTGCATTCTTATTGGCAAAGGATAGGATCCTGGAAATGATAGTTTGATGATCATTGATAGACTCATTAAAGTATCTATGGTTCCTTTATAACCACACCTACCAAAGATAGTGATTGAGACAAATTTTCCACATGTATCTAAGTCTTTGTATTGAAAAGGGGCAAGGCTATTGGACAAAACAATCAAGTACGATGGCTGGTTTAACCCAAGAAATATTGAAGGCTTGAAAAACCTCACTTAGGACAGCTAAGGAAAAATGGCACTCAAGGAAAATGTGATAAATGGTCTCCCAATTAGCCCTACATAGATAACAACGATTAGTGATACAAATACCTTTACACATCATATTATCAATGGTTAGAATTCTTCCTTGGATAACCAACCATGAAAATACTACAATTTTTGGAATTAAATTTTTTATCCAAACCAAGTCCTTTTGGAGGACAAAATCCTCGTCATCAAGTAGAAGCTTGTAAGCTGATTTAACAATGAACTGCCCATTTTTCGTAGGATCTCAGGTCACTTGATATTTCTTGGGTATTATGGGGATAAACTGTTTCCTAAGAATGTTACAAAGATCATTTGATTTCTCTTGAAATCCCTGAATCCTTATTTGTTTTCACTTCATTCTACCTCTGTCCTCAACCATATAATCGAATACTCTTTTTCCAATGAGTTCTTCCATGATATCTTTGATTTGTGCTAAGTTAGGATATTGCGTCAGTGGTTCATCCTTAGCCCACCTATCATTCTAGCAATTTATCCTCTCACCATTGCCTAAAACCCATATTAAACCTTTTTTGATGATTTTCTTACAATTGAGAATTGCTTTCCAAAAAGCAGAACCTCTGATTGGAACTAAGTCACTTAGAAATTCCATATTTTGAAGATACTTTCATTTGATGATAGTTTTCCATTCATTTTCTTCACCGAAAATGAGGCATCATGCCTACTTAGCTAGTAAAGCTAAATTCATATAAGCAATTCTCCTCAGACATAAGCACCCATTTTCCCTAGGTCTGTACACTTTGGTCCATACTACAAGGTGTATCATTTTTTTCTCCTCTGATCCAGTCCATAAAATATCTTTTTGGAGTTTCTCAATTTTTTGGAAAACCTTCACAGGGGCTTTGAAAACGGATATTAAATAGACTGGAATGCTCTAAAGAGAGGCCTTAGTGAGGGTCAAATTTTCTACTTGAGATAGAAGATGACCTTTCCATCCAGCAAGTTTATTTTGAATTCTTTCAATAACCCTGTCCCACATTGACTCTCTCGAATAACCAATGAAAAGAGGGAGACAAAGATACAAAGTGGGGAGGTTTGCTATATCACACCCTAAAATTTATGCAATCCTTCCTTGACTTTGAGTGGGGGTGTTCAAGAAATATAACTTGCTTTTACTAAAATTAACTTTTTGACTAGTAGTGTCCTCGTAGAGTTGTAGGATGTATTTAATTTTTTTGGCCTCAACCACCAATTCCTTAGCCAATAGGAGGTATCATCGATGAATTCTTGGTGAGAAATAGCCCTAGTGAGATATTTTGCATTGATTATTGATATTAGACTTGAAATACAAGCATTTTTTATGGTTCTACATAAATATTATGCCATAATGATGAATAACATGGGGTTTATAGGGTCCCCCTACCGAATTCCTCTGCGACTTTGAAAGTAACCAATAGTTATTCCATTAACCAGAATCGAGAACCATGCTTTAAAAATGCATTCTTTGATCAAATTAACCCATTGATGGTGAAAACCAAACTTAAGGAGGACAGTAATCAGAAAGTCCCAATTTAGCCTGTTAAATGCTTTGTTCATATCAAGCTTGAGGATGGGTGTCCCACCATGATTACCATTTTGTAAATCAAATATTGACAACACCAAGATAACAAATAATAGAACCAAAATAAAATATATTACATAATGAAGAGAATAATAATGATATTATTGTGGTGGAAGCCTTGATCTTCGATGTTACAATATCATGTGTATTGATACAATGATTACAATTGAAGGGTTTATAAACCCTTGTTTACAAAGAATATTTTGTGTCTTTTGCATCATATTTCACTCCCAACAAGTTGTAGGTGGGCTTGAGTATCTCTATTTAGCCACCCTAGTTGCAACAACCTTTAGGATATGTATCCTATAACTTGCAATCAAATCAACAACACAAAGGAGTTAATAGCATATGTGAGGGCTTCACTTTGTGAGACCCTCTAAACAATAAACCTATAAACATTAGTGCTATAAATGATGAAATGAAAGTAAATAATAGGAAAACATAAGTTATGATGCAATGAAATATTATACCTTATCAATATTATACCTATGATTTTTATCTATGCTCCTACTTTTGTGATATTATTGTGCACAGAAACTTGAAAGCATTTAAGGGTTTATTGGTAGCAAAATATAGGCTAGGAAACACCTTGGAGCATTCTAGGAGGATTGTGAATGCCTTGCAGTATTCCTGGAATGCTTAGTAGTTTTAATGGGATGTTGGAAGGTATTTAGGAGTGAGGCATATCCTAGACATTGTGGCATGTTCCTCAAATATGGTAGGGTATTCGTGCAACCATAGATAAAATTTTACTGCTCCTAGAAACCATAGTTTCATGAATTTTGCATGATCAAATATCTAAAAACTTATAATAGAGAAAAATAGAAAACATATATTAGATTGAAAAGTTATTTAAATTAAGAAACCCTTTGGGGTTGTATTGTGATTATCCTTTTGTAAAGCAAAAATTATCAACACCAAGATAAAAAATAACAAAACCAACACAAAATGTATTGCACTATGAAGAGAATAACATTGATATTATTTTGGTGGGAGCCTTGATCTCCAATGTTACAATATCATGTGTATTGATACAATGATTACAATCGAAGGGTTTAAAAACCCTTGTTTAGAAAGAATATTTGGTGTCTTTTGCATCGTATTTCACTCCCAAAAAGTTGTGGGTGGGATTTAGTATCCCTATGGGGCCACCTTAGCTGCAAAAATCTTTAGGAATATATCTCCTGTAAGCTAAAATTATATCAACAAATCAAATGAGTTAATAGCATATGCGAGGACTCCAATTTGTGAGATCGTCTAAACAATAAACCTATAAATCCTAGTGTTGTAAATCATGAAATAAAAGCAAATAATAGGAAATCATAAGATGTGATGCAATAAAATATTATACCTTGTCAATATTATACTTGTGATTTGATCTATGCTCCTAATTTTGCAATCTGATGGTGCATAGACACTCAAAATATTTTGAGGATTTATCAACAGTAAACTAGAGGCTGGGAAACACCATGGAGCATTCTAGGGGGACTTTGAATGCCTTGTAACATTCCTAAAATGCTCAAAAATGTTCATGGGATGCTAGAAGGCATTCAAGAGTGAGGTATATCCTAGACGCTATGAGGTGTCTCTGAAATGTGGTAGGGCATTCATGCAACCACTAAAAAATATTGCTGCTCCTAAAAACTGTAGTTTCATGATTTTTGCATGATCAAATATCTAAAAACTTGTAATAGAGATAAAAAATATATAGATTATATTGACAAGGTATTTAAAGTAAGAAACCCTTTGTGGGTCCCACCGTGATTGCCATTTGGTAAAGCAAATATCGATAACACCAAGATAACAAATAATAGAACCAACACAAAATCTATTGCACAATGAAGGAATAATAATAATATTATTGTGATCTAGGTGTTGTAGGTGAGTTGGAGAGGAGAGGGTAATCCTCCAAGGGAGGTCCCAGGTTCAAATCTCCACCCTACCAAAAAGCTGAATTGGGTATCCAAAATCCAATTGATAATATTGGTGCAGGCAGGGTCAGGTGCAACCCTCGGGTGACTCTGTCGGTGTAGAACCCCCTATTCATGGTATCTCAGACCAATGCGGCTACACAAGGGGTTTTTCACTTTAAAAAAAATAATAATATTATTGTGGTGGGAGCCTTGATATCTAGTGTTACAATATCATGTGTATTAATACAATGATTACAATCAAAGGATTTAAAAATCGTTGTTTACAAAGAATATTTGGTACCTTTTGCAATGTATTTTAATCCCAACATGTTGTGGGTGGACTTGAGTATCCCTATGGCACAATCCTAGCTACAAAAACCTTCAATAATATGTCTCCTATAACATGCAATCAGATAAACAACACAAAGGAGTTAATAGCATATGCAAGGGCTCCACTTTGTGAGACCCTCTAAATAATAAACCTATAAACCCTAGTTTTGTAAATTATGAAATAAAAGCAAATAATAGGAAAGTGTAAGATGTGATGCAATGAAATATTATACTTTATTGATATTATACATACGATTCTGATCTATGCTCCTACTTTTATGATCTAATGGTGCACAAACACTCACAAATATCTAAGGGTTTATTGGTAGCAAGCTAGAGGCTGGGAAACATATTGGAGCATTCTAGGAGTATTGTGAATGCCTTGAAGCATTCCTAGAATTCTCAATAGTGTTTTTGGGATGTTGGAAGGCATTCAAGAGTGATGGGAAAGTGTTGCAGAACCTTCGATATGATTTGTGAGGATTTTATGGTGATGGCAAAGGAGGATATGATAGTGACAAGGAGTGAGGATGGAGGTGAAATGCTAGGGTTTTAGGACACAATGAATATTATGGGAATGAAAATCTTAAGAGGAATGCTTAACATTTCAAATGACCACTTAACCTTATTCACAAAAGTGAATGCTCTTTTATAATCTACCTTTCATATGCTAGGGTTTCAACGACACCAACATGTAGTCAATATTAAAACATAATGGATGGCTAAGATTATAACTTTAGTATGTAACACAAATCAGGTTGAACGGATGGTTGAGATTAGATCGTGATGAGTGGTTGTGATTTATTTACATATATATATTTATATTAAATATATATTAATATAAAATATTTATATATAAAATATAAATATATAAATAAATAACGGATCGTTATGACTAGAAATTGTGGATGGATGACAAGTGGCTAGGTTTTGGTGTCTACACACACATGAAAAATGGAGCTATAAAATAAGAGTTATGAGCTCTAAAAGTTGACTATAGGTTTCAGAAAACAGGGACAACAAGCATGTTTTCACAAATGAATAGAATAGAATGTTGTTTTTATTCCAAATGAACTATAAAGTACTAACAAGATTTATCCATAAAATTCTATAACTTTATTATTGTATTTTACATTTATAAGAAAGAAAATAATGTTACAACACTTCATTTCACATTCTAGGAAGTCCAACAGTCATGGTGACTCTTGAAGGTCTGTAGAAACTTCTGGGCTTCTTCAAATTTATGGGAGAAATTTTGCCTTTCTCTTCCTTAGAAAGCTTCAATATCCAACATAACCCCCCTTGATTCAGAGTGGTGAGACAAGTTTATCTCTCAATATCAAAAATTATTATTTATTGACACTTTTGGTAAAAATGTCTACAAGTTTATTGGTGTTGCAATATTTCAAATCTACAACCTTATTTTACACCACGTATCTTATGAAATGAATATTTAAATCAATATGTTTACTTTTACTAAGATGAACTGAATTTTTTGCAATCTTGATTGCACTTGTGTTGTCACAAAAAAATGTTGTAATATTTTGAACATCACAAATCTCTTCAAGTACCTTTCTCAATGAAAGTGCTTTTGTACATAAAAAAGCAACAATACTTTACTTCTTTGAGATCCATGTTATCACTCCTAAATCAAGTGAAAAATAATTTCCAAAATTTGATTTTCTATCATCCAAGAAAATTCCCCAATTTGAGTCACTATATCTAACAAGCTCCATTTTATTGTTAGCATCATAATGTATGCCAAAATTCAAGGTTCCTTTGAAATACCTCAAGATTCTCTTGGTTTTTCTCATGTGGTTTTGTGAAGGTTCATTCATATACTTTGATACAAGTAAAACTAAAAATGCAATATTAGGTCTTGTTGTAGTAAGGAAAATTAAGTTGTCAACAATGCTTCTAAATAATTTTTCATAAAATTTATCTTCTCCATAATCTCTACAAAAGACTTCTCCATGTGGCATAGGTTTCCAAACTGGTTTGCAATTTTCCATATCATATTTCTTCAACATATCTTTTGCAAATTTTGACATACAATTAAAATTTTTTCCATCGCCTTGATGTACTTCCACACCAAGAAAGTATTGCATCAGTCCTAAATATTTCATATCAAATTCCTTCATCATAGCATGCTTAAATAATTCATAATATTTGAACTACTTCCCATGTAGATCAAATCATAAGCATATAGGCACACAAGAAAAATATCATCACATTAATTATTGAAATAGAGTGTGGGGTCATTCATACTTTTCTTGAAACCATAATCTTAGAAGTACCCATAAATTCCTGAGTACCATGCTCTAGTGCTTGCTTTAGTCCATACAGTGCTTGCTTCAATTTGTAAACATGGTTTTCCTTTTCGTCTACTTTAAATCCTTGAGGTTGTTGAACATAAACCTCCTCATATAGATAACCATTCAAGAATGCAATTTTCACGTCCATGTCTTGTCAATAGTGCCAATGAAAGAGCCATCTATATTGTCTCGTCTTGCAATAGGTGCAAATGTTTCTTCATAATCCACACCATATATTTGAGTGAATAAATTTCCAACCAACCTTTATTTGTATCTTTCTATGATTCTGTCATTGTTAAAAAAATTTGTATAGACCGACTTGGATACAAAAATCTTCTTGTCCTTGGGAAATTACACAAGTTCTCAAGTGTCTTTTTTTCAATGGACTCAATTTGTTCTTTTATTGCTTGAACCCAAACATAATTAATAAAAGCATTTTCATAACATGAAGGCTTCAAACCAGATTCAGAAAATAAAGCATAATTCACCAACTCACCTTTTGGTTCTTCTTCATCATCACCATATATTTGGAGATTTTCCAACCTTAAAACTTGATCCAACTCTTGCAATTGGATTTTTGTTAACCTCCTTTGAAATTTCTTGTCCATCATTTGGATGGATAGATGTACTTTGAGTATTCCGTTTACTTTATTTTTATTCTTGGTGGGACTTGTAGATGAGCTACTTGTGCATGAAATTGGTGTAGTCTCCTTTGAACTTGTTGATGGGATGCAAGGTGGGCTTGAAGTAGAGAGAATATTTGGAGGTTTTACCCAAATGTATTATCTTGTTCAACATCAAATATTTTATCTACAATTTTTTTATGAATATACACTCCCCATTCATCAAAAATTACATCTCTAGAGACTATAAACTTGTGAGTTTTTGGATTATATAGTATACGTACCTTGTTTTAGAATATCCCACAAGAATTCTTGGCTCACTCTTGGGGTCCAACTTCTTTCTCACTTCATAATTCACATGTGTATATGAAGACAATCAAAAACTCTCAAATGACTTATAGTGGGTTATGTGTCATACCATGCTTTATATGCAGTCTTCTTGTGTAGTGCTCTTGTGGAGCATCTATTGAGAATGTACACTATTGTATCAACTACATAATACCAATAAGAATTACTTAAACCTTTTGTCTTCAACATGCTTCTTTCCATTTCTACAATGGTTCTATTTTTATCTTAGCTACCCCATTTTTTTATGGTGTATATGTGGTAGTGAGTTGCCTCTTGATTCCATATTGTTTGTAAAAATCATTAAACTTATTTGAACATAAATCTCCTCCATGGTCAGTTCTCAAACACTTTATTTTATATCCACTTTCATTATCAACCAATATTTTGAAAATATTGAACATGCCAAAAGCTTCATCCTTATGTTTCAAAAAATACACCCAACACTTCCTTGAAAAATTATCAATGAATATGATAAAATATGAATACTTACCTAAAATTTGTGTTTGCATAGGTCCAAAAATATCAAAATGTATAAGTTGGAGTGGATATGAGGCCCACCATGCACTTCCTTTTGGAAAATCCTTTCTTCCATGCTTTCCAATCACACATGCTTCACACACACCTGTGTGCTCTCCAAACTTAGGTAGTCCATTTACTATGTCTTGTGAAGACAAAAATTCTATATTTCTAAAATTAAAGTGTCCAATCTAATTTGCCAAACTTATTTCATATCTTCAAGTGTCATGTGTTCCATGTTCATACTTCATTTTCCTCCAAAATTCAAAGGAAAAATCTAGTTAATTATCATAGGAATAATGGTGATCATATGGTTCCTATTATTCTTATCATAAATTATACATTCATTGTTATCAAACACAAATATATAGCTCTTTTTACAATTTGTACAAAACTCAACAAATTATTATTCAAATTGGAAGCATAGTAGATATCATGATTTTTCTTTGTACCTTCTTTAGTGCCAACCTCCATGGCAAATTTTGCATCCACATCCAAAGAATTATTGTTCCCAAGAATGATCTTGGTCTTGAAATTATCATTCACATCAACAAATAAGTATTTATTTCCATTCATGTGGTTGGAACAACTGGAATCTAGATACCAAACTTGTTTACTAGTTTTTTCAGCCATAGCACTAGTAAAAAACAAATTACCTTGTGCAAATTTAACATCACGTACATAGTGGGCTATTTTATATCCATTTGTGGTATTCACTCTAAAATATAATAAAGTGTGGCCCATTTTATGACAATTGTAGCATTCAAAATTTTTATTATCCCTTCCATGTCCTCTTCTAGAAGTAACAACTCCTCTTTCTCTTCCTCTACCTATTGAGTAATTTTAATTTCTTCCTGTTCCATGTGCTTGTTTACTTGTGCTTAGACCATATTCATCATTATATAAAAAAATTAGTTTAGAATTAAAAGCATTATCCTTATTTTATTTACTATTTTCTCTTAGTCTTTCCTCATGTGAGATAATATTACCAACTAGACAACCAAATTCAAGTGTAGACAAATATTTACTCTCCTAAAAAATTATTGCAAAATGATTCCATTTAGGGGTAAGCGATATTGATACCTTATTCAAAACTACCTCTTTCTTCAAGGTCTCTCCAAGGGTGCCCATCTTGTTCAACAACTACTTCACTCTAACACAATATTAACCCACATTTTCAACCTCTTTCATCTACATATTCTCAAAATATTTCTTCATGGACTGCAACTTAACCAATCTCACTTGGTTAATTGCTTGGTAAACCTCTTGAAGATACTTCTAAGCCTCCTTGGGTGATGGAGTAGTAATAATACATTAAAATAAACTCTTGTCAAGAGTAGACTAAATATGGTAAAGGACTAATGAATTCTTCTTCTTTGCTTTCCTTTTTGTTGTCATATTATTTCCTTGTAATGAGTTTCAATTAGGTGATTATTCATTACCACTCTCTACTATCTCTTCCAATTAACATTTTTTCATATTTATGCTCCAATAATCATAATATTACCTATGAATGTGTAATAAGTGGTTGAGGTTGGCCATGTTACATACCAAACATAATATAGCGATCAGCTATATTATGAAAGATTTCATTTGATTATATAAATCCAATTGTTTTGTTTTAAATCATTTATCATCTTTTATTCTCATATTTCATTTGCGTTCTCGCATATAAGCCTTTACGGTGGGATCTGCCCTCCTAGTGGCGATATTCATTTCATTAATTCATCCTTCACTGATTTACTTGTATACTTCCGTTGTCGTCTATATTCACTGTTATATTTACGTTCAATAAGTTGTGTTTCCATGCATTTGGGCGAGGGAAGGTAAGGAAGACCTTACCAAGTGGTATCAGTTTCCATCCGGTCCTAAAGAATCCGTAGGCATCCACCGCATTTCGCAGACATCTACATTCCAATTTACAAGTGTTCAGCAGGCGTACTCCAGTTTACAAGCGTTTCGTAGGCATCCACGGGGCATTTCCAGTTTTAATCCACTGATAGCAAGATAAAGCTTACCGACAGCCATGGAATATTAAATCGCATCATGCAGGAGAGAACGCAAGCTTAAACCATGAAAAGAAACACCAAAATTGCCAAAAATCTGATGAAAAATTGCATCAGTTTCTTCCGAGGTCGTTGCCAATCAAATCGCATTAAAATCACGTATTATACACCAAGGCTAAGGTTGTTTATTAAATTTAATTCGTGATGTCATCGTGGATATATATATTTTTTTGGGCGTCTCCATTTATCCCACACTGAAGGTGTGGATTTCGTGATACCATTTAAAAATAGAAACACCATTAGTTAGTGTTGTGGCCTTGGTCACACGCCTGCCTCCTCGTGTTTTTCTTCTGTTTCCTTGCTGTTAGTTGTCACATCTATTTTTGTCGTGTCCTCATTCATCCTTGTTCGTTGTCAGTTGTTAGTTCCCCCATTCCTCACTGTCATTTCCTCGTTCACTATCAGTCGGTCCGTTCCTCATAGTCGTTCCATTCCTTGTTGTTAGTTCCTCGGCTCCTCACGGTCAGTCGGTCCGTTCTTTGCTATCGTGTCCTCATTCGCTGTCCATCATTCTGCTCCTTACTATCTGTGTCCTCACTGTCAGTCTGTCGGTCAATCATGTCCTGTCGCTGTCAGTATTTTGGTCAGTCTGCATCCCACGTCTGGTCATGTTGGTCAATTTTTCATGTTAGCAGTGTCCTATCATTGCCAATTGAGGTCAAGTGATTTACATTAAATTTAGTGAAGTCAAGGGGTAGAGCTACCTTAAATTTCGTGTCATAGTTGGTGCGACAGTTGAAGCGAAATCCAAATTTTTTCCAAATTCAACCAAATTTTGTAGAAATTGAAGCTCAAGGATTACTAAGTAGGAAATTTTGAACAGTGCATGAGTAGAAGTTGGATCAAAGGATCTGATGGTCGATTAACAAGCTCAGAAGCTCCCAACAAAGAAAATTCAAACATAAGAAGACCTCATCGAGGCCAAGGTACAAATAATTCTCCTTCTCCTTTCAAATTGGCAGTTATAATTCGAGTCATCCACTGGTTGACCCCATGGCTACTAACCCTCCCCCAACTCATGAAAATGTCACACAAGGAGAATCAAGCAACTCTGCCATTACCACTGATGAAGCTCTTCGACTCTTACTAGATGGTATGGCCCAACTTAATATCAAAATATCTAACTGTTGGACACACAAACTCGACCTAATCCTAATGCTAATTCCTAAAATCACTATCACGAACAAAGGAACGAGGAAAATAATGACCAAGATGAAAATTAGGAGCAACAAAGAGGCAATCCGAATAATTATAGGAATCACCTTCATCGACAGAGATATAACCAATATCAGGATAGGGATATGGGTTATCACCAACCGAGAGGCCCTAATAATTTTCCATGCATTGATATGCCCACTTTTGAAGGTCATGATCCTCGTGGTTGGATAGCAAATATGGAAGGCATTCTAGACTTATACTAATTAGGAATTCTGATAAATTCCCTTTCACGACATCAAAATTAGGTACTGAGGCTTACCAATGGTTCGTATGGCTTAAATGCGAGAAAGGAGCTACTATTTGCTGGAATAATTTCACTACCTATTTTTTAGAAAGATTTGATGAAGGAGCTACATCATCATACACAGTAAGACTGTTATCTCTTAAACAAGAAAGATCAGTTAGTGAGTTCGTCTCCGAATTCACCAGTTTACTACCATATGCATTACACCTCAGTCCAGACACAGTGGTAGGAGCTTTTCACAATGGATTGAAAGAAAATATTAAGGTGGAGGTGGACATTCAAAATCCAACCTCATTGAACGATTGCATAAGAATAGCCAAGCTAGCTGAGAAGAGAATTCAGATGTATACACAACATGAAACTTATAGTCATCCTTCGTATGGCAACAACTCTTTTCACAAAAATGATCAACCATCAAGATACTTCTGCTATAAATGTCACAATCACCATCCCAGAGAACAAGCATGTGCACAAAAACAAAACTTTCATATTTAATGCACTCAATATGAAGGAGAAGAGGAAGAAGCATACCACCAGGAAGAACCTATTCAAGAACTATCGATTGTTCTAGACAAGAAGGAAGAGGATACAATGGCTATTTTTGTGCATGACCTCATGGGGTTAACAACCCACCATACAATCAAGGTACTAGGATTTATCTGCCAGAAAAAGGTGAATGTGCTAATTGATTCAGGCAGTAGCCACAATTTTATCGACATCAAAACAACAAAAGGTTTGAATTTATTCATTAACTCTTCCAACAAAGACAAATTCTAGGTTCTAGTAGCCAACGGGTTGAATGCTCAATGTATTGGGAGAACATCTCAAGTTTCCATTAAAATGGGAACTTATACATGGTATGGATCTCTCTTCGTAATGAATTTAGGGAACTCTGATGTCATTTTGGGAGTCGAATGGTTGGAAACACTAGACACGGTTAGCTTCAATTTCAAAAAATTATTTGTGGAATGGAAGGAAAATGGATGGGTCATTCGCTTACAAGGTATTACTACTCCCCCATCACAGATGGTGAGCTCTCATAGTATGGAGAAAATATTAAAAAAGGGTGGATACGGATTCATAGCTCAAATTAATTGTTTGGAAAAGCAATCTCGAGCAACTTTGGGTATTTCTGCTCCAGATTTACGGGACATCGTAGCACATTACGAAGAGGTCTTCCAAGAACCAAAGGGACTACCTCCCAAAATATCCCATGACCATGCCAGAAAGTGTCTCAAGAAGGTGATTGGCCAAAAAGTGAAATCTCAGTCAGAAGTACCAATACTAGATGCATAAGGGCATATATATCTCCAGCCAGAAGCAGTTCTACAAAGCAGAACACGCATACGGAGCTCTCGTCACATCCAAGAATTTCTCATAAAATGGTAGGGCCTACCAGATGAAGAGGCTACATGGGAACCTGAAAGGATTTTCCAAACATTTCCAGCTTTGAGGACAAAGCTTTTCGAGGAGGGGAGTCATGTTACATACCAAACATAATATAGTCGTCGACTATATTATGAAATATTTCATTTGATTATATAAATCCAATTGTTTTGTTTTAAATCATTTATCATCTTTTATTCTCATATTTCATTTGCATTCTCGCATATAAGCCTTTACGATGGGATCTGCCCTCCTAGTGGTGATATTCATTTCATTAATTCATCCTTCACTGATTTACCTGTATACTTCCGCTGTCGTCTATATTCACTGTTATATTTATGTTCAATAAGTTGTGTTTCCACGCATTTGGGCGAGGGAAGGTAAGGAAGACCTTACCAGGCCATTAGAATCAAACAACAACAAATGAAGATTTTCTTCAATTAACTTGTCCAAGAATTTGATCAATTATTAGAATGAACACAAACCAAAGTTAAATCAAACCCAAAAAACAACCAAGCTCTGATACCAAATGAAGTAAATGACCCAAAAATTAAGAGCACCAAAGTGCAACAAAAATACAACAAAAAAATGCAACAACAAAAAATGCAGCAACATAGGATAGTCTAAATTTTAGGGACCAAAACTTCTCAAAATTTTATGAAATTTTAGTTTTTAATTCTACACAAAAAAAAAAAATTTACAATGGTTTATCACATGGGAGAAAGGGAGCTATAAAAAAAAAAGTTACGAGCTCTGAAAGTTTACTATTGTTTCAAAAAACAGGGACAACAAGCATGTTTTTCACAAAATAAATGGAATAGATTATTAATTTTAATTCCAAATTAACTCAAAAGTATTACAAAAATTTATACACTATATTATACAGCTATAATACTCTATTTTATGTTTATGAGAGATAAAATTATATTACAACACTTCATTTCACATTCTAGGAAGTCCAACAATCATGGTGACTCTTCAAGGCCTATAGAATCTTTTGGACTTCTTCAAATTCATGGGAGAACTTTTGGTTTTCTCTTTTTTAGTCAACATAAATATCCAACAATAATTTGTGTAGAATTTGAATATTTTTAAAATAAATGGTCATATGAAGAAAATCAAGTAGTATTGAGGGAGATAAAACCCTATGAAGTCAACCATTTGTAATAAAGGTAGTGAAAAATTTTCAAGTCACAAGAAAACAAAATTATAGATATTTATCAACTTAGTTTTGGATTATGGGAGGAGCAACAAAGGGATAGGGCATCATCAAAGGACATTCTATATATGCATAGAATTTTTTTAGCTAATTTTCATTTATCCCTTCATTTTATTTGAAGTTTTTCATGCAAATTATTGTAGGTTTATTTTAAAATAATATAATCCCTATATGATATACTGGTAAATTTAAGTAGATGTTTAGTCATAATGTCCTTATCATAGATATTATATAGATAAATCCTTATAATCATACCTAGTAGTAGAGGTTAGGGAGGACATCATAGAGAAACAATCCTCATTGTTCAAAGATAGGTAGTCATTGGTAAATTTAATAGGTCTTGTTAAGGGCATTGACTCTAAGAAAATTTATTTATAGGAGATGAAAGTCTCCAATAGTGAGTTTATCCTTTCTTTCCAAAGGTTTCTTCCTAGATATTTTTTGTTCCAAGGAGGAAATAAATAGAATTTTGAAAGGAGGTCCTTGGTTTATGGGAAGAGCAGGACTCTTTCTTACCTATTGCTTTGAAGGATTTACACCTAAAAGCATAAATATATTCCTAGTACTAGTCTGGATCAAGATGTATGGTTTTCCCATTGAATTTTAGGAAATGTATACCTTCAAAGAAATAGACAACGATCTGGAAGAAATCCTTTATATTTAAAAAAAAATAAAAGACATAGTCTTGTCTATTTATGCCCAAATATTGGTCATGATTGATATTAGTAAAACATTACGAGAATCAATAATTCTTAAGTATGGGGGTAAGTTGTGGACCCAAAACATGGACTATGAAAATATATCTTTTATATGGAGAATATGTCATGAGGTGGGGTGTATTGAGAGATCACTCCCAAAGAAGAGTCTATTAGAAACACATGTAGAAAATCATAAGAGAAAATTACAAATGGATATGGATGAGGATGGTTTTCAATTTCCAAAAAATACGTCCAAAACATTGAAAGTGAATAAATAATGTAGACCAGTAAGTAAGGATATTGGAAGAAAAAACCAATTCTTTTGAGGTTTTAGCCTATGAACAAAAACCAAATCATAGCTTGGAGGACACTGTATAATAGGATCACAATATTAACAAGGAATGATCTACGTAGTGTAAACCCAATTTAGGGATGAACATTCTTTCTAAACCTAAGGAATATACCTCAAGATATTTTGAATACTACACCATTCATGAGAAGGAATATGGTAGATAAATTGTAGTGTTAGATGTTAATACCTCTACCATTAATAAGGAAATACCAAAAAATGAGTAATATAAGTCAAAAGCTTCCTTAGAAGAGCCAAGAGGATATATTTAGTGAAAATAAAAGTTGTGAAATAATATTTAAGAATAGAATAATAAGACCTACCCCTGACACTAGCAAGGAAAAAAGAGAAAAACCTTTAAATTATCAAGCAATAACTAGGGAAGCAAGAGCAAACATAGATAAAGAAAAATAATCTAAGTTGGTCAAATTTATCTTTACCAAACAATAAAATGATATTGATAATTCATAGGAGGGGCTAGAAACCCCTAATGATACATTATTACCATATCATAGAACATAAGGGATGTTAGTTACCTCTCAAAGCAAATATGTATCAAACACCTCTATTTAAGTAATAAACTTGATATTCTTTGTATCTAGGGAAGTAAAATGAAAAATAAATAAGTTTCAAAAACCATGAAAGCAATATGGATAAGATGTAAATGGGATGTTATGGATTCAAAAGGAGTGATAGGGAGAATTCTAAAATTTAGGAATCCAGTTAGTACTTCCTATGAAATCATTCATAAAACTAGGCATTGAATAACCTTATTAGTCACATGCTACTTTGTAGATATTCATTTCATCCATTGTAATGTGTATGGACCTATAACTTAGTTATGTAGATCAAAATTAGGGACTAGTATTGAAGCCTTTATGTGAAGTAAATACCAAGAAACTTGATTCATGATCATAGGAGATTTTAAGCCATAGCCAAGCTAGATAAAATTTTTGGGAGAATTACGAAAGTAACCCAAAGTATGAGCGATTTATTAGATTTAATTCAAAATAATAATCTACGGTATGTTGATTTTGAATAGTACAACTATACATGTACTAATAATAGGATAGACCATAACCTAATAGAAGAAAAATTGGATATATGCATACTCTCAAGTCATTGATTAGATGAAGGGACTTGTGCTAAATTAATATCTTGAGAATAATTGGTTTATATCACTAGCTAATAAGAGTTAAAATAGTGGAAAGTGAATTAAAAATATATCTTATTTTTAATAAAATCATATGTGGTAATATACTCCTCAATTTGTTGATATGATAGTGCAAACATAGAATTATTTAGGAAACAATGGGTTGTATACACTTTCAAAACAAATTAAATCAATGACATAGATTAAAAGAATTGAAGAATACTTTTAGTTATATTTTTGAGAAGAAAGAACTAAAATAGAAACTTTCAAACTTTTAAAATATGAGCACAATAAACAAATCTTAGAGGAGAAGGAGTTGCTTAGTGAATATCATAATATTTTTAGTAAGGGAGAGAAATTTTGGAGATTAAAATCAATATAGACTTGGTTAAAAGGAAATAAAAATACAAAAAAAAAAATCATAGGAGGACAATAGTATAGAGATCTACATCTAGAATTAGTATAATTAAATTACTAAAAGGGGTTTGGATTGAATATTGAAGCAAATTTGAAAAGGAAGCAAGGATTTTTACTAGAATATTCTAGGATTGAAGGAGATTGAAGTTCTTAATGATAAGCTATTGCAATAAGTACCTTAAATTATAATATTTGAATACAATAACAAACTCATGGATTCTATTACTCTAGAAAAATTTCATTAAGATATTTTATCTTTTTATAAGGATAAATACCTAGGTTTGGATAGACTCTCTCCAACAGTATATCAACATAACTATGAAACAATTAAGTCTTCTTTATTAGTGGTAACATAATAGTATAGGGTAATTTTGAGCATGCAAATGACACATTGTCTAAGCAACATACTTGGAATAGAGATCTATTACCTCTTGAAAGGGAAGAATTTCCCTCAAGGTTCTGGTATGCTAGGTTTTGGCTAGTGCAAATAGAATTAAAGGTCAATGATAACGATTCCTTTAAGGGGTATTCATGATTGCTCTTTTAGTTTCTTGAAAAGAAATTTGTGCTTCCCTAGTCCATACAGTTTAGAGGTCAAACTATTTTTGCAAAACAAAAAATAAAATTTCTCAAAAAAATTATCTTTCCAAATAAAGACTTCAACTCCTTCTTACTTCTAGGGAGGGGAATCTTTTGAATTTCTTCAACTCTATATGGGTCAATAGAAATAATAACTTCAAAAATGATATGCCCTAATGACTTTCCTTTTGTAACTCCAAAAATGCACTTTTTTGGATTCAATGAAATTACATGCTCTCTACATCTTTGTGGTACCTTTCTTAAGTCTTACACATGGTTTACACACATATTAGAAAATATAGGAAGATCATCCACTTAAATCATAATGTATTTCCCAATGATATATTTGAATGCAATGTCCATATCCCTTTGTAAAGTTGCTCCTACATTGATTAGGTAAAATGACATCCTCCTATATTCAAATTTTACTCACTTGGTAGTAAATGTAATTTTAATCATATCTTGCCATCATTTGAGAGCCATTCAACATTTACAATATATCATCCAAGGAAGGGAGAGGATAGTTATCCTTCTCATATGCTCTAATAATATTTCTAGAGTCTATACACAAGTGTATTTACCCATTCTTCTTATTAAAAAGAACCAATTTGGCAACCCAAGTAGAATATCTTACCAAAACACTAATGTGGGCTCCCAACAACTTTTGTATTTCTTTAAAATTGAGGGATTCCAACAAAGGATTAATGGGTCTCTACTTATGTTGAAAAGCTTTCATCCTTGGATTCATTGGAATAATGTGGGTAATGATAGATGCATCATAAGTTTTCAAATATTTATAGATCTATGCTATGACATCTTTGTAATATTTTAATGCTTGGATTATTCCCTCCTTTGTTCATTAGTGCAAGATTTTCCCAAGAATATATTTTGAGGGTTTTCAGCACTTTCCAAATTATAATATTTATATAACTATTATTTAGTTGGATCGGTATATTATTTAGAAGTATGATAATCCATATGAAATAGGTTTTTCAAATAAACCATACCTTTAGGAATAGTGTTTATCTTCAGATTCAGTTCACCTTATTCATCGAACTCTAGATAACTTTTTATCTTTCTCATCTATGATATGAGCTTCAAATATACCTGAGTTAGTGATAAAATATACTATATGTCTATCATTATCAAACACATAAATTTCTTGGACATTTTTTAGTATGGAGGGATTGACAACTAGTTCCATTGAGAACTATTTTATCTTAGAATGGGTAACTAGTTCTAGAGTGCTTGTTGTTGTTGCTAATGAATTTGTAGTGTGATTATTTTTGCATGAAATAGTTTGAATATCAAAAGCACCAAATCCTTTTATTAAATACTATACTTGGCTATGATAATTTGAGAGATGTTTTCATGATAGACATACTAGTTTCGCACTTGCTTGATAAGCAATTTAGAGCAATATCAATGAGATTTAGTAAAATAATATTAACGGGATTCTATAAACTTAATTGGATATGGGAGTCTACACTATGGCAATAGAAACAAAATATAAGGAGAGTAATCAAGTAGAACAAACCCCACCAAGCAAACAAAAAATAACTGAAGACTAGATGTGGAATCTCAAGTTTGATGGATAAAAGTGTAATCCTCTATTGATAATTTTAGCTCAGATCATAGATGAATAAGTTGAACTGAATTTGAATACAAACACTATTATAAAGGTATGGTTTCTTTGTAAATCTTATTTGATATAGATTTTTTTTTTATTATTATTATATATATTTTTTAACATGGTGGAATCGATAGCCGCCACGAATCCGGGTAAGCTGTCCAACTTTTATGGCCGCCATAATATTCTCGTGCTGTCCATCCTAAAAGCCACCACATAGATCTTCATGCAGTTTGCTCCTATAACCGCCATGCCACAATCATTTTAAACCTTTTACGCCGTTGAAAGCACTAGGAAAGGGACAAGCATTCAATCCGACAAGGCCCGAGATTTGAACCTTGGACCTCCGCCCCCTTATGGGGTTTGGATGAACCAATTGGTCTACACCTCGGACCTTGATATAGATTATCATATTTGAAAATAATAGATTTTTCCATATGAAAAAGAGTTATATAAATCTTATAATTTGGGAACTAAAAACCCTCAAAATGACTTCTTAGGAAGAGTTTGCACTGATGAAGAAAATGAGGAAATAATCCAAGCTTTAAAATATTACAAATATGTCATAGAATGGAGCTACAGAGATTTGAAAACCTATGATGCATATATCATTACCCACATTATTCCGTTGAATCTAGGGATGAAAAAAAATTCAGCAAAAGAAAAGACACATGAATCTTTTGTTGGAATCCCTCATTTTCAAAGAAATATAAAAAATGTTTGTATCCTGCATTAATTTTTTGGTAAGATATTCTACTTGGATTGTCAATTTTGTGCCTATTCATAAAAAGAATGAGAAAATGCACTTATGTGTAGAATTTAAAAATCTTAATAGAGCATCTAAGAAGGATAACTATCCCCTCCCTTCCTTGCATAAAATATTTCAAATGGTGAATGACTCTAAGATGATGTATTTTCTAAACAATTACTCAAGGTACAATAAGATAATGGTAGACCCCTAGAATAGGATTAGAACTATATTTACTACTAAGTGGGGAAAATTTATATATAGGAGGATGTCATTTGGTCTAATCAATGTAGGCACAACTTACCAAAGGGCTATGGACATTTCTTTCAAGGATATCATTAGGAAATGCATTACGATTTATATGGATGATTTTATTATCTTTTCTAAGATGTGTGTAAACCATTTGGAAGATGTAAGTAAGGTACTACAAATATGTAGAGAGCATGGAATTTCATTGAATTCAAAAAAATGCATTTTTAGAATTACAAAAGAAAAGATGTTAGGGCATATAATTTCTAAAGCTATTATTTATATTGACCTATATAGTGTTGAAGCAATTCAAAAAATTCCCCTCTTTGGAAGTAAGGAGTTGAATTATTTTTTTGCCAAGTTTAATTTTGTGAATAAAATTATTTTGATTTTGCCAAAATAGTTCAGCCTTTAAATGCAATGCTAAAAAAGGATACCAATATTGTATGGACTGGGTAAGTACAAACTACTTTTAATGAAACTAAAAGAGCAATTATGAAGGCCCCTTAAAGGAATAATTATCAATGACATTTGAGTCTATTGCACTATCCAAGAACTGGTATACCCTAACCTTGGGGAAAATTCTTCCCTTTGAAGAGGGAATATATATTTTTTCCAAGTATGTTGGCATACCTTTGACAATGTGTCATTTGCATGCTCAACCTATAAAATAGTACATACTATATAAAATAAATGCAACATATCTATATTTGTTTTTTGGTAAGTAAACATTTTATTAAAATGGGTTTTTAAAGGAACCCCAAAACCTTGATATATCAGCAACAAAAAATTGCTAAGGGCAAGTATTAGAAAGGATGTAATATATCTATCTTGATTCCAAAAAATGAAGTAAAATTATTTTATTCATTTAAGCCCATAAGCTTATGTAATATGACATATAATATAATCTCCAATGTGATGGAAAATCGATTAAGATTATTATTAAAAAATATATTTTATAAGAGCAAGGAGTATTTGTGAAAGGGAGATAAATTCTAGATAATATTATAGTATCTCATGAATTAATGCATTCAAAAAGTTCTAAAAGAGAGCAATTATCTTAAAACTTAATATGAATAATATCTATTATAGGGTTAAATCAGATTTTATTTTTATAGTATTAGAAAATATTGAATTTGAGAAGAAATGGGTTAGATGGATTAAAGTTTGTGTCCTTATAAAATCATATTCATTTCTCGTCAATGGGATAGTAATATAATCATTTAAAGTCAAGAGGGGTCTTAAAAAGGGATAGATCCTCTATCACCATATATATTCATTATTATGGCAGAGGTATTGGGAAGGAACATACCTAGGAACACCACCCATCAACAATTTATAGATGGTACAACCCTTTTTTGAATGGCAAGGAAAATTTGAGTCTAGAGCTTTGAATAACTTATTAAAGGAATGTGAAAGAGCATATGGGCAAGAATTTAGAAGGAAAGAATCTAAAATTTACTTCCTAAACACTCCATCTAGAATTAGAGTATGGCTAAGTGGGTTACTTCAAATGGATAAGATAAATTTACCAACAACATATCTAGGGATGCCCTTATTTGTGAGGAGAATGAGGATATAATTATGGAATCTAGTTATAAGTAAAGTTTAGAATAAACTACCAACATATAAAGGTGGATGATTATCATTGGTAGGAAGAGTGCAACTAATTAAATCAGTTTTACAAACCATTTCAACATATAATGTGTCCTTGCATATTATGCAAAATTAGGTAGAAAAGGTTTAATATATATTATGCATTCATTTTTGTGGTAAAATTCACATGATAAAATATTTTTTTCTTTGTTGCAATGGAGCAAGGTGTGTCATGCTAAAACGAGAGAAAATTTTAGTTTAAGAATTCTTACAGATGTAAACTTAGCTTTAAGGGGAAAAGTAATTTGGAGATTATACAAAGAGAGTCAAAGACAATGGGTAATAATTCTTCTAAGTGAATGTGTTGAGCCCAATGAATAAAGCTTAATATTTACTACATTATCATTACCAGATGGTTCTACACTATGGAATTGGTAGTGGAAACTAGAAAAAAGTTCTATTTGGATGGATACTTGGTTTGATAAAGAGATAAGTGGGTTACTTCAAATGAAGGAGATAAATTTAGCAACATACCTAGGGATGCCCTTATTTGAGGGGAGAATGAGGATATAATTGTGTAATATAGTTATAAGTAAAGTTTAAAATAAATTACCAACATAGAAATGTAGATGATTATCATTAGAAAGAAGAGTGCAACTAATTAAATCAGTCTTATAGACCATTCCAACATATTATATGCCCTTGTATATTATGCAAAATTAGGTAGAAAAGTTTAATCTATATTATGCAATCATTTTGTGGTCAAGTTCACAAATCAATTTTCCTTTGTTGAAATGAAGCAAAGTGTGTCATAATAAAACTAGGGGAAATTTATTTTAATAATTCTTACGGATGTAAACTTAGCTTTAAAGATAAAAGTAATATGGAGATTATACAACGATAGTCAAAGACAATGGGCAATATTTATTCTATGTAAGTTTGTTGATCCCAATGACCCAAGCGTAATATTTACTACATTCTCATTACCAGATTGTTCTACACCATGGAATGGGTGGTGGAAACTAGAAAAAAAATATTTTTGGATGGATACTTGGTGTGATAAAAGACCACTCAATCTAGATCCATTTTCGAAATCATGGATGAGATTACTTCAAGATAAATATGGTCATAGGGTTTCAAAAATTATGTACAAGGATCAAGAAAAAATATATTAATGGAAAGAATATTTTTTTACAAGTATACCAAACATTATTGCTAGGAGGTAGTTAAGCAAAAAGATAATGACAATGCTTATTCTTAGGGGAGCCAAGGACAAGCTAATTTGAGAGTTGAATAACTTAGAAGAATACATAGTAAGAAGTATATATAATGTGAAGCACCAACAAAATAGGAATACCACAAGAATATAGAGAGAGTTGTGGGATAGCTCAACCATTCTAAAAAGTCAAAATTTTAGTATGGCTAGTAGGTCACATGAATATTTTAAATTGGGATAACCCAGTGAAAAGGGATTTTCATGGCCCCTCACAATGTATTTTGTGTAAAATGGAGGAGGAGAGTATAGACCATTTATTGAGACGTTGCTCAATAGTTTGAGAACTATGGCAATGGATTATTAATATGTTTCACAAATGCATGGTTATGAATGGCAAAATTGAAGAATGGTTAAAGAAATTATAGAGCACTTTTATAAGTGAGACATTACAGACAATTTGAGATACATCAGAAAATATAATACTTTGGACTATATGGATTGAAAGGAATAGAATAATATTTAAAGGAAATGAAAACAATTTAGAGTTAATAAAAATGAAGATTTGTTTAGCCATAAAGGAGTCTAAGCCAACCCTATCAACTCACCCAATACCTAATATTGAAGTAGAGAGCCATGATAGATTGAGTAAAGTTATCAATTAGAATTATGATGGTGGTATAGGAGAAAAAAAAGGAAGGAAAAAGATATAAAGTAAAAATGATCAAAAGTAGATTCGGTCAAAGTGAATTTTGATGGAGCTTCTAACGAAAATGTAGGATAATTAGGAGGAGGAATAACTAGATGGTGATATTTTTTCATGTTAGGCTTTTAGTTGTGCATTTAAAACAAATAATGAAGCTGAATATTGGATGGATTTTGAATGATTAAAATTATGCAAACAAATGAAATGGAATATAGTTTGAATGAAAGGTAATTCATGAATAGTAATAAATACAATTTTGAGGAAAGTAAAGTATCCATGGAATATATAAGAGATCATTGTGGTAATACAAGGTCTAATTACAAAGTTCAAATAAATTAGGTTTACACATACATTAAGGAAAGGGAACAAATGTACAAGCAGGCTAGAAAATAGAGGATTTTTAATAGAGAATTATGAAGTTAAACTCTCTTTTCAATTGTTAGAGAAAGTTGTACTTTTTAGTTGAAGTTGATAAGAAAAATCAGAAAGGAGCAAATTGAAAATAATGAACCAAAAGACTACAAAATATTTTAGTGGATCTATTTATAGATCAATATATTGGAGAAAATTAAAAATATATATTTTGTAAAGCAAACTATAATTTCATGAAGCAAGTAGAATTTTTATATGCAGAAGCAAACAAAGATCATAACATATGAACTTTAGCTTAATGGATTATTTGAGGAGTTGGTTGGATTATGAGGGAGAGTATGGATTGAAACTTTCAAAATTTTGAGACCTCTAAACTATTTATTAAAATAATACCATTATGATTTTTTAAAATAACATATTATGAATGAGATTCATTTCATAAATCATTAAAATGAGATAATGTTTTTTAAACTAGTTATTTGGGATTAAAATGAATTCCACTTGTATTATATAATTACCCATAGTTTAGTTTTTATGCATATATTCCTCGATAATATTTGATCATGAATTTTTAACATTTTGATACCACTAAACTATTTATTATATTTCTTGTGATTGCACTTGTGCTTCAAGAAGGAAACTAATAATCTGGAGTTGGTAAAATGGACTATGATAATGTAAAGTTTTGGAAATATTACTCTATTAAAATGTAGTGCATAGATAATAGAAGTGGATATTTGGTATTTTCAAGGCTTATTTAGGAAAATATAAAGAAGAAGCATGTTTAATTCTAAAATATTTGTATGTACAAAGAAAACTAAAGAAGATCCAAAAAATAAAAATCAAGAATTTAGACTTTTTATGATAAAATATGTAGGTATCTAGCTGTAGCAACTCAACTCAGATAATAATTGAATATATTGTAAACTCTTAAACTTTAAAGGATATAATTATGATTTTTCAAGGGTGGAAGACTCGATTACAACACCTTTCTCTCAAGCAAACTAAACAAATTAAAGTTTATAAATGTTTGTATTAATTCAACTTTGCTTAGTTGGCACAATGATTTAGGTTTTATTATTAAATGTATGTTTTTGTCTAATAGTATTATATATAATTAGATTATAATAAACTACAATTACAAGTGAAAAATATTTGCAAAGTGTGAAAGATTAGGGTTTTTTCCTGTAAAATATTTCATCTTTTAGGAGCCATATCTTCGTGAAGAGTTATCCGATTTAGTTGATTCTTGGAACAACTTGTGCAAAATTTGAATAGATTTAAAATGAATGGTCATATGCAAAAATTTTAAAAATATTGAGGGATATACGGCCCTATGAATTCAACCATTCATAATAAGAGCAATAATAAATTTTCAAATCACAAAAAATGAATTTGCAAAGTGTGAAGGATTAGGGTTTTTTCTTGAAAAATGTCTCATATTTTAGGATCCATATATTCATGAAAAGTTATCCGATTCAAATTATTCTTGGACCAAATTGTGCATGTTTTGTATAGCATTAAAATGAGTGGTCATATGTAAACAATATGAGTAATATTGAGGGAGATACAACCCTATGAATTCAACCACTTGGAACAACGGTAGTGACAATTTTTCAAGTCTCAAAAAATGAAATTGCAAATATATTCCAAGTAGGGTTCGAATTATGGGAAGAGTAATGGAATATTAGGACTTTAGCGAGGCAAGCATTCTATCTGGACAAAGAATTTTTTAGGTAAGTTCTTTTTTCCCTTTCTTTATCTTAGAAATTGTGCATGAAAATTTTATAAATTTTTGTCAAATATTATATTTGCTATAGAATTTTTAGATAAAATTCTTTAAATTTTGAGTTTTAGTTTCCTTTCCATGGATCTATTTATAGTTAAATCCTTATAATCATACCTAGTGGTAGAGGTTAGTGAGCGTACCTAAGAGAGATCCTCATTGCTCTATGATAGGGTAGTTTTTGGTAAATTTAATGGGTATTGACGAGGGGCTTCAACCTTGAGAAAATAGAATTATAGGAGTTGGAAGTCTCCATGAGTGATTCTATCATTTATTCCCAAAGGTTTCTTGCTAGCCATGTTTTTTTCTAGGGAAGAAAGAAAAAATCCTAAAATGGGGTCCATGGTTTATGGGAAGAGCAAGGCTCTTCCTTACCCACTAGTATGAAGGCGTTTCACCTAAAAATGTAAAGTTATCCCTAGTACTAGCTTGGGTTAGGATGTTTGTATTGCCCATTGAATTTTGGAAAATAGATATCTTCAAGGCAACAGGCAACACTCTAGGATAATTCCTTGATATTTTAGATACAACAAAAGATGGATTTTTGGCTATTTATGCTTGAATATTGGTCATGATTGATATAAGTAAAGCTTTACCAGAATCAATATTTCTTAAGTATGGGGATAAGATGTGGATACAAAATATAGATTATGAAAATATATCTTTTATATGTAGAATATCTCATGATATGGGGCATATTGAGAGATCATTCCCTCTGAAGAGCCTAATAGAATCATTTGTAGAAAATCATAAGAGAAATTTACAAATGGTTATGGACAAAGATGGTTTTCAACTTACAAAAAATAGATCTAAAGAAATAAAAGAAAATGAATAGTGGAGACCAATAAGAAAGGATACTCAAATAGATTCCAATTCTTTTGAGTCTTTAGCCTATGATGAAAAAGTAGATCAAAACTTAGGGGACACTAAATAGTAATTTCAACATATTAGCAAGAAATTGTCTATTCAATATGATCCTAATTTAAGGAAGAACATTCTCAATGAACCCAAGGAATGTGTTTCATAATATTTTCAAGACTCTCTTGATGTACCATTCACCATTTAGGAGAAAATAATTGGTAAATAAAATGTTTTTTTAGGAGGTAATACCTCTGCCATTAATAAGGAAATACCAGATAATGAGTAGAATAAGTCAAAAAATTCTATAATAGATCTAGGAGAGGATAAATATGTTGAAAAACAAAATGGTGAAAGAATATTGAGGAATATAATAATAATACCTACTCCTAATATAGGCAAGGTAAAAAGAGGAAAACCCTCAAATTATCAAGCAAGATCCAGGGAAGCAAGAGCTAACATAGAGAAAGGAACACAAACTAAGTTGGTTGAACTTCTCTTTACCAAAAAATAAAATGATATTGGTAATACGTAAGAGGGACCAAAATCCCCTAATGATATACGATTATCATATCATAAAATATAAGGGGTGCTAATGCCTCCTCAAAGAATAGGTGTATTAGGGACCTATGTTTAAGTAATAAACCTGATATTCTTTGTATATAGGAAACTAAAATGACAAAAGAAGAAGTTTCAAAAACTATGAAAGTAGTTTGGGCAAGATGTGAATGGGATGTTATGGATTCTGAAGGAGCAGTATGGGAATCCTAACTTATTGGAAATCCTTATAGAACATCTTGTGTATCCATTCATAAAACAAATAATTGGATAACATCTTTAGTCACTTTCTACTTTACTAATATTCACTTCATCCTTATAAATGTGTATGGTCCTACAACTCAGTTAGGTAGAATAGAATTTTGGAGTGGAATTGAAGCCTTTATGAGAAGTAAATACCAAGAAATCCATTTCATGATCATTGGAGATTTTAATGCCATTACCAAGTTGAATGAAAAATTTGGGGGAGTTAGGAAACTGACCCAAAGTATGAAAGACTTCTCAGTTTTTATTCAAAACAACTATCTATGGGAAGTTGAGTTTGAAGAAGACAACTATACTTGGACCAACAATAGGAGAGACCATAATCTAGTAGCAAAAAAAATAGATAGATGTATTCTCTCAATTAATTGTCTAGATGAAGGAACTTGTGCTAAAATTAATACCTTAATAAGGATTGGTTTAGATCACTAGCCAATAAGATTTTAAATGGTGGTTAGTGAATTTGAAAAAATATCATATTTTAAATATGAGCAGATGTGGGAAGACCATCCTCAATTTGTTGATATGATAGCTCATACATGGAATTATTTAGGTAATTTTGGGTTGTATGCTCTTCCAAACCAAATTAAAGCTATGACATCTAGATTAAAAGAATGGAACAAGAACACATTTGGAAATATTTTTGAGAAGAAAAAAGAACTAAAAGATAAACTTTTAAAATTCTAAAAAGGTGATGAAAATAATACAAGCTTCAAGG
Organism: Wollemia nobilis; assembly: GCA_028583015.1. Taxonomy (NCBI): domain Eukaryota; kingdom Viridiplantae; phylum Streptophyta; class Pinopsida; order Araucariales; family Araucariaceae; genus Wollemia; species Wollemia nobilis. The sequence continues at coordinate 16,836,182 of JAQPPZ010003361.1, forward strand.
AAAGAGAGTTGCTAAGTGAATATCATAATATTTTGAGTAAGGAAGAGAAATTTTGGAGATTAAAATCAAGACAGGTTTGGTTAAAAGAAGGAGATAAAAATATAATTTTTTTTCGTATGATGGCTATAGTACAAAGATCTTCTTCTAGAATTGGTATAATTAAATCAATAGAAAAGGTCTGGGTTGAAGATCAGAGTGAAATTAGAAAAGAGGCTAAGTCTTTTTACCATAATATTTTAGGTTCATAGGAGACCAAAGTTCTTCATGATATACTTCTTCAAGATGTTCATTCAGTTATAACAAATGAAGACAATACAAAATTTATGTAGCCTATTACTATAGTAGAAGTTCATTTAGATCTTTTATCTTTTAATTAGGATAAATCCCCTGGTCCATATGGGCTCTTTGTAGCTTTTTACCAACATAATTGGGATGTAGTGCTTTACTGGTGACAGTGGAACAGTCTAGGGTAAAACAATATATTCCTTATAAAATAAATGTAATTTATCTTACCCTAATTCCAAAAAAAGGATGCTAAATTATTTGATTCTTTTAGACCCATAAGCCTATGTAATATGGCTTGTAATATTATTTCCAAAGTGATGGCCAATAGATTAAGGCCATTGTTAGACAAAATCATTTCAGAAGAGCAACCAGGTTTTGTGAAAGAAAAATAAATTTTGGATGGGATCATAGTAGCTCATGAAGTTATACATTCAAGAGTTTGAAGAAAAGAGAAATCTATGATATTAAAACATGATATGAGTAACACCTATGATAGGGTTAAATAAAATTTTCTTTTTGAATTTTTAGATAAGTTTGGTTTTGAAAAGAAATGGGTTAGATGGATTAAATCTTGTGTCATTATAGTTTCTTATTCAGTTTTGGTCAATGGGTTAGTAATAAAATCCTTTAAAACCAAGAGAGGCCTTAGACAAGGAGATCCTCTATCTCCTTATTTTTTCATTATTATGGTAGAAATTTTGAGTAGGAACTTAAATAAGGCTTACAAATATGGGTTTATAAGTGGACTTAAGGTTAGTAATAACATTGATAACATCACCCATCAATAGTTTGTAGATGATACAACCATTTTTGGAAGGGAAAGGATAAATGAGGTCAGAGCTTTGAATAACCTTTTAAAAGAATACGAAAGAGCTTTAGGAAAAAAAATTAATAGGACTAAATCCAAATTTTACTTTCTTAAAACTCTTGCTAATATCACAGCAAGAATTTATAGGTTGCTTCAAATGCAGGAGGTAAATTTACCAAATTATCTAGGGATACCTATATTTGAGGGGATAATGAGGATAGATTTATGGAATCCAATTATTAGTAAAGTTTAAAATAACCTTCCAACTTGGAAAGGTAGATATTTATCATTAGCAGGAAGAGAGAAGTTAATTAAGTCAGTCTTACAAGCCATTCTAACATATTATATGTCTTTGTATTCTATACAAAAATCAGTTGAAATTTTTTAATATTTATTATGCAATCCTTTTTATGGTCAGGTTTACATGATAAAATGAAATTTATTTGGTGAAATGGAGCGAGATTTGTGATGATAAAACTAGGGGAGGTCTTGGTTTAAGAGATCTTACAAATGCAAACTTAGCTCTTAGGGGAAAAGTCATCTGGAGATTGTACAAAGAGATTCAAATACAATGGGCAATAATTCTTCTAAGTGAGTATGTTGATCCCAATGACCCAAGTTTAATATTTACTGCATTCTCTCTTCTAAATGGTTCTGCTCTTTGAAATGGTTTATAAAAACCTATTGATCTTATAATTAAAGATTTAAGATGGGTGGTGGGAACTGGAGAAAAAATTCTATTTGTATGGATACTTGGTGTGATAAAAAACCACTCAATTTAGATCCAATTTTGAAACCTTGGATGATATTGCTTCAAGAAAAATACGATGATAGGGTTTCAAAAATTTTGTACAAGGATCAAGAAGGAAGATATAAATGGAAATAAGATTTTTTACAAGTATATAAGACATTGATGCTAGGAGGAAATTGAGAAGAAAGATAAAAATTATAATTATTCTGAGGGGTGCCAAAGATAAATTGATTTGGGAGTTGAATAGCTCAGGAGAATACACAACAAGAAGTGGATATAATGTTCAACACCAACATATTAATAATATCACTAGAATTTGGAGAGATATTTGGGATAGCCCAAGCATTCCTAAAGTCAAAAATGTTTTTTTTGGCTAGTAGGTTATAGAAGAATTTTATCCTTGGATTACCTTATGAAAAGGTATTTTCATGGCCCCTATAAATGTGTATTCTATAATGAGAATGAGAGTATTGACCATTTCTTGGAACTTTGCTCAAATGTCTAGAATCTATGGGAATGGATTTTTAATATGTTTGGTAAATGCATGGTTTATGGTTATGAATAGAAAAAATGAAGATTGGTTAAAGCAAGGGCAGAGCACTTATAAATGTGAGGCTTTACAGACAATATGGGATATATCAAAAGATACAATACTCTAGACTATATGGCTAGAAAGGAATAGAAGAATATTTAAAGGAAAGAAAAGTGGTTTAGAGGTAATGAAAAAGAAGATATGTTTAGTCATAGAGGATTCTAAACCAACCCTATCAACTCATCCAATCCCTAATTTAGAAGTAGAGAGTCTTTATAGATGGATTCAAGTCATTAAATGGAATTATGATGTTGGGTACAAGAGAAGCAAAAATAAGGTAAAGAATATAAAGTGGAAACCACCAGATGTGGAGTGGGTTAAGTTAAATTTTGATGGAGCATCTAAAGGAAACCCAAGACCAGTAGGAGAAGGAGGAATAATTAGAAATAATAGAGGAGATATTTTATCTCATTATGCTTTCAATTATGGATTTAAGACAAATAATGAAACTAAAGCTTGGGTAACTATATAAGGGTTAAAAATATGTAAACAAATAAAATTGAATAGAGTTTGGATGGAAGGTGATTCTCCCATAGTAATAAATATAATTTTAAGGAAAGCAAAGGCCCCAAGGAACATACAAGAGATAATTTTAGAAATTCAAGATCTTACTAAAGAGTTTGAAGAAGTTAGGTTTACACATATATTAAGGGAAGTAAACAGATAAACTAGCCAATAGAGGGGTTTTGTTCGAGGATCGTGAAGTTAACATTTCCTTTCCATGATTAGAGGAAGTAGAAATTTTAGTTGAAGCTAACAAAAATTGTTAATTGCCTAATTCAATTAATGATTAAGATTTAATTTAATGTTTTCCATTGATAATATCTATTTTATTTTGTAACAATAATGTGTGTTCATTTATACCGTTTAATATAATTTTTGTGGTTGCACTTGTATTTCACGAAAGAAACTAACAATCCAGATTTGATAAAGCGGACTATGTTAGTGCGATGTTTTGAAAATATTACTCTACTAATATGAAGGCATATATAGTAGAGGTGATGTTTTGGTATTGTGAAAACTACTATAGAAAAATATCAACAAAGATGCTAAATTCCTGAAGTAATTGTATTCATACAAATATTTAAAAAGATCGAAAATGAAAATCAAGAAATCAAACATTTTATGTAAAATTATATAGGTTTCTAACTATAGCATCTCAAGCTCTAAAGAAGAGAGATATTAAGGGTGGGGGACCCGAGTACAACCCCTTTTTACAAAGGAAAAAAAATACAACTACAGCAAACCATTTTATCAATCAAATAATATTAAATCAATGGATTAAATTCCTTGAATTTTAAATTTTAAGGACACCCGTGATACATGCATAATAACTAAATTATTACACCACTATAAATTATATCACTATAAATTATGGATGAAACCAATTTCAATCCCATAATTGCTTTATTATAATATTATATATTATTTAATAAAAAAAAAATTAACTAATAAAACCCTCTTATTGAAAAAAAAATATTTTTTTTAATTCTTAATAAAATAGAATCTTATAAACTAAAGTCTCCCAATACATGTATATCATCTTTAATTTTTTTAAATAAAATAACATTATATTTCCTTATTCTTAATTAGAAGTTGCTATCGTTAACCCAGGTTCTTCGAGCATATTGTTTTTCAATTCTTATTCCTTTAATTCAGTCTGATATGATTCATAGAGTGAGGATACACTTTATCGGTAGATTAGCACCTACGACACGGACGGACAAGTTAGGAGAGACATCATTAAAATCAACGGTCTATTATATTAAATTAAATTAAATGATAAAGCATTTAATGATTTTAAATGATCCCGTACAAGTTTTCAAAGAGTTTATTTATATTTATATATATATTAAATTTATACATATTTTTATTTATTTATATTAAATTTATTAATGATTAAATTCTAGATGATATCTATGATACATGCATAATAACTAAATTATTAGGCCACTGTAGATAAAATCAATTCAATCCCATAATCATTTTATTATAATATTATATATTATTTATTAAAAATATTAACTAATAATATCCTCTTATTAAAAAAATATTTATTTTTTAATTTTAAAATAGAATCTTATAATCTAAAGTCTCCCAATACATGTATAGCATCTTTAATTTTTTTTAATAAAATAACATTATATTTTCTTATTCTTAATTAGAAGTTGCTATTGTTAACGCAGGTTCTTGGAGCATATTGTTTTTCAATTCTTATTCCTTTAATTCTCTGTTATGATTCATAGGGTGAGGATACAATTTTATGGGTAGATTAGCACCTACGACCAGACGGACGGACAAGTTAGCATGGACATCATTTTAGTCTCTCCAAAATCACGGATCTATTACATTATATTAAATGAAATGATAAACCATTTAATGATTTTAAATGAAAAGAGACTTTTTATATATTTATTTATAGTTATATATATTAAAATTTACACATATTTTTATTTATAACTTTTTGTACGCAGCATGCACCTAAGGGAAGAGATTTGAATCGAGGGCTTTTCAATTTTAATTATAAAATTTTAAATACCATTTACTCTTCAACTCTTATACAACGATAATTTAAATAAATATACTTCTGATATATATAATTAATAATAGAAAAGCAAAATGACTTTCACAAGCAGCATCTCGAGGTTTGGTGAGGCCCTCTGAACTAGATATATAATTTGGAGGGAAATTGCAATAAACAAAACTGTCCAAAAACTGTTTGGGCAGTTTTGTTTATTTATTTATTTTATTTTTTAAAAATAAACAAAATTGTCCACATCTTCAGTATCAACAACTCATACCAATACCCCTACGGATGACTTCCACCGCCTAAGGTTAAATCTCCCGTGACAGTATAAATGGGCCAAGCTTAGCTCCAAAACGAAACAAGAAAAATGGCCGCTAGAAGTACATTTATGCACTTTCCTGTGCCAGAAACGGCGATTGATTTTGAACTGCCAGATTATCTAAGAGGGTGTAAACCAGTTCCATACACACTCATCAGGCGTAGTGTATATTTGACCAAGAAAAAGCGTCCAGACAATGATGGCATGCAGTGCACATGTAGGTTCTCCCCTCCATCTTCTTCTGGCAAGGTAAAAGTCTGCTGTGGTGAAGATTGTATATGTGCCATGCTATTCTCTTGCTGTTCCCCAAGCTGTGGATGCGTACAAAAGTTGTGTAAGAACAAGCCATTCCATCAACGACCGTTTAAAGAGATGACAGTTGCAAAGACGGAGAATTGTGGGTGGGGATTAAAGGCCGGCGAAGACATAAAGACCGGAGAATTCGTGATAGAGTATGTTGGAGAAGTTATCGATCACAAGACTTGTGAACAAAGAGTATTGAAGATGGAGGAATTTGGTGAAACTAATTTCTATTTATTGGAGATCGGTCGAGACATGGTGGTGGACGCGTCAGAGAAAGGGAACCTGTCACGGTTTATCAATCATAGCTGCCGACCGAATGCGGAGCTTCAAAAGTGGCAGAGTGATGGGGAAACCGGAATTGCGATTTTTGCAAAGGATGATATAAAGGAAGGTGAATTTGTGACTTATGATTATCAGTTTAAGCAATTTGGTACCAACCAGAGATGCTATTGCGGTGCAGAAAATTGTAGGGGCATATTGGGATCGAAACCTAAACCTAAACCGGTTTGCGGACAACGCGTGCGTGTGTGGTGGCCACTTGACTGTCGATTTTACAGTGGAAAAGTTGTAGCCTACGATCCGGCTACGGACCAGCACACCGTTTTTTATGACGACGAGGATATAGAGACGCTTGTAATGATAAACGAGACTTGGGAATTTGATAGCGGAATGCCTGAAATTCCAATAACGCCAGTAGGGGCAAGTGGATCAGGAGCACATACTAATGGGTCTGAAGATTTCGTTACTGATGCGAAAAACGATGCGTGAAGCAGGAATGAAGTGGAGAGCTAGCTTCACTAATTGGGGTTTGTATATAGCTGTACTTATGCAAGCTGGTATCATTTAATTTAATTTAAGTTTTTCTATTGTCTTTTTCTTTGCTATCGGTCCATTGTTTTCCATCTTCATTATGTTCATGGTTACTTGAAAGATCCAGTCATACACTAGGTTTTCATAATATTTCATAATAAATTATTACACTCCAATTAGTGCATATGGAGGGGTAGTACTCTTCTTTGCTTTCTAATTAAATATATTCACATCTTCTTATACGCCTGTTTTTAAGTGGCACGCTCATATGTTTAGAATCTGGTCAATGTTTAATGCCTGCTTCATTCAAATATAAATTTTCAATCTTTCACATTTTAATTGAATTTTATTTATTTATTTTAAAATTATATATGGAAATCGATTTTATTGTATTAGATTCTGATTATATTTGTCATATTGTAAATTTTTAGCTTCTTCGGATTGAATGTTTGTTCTTAGTGGAGTATAAAAAGTTTAAAATGATTGGGGCATGACGATTATAGGGATAAGATGCAATAGTCTGGGTTTTGGCTTTTTTTTTGGGGGAAGAAGGTCCAAGGTTCAAAATAGTGTGATTGTGTTAATCATTTATTAATAAGTTTAGTTCTCAACCTCAGTAGAGGTTATGGCTAAGGCTAAGAGAGGATTGCTTAGCAGGTTGAAGGTATTGCTCACATTAACCTAATAATAAAAAATTATTTAGTTATCATACATGTATTTTTAGTAATATTTGAACTTAAATATTCAAGTTAATGTCACTTGATTTTCAAATTTTATTTATTATTTTATAATCTTGGTGATTATAGGGGTACAATGCAATAGTTTGAGGTTTGGCTTTTCGTTGGAAAGTCCAAGGTTTAGTGGTTGCCTTAATCCTTTATTAATAAGTTTAGCTCTCTACCTTAGTAAGGGTTATGGTTGAGAGAGGATTTCTCAGTAGGTTGAGGGTATTGCTCACATTAACCTAATAATAATAAAACTATTTAATTATCCTGCATGTGTTTTTAGTAAGATTTGAACTTAAATCTTCAAGTTAATGTCACTTGATTTTCAAATTTTATTTATTATCTTATAATTTTAAACTATTAAAATCAATTTTATGATACGCTTTTAGTAAGCAAAAAATTATTCGTATCCCCTTACTTAGCCAAATCATTTAGCACATCATTGAAATTTGACAAAAATATACATGCATGTTGTTGACATTTCATCCAGGTGGTATGAGTTCAATCACTGGGACTGAGGCCCCTTGTTGTTATACCCCTTAGCGTTATGAACCTGTTGTATTTTACTTCAACAAAAAAATAACAAAGATCATTTATATATAAAAGAAATTATTTATAAAAAATAAAATATATCCCTTGGGATTGATATTATGACAGGGTTGTGCCACCTATTATATTTTACATCAACAAAAAAATATTAACAAATATCAATTATATATTTAAAAAAAATTATCTATAAAAAATAAAATTATGCTTTATTTTTTATAGAAAGAAGTTTAACTATAAAAATTAAAATTATAAACTATTTTAAATAAATTATATTTCATTTTAATCAACAAACATGGATAAAGAAAAATTATGTAAGAAATTATTTTATCTATAAAAAAAAACTTTGATAAACAAACATAGGATAAGATTTTAGTTTTTTAAATTATAGATCAAATCAAAAAATTTAATACATTATTTTTTGCTTTTATTAAGGATTATTGTAAAAATAAAATATTACATTTATTTTTAGATCAATCATGGCATATTTAACTTATTTTTTTATCAAAGACATTATTTATCTATCTTTTTATTAAACATGGTCTTCATCTTCTTCAAACTATTATATTTTTACAATAAGTCTTTGATAACATTTTTTTGTCACTTTAATAACACTTTTATTAAGATTTAAAATTTATTTTTACTAGTTATCTTATAGAAATTAAATTTTTGTTAAGATGAATATTAACACCATGATGGGCTAAATTGATTGTTACTCTATTTATTTATTTATCAATAAATTACTTCCAATTGATGGTTATTTTTTTCGGTTACATAGGATAATTGGGCACAACCACACTATTTTTAGTAACTAACAAGAACAAGCTTTAAACCACCTGGGCTGCTCCATCAAATCTATTCCGCTTTGTTATTGATAAAAATTGATGGTTATTAAAAATACTATTTTTTTTATCCAATATCCATATTGTTTTTTATAGCATTAATAATAACTTGGGATTCCCCTTTAATTAAAATATGGTTTCATCATTTCTAATGTATCTTAATCTCTATAAATCACTATAGGAATTCTCTTAGCCTTTACATAGTTCTTAGAAGAAGTTTCTTATGATTATGAGTGAGTAATTTGTAATTATGTGAAACCCCTTTAACTAAAATATATCTCCATCCTTTCTAAATGTAATCTTGATCTCTATAAGAAGTTCCCTAGTCTTTACATAGCTAATGATTATGAGTGAGGGGATTGTTTTTCTTTGTTAATTTAAAAAACACCACCCCTACTAGATTTTTCTAGATTCTCTTTGCAAGCACCATCAAAATAAATATTGACAAACCTAACTATTGGATAGTTTTATCTTACCATAGATGTTGTAGATCCTTTGTGTTAACTCCATTGCCATGTATAACCCTTGCATGTATATTCGTCTTAGAAGCAAGACGCTAGTACCTTTTTCCCCATACAATAAACTTTCCATGATGTGCACCATGTTTGTAAAAAATTTACAAGAGCTAATATATGATTCCAATATTAGGTATAATTTTGAATTTTCTTTAAAAAATTCTATTATTCCTTTCAAGCCATAAATTACAAAAAATAACTAACTGTAGATGTAACCCTTGTAGAATTAACCCCTCATAGAATACATAATTACTTAGATTTATAATAATCAATCCAACATTTTAATAACTTCTTGAATATTAGTGAAGCTACCCAATATATTCTTATTTTTAGAAAATGCAATCCTAAATGGTGTATGCATAGGTACAATGAACAAATAGATAATATGAATTTTCTATATTCTTCTTACAAAAGGTATGTCTAAAATATTAACAATATTATTTGTAGACTATCACATATAAGAATATTCAAAGAACGTAGAGGAATTAGAGGGCCACAAATGACCAAATATTCTTTCAAAGAAAATATTTGGGAGTAGAAAATTTTGATTGCTTGCTCTAAAACCTCATATCTCAATTTTATTAAGTATACATTATCATTTGATAGATTTCAAACTAGCTTATCCTATCACATAAAAATGGGCAGATAGAATTCTTAAAGCATAACTTAATCTCATTCACTATTTTTTTGAAGGCATCTCCTTAAAATAGTTTGGTTGTTAATAGAATCCATGATCTATAATTGTTTTTTTGAATTGAAAAGTAGAACTGAATATTAAAGATCAGCAGAAGAAAATTACATCATATATAATGTCCAAGATTCAGAGAAGACACCTAAAAAAACTAACTCCTCTCAAAGAGAGAAACATACTGTACATCATATGAGATTTGTAGTTTCATTATATTTCTGTACAAATATACAATAACATTAGAGCAAGAAAATAGTAATAGTTGTACATATTTGCATTTTTTCCCTTAGTGCAACTATAAACAGGATCATAATTCTGAATGACATTAAATAGGCGAGCTAGCTTTAACTTGGAAACCTACAAATTTCTCCCCACTTGAAACAAAATAGAAAGTTGATTGAGTCTCCTACGAGACCCAGTAAGGTGCCTTGGCCTGTTCTAAAAATAATATTCATTCCTAGCTTTCCTTATCCATAAAATTTTAGAATAAAGTAACAACCAAAACATATTGAAATATGGTTTCATATGAGGGGTTACTTCTACAAGGGTTACAAGGGTTCATTCATATTGAAATATATTCTTATTCTTGCTGGTGGAATTTGTCTTTTAATAATACTAAGCTTACCATATTGAGGGGTTGATCTACTAAGGTTTGGTCTGTGAATGGTGTTAATACTTTTAATGATATTATGAATAATTGTGTGCTCAAATATTTGGAATAGCTTAGTGGGGAGTTTGGTCTACCCAGATATCATAGGAGAATTTATATTGTTTTTTCTACCTCCTTCAATAATTTGAAGAATCCAAAATTTGTGGTTTCTGAACAATGTTATATGGATAAGTTGTATTGGTTTGATGGATCCAAAATGTGTGATATTAAATCTAAATCCATCTACAGACTTCTTACAGATACTAATGACATTTTTGATCATATTAATATTAAGTGGTCACTTTCTCTTTCTCCAGCGTAAGGTCAGAAGAGGATGCAACATGTCTGGTTCAATTTTCTTGAACCAAAAAAAGCATGTTTTAGGTGGTGTATGTAGCTCCACAGGCTTCCTTTATCCTCTGATCCTAAGTTTGCTATATATTTCTCCATTTGTAGGACTCCTGAGACATTGAATCATATCTTTTTTGAGTGCCTTTATGCTAAGGAATTGTGGTCATATTTCTTTCAGGCTTTGAATGTTAATTTAGATCATATTAAGTAGAAAATTCTTCTTGGTTACATTCCTCATATGATCTATAATTGTTGTTCACATTCCTATATTTTTAACTTTTGAACCACTAAAATCTAAACATGGTGAAGCTAGTGGTTGCCATTTTGGATCATATATATCGGGATAAGGATTCAATTATGCATTTAACTAAAATTTACTAGAATCTTGTAGAGATAAGAAACCACCATTTACAATGCTAAATATCAAGATAAAGAGTACAAGATATACAATAGATTTTATTACATTATGATTTTACAATACAAAACAAAGCTCTTTATCTTTTACAATTACAAATTAGCCTAAGAGGGTTTTTACAACTAAGATAGTTTTTGTGCTTATCTCCCACAACCGAATGTGATCAGGAGATATCGAGGTGAGTGCATGTGAAGGTGTAGGCGCTTCCAAGGGCTATTATAGATGGATGAGAGACCTGCACATAGCCAATAAAAGACAAGTTATTAGATAAACGGGTCCACATAGGTTGGGCCTTTGTTCAAGCACAATATAAACCATATTAAATAAAATAAAATTGTTATTGTGTAAATAAAAATATAGAAAACAAAATATTAAACCTTTTACCTGCTAAAGTATCATCGAATATGTTTTTGAAGTTGTTGGTTTGTACCAAATGTGAGATTATCTTTGGAGAGGTGATAAGCAGGGATCAGGACCATCTCAAGGGAGGCGGCGGTCTTGATACTGTGGATATAAAAAGTAAAATAATAGAGTCATGAGCCTATGAGCATACAAAAGGGGATTGAGATAGTATCACGACATGATTAGAAGTTACATAGGATGGTAGGTGAGCTAAGTCAAGTGTTGTGGAATGATTTTGTAGCATAACACTAGCACAAAATGGACTCCCCTCCCTTGGTCATTGCTAAGGGTATTTATAGAAATTTTATGGCTGGATGAGTGGGATGCCACATACGCTCCACTTGGTCTCCACATGGATAGGTAGGTGGGAGAAGGGTCTAGAATATGGTTAGGTGGATGGGAGATGAATTGGCATGTTTAATTACCTTTGAAAGAGACAATCCTAGGGAGAGGAAAACTAATTTAAAATTAGTTTCCTAAGGGTCATGGGGAGTGTGGAGGGTATTAAAAATTCTTAAAATTGTGAGGTGGTTATCCTATGGGTAGGTGAGATAAATGCTCTTTGTTGAATTTTCATTATTTTTAAATTTAAAATTGCTTTGATGGCTTGGGGAAAGTGCATGAGGGGTGCAACATTAATGTGGGGGATTTCTAGATATTTGGGAGGGTATTTTTAAATTCCAAAAAGGGGCACATGGGAGGATGTGTGGATAATTTTAAATTGCTAAAAATGTAAAGTGTAGGGTGTGGGGGACAAATGAATTAAATAAGTGGGTTGACTAGGGGATGTGGGAGTAATTTTAAATTCATTAAAATTGTATGGGTATGTGTGGGAGGGTGTAAGAGAATATAAAAATTAAATGAGGGGGAATTCCAAAGGGGACTTCCTAGGGATATAAATTATTGTCTCCTAAGGATTTGGATGGGGATATTAGGATGGTATTAACAATTAATTAAGGGTTATATGATGGGATTAAGTGGATAAGCAAAGTAGGATAAAATTAGGGGAAGATTAAGGAAATTGAAGAATTAAGGATTTTAGGAAAAAGAGAAAATTTAGAAGAAAATAAATATTTTAGGGAACCTTAGAAGAACCTAAGGGAAAATTAAAGGGAAATAGAATAGAATTAGGAGAGCTAGGGAAATTTGGAAGAAATTAGGGAGAATTTAGATATTAATTATAATTTTGTAAGGTGACAAAAGGAGGTAGGTATATTAATTTGTAATTTATAGTGTTATAAAAATGCTAATTTTCGATGTCTACACATGCTTTCTTTTGGAATGTGTTGTTTATAAAAAAACAACATAGTGGAAAAACTTGTGTTAAAATTTTGGTGTGTTTTCCTAGTGAAATGATTAGCCCATGGGAGTATATTTGGCAACCCCCTCAAGTGAGGATGTGCAGGTGAGGTCACGAGGCCAAGGATGAGCCACTTGAAAAAATGAATAATGGTAGAGGGAGGTGTGGTGAGCTATGGTGATTAGTTAGGAAATATGGGATAGGAAAAGGAAAGGTTAAGGGTGTTAAGAGGAGACCATATCCTTAAATATGGTCTAGTAGGAGACAACGTGCTCATAGATGGTCTGTCAGATACCACCTGAAGCGATGAGGTAGGAGGTGATAGGGAGAGTGGTGGGGGAAGATGGAGGCTAAGATGGGGGGGAGTTTGTTAAAGGGGATTTGATATGGTGAGCAGTAAGGGAATGAGGTTCATACTCCTAGGAAAGGAGGGTAGTGGATAGAAGTAGAGGGATATGGTGGGGAAAGGAGATGCAACCATGAAAGAAGAGAAAAACCAAACAAGGAGGGACAACCATTGCATTGTAAAAAAAGTAAACAAATGTGTAGCCTAAAGAGTCTAGTGAAAAGTGTGTAGACCAAGGAGGCGAGTGTAAAAAGGGTGCCCAAGGAGGTGAGTGTAAAAGGGTGCCCAAGTGGGTGAGTGTAAAAGGGTTCCCAAGGGGGCAATGTGAAAAAGAGGTGCCCAAGGAGGTAATGTGTAAAAGGGTTCCCAAGGGGACAATATAAAAAAGAGTGCCCAAGGAGTCAAGTAAATATAAAAATAGTGCAATGTTTATGTCCCACAAGGTATGTAAAGTACAATGGTGCACCGAGTGTAGGGAGGGTAATGGTATAAATTTAGGATCGAGGTAAGATAGAAATAACGAGAGGTGCACTACCAAGAGTGAGAGGCTACAAGGTTGAGGATGGCGGGATAGTGTGAGGCTATGGAGCGAGATATAGGCTTCTAGTCGAGTGTAATGAATGGGACAAATGAATTAAATAAGTAGTTTGACTAGGGGATGTGGGAGTAATTTTAAATTCATTAAAATTGTATGGGTATGTGTGGGAGGGTGTAAGAGAATATAAAAATTAAATGAGGGGGAATTCCAAAGGGGACTTCCTAGGGATATAAATGATTATCTCCTAAGAATTTGGATGGAGATCTTAGGATGGGATTAGAAAATAATTAAGGGTTATATGAGGGGATTAGGTGGATAAGCAAAGTAGGATAAAATTAGGGGAAGATTAAGGAAATTGAAGAATTAAGGATTTTAGGAAAAATAGGAAATTTAGAAGAAAATAAATATTTTAGGAAACCTTAGAAGAACCCAAGGGAAAATTAAAAGGAAATAAAATAAAATTAGGAGAGTTAGGGAAATTTGGAAGAAATTAGGGAGAATTTAGATATTAATTATAATTTTGTAATGTGAAAAAAGGAGTTAGGTATATTAATTTGTAATTTATAGTGTTATAAAAAATGCTAATTTTCAAAGTCTACACATGCTTTAGTTTGGAATGTGTTGTTTATAAAAAAACAACATAGTGGAAAAACTTGTGTTAAAATTTTGGTGTGTTTTTCTAGTGAAATGATTAGCCCATGGGAGTATATTTGGCAACCCCCTCAAGTGAGGATGTGTAGGTGAGGTCATTAGACCAAGGATGAGCCACTTGAAAAAATAGATAATGGTAGAGAGAGGTGTGGTGAGCTATGGTGATTAGTTAGGAAATATGGGATAGGAAAAGGAAAGGTTAAGGGTTTTAAGAGGAGACCATATTCTTAAATATGGTCTGGTAGGAGAAAACGTGCTCATAGATGGTCTGTCAGATACCACCTGAAGCGATGAGGTATGAGGTGATAGGGAGAGTTGTGGGGGAGGATGGAGGGTAATATGGGTGGGAGTTTGTTAAAGGGGATTTGATATGGTGAACAGTAAGGGAATGAGGTTCAGACTCCTAGGAAAGGAGGGTAGTGGATGGAAGTAGATGGATATAGTGGGGAAAGGAGATGCGACCATGAAAAAAGAGCAGAACCAAACAGGGAGGGACAACCATTGCATTGTAAAAAAAGTAAACAAATGTGTATCCTAAAGAGGCTAGTGAAACATGTGTAGCCCAAGGAGGCAAGTGTAAAAAGGGTGCCCAAGGAGGTGAGTGTAAAAGGGTGCCCAAGTGGATGAGTGTAAAAGGGTTCCCAGGGGGGCAATGTGAAAAAAATGTGCCCAAGGAGGTAATGTGTAAAAGGGTTCCCAAGGGGGCAATGTAAAAAAGAGTGCCCAAGGGGGAAAGTAAAGATAAAAATAGTGTAATGTGTAGTTCCCACCAGTTATGTAAAGTATCATGGTGCATCGAGTGTAGGGAGGGTAATGGTATAAAATTAGGATCGAGGTAAGAAAGAAACAACAAGAGGTGCACTACCAAGAGTGAGAGGCTACAAGGTTGAGGATGGTGGGATAGTGTGAGGCTATGGAGCAAGAGAGATATAGGCTTCTAGTCGAGCATAATTAATTAGTAGTGAGGCTATATCAAGGGGTTTGGGAGTGGGATAGGCTTATAGTGGATCAAGATGATTGTAGATGTCATGTGGGAGGTTGGAGGTAGAGCATATGTATGAGAATGAGGATCATGAGTGTTATTTTCCATTGCACAGGTGCCCTGGTTTCAATAGATGATAGGGTTGAAGTCCATTATTGGGGATGGGTGTGATCGAGAGAGACGAGAAGCCCAAACAAGCACAAGAAAAATGGAGTATAGAATGGATTAAAATGATGATAAAAGGGTAATATAGAACAATAAAAATGGATCAATAGAAGAAAATGCTTACCTCATTAATCAAAAATATTTTCTTAAATACACAAGAGTATATACTATCCATAAGGAAAGAGGAACAAAGGGAAGAGGAGTGGATAAGGGGACAAGAAAAGAAAAATAAAGGTATAATACCCTAAGGAGATTTCATGAGACTCAAACACCCTCGTAATCCTCTCAAGTTGTAATATTACCATTCAAATACCATTAACATTAGAGGCCCCTCAAGACATACCAAGATGTCCTAGAATCACTGTGTGTGTATTGAGTTCATTAACCTGATTTTTGAATAGGTTCAGAATTAACCATTCATATCCCTAATGATAAAGAGTAAGCTCACTATGAAGGCATACACCATTGTTAGTCATACGTCTCTAGTGGATATAGCACATGTTCCATCGATGTTGCTCCATTATAGACCATGCATCTATAGCCTTGGTGTAGTCATTTAATATACCCAAGGGTTCAT
The DNA here is from genome assembly GCA_028583015.1 of Wollemia nobilis. NCBI lineage: Eukaryota > Viridiplantae > Streptophyta > Pinopsida > Araucariales > Araucariaceae > Wollemia > Wollemia nobilis. The sequence goes on from JAQPPZ010003361.1 coordinate 16,852,269, forward strand.
GCTATATCATCATCATTTATTTTTCATTCATCATCATTTTTTAGAGCGTGAACCCTTGGATTTTGGATAACTAAAAAAGACACGATGAGCTAAGATAGATATTAGGACTAACCATGATGTCATCCTTGCCTAGTCAAAAATAATATTAATTATGTATGTGATATGTGGATTTTAAGATATCTCAATAAGTCATGAAGGGAGGATCCCAATCATCATGGCTTTGAATGGAATATATGTGCACTTGATTAGGATACTAGGTATGGTTGAGTGATGGAAAGGTCTATGGGATACAAAAAAAGGGATAAAATGAAGAAAATGGATGCAAGAAGAAAGGAGTTGTAAAAGACATGTATATACCCTTGCATATAAAAGGAAATGTGAATGGTTAATGAGGTAAGCACCTTACCTATGTATCAAAATGTGGTAGTATGGAATGGTGAATGTGGAAAGCATGGTCACAATGATTATAAGAGAAGTATTAAAAAAAAATGTGCGCCCAAGGGATAATGTGAAAAAGGGTTCCCAAGGGGGCAATGTGAAAAGTACATAGCCCAAAGGGGTGATTGTAAAAGAGATGCCCAAGGGGTTTATATAAAAAAATGGTGAAAATAGGAATATGTAGGAATATGTGATACAAAAATATGTGAAAAAGGAGAGGGTGAAATGTACAAATATTGTAGAGGGTATATACACACATATATTATGCATAAAATACCCGTAAGTATAGAGGAGAGCATGGATGCAAATAAGTAGATGTAAATGAAGGTATGATGCTCCCCTAGACCAAGGGGAAGGTAGAAAGAAGACATATTAAAGGGTGAACTCCCCTAGTCAAAATTTGTGGTGATTGGGGAACTAGTCAAGTTGTTAAAGGAGGAAGGAGTGGGAATGGTGAAATTGAGGAGCAATGAGATGAATGATGTGGTCAATGATGGATGTATAGGGATGAAGTGGCACTTGAGTGATATGGTCAAGGTGTGCAAGGTGGACAAGGACAATTGAAGTTGAGTGTAGTGGAAATTGGATTATGATCAAGGTGATAAGGATAAGGATGAGAATATGGGGAAGATGCAAGAAAGAGATAGGATGAATGACTGAGTTGTGATTATTGGGAATGGGATAATGAATAGGATTTTGGAAGAAGGGGTGGGAGAGAAGGTGTTGGAATAATAGGTGGTAGAGAGGGTGTTGGAATAAGGGGTAGGAGTGAAGGAGTTGTAATAAGAGGTGGTAAACATGAGGAAGATCAGCTTATGGAGTGCTTCTTGTGATAATATGTAGATGATATTTTTTGAGGTATATGATGTTTTAGGCCTAAACATGAGTTCTCAGAATAATTCATCACCTGAGGGAATGAAGAATGGAAAGGTGTGGTTGGGGTATGTGGTGTGGTAGGAGTCTCCTTGAGACAAGTTGAAGTGATTTTAGGTGGGTAAGGTATTTGCTTATCATCTGAAATGTTAGGGGAAATGGGATGGATGAGGGCATATTGAAAAGTGTTAGTTGTCAAAGTTTGAGGGGATTGAGGACCGTGAATGAGGGAAATTTATGCCAACTTAGGTGGAGAAGGGTGTGGAGGCATACAAGAGTTATAAGAGATCAAAATTGGTTTTGATTTTGTTTCATCATCCTCCTCAAGGTCTAGAGTGAGAGATTTAAAATTAACAGAAGTATCAAGTCCCCAAGACACAAAATTGGTATGGGTAGATATAAGTACAAAGGAGCAATGGCATAAATGGTTAAAGGAAAGTCATGTGGTTGACAAAAATTGTGGGATAATTTGGATTGGGGAGAGGGTGACAAAGAGTCAATAGGATTATGAAATGATTTTAACATGGGTAGTTTGTAATGTGAGGTAGGCGTAAAGGTGAGGTATTAGAGTGGTCTAGCTCCTTCTCATTCTCCTCATAAATGGTAAGGAATTTGGTTAAGGATGCCAAATAAGGTGTGAGTAGAATGTTGTGGTGGAGGAAAAGGGATATAATGTAGACATGGAAAAAGAGTAGACCCAAACAAGAAGGTTCCACATGTGCATTGTATAGATTCCTAATCCAAAACCCTACCAATGGCATTTCTAAAAATAGTGCGTGACAAAAAATGGCTTGGAGAGGTAATTAATATCAACACAAAAATGACCTTGGAAGGAAAAAGAGGACAACAATGTGGGCATATCAAGTCCCCCATAAATAAAATTGGTGTTGTTAGGTGGTGAGCCTAAGGGTACAATAGCGCCTATGATGAAAGGATCATCTCATGGTCTACCAAAATATTTGATAGACTTTACATTTGGTAGGTTTTTAATATGTACATTATGTACAAGGTGTTCACCTATGGCTGGATTAGTCATATGTACAGTAATATGTGGGATTGTAGGGGGTAGTGAGGCCAAAATGATAGAAGTGGGAGGGGTGTCCTCGAATGAGGAAATAAGATCAGATGAGGTTGATTGAGGGATAGTTTTGAGAGAATTGTCTGGTGATGAGTATGAAGGATTGATTGGTGTGTGATGTGAGGTATGGGGATCCTCTTATTATTAAGAGGTAAGAGTGGTAGGACTAAGGATAATATTGGGGATAGGATTCAGATAATGGTTGAATAATTCAAGTAATGGAAGGGGTTTTTGGGTAGGTGTGTGGTTTTGGGATGAAGAAGAAGTGGAGGTCATGGTGATTAGGAATTGGTCATGTGAGGTATTAGTGTAAATGGGGGTGACGTGGGGATGCATAGGTGGGCCACATGGTAAGGTAGGAAGAGTCACATTTGAATAATTTAAGGGTACTTCGGGTGAGTGTACAGTTTGGGTGTCCTCTAAGGTGTTAGAGGAGAGGGGAAGGGAGGGGGTGACTTGAAAAAAAATCATCTGGCAAAGGTTGATGGGATTGAGGATCAATAAATTTATCATAAATTTTCTCCTCAAAATCAATAAGGAGGTTGGGCAAAGGAGTTTTCATGGGGTTGATTGAGTGAGATGGGAAGGACAAGCATGGTGGTGTATATTGTGAGGGTGAAAATGGATACGGGGTTGGATGGAGTAGTTGGATAAGGTGATGTGATAGTAGGTTGAAAAGGAGTACATGGAGTAGATATCATAAAGTATGAATATGAAGGGGAGGGGGATGCAATAGCTTGTGTAGTGGTGGATGTGATAGGGGACGAAGGATCTTGTGGTGTGGTAGAAAGGGTGGATGAGGTAGGAGTAATATGGTCATGATGGATTAGGCTCACAAAACCTAGGTGAGGTAGAGCTTGATGATTTGCAAGGTTTTTTTGAGCGAGTTTTGAAGTATTTTTGGTGAGAATAACCCCTTGGTCAATCAGATCTTGTACAAGATTCTAAAATGATTAACAATGATTGATATCATGACCACATTGGTGATGGTAGACACAAAATTGGTTGGTATGAGACCCTAGAGATGTGGGGTGATGTGTATCATGTGGCCTTGGGTGGGGTAAGGAGAGTACTCATACCTCAAGAATTTTCCAAAAAATGGATGATAAGGGCTCTACAAGAAGTGTGAAATGACAATGGGGATGAGGAGGAATGTGTGGGGTAGGGAAATCAGGTTGGTTTTAACATTAAGTGGGAGGAGGTGTAGCTTGATATGTTGGAGGTTGGGGTAAATATGAAGGTTGTTGTAAAGGGGGTGAGGTTGATGAGGTTGGTGTGAGGGATATGAATGTTGCAATGGATATGGTTGATGTTGGGAACATGGGTAATATTGGTGTGAAGTGGTGAGAGGTGCTTGGGAGGCTTGTGGTAGAATGTGATGTGTGTGATATGATGTGGTAGGGGTGTGGGTAGGAGTGTAATATGGTTGGGAAGTGGATTGTGGATAATATGGAGGGGATGGTTGTGATGGATTAGGGGTATGTTGATATGGATGAGTTGGTGGGGGTTGATATGAAGGGGGGTGTGATGATATGGAGGCAATGATTGATTGTAAGTGGGAGATGATTGAGTGCAACTATGTGTTGGTTGTAATGGACATGGTTGGTTGAATGGTTGAGGTTGATTTGATGAGTGTGGAGGTTGATAAGTTGGTTGAGGGGGTTGATGATATTGTTGAATTGGTGGTTGATGATAGGTGGGTTGGGAGTGATGATATGTGGGGAGTGAGTGATGAGATGGTGAAGTTGATGGTTGGGGATATTGAGGTGGGGGTTGATGATGGATAGGATATTGGTGGTATTGCGGGGTTGGTTGTGATTGATAAGTGGGTGGTAGTTTATAGGTTTGGTGGTGTGTTGGGATTGGTTGTTGGTATTGAGTAAAATGAGCCATGGGTGTGCAAAATGGCGAGGTCTGGAAAATTTTCCAAAAAAAAAATCACTATATAACTAAAGCTAATAAAATTCAAAAACAAAGCAAACAAACAATCAATTTTTGTTTTGAATTTGTTTTGTGTTTTGTTAAAACTAATTCTAATCTAACAACTATGTAACTAAAAATATTTTTTTCTATCAAAATTAATCTATGCAGGGGAGACTGTCTACATGGATATGGTAAGGTCAAGATAGTATAAAAATAGACAATAGGAAAGAACGTATTTGGGGAGGTAGTAGGGAAAGTTGTGCTAAAAGGAAATCGCAAGGAGGCTTGTATATGTGTGTAAAAGAAAGCCCAAGGGGGTAAGCTAAACTAAATGTGTATGTGAAATAATCCTAAGGATACAAGTTATTCTAAGAAAGCCTAATGAGACTTTTGAAGTATGTATAAAATAAAATACCAATGGGGAAAGCTAGGCTAAAGAAACCTAAGGAGGCTTGTGTAGTGTTTGAAAGGAAATACCAAGGGGTAAGCTAAGATAAAGAGTGTGTGTAAAATAAGCCCAAGAGGGCAAGCTAAACTTTTAAGGTGTTTATAATCCTAAAAAGTGGGGTTATATTTGATATAAATTTTGACCTATCAAATCATCTCAAAACTTCATGAAACCATCACCACCAGATCAGGCTCGAAAAGATATTTCCAATGAGTATATATATTTCTATATTTTAACACATATAAGTGCCTAAAACTACAAAATAAAAATTGTAGCCTAGTACCAAATTCGTCTCACTCGGTCTCAAAATAGTTTGAGGCGGTTATAGGGAGGAAAGACCATATCTAGGGAGACGGTAAGGGTGATACCATCTCTAGGGATGTGGTACATTAGATAGTGCAAAAAAATAAAATAGGGTACAAAAATATGTCTCAGTTAAGACCACCTTCAAGGAGGTGGTTATAGGGAAGAGGATTGTCTTTAAGGAGATGGTATAGTAGGTAGTACAAGAACATACAAAAAATAGCAACCAAAATAAATGGCAGGTGAGACCGCATTTATGGGGGAGATAGTGGAATGTGGGACTATATTTGGAGAGGTGGTACATCAAAAGAAGGTAACAAATAGAATATGATACAATGTTACAGCAACAGAGTGCAATGCCGCCTTTGGGAAGGCAGTCTTAAATAAAAATAGATACAATGAACGAAATTTTTATAACCTATTTATTAAATAACAAGAAAAAAGAAAAGAAAATTAAGTTAATCACTACTATTAACAAGTCTATTTGTAATTTAAATTAAAATTTAAACTAAAACTAAAAACTAAATAAGGATTAACTAAAACAAAATTTCTTTAAAGTTACAAAGCAAATAAAAGTACTAAAAAGTAAAACAAACAACTAAATCTAACTATGTTGGCTAAAGACAAGAAAGCCTAAAAAGGGGTTGTGGTGTGTGTGAAATGGGGGAATCCCAATGGGTGCTAAAAGGTAAGCCTAAGGAGGCTTGTGTGTATCAAATAAAATCCCAAGGGGGAAAGCTAAGCATAAAATCCCAAGAAGGCTTGTGTGTGTGCAAAATAAGGAGCCTAAGGAGTCAAGCTATGCTAATTAAGTGTGTAAAACAAGGCCCAAGGGGGAAAATGTGGTAAAAGGGGAAGCCTAAGGAGACTTGTGAAATGTGTGTTAAAAGAAAATCCCAAGAGGGCAAGCTATGCTAACAAGTCTAAGGAGGCTTGTGAAAGTGTATAAAAGAAAAGCTCAAGGGGGCAAGCTATGCTAAGAGTGTGTGTAAAATAATCCCAAAATGGGTAAACTACACTAATAAAGAAGCCTAAGTAGGCTTGTGAGTGCAAAAAAAAGCCCAAAATTATGCTATCAAATAGTGATGAGAGAAAAAAGTATGACTTACTTGTAAGCCTACGTGGGTGTTGCGGATGTTTTAGGTTTGTGTCTCTAGGGTGAAACCATCTCTGCACTGGCGATATAGCAGTGTGAGACTGTATCTGCCCAAGCATTCTCAACTATTACCTATAAAAAAATATAAAAATAATAGCAGTTAGTGAAATAGTGTGACTATGGTCTAAAAATAACAGTAATAGCATAAAACAAAGACTACACTTTATCCTTATTGTTGATATGAGTTGAGATAGAGTAGTTATAATGTGTAAGTCAAGGGAATGGTTTCACCAAGCTTGTCATTTTGTAGAGATAATAAGCCACCATTTACAATGCTAAATATCAAGATAAAGAGAGCAAGATATACAATGGATTTTATTACAAATTGTAATTTTACAATACAAAATAAATCTCTTTATCTTTTACAATTACAAATTAGCCCAAGAGGGCTTTTACAACTAAGATAGTGTTTGTGCTTCTCTCCCACAACTAAATGTGATCAAGATATATTGAGGTGAGTGCGTGTGAAGGTGTAGGCGCTTCCAAGGGTTGTTCTACATGGGTGAGATACCTACACATAGCCAAGAAAATATAATTCAGTAGATAAATGGAGCAACCTAGGTTGGACATTTTTTCAAGCACAATATAAACCATAGTAAATCAAATAAAATTATTTTTGTGTAAACTAGAATGTAGAAAAACAAAATATTAAACCTTTTATGTGTTGAAATGTCGTTGTAGATGTTGTTGAAGTTGTTATTTTGTGCTAGAGACAATAAGCGAGGGTTTGGACCATCTTAGGGAAGGTGGACTTGATACTGTGACTATAAAATTTAAAATAATAGACTCATGATCCTGTGAGCATGCAAAAGAGGATCGAGGTAGTATCACAGTGGGACTAGAAGTTCTGTAGTTTGGTAGGTGAGCTAAGGCAAGTGTTGGGGAATGATTTTGGTAGCATAAACCTAGCACAAAATGGGCTCCCCTCCCTTGGCCATGGCCAAGGGTATTTATAGAAATTTTAGGGCTAGATGAGTGGGATGCCACATAGGCTCCACTTGGTCTCCACATGGGCAGGTTAGGTGGGAGAAGGATCTAGAAGATTGTGAGGTGGAAGGGATATGGGTTGGCATATTTAATTGCCTTGGAAAGAGGTAATCCTAGGGGGAGGGAAACTAATTTTAAATTAGTTTCCCAAGGGTCATGGGGGAGTGTGGAGGGTATTAAAAATTGTTAAAATGGTGAGGTGGTTATCCTATGGCCAAGTGAGATAAATGCTCTTTGTTGAATTGTCATTATTTTTAAATTTAAAATTACTTTTATGGCTTGGGGAAAGTGCATTAGGGGTGCAACATTGATGTGGGGGATTTAAAGATATTTGAGAGGGTATTTTTAAATTCTAAAAAAGGGGTGCATGGGAGGATGTGTGGGTAGTTTTAAATTGATAAAAGTGCACAATGGAGGATGTGGGAGAAAAATGAATTAAATAAGTGGGTTGACTAGGGGATGTAGGAGTAATTTTAAATTCATTAAAATTGCATGGGGATGTGTGGGAGGGTGTAGGAGAATTTAAGAATTAAATGAGAGGGAATTATTATTTTTTTTGAATTTACATGGTGGAATCGGTAGCCGCCACGAATCCGGGTAGGCTGTCCAGATTTTATGGCCACCACAGTATTCTGCATTGTCCGCCCTAGAAGCCACCACACAGATCTTCACGCAGTCCACCCCTATAACCACCATGCCACAATCATTTTAAATATTTTACACCACTGAAAGCACCAGGAAAGGGACAAGCGTTCAGTCCGGCGAGGCCCGATATTTGAACCTTGGACCTCCGCCCCCCTTATGGGGTTTGGATGAACCAATTGGTCTACACCTAGGACATCAAAATGAGAGGGAATTATAAAGGGGACTTCCTAGGGATTTGATTTAGGATTTTTAAATTATTATCTCCTAAGGATTTGGATGGGGAGCTTAGGATGGGATTAGGGATTAATTAAGGGCTAGATGAGGGGATTAGGTGGATAAGCAAGGTAGGAGAAAATTAGGGGAAGATTAAGGAAATTTAAGAATTAAGGATTTTTTGAAAAAAGGAAAATTTAGACGAAAATAAATATTCTAGGGAACCTTATAAGAACGTGAGGGAAAATTAGAGGGAAATAAAATAAAATTTGGAGAGCTAGGAAAATTTCAAAGAAATTAGGGAAATTAGGGGGAATTTAGATATAAATTATAATTTTGTAAGGCGACAAAAGGAGTATTTAGGTATATTATCTGTAATTTATTATGTTATCAAAAATGCTATTTTTTTATGTCTACAAATCCTACTCAATTCATTCACCACCTAATATATTTCTTGATTAATTACAAAATCTCTAATATTAAGTTCTATGTTGTTGATACCCTAAGTAGGGTTTGTTCCTTGAACAAATTCATTGCATCAATAGAACCTACATAGTTTGAAGTAAAACTATTATCCCTTATGTCAAACTCAAAAGTCTACAATTTTGTAAGCCTACCCATACAATATTATTTCATTTATAAATTGTATCCTACTTATAAAGAGAAAACCTAATTTTTTCTCATATCCTTTCAAAAAAATCTATCCAAATTTTATCAATTTCATATATTATATCCATTCATCATCTTGAAAGTGACATCACAAACACACATATACATTTCAATATATTATTTATGAGGTGGTATTCTAGTTTTGGTTAAGAACTTACCCTTCCAATCTACCAAACAAGATTCATTCTATCCAAAATTGTGTCATAGAGCTCCTTTTTATTACCCTTACCAAGAAAAATAATACTAAGTTATGTTCATAATATTTTTCTAACTTTAAACCATAAAATATCTATGATAATTCATTATAAATTTAGAGAAATACTAATGAAAAAGATCATATATTTTGTAGTATTAACCACTTATCTAGTAACTTTCTTATAAAATGCTATAATTATTGAAATTGCACTCGTATTCATGGCCAAGGCCAACATTATGGAATTTTTTAGATAGTTATAAAGGTATTACATTGTATTAGAGTTAGAGTATATTACATTATTTAGGTACATGTCTATGTACCACCTTAGGTAGATTATTATATTAGGAGTTACTTGGGGAAGAAGGAATAAATGCACAAGTGTTAGAATGTGCAAGATGTAAAAGGACAAGTGTCTATCATGCAAAATCACATGTGTCCTCAAGGTAGTTAGGTAGAGTAAGGACCAAGTAACTTATATTCTTATTTATGTCTCATTTTAAGGAAGCATGCATTCTCTTTGTATCAAGTTCCTATTTTTATGAGCATTCATTAATGGCTATTACATGACTTGTTTCAAAATATTCTCATGTTATTTTCATGCTTATTATTTATCCATTATCATAGCTATACCATTGCTTGCTTATTTCATTAATTATGGTTGCATTTACTTCATTACATACCCATCAAAATTTAACATGGTATCAAAGCACATGGTAGATCCATAAAAAATAGTAAGAAGGCTAGAGAAAGTTGTGTTGCAGAGTTGGAGTCGCAATTGGAGGATATTTGAAGAAGGCTAGAGATAGAATATTGTAAGAAAGAGAAGGTCTTGATAAGAATATTTTGGGACAATCATCACCATCCGATGAAATTCCCATTTGAAGTGTTGAAGACAAGGAGGAAAATTTCTAGAAGGTGCAAAAACTATGACTTCTTAGGAGGTCACCTATCTGAGTACTACTCCAGCACAAAATGCTTAACTAAGGATTTTTTTAAGGGTTGAAGATTTTGAATCATCAAGGAAATTTGATATTTTATTTTAGTTTTTATTTTTTCTTTTCCAGGATTCAAACCAGGTCGTCATCTATTGAAGACCCTACTCCCCATAGACTCACACCCAACCTGTACTCTCCACAAACCCATTTTTAGGAGCCTCTTCATTACCATTGGAGCCTATTCACCACATCATTCCTAATGCCCTACAAACTAGCTATACCTCCTTTATTTCATGACCTTGTATCTACCCTTCAACATCTTCGGATGCTTACCCATTTCTAGTTGGTTGTAATATCTCTAGGGTAGAATCTCACAAATATTTACTTGCACATGCAAAAATAGAGCTATAGATACCCTCAATGCCTTACATATGTGAATAGATACTTTCATGTTTTTATTACACCTTTAAAGAATTCATCACTCCCCTTGCAATAAGATCAAACCCTGGATAGCATTACGATTTTCATTAAACCCTCAATTCCTATTCACATCATATTTATTTCTACCTATCATGCACAGGGGTTTCTACCCAAGCAACTAGTGTGTTGTGCCCTATCCATTTTAGTCAAGACACAAGCATTCCTGAGAAATAGTCAAATATTCTTTTCATAGTAACGCTTTGGGAAGTTTTCTGAATGTTCATGTTTGCTTCACATGCATCAAGGAGGAGATAAGTGGTATACAAAAATAATAATAAATATCTTTGCATCCAACTGTTACAATCAAGAAAGGGCTTCCATTAGCATTAAATTAAATAATGATGTATTATCAACATAGCCGTCAAATCCTAATGCCATTTTCGATCAAACCAATGCATGTAGTTCACATGGTACTCATGCCCCTGTTGTTGCTATATTGCTCATCTTGAAAGTCTTCGTGAATTCAAGAGGTAAAATTAAGAGGCTCTTTCCAATTTGATTTTATATTTAATGGGGAGTTATAAATATTTCTTTGGAAAATTATAAATGGAGAAATGAGGATGACTTTTTTAGGCTTTATAAGATTCATTTCAAATATTTAAAATTAAATGGAGACATAAGGTATATTTGCAGTTAAATCATAGGGACATGTGAGGTTAAATTAACATTGCATTGGAGTAGATATAACCTTAGATAAAGCAATTAAATTAAAATTTATAATCTTAAGGGTTGAAGTATTATATTTTGCAAATAATTAAGTAGGATATATAAGGGTTTCTACCTTAGAGAATTGATATTAATTTGCAAAATATTATTTTTTAAACCTTACAATATTTGTAATTAATTAACTTAGGAGGTATAAGGTTTTCAACATTGGAAATCAACATTATTATTGCAAATATTATTATTAATTTCTAATATTCCAAATATTAGGGAGTTATAAGGTATACTACATCAAACCTTAGAAAATTGGAATTTAGAAATATTAAACTATTGGATATCAAGGGTTAGAAAAAGAAGTTCATTAATTACTTGAAGAGTTGGAATTATTTACTCATACTTGTCTCATACTCATACTAAAGGGACATAAATCCAACCATAGAGAACTTCAAATTGATAAGTGCATATCTCAATAGGGAGAATGTGAACTAATAAAACCTAAGCACTTTATCAAACCTATAACATAATATTAATTATGGATTCATAAGGTAGTCTATATCAAAGGAATATGGCAAATAAAAAACAAATGAAAAAGAAAAAAAGTAATTCAAAAGTGGAAACTCAAAAACTAGAACATCATTATTTGTCACAATTGATTGAAGAAGAACACCTATGTCTTCAACAATAACTAATTATATTTGGATAATACTTAGACTTTCAATAAGAAGAAATTTACATTCAAGATGACCCTCTAGAAAATACTAAGGAATGATTGCAACTGCTAAAAGGATTAACACAAAATATGATAGATAAAATTGAAAGTCGAGAGAATACATCCATAAAGAAAAATAATATTTTGCAATCAATCATGAGAGAGGTCAAAAATGAATTTTTTTAACACTAAGAGATTACTTAAATTCATAAATTGGTGAAGCACAAACAAACTCAAAAGATGTGTTCACATTACCTAATGATATAGGAAAAGTAATGTATATGGTATTACTTTCTAATTATGTTTTCAAATACAAGAATAGAAGACAAAATGACATGATATAAGGTTTGAAGAACATGTATATTATCGAAGCAAACACTTTGAACAATATGTTTGGTGATATTACTAGTGAAGCAGAAAAAGAGGATTATTCTTCACTTCATATATACATACAAAGTGTTCTTAGTAATGCTAATAATTACTATGAGGATTTTGTTACTATACCTACAAATCTATGGAGAATAATATACAAATTAATTGTCACTTATAATGTTTCTAATATGAGAGAGCATGAAAAGGTTGAAGAGGTAAAGAACAATATAGAAATGAAATATGCATCTAATTATACAAATTACGTAAGACCTATGATGTTAGATTCATTCTGCAATACCATAGAATCAAAACCATTGATGATTGATGCATGCTATGATACTAGTAATATTCTTCAAATGGATAAAGATGCAAATCATGATTCTTGTCAAAATGAAAGGGAATATTGCAATGCAAGCATTGACACTAGTGATTTAGAATTTTTGACAAATATAGAAGAACTTGTTACAAATATTGATGCTATATGTGATACAAGTGATCTAGATACAGTTCATGATTGCTTAAAAAAGGTTCATGGTGCTAGAATTGATGAAGGTATAAATTCATATGATGATAGATACAATGATGCACAATATTATATTGATACTAACAAAGATCATTCTAATGATTGTATTGATCATACTAATGGTTTTTGCTCAAAGTTGATAAGACATGAAGGTACAGGATAAATAAAACATGAACATGGAATGAGAGAACCAATAGCATCAAAAATCATATCAAAGTATGAAGGTCTTGAATATACAGGTTGGATCAACAATAATAAACAAGGGAATGAGTTTGTAGTAGAACATAATGACATCAAATTAGTAACAAATATTGACAGGAACAATTGCTATGATGGAAAGAATGGTCAAAGGCATTTGGCTACAGAAAATAGGTGTAGTCATTGTAGCAGATATGGACACAAGATAGAGATATGTTGGAATCTCCATAGTTGTAATATTTGTGGAGGAACCAATCATTCACAAAGAAATTGTTGGTACAGAGAAAATAATTCCTTTAATTGGATATATAAATTGGCATCTCCATAGTTGTCTTGGGGTATGAGGTGTAGTGATTCTAGGTATAGTTCTAGGTCTAGGGCTCCTTCTAGTTCTAAGGCTCCTACAGGGTCATAGGGGTCTTCTTGGAGGATGTAGCTAGTGCTTAGATGCACTTTTGTATATGAGCCTTGGTTCTCCATTATATGTAGCCTTTGGAAACTCATTGTTCATGCAATATTTATACATATATATATACATATTGTTTACCTTTTGTATTATATTTTTGTGTGAATGTTTTTGTGGAATGCATGTTTATGTTTATGATTAATGCATATGATATGTTATGGAATATTAATGCAATATGGCATATGCTAATGATCATTTATGGTTTATATCTTTTCTTGACCCTTTTTCTAGCATTTTTTTTTAATCAGGGGCACCAAACTTGGTGGCAAGTTGGATGCATGACGTATGAACTAACATGGATGTTGACATGGAAGAAGATATGGATGTGTATATGGAAGAAAATATGAATGTTGATATGGAAGACTTACTATTTTATAGAGACTCAAACATCATAGTGGTATAAAAAAAACCCATTAAAACTGCCTAATCTTTCTAGGACCAAATGTGCGTGTAGTGGATTCATTTACTAAATCAAGAGCTTGGTAATGACCCTAGACAATCAAGAACCAATGTGTGTGCAAGTGAGTTCATTAACTCATATTGAATAAATTGGGTAAACCTGTTATGGTTGAAACCAAGAAGCTAGCTTGTCCATATGAGCGATCAGAGGTCTCTTTTAAAAGAGACATGTCACCACACATGGGTGTACTCCATTGCTAGTAAAGCATATATATCTTTGGTGGAGGCTAACTCCATATTCCATGATTTTTATTTTTGATATTTTTTATTTTGGGGATGAATACCTAACTGTTTGACTATAAATGTTGTACAATCCTTACAACCCAATTGATCAGTGATGTGTGATGTATAATATTTAGAGTTTTTGTTAGGGCTTTTTCTCTAGTATTTCTTTTATTTTTGAAATTGTGGTAGTGGTGATAACCACTATTTTTATGGACTATGTTGCATGATGGGAATAGCAAGGATGACCCTTTTTTCTTCGAGGTACATACCAAGTATGGTGTTATCCCTCTTTGACACAAGATGTTTTTAAGATGTGAAAATTGTGCTTGGTTCAAGAATGTTTTGGAGTCAATTCCCATAACTCAATATTTTATTAGTGTATATGTGTCATGGTCCTAAAAGAACTCAACATATATTTTAGAGGTTTACTAAATCACTAGGAGTGGCTGAGTGACTGAAAACACCTAGGAGTTTTATGAATGTGCAGTTTGCGTGAATGGCAATTTGACTTGGTGGAATTGGTGTATGACATTGTGAAGGTGCCCCTGATTAAGGAAACATGACTTTTGTTGGACCAATTAACACCTTGAACTTAATAAATGATCACTATATGAAATGTGTAATTTGAATATAAATATGATGTATGACATGTAATATTTGTGAAAAGTGAAATGCAACATGAAATGCGGGTGAATGCATTATTTTTGGAATGTGAATGCAAGTAAAATGCAATATTATGAATGAAATGTATATAGATATTTTTACGTATTAACCATGTATATATACATATAGAAATAAAATTATGCATAGAAGAGGACCCCTAGACAAGGAAGAACTAAGACCTATCCTGAAAATCAATACAACTGCATATCATCCTATTAATATTACGAATAGGCACTATGCTTGAGAGCCAGTCAAGATAGTCTATGTTGTCATAAAACTCTTCTAGCTTATCCTCATCTAGTTCTGCCTAGAAAACCTCGATATTCGAAGGTGAGGGTGTAGGCGACGGTGAAGGGGATGAAGGAATGTAGTTTGTGGAAGCCCTTAACAATTCCTTAGATAATACAAATTCAGAAAAGGTTGGGGGTGAGGAAATCCAGTCCATATAAATGAGGCTTATGTTAATTGGAATTGGATTAGCCAGATCATATGGATTACAAAGTGAGGTAAATAAATCAATAGGATTCATGTCGACTTATGGGAAATTTGGACAAGGTTGGATGGAATGGATGGAACCTAGGAATCAGTACTATGGGCTTGGTTGAGCTGAACAACAACAAGAAACACAAAACATGTTTTATTAAATGGTATATTTACATATATAATGCTGAAAAAGAAAACATGTTTTTGATTTTTGACTGATTTTTTTAATTTTTTGGGTAGTGGTGATAACCACTGTTTTATTTTATGTATATATGTTACAAGTTAGCTTATGGAATAGCTTAATGGAATAGATATTGTGGTTCACTAGTATGTGTAGCTCACTCTTGTGGAAGAAGGAAGTGAAATATGGGCTCATGGATGGGGAACACATTGAGATAAAAATCATCTTGTTTAATATGGGCAATTATGGTATCCGATTCTTCTTATGATTCATCTGAAATTATCAACATAAGCTCAAATTATTCATATATTTCCTCATCATAATTATCAGGATAGAGGGCTTCTTATCCTGAATTAAGGTTAAGCCTTTGGAAGGCTTGTTCAAGAGAAGAGATGGTCGAAACTGGGTGGTAGCCTAGATCTGAATGGTCATGCACCTCTTGATATGGAACATCGATGGGTTGATGCACTCCCTATTCATGTAATCCTAAGCCTTGGCCTTGCCAATTGATAATGTGGAAATATCAAGATGGGAATCCCATCATGTTTGGAATGTTGGTAAGAACTAGTTTTTTGGGTTCTTCTATGGGTTTTGGACTTGATGAAGAATAAATCCCCCATATATAAAATTTATGTTATTTAAAACTGAACCCATGTTATATACTACTCATATTTCTAAAGGTTGGTCACATGGGTGACTGAAATCCTTAACACTAGGGATGGTGAGGGGTGTGACACTGATGTCTTGGACCACGTATTCACCAATACAAATATTAGTGATATGGACCTCGACTTGGGATGACATGGGAGAATCATGGTTAGGTTATGGATCAGGAAATAGTGGAAATTGAGGTATCTCACAATCCATAAATTTGACTTGTGAAATAGTATGTTATGATGATGGATTGGATTGGGAATATTACTAAGTGGATGATAATGATGTGGATGGAAATCATGTTGATGATGTGGATTTATTGTGACCACATGTGCATGTAGTCAATGGTGATGATGGTTGTGATATGGAGGTTTTATGAGTTTTGGTAATGGGGAGCTCTTCAGGAATGGGATCCTTTGATGAAGAGATGGGTGAAGTGGTGGATGGATTGGATGATGATGAAATAAAAATATGAGTGGAAGGGAGCATGGACTCATAAGGATTTGAGATGAAATTGTAATACTTAAATGGCTTGATGTTTACCAGTATGCAATGTACTTATCCCTCATGAACATATTTCAAGCATTGATGTAGTATTGAAGGGACACATCTCATTTCCCTCATCCAAGGTCTTCCAAGGAGTACATTGGACACCATGGATTCTTCCAAGATGTGGAACATTGTGTGCAACATTTTAACCCCTACTTCTATGGGTAAAATAAAAGTGCCAACTATGGAACACAAAGCATCATTTAATGCTTTGAGGGTGAAGGATGACTTGGTGATATGATATGGAGGAAGGGTCAAATGATGGACATCAAATGTGGTGATGATGTTGATATAGGAATTGGTATAAATTAGGAATATTTTAAAAGGCTTCTTATCAATTAGAGCCATGATATGCAATGGATGATCTACTTATTTTGATGATATTGGCTTAATCTCAAAGTCATAAAATGTTATGGAAGCCTCCATGCATATTTGGATGCTCCCCATAAATTTGTTGAAGGCAATAGGATCTTACGATTGCAATTCTATGGATTTCAAAATATCCATTAATTCCTCACGATGTAGGGGAGATTGTTGGATTAGATCATAAATTGATAATTTTGTGGAAGCTATTTTCGAACTTGTAGTTAGTCAGCTACTCAATGAGATGACAAGTCAAGGTGGATGATTGATGGGTGGATTTGGTGGATTCAATTGACTAGGGATATGCATAGGTGATGAAGGATTATGGGAAACATGGATGGGTGTCAATGTAGAAGGTTGTGATACACTTGCTTGAGGTGGTTTCCTTTGTTGGTTATTCCTTTGACCTCTAGTGACCACATGAATGGCACCCACAAACCCTTGGTATTGTTGAATGTGATTGACTTGGTTAGGGAGAATTTTAGTGTTAGCTCCCTCAACATTTGGTTGCACCTCCTCATGATAAGGAAGTGGTGTTTGAAATATATCAAGGTTTTGGTTTTGTTGAGCGAGGGTATTACCAAGCTTGATCTCCCCCAAGTCAGTAAGGTCTTAGACTATATTTTTAAAACATTGCAGTTGTTGATGTCATGAAAATTTTTCCTATAGTAAGGGTAAAATAAGTATTCCCGATAATTTTTACCACATCTGGTGGGGTCATTCGGTATAATATTGGGTAAAGCAATTTTATTTGTCTCATAGAACATTCTAAAAATAGAGGTATATGATTCATATAATGGGGTATATTTGCAATTTTATCGAACAAATTATCATCGGGGATGGTTTTCCAAAGTTGGCACTGTGTTTTAAACTATTGAATCTTGTGTTGTTGATGGGACCACATGATATAAAATTTGTTATGGTGTTTGTTGCACAGGTTTTTGTTGAGCCATTATCAGCTAAATCATGACCACCTAATTGACTTGATTGGATTGGGTGGCTGGGGTAGCTTGTATTGATTTTTTTTGGCCTAAAAAGTTTCCTTTGTATTGGCCCTTATTTTACCATTCTTTCTTTTTAGGCTTTAATATGCCTTCTTGGATTTTGATATCCTCAATGACACTAGCCTGAGCTAAAGCTTCCCCAAATTATTGATAATTTCATAGTTGGAGAATCCAAGAGATAGGTTTTAAACAACTCTTGGTGAATAGTTTAATTAGCTCATCCATTGGTAGGGTGAATGGAAATTTAGTGATGATAATTGTACCCATGCAAAAATCATACACCTAACTAATGCATCAATTGATATCAAACATTAAAGCATGAAAAATTGACAATAATTAATTCAACAAGAAATGGGGTTTCCTTTTATTAAACTTTGCCAAATTCGATTACAATTGCATCCCTCTTAGGGATACTCAATGTTGATGCAATCAATACAAATTTTAAGACCCTCTAAACAAGGGGGTGGTGTAATTCACAGAATTTCCAATAGGACACAAACTACTCAAGATCAATGATGACCTTCTTCTCCATGATTAGATGCATATGTTGCCTTGAATGTATTGCAAATGGATAAATCTTGTAAACCCTGCATTCAAGAAACAATTACAAACAAATATGGCCTCTCTTGATGAGGCTTTTGGAAGAATCTTGCATAAAGAATGCTAAAGGAAACAAATGAAGCATGTAATCTATGAAACTATGCAATAAATAATTAAATTTCAGTAAAACATATAAAGAGAGACATGAATATAATTATAAAATATCCTAATTAACCATTGGAAACTTGAATTGCATGAAATAACAAGAAAACTAGTCTAAATGATGTAAATAAGGAAATAAATGATATATGCTCCTAAATCCCTAATTTAACCATGCAAATGTATCAAATGAGATTAATCTATGGTTAATATATCAAAATGAAAGCATAAAACTATAAATCTAAGGTTAAAACAAGGAGAAATAGGGATCAATCCCTCGTTGTAGGTCTGAGGCATGGTGGGAACTTTTAGCCATGGCTGACAACCATGAATGCGATGAAAACCTTTTTGCTCTCCCAATTTAGGCTTGGATCTCCAATTATCCTTGTTGAATTGATGGTAAAGGGTGATCTTAGTGTCCTCTAATGGATTTGGAAATTGAAGTCACTAGATTCATGGTGGAAGAGGCTCAATTGTGAGTTCTTAATCTCCTTAGTCCTTTGACATCTCCATTATTTTGAATGCATTCATGGTTCACAAGTTAGCTCTCTCCAAAATTTTACAATTAGGTCAAGAATTTTGTAGGGCTTCATTGCATTTCAACTCCTAAGGATTTTATATGCTTTCAAATTCGGTAGGGCTTCGTTGCTCTCAATTGAAAACTTCTCCAAACATCTCCTCAATTTGGAGGGTGGTCTTATAGCATTATCAAGTCCTTGGTCTAGTTTCATGGAGAAGCCAAGAATAAGAAACCTGCAGTTGGATCATTTGGAGGGAACCTTATGAATGTTTCCCCACCAAAAACTATTTGAATCTTTGTTGCCCAGGTCGTTGTAACCAAAATCAATCTTGTCCTAGGATTAAAAATAGTTTTGATGCTAGTCGTGGCTCTGAGTCACAACCAGCTCTATTAGCCATGGGTGTAAACTGTGGCTAAGGCTGAGTTAGCTAAATATACCTAAATTGAGTGGTTAAAACGATTGCTTCACCTTGGAGCTATCCAAGATCATTCATATGGTCTGTTAGCATGTCCCATATGAGTAGTCGCCTCAACATGCCATGTTTTAGGTATCTATAGATGCCCATTTTGGTATGCATTATGAGAATGAACAAAATTGAGCAAAAATAGACCTCCTAAAATGATTTTGTAGGTTAAATTATGACCATTGATCTGATCAACATTAGATGCCCAATCCTGCCAAAGGACACACATCTTAGAATCATTGATTCCAACCGAGGGAAGGCTTAAATTTGAGAAAGCATTTGCAAGCTCCAATGGTGATCGGGTAGCTTTAGTGCTACAATAGTACCTATAGGTGGAGAGCTACTAACTTAACTATCATAGTTGCTTTTTTCCCTAGTAATGGGTAAGCTTATGATAGTCTTTGGCAATGATTCGTAAGATGAATGCAATTTGACAAGATTGAGTGATATCTTATTGAATTTGATTATGATAATTGATATAATGACTACCCCCTCAAGCGATGAGTTGATGAGGGTACGACAATTTACTAAAGTGATGAGTCACTTGACCACTATAAGTGATTTGAATAATTGAAGGTTTTAGCACTTTAATTACTTGGAAAGGCCTAATTCAACCATGATTGCAACTATTAATAGTAATTATGCATTTCTATCTTATGGAGCAGTTTAGCCTTTGTTGCCTTCTTATGGAATTTAAATGATAGCAATTCCAATTAGGCTTATTTTGAATCATATTGTTTGATGATATGCTAAAAAAATGTCATAGAAGAATTGAGATGAATACCTCGTTCTTGTAGAGTAGTCCAACCTACTAGGCCTTATTAGGGATTGAAGTGAAGCGTATCAATTCCATGATGACTAATTTACCCCAAATGGTATTATGGTAATTTAATCATATTGCCATATTGCATGGATCACAAGGCACTACAAACGCCAAGTGTATATGGTAAATAACTGGATAAGAGGTGCATTTGATATTTTTAATTATTTGAATTTTTTTTATTTTGAAAATTTTGATGGTTTTGACCCATTAGATATTTTTATTTTGCATTTTAAAACCCCTCATGGTTAAATTTTGAGGGTATTTACTATAGGATGCTTGTCACACTTGTCATTTGTAGCCAGTTTTTACAATTTTCATGGTCGTACCTCTGACCTGCGGTTGAAAAACCCTAATTATATGACCGTGGGTGTTAGCTGTGATCAAGGGAAAAATGGAAAATATAAAATAAAATATATCATTTTCACATCATTATTTTCCAATTTCCATTACTGTCCAGAGAGCTCTGCGATGTGAGGTTAAAAATTTGACACAAAACGCTATTGAACCTCATACTCAACCTACCCAACATGGTTGACTCAATCGATGCTTCCACTAGTGGTGGTGCTGGTGCTAGGAAGGTAACACTACAACTCTATCTTATTTGATTTATACAATTAAAATAAACCTCATTAATTAACGAGTTAAATTAACCACACTAAACTATTAGTAAAGAACCTCACCATATCTTAGGGTTAGCAACTTAAAATAAACCTCATTAAGTAATGGGTTAGCTAAACCACATTAAATTGTTGGTAATAAACCACACCACAGTTATATTTTGACTAGGTTAGATTAGATGGGTGGGCTGTTAATTAATTTTTTTTCAATATGGGACGTGACCCCAAAAAGGTCAATGCTCTTAGCTGCGGGTGGTAGCCACGGTTCCCAATTGGCATATTGGGGGCTTCGGTTGTCATCCATGATGGGATTTAAATCCCAACCGTTAGAATTTTTACCATTGTTATCGACCATGGGTCCCAGCCATGGTTAGTTGAATTTAGGAAAATTTCCCAATTTTTTGATTATTTTGGGTTTTTGTCTGTTTTAATTGATTCAATTGATTTAATTGATTATTTTTGAAGTGCAGTATTCATTTCATTTTTTTTTTTAAATGTATGGCATGCATTTGTAAATTTTATCTTTTTGAAGAATTTTTTAATTTGTTTCTCTTTTTTTTTAGGTCATTTTTTTGATGTTTTTGATTGATTTAGCATATATTATTTATGTCTCTATTCAAAATTTGATTTTGAGGGTGAGGGAATCAGACATACTTCGTACCCTTCGTAATGGACTTAATGGAATGGAGTGAGTGTGGTTTGGATCCATTGGATTTGGCTATGTGCTATGGATTCCATCAATTAGACCCGATCAGGATTACATGACCACTCTGGCCCATCATTGGGATGCGAGGACCAACACCTTTCACCTGCCCACAAGTGATATCACTATTACTTTGGAGTATTTTTACCCCATCTTCCAAATCTTGATCGATAGTGAGGCCATCACATATTTTCCCATAAATACAAAGGATGTAGTCTTCAGATAGATCTTCAACACTCGAATTGCTATAGTGTAGGTAGATTCAGACCACAATGGGGTCCACATCGAGGACTAGTACCATGAGAATGTCTTCTCATGGTGGGCAACTATGCTCATGTAATTGATAGTTCAGATTGTGTTTTCAGAAATATCAGGAGTGAGGTTCCTTTAGAACCTCTTGGCTAGGACATAGGATGTTTTGGTGAGCAACATCAAAAAGCCATTGATCCTATATTCGGGGAGCACCCTTCTTGCATAGCTCTATGATGAGTTGTATAGGATTACATGGAGGAATCGTGCGGGAGTCATATATAGTATATTTCTATATATATGGGTATGGCAACACATCACTATTGAGCACCCCATACCACTACATCTCTGGATTAATGATATTGCTGAGGAGAGCCAATGCTATGCTGCTCTAGCCCAAGGATGTTGAGGGGTTTAGAAGTAGGGCTCAAGCAGGTGATATGTAGTACTACATTGATCATATTGCACAACTATAGACTGGGTAGGTGATATGGAGGCCCTACATGGATTGCACATCATGGGAGAAGGAAGATAGGTACCTCAGGAGGACTCGACACAACATATGGCTTCTTGAGTATAAGCTCAATATACGAGAGTTCTTCTACATCTCCCATGTGACTAGGAAATTTAGGATTCACCAAGATATCCCTCCTATGCTTACTATCTATCATTGCCTTAAGGTGAAGAAGGTCTTGACATGGTCGTAGGTGACTCCACTAGGGGATGAGAATAATGACTTCTAGAATTCTAGACTAGAGGATTCATGTACTACAATGGACTATGACACCTAGTGGACTACTAGGCTATGGCAAGGTGATGGACCCCTAGGTAGACCTACATATGGTGTGGTAGTAGTAGGGGTAGAGGAGGTACACCTAGAGGGGGTAGACCCTCATGGGTGTAGAGTGCACCAATGAACATAGGGTGGATGGGGTGAGGCTACAATTGAGGAGGAGACCCAAGTAGAGTAGGGAAAGGAGAAGCTCAATTATGAGGTGTCCCAGCTTAGGTTATAGGTTACTAGCCTACAGACATGGGTGGGGACCCTTCAGATGCAAATATGAGAGGGAAAATTTCATGGCTACTCTATAAGCACGACTAAAAGCTACATAGGATCAACTAAGACATATATAGGATCAGTGGCAGAGCTATGAGGAGCAGAATCTCCACATATCATATATTGTGAGTGCCATTATAGCTCTGGATAAGATGACACTTAAGCAAGATCTAGCATGGTCTCAGCTACAACTCATGACTCATGAGAGGGATCAGGTGAGGAGTGCATGAGGGCAGTCCTCTACTCCACAAGTTTCTCTAGCGGTTCCAACTATAAAGGGATGTTTAGGTTTAGATCTAGATATAGATATTAGGAGACTGCAAGATATGGTTCATCATCCCCTCGATGAGTGAGCATCAGATGCTTCTCATATCTCTCACCTGGAGGGAGAGATCAAGTTTCTCAAGGGTGAGATTCTAGAGAGGACTACCACTATAGGGACCCAGTGGACCAGGACATGGGATATAAGGTAGTAATCAACATAACCCAATTACAAGACTCACATATCAAAGAGGTACACTAGTTCTAGCTCCAGGTAGAGTCATCAAGAGGGTGGATGTGACGAAGGAGCCTCACTGACTAGGGGTGTAGGCACTGCCTAGTATAGATCTTATCAGATATTTGTACTATTTTTGAGTGTAAGGTCAAGGACCTACATAGTTTTAGCCTACAATTTTTTTGGACATATGTCTATATACTCTTTTTGACATGCATATATATATTTGATAAAACATTTATGAGACTCATTATATGTGCAAATTTATTTATTTTATGTTTATGATATGCATATGGATGCAAATCTTATATTATATGTTGATTTGATTTTATATGATGTGATCTATGGATGACATGCACTAGCTATATGATGGATGTATGACTAGAAATTGTGATCTAGATGTGTATATAGACTACTTTGATTGTATGTTTATGGATGCAATATTAGATTTTAAATGCATGTTTAATTTATTGTACTTGTATGCATTTAATCTATGATGCTATGATATGATGAATGCAATGCATGTAATGCATTATTTACATAATGCTTGATCTAATGTAAATGAACATGTATGTCTTAATCACTTAAAATATAATGTACAAATGCAATATGAGTTTGACAATCTAATAGATAACACAATAGAATGTATAATAATAATGACATCTAATTGATACTTCTTATCATAAGAATTAATCAATTAAACATCCATATGTGCTATGAAATTATGTATTGTTTCTATTCATAAGATTTTGGTAAGCTAAAATAACATGCACAACATAGTCAGTGGCCGTCTGAACATCATTTATGATATCCATCCGGTATCTATCCTATATTGTGAATACTCCTTAACAAACAAACTCTCATAAAAAGAAGTTTATAATTGATTGATTTGATATGATTGTTTCTTTTTGGGAATTTTTGAGGTTTTCCATGAAACTCAAACACCCTAGTTGACTTATCAAAAGTTGTATACTACCTATACTAGAATTTTGAAAATAAGGTTTTCGCTTGGACATACCAAGCTATTCATTACCCCTGTGTGTGCAAATGAATATATTAGATGATACATAAGCATACCCCAGTGCCAGGAGAGATTCATTCAACCCATTGTTGTATTGGGGATCCTCAAATGTCCATATGATTCTAGGTTTAGATTTAGTTATACTAGACCACTATGCAATACAGGCCACCTAAAGCTAGCTCATTTGTAAATTACTTAGACCTACCCCAATGTCAGGTGGGATTTATTCAATCCATTGTTGTATTAGGGATCACCCTATGATTTTTGAGTATTGATCATTCTAGGGATTCAAGCTCATCCCCTTATTTTCTTTAATTTATTGAGATACTTGCTCATATATATAGTAATGAAAACCACTATTTATTTTGTGTTTTTGTTTTCTTTTATTTTGAGCAAGGGATTTGATTTCATTTATTGGGATTTTGATCCTTCGTGTAATCAATGGATTTATTCAGGTAGGGGGTAAGCTTTTCCTTTTTCCAATGACCTCTACTCTAGATCATTGCACCTCACAAAATGAGCAAGTAACAAAAATTTTCACCTAAGGTGACCCGAAACACTTTTGTAGTGTTTTTCCTTCCTTATATTAAGTAGGATTGTTAATGTGTTTGATTAGTTACGGTATTCTGATATACTAAGTGATATCAAACTAGACCTCATCTACAAAATTAAAGCAAGATTTCTACTAAATATGAGAAGACCACTAGGTATGGTTGAGAAGACCACCTTAGTATATTATGCATAGCAACAGGAGGTGTTGTGTTGAGAAACACAATTACTCACAATGGTGATGGAAGATGATGATGCACAGATGCATGATTGAAATAAAAACGTGGTGTCATTTGTAAGATTTCAAACACAACATATCCTAATGCAAGTGTGATGAATGGAAATGCCTAAATGCAATGCAATTAAATGAATGCATGTGCAAAATAAAAATGCATAATGCAAATGAAATGCAATATTTTTAGATTTTATTGCTTTTTGATTTTTATGGATTTTGAAATTTTCCATATTTTTAAGTATTTGAATTATTAAGTGTGGAACTCCTTAATATGAAGGATGTTGAGACGTTCAGGCTCTTCAACACCTTCAAGCGGTGTCAAGTGGTACGTTCCACATCCAATATGCTTTCAGATGATGTAAGGACCTAACCAGTTAGCTGTAAATTTGTCTTGCAAGTGCAACAGTAGGTTTAAGTTTTGTTGGTTCTATTTTAGCACAAGATCACCAAAATTAAAGTCTCTTAAGTGGAATTTACTATTGTAAGCTTGTTTTAAGCATTCTTGGCAAATGCAAATATGCTCAAGCGCATTCATGTGGTATTCATCAAGAAGCATAAATTTATCTAGGTGAGATTGTTGCGTAGTGTCATCATCGATGAAATATTTCAATGTGACGTGTAGCATTGGAATCTCCAACTCTAGGGGCATAATGGCCTCAATGCCATATACCAACGAAAATGGTGTTGCCCCATTGGGTTTCTGAATGCTAGTTCAGAAATCCCATAGTGTAAAGGGTAACTGGATGTGCCAATATTTGTGGTTTTCTTATACCATATTTTTCAATATGGCTACCACTGTCTTGTTTGAAGCTTCAGCTTTCCCATTTGCCTACGGATAATATGGAGTCATAAAACTATGCTATATATTGTACTTAGACATTAAAGCCTTCACAGTTTTGTTCTTGAATGATATTCCATTATATGAGATTATCTTGGATGGTATCCCAAAATGACTAATAATATTGTGAAGTATAAACTTTGTAATACGTGCTCTAGTTATCATTGTTAAGGGAATGGCTTCCACCCACTTTGTAAAATAATCAGTAGCTATTATGATAAATGTATGCCAATCCAATGATGGATGAGATATTTTATCAATTAGATCTAGACCCCACTGAGCAAATGACCAAGCTACTTGAATGGGATGTAAGGCCTATTATTGAAAGTGTGTACGATTAACATGATGCTGACATTTAACGCATTTCTTGACATACACGGTGTAATACTTCTCCATAGTGGGCCAATAATAACCCATTAAAAGTATGTGCTTTATAATTGCTATGTTGTTAAAATGGCCACTACATGTACCATCATGAGATTTCAAAACTGCCCAAGTTGATTCTTGGGGATCAATACAATTAATGAGAATTCCATCGTAGCTTCTACACTACATAATATCTCTAAGAAAGATATGCTTTGTCACTTTCTATCTAAATGTGTGTTTTATGCCATGTGACAATCCCTATAGGATTAAACCAAGTTTGAGGTATTCATGCAATTATGACATCTAATCCTGATAAGCTTCTGCCTTGACTGTCAAGATGACTTGATCCCTTGGAATTTTGTTTTGTGTAAATGTAGATTGGGATACAACCTTGTGGTGAATGGTGGTGCCATTAATCGTTGGACCCTATAAGATCAAATACCCCCATTTCCAATAGGACACCTTATTAAGAAAGTCCCTATATTTATAGAACCACTCATGGTTTGGTTCTATATGAATCATGTTGACTTATTCATTATTATCAAAAGTTGCATGTTGAATCACGGTATGCAATAGCATATTTACATGAATGGTAGTAAAATTTGCAAACATATTCTTAAGGATTAAGGATCCCTAAGATGCCATAGTGTTTACAAATATGTTCTATGAGTCAGGGATTGCCTCAATATCATACCACTCTAGCTGGGTTAGATACGTGTCAGCAAAATTCTTGTAAGCTTTCAATATGGGATACCTACATTAAAAAAGTCTCTTCACTTCATTGACTATGAGAAGGAAATCCCCAAATATGTTCAACCATTTAATATTCATGGTGATAGTTGTTTGGAGGCC
Source organism: Wollemia nobilis (assembly GCA_028583015.1). NCBI lineage: Eukaryota > Viridiplantae > Streptophyta > Pinopsida > Araucariales > Araucariaceae > Wollemia > Wollemia nobilis. The sequence continues at coordinate 16,879,614 of JAQPPZ010003361.1, forward strand.
CAATATTAGGGCTTCATACTTAGCATTGTTGTTGGTACAAGGAAAATCTAGCTTAAATGACAAGGGCATTGGAGCACCTTGTGATATGAAAAATACAATTCTTGCACCGTCCCCTTGCTCACACTTCAAACTATCGAAGAACATAGTCATATCAGATTTATTATCTAGTTCTTCAATTTTGGGTTCTTCTGATAATGTGACGACCGCATCATCAGGAAGCTCTATGGTGAGAGGCCTACTATTTTTTAGAGGCACCTCTGCTAGTTTATTAGCTATGATATATCCCTTGATGTAATTTTAGATGTTGAATTCCAAATAGAATTCTATAAATAGCATGATCCACTTTGTAGTACATGTATTATGATATGTCTTGCTTATCATATACTATAAAGAATTTTTTTTAGATATCACATACATCAAATGACTTAACATATAATAATGCAACTTCTTTTTTGTAAACACTACTACTAAAAATAGCTTCTCCACATGCGTATATCCAAGCTCATAACTCACCAAGGTGCGACTGATGTAATATATAGCTTGCTCTTTACCTTGCACATTCTTTTGGGCTAACATGGTTTCCAATATAAAGTTAGTCATTGATATATAGCAGAAAAGGCACATCTGGTATTGGTGGAGCTAGCACTGGTGGCATTGCTAGGTATTGCTTAATTTTAGCAAAGCCTGCTTGAAAATCCTTGTCCCAATTGAATGGGACCCCCTTGTCTAGCAGTCGATTCATGGGTCAACATTTTTCCAATAATTGTGTGATAAATCACTTTATTTACACTACTTTTCCTTGAAGGCTTCTTAACTCTTTGATATTTTTGAGAGGATGCATATCTAATATGGCCTTGACCTTATTTGGGTCAAATTTTATGCCTCATTTTGAAACAATGAATCCTAAGAGCTTTTCTAAAGTTACACCAAATATGCACTTCTTGGGATTCAACCTGACATTATGCTCTATCAGGTGATCGAAGACCTTCATCAAGACCTCAACATGCTCTTCTCATAGCAATGGCTTTGCCAACAAGTCATTGATATAATCTTCCAAGATCTTATGCATGTACTCATGAAAAATATATGTCAGCGCTCGATGATATATTGCACCAACATTTTTAAGGCCAAATGGCATAACTTTGTAACGAAATGTTCCCCATGGCATTGTGAATATGGTTTTATGCTAGTCTTTGAATTTAATATAAATATTACTGTAACCAAATAAACCATCCATAAGGGAGAGCATATCATGACCCACAGTTGCATCTATGAGAGAATCTATGTTGGGCAATGAGAATGAATACTTTGGTGTTGCCTTGTTGAGGTCTCTAAAATCCATACAGATACATACCTTCCATCAGGTTTTAATATAAGGACCATTTTTATACCCATTCTAGATAGTTGATAGAGATAATGAATTCTACATTTGATAGCTTCTGTATCTCATATTTAACCATTAAAGTGACTATTGGGTGCATTTTTCTAAGCTTCTACTTGATAGGTTTATTAGAGGGATCTAGTAAAATGTTATGAGTAACCACTTTTAGATCTAGTCCTGGTATATCCTTGTATGTCCAAGCGAAAAGGTTAGGTCTCTCTTTCAGTATAGGGATTAGTATGGCATGTTCATCAAGAGATAAACTCTCTCCAAAATTTACCTTCTTAAGATTAGTGGGATCATTACTGATATCCACATTGAAGGTCTCCTCTATTGACATGTGTGATCCCTCCTCAATTTGGTGAGGTGTGGGAATCAAGTGGATTTTATCAGCTGGATTTAAAGGTCCCATATCAAACTTTCCCTCAGCATGATAAACATCATGTGCATATCCTGGAACAAAATAAAAAGGTTGCAACATTTCTTCGTTAGGGAAGAAATATTCAAGCTCTAGTGGTGAATCAGTGTGATACAAATCAATAAAATCTACATTTAGATAAAATGGTTTGGGGGGGTCGATTGGATTGCAGAGTGGAGTGGTCAAATAAATGGAGATCATATTGGTGGAATGGAGATAATGGTCAGATAGTTAATAGAGATAATGAATTCTACATCCAATAGCTTTTGTAGCTCATATTTAACCATTAAAGTGACTGTTGGGTGCATTTTTCTAAGATTCTACTTGATAGGTTTCTTAGAGGGATCTAGTAAAAGGTTATGAGTAATGACTTTTATATCTAGTCCTGGTATATCCTTGTATGTCCAAGAAAAAAGGTTAGGTCTCTCTTTCAATAGAGGGATGAGTATGGCACGCTCATCAAGATATAAACTCTCTCCAAAATTGACCTTCTTAAGATTAGTGGGATCATTACTGATATCCACATTGAAGGTCTTCGCTATTGACATATGTTATCCCTCCTCAAGTTGGTGAGGTGTGGGAATCAAGTGGATGTCATCAGTTGGGTTTAAAGGTCCTACATCAAACTTTCCCTCAGCATGATAAAAATCATGTGCATATCCTTGAACAAAATGAAAATGTTGCAACATTTCTTCGTTGGGGAAAAAATATTCAAGATCTAGTGGTTAATCAGTGTGATCCAAATAAATAGCATCTACATTTAGATAAAATGGTTTGGAGGGGTCAGTTGGATTGCAAAGTGGAGTGGTCAAATAAATGGAGATCATATTTGTGTAATGGATTAGATCTTTAGGACCACGTGTGTGTGACTCTACATTGATAACACTTCCATCCCCAATATGTGGTTCTAGGGGTATGGGGATCTCTAGATTCAATCTATAAAAAGACTCAAAAATAGGATCGCTAGGCTCTAGGAGATCCATATACATTGGTGAATTAGGGCAGACTATATGATAAATCATATCTAAGTTAGGTGGTATTCCTCTGAGGTGTAGGCCAAGATAGACTCGTCGATACATCTCATCGATGTTAACTGGCTCAATTGATGGCACAAGTATTGAGGCTAGATATAAGCTCTCTCGGTCTCATCCTCATCATGGCTATCATATATGAGTCCTTTGCACCTTCCCACTATAATTGGGTGGTTAGTAATATGGGGCCCAAGGTAGGCCTGCTCTGTACCATTCTCATATTTACTATCCACCATGAAGTATTCTTCAGTCTCACCCATTTGTTCCATGGATAAAATATGATGCAAATTTAGAGGGCCTAGGTAGGCCAACTTGGTTTCATCCTCATATCATTAATTGTATGAGGATAGCTCATTATCATATATTCTATAATCATAATTTGGTCCATTGCTTTTGATGAGGGACTCTGCTATACCCAAATTTTGGATCTGCATGCCTATGCCAATGGTAGCTTCACAACTTTCATTATCCAAGTTAACTCTTGTATTGTCTTCTTGATCTACCTATACCACAATGTAATCATGATAGATCTCTGGTGGTGCTTCTAATACATTTATTACCAACCTATTACCCATTTTTACATAATAAGGGTTAGGGCGATAAGGATTCCAGTCCACATCATCCCCTAAAGCAAGGTTCAATTGATCTAAAGATGCTACTAGGAGCTCATCCTATCCTCAAATATGATAGCCTAACCCAAACCTATCAATTGGTAGCTGATATGGTTCAATTGGAACTCTGCACCCCTACTCAAATAAGCCCAAGTTTTACCCATGCCAATGGTAATGTTCAAAGTAGCATAAGGTAAATTTAGGGTTAGAAAGATAATGAACATTCACCATGAATGCTTCATCATCATCCTCATATATGTGTATGCAATTTATCAATTGATCTAGCACTCCATAAATAAAGTTTGTTTGGTTGGGCGGCATCCCCAGTGGTACCACCGTCCCCATAGAAAAGTGATGGGCTTGAGGTCATCTCATGTCTTGTGCAATTTTGATAAATAGCATGAATGTCACGTTCTACAAAATATATTATGTTAATCTTGGGTTAACCAAATGCATGGTCACCTGTGATGCAGATGACTCATTTGAATATGTAGGTGAGGCAAGATGAGGTGCCTCCTTGACTATATTTTGAGTGTCCCTTTCATCCATAGGATTAGGACCCTCGATAGTTGCTTCTTTGGGATTTTTCTTTGACTCTTTGTTACCCATAACTACCTTAAGCTTATTATCATTCCTAGGTACTATGGATGTCATAATTTTAGTTAAAGATGTCATAATTTTAGTTAAAGATGGTGTAGTGTGCTCTGATAACTACAGTGCTACCATGGAAGGTCCCACACACACTCATTTGAGTTTACCTTCTAGATGTATAATAGGTGACATCGTGCGTATATCCAAATGTGTTGAGGAGGGAATGAAATCCCTTGGCAAATTTGATAAGTTCATGTATTTGAATGGCTCTTCGTTAGAAGGTACCATGTGAACTTATCTCTCGTATACATATTTTATCGACTGATGTAAGATCGATGGAACACAACATATTTCTCTAGTCCAAGGACTCTCCAAAATGATGTTATACTATATGGCATATTCGATCACATGACACATCATAGGGATGGTCTTAAGTCCATCCTAAATACGAAGAACTATGGTACCTACCATTGAGCATAGCACATCATTGAATGCTCTCAAGGTGAAAGTGGAAGGTACAATATGTGACTTTGGCAACTTTAGATACATTAATACCTTGGTTGTAATTATGTTGATTAATGACCCTATATAAATAAAAACTCATTTTAATGGTGTGTTATTAACACATGTAATTATATATAGTGGTGGTTTTTCTATGGCAATGGAGACCATATTAATCTCATGATCACTAAATTGAATGACTGGTTCACTGCACTACTACACATGTCCCATGAAGTTTGTAAATGCTTTAGGGTCCTAGGACTAAACTCTGATTGATCTTAGAATATCCATGAGAATCTCCCTATGCTTAGGATACTGCTAAATTAGTTCATATATTGACAATTTTTTTGGATTTGTTTATAGGATTTGAAATAGCCTACTCCTAATGGTCACCACCGGTCTTGTTGGTGGGCCTAGCTTTTTTTGCACTGGCCTCTTCTAAGGCACAACATGCACTCTAATGGGATTTATAGGTGTATTTGGTCTCTCATACCTCCCTTATCTCATGATAACATTAACCATGTTGACGAATCTTTGCATTGGTGGTTCCATCCGCACTTGATTCACATGACCGACATTGTTCCTCAATTGCTCATGATTTGGTAAGGGATTCTTGAATATCCCCATATTCTAGTTGCCTTGCACCTAAGGTTTTTCCATATTTAACTCACCTATTTTGATCATGTTTTTTACTACATATTTAAAACTCCAACATCCTTCAATGTTATGTCATTTCTCCCTATGGAAAGTGTAGTACAAATCATCCCTATACCCCTTTGGCTTGGGTTGATTAGAATATATTAGCTTGATCTCTAGTAAGTTGAGATCCTTGGCCTCGCACAGTTGATGGAATATTGAGGTCATTGATTCTAACAATGGTGTGAACTAGTAAGGTGGGTGTTGTTATTTATTCTTACCCTTTTTATTATTATTGCGCTGAGCATATCGCACATGATGATATTGGGCCTGATAATTCTATTTTTGCACCTTTTCCCCTCTCTAGAGGTTTAACACCACTTGGTTAACATGGGTTGGTTTGACCTATTCCTTCTGACTGTGGGTATTCTTTTTGTTCCATTCCTTCTTGTTCCTGAGTTTCAAGTTACCCTCTTGTAATTTGATGTCCTCTATTACCTTGGCTTGCGCCATGGCCAATTTTTTTATTATTTTAGGTTTTTGTCTATTTTAATTGATTCAATTGATTTAATTGATTGTTTTTGAAGTGCAGTCTTCATTTCATTTTTTTTTGAAATGTGTGGCATGCATTTGTAAATTTTATTTTTTGGAAGAATTTTTTTAATTTGTTTCTCTTTTTTTTAGGTCATTTTTTTGATGTTTTTGATTGATTTAGAAGATATTATTTATGTCTCTATTCAAAATTTGACTATGATGGTGAGGGAATCAGAAATCCTTCGTACCCTTCACAATGGCCTTAATGGAACAGAGTGAGCCTGGTTTGGATCCATTGGATTTGGCTATGTGCTATGGATTACATAAATTAGATCTGATCAGGATTACATGACCACTCTGGCCCATCATTGGGATGCGAGCAACAACACCTTTCACCTGCCCATAAGTGATATCAATATTACTTTGGAGGATTTTTACCCCATCTTCCAAATCTTTATCGATAGTGAGGCCATCACATCTTTGCCCACAAATACAAAGGATGTTGTCTTCAGATAGATCTTCAACACTCGAAGTGCTATAGTGTAGGTAGATTCAGACCACGATGGGGTCCACATTGAGGACTGGTACCATGAGAATGTCTTCTCATGGTGGGCAACTATGCTCATGTAATTGATAGTTCAGATTGTGTTTTCATAAACATCAAGAGTGAGGTTCCTTTAGAACCTCTTGGCTAGGACATAGGATGTGTTGGTGAGCAGCATCAAAAATCCATTGATCCTATGTTGGGGGAGCACCCTTCTTGCATAGCTCTATTAAGATTTGTATAGTATTACATGGAGGAATCATGCGTGAGTCATCTATATAATATTGCTATAGATATGCATATGGAAAAACATAACTATTGAGCATCCCACACCACTGCATCTCTGGATTAATGATATTGCTGAGGAGAGCCAATGCTATGCTGCTTACTAGCCCAAGGATGCTGAGGGGTTCAGAAGTAGGGCTCAAGCAGGTGATATGTAGTACTACATTGATCATATTGCACAAATATAGATTGGGTAGGTGATATGGCGGCCCTACATGGATTGCACATCATGGGAGAAGGTAGATAGGTACCTCAGGAGGACTCGACACAACATATAGCTTCTCGAGTATATGCTCAAGATATGAGAGTTCTTCTACATCTCCCATGTGACTAGGAAATTTAGGATTCACCAAGATATCCCTCCTATGCTTACTATCTATCATTGCATTAAGGTGAAGAAGGTCTTGACATGGCCTTAGGTGACTCCACTAGGGGATGAGAATGATGACTTCAAGAATTCTAGACTAGAGGATGCATGTACTACAATGGACTATGAAATCTACTGGACTACCATGCTATGGCAAGGTGATGGACCCCTAGGTAGACTTACATATGGTGTGGTAGTAGTAGAGGTATAGGGGGTAGACCCTCATGGGTGTAGAGTGCACCAATGAACATAGGGTGGATGGGGTGAGGCTACAATTGAGGAGGAGACCCAAGTAGATTAGGGCAAGGAGAAGCCCAATTATGAGGTGTCCCAGCTTAGGGTCTAGGTTGCTATCCTACAGACACGGGTGGGGACCCTTCAGATGCAAATCTGAGAGGGAAAATTTCATGGCTATTTTATAGGCATGACTAAAAGCTACATAGGATCAACTAAGACATATATAGGATCAGTGGCAGAGCTATGAGGAGTAGAATATCCACCTATAATATATTGTGAGTGCCATTATAGCTTTGGATAAGATGACACTTGGGCAAGATCTAGCATGGTCTCAGCTATATCTCATTACTCAGGAGAGGGATCTGGTGAGGAGTGCATGAGGGAAGTCCTCTACTCCACAAGTTTCTCTAGTGGTTCCAACTATAAAGGGATGTATAGGTTTAGATACAGATATAGATATTAGGAGACTACAAGCTATGGTTCATCATCACCTCGATGAGTGAGCATCAAATGCTGCTCATATCTCTCACCTGGAGGGAGAGATCGAGTTTCTCAGGGGTGAGATTCTAGAGAGGACTACCACTATAGGGACCCAGTGGACCAGGACATGGGAGATAGGGTAGTCATCAACATAACCCAATGACAAGACTCGCATATCAGATAGGTACACCAGTTATAGCTCTAGGTAGAGTCATCAAGAGGGTGGAGGTGATGAAGGAGCCTCACTGACTAGGGGTGTAGGCACTGCCTAGTATAGATATTATCAAATATCTGTACTATTTTTTAGTGTAAGGTCAAGGACCTACATAGTTGTAGCCTACAAAAATTTTGGACATATGTCTATATACTCTTTTTGACATGCATATATATATTTGATAAAACATTTATGAGACTCATTATATGTGCAAATTTATTTATTTTATGTTTATGATATGCATATGGATGCAAATCTTATATTGTATGTTGATTTTATTCTATATGGCGTGATCTATGGATGACATGCACTAGCTATATGATGGATTTATGACTAGAAATTGTGATCTAGATGTGTAGATAGACTACTTTGATTGTATGCTTATGGATGCAATGTTAGATTTTAAATGCATATTTAATTTACTGTACTTGTATGCATTTAATCTATGATGCTATGATATGATGAATGCAATGCATGTAATGCATTATTTACATGATGCTTGATCTAATGTAAATGAACATGTATGTCTTAATCACTTAAAATATAATGTACGAATGCAATATGAGTTTGACAATCTAATAGATAACACCATAGAATGTATAATAATAATGACATCTAATTGATACTTCTTATCATAATAATTAATCAATTAAACATCCATATGTGCTATGAAATTATGTATTGTTTCTATTCATAAGCTTTTGGTAAGTTAAAATAACATGCACAACATAGTCAGTGGTCATCTAAACATCATTTATGATATCCATCCGGTATCTATCCTATATTGTGAATACTCCTTAACAAACAAACTCTCATAAAAAGAAGTTTATAATTGATTGATTTGATATGATTGTTTCTTTTTGGGAATTTTTGAGGTTTTCCATGAAACTCAAACACCCTAGTTGACTTATCAAAAGTTGTATACTGCCTATACTAGAATTTTGAAAATAAGGTTTTCGCTTGGACATACCAAGCTATTCATTACCCTCGTGTGTGCAAATGAATATATTAGATGATACATAAGCATACCCTAGTGCCAAGCGAGATTCATTCAACCCATTGTTGTATTGGGGATCCTCAAATGTCCATATGATTCTAGGTTTAGATTTAGTTAGACTAGACCACTATGCAATACAGGCCACCTAAAGCTAGCTCATTTGTAAATTACTTAGACCTAACCCAATGTCAGGTGGGATTTATTCAATCCATTGTTGTATTAGGGATCACCCTATGATTTTTGAGTATTGATCATTCTAGGGATTCAAGCTCATCCCATTATTTTCTTTAATTTATTGAGATACTTGCTCATATATATAGTGATGAAAACCACTATTTATTTTGTATTTTTGTTTTCTTTTATTTTGAGCAAGGGATTTGATTTCATTTATTGGGATTTTGATCCTTTGTGTAAGCAAGGTATTTATTCAGGTAGGGGGTAAAATTTTCCTTTTGCCAATGACCTCTACTCTAGATCATTGCACCTAACAAAATGAGCAAGTAACAAAACTTTTCACCTAAGGTGACCCGAACCACTTTTGTAGTGTTTTTCCTTCCTTATATTAAGTAGGATTGTTAATGTGTTTGATTAGTAACGGTATTCTGATATGCTAAGTGATATCAAACTAGACCTCATCTACAAAAGTAAAGCAATATTTCTACTAAATATGAGAAGACCACTAGGTATGGTTGAGAAGACCACCTTAGTATATTCTTCATAGCAATAGGAGTTGTGTTGAGAAAAACAATTACTCACAATGGTGATGGAAGATGATGATGCACAGATGCATGATTGAAATACAAACATGGTGTCATTTGTAATATTACAAATGCAACCTATCCTAATGCAAGTGTGATGAATGGAAATTCCTAAATGCAATGCAATTAAATGAATGCATGTACAAAATAAAAATGCATAATGCCAATGAAATGCAATATTTATAGATTTTATTGTTTTTTGTTTTTTATGGATTTTGAAATTTTCAATATTTTTAAGTATTTGAATTATTAAGTGTGGAACGCCTTAATATGAAGGATTTTGAGAGGTTCAGGATCTACAACACCTTCAAGCAATGTCAAGTGGTACGTTCCACATCCAATATGCTTTGAGATGATGTAATGACCTAACCAGTTAGCCGTAAATTTGTCTTGCAAGTGCAACGGTAGGTTTGATTTTTGTTGGTTCTCTTTTAGCACAAGATCACCAAAATTAAAGTCTCTTAAGTGGACTTTACTATTGTAAGCTTGTTTTAAGCATTCTTGGTAAATGCAAAGATGCTCAAGCGCATTCACATGGTATTCATCAGGAAGCATAAATTTATCTATGTGAGCTTGTTGCGTAGTGTCATCATCGATGAAATCTTTCAATGCGATATGTAGCATTGGAATCTCCAACTCTAGGGGCATAATGGCCTCAATTCCATATACCAACAAAAATGGGGTTGCCCCATTTTGCATCTAAATGCTAGCTCGGAAATCCCATAGTGTAAGGGGTAACTGTATGTGCCAATATTTGTGGTTTTCTTATACCATATTTTTCAAGATGGCTACCAATGTCTTGTTTGAAGCTTCAGCTTTCCCATTTGCCTACGGATAATATGGATTCATAAAACTATGCTATATATTGTACTTAGACATTAAAGCCTTCATAGTTTTGTTCTTGAATGATATTCCATTATATAAGATTATCTTCGATGGTATCCCAAAATGAATAATAATATTGTGAAGTATAAACTCCGTAATATGTGCTCTAGTTATCATTGTTAAGGTAATGGCTTCCACCCACTTTGTAAAACACTCAGTAGCTATTATGATAAATGTATACCAATCCAATGATGGAGGAGAGATTTTATCGATTAGATCTAGACCCCACTGAGCAAATGACCACGCTACTTGAATAGGATGTAAGGCCAATGATTGAAAGTGTGTATGATTAACATGATGCTGACATTTAACACATTTCTCAACATACACGATGTAATACTTCTCCATAGTGGGCCAATAATAACCCATTCAAAGGATGTGCTTGATAATGGCTATGTTGTTAAAATGGCCACTACATGTACCATTATGAGCTTTCAAAATTGCCCAAGTTGATTCTTGGGGATCAATACAATTAATGAAAATTCCATCGTAGCTTCTACACTACAAAATATCTCTAAGAAAGATATACTTTATCACTTTCTATCTAAATGTGTGTTTTGTACCATGTGACAATCCCTATAGGATTAAACCAAGTTTGAGGTATTCATGCAATTATGACATCTAATCCTGATAAGCTTATGCCTTGATTGTCAAGATGACTTGCTCCCTTGGAATTTTGTTGTGTGTAAATGTATATTGGGATAAAACCTTGTGGTGAATGGTGGTACCATTCCCCGTAGGACCCTATAAGATCAAATACCCCCATTTCCCATAGGACACCTTATTAAGAAAGTCCCTGGATTTATAGAACCACTCATGGTTTGGTTCTATATGAATCATGTTGACTTATTATTATCAAAAGTTGCATGTTGAATCGCGGTATGCAATAGCATATTTACATGAATGGTAGTAAAATTTGCAAACATATTCTGAGGTATTAAGGATCCCAAAGATGCCATAGTGTTTACAAATATGTTCTATGAGTGAGGGATTGCCTCAATATCATACCACTATAGCTGGGCAGATACGTTTTAGTAAGATTCTTGTAAGATTTCAATATGGGATACCTAAATTGAAAAATTCCCTTCACTTCATTGACTATGAGAAGGTGATGGCAAGCCGGGATTCACACAAACACATTTACAGTAATTTCATTAAAATTTCATTAAAATTAACCAAATACGGTTTACAGTAGCCACTCCAGTATACCACTTCTCCCCCAATCCCGAACTTCACCATCCCTTTCCCATACAAATTTTCCCCATTTTAATGTGGTCTCGGCCTTCCCTGTAATTAATGCTCCCGCCCAAAGACCAATTCGAATTTCATTTTCCCTCCGTTGAAATTTCAAGATTTTCCTTTCCTTTCGTTTTTTGCCATAAATGGCAACTGTCCGATCCATCTAGAGCCTGCATTCATGGCTTCCCATACCCTGCACCCACCGTTTTAATCTGACTGTCTTTAAATATCGATGTCTCTGCCATTAAGTCTTTCACCTGTAACTACGGTTCCTCCAGAAACGACATCCCAAGATACTTAAACTTGGTCGACGTCTAAATCTCTCTCCTCCGATTACGTGGCCCTCAACCTCATGATCTGTTACAAGTGTGTCTCCACGTGTCAAAATTAACTCTATCCCCCACTGGTCGTGCCGCCTTTAAGACACGTGGCAACCACGTGTCAAATTCACCCTGTCCGACCGTCCGCGTGTTTATTTCCGTTTGACTTTTTCTTGGGCCGCGATATCGCGACATGTAGCGATATCGTGACATGTCGCGATATCGTGACCCAACTGACGTCCGCCCTCAGCTTTGAAACATCGTCGCGATATCGCGACATGTCGCGATATCGCGACATGTCGTGATATCGCGACCCAACGGTCACCTCTCCTCCGTTTGCAAAAGACGTCGCGATATCGCGACCAAAACCTTCTCCCCTTCTTCGTGTGCATCGAGCCTTCGATTTTAATCGCCAACTATTCAATGTTGTTGAAGTCGGAACATGTCGCGATATCGCGACGTCGCGATATCGCGACTCAAACTGGCCATTGCCCTTTCGAAGCTTTGGGGTCGCGATTTCGTGACCCCAACGCAACTTGTGCCTTTACACTAAAACTTCCTCTTCTCTTTTTACAAAACCTCCCTCTTGGTCCAAGATTCGAAACAAACCCAACACAAGTACTTGGAAAAATAAAAGCAAACAATGAAATGATTTGGAGGATGCAAGATTGCTCCTTGACCACCGGATGCTCCTGCATCAGACACCCGGGGTAGATAAAAAAAAAGTGACCCTCACTTTTGTTTGGCTAAGGGGAGACCCAAGCGGTCAACTTCCGTCTTCGACAACCAAGTCGCATCTTCAGTTGGTCTGCCCTTCCACTTGATCAAATACTCAGTATACTGCCTGTTTCGGGTGCTCCGGCCTTCACGGGTATCTAATATTTCCTCGGCCTCATCTGTGCTTGGAGTAGAGGCTGGAAATTGCCATGGTTCTGGACTTTGCATGTATGTACTTTCTCCCTCATGATATTCCACGAGATCTGAAATATTAAAAATAGGTGAAATATCAAGCCAACTCGGCAATTTCACTTCATACGCATTTCCTGACTCTCGCTTTCCCAGTATTTTGCATGGCCCAAACTTTTTCATCTTCAATTTATTGTAAGTCTTGGCAGGAAATCTCTCCTTCTTGAGATACACCATAACCTCATCTCCAATCTCGAACTCCTTGAACCGCCGCTTCTGGTCTGCCCTTGTCTTATATTGACTGTTCATTTTTGTAATCTGTCTTTTTACTTCCTCATGCAGACTTTTTATATGCTCTGCAAATTCTTCTGCCTCGGCACTACATTTTTCTCTTCTGTCCAACTTTCTTAGCTCAGACACATTCCTCGGGCTGTTTCCATATACTATCTGGAACGGTGATTTATTTGTGCTTTTATTAACTGAACTGTTATATGCAAACTCTGCCTGTGGTAAGACTAAATCCCATCCCTTGGGTTGATCCACTATCAAACACCGCAGTAAATTGCCCAGGCTTCTATTGACCACCTCCGTCTGTCCATCTGTCTGTGGATGGTATGCTGAACTGAATTTCAAGTCTATCTTCAATTTCTTCCACAGAGTTCTCCAGAAATACCCAACAAACTTTGTATCTCTGTCTGAAACTATACTTCTCGGCAAACCGTGAAGTCGTACCACTTCTTTGAAGAACAACCCAACAATGTGAACTGCATCACTTGTCTTTTGGCAGGGAATAAAATGTGCCATTTTGGAGAACCGGTCCACCACCACAAATATTGAATCATTTCCTCTCTGTGTTCTCGGCAATCCAAGAACAAAATCCATGCTTATGTCCTCCCATGGTCTCTCAGGCACAGGTAATGGCTGGTACAGTCCTGTATTTTGTTTCACACCCTTTGCCATCTGGCATATTCTGCAACTTTGCACAAACTTCCGTACATCTTGCCGAAGTTGTGGCCAGTAGTAATTTTCCTCAACCAAGGCAATGGTCTTATCCCTACCAAAATGCCCAGCCAATCCTCCGTTGTGCTTTTCTTTGATTAAATTCTCCCGCATGGAACTTCTGGGAATGCACAACTTACTACCCTTGAACAGCATCCCGTCTTGGATTAAGAAATCCAACCATTTTGTTCTATCTATGGTAAGAGGTATTGAGCAAGCCTTCCAGGGCTTACGCAAAATCCGGATCTGCGGGGTATAGATCCTTCAGTTCTTCAAACCCCACTACTTCCACTTGTCAATCCGGTCGTGAGTCCGCATATGCTTAAGGCATCTGCAACCCTGTTTGACTTCCCACTTCTGTGCTTTAGTACAAAGGTATAACTTTGGAGGAACTCCACCCATTTCATGTGCCTTTGGTTCAGTTTTGTCTGACTGTTAATGTATTGCAAAGCCTGATGGTCAGTAAATAGCACAAACTCCTTTGGTAATAAATAATGTCTCCACTTTTTTAGGGCCTGAACTATAGCATAAAATTCTTGATCATAGACAGAATACTTCTTCCGAGCATCATTTAACTTTTCACTGAAATAAGCAACTGGCTTGCCTCCTTGACTCAGTACCGCCCCTATTGCACTGCCACTGGCATCACAGTCCACCTGAAATACCTTGTTGAAGTCTGGAAGTGCCAAAACAGGTTGTTCTGTAACTTTTCTCTTCAATGTGTCAAAGCTCCTTTCAGCCCCTGATGTCCATTTGAACTCCTTTTTATCTCCCCTCATTGTCTCGGTGAGAGGTGCACAAATACTGCTGAAGTTCTTTATGAACTTCCTATAAAAACTGGCCAGACCATGGAATGACCTCACTTATGTTGTGCTCCTTGGAGTAGGCCATTCAATGATGGCTCTCACCTTTTCGGGGTCCATCTTCGGGCCTTCTGCTGAGATTACAAACCCCAAGTATACCAATTCCTTCTTGACAAAATTACACTTTTTCAAATTTATTAATAAGCTGTTCTTCTTGCGACTTTTCAAAGACTCTCCTGATATGCATCGGGTGTTCCTCCAGGGTCCGGCTAAATATCAATATATCATCTAAATAAACAATAACAAACTTTCCCGGGAATTCTTTCGGTACTTCATTCATCGGCCGCATGAAGGTACTTGGTGCATTGGACGAGTCCAAAGGGCATGACTAACCACTCAAACGAGGCCTTCTCTTGTTTTAAAGGTCTGTCTTCCATTCATCCCCCTCTCGGATACGGATCCGATGATAACCACTTTTCGGGTCAATCTTTGTGAAGTACTCGGCTCCACTTAAACAGTCCATGATATCATCCATTCTTGGTAACGGGAATCTGTACTTAATAGTAATTTTGTTGATGGCCCGTGAATCTGTACACATCCTCCATTCCCCATCCTTCTTTGGCGCCAGCACTGCAGGTACTACGCATGGACTCAAACTTTCCCGAATTAATCCCTTTTCTAACAATTCTTGGACCTGTCTATTTAACTCCTCAGTCTCTACAGGTGTCATCCTGTGTGCAGCTTTATTTGGCAGGCTTGATCCTGGTACTAAATCTATATGATGGCTAATTTTTCTCACAGGGGTAAGCCCTCAGGCACATTGTCAGACACAATGTCTGGAAATTCCTCCAGCAGATTTAGAACTTCAGTTGGGGTATCCTGGCATTCCTTCCCCCTAACTCTAGGGATTATTGCATAACATAAATGTTCATGCTTTAACCCGTTCAGAAACTCTCTCCCCTCAACTAAACAGACTCTGGAAATATTACATACCTTTTCATCTGTATCCTTCAAGGGCTTTAGTTTATGACGTACACCATTCTTTGTCAATGAGTAGGTGTTGGCACGGCCATCATGTCTTGCACTCCGGTCAAACTGCCAGGGTCTCCCCAGCAACATGTGGCAAACATCCATGGGTAAGATGTCACACAGGACCTCATCACAATACTTCCCAACGTTAAATTTAACAGAACACTGCTCATTGACCAAAGCTCCGTGGTCCTTTTGTAACCATGCGACCCGGTATGGGTGTGGGTGTTTCTTCCTCTCTAACTGTAACTTTGTAACCATTTCCTCAGAAACCGGGTTATCCGTGCTACCATTATCAATAATGATATTGCAAACCTTGCCCGCACATTTACATCTAGTGCGGAATAAACTTTTCCTCTAGTCTGTGTCCTTCTCCTCGTTCAACAGGACTCTTCTTACAACCATTGTTTCTCCTCTCTCCGCTTCTTCGGAATGCTCAGATTCAGCATCCTCCTCTGCCACAGCAGCTCTAGTTGGGCCCTCAGGCCTCTTGTTTGTTCTTTCTCGGTGTTGTGGACATTCAAATGCCCTGTGTCCTTCTTCACCACAGTGGAAACATGTTCCACGAAATACTCCCCTTCCAAATCCTCGTCCAGATCCACCCCGTCCTCTTGGGTAGCTATTCTGATCTCGGGGCTGATAAACATCTTCTTCTTTTTGGTCCTGGTTACTACTGGCTTCCCCAGTCTTCTTCGGATCCTTGTACTTTTCTCCACTGGTCCTCCCACCAGTCCTTCCACCTCGGCCTCTTCCTCTTTGCTTGCCTTCAAACTGCCTGTTTAGCTTTTCTTCTACCTTCAAGGCAAATTGATAAGCATCCTCAATGGTGTTTACTCGAACCAGGCTCAGTTCTTCCTGGATACCAAGCCTCAGCCCATTAATGTAACGGGCTACCTTCTCCTTATTTGCCTCTAAATGTCCTGTCCTAATAGAAATTTTGTAAAATTCTTCAGTGTACTCTTGGACAGTTTTGTTTGTCTGTCTCAAGCTCTGCATTTTTCTTAGCAGATCCAACTCGTAATCTGTCGGGATGAACTGTCTTTTAAGCTTCTCCACCATTCTATCCCATCTTGTTATTCTCTCTTTCCCTCTTCTGTTTCTCTCCAATCGCATTCCCTTCCACAAAATGTTGGCATGACCCTTTAACTTGGTCTTAGCAAATCTGACCCGGTTAGGGTCTTCAATCTCCTCATACTCGAAATATTCCTCTAAATCATTTATCCAGTCAATCACTTCTTATGGATTTAGATTTCCCGAGTAGGTAGATACCTCCATTTTTGGTTGTTTTCCAATGTGAGAGATGGCCTTATACAACCGGGCATGAGCTGGATCCACAACTTCTGCTTCTTCCTCAGACTGTTCTTCCTCTTCAACTTCATCTTCACTTTCCTCTTCCCCTCCGGGTTCGTGCCTTCTGCGTAACTCTGCTTGCAAGGCTTGAACTTGTCTTTGCAAGGCCCGGAAGTCTTCGGCCGGCACCACATTTCCTGCTCCGCCACGGTTCCTTCGTGGAGGCATGATATTTTCTCTGTATTATTATTATTTTTTTTTTTTAGAATTCTTCCACAGATCCTGGTGCAACTGCCTCTCTCCGGCGATCTGTTACACGCTCAGGAGCTCCCGCTCTGATACCACTTGATGGCAAGCCGGGATTCACACAAACACATTTACAGTAATTTCATTAAAATTTCATTAAAATTAACCAAATACGGTTTACAGTAGCCACTCCAGTATACCACTTCTCCCCCAATCCCGAACTTCACCATCCCTTTCCCATACAAATTTTCCCCATTTTAATGTGGTCTCGGCCTTCCCTGTAATTAATGCTCCCGCCCAAAGACCAATTCGAATTTCATTTTCCCTCCGTTGAAATTTCAAGATTTTCCTTTCCTTTCATTTTCTGCCATAAATGGCAACTTTCCGATCCGTCCAGAGCCTGCATTCATGGCTTCCCATACCCTGCACCCATCGTTTTAATCTGACTGTCTTTAAATATCGATGTCTCCGCCATTAAGTCTTTCACCTGTAACTACGGTTCCTCCAGAAACGACATCCCAAGATACTTAAACTTGGCCGACGTCTAAATCTCTCTCCTCCGATTACGTGGCCCTCAACCTCATGATCTGTTACAAGTGTGTCTCCACGTGTCAAAATTAACTCTATCCCCCACTGGTCGTGCCGCCTTTAAGACACGTGGCAACCACGTGTCAAATTCACCCTGTCCGACCGTCCGCGTGTTTATTTTCGTTTGACTTTTTCTTGGGCCGCGATATCGCGACATGTAGCGATATCGCGACATGTCGCGATATCGCGACCCAACTGACGTCCGCCCTCAGCTTTGAAACATCGTCGCGATATCGCGACATGTCGCGATATCACGACATGTCGCGATATCGCGACCCATCGTATCGCGACATGTCGCGATATCGCGACCCAACGGTCACCTCTCCTCCGTTTGCAAAAGACGTCGCGATATCGCGACGTCGCGATATCGCGACCAAAACCTTCTCCCCTTCTTCGTGTGCACCGAGCCTTCGATTTTAATCGCCAACTGTTCAACGTTGTTGAAGTCGGAACATGTCGCGATATCGCGATATCGCGACTCAAACTGGCCATTGCCCTTCCGAAGCTTTGGGGTCGCGATTTCGTGACCCCAACGCAACTTGTGCCTTTACACTAAAACTTCCTCTTCTCTTTTTACAAAACCTCCCTCTTGGTCCAAGATTCGAAACAAACCCAACACAAGTACTTGGAAAAATAAAAGCAAACAATGAAATGATTTGGAGGATGCAAGATTGCTCCTTGACCACCGGATGCTCCTGCATCAGAAGGAAATCCCCAAATATGTTCAACCATTTAATATTCATGGTGATAGTTGTTTGGAGGCCCAATATTAGAGCTTCATACTTAGCATTGTTGTTGGTACAAGGAAATTTTAGCTTAAACAACAAGGGCATTGGAGTACCTTGTGATATGAAAAAGACAATTCTTGCACCGTCCCCTTGCTTACACTTCAAACTATCGAAGAACATAGTCATATCATATTTATTATCTGGTTCTTCGATTTCAGGTGCTTCTAATAATGTGACGACCGCATCATCAGGAAGCTCTATGGTGAGAGGCCTACTATTTTTTAGAGGCACATCTTCTAGTTTATCAGCTATGATCTATCCCTTGATGGAATTTTAGATGATGAATTCCAAATTGAATTCTATAAATAGCATGATCCACTTTGAAGTACATGTATTATGATATGTCTTTCTCATCATAAACTATAAAGTATTTTGTTTAGATATCATGTACGTCGTATGACTTAACATATAATACTGCAACTTCTTTTTTGCAAACACTACTGCTAAAAATAGCTTCTCCACATGCGCATATCCAAGCTCATAACTCACCAAGGTGCGATTGATGTAATATATAGCTTGCTCTTTACCTTGCACATTATTTTGGGCTAACATGGTTTCCAATGTAGAGTTAGTCATTGATATATAGCAGAAAATGCACATCTGGTATTGGTGAGGCTAGCACTAGTGGCATTGCTAGGTATTTCTTAATTTTAGCAAAGCTTGCTTGACAATCGCTGTCCCAATTGAATGGGACCCCCTTGTCTAGTAGTCAATTCATGGGTAAACATTTGTCCAATAATTGTGTGATAAATCACTTTATTTACACTACTTTGCCTTGAAGGCTTATTAACTCTTTGATATTTTTGGTAGGATGCATATCTAATATGGCCTTGACCTTCATTGGGTCAAATTTGATGCCTCATTTTGAAACAATGAATCCTAAGAGCTTTTCTAAAGTTACACCAAATATGCACTTCTTGGGATTCAACATGACATTATGCTCTATCAAGTGATCGAAGACCTTCATCAAGACCTCAACATGCTCTTATCATAGCAATGACTTTGCCAACAAGTCATTGATATAATCTTCCAAGATCTTATGCATGTACTCATGAAAAATATTTCTCAGCGCTCAATGATATATAGCACCAGCATTTTTAAGGCCAAATGGCATAAATTTGTTATAAAATGTTCCCCATGGCATTGTGAACATGGTTTTATGCTAGTCTTTGAAATTTATATAAATGTGATTGTAACAAAAAAAAACCATCCATAAGGGAGAGCATCTCATGACCCATAATTGCATCTATGAGAGCATCTATGTTGGGCAACGAGAATGAATCCTTTGGTGTTGCCTTTTTGAGGTCTCTGAAATCCATACAGATACATATCCTTCCATCAGGTTTTACTATAAGTACCATTTTTTATACCCATTCTAGATAGTTGATAGAGATAATGAATTCTACATCCAATAGCTTCTGTAGCTCATATTTAACCATTAAAGTGACTTTTGGGTGCATTTTTCTATGCTTCTACTTGATAGGTTTCTTAGAGGGATCTAGTAAAAGATTATGAGTAACCACTTTTAGATCTAGTCCTGGTATATCCTTGTATGTCCAAGTTAAAATGTTAGGTCTCTCTTTTAGTAGAGAGATGATTATGGGATGCTCATCAGGAGATAAAATCTCTCTAAACTTGACCTTCTTAAGATTAGTGGGATCATTACTGATATCCACATTGAAGGTCTCCTCTATTGACATGTGTGATCCCTCCTCAAGCTGGTGAGGTGTGGGAATCAAGTGGATGTCATCAGCTGGGTTTAAAGGTCCTACATCAAAATTTACCTCAGCATGATAAACATCATGTGCATATCCTAGAAAAAAATAAAAAGGTTGCAACATTTCTTCGTTAGGGAAGAAATATTTGAGCTCTAGTGGTGAATCGATGTGATCCAAATCAATAGCATCTACATTTAGATAAAATGGTTTGGATGGGTCGGTTGGATTGCAAAGTGGAGTGGTCAAATAAATGGAGATCATATTGGTGGAATGGATATAATGGTCAGATAGTTAATAGAGATAATTAATTCTACATCCAATAGCTTCTGTAGCTCATATTTAACCATTAAAGTGACTGTTGGGTGCATTTTTCTAAGCTTCTACTTGATAGGTTTCTTAGAGGGATCTAGTAAAAGGTTATGAGTAACCACTTTTAGATCTAGTCCTGGTATATCCTTGTATGTCCAAGAAAAAATGTTAGGTCTCTCTTTCAATAGAGGGATGAGTATGGCACGCTCATCAGGAGATAAACTCTCTTCAAACTTGACCTTCTTAAGATTAGTGGGATCATTATTGATATCCACATTGAAGGTTTCCTCTATTGACATATGTTATCCCTCCTCAAGTTGGTGAGGTGTGGGAATCATGTGGATGTCATTAGTTGGGTTTAAAGGTCCTCCATCAAACTTTCCCTCAGCATGATAAACATCATGTGCATATCCTGTAACAAAATGAAAAGGTTGCAACATTTCTTTGTTAGGGAAAAAATATTCAAGCTCCAGTGGTTAATCTATGTGATCCAAATAAATAACATCTACATTTAGATAAAATGTTTTGGAGGGGTCTGTTGAATTGCAAAGTGGAGTGGTCAAATAAAAGGAGATCATATTGGTGGAATGGATTAGATCTTTAGGACCACGTGTGTGTGAATCTACATTGATAGCACTTCCATCCCCAAGATGTGGCTCTAGGGGTATGGGGATCTCTGGATCCAATCTATAAAAAGACTCAAAAATAGGATTGTTAGGCTGTAGGAGCTCCATATAAATTGGTGAATTAGGGTAGACTATATGATAAATAATATATAAGTTAGGTGGTATTCCTCTGAGGTGTAGGCCAAGATAGACTCATCGATACATCTCATCGATGTTAACTGGATCAATTGATAGCACAAGTATTGAGTCCAGAGATAAGCTCTCTCAGTATCATCCTCATCATCACTATCATATATGAGTCCTTCACACCTGCACACTATAATTGTGTGTTTAGTAATATGGGGCCCAAGGTAGGCCTGCTATGTACCATTCTCATAGTTACTATCCACCATGAAGTATTCTTCAGTCTCACCCATTTGTTCCATGGATAAAAGATGATGCAAATTTAGAGGTCCTAGGTAGGCCAACTTGGTTTCATCCTCATATCATTAATTGTGTGAGGATAGATCATTATCATCTATTCTATAATCACAATTTGGTCCATTGCTTTTGATGAGGGACTCTGCTATACCCAAATTTTGGATCTGCATGCCTATGTCAATGGTAGCTTCACAACTTTCATTATCCAAGTTAGCTCTTGTATTGTCTTATTGATCTACCTCTACCACAATGTAATCATGATAGATCTCTATTGGTGCTTCTAAGACATAGGTTACCAATCTATTACCCCTTTCTACATAAGAAGGTTTAGGGCGATAAGGATTCCAGTCCACATCATCCCCTAAAGCAAGGTTCAATTGATCTAAAGATGCGACTAGGAGCTCATCCTATCCTCAAATATGATAGCCTAACTAGAAACTATCAATTGGTAGCTGATATGGTTCAATTGGAACTCTGCACCCCTACTCAAATAAGCCCAAATTGTAACCATGCCAATGGTAATGTTCAAAGTAGCACAAGGTAAATTCAGGGTTAGAAAGATAATGAACATTCACCATGAATGCTTCATCATCATCCTCATATATGGGTATGCAATTTATCAATTGATCTAGCACTCCATAGATAAAGTTTATTTGGTTGGGCGGCATCCCCAGTGGTACCACCGTCCCCACAAAAAAGTGATGGGCTTGAGGTCATCTCATGTCTTGTGCAATTTTGATAAATAGCATGAATGTCATGTTCTACACAATATATTATGCTAATCTTGGGTTAACCAAATGTATGGTCACCTGTGATGCAGATGACTCGTCTGAATATGCATGTGAGGCAAGCTAAGGTGCCTCCTTGACTATATTTTGAGTGTCCCTTTCATAAATAGGATTAGGGCCCTTGATAGTTGCTTCTTTGGGATTTTTCTTTGACTCTTTGTCACCCATAACTACCTTAATCTTCTTATCATTCCTAGGCACTATGGATGTCATAAGTTTAGTTAAATATGGTGTAGTGTGCTCTGATAACTACAATGCTACCATGGAAGATCTCGCGCACACCCCTTTGAGTTTACCTTATGGATGTATAATATGTGACATCATGCGTATATCCTGATGTGTTGAGGAGGGAATGAAATACCTTGGCAAATTTGATAAGTTCACGTATTTGAATTGCTCTTCGTTAGAAGGTACCATGTGAAATTATATCTCGTATACATATTTTATCGAATGATGTAAGATTGATGGAACACAACATATTTCTTTAGTACAAGGACTCTCCAAAATGATGTTATACTATATGGCATCTTTGATCACATGACACATCATAGGTATGGTCTTAAGTCCAACCTAAATCAGAAGAACTATGGTACCTACCGTTGAGCATAGCACATCATTGAATGCTCTCAAGGTGAAAGTGGAAGGTAGAATATGTGACTTTGGCAACTTTAGATACATTAATACCTTGGTTGTAATTATGTTGATTAATGACCCTATATCAATCAAAACTCATTTGAATGGTGTGTGATTAACACATGTAATTATATATAGTTGTGGTTTCGCTATGGTAGTGGAGACCTTATTAATCTCATGATCACTAAATTGAATGACCGGTTCACTTCACTACTACACATGTCCCATGAAGTTCGTAAATGCTTCAGGGTCCTAGGACTAAAATTTGATTGATCTTCAAATATCCATGAGAATATCCCTCTGCTTAGGATAGTGCTAAATTAGTTCATATATTGACAACTTTGTTGGAGTTGTTTATAGGCTTTGAAATAGCCTACTCCTAATGGTCACCACCGGTCTTGTTGGTGGGCCTAGCATATTCTACACTGGCCTCTTCTAAGGCGCAACATGCACTCTAATGGCATTTAGAGGTGTATTTGGTCTCTCATACCTCTGTTATCTCATGATAACATTAACTATGTTGACGAATCCTTGCATTGGTGGTTCCATCCACACTTGATTCACATGACCGACATTGTTCCTCAATGGCTCATGATTTGGTAAGGGGTTCTTGAATATCCCCATATTCTGTTTGCCTTGCGCCTAAGGTTTGTCCATATTTAACTCACCTCTTTGATCATGTTTTTTACTACATATTTAAAACTCCAACATCCTTCGATGTTATGTCCTTTCTCCCTATGGAAAGTGTATTACAAATCATCCCTATACCCCTTTGGATTTTTTTGATTAGGGTATATTAGCTTGATTTCTAGTAATTTGAGATCCTTGGCCTTGCACAGTTGATGGAATATCGAGGTCATCAATTATGACAATGGTGTGAACTAGTAATGTGGGTGTTGTTATTTATTATTACCCTTTTTATTATTATTGCGCTGATCATATCACACATGATGAGATTGGGCCTAATAATTATGTTGTTGCACCTTATCCCATCTCTAGAGGTTTAACACCACTTGGTTGACATTGGTTGGTTTGACCTATTCCTTCTGACTATGGGTATTATTTTTGTTCCATTCCTTCTTGTTCCTGAGTTTCAAGTTACCCTCTTGTAATTTTGTGTCCTCTATTTCCTTGGCTTGTGCCATGGCCTCCTCAAATTTTTGGTACTATTGAATCTATAGTAGTAACGAGATGTGCTTTGCATAACTCTTGGTAAACATCTAAGTAAGTTTGATGGTTGGAATGGAAAATGGCAACTTTACCATTATTTTTCTCCATATTTTACTGTAATACATGATCGGCTCATCATCATGTTGCATTAAAGTATCCAGATTAGATAGTTTCACCTTCTTCTTGATGTCGAAGCAAAAGCGTTCAAGAAATATATTAGCTAGCTATTCAAAGCTGGTTATGTTGTGCCTCTTAAGTTGATTAAACCACTATCAAGAAGGGCCTAAAAGGGTTGTGATGAATGTTCTTAGCAATAGAGCATCATTGCTTTCAATACAAAAGCACATGTCCATTAAGATCATAGCATGTTCCTAAGCATATTCCTCACCTTGAAACTTATCTAGCTTCAGCATCTTGAAGTGCTTGAGATACACTAGAATTGGAACTGAAGGACATATAGGTTCATTGTGAATCTTGTTCATTGTAGGCTTTTGATAAGCTTTTCCTTTCTTCTCTATAGCTCGAACCTTGTCTACCAAGGCTTGATAGGCCTTCAGACATAGAATTTACTCTTCTCTAAGAGGTCCACAAGGAGCTTTTAGAGGTAAATTATTCTTTGGATGAGGTGTGGGAATGGTATCATCCTCCATGTCTACTAGGGAGATCTCATGGTAATCTTATTCTTGATCATATTCTACTTCTTCTTCATACTATGTACACCCATGATGTTCCAATTCTTGTTGCTACATTATGTTTTGGACCATGTGGCAAGTACAATTCTTAATATGTTCAAAGCACAAATCAGGTTGTGAAGCAACTCATATATAAGTGCACTCCTTGTACTCACTATGAGGGGGTAAATTGGCTCAAGCTAATCAATCCTCTCACTTAGCATATCTTTTTGATCAAGGATGTGTTGTTCGTGCATGTGTTTCTCAAAAATATGTTACTTTTGCAACCTCTACCTTTGAGTATCCTTGTTTTTGAGGTGCTCATGCTCTACAAGGACATCCTCCAATTGATCTTGGATAATCTACTATCATTGTTTTGACACCATTTTCTATGATTTATCTATAAGATCAGTTGTGTGTGTTCTCTGGTGTACTCGTTTATTTTGAGCATATTTATCGGTATGACCTACGATAGACTAGTTTACCATGATATTTCCCTTGTCCATGTAGATGACATTCATGTTCTGGTGTTGTCTATACTCTATGCCCGCATGGGTCATTTGGGCAATTATACTACGAGGATGCTTAGAGCATTCTCCTAGATCTTTTATGGTCCAATGTGTGCTCTCACTATGAGAACTCATAGAATGAGAATGCACAATTGAGGGTTTATATCCTAGCCACCCTAAGACTCTATCTAGACCATCCAATTTTTTGGTGCACCATGACTCATGTGGTAGCGTACCATTGACTCCAATCTTAGAAATATCAAATGTGAACTTGCGAGGTTGATTTTCATTTAGAGTATATGAGGGCATATGCCTTGAAGCATTCCTCTCTTCCTGCCCCTGAGTGGGTAGATTTTCTACTTGTCTATTTCAAATTGACAGGGGCTTGGAGCCTCCCTTGTCTTGAGTATAGATGGGCACTAACTTAGTTATAGTTCCCTCATAAACGATGTACTCTTTAGTGGATACGATAGATCCATGAGGTGTACAATCATCATATATACTCCCATGCACAAAGTCCCCATGTTGGGATCTACCATACTCGGATCTATCTTGTGAGTCATGTGCATTGCCTCCTATAAGTGGGGTATTCTAATGAGAAACCCCACACGTAGAGTTATCCCCTCTAATGCTCACTGAACATCATCTATGAGGATTTTATGATTGAAGGTTCTCTATATTGTGTTGTGAATTGGGTGGAGCCTAACCTTCGATCTTAGTTTTGTATCAAGATCGACCACTCTGTGTGACAACCATGATGTTGTATTATTTGATATGTATATTTTAAGGTAAAAAAATAAAATAATGATGATTACCTTTTTTTAAATTTTGTTTGTGAGCCCTAACTAGTTTGATGTTTTTTGAAATTTTTTGAAACTTAAACTACTCTCATCATGCTTGAAAATATTGATGATATACTCAATAGTTTAAGATTTTCACCTGTATGCTCATAGCTTGACAACTAGAAATAAAATTCATGGTCACATAAACCCCCAAAAATGTGGAGATGAAATCCACACCTGGGTAAGGAGCACAAGTCCTTCAAATCCTCACCCAACACCCTATTTATAGTGATACACCCCTTCTAAGAGGAATGCATGTTAATTTGCATGGTTAATATAGATCTTGGAGTTAACGTTGACTAAGTAACAAGGTTTGAGGGAGTTGGACCAATGAATGGAAATCACTACCACCATCGTTGACCCCTACTAGTGGTTGGATATGACTTCCAAATCATCAGAATTTAAGTTTTATGTGGTGTGTGTTTGTTCATTTTAAAATTTTCATGAAAGTAAAATGCAACACCAAGCACTCAATGCTCTTTCCTAAATGCCTAATGATAAAAGCGTTTAATATTAAGAAATATGCATCTAATTGACTAAATTTTGTTTCATAGAATGCATAGTAAGATGTTCTAATAGGCCTCTAATTGGGCCACAATAGGTAAACTTTACAAACAAACTCTGACTTTTATTCATGAGAAAGAACTGCAAGTAACAGTGTTGGTCACGGGACAAAGTCGTGGACTAGGATCTTAGCTATGATTGACAAGTGTAGCTAATAGTGCTAGCTATGGTTTTCAGTTGTGGTTGATAGATAGTAGAATATTTTCATGATTCCTTTCCTTTTACTATTCTCTATGTGATTTTAATTAACTAAAAAACAAAAAATATAGCAAAACTAGAAACACAGAGGATCAGAATTACCTAGAGTCCTCGTTCGATGGAGAGGTAGTCTACTTCCTACCTATTTTTTGCTCTGATGCTAACCACAACCAACACCTACAATAACAAAACAAAATAAATCCATTAGTTACTACATAATTTGTAATGTTTCCATCATTATCACCATCTGTATCCATGCAGAAAGCATACACCTAACTAATGCATCAATTAATATAAAAAATTAAAGCATGAAAGATTGAAAATAATGAATTTGATAAGAAATGTGGTTTCCTTTTATTAAACTTTAAAAAAATGTATTACAATTATGTCCCTCTTAGGTATACTCAATGTTGATACAATCAATACAGTTTTGAATACCCTTTAAACAAGGGGGTGGTGTAATTCACATACTTTCTAATAGGACACGAACTACTCAAGATCAATGATAACCTTATTTTCCATTATTATAGGTATATGATGCCTTGAATGACTTGCAAATGGATGGATCCTATAAATCCTGCATTCAAGAAACAACAAGAAATGATTACAAATAAAGGTGGCCTCTCTTGATGGGGCTTTTAGAGGAATCTTGTATAAAGAATGCTAAAGGAAGCAAATGAAGCATGTAATCTATGAAACTATGCAAGAAATCATTAAATTGCAGTAAATCATATAAGTAAAGACATGAATATAATTATGAAATATCCTAATTAACCATTGGAAACTTGAATTGCATGAAATAACAAGAAAACTAGTCTAAATGATGTAAACAAGGAAATAAAGGAAATCTGCTCCTAAATCCCTAATTTAATCATGCAAATGTGTCAAATGAGATTAATTTATGGTTAATATATCAAAATGAAAGCATAAAACTATAAATATAAGGCTAAAAATTTGATAAAAAGGGATCAAAACCTCATCATGGGTCTGAGGTGTGGTGGGCACTATTAGCCATGGCTGACAGTTGTGGGTGAGATGAAAATATTTTTGCTCTCCCAATATGGGCTTGGATCTCTAATTCTCCTTGTTGAATTAATGGTCAAGGGTTGCCTCAGTGTCCTCTGATGTATTTTGTGGTTGAATTCACTGGATTCATGGTGGAAGAGGCTTAATTGTGAGTTCTTGATCTCCTTAGTCCTTTGACACCTCCATTATTTTGAATGCATTCATGGTTGGCAAGTTAGCTCTCTCCAAAAGGTTGCAATTGGGTCAAAAATTTGGTAGGGCTTCCCTATGTTTCAACTCCTAAGGATTATATATTCTTTAAAATTTGGTAGGGATTCATTTCTCTCAATTAAAAAATTCTCCAGACATCTCCCCAATTTATAGGGGGTATTAAGCATTCTCAAGTCCTTGGTCTAGTTTCATGGAGAAGCCAAGAACAAGAAAATTGCAATTGGATCAATTGGATGGAACCTTATCGATGCTTCCCCACCCAAAACCATTTGAATATTCGTTGCCCAGGCATTTTTAACCAAAATTTGTCTTGGCTCGAGATTCAAAATATTTTTGATGGTAACTATGGCTCTGAGGTGTGGCTAGCTCTATTAGCTATGGGTGTTAGCCATGGCTAAGGCTTAGTTAGCCAACTCTGCCTTAATTGAGTGGTTAAAACACTTGCTTCACATTGGAGCTATCCAAGATCATTCATATGGTCTATTGGCATGCCCCATATGAGTAGTCACCTTGACATGACACATTTTAGGTGTCTTTTCAAAATCATAGATAGATTCATCAACATGCTACCTTAAAGTATAGACATCAAATAATGAGATGCTATTTTTAAAATTTAGGATGAAACGATCAAATAATTGATTAAAATTATAGATACTATGGCTTGGCAATTGATTGTACCATTCTATGGCATCCCCTCCCAATGTTTGAGGAAAATTTTGAAGCATGAGAGCATTATCATCTTGAATTCTAAAGCATGCATGAACAAAGGTTCTTACATGTTCTTTGGGATCCCCAATTCCATTAAATTTTTCAAACTTGGGTATCGTAAAATCTATCAAAAATGGTTGGGATGGTACCAATGGATGAATTGGTTGATTGATCAATTCGCATAAGGTTGGTTTCTGATTTGAAAACTAGGAGTAAATTGCATCAATTGATCTATTTGTTTCTGCATGGCCTTAATTTGAGGGTCTTCCTCAGGAATGTGGAAGCCCTGAATTACCTAATGATATTATGGTAGTGTTGCGAAATATTGCAGAGTGACTAAATGATGAGAAGGTTGGTATTGAAGACTAGGCGAATTAGATGGAACATGATGAATGGGGGATTGTTGATGAAAATATGGAGAATTATGGAATGAAGTTGATGGATGGGGGTTATTTCTAGGCTAGAAAATGGGAATAGGATGGGTAATGGTATGTATTTATGGGGGAATAGGGATAGAAACCATAGAATACTATGGTACCAATGATGGATCCTGGTTGACAAAGATAGTCTAAGTAGAGTTATGTAAGGGCTAGGGATTTGCATGTACTTGTTGTTGAGTGTTATGATGCTATCTAAGAAATTTTTTTAGGTGTTCCTATGCCTCACTAATATCTCTATTAGAGGCTAATGGTATGGAGGTATATGGTATGGAAGATGTGGTTTGGGTACAAGTTACACTAAGTATGGCAACTTGTGAGGCTAGAACTTGTGAAGCTGCATTGACTTGTGTCTCATACAAAGGGTTGGTGTAAGTGGGTGTATATGAGGTTCTAGGATCACATGATAGTTGGGGAATGGATGTATAGGATGAAGGTGCAACTGATGCCTCAAAAAGAGGGTTAGTATACACCTTGGGTAAATGTGGATGGGTGTTGTAAATAGAAAGTATCTTACTGTAAAGTAGAATCCTATCTAGGTGAATTGGGAATAGACTCTAAGACATAATTAGAAGACTTCATGAAATATTCTACTCTTGCCATGTCTATATGGGTAATGTGGTTTTCAATGGTAAGGTAGGTTGACTCCTCTTGGGGCATGGCCATATGATAGGCATTGGATGGTAAGGAATATGAGGGACCTGCAGAAAAGTCTGCTTATGTCACATTCAGAGAATCTACCATAGAAGTGGTGGGGAAGGTGGATGAATATTCCATTAAGTTATCTTGACTTAAAGATTTATTTTTGAAGTTAACAAGCTTATATTGAGAGGGGGGGTGAACAGTATAAGACCTCTTTTTACTTTTTCCTTTATACTTCAAAATAGTAAAGCAATATACCCAAAGCAATATCAAAGCAATGCACAATATCATCCACAAAGTGACACCAATTTTAACGTGGTTCACCCAA
This sequence comes from Wollemia nobilis, assembly GCA_028583015.1. Lineage (NCBI taxonomy): Eukaryota > Viridiplantae > Streptophyta > Pinopsida > Araucariales > Araucariaceae > Wollemia > Wollemia nobilis. The sequence continues at coordinate 16,910,091 of JAQPPZ010003361.1, forward strand.
AATGGTTGGGCTACGTCCACAAAACTTTTCTCTAAAATTTATCTCAAAGTTCTTTGGGAATCCTTCCCAATTACAATGTTTATGAGCCTCGGCCCAAAGGAGATACCTTCCCCTAATAAAAATTTATGAGCCTCTGCTCAAAGGAGATACCTTCCCCTCTGCTCTGGAAATGATCCCTCAGAAGATCAACTGCCTCTACCTCTTGCCAGCACATGGAACTCCTTTCCATTGAAGACCTCCTATCCTTAATGCTTAGCCTAAGAGACCTCTGCCTTCTATGATCACGTCCATAGTAACTCAGCAACCTATACCAAACACAATCAATCGGTCTAGTACAAGTCTTCCTTTGTCTGTCAGATCTGTCCAATGCTTAAGCTTGAACAAATCAATCCTCTACACACAAGCCTTCTCAAAGACTTGCCAAATCTATCCTCAGGTTCTTCTCAAAGAACTAGTGCACCTCTATCCTCAAGTTCTCTCGATAGAACTATCAAACTCAGCTCACAAGTCCTCTGCTAGGACCTATCCAAATCTGCTCACAAGTCCCCACCGAAACCTGTCCAAAACTGCTCACAAGTCCCCACCGGAACCTATCCAAAAACTCAGCAAGCTCACCAAGAAAAAAAAATTTCTTAGTAGGAAATCACAAGGTGAATTGTTAGAGACCCAATGTGATTTGTCAAACTCATAGAAGCATAAAGAGAATTGTTAGAGACTCAATATGTTCTATACTCAACTCCCAATCTCAAAACTCAACTCAAATCAACTCAGCTCAAACTCAATCTCAAATCTGAAAACTCAACTCAATATCTGAAATGGATAGGATAGAATGCTTTCTTTCAAGAACATGAAACCCCAACAATTGCCAACTATGCAAAGAATCACATAACAATGATACTCATGTTCTTTTCACCATCAATTAGGGCTTCAACAACAATGCTCATCAAACAAGGTTCAATCAACACCATTCAACTCAAAACACAACCTTGAAGCATTTCACAATCAACATTAGAAAAGGAAACAAGTAGAACTCCTTTTCTCTCCAATATTATTTGAACAAAAAGCATCCACCAACTCAAATCACAATAGCACAAAACAACTTTTCAAATCATCAACAAAGGAGTAAGCCCAACACTTTAACCAAGTAAAGAATAGCTTGATTATTACCAATTTAATGAAAGCAAATGTCAATCTCAAAGCTGCCCACTTAAGGTTTCACAACTTCACACAAGAAGCAATTTTAACCTTAAAACATCATGCTTTCATTTCCATAATCAACCAAAAGCACTCTCAACATTACAAGAAAAATTTATCCCTTATACACCTTATTTCTCCCTTATAGTCTTATCAAAAATAAAATTTATCTCTCATAAGAATGCAATAAGATATTTCAAACAACACCTTCAAAAGAATATTTTATCAAAATAAAACAAGCTTTAAACTCCTTATAACTCCTAAGCTGTTTTTCCCTCTAATAAACTTCCTCCATCCGCAAAATACACTTAGCAAAAATTAATTTCGAAGATACCTTGGCCAACATCAAAAATCGCGCTATGGAGAAATTGCGCATGAATTCTAACACCACCCGCTGTGTCCACTTCACGATGAAAAACCCTTTCACGTTATTCGAATGCGGAACCTCCCGTTCGGGTAGCGCGCCAACAGCCTAGCCGCTACTAGTGCGCCAAAGGCGCCCGATGAGGTTTAAACCTCACGTTGTTAGCCTTGTTCCTTGTACGCCAGGGATTAAATAAAACAACAGTGCCTCCCTTTCTTCTGACGTGAACATGAAGATGAAAACCTTACGACGAATTTATGAAAAATGGTAAGTAGAAAAAAATGAACGGTAGATTCACGAAAACGATGAAGACACAGTCGAACAGTAGATCACGAATTCACAGCGAGCAACTCTTTTCAAAATGCGGATGGGATCATTCTTGATTTTCATCGAGGGAGATTTATATGCATTTTCCCAATAAGCTCTTGACGTCGATGAGGAGTTTAACACGTCGGCGAAGGTCTTGGCTAGCGCCCACAATATTAAAACATAGCGCCCACATAGTTAAGACATTTGCGCCATGGGTTAGGAGAACCCATTGCAAACAATAATTTAATATTTATTTAAAAAATAATTAAAGGGAACCTTAACAAGGTTTTTAATTATTTAAATAAATACTTCCTCTTGGACCCAAATGCATTAAACTAATGCATCCACATTTAATATTTAAACCTGCCAACTTGGGGTTTACAAAAGACCATTGAAACTATCATGTCGTAACCTTCATCAAAACAAATTATTTGACATCAAAACAAATTCCTTCAAGAGCTTCTTGACATCAATGACAACTTATACACTTGAGCAAAGGCAATGTACCCAAAGTACCCAAAATTGCCAACAATCTCCCCCTTTGTCATTGATGGCAAACCTTTACTGAAAACACTTCTCAAGAGCCAAAACTAAAACCAACTGTGCTAACAACTCGACCAACTGTGCCCATAATTGAGAATCTTCCTTTGAATTTTTGCTCCCCCTGACTTGAAGCTCTCCTCTTCACTTTGAAGCTCTCCCCATTACTCATATCTCTCCCCATTTGTCATCAATGGCAAAGGGTCACCTTTGGGGCTCGGGACTAAGAATGAGCCTCTTAGCTTAGTCCCTCCTCCACATCCTGTGAAGCCATGTGACCAAACCTATGACAAGCAAAACATTTACCTTGAAACTTTCCTTTATTTGACCTCTTAGGTTTTGAAAACTTCTTCTTCTCATTCTGAATTCTGTTTTCTGTTTCTGTGCATCTATCATGCAAGGACTCCTTTTCTGAAGTACTTTCCTCATCAGAACTCTCTTTCTTTTGGATTATCTTACTAGACTCTCCAACTTGTTCCTTGTGTGGCTTAACAAAACCAAGGCCTGTTTTATCTGTTGTCTTTCTTTGAACTTTGATGAGTGACTTAACATTTTTTGAGCTATCTTGAAACCTGTAAAGATTATCCTTGTACTCTTTAGTTTCCTCTTTCAAAGAAGCCATTTTCTGTTCTAACTCACTATACTCAAGAACCTTAGACTCTAACTCATCCTTGAGTTCTTGTGTCTTAGCTATAAAGAAGTCAAAACTTTCTATAAGATCATCTCTCTCCATACAACATTAATCTAACTTATCCTTGAGTCTAGCATTCTTCTTTCTTTCATTTTTCAAAGCACTAAGAGCACTAATAAGTTCACCTTCAATATCTACTTCACCTTCCTTTATATCTTCCTCTATTTGTTTGCTTTTTGAATCATCAAAGCCTTTTTAGATTTCTTATCACTAGAGGTGCTACCCTTTTCAAAAACCATACATGCATCTTCCTTATAGTTTTCTTAAGCATCCTCATACATACTAGAAACCAAATCATTATTTGTGCAATCATCCTCAAGGTGACCAAAGTTTCCACATCTAAGACATTTCATGATAATGAATCTATGTTTTGGTTCTTCCTCTTTTTCTGATATGAACAACATCTCATTTTCATCATCACTTGAAGAACTTTCACTATCACTACTAGAACACTTACTTGCTTTGTCTAGGTAGAAAATCTTCTTGTGCTTGTGAGAATACCTCTTTCCTTGATTGTTGTGCTCATCTTTGTTCTTCCTGTGATGCTTGTGCTTTTCAGAATCCTTGCTCTTAGAATCCTATTTATCTTCATCACTTTCATTCTTGGGAATAGTACAATCAGTAGCATAATGACCAAACTTTCCACAATTGAAACATCTTATATTTTTCATACTTTTGTTCTTGCCTTTCTTGCTGTAATATGCCTCTTCATCACTAGAAGACTCATCACTATCTTGAAGTTGTTTACCCTTGGATTTCTTGGTAGCCTTGAAAGTCGCCTCTTTCTTGACATCAACCTTCACTTGAGTTCTCAACTCAAATGCTCGCAAGTATACTATGGAGCTCATCCTTTTTCAACTTATCCAAATCTTTAGCTTCCTCAATAGCAGAAATATTTTCACTAAATCTATTAGGAAGAGATCTTAAAATCTTATCACAAACATCATTTTCAGCAAGCTCAAGACCTAAGTCTTTCATGGAGTTAACAACCTCATCCATACGAAGCATGTAGTCACTAATATTTTCATCATCATTCATCTTGAGTTGTTCAAACATACCTTTGAAGTGTCTCAACTTGGCCTTTCTGACATTTGTATCACCTGTATGAACCACCTTCAACTGTTTCCACATTTCACTAGCTGTCTTGTAGTGAATCACTTTGGTGAGATCTGCTTTTTGTAAGCCTTTCAGGATTGCATTCATTGCTTTTGAATTTCTGTGATGTAGGAGCCTTTCTTCTTTAGTATTAGGACCATGTTTAGGAATAGTGTACTCATCTTCAATCACTTCCCAAACCTCATTCCCAAGTGCCATTAGATGAACCTTCATCCTTGCACTCCAAAGACCAAAATCTGACCCATCAAGAATAGGTGTTGCATTGCCACTTGAATGATCCATTGTGTTCTTTACTAGCTTTTCCTTCAAGCTGTTAAACTTTCCAAAGGCACCAGATCTGATACCAATTGAAGAACACAAGATTATACTGAGAGGGGGGGTGAACAGTATAAGACCTCTTTTTACTTTTTCCTTTATACTTCAAAATAGTAAAACAATATACCCAAAGCAATATCAAAGCAATGCACAATATCATCCACAAAGTGACACCAATTTTAACGTGGTTCACCCAAAATGGTTGGGCTACGTCCACAAAAATTTTCTCTAAAAGTTATCTCAAATTTCTTTGGGAATCCTTCCCAATTACAATGTTTATGAGCCTCGGCCCAAAGGAGATACCTTCCCCCAATAAGAATTTATGAGCCTCTCCTCAAAGGAGATACCTTCCCCTCTACTATGGAAATGATCCCTCAGAAGATCAACTGCCTCTACCTCTTGCCAGCATGTGGAAATCCTTTCCACCGAAGACCTCCTATCCTCAATGCTTAGCCTAAGAGACCTTTTCCTTCTATGATCACATCCATAGCAACTCAACAACCTATACCAAACATAGTTAGTCGGTCTAGTACAAGTCTTCCTCTGTCTGTCAGATCTGTCCAATGCTTAAGCTTGAACAAATCAATCCTCTGCACACAAGCCTTCTCAAAGACTTTCCAAATATGTCCTCAAGTTCTTCTCAAAGAACCAGTGCACCTATGTCCTCAAGTTCTCTGATAGAACTATCAAACTCAGCTCACAAGTCCTCTGCTAGGACCTGTCCAAATATTCTCACAAGTCCCCACCGAAACCTATCCAAGACTCGCTCATAAGTCCCCACTGAAACCTGTCCAAAAACTCAGCAAGCTCACCAAGAAAAAAAACTTTCTTAGTAGGAAATTACAAGGTGAATTTTTAGAGACCCAATGTGATATGTCAAACTCATAGAAGCATAAAGAGAATTGTTAGAGACTCAATATGTTCTATACTCAACTCCCAATCTCAAAACTCAACTCAAATCAACTCAGCTCAAACTCAATCTCAAATCTGAAAACTCAACTCAATATCTGAAATGGATAGGATAGAATGCTTTCTTTTAAGAACATGAAACCCCAACAATTGCCAACTATGCAAAGAATCACATAACAATGATACTCATGTTCTTTTCACCATCAATTAGGGCTTCAACAACAATGCTCATCAAACAAGGTTCAATCAACACCATTCAACTCAAAACACAACCTTGAAGCATTTCACAATCAACATTAGAAAAGGAAACAAGTAGAACTCCTTTTCTCTCCAATATTGTTTGAACAAAAAGCATCCACCAACTCAAATCACAATAGCACAAAACAACTTTTCAAATCATCAACAAAGGAGTAAGCCCAACACTTTAACCAAGTAAAGAATAGCTTGATTATTACCAATTTAATGAAAGCAAATGTCAATCTCAAAGCTGCCCACTTAAGGTTTCACAACTTCACACAAGAAGCAATTTTAACCTTAAAACATCATGCTTTCATTTCCATAATCAACCAAAAGCACTCTCAACATTACAAGAAAAATTTATCCCTTATACACCTTATTTCTCCCTTATAGTCTTATCAAAAATAAAATTTATCTCTCATAAGAATGCAATAAGATATTTCAAACAACACCTTCAAAAGAATCTTTTATCAAAATAAAACAAGCTTTAAACTCCTTATAACTCCTAAGCTGTTTTTCCCTCTAATAAACTTCCTCCATCCACAAAATACACTTAGCAAAAATTAATTTCAAAAATACCTTGGCCAACATCAAAAATCATGCTATGGAGAAATTGCGCATGAATTCTAACACCACCCGCTACGTCCACTTCACGATGAAAAACCCTTTCGCGTTATTCAAATGCGGAACCTCCCATTCGGGTAGCGTGCCAACAGCCTAGCCGCTATCGGTGTGCCAAAGGTGCCCAGTGAGGTTTAAACCTCATGCTGTTAGCCTTGTTCCTTCTGTGCTAGGGATTAAATAAAACAATAGTGCCTCCCTTTCTTTTGACGTGAACACGAAGACAAAAACCTTACGACAGATTTACGACAAACGACGAGTACAAAAAAAATGAACAGCGGATTCACGAAAATGATGAAGACACAGTCGAACAGTAGATCATGAATTCATAGTGAGCAACTCTTTTCAAAATGTGGATGGGATCATTCTTGATTTTCATTGAGGGAGATTTATATGCATTTTTACCATAAGCTCTTGACGTCGGCGAGGAGTTTAACACGTCAATGGAGGTCTTGGCTAGCGCCCACAATCTTAAAACATAGCACCCACATAGTTAAGACATTTGCGCCATGGGTTAGGAGAACCCATTGCAAACAATAATTTAATATTTATTTAAAAATAATTAAAGGGAACCTTAACAAGGTTTTTAATTATTTAAATAAATACTTCCTTCTAGACCCAAATGCATTAAACTAATGCATCCACCTGTAATCTTTAAACCTGCCAACTTGGGGTTTACAAAAGACCATTGAAATTGTCATGTCGTAACCTTCATCAAAACAAATTATTTGACATCAAATCAAATTCCTTCAAGAGCTTCTTGACATCAATGACAACTTATACACTTGAGCAAAGGCAATGTACCCAAAGTACCCAAAATTGCCAACAATTTTTATTTCTAGTTAATACCATAAGAAAAATAAATCAAGATACAAATTAAAATACAAAATGTAACACAAAAACTAAAATTCTAAAGGAAACAAACAACCAATTCTAATTTTCAACCAATGTGGCTTACCTTGTTCATTGATTATATCCTTTTAATGTGTATTCATTTTATGTGTCAGTCTTGTGTATTTTGATGTTCTAATATTAATTAATGAAATAAAGGTAAAATCTATGGTGAAGATAGGGCAACGATATTCTTGTTGGTGATGAAATCTAACAAGTTTTCTCAGGGGTATTCTATGATGGCTAAGGGCAGAGATTGGTGGATGGAGATGAATGCCATTGTCAACAAATCTCAAGCAATGGTTGGTGATGAAATACAACCACTATTATTTTAAGTGAAATGTGATGTGTGTGAATTCCTTTTAAATTTTCTATTTACTAATGTGTACAAACAATATTAGAAACAACAAATTTCATAGATCTAAATTAGAAGCCACCAAGAGAATGCCAAGTTCTCCGAAGGGTGTGAAGTACACCGCTTTGGACCCCTTGTCTAAATAACAACCAAAGGGTTCATCCACCCCTCTTCCTGGAATCACACAACTGGTAGGGATAATTTTGGCATCCTAATGATGTTACTACTTAAATAAATAAAAGGTGTTTCTAACCCTAAAATGCAATACTAAGTTATGCAATTCTCAATTTAGATGCAAACAAAATGCAGCACTTTATATTTGTGCATACATTTAAAATAGAAACCCTAATTAGAATGTATGTGAATGTAAGCCTAAAAATGTAAACTAGAATGAATTAATTTCCATATTATTTAATGATGGTTCATTTAATCTTAGAATATAAAAAATATAGTAGATAACCTAAAATACATAAAATTAAGACTTAGGTTTTAGATAGCAGACTTACTGGAAAACCTACGTATTTGCTCCAAATTGCCATAAAATGCACCTGGGTTTTTCTGAAATGTACCTGGGAATTTTTGGATGCCTTTGAACACCTATGGATATTTTTGAATGATGTTCAAGTGTCGCTGGGTGTTTCATGCTCTTTTTGCAACTTCTGCAAACTTTTAGAAGCCCTAGATCTAGTGAAATACGTGTGATTTACGCTTCTAAAAATTTGTAAAATAGGACATAAAATAGCAGGTTAGAATTCAATTTAAATAAAAAAAATTAAACCCTTAGGGGGTCCCACTGTGATCGCCATTTGTGAAGACAAAAATGAAACACAAGATATAACTAATTAAAAAATGAATAAACCACATAACATAAGAAATTGCATAATGAAGTAGATCTGATATTATTATTATTGGGGGATCTGAGTACAATAAAATGTGACCCAAAATGGGGGTTTTACATAGTTTATTTAGATACAATAAATACAATAATTCTAGGGTTCTCTAAAATCCTAGCCAACAATGCTTATGGTGTTTGTAAAACTCGTTCTTGTTCCCAATAAAGTTGAGTGGGCTTCAGATATACGTTGAGTCGGGCCACTCTAGCTTAAACAACTATGCAATTTTGATGAATCTCCATATTTGCACACATAAAGACAATAGCAAGAATTTAATAATAACTATGAGGTCTCCATTACATGAGACCCTAAAATATCAATAAAACCCTAGCTATTGATAAATGAAATTGCATATAAATATAAATATATTGAAATTAATTAAAATAAGAATGATTTACCTTGTTCCTTACTGATTGTCCTTTTATGACTAGATCTATTGTAGTTCGAAGGTGAAGGCATGCCCTAGCATCGTACAAAGGTAGGATTCTTTCAAAAGGGCTCATGTAAAATTCTCGTGGACACCTAATAGTTGCATAAAATGCTTGTGGGCACTTGGGACTAGTAGGGAGGCTCCCATGGATACCTGGTGTTCATAGAAAGCACTTGAAGGTGCCTAGTAGATGAAGGAGGATTCTATAGAAGCAAATAAGGTGAGGTTGTGTGATGCAATGACGGTTATGGTGAGTGAGGGGACAAGAAATAAGTTGGATGGAATGGGATTAGGGCATAAAATACTTGGTTGGATATTTAGGAACTCATGGAACTCAAAAATTCTAAAAATACTTAAGGCACTTATGGACTTAGGGAAATCAAGGGTTGAGCCATTAAAATCACTTCTATTTATAATCTAACCTAGGGCATGCTTGGGTTTCAATGACACTAATCATGTGGCTGAAATTAAAGCACATCTAAGGGTAGATATTCAATTTAGGGTGTGGCATGGATTAAGGTGAATGTACAAAAGAGATTAAATGAAATTGGATGGTTGGGATTGATTTATATAATTAAATATATACTTATTTAATATATATATATATAATATAATATATAAATATTATTATTTAAATATATATAATAAATATATTTGTATAAATAATAGGCAAAAATGGAAGGAAAGCTAGGATGGAGAACAAGTGGCTAGATTTAGGTTTCTATAGTTATATTATTAGATTAGGAGTTGTAGACACCAAAATCTAGCCACTTTTCATCCATTCATGCCCTTCAATCACAACTTCCCATTATATATATATATATATATATATATATATATATATATATATATATATATATTATATATAGATATATTTGTGTGTGTATTTGTTACTATATATTTAAATATTAATATTTTATATATTATATTTATATATATTTAATAAATATATATGTACTTTTAGTAATTAATGCTAGCCCTCCACCATGTTTTAATATCATCCATCCATCCACCTCAATCCATTCCACTTGCCCATATTTAATCTCCACCCTTCCTCATGTTTTAATGTTAGCCACTCAAATTGTGTCATTGAAACCCTAACATGTCTAAGAAAATATTAAAATAGAGGAGTCATTTTGATGACTCATCCCCTAAGTACCCTGAGTTCTAAATTCCTAATCTTCTAAGGTTGAATACTATCGATGTTCATGTGTAAAAAAATATTAGAATATCCCAAGCCCTAGCCCTTTTTATTCTCATCCTTACCTCTATCATCATTGTTTGTAGCCCTCTAATTTTTCCACCACCCGTTCCACATGAACCATATATGGTTATGTGCCACTCCCATCAATCCTCAAATGTCCTCCTAAGCCAATTGAATGCCCACCAGAGCTAGTCGAGCATCCACCAAAGCTTGTCAAGCACACACCAGATCAAATCGAGTACCTATGGGTATCTCACACACTAGATCAAAGTCCTAAAACCCTCATTGTTAGGGTATTTTTGCAACTATCACTAGCATCATCTATGTAAATAGAAAATAAGAAGTTAGTATTGTTGACTAATCACATTCCTAGGTTGATATCCAAGGAGATCAATGCTCACCTCCTAAAGGAGATTCATGAAGAAGAGGTAAGTATAACCACTTTCTCCCTCAATAGACATAAAGCTCCAGGCCTGGATAGGTTCCAAGAAGGTTTTTTCCAAACCTTTTGGGATATAGTTAAAATTGATGTTATTGAAGCAGTGAAGGAATCTTTAAAGTTAGGTCAAATCCTAAAGGAGTTTAAAAATACCTTCCTTTTTCTAGTTCCTAAGAATAAAGGGTTAAAAACCTTTAAATATTTTAGACCTTTAAGTCTTTGCAACACTATTTACAAGATTATCTCTAAAGTGATAGCCTTTATATTGAAGATATTCCTCCCCTCCATTATCTCTGATGAGCAAGGAGGCTTTGTTAAGGGTAAATAGATTTTGGATGGGATTATATCCCTTCATGAATCCATGCATTCTATCAATATTGGTGAAATAAAAGGTATGTTCTTAAAGTTAGACATGAGCAACGCTTATGATAGAGTTTCATTGAGTTTTTTGGATGAATTTTTGACTAACTTTGGTTTTTGTAGATAGTGGAGAAGATGGGTTGGAATTTGTTATAAGACTGCAAGGTAATTTTTTCTGATCACTAATAAACTAGTAGGTTATTTTAATAGTATTAGAGGTATTAGACAAGGTGACCCCATCTCTCCTTATATTTTCATTATTATGGTTGAAATGCTCGAAATATACCTCCATGCTACCAAGGATTCTGGCTAGATAGGGGTCCTTAAACCAGCACATAATATTGAATATATTACTGATTTAAAATTTATGGATGATACCAATTTACTTGGTAATCCTACTATGCTAGAGATAACTGAATTTGAAAGAATATTTGACCTCTATGAATGTGCCTCTCACCAAAATATCAATTTGAACAAGAGAAAGATCGTTTTCATTAACACTAAAGTATTTCTCCTAACGAGTGTGGCTAGAGTGATAGGGTGTCCTATGTCAACCCTACCTTCTTCTTACCTTGGTATGCCTATGTTTTTTGGCACTTGTAAGGTACCTCTTCGGAATGGTTTGGTTAACAGGTTTCAATCCAAAATTACAAGATGGAAAGGTAATCTCTTGTATCAAGCAGGTAAAGTGTTGTTGGTTAAGATTTTTTTGTAGGATATCCCCATTTATCTTCTTTTAATTTTCAATATCCCTTATAAAATTTCAAAAATCATAGAAATCCTATGGTCAAGATCTAAAGAGATGAGGAGGATTCATCTTGTAGCTTGGAAAAAAATATACCATCAAAATAAGCATGGTGGCCTTGGTCTGAGGAGACTCAACCTAGTTAATAGTGTTATGGTAGACAAGATGGGATGGAGAGTTCTAAGGGATGTTCAAACTATTTGGAAAATGATTCTTAAAAAAAAATATCTTGAAAACCAGGAGAATACCAAATCTATCATAATTCAAGACCCTTTTCATGGCTCTTCTTTATGGAACCACTTGGTGGAGGCTAAGGAGGCCTTGTAGAAGGGTGTGAAATGGTGTGTTGGATATGGGGCCTCTATAATTTTTTGGGAATATGCTTATTTAGATGAAAACATTTTAGCAAAAAATGATATTTTGTATAATCTAAAACAGGATCTAGAAGATAGATATGGTAAAAAGGTTTGTGATTACATGACTTTATTAGATAACCAGTTGAGCTAGAAATATTTAGAGGTAGGCCCTAATAAATCTGCAGGATTTAAAACTCCTTAAATATAAATTGAAGGCTTATTACTTAGATTTTGTAAAGTATATAGACTCTATGGTTTAGAGCAAAACTAAGAATGGGGAATTCAGCATGAAGAGAACCTATGATATTTTGGATTCAGCTATAGATAATGGTTTCCTTTGGAATAGAATTTGGGGTAAGAAAGCTATTCCTAAATTGGAGATTATTCTTTGGTAAGAAATCCATAACAAGATCCTTATAGTGGATAATATTAAGAAGATAGGTTTTTAGTTTCTTAATAGATGTAGTTTATGTGAAAAGGCAAAAGAATCAGTAGAACACATCTTCTTGGAATGTTCCTATGCTCTAAATATTTTCCAGCTCCTCATAAATAGGATGGGCATATCTTGGGTGATACCTTCTAATATGGTTCTATGGTTACAACAATGCGAGAACCTCTTTTTTAGTCCTCATATTAATGTAATTTACAACTTGATTCTATTTCATTTTATGTTGGGAGTTTGGTTAGAGAGGAATAGGATAATATTTAGAGGGGAAAAAAGTTCTGTAGTGAGAATTTTTGTAAGCATCACCAACTTTTTAGAGGATAATATTAAATCTATCAAGTACCCTATCAATATTGAGAATATTAAAGAGACTATGATAGCTAAGGCATGGGATTTGGAACCTATTAGTTGTGGAGAGGAAAATGTTCAAGTTAGAACTGAAGTAAAATGGCAACCACCTTGATATGATTGGTTGAAGTTAAATTTTGTTAGTGCATCCAAAGGTAACCCAAGTAAGGCCATATTAGGAGCAATTTTGAGGGGCAATCAGGGTATATTGGTGGGGGTAGCCTGTAATTTTTTGGGAATTACTACTAGTCATAAATCTGAAGTTAAATATTTACATCTAGGTGCAACGCTAGCCAAGGATCTAGGTACTAAAAAAGTTATCTTTGAAGGAGACTCCTTGAATATTATCAATATTTTAAAAAAGTAGGGAAAAACTAATTGGTAAATTTATTACATTGTGCAAGATATTAGAGATTTTGTATAGCATTTTGAATAAGTTAAATTTGTTCATGTCTATAGAGAAGGTAACAAACTAGGATACTGGCTGGAAAAATTTGGTGTGATTAAAGAAGAGTATACGAGATGGGTCCCCCCTAGGGTGGTCCATGAGGACTTACAAAAGTTTAAGATGGATGACTACAACTAATTGGGGTCTAGGATGGATTTTGTTTATCTTGCATCCAAAGGATCTCTGGTTATTTGCCCTTGGTAGTTGTGTAACTTATGGCCTGAATTTGTGTTGTATAAGAGTTTAGGCCCTTTAAAAATCCTATTTTTACCCTAATCAAGAAAAAGTTAATAAATCTATGTGTTTTAGTTTTATATTCTTATGCTTTTATTTACAGTTTTATTGCAACATCTAGGGTTAGTGATTTTATTCTGAGGGTCTTACATAGTGGATCCATAGTAGGTACTACTAATATTTGTTATTGTTTATTGTGTGTAGGAATAAGGATTATAATTTTTGGAAGTTTTTGAAGCTGGGGTGGCCCTATCTAGGATCACAAGCCCACCCACAACCTCATTTGGATTGAAGACAAGCATGAATACACCAGCCATTATTTTCAACTAGGGTTTTGGATAACCCTAGTCTCTATAATTTTGTATCAACATAAGCATTGTAAAACCCCATAGCTAGAGCATATTGATTGTAACATTTGAGACCCACCTGCAATAATAAATATTTTTATCTGATTTATGCAATATTTGTGTATTACTTTACTTACTATTATTTTATATCATTATTGTATTGGTGTTACTTGATTTTTTATTCATAAATGGTTATCATGGTGGGATACCCAAAGGATTATCCATATTATTTTACTTTTTCATTAACTTTTGTTTTTTGTTTCTATTCTACAATTTTTTAAAAATTCAATCACACAATTTTAATGGAGCTAGGGTTTTTGGAAAGTTGCAAAATTTGATAAAAAGTTGTTTGGATACCCTATAGTGCTTGAGGGGTGCCCTAAAATGTTCATAGAATACCCCACTACATTCCAATGGATTTGGGGTGCATTTCACAAAGTGGAGAAGAGATACGTAGGATTCCTTGTAAGTCTACTTCAAACCCTAACCCACTTCTACTTTATTTTTTATGCTTTTTATAGATAAATTGAAAAAAATAACATCATTAAGTTTCTATTAAAAGTAGTCATATTTCATTTGCATTTTAGGAATTTAAAGTAGAATTGCATCAACATTCATCATAGTTCACATTTTATATTTAAAATTCTATTATTTCCCGGTGTACTTTATTCAATATTTTGCATACTATTTTCATGTAAAATGATAATTACATAAAATAGTTGCATAATAGGGTTAATAATTTCCATTTTACTTATCTAAATATAAATAATATTCGAATACATAAGTATACTCCTACATTTGGTGATTCAAGGCGGAATATTAGGCAAACCCTCCACTATTTAGAGTGGGTCTTAAGAGGTGTACCCTACATTATTTTGAGGAACTTAGTATTTTTGTTTTTGGATTCTTATTTAGACCTATAAAATAGGTTATTTTTGACATTGTATATACACATTAGAAAACACATACATTAAAATGAATCACACACTACACGCTTCACAATAAATAGTAATGAATTGGACTTCATCACCAACCATTACTTGAGATTTTGTGATGGTGGGCTTCATATCCATCCGTTAATATCTACCCTTAGCCACCATAGATACCCATGAGCAAAATTTATAGATTTAATCACCAAGAATAATCTCATTTTCTAGCCAACCATAGATTTTACCCTACATAATTTAGATTAGAACATCCAAAACACACAAAACTCACAAAAAAAATTAAAAGCGAGATAAAAAAATAAAAAAGAGGTAAGAAAATTTGTTGTAAAAACATAGTATTGAGTTATTTACTTGATTTTGTGAAGTTTTAATTTGCATTTATTTCTTGCATATTTTATATTGGATTCATTAGCTTATGGTTTTAACTAGAAATAAAATAAAATTCTTGAGTAAAATTTCCATCAACCAAGTAACTTCATCCATGGAGTGTTCATCATCCTTCCCTACCACTTTTGTGGTTAACCCCACTAGTGTGATACATATAAGTGGTTCAAATATTTTTGCGGGTCTCTCACACACTGTGTAGACTTCAAATGTTGATGTTTTGCATAGAGCCATCCACACATCCATTCCAAAAATAGAAACATCATCCCCCATAGATCATAACATAACCTATATAGACATGGCTAAAGTGGAAGCTTATCAAATATTGGCTAACTATGGTCTAGAACAAATCCATATCCCACATAGGCATGATCCTTCTTTTCAGTATAAATGTATCTCTTCATAGCCTTCCAGCCTTACCCAGGTGTATAACAACCCTCTTTTTAAGGCATTAGATGCACCTTCCTAGCATTGGTCCATTCCATAATAGTCATGTGTTCTAAGCACTTCCATCCCATATTCCTACGCCACCACCTATGACAATCCATTGTATGAAGAAAATATCAATGGTGCTTTACAAATACCAACCTCCACCTCATCCAATGTTTCCCATCCAGTTCTAATTCCCATTACAAATTATCCTCCACCTACCTCATCTATTTCATCCACATCCACACCATCAGCCTCAAATATAGCGATATAAAAACCATGGCAACATTTCAATTTATTGCTTATGGCTCAACAAGGTGCTCAACCTTATTCCCAATAGAAATTACAAGCGATAAATTTTAAATCCTAGCTTGTTTCCACCCAACCCATATTTTTTACTCCAAATCCATCATGGGTACCATAATATTTTATGGTTTCCATTCCCACACCACCATTAACTCATACCCATACTATTCCCACAAATCATCACATTCATAGTCCTCACACATCATCTCCTTTTCAACATTCACAATCATTCCTTCATCAACCTCAACATAACCAAATTCAATTCACTCTACTAAATCATCATCATATCATCACACCCCAACATCTCACCACTCCACCTTCACAAAATGACCAAGTAATTCAGGTCTTCCACATACCTAGAGAAGACCTTGAATTCAATCGATGCAATAGCAGATTGATAGCTTGATGCAACATACTCCTGGTATGATGAAATAGAAGCTAAATATAATATAGTTGATCAATAAACCAATTCATTTTTTGGTACCATCACCACCATATCCAACAGATTTTATAGTGCTAAAATTTGATAAATTCAAAGGAATTGAGGACCCTAGAGAGCATGTGAGTACATTCATCCACTCCTATTTTAGAATCCAATATCATGATGCTCTAATGCTTTGAAATTTTTCTTAGAAATTGAGGGGATATGCCATAGAGTGGTACAACCATTTACCTCATCAAAGTATCTATACTTTTGAATAGTTGGTTGACCAATTGCTTGAAAGGTTTTCTCTCAATGTTAGAAATAAAGTTTCGTTATCTAATTTATATGGCTTAAAACAATATTATGATGAGTCAATATACAATTTTGGCAACCGTTGGAGGGATGTTATCACAAAACTACAATCCACCCTATCAATGGAAGAGCTATCCTAATTATTTATTAAGAGTTTTCTAAAACCCATATCTTGGTTATTACAATTTCAATAGTACAAATAATTTAAGGAAGCTCTTGCCTAGGCTAGCACAAATGAGGAGATCAAAATCCATGAGGGTGTGCTTAAGACCAAAAATAAAGAATGGTAGAATAAGGGCCAATACAAAGTAGTTATTTTGGCCAATCCAAATCAAACCTGGACAATCATACCAATCAAACCAATCAAGACAATCAAGTCAATCAAGTGGTCATGAGCCAATCGATAATGGCTCAACAACAACCTGTGCAACAACAACCACAACATATTGCATATATTGTAGTTCCTTCACCATCACAATCAGTCTAAAACATAGTTCCAACTATGGAAATTGTCCACATTAACAATCTATTAGACAAAATAATCAATGCACCCCCTTAGCCAAATCATATACCTCCATATTCCATAGGTTGTATGGTAACAACCAACATGCCTTGCCTAAGGTTAAACTAGATGATCCTACCAAGCATGGTAAACACTATAGGGAACATTTATTTTTCCCTTATCATAGGCAAAATGGGTATGATATAAATAGTTACTACAACTTCAAAGACATAGTACAAGTTCCCATTGACTTAGGGGCCATCAAACTTGATAGTCCCTTAGCCCAACATAACCAAAACCTTGAAATTTATCAAAAACCACTTCCTCATCATGAGGAGGTGCAACCAAGAATAGGAGGGTCTAACACCAAGACCCCTCATAATCAATTCAATCATGTTCAATAGTACCAAGGTTTTGTGGGTGTTATTCATGTAGTTACTCAAGGTCAACAATGCACTAACAATCAACAAAGTGCACGACAACAACATGTTCAATATCCCATAGCACCATAGGAAAGTGTATCTCAACCTAACACATCATCATCTACCATCCAAATTTCCACCAATCCTTATTAACCCATTCATATTCCAAGCCACCCATCTCAACCCACTCATCCTATCATTCATCCATCAAGGCAAATCATCTCATAGAGTAGCCAATTAACCACTAGCCTTAAAATGTATTCAACCAAGCTATCTATTTATGAGATTATTCAAGAATTTATCTACATCACAAGGCATTAATGGATATTTTAAAATACATTTAACTTCAATTTTTAAGATGCTAATACCTTTAGCAATTTTATGGGGAGCATCCAAATATTTATGGAGCCTTATATTACATTCTATGATTTTGAAATCAAACCAATATCATTAGAATCAGTGGACCCTCCATTGCATATCATGGGTCAAATTGATAGGAAGCAATTTAAACAAGTTTTAAATGATATCGACTCCTCTATCAACATCATCACCACATCAACCCTTCAACATCTCAATATTCCACCAAATCACATCACCAAATCTACTTTCACCCTGAAATAATTTAATGATGCTCTCTGCTCCATAGTTGGCATTGTCATTCTACCCATAAAAGTGGGGTAAAAATGTTGCACACCATGTTTCACATCTTGGAAGGGCCTATGGCATACAATGTACTCCTTGGATGTCCTTGGATGAGGTAAATGCAATGTGTCCCTTCTATATTTCATCAATGATTTAAATATGTACATGGGGGAGAAGTTCATTACATACCTACGGATGTTGAACCATTTAAGTATTGCAATTTTATTTCAAATACCTATGAATCCATTCTTCCTTCCACTCATTTGTTCTTGTCACCATCAACCACCTCATCAACCACACAATCAATCTCTTCATCAAAATATCCTATTTTTTAGGAGCTCCCCATTACCACTTCACATCAAGCCTCCACTTCCATACCCCCATATTCATAATTTTTTGACTACATGAACATGTGTTCAAACCCAATCCACATCAGCCACATCATCAACATCAGCATCATCTACCATAATTCCTTCCACATCATCACCCATTCAACAACCACCTCAGCAAAATGTACCTCCATCCACATCAACCAATATTTCATAATTTGCCTTAATGTATTGTGATATGTCATCCCAATCCATACCTCTCCCATTATAGGAGATCCAATCCAATCATCCATATCCACTTCCACATCCACATTAGACAAAGTTATGGTTCACCTCACTAATCCTGGCATTGGTGAATATGTAGTCCAATATATCACCGTCACACCACTTAACATATAAAATTATAAGGATTATGGTCACCCACATAACCCACCATTATCTATATGAGTAGTGTACAACATGGGTTCAATACCCAATAGCATTAATTTTATGTATGAGGGGATTGATTCATAGTCTAATCTATTTTCCCTAGATGAACCCAAGCAACCAACTCTTACCAATATACAACACATGTCGGGTTTTCCATAATGATATTTTTGCATAGTTAATTGGCAAAGACATGTCCTAGGATGACATGAATAGGAAAAGCATGAGCTAATAATTTTTTCATATCAAGAAGAGCATGACCTTTCAGGGTTAGGTTATCATCCACTTTCTTCCACTTATTCTCTTGAACAAGATTTTCAACGATTACATTTAAATTTAGTAGAAAATATCCATCACACCGATGATTCTGAAGATGAAATATATGAATAATTTGATGTTATATCTATATATTATGATGAATCTAATGAGAAATCAACACCCATCATTCCACTCACTGAACATGATGATTTTTACCTTAGAATATTCCCCATCCACTAGCCCATCCTTCACTTGCTTCTTCCACAAGAGTGAGTCAAACCAACCAATGAACCACCACCTCCAGTTCATTAATCCACATCACCAATAATTTTGCAATATATGTACATAATTAAAATTCAACACTAAAATCAAAAACAAATTCAAAAAATAAAAACAAAAAGAAATCAAAAATTAAAAAAAAAACATTTGCAATTCATGAACATGGACTTTTGCCAATTACATTTATTTGTGTTATCTATTGATTGTTCAGGTTTTAAAATTTATAGCATTGGTTATAGCAGACAAGATCCACCCATAATCCATTTTCAACTACCATTTTCCCCTTTAAGTTAACATGAATCATGTTGACTTATTCACCCTACTTCGTAATCCATACAATTTGGCAAAGCCAATTCCAATTGACATGAGCCTTATTGACATGTATTGGATTTCCTTTCCACTATAATTTTTTGATTTTATCCATTATAAGGAATTTTTAAGATCTTCAACCAACTACATTCCTCCATCACCCCCACCTTCGCCTTCATCTTCACCTTCAAATCCTAAGGTTTTCCAAGCAGACATAGAAGAGGTTGAGTCAGAATAGTTTGATAATGTCATAGATGACATTCATTTGGGTCTAACATCCCATCAAATTAAGGAAGGTTCTCACATGTCCATTGAATATACCATTGATGTGAACCTTAAACAATCCCCAAATTGTCAAACTTGATAAAATTTTATCCATAAATGAACAAGAGCAATTAATTACTCTCCTAAAAAAGGACATTTTTGCATGGTCTTACAAAGACATGTCTAGTCTTGATCCTAACTTGATTGTCCATAATATCACCTTACATTTTGATTCTAAGTTGGTCAAACAAAAATTGAGAAGGATGCATCCTACCATGGTCCTCATAGTCAAATAAGAGCTTCAAAAACTTTTAGATGTGGGTTTCCTTATCCCCATTGACTATCCTAAGTGGCTTTCAAACATGGTATCCATTCATAAGCCTAATGGGACGATACACATTTGCACTAAATTTTGAGACCTTAACAAAGCATATCCTAAGGATGATTTTCCTCTTTCTAAAATTGATACTCTTATTGACTCTTGCATTGACCATGAAATGCTTTCTCTCATGGATAATTTTTTAGGATACAACCAAATTTGAATTAATCCAGATGACCAACACAAAACAACATTCACTACACCTTAGGGGAATTTTTATTACAATGTGATGCCCTTTGGCATCAAAAATGTAGGTGCTACTTATCAACGTGCCATGACATACATCTTCCATTATTACATAAGTCTATGAATTAACTTAGGTTCTTCTAAGTTAATGTTATACTTTAATTCATTTCTATTATACTTTATGATTAGTTTATTCTATTACAATGAATTATGCTAAATTGAGTCACTAATTGGATTGATATTCATAATTACTTAGAATATTTAAAGCATATAACCAAAATTAAATAAACCTTATGATTTTGTTTCTATTGGTTGGTCTATTAATCATGTAATGTTTTTATTCCATGCATATTCATTATTGTTATGCTATTATTAACATTTCCTCCTTCCTAACCCTTCCATTTATTTATTTTTTCTTAAACCCTTATTTATATTTCATAAGCATTACAAGGAACTAACCTACTCTAAAGGTTGAACTTGGGATAATCCCAATCATCCAATGTTGGCTAAACTTTAGGGCACACTACTAATTAAATAGATTTTAGACAAACATTTTTGGCATGTCTAGTGTGGCTCATCCATTTCATCCACAAGAGAACATATTGGAATATCCATAGTGAAATTTGTTGTGCTAATCAAAATTTATAGCAATGCAAAGAAATTTTTATTTATTTATCTCATTTACCTAGAAGAATCAAGATTTTGGTGAATAGTATTTACCTCTTAAGTGGAGAGTACATGTTCACCCATGACTCTACTGATGTAAGAACTAGAGAGATTGGTAGCTCTACTAGCAACAAAACCCAAAATTACATAGTGATAGAGACAAGTATTGAGATCATTGACCTCAAAATATTTTCATCCATCGAACCATGATCAGATAAATTTGTCCAAATTGGAATAGTTTTGGTCCTCTTGACATCTTAGATCCATATGATATCCCTAAGGACTCTCTAAAATATTTTCTAATCTATGACAATAGTGGGAAGATAACTTACAAGTATTATTAAGATATATCCACTTTTCCTACGACCTATAATATTGTCTTTGAAGATGTAATGATTATATTCCTTAATATTTTTAAGAAAAATTATTGTTATGGTACCACTCCTTAGAGGAAAAATAATTAAGGCATGGAATGACCTAGCTAAATCCTTCACATTAGACTTTAATTATCCTGATAACCTATTCTTAATGCTCACCTAGTTTTCCTTTATTCAAAGATACCCCATGAAATCATTACCAATTTCAACATCTGGTTCAAAAGAGTCTATAGAAAGATCCCTCAAGAAATACAACCATATCACAAGAAAAGCTATATTTACTACATCCATGCTTTTAGACTTTAATTAATCCTTCTAATATAGTAGTCCAATGAAAAAATATTTGCACAAGTCTTTTAAATGGACATCACAAAATAAAATATGCTCATTTTAGCTAGAACTTTTCTCCCTAGAACCACCATGTGGGATATCTCTCAAACTCATAAAATTAGCTAATAGGTCCTATTTACAAATATAAATTACCCACCATACAATAGGATTTCAAATTCATATACATATCATCCATCCATGATAGAAAGCACTCCCATAATACCTATTTTTGAATCCCAAATAATGCAAGAATTAATATTTTTAATTCACCAATTGACTAAGGAGCTTAGTAAGGTAGAGGGCTAATATGTTGAGGTAGAGGTTGAGATAGATGCTTAAGCTAGGTTCCTCCAAAAATATCAAGTAACTTGCAACATTTATACCAGTAGAAGAGGTTAGATATAATAGGAATCTCCTACTTTGATTATGTGCTAAACTTCAACGTTTGATATTAGTTACAAAGATAACAATTGTCAACCTTATTTCTACTCAAAGGTGACTCTAAGAATGGGTAACATGGTAGTTCTTGCAATAAATATAGGGTAATGGTTATCAAGATAAATAATCCCCATAGCTTTATTGATAGGCATGAATGAATAATTTAGTACTATTTCTTTTTTAGCCCTTGGTTAGAAAACTAAAACTAATGAAAATATGGAACAAGATGAATAAGAGCTAAAACTAACATCATACCCACAAAATAAGGAGAAAGAAGTCTAGAATTGCATACTAAGGTACTAATTTTAGATATATTATCAAGCCTAAGGAGTTTCCATAGTTACACACCTTAAGATATATTATCAAGTCATGTAACTATGAACACTCTTCGAACTTGAATGAATTGGGATTTCTCTAAATTTATGGGGTGAAGAATGCCAAAATATTGACAAACCCTTAAATAAAAAGAGAAAATATCCATTTATTTTTCCTTATTGCTTTTTGATCCCTTATTGCAATAAACAAGGATTTAAATGTGGGCCAAACAATAATAAAGTAAGAAGGAAAAGCTAAAGGCCAAATACAAGCTTTGAATGAAATATAAGAAGAAAGTTACCATCTTTAGGTATAATTCCTTCTATTTTTCATCTATTCTTATCACATTTTGCTCCCCATCACCACTCCATATCCTCATTAAACTATTTTTATTGTTATCACACTTTACACTTCTCCCCTATTCATTTCTCATAGCCCCACTACTTCCCATTATTTATTTCTAACTTTGTATCCCAATGGATAGGATAGTTAGAGCTTACAAGTAGCAGAAGGTACTCTAACTAATTAAGAAGTCCTAAGAGGATGACATGCAAGTGAAAGATATATTATACAAAGGATGCCACATGGCATTTTATCTCCTTAATTTTGAAAGTAAACGTAAGGTGTAACAACCCACCAAACCAACCTAATATATATATATATATATATATACACTACATAGGTAAGGTTCACAACCATCCTAATATATATTTATTCTTTAAAATTCTCAAGGCTTTACCACATTTGATTTTGATGTCATTATAAAAAATACTTAGTGGATAGGAGTAGCCAACATCCCATATTTTTTAGGGTTCAACTTACTAAACCTCATCATTTAGAAGGATGCCAAAGTGGTCCCCCCACATTTCCTATACCCTCAAATATCATTCTTGAAGTGTTAATTAGGTGTAAGGCTTAGTTCTTAGTTACCACACCTCCATGGGATAACTAAAGTCATTACCCCTCATTGAGAAATGGTCACCCAATCCTCTACATTCAAGGTACCACCACTATTATCTTATGAATGATTTTGATAACTTTTATAGATGTAGAACACTCAATCCTCCATGTTCAAGGTGAATCCGATCACAAAAATCTGACTACTACATCAATGCAGCTCCTTCCAAAGTTGAAATTTTCCTAACTATTGCATTATTGCAACTTCTTCTAGGATTGGGCTATTTTATTGACTCAAGTTCTAAAAGCATTTCTAGATCCAACCCAAAGAACCCAAAATAAAAAAAATTAGCAAAAATACAAATACTCTCGATATTTATACAACATTATTTAAAACTATAGCACCAAATGAGCAATATAATATAGGTACATCTCATCTTACAAAATATAAGTTTCAAATAATATCACCACAAAGAAGTATTTTATCAATTAAAATGCCATAAATTTTAATGATTCAAGTTCTAACATATAACCATGTATACAAGCATTTCCTTTTAGTAAAAGCAATATATTACAATTTCATCTATATTTCTTCTAGAGTTACAACAACCTTTCATCAAAGTAGATTACAAGCTAGCAATAACTTTCAAATATTAAACAAGTCACATTTTTATTTTGTTCAATAGCTAAACTCTCTATTTCTTACAAAGGAAGCTTCTGAACTATCCAACTTGAAAGTTTCTCTCTATGAATCTCTCATTTACATAACATATTTACTCTTCAAAATATTGTAAAACCATTTATCCAATTATTCTCCATTCCATATTCTCTTTGCAACCTTCTTCATGAAAAGGGGTTTCCCATGAATTTAAGAGTACTTAGGGATCAGGACAACTCTCTCTATATAAATATGCAATGCAATTTATCATGCTCTACTTAAATTGCAAGCAACCATGCATTCACATTAAAAAACAAGAAACCAATGAGATAATATCATACTTATCTCTATAATGGTCCCTTTACATACACGTGTCTTAGGAACCATTATAATTATTTTTCCTTACTCAAGGTAATAGTGAAAACCAACTATCTTTCTTTTTAAAATATCGCATTTTATCCGTAGCCAATTTTCTACACAAAATGAGTTCTAAAGAAAGACAACTTGACTACACATTAATGAAAGATACATATTTTTGAAGCAATATAATCCTAAATTACCTTTTCCAACTTTTCTTCATCTCAAAAAGAGGAAGAACATACAAGATTCCATCCAAAAGCTCTTACAAAAATATCATACAAAGGACTCAACTTCATTCAATACACTTTTAATTACTGGCTACCAACTATCATGGCTTACCATATTGCATTAATACATAAGAAACCACAAATATTACTCTATTACTTAAGAGACTCAAGGCATAAGTAAATTAAGTATCTTTTAAAACAATAAAAGAATAACAACATAGGGGGTTACCATCACCAAACAAGAACCAACACCATCAAACCACAAAACATGAAATAACATGGATTTTGGCTCAAGATAACAAAAATATAAGCACCTCCCAAGATATCTAAAATAGCCAATCTAGGATAACAACACCACTATGCCTGGAAAACACATAGAGGACAACCATACTTATCTACCTAGATCATGTCTATAAAGGAATGTACAGGACCAAAATACTCAATGCAACCCACAGTGTCTGAACTATTGTTAAAAAAAGATACAACATTCCCTTAAAATACCCATAAAATACCACTCAAATATGGAACTAACAGATTAGGGAATGAGTAATCTAGATGCTTGTCTAGGGAGATGTAACTAGACCACTACCCTAAACAACTCTAAACATCCAATTGACACACAAAGTGACTAACTTAGGAAAAACACAAGTAGGAGAAAAACCTCATGAGCAAACATAAAATAAGCTACCGGTTTAACACAACCAGGTACAAAAAAGAAGAAGATATACAAAGTTAAAACAATGCAAGATAAAACTAAAATCAATACAATAGAAAGAAGTTCATCTAGACATAAGCAAAATAGTGTTGTACTTTGAAGGCACTACATTAGCCTAATCTTCCAAAACATCATCTAATCCAAAATAGTGTTGCCCTCCTCTCTTCCAAAATTCCCTAACAAAATCATCCCATTCTCATTCAAATAGCTAGGGTGTGGCCTTATTGCATGACCAAGATAACACATGGAATATTTTCAAGAATACATTCATTAATTTTCCACCTTTACTCTCTTAAAAGTGATGCACCACCAAAGCATGATAATTTATAGTATGAAGGCTTACCAAGATTAATGAGCCATACTAATTTACTTAAATATTTCCTTAAATAATTAATTGTAACCTTTATTAATATCAATGGTTAATATTAATTATTAACCTTGATATTAACATTCTCAAGTATTAATAATTCTAAGTGTATTAATACTCAAATTAATCGGTTCCATACTTAAAAAAAAATAAAGCTTAACCAAGCTCATAATACATGATGTTGCTTTATCCTTGATTAGGCATATTTTTAAAATAACCATATGTTATCCCCTACCTACTAAGGATAACTCCCTTGCCAATAGCAAGCTCATGGCTCAATGATGTATTCAAATAGCAAGCTAATGTAGATAAAACTACATGAATGGTCTACTTTACCCTTCATCATTAACAGGTCCTTAACCATCATTTTCCCAAATTTTCTCTCAACTCAGGTGGTTGCTCCTTTTCAACCTACCACTAAGAGTATGTTGGGCATTTTGAGTTCAACGAGTTGTCATTGATGTCAAGGCATGAGTTGTCATTGATGTCAAAAGGAATGTAATTGATTGGTTCCAAAAAATTTCATAATGTCTTATGAAGCATGACTAAAAAGGTTTTTCATTAAAACCCTGATGGAGCAAAATAAAATGTTTTTCATTAAAATCATTGGAGGAGAAAATAAAAGGTTTTCCATTAAAACCACTGAAGGAGAAAATAAAAGCTTTTCACAAAAACCATTGGAAAATAAAGTATAATAATTTTATTATACTAAGGAAGCTTAAAATTAATTATAAACTAATTTTAAATTAATTTATTAGTTAATTTACTTAACTTGAAAAGTTATTTAAATTAATTAATTAATTAATTAATTATTATTTATAAATTAATTAAATTAAGGTTAAAACCCTAAAGTGGGTTTTAGATTTGAAATTTGAAAAGCACCGACGTGAGGAGGAATTTTATATTATGCATATAAAAGGGATCACCTACCACTTTAATGAAATTACCATGCCTAAGATACGAACATGCGAAGCAAAGAATTTAGCGTTAGAACCAAGGGAAATGAAAACGTGTTTTTCACATGTGAAAAAGGAGAAGTATTGAAGGTATAATAGGAAGGCATCTATCCTTTCTTCATGTGGGCCTTTGAATCCCACATGGTGAGTGCCCAAGCACCAAAGTGGTTAGGCAAGAGGAGATGGTGAATAGAGTTGCGCTGAATCCCATTTTGGTGGGGAATACAAGGTACACAAGGCGTTTAATCTCCAAAAATTTTGAAGGTTGGTTGGGCAAATTAAAAATTAATTTTGCATGTTTATATTGGTTCTAAGGTTGCATGGGAGTTATAAGGTTTGGAAAAATTAAATTTTTAATATTGTTTGCTCAAAGGTTTTATTCATGGAGTGAAAAGCGTTCGGTTAATATTCTATAGTGGCGAATATTATTAAGAATGGTTGATATTCTATAGTGGTGAATATTATTAAAGTGGTTAATATCCTATGGTGGTGGATATTATTTTAAGAGTGGTTGATTTATTAGTGTGTTGGTCACTATTCTAATATTGGAGTTGATAAGGTGTTTCCAAGTATTTTGTTATGTATTATTTGTTGAGTATAATTGAAAAAGGGAAAAAATAAGGCATTTATTATATCTTGGTCCAAGGAATATCTTTAAGAAAAATTTAGAATAATATTTTTGTATTCTAACCTTCTTGAGTTTGGAAAATAAGTTTTTTATGGTTGTGGCAGATTTGTGAGGTCTACTCTTTATCATCAAGAAAAAGGTATGAGCACATTCTTCCATAGTTAAGTTGATTGGTTGGTTTTCTTAAAAATAAGTTTGGAGTGAAAAGGACTTGATTAGGATTTCCTTATTGAGTGTGTTAAGTAAATGCTTCAAGGTTTTTTGAAATAAAGAATTGTTGTTAAACATTGTTTGATAAGCATTGTTGTTGAAGCCATTGGTTGTATGAAGAACTTGAATTAGGGTTTGAGTATCATTGCTATGTGAATATTGCTTTATAAGCATTGTTGTTGAAGTGATTTATTGAGCAAAGAACTTGAAATAGGGTTTGATTATCATTGCTATAAACATTGTTTTTGAAGATATTTGTTGAGAAAATAACTTGAACTAGGGTTTGAAAATATCATGAGTATCATTGTTATGTGAAATTTATTGTTGAGCATTGTTGGAAATATTTTGAGTTGGTGTTTACATGCCTAGACTAGGGTTTGTGAGAAAGGAGTGTTTCATTGAGTGATTGGTTAGGTAGAGTTGGTTGAGCCTAGTCAAGTGGATGTGTGAAGTGATTGTTCAAGTTCCATAAAATAAACTATTATATATTCTAAATTGAGTTGTGAAAGTGATTGAGCATTGAGCTGAAATTGAAGCATATTGAGTCTTTAACAATTCTCCATATATTTCTAAGAGAGTGATCAAAATTAATTGAGCATTGTGATTAGTATAGAACATATCGAGTCTGTAACAATTCTCTTTATGTTTCTATGAGATTAGACAAGTTCTATGTGGACTTGTTGAGCAGATTTGGAAAAGTTCTATGTGGACTTGTTGAGCAGATTTGGACAAGTTTTGTGTGGACTTGTTGAGAAGATTTGGAAAAGTTATGTGTGGACTTGTTGAGCATATTTGAATAAGTTTTATGTAGACCTATTGAGTAGATTGGACAAGTTCTGTGTGAACTTGTTGAACAGATTTGAGGATAGATTTTGGTGCAGATTTAAGGATAGGTTTGTGTCAGATCATAGATAAATATTGAGCATAATTGTGCTAGACTGAAGGACTATGTTTAATATATGTTTGAGATAAAGCTTTGGAGGTGATAGAGCAGAGAGGAAACTAGTCTCCAGTGGATAGATATCCATTAGCCAGGGTAGTGATGGCAGGTCTTCTAAGCGGGTACAAGAGTATTCAATGGAGGGAGATCCACAAGCCAGTGCAGTGGAGGTAGTTTTTTTCTAGAGGATCACAAACCAGAGTAGAGGAGGAGTTCTCCTATGAATAGATATCCATAAACTTGATTTAGGGGATTGGTGTCTCCTTTGGATAAAGGTCCATAGAAATTTTAATAGGAAAAGGATTCCCAAGAGATTGATTGAGAAAATTCTAGTGAAATATTTTCTTCATGGAGTAGCCCACATTGGGTGAACCACGTAAATTATGGTGTATCTATTGTATGTGATGATTTGTGCATTATTTTGGTTAATTATTTTGATATTGATATCTTTACATTGCATAATATTGATTGGAAAGAAAAGTAAAAAGTGGTCTTATACTGTTCACCCCCCTCTCAATATAAGCTTGTGTTCTTCAACTGGTATCAAAGTGGGTTCCTTCAGAAGATTTTTATAGCTTGAAGGAAAATCTTACAAGAACACAATGGATTATAATAATGTATCCTCAGATAACTCAGCACTAGTATTTGATGGAAGTGACTATATGTATTGAAGTATGAGAATGAATATCTACCTTATGGAACTTGGTAATAAAATTTGGGAATCAGTTGAATTTGGATATGATCCCTTAATTAATCCTCCTACAGATAAGGAAGGTAAGCTCCTACAAAATTACAATTCAAAAGCAATTAATGCACTTTTAAAAGGTTTGCATAGAATAGATTCTATGAAACTTATGCACTGTCAAAATGCAAAAGACATGTAGGATAAATTACAAAATATATGAAGGAGATAAATGTGTCAAGAAAGCAAAGATACAAAATCTCAAAGGATAATTTGAGGAGTTAATAATGAAGTGTGAGGAAAAAATTAGTACTTATCTACTTAGAATTGATGAGGTTCTTAATGCAATGCAAGGACTTGAAATGAATATTGATGAATCGGATGTTTATGATAAATTTTTGACAACTCTTCCAAATAGATTCAATGAAAATATTTCTGCTTAGAAGTGTCAATGTATGGTGATACTTTGAAAAGAGATATGTTGCTTGGTATTCTTACAGTACATGAGATAAGAATAAAATATCTTATTCCCCATAAGGAAGCAACATTCAAAGTAATCAAGAAGACTAAGGGTAAGAAGTCAGAATCAAGTAATGATTCATCCAGTGATGAAGAAGCAAATTATGGTAGAAGGAATAAGTATTCAAGAATATCTAGAGATACACGTTTTGTTAAATATTTCAATTGTGGAAAGTATGGATATTTTGCAACAGATTTTCAATAAGCTAAGAATAACAATGGTGAAGAAAAATAGGATCATAGGAATAGAGAATCAGAAAGATATAGGCACCAAAAGTAAAGCAAGTATAAATAAATTAGAAAAGGAAAGAAGTTCTTCCAAAGGCAAAAGAGGAGCTACTATGCAGATAATGCAAGTAAGTACTCAAGTGATAGTGATGCTAGTTTTTTAAACAATGATAGAGATGAAGTTCTTTTTATAATTGAAGAAAAATAACAAGTTAAGAAAAGGACTCCAATAATTCTCAAGTGTTTTAGATGTGGTAACTTTAGATATCTTGAAGATGATTGTATAATGGATGGATATAGTTTCAATTTTGATGAATATAAGGATGCACTAGAAGGACCAGATGAAAATATTCTAATGGCACTGGAAAATAAAGAATGTGATCCCATAGAAGAAAAGTCAAAATAAAATGAATATGCGGAAAAAGGTAAACAAATAGAGGAATATTCAAAAAATGATGAATATGATCTCAAGGGGGAACTTATCTATGCCCTTGAAATAGTAAAGAAGGTAAGAAATAAAAACTCTAAACTTGAGTTTCAGTTTCAAGAATGTGATGAAGAGAGGAGACTGCTTATAGAGGATCAAGAAAAACCAAAGGCTAATACAAAGAAATTCAAGGATAATTTAGAAGCAAAGGTCTTATAATGTGAAAAGTTGACCCAAGAAGTAGCTCTACTAAGAGAAGATATAGATTACTACAAAGTCAAGCTAAAAGGGTTAAAAAACAACTCAAATAA
The DNA here is from genome assembly GCA_028583015.1 of Wollemia nobilis. Taxonomy (NCBI): domain Eukaryota; kingdom Viridiplantae; phylum Streptophyta; class Pinopsida; order Araucariales; family Araucariaceae; genus Wollemia; species Wollemia nobilis. The sequence continues at coordinate 16,940,931 of JAQPPZ010003361.1, forward strand.
CTTGTAAAAGTTCATCAAAATACAAAAGCCTACATAAAGCAAAACAGGTCTTGGATTTGGATAGGATCAAAATAAATGGGAAGGAGAGCCAACCTTAAGTTTTGGAGAAGAAGATACTTCAGAAGAAAACAATGTAAGAGAGAATGAGACATCTAAAAATGAGTTGGACAATAGAGATTTCAAAAATAACAGGAACAATGCACAAAGAGGATATAGATGGAACACCAATCATAATAGGTCAAGAGAGACCAAGAGACCAATGAGGTCAAGACAAGGAAACTTCAATGGAAGATAGTTTTGATGTCACAGGTTTGGGCACATGGCTTCATAGTGTAGGACACAAGAAATACAAGAATATGGAAATGAACAACTTTTCCATGGGTATTGCTACTCATGTAATCATTTTGGTCACAAGGCAATAAATTGTAGGGTTCATTACATAATAAGGTATAGATTAACTAGGAGAAAGCCTAAGATATTTGCACCTCCAAGGAATAATAAAATTAAGTGTTATAAGTGCAATAATGATGGTCACACAACAAAGTGGTGTAGAGAAAATATTCCAAAAATAAGTATGAACTGGAACAAGAACAAGAACATGAACATGGATATGAACAGAACAGGAATAGGAACAGGAACATGGATAGGAACATGAATAGGAACAGGGACATGGATAGTAATATTAAAATAAATAGTTATAGGAATCAGAAGGATCAAATAAGAAGAGAGGATAAAAGTAAATAATAGTTCTTTACACGAGTATAAATACTCCCACCCTGAAATTATCCACCTCAAGAGGATGTGGGGGAGGGGCTAAGCTAAGAGGCTCATTCTTAGCCTCGAGCCCCAAATGTGACCCTTTGCCATTGATGTCAAAGGTGTAGATATTTTATTAAGGGGGAGAGATTTGGTATTTGAGAAAAGAGGATAGAGCATTGAGCCAGGGGGAGCAATGTCCCAGGGAGAGCAGAACAAAGGAAAGGTCAAGCTTTCAGTTAAAATAATTTGGGTTGCCATCAATGATAAAGGGGGATATTGTTGGACATTTTGAGTCCATAGAGTTGTCATTGATGTCAAGGTGTGAGTTGTCATTGATGTCAAAAGGAATGTAATTGATTGGTTCCAAAAAGTTTCATAATTTCTTATGAAGCATGACCAAAAAGGTTTTTCATTAAAATCATGATGGAGCAAAATAAAATGTTTTCTGTTAAAAACATTGGAGGAGAAAATAAAAGGTTTTCCATTAAAACCATTGAAGGAGAAAATAAAAGGTTTTTTATAAAAACCATTGGAAAATAAAGTATAATAATTTTATTATACTAAGGAAGCTTAAAGTTAATTATAAATTAATTTTAAATTAATTTATTAATTAATTTACTTAACTTGAAAAGTTATTTAAATTAATTATTAATTTATTTATTTACTAATTATAAATTAATTAAATTAATGTTAAAACCCTAAAGTTGGTTTTAGATTTGAAATTCAAAATTCAATTTTGAAAAGTGTCGACGTGAGGAGGAATGTTATATTATACATATAAAAGGGAGACCCAAGGAAGATCAAGTGACTTGGGCTCCTACAGAAAATGGGCAGTTCACTGTTAAATTAGCTTACAAGCTTTTGCTTGATGACGAGGATTTTGTCCTCCAAAAGGACTTAGTTTGGATAAAAAATTTAATTCCAAAAATTGTAGTCTTTTCATGGCTGGTTATCCAAGGAAGAATTCTAACCATTGATAATATGATGCATAAAGTATTTGTATCACTAATATTTTTTACCTGTGCAGGGCTAATTTGGAGACCATTTATCACATTTTCCTTGAGTGCCCTTTTTCCTTGACTGTCCTAAGTGGGGTTTTTCAGGCCTTCAATATTTCATGGGTTAAACCAACCATCATACTTGATTTGTTCATCTAGTGGCCTTACCCCTTTTCAAGCCAAAGACTTAGATACATGTGGAAATTTTTTCTCAATCACTATCTTTGGTAGGTGTGGTTAGAAAGGAACCATAGAGTCTTTAATGAGTCTATCTGTGATCATCAAACTATCATTGCTAGGATCTTATCCTTTGCCAACGAGAATGTGAACCTTATCCCTTTTGATAGCTGTAAACCTCATCTATAGGAGACCACAATTGCTAAATATTTAAGCTTAACCTTGTTAGATGATTTTGTACCTAGGGTAGTCAACCCCAGAGCCAATGCTAAGTGGTATCCACCTCCTACGGATTGGTTTAAGCTTAATTTTTATGGAGTAGCTAAGGACAATCCTGGTAGAGTAGGCGCTAGTGGTATTATGCGAGATCATAATAGAAATATGATGCTTGTATTTTTTGAATATTTGGGAACAAGGACGAACAACGAAGCTAGAGCTAGAGCTATGTGGAGAGGCCTTCAAATGACTCAAGAATTAGAATGCAATTTGATCGTATAAGGAGACTCTATGCATGTTATAAATCTCCTCAATAATTGGAAAACACTTCCTTGGAAGATTAAAACAATTTTTGAAGAGTCTAGGATACTTTTCTAGAGAAAACAGGACAGAAAAGCCCAACATGTCTTTCAGGAAGCTAACAAAATTGCTGATAAGCTAGCCAGTTTGGGTGTCGATGGTGATGGAATTTTCAAATGGGAACATGGTGTCCCGAGTGAAGTAGAGGAGCTTATTCAACAAGAATTCCAAGAATTATAGTTGAATTTACCAACAGGGAAGGCATTGTAAGTTTGAAGGCTAGGAGTATTCCCATATCTTTTTTGAATTGGACTCACAATAAAAATTATCTAAGCTGTCAGTCTTCATGGATGCTACTTGGAAATACCACAAAGACTAATAGGGATAGTCACATGTCAGATAACATGGCTTCTAGTCATCTTAGTAATTTGAGGTTGGTTGATAATCACAGGGAAGGAAAGAAATGACAATATAAGACTTCGAACCAAAGCCACGTGGACCACCAGATAGCCACCGCCATAAATCTAACCATCAGGTTCACTTCTCCAAGGCTGATTGGCCAAGATAGTATGTGGTACCAAAGCATGTAATATACAAAAGAAATCAATTACCAAAGAATTATTAAGATTAACTTTCAATACAAAGCTTGTGGGAGTTTTTTTTAGTACTATGCTATGTGTCTGCAACTTTTTGTTTCTCCATTGTCTCAAGGAAGGGATCCGTGTCTGTTTATTTTTTGTAATTATGATGCATGTGTGTTTTATCTGGGTATACCCAAATTTTTGTATGGGAAGTTTCTTTTTGATAACATACTATGTGCCTTATCGGATGTAATGGCTTTGGCGGTATGTAGATTTTACATATATAGGATCCTTAGTAAGGATATGTTCATCAATAGCCCTGGGCTGATTTTTGTAAAAGGTTTTGGGTCAACCTGTAAAACCTAATATTAATGCTATAGTATCTTATCTACCAAAAAAAAGAAATTACCATGCCTAAGATATGAACGTGCGAAGCAAATAATTTAGTATTACAACCAAGGAAAATGAAAACGTGTTTTTTGTGTGTGAAAAAGGAGAAGTGTTGAAGGCATAAGAGGAAGGCATCTATCCTTCCTTCATGTGTGCCTTCGTAGCCCATGCGGTGAGTGCCTAGGAACCTAAGAACTTAGGCAAGAGGAGACAGTGAATCGAGTCACGTCAAATACCCTTTTGGTGGGGAATACAAGGTATGCAAGGTGTTTAATCTCTAAAAATTTTGGAGGTTGTTTGGGCAAGTTAAAAATTATTTTTTCATGTTTATAATTGGTTCTAAGGTTGCAAGGGAGTTATAAGGTTTGGAAAAATTAAATTTTTAATATTGTTTTCTCAAAGGTTCTATGCATGGAGTGAAAAGTGCTTGGTTAATATTCTATAGTGGTGAATATTATTAAGAATGGTTGATATTCTATAGTGGTGAATATTATTAAAGTGGTTAATATCCTATGGTGGTGGATAGTATTTTAACAGTGGTTGATTTATTAAGGTTTTGGTCACTATTCTAATATTGGAGTTGATAAGGTGTTTCCAAGTATTTTGTTATGTATGATTTTTTGATTATAATTGAAAAATGGGAGAAATAAGGCATTGATTATATTTTGGTTTAAGAAATATCTTTAAGGAAATATTGGAATAATATTTTTGTATTCTAACCTTCTTGAGTTTGGCAAAGAAGTGTTTTATGGTTGTGGCAGATTTGTGAGGTCTACTCCTTATCATCAAGAAAAATGTATGAGCACATTCTTCCATAGTTAAGTTGATTGGTTGGTTTTCTAGAAAATAAGTTTAGAGTGAAAAGGACTTGATTAGGGTTTCCTTATTGAGTGTGTTGAGTGAATGCTTCAAGGTTTTCTAAAATAAATAATTGTTGTTAAACCTTGTTTGATAAGCATTTTTTTGAAGTCATTGGTTGTATGAAGAACTTGAATTAGGGTTTGAGTATCATTGCTATGTGAATATTGATTTATAAGCATTTTTGTTGAAGTGATTTGTTGAGAAAAGAACTTGAACTAGGGTTTGATTATCATTTCTATAAACATTGTTGTTGAAGTGAGTTATTGAGAAAAGAACTTGAACTAGGGTTTGAAAAGATCATGAGTATCATTTTTATGTGAGATTTATTGTTGAGAATTATTGGAAACATTTTGAGTTGGTTTTTACATGTCTGGACTAGGTTTTATGAGAAATGAGTGTTTCATTGAGTTACTGGTTGGGTAGATTTGGTTGAGCCTATTCAAGTGAATGTGTGAAGTGATTGTTCAAGTTCCATAAAATAAACTATTCTATATTCTAAATTGAATTATGAAAGTGATTGAGCATTGAGCTAAAATTGAAGCATATTGAGTCTCTAAAAATTATCCTTATATTTCTAAGAGAGTGATTGAAAGTAATTCAACATTGCGATTAGTATAGAACATATTGAATCTCTAAAAATTCTCTTTATATTTCTATGATATTGGACAAGTTTTGTGTGGACTTGTTGAGCAAATTTAGACAAGTTTTGTGTGGACTTGTTGAGCAGATTTGGACAAGTTTTGTGTGGACTTGTTGAGCAGATTTGGATAAGTTTTGTGTGGACTTGTTGAGAAAATTTTGACAAGTTCTATGTGGACTTGTTGAGCATATTGGACAAGTTCTATGTAAACTTGTTGAGAAAATTCGAGGATAGATTTTGGTGCAGATTTGAGGATAGGTTTGTGCCAGATAAGAGATAGAGATTGAGCAAAATTGTTCTAGATCGAAGGACTATTTTTAGTACATATTTGAGATAGAGATTTGGAGGTGATAGAGAAGATAGGACAATAGTCTATAGTGAATAGAGATCCATTAGCTAGGGTAGTGAGGATAGGTCTTATGAGTGGGGACAAGAGTATTCAGTGGAGATAGATCCATAAGCCAGTGTAGTGGAGGTAGTTGTCTTCTAGAGGATCACCAACCAGAGCATAGGAGAAAGAGTTCTCCTGTGGCTAGATATCCACAAACTTGATTTAGGGGATTGGTATCTCCTTTGAACATAGGTCCATAAACATTGTAATAGGGAAAGGATTCCCAAGAGATTGATTGAGAAAATTTTAGTGAAATATTTTCTCTATGAAGTAGCCCATATTAGGTGAACCACATAAATTATGGTGTCTCTATTGTGTGTGATGATTTGTACATTTATTTGGTTACTGTTGTTGATATCGGTATCTTTACATTGCATAATATTTATTGGAAAGAAAAGTAAAAATTGGTCTTATACTTTTCACCCCCCTCTTAGTATAAGCTTGTGTTCTTAAGAGTACCTAGTCTTGCAACCACAAATGCATCAATAGTGCCATATCCAAGACTAGAAATCAACTACAAATGCAACTACTTTTATTCACATCATAAAGATAATATTATGCATTAAATTTCCATGCAAAAATACATAAGTCAATGTCAAGAGTAAGTCTTTCCAAGGAGGGGTGTTACATGCTTTACTCCTTAGGATAAACATAGTACTCTATGCTTTCCTACAAAATCATACATATATTTATTCAATCAAAAATGGAACTCCCAAGTAGCATATTTTTGAGAGTACTAGTCCCATTGGGCCTTAAATTGTTCTAGGGTTTGTTTCCTCAACATTTTAGAATGGAACCTTTGAATATTTACTCATTTTACCTCAATGGTTAAGGGATATACAATCTAAAATTTAGAAACATTCCAAATATGAGTAGGATCAAAAACATATTTTATAAGCAAGGATATGTGGAAAGTATTGTGGATCTTTGATAGGTTAGGCAGTAATGCAAACCTATAGGTTAGTGGACTAATATTGTCAATGATCTCAAAATGCCCAACATAGTAAGGATCCAACTTAGTTGACTTGATGGCACTTTTCATGGGTCTAACTCTCAAGAAGACTTTATCCCCTATAGATAACACTCTTGATGACAATTTTAGATCATCATAGCTTTTTTTTCAATCAGTCGCTTCCTTGAGCCTAAGATAGATCACTTTGATTTGTTCCTCCTTATATTTGATAGTCTTTGGAAAAATCAAAACTCAATCCTCTAGATTATCCCATGATAGAGGTTTTCTGAATTTCCTACCATATAAGGCTTCAAATGGGGCCATACCCAAGGATGCATGGTGACCATTATTATATGCAAATTTGATAAGATGCAAAAAGTCTTCCCATTTAGACTTTTGGTCCATGTAGTACATGCAAAGCATGTCCTCTAAAACTTGGTTTACCCTCTCTATTTGACCATCTATTTTTGGATGATATGTAGAACTAATGTTCAACTTAGTGCCCACTACATTGTGAAGAGCCTACCAAAATTTTTATGTGAACCTCAAATCCCTATCTGATATGATCACCTCAAGAAACCCATGTAACATGAAATTTTCTTTAGTAAAGTTATTTTTCACCACTAGTGCATCATCCCTATTTTTTCCCAGTATGAAATGTGCAACCTTGGTCAACTTATCAACCACTACCAGGATTGCATCATGCTAGTACCTAGTCTTAGATAATCCCATGATAAAATCCATAAATATTACTTTCCATTTCTATGTAGGTACACCATGTGGGTATAATTGTACTACTGGGTGTCAATGTTCTACCTTCACATTTTGGAACTCTAAACATCTTGCAATAAAATTAGTGATATATTTATTCATTTATGCCCAATAGACTATCTTCTTCATATTTTCTCCCATTTTTTATCCTCCTAGATGAGTGGAATATGGAGAATTATGTACCTATTGCATAATGATTCTCCTTAATTCACTAGTTTTAGGTATGACAACCCTATCCTTGAAACATAAATATTCATATTTTATGTTGAAATCCTTATTCTCTTTAGGATTTTCTCAATTTTATCTTATATTTCTATGTAGTTCAAATCCTGTAGTTGCAATTCTCTAAATTTTTCCATCAATTCTATATGACTCTGGGTCGGCATTGTTATGTGCCTTCTCCTACTTAAGGCATATACAACTTTATTTTATTTATCTTTGATATACTCAATAGCAAAGTTATATCCTGCTAAGAACTCTATCCATATTCATGTCTTGTGTTCAGCATAGATTGGGTAAAAATATACCTTAGACTTTGATGGTCTATCCTTAGTTCAAAAGGTTTACCCAAAAAATACAATATCCAAACCTTTACGATATACACAACTATTATCAATTCTAGGTTGTGTATAGCATAATTCACCTCATGCTTCTTGAGTTTTCTAGACTCGTAGGCTACAATAGCCTCTTCCTTGGACAATACCCCACCCAATCCTTTTAAGGGAGCATCTGTACACACTATAAAATTCCCAAGAGGATCCAATACCTCGAGAATTGGTGTCATAGTTAGTTTATTATTTAGAGCCTCAAAGGTGGCCTCACACTTATCCGTTCATTTGAACTCTTTTCCTTTTCTCTAAAGGTTGGTGATGGAATAGGTAACTTTAGAATAATCTTTCACAAAATGCTTATAATAACCAGTGAGTCCCATGAAAATTTGGACTTCTAACACATATTTTTGTGAAAGTCAACTTAATATAGCCTTAATTTTCTTGGGATACACATCAATTTATTTTATCGAAATGATGTGTCCAAAATACTATACCCGTAAGGTATAAAAATAACACTTGGAAAAATTTCCATATAACTAGTTTTTCCTTGGCACGTCTAAAATTAGCCTTAGATGATGGTCATGTTCTTCTTTGGTGTGAGAATATACTATGATATCATCTAAGAATACCATAATAAACTAGTCTAAGTATTTTCTAAACACATTGTTCATTAAATTAATAAAATTTGTTAGTGCATTTGTCAGCCCAAATGGCAACACTGTGAACTCATATTATCCCTATCCGATATTAAATATTATCTTATGAGTATCCGCTTCCTAAATCCTTAACTAATGATATCTAGATATTAGATCTATTTTTAAAAATATAGTATCATCCTTTAGTTGATTGATAATATCATCAATCCTAGGTAGAGGATACTTATTCTTAATGGTTACCTTATTCAACATCCTATAATCTATGCATAATCTCAAGGAACCATCCTTATTTTTCACAAATAATACTAGAGCACCCCAAGGTGACACACTAGGTTTAATAAAACCATTTTCTAACAAATATTGAAGTTGCACCTTCAATTCCTACAACTTTATTAGGATCATTTGATAAGGTGTCCTTGAAATAGATTTAGCCCTTGGCATTAATTCAATATTGAAGTAAAATTCCCATTACGGTGGAAGACTTGGAATATATTCATGGAATACATCTTAAAATTCATGTAGAATTGGATGTTTCTAAATAGTTCATCCTCCTTTTTTCTAGTATTTCCATTGATCTTCACTATATACAATATACCACCTCTTTTAATGGTTTTCTTTAACTACATACATGAAAATAAGTGAGGTTGAAAGGAACCTTGCCTACTATGAACTCTTAATATCCTCTTATCATTGTAAATTTAATACATCCACCTATCTTAAAATTTGATTAAGGCTCCAAGATCCTTCATCCAATCTATCCTTAGGATAATATCAAAATTATGGAGTGGTGCTTGTTAGAAATAGACTATATTACATCATTTGGATCATGTAAATGTTGGTAACATACTTAGGACATTATATTACTTTAGGGGAAATTTATCTAGTTACTTCTTGCAATGTAATAAATGCAAAAGTATCAATGTTCAAGTTGTATATGTGTAAGCTTTTCCTTGCACAGCTAGGGAGAGTGTTGGCCAAGGAACCTATTTTCCTATATAAAGGGCCATAAACATAGAGTATGATATAACAATAGGAAGTAGTGTAGAAGGTGCCTACCTTCTATTGGCACCTTCCTCGCCTTCCTGGAAGGGGGAGGCACCTACCTTCTTCTAGCGCCTTCCTGGAAGAGGAAGGCGCCTATCCATTATGCATTAGTTCCACAATAAACAAAGTGTCAAGTCCATGAAAAAGACCTCAACTAATTAAATCTGACAAAATCTACAATGTCTCCACAGAAACACACTAAAACACACAAATCAGATAATATGCATAATCTCATTAAATAAATACATAATCATTGATAAAAACATACAATTCCTAATATATCATCGCATAATATTTGCTAAGACTCATACAAAAATATAGGCAATTCTGGGACTCATCATCCCCCCATGCCTAACATATGCCACAACCTCGTGGCATCAAAATTGTAGGCACTCTGGTCATCGCCTGTATCTATACGTTCATATTGTTGTTGATTTTTGTCGATCTGCTCTCCTTGTTTTGGATGCTATTGGGGCCGACATGACTATTGTGGGTGTCCATGCCTAAAATGCTACTTTTGTAGCCTACCACAGGTCGGTTTATTTGGTCCTAGGAACTGCAAGGGGGATATATGAATCACTTCCCCTTTGACGAACCACCTGGGCCTTATATGTTCTGGCCTCCTTAGGATCAGGCCTTGGATCTTCCTCGATCTTAGCTGCAGCCTCCGACTCTGGGCCAAATATCCCCCATCTCTCTAACCATTTCCTTATTTTTGAGGGTCCCCCTAGGGCTGAGCCATAAATTTTCCAAAATTTACTCTTATGTGTCGGATCAATACTAATGCCAGGGGTTCCTCGAACCCTCGAAGAGGATTTTCTCCCTTGCTTAGTTGGCCTCACCTCTCTATGCAGTCGTTCAAACACTTTATGCCTATTGGAAAATGGATGCATATCCAAGTCATCATATTTTGGATCTATGACAACATCCTTTGCCTTATTTTGAGCAGTCCTAGGCCTTTTGGTTGTGGCCTATGTAGGAACTATGGCAGCTCGGTCATAGGGCTCTTTGACGACCATTCTTTCATTGCTAGGGACCTGCTCTACTGTCCCCATTGCTACTGATGTTTTAATTTTTGCTCCTATAGGTTCAGTAGGTTCTTCCCTAATTTCTAGCTCTATCTTCAAGGGCTGATCTGAGTAGGTTAGGTCAATAATAGGAAGCTCTACAGGGCTCTTGTGCTCCTGGATCCTAAAAATAGAGCACTGTTCCCTTGCCTCCGGGCTGTTCTACCACACATCTGATTGGAACTCTCCCATGGAGACTACTCACTCTCTGGAAGTGGGAAAGTTTGTCGGAACCTCCATCACCTAGTTAGTCTGGATTGATGCATCCTTCCTTTCTACTTGCCCTACCTTTAATTCTTGATTTTATTTTTGTAGTTGTTGAATCAACTACTCAAGGTGGACAATTTTCTTTGCTTGCTCTTCCAGCTCACCTCTCTGACTGCTTTGGCAATCCTCCAACATCTACTGGGTCATCCAGTAGTTGGTTTGCCATTCTAATGCTTCCTCCAGGGCCACATCAATTTCATTGTATGGGGGTTTCTCTTTCTTGTGGGTCCTGGCCCATCAATTCCTATAGGGCCTATGCTGCAACCCTGACCTCTGAGTCTTCTTCCTCTTCTTGTGAGGATAGGAGGAGTCACCACAGGTGCTTTCTCCTGGGCACCCATTCTGGCTACTACGACTCGATCATGCTACTAGAGATATATGCCCCTGTATCTTCATGTTAGAGCACAAGGGAGTGTCCTCTTTCTTCTATGCATTTGGGCAGTTCTGGCAGCCCGATATCCCCTGCTTCCCTTGTAGGGCTTTCTTCTACCTGCATTGTGGGGCTCCATGCCACTTGAATTTTAAGGCTTTCTTCTACTTGCCCTAACTCAATAACTTCCATTACCTGGCCTCCATCTTCTCCTACATCAGGGTCCTACATCTGTGCTTCTATGTGGCAGGCCAGTGTTGATATGAGCCCATGGTGGGCCAAATATGTAAGTGCTCCCTTATGATATTGTGTCACTTCTTCCTTAAGGGTTTGTTCCAAGTAGAAGGGCACATTAATTCTTATCCCATGCACTATGTGGTTCAAAAACTACACATGGTGGATGTGCAGGTGGGTGTATTTCTTGGTGCAAGGGAAGAATCGAGCAACCTACATGAATATCTCTCATAAATTTATAGGGAGGGTGCTTTTGATCAGCCCATCTCTATCTATATGCGGATTCTATCCAAGCAGAAGTTGTTCGGTGCAGAATTTCAATGTCCCACTCTTGTACACACATTCACCTATCAGGGGTAAGCCAGTCACCTCTAAGATGTATTCTAGGGTGACTAGAATTGCCATCCTTTGCACCTGAGCAAAATATCCCCTTAAGGAGGCAACAAACTCCCTTAGTGCCTTTGTGTCCTAGTTCTGGCTAACCAGGGTACAGTATCCGAGCCATCCCTCTGCCTAAAATTGGGCTCTCATCACCCCCTTGATCCCATATATGCTGCTCAGCTCGTTATTTTTTATCGAATTATTCTTTGATCGACCTCCCATGGCGCCTTCCTACAAGCTACTATTTCTCTTATTTGATTTCTCAGGGAGGCACCTTCCTTATAAGGAGGGTGCCGAACAACTAACTCCCAATCCTTGCTAGGCACACCTTTCAAGGTACACATTGGCAAGATCGGCCATGGGGGGTGTATGATTTTTTTTGTTTTATGGTGGTGATATTTCGGTACTCGCATATTTTAACAATGATTACATATACATCTAAGTAGATTATGCGTGTACCTGATTGGATGCCTAATGTGTCATGGGGATCATCGATTCATCGATTCTTTATGGGGGATGGGTACCTTGTTGGTGTGGATTATGTTGTTGAGTTGCTGTGATGACAGGTGTTGAAGGAAAACCAGAAAAATCGATTGCTATTGGAAAGTGCACCGATTTTGGCTCGTAATTCTTCGAGATTTGCTTTGATTGGGGTAGATTCTACTTACGTGCTCCTAGAGATAAATTTATGTCATGTGTCATGTGATGATTAAGGCACATGTGAAACTTGATCGTTGGCTACATACAGAAGGTTCCTGCTTCGATATCTTCCTAATGTGGAAGGCGCCTACTATGGTGCCTTATCGATGTGAAAGGCACCTGATGGGCTACCTTCTTGATATAGTCACAGATGCACAGTTCGATGAGGGAATGCACCTTTAATGAATGCACCTTCCTGGAAGAGGAAAGTGCCCTTAAGTACATGTGTGCCTTCCTGGGAGAGGAAGGTGCCCTTCTATATAAATGTGCCTTCCTGGTGTGGAAGGCGCTTGATGGACGGATGCACTTTCCTAATATGGAAGGTGCTTTCAAATGCATGTGCCTTCCTAGGTAAGGAAGGCGCCCTTGAGGCTCATGCATCCAAAAAGGAGGGTGCTTCGTTTTGATTTTTTTTTTTTGTTTTCTAGGATGCGCCTTCCTGATGAGGAATGCGCTTCCCTACTCTTTTTTTTTTTTAAGCACATTCTTATTTTTGTGGGGCGTCTTTCGACAGCGGAAGGCACTTTATTCACACGAGGTGCCTTCCTAGGAGAGGAAGTCACCTTATTTAGGTGGGTAACTTCTTGGTGGCTGAAGGTGCCTTATTGAGGGGTGCCTTATGGTGGGGGAAGGTGCCTTATTTACATAGGGCACCTTCTTGGAAGAGGAAGGCACCTTATTTTATTGGTAGCCATGTCGTATTTGACCGAGAAAGGTGATCAGGCATCCTCGGGCTGACTTCATGCCTATTTTTATTCTATTAGTGTCGGCGTTGGGGTGATGAGCTGAACCAGGCTTGGTGTCCTAGATGTCTATCCGTCAAACTATTAGTTCCTCCACCTACAAAAAGCAAATGAAAAAAAGAAAAATACGGGAAGTTAGACGCATTCCGTGCTGCAGCTTGCATGCAGGCATCGTCCCTGCAAAATAAAACATGTTGTAAGAAAATTATTTACACCTATCTACTATTTTTTTTTTGTGAGCATTTTCATGCCTACCATTCTATTTTGCTGAGAGTTTGGATCTAGATTCACAGGGATGAGGTCTCCCCCATGCCTGTTCTGGATCCCACTAGTACATTTTTGGACGTGCTATAGGGATGCAGTCGGTGGCCATTGATAGTCAACATAACATTGTTATCATCGATAGTTCTAACATGCACAACTCCATTATTAATGAGTTCTACCACCTCATACAGTCTCATCCATCTCTACATAAGCTTTCCCTTCCTTTCCTAGAACTAGGAATCATACAACAGTACCCATTATCCTTCTTTGAACTGCTTCAGTTTGATGTGGTAGTCATGCCACCATTTCCTTTGCTTCTATGTGATTTTTGTATTCTACAAAGCATCCATTCAGATTTCATCTAGCTAATTCAATTGCCAAATCCTTTCTTTTTAAGTGTCATCCAGGATCAAATTTAATTCTAAAGATTTTCTTAATGTCTTAATCTCAAAATCAGTGGGCATCATTGCATTATTCCTGTAGACCAGTAGGAAGAGTGTGAAACTTGTGGTAGACTTCCATGTAGTGTTGTATGCCCATACTACCTCTAGTAGCCATGTAGCCCAATCCTTTCTATGTTGTTGCATGGTCTTCATTAGGATATTCTCAATCTCCTTGTTTGTTACTTCCACTTGCCCATTTTCTTGCGTATGGTAGGGTGTAGTCTTATTGTGCCAAATTTTGTATTGCTCCATTAGCTTCTCAATCAAATTTTAAGTGAAATGAGGTCTCTGGTCCATTGTTATTTCCCTAGGGACCCCGAACTGTGTAAAAATGTGAGCAAACAAAAAATCAGCAACTGTTCTTTCTTTTGGATCTTTTAGTGCCTAAACTTCAACCCACTTAGTGACATAGTTTGTGCAGACTAAGATAAACCTCTTCTCAATTGAAGATGGGTTAATTGGCCCAACAAAATCCATACCCTACTAATCAAAGGATTCCAGGTGTACTTGACACTGGATTGGCATTTCATCACGATGGGTTTGTCTACCCATCCTTTGGCACTCATCGTACTTGCTGCCATACGTGGCTACATATTTGAATAGGTTAGGCCAAAAATACCTAGCCTACAGAACTTTATATGCAGTCTATTTCCCTGAAAAGTATCCTCTACAAGGTTCATCATGACAAGATTTGAGTATCTCTAAGAATTCCTACTCTGCCACACACCTCCTTATGATTTGGTCACATCCTATTTTGAATAGGAGTTCATCGATCCATAGGTAGGGTGCGCTCTTCTCTATCACCCCATGTTTTTCTTGGTATGAGAGAGCAGGTGAGGTTCTACCAATGGCCAAGTAATTGGCTATGTCTACATACCATAGGATTTGTTTACCGATGGTAAATAAGTGTTCATCCAAAAACTGGTCTTCCATTGTCATATAGTCTGTTGGTCTCAACCTAGATAGGAATTCTACTATCACATTGTCCTTGCACTATTTTTCAACTATGGTGATATCAAATTCTTGCAATAGTAGGAGCCACCTAACCACTCTCCCACCAATATCTGGATTACTCATCAGGTACCTGATGGCTACATGTTTTGTATGGAGGAACACCTTATAGTTGATGATGTAATGATGAAATTTTTTTATGGCATGCACCACTACAAGAAAATCCTTTTTCATTACCGTATAATTGAGCTCGGCTCCTACCAAGTTTTTACTGACGTAATAGATAGCATAGAAATATTTGCCATCTTTTTGTCCCAAGATAGATCCAATCACATTATTGGATGCATCACAATAAATGTGGAAGGGTATGGCCCAATCTGGTCATATTAAAACTGATGCAGTTATCATCTTCTTCTTAAGCAATTGAAAAGCTTCTTCATAATATTCCGTCCAATTGAACTCTACGTCCTTAGACAATAGAGTGTGTAGTGGTTTTGCAATCTTATTGAAATCGATGATAAATCGTCGATAGTACCCGATATATCTGAGGAAACTCCTCACTTCTTTTTGCATCCTAGGGATGGGTAGGTCTTTGATGAACTCAATAGTACTTCTATCAAATTTTAGCCCTACTATAGATATATGGTGTCCCAGCACAATGCCTTCTTGCATCATCATGAAGCATTTTTCATTGCTCAAGAAAAATTTGGTTTCCTTACTTCTTTTGAGAACTTTCTCTAGGTTCAACATTGCTTCTTCAAATGTCTCTCCATAAATGGTGAAGTCATCCATGTATACTTCGACCGCTTATCCTATCATTTCTAAAAATATGCTAAGCACCATCCTCTGAAGGGTGGTTGGTACATTGCATAACCCAAAGGGTAATACCTGGTAAGAAAATTTTCCCCATGGGTAGGTGAATGTTGTTTTATCCTGGTCCTCTCCTCCTATCTGGATCTGATTGTATCCACTAAACATGTCTAGGAATGAGAAGTAATTTCATCCCAAAATTATGTCCAAGACTTGATCAACGAATGGGAGCGAGAAGTGGTCTTTCTTAGTTGCATTATTCAGCGCTTTATACTCCACGCAGTTTTGCCACTTCCCATTTTTCTTAGGGACTACCACAACTGGTGACACCCACTCACTATCAAAAATTGGATAGATGAATTCGATAGCCAAGAGTTTTTGTAGCTCTATTTTGACAGTGTCCTTCATTTTTGGGTTCATTCTCCTCTATGGTTTCCTGCTTGGAGTTGCTTTCTCATCAAGGTATATTCTATGAGTGAAAATTTTTGGGTGAATACCCTTCATGTTTGAGTAGTCCCATGCAAATGCCTTCTGGTGTCTAACCAGGAGTTATCCTACTTTTTCCAGCTGTGTAGGAGTCAACCCAATGCTGACATTCAACGTCCTTCCTAGCCCAAAACTTATCCATTTGACGTGATGATCATGAGTGCTATCCAATGGTGATCCAAGTGTATTGGTAGAGGAATCTTCATGGAGGAATTCTCCAATATGCCCATCCTCATATTTTTCCTCTACTAACTCATCTAATGCCATTACTAGCTAGATTATGGACAACTCCTGATAATTATATGTGGGTAACATAGTTTCTCCCAATGGGTTGATAGACTATGTAGGGGGTTAAATGGTCAATCTCTTGATGTTTTGGCCATCGAAGATGGTCATCAGCCCATCCCGATAGCTGATGTAGGCATCAGCTATTGCTAGCCATGGTCTCCCCAAAATGAGTGGGTAGCCACCCAACCTATTCTTGGACTATAAGAATAGGAAATTGGCTGGGTATTCCCATGCACTAATTGTCACCGTTACATCCTCTAGCATTCCCTCTAGTGCTACTATCTATCAGTCAGCTAATTGCAGCACTGTCATGGTGGGTCTCAGGTTCATGAGTTGTAGCTTCTACATGGTTTCTTGAGGCATTACATTGATGGCTACTCCAAGATCGACCAACGTATTAAACATGGAATGCCCTTTGATTTTTACAGTCAGTACTGGACTGCCTAGATCTACGTACTTGGGATGACATATCTTGCCCATCAGTAGGTTTGCTAATTTACCCATGACATTGATAGTCTGGGTTGATTTTTTCCCTGGATTCCTCAAGCACATTTATCTTATTGCCTTGCTATATATTGGAACATCTTAGATGGCTTGAAATAGTGGTATCATCACTATGAGGTTTTTCAGACTCGATTGGATATCAAACTCCAACTACTTTTGTTTCTTCTATTCTTACAACCGATAAGGGAATGGAGCCTTGCTCTCTCAGCTATTTCCTCTATCACCTCTTCCACAAGAGGTGTTTCTTCTTCTTCTTCCTCCTCTTATACCAGTGAAGGTGTTTCTACTCCTAATTGCCTACCTGACCTAAGTTTAATATTATACATAGGATGCATCTCACCTTTGATGTTGTATGCCGGTTGATTTACTCTATTGTTTGAATTAGTCGTCGATTGTGTTGGTAGCTGCGCAGGTCTCACTGCTAGTAGAGCTAGCAAGTTTTGATGGGGTTGAGCTGGCGCTACATTCTATGGGACCAAATTCCATGGTGTGTGGCCTCTCCACTATTGCCACGAATATTGGTACTACATCCAGGGTTGCAGATTCATGAATACATCTCCTATGGGTGAGTTGGACCAAGGTGATGGCCCCCACCATCCCATGTTGGACAGTTGAGGTGGACCTTGTGGCATGTATGGTATTCCTTCGTATTGTGACATTCCAGCTAGCATACTCCTTGTAGGGGGTTATGGCCAACTCTTCTAGTTACCTATGAAATAGGCTTTCGATGTCTCAGCCTCCTCCTGGTTGCTAGGCAACTTTGGGCACAATTGAGTTTTATGATTCAGTTTGCATACTTCTCATACTCTAATATTGTTCTTCGGGAATGCTTTATTTGCATGCTTTCCTCTACATTTTGGGTATAAATAGGTTAATGCTACCTCATTCTCTTGTTTCTTCTTCTCTAACAATAATGTGTCCATATGTAATGCTAGAGAAGAGAGCATCTCACTTTTCATATCTTCCAGCATATTGCCAAGTTCTGTCTGTCACCGAAGCAGTCGCTTTGATGCTTCTGGAAGTGGTATTGCCTCTTCTTCTTAAATAATTTCGGTAGAGTTGCCAGATATCTTTCATATCATGCTGGTAGACATCGCCTCTAGAAATCATATTAAGAGCCTCTAATGATTCATTATTAAGTCCCCTCAAGAAGATGCTTTTGAGGGACTTATCGGACAACTTTGCATGGGGAGATCGTTGAAGATTAAAATTAAATCTCTCCCAGTACTCCTCGAGAGACTCATCCTCTTTCTACGTCATGCTCAAGACTTCTTCTCTGGAATGTCTTGCTCTCATGAAATCTTGGTATTGCTCTTGAAAGAACTTCTTCATTTGATCCCATGTCACTATGTGCTTTTCTCCTAAATCGATGAACCATTGTAGAGCTACATCATCCAGTGTATAAGGGAAGAGTTTTAGCTTCTACGTATCTGATTAGTAATCCACAGACCTACACAAAACATCAAACTTGAATAAGAATAGGTTAGGGTCTTCGGTCAGGTATCCTTTGAAGGTAGGGAGATGAGCAGGGGATATGTTTTTCATCTTGGTGTCTCCTACTCCTTCGTCAATCGGGAAGCTAAATCCAGATGAGACTTCTTCTGTGTTAGCCATTTTTTTAGGAAATGTGGTCTCAAATGCAGCACTTATGGCCTTATGGTCATTTAAAACTTTTTGAGTCAAAGCGCTAAGATTATTTGGAGTTATTGTCTGATCTTGCACAACTTTCCACAACAAGGCTTCTTCTAGGGGTGTTATTTTAAACAATGAGTTTGTAACTGTTCATTCTTTCCAAAGTAGATGGTATGAAGAAACATTTCGTTCAAAGTGTTGATCCTCACTCTAGTGGATTTTTGGTTGCGAGTCAGCGACTCTAGTTCTAAAGAGCTTTGTTTTATGAATCGACTGTAAGGTTCTCTTCTTCTCGAAGAACTCATACAAATTTAGGTAGAAGGTTTCGGGTATTGGAATGATCTAAAATATGCTTCCCCAACAATGGTGCCAAAATGTTGTGGGAAAAACAAGGTTAACTTTATTTCTATTTTGTCACTTGCCCGATCATTAATTATCAACCAAGGATTCATAAAATTTCGAAGGATCTCTTATAGGATCATTCACAATACCACCTTGAGATGAGTCCTTCTAACTCTACTATTGGGGGGTGTTCAAAAGTTTGTCAATCTCTCATGCACTCCTCAATAAAATGCGTATGAACAATTAAATCTTCAAAAAGAAAGCATTCATATGTGCATCTAAGAAATAATCAAACCTACTGTAATAATAAAACACAAATACAGGAAATGAAACTATGAAAGCATGAAATCTACAAAGCATAGAAAAAATGGGAAGAATACTATCTTGGAGTGGGCCCAAGCTCTAGCAGATCCCTCCCAACATGAACACGCTTTAGGAACTTGTAGAATTTATTATGCAATCAAAGTATTACAATGTGTATTCTATATCTTCTATACAATTGCTATATGTTCTATATTCTATATTATATATCTTTAGATAGGTCTGTGTGTGTTTATATAGCACATGCACAGGTCTTCTGTTACAACTTGGTTACAACCATCGGTCTATTCCAGACTCGACGATGGCAATCTGGTAAGCTTCGGCCATTGTCTACCAAAAACTAGATTTGTTCCTAATATTGGCATGTTTCGTAATTGGCTCATGCTTCACTTGGCATGGGCGGCACAACACCCACAAATATCCTATGTGGCGTGGAGTTGTAACTGCACCATTTATTATTGTTCGCGTCATGTTTTATCTGGTCATCATGCAAAAATAGAGGCACCTTCCTTTGCGAAATGTGCCTACCTTCTATTGGTGCCTACCTTCTATTGGTGCCTTCCTGGAAGGGGAAGGTGCCTACCTTCTTTTGGAGCCTTCCTGGAAGAGGAAGGTGCATGTCCATTATGCATCAGTTCCATAGTAAACAAAGTGCGAGGTCCATGAAAAAGACCTCGATTGATTAAAACTAACAAAATCAAAAATATCTCCATAGAAACACACTAAAACACACAAATCAGATAATATGCATAATATCATTAAATAAATACATAATCATTGATAAAAATATACAATTCCTAATATATCACCGCATAATATCTGCTAAGACTCATACAAAAATATAGGCAATTATGGGACTCATCATACTTCATGTTCTAATCTTTCACATTCTAAAACTTTTACCTCTAACTTTTCTTTAAATCTCCTTGTCTTAGCTATTGAGTTTGTCAGATCTTGTATAAGATTTATTTTTCTTCATCACATTCTTGAACTTGAGCCCTGAATCTTGAATTTTTTTTCTAACCCTTTTCAATTCTCTGAGAGCAACAATAAGTTCTAATTCTATATCTACTGTACCTTCGTATTCATTTTTTGAATCTTGTTCTACTCCTTGGTTTTCAAGGGCATCTTCATACTTTTCAACTTTACCTTCAATAGGAGAATTTTATTCCGCTCCTATGGCCAAAAATAGAATCTCTTCTTATTAACTATCTATGGGTCTTTCATCACTTTCATTTAAATCCTTCCTTCCCTTATCAACATAGAAAATATTCTTGTGCCTTTGAAAGAACTTATTTTCATGCTTGTTTTGACCATACCTATTTTTCTTTTCATACCTGGATTTTCCTCCTTCCTTTTTCTTATGATCCTGTTTCTCTTCATTGCTACTGCTTCCAGCTTTTGGACAATTAGATGCATAGTGACAAAAATTTATATAATTGAAACATTTCACTATTTTCATACCTTTGTGCTTTCTTGAGTCCTTGTTTCTTCTACCATAGTTAGCTTCTTCATCACTACTTGACTCACCACTTGATTCTGGTTTCTTATATTTTGTCTTATTTGATGCTTTAAAAGCTACCTCTTTATTGGAGTTGGGATCCTTTACTATTCTCATCTCATAAGTTGTGATAATTTCATGTAACTCATACATAGTCAAATGATCAATATCTCTCATCTCTTCTACAGTTGAAACTTTTCCATCATACCTCGTAGGGAGTGACCTTAAAAAATTTTGAGCAACAGTGGAGTCTTCAACTTCAAATTCAAGTCGACGCATGGTATTTACAATCTCATCCACATGAAGGAAATATGTAGCAATATCTTTCTCATATTCCATATTCAAATATTCAAATATTTTATTGTGGTTTTGTAGTTTTGGCATCTTGACATTTTTATTTTCCTCATAATTTTTCTTCAATTTTTTTCATCTCTTTTGCTGATTTGCAATGCATAACTTTCACAAATTTTGCTTCATGTAATCCACTCAATATTCCATTCATAGCCTTGGTATTATTTACATGCAATATATTATCATATTTATCTGTGAGAGGATTAGTTGTAGGTGTGAACCCATCCTTAATTGATATCCATGTCTCATATCCTTGTGCCATCAAGTAAGTCTTCATTCTTATGCTCTAGAAAGCATAATTGTTCCCATCGAACAATATTTTATGAATATCCATTTTGATATGCCATTTGTGTTCCTATACTATATTCCTTCAAGCTATTAGACTCTTCCAAAGGAACCCACTCTGATACCAATTGAAGAACATGAGATTATAATAAGAGGTGGGTGAATAGGATAAGATCAAATTTTATTTTTCTTTCCCAAAAAATAGTATCCAATA
The DNA here is from genome assembly GCA_028583015.1 of Wollemia nobilis. NCBI lineage: Eukaryota > Viridiplantae > Streptophyta > Pinopsida > Araucariales > Araucariaceae > Wollemia > Wollemia nobilis. The sequence goes on from JAQPPZ010003361.1 coordinate 16,962,371, forward strand.
TAATCAATGGCAATATCAATAGCAGTAATCAAAGGAATTCATAAATCATCACACATAAGAGAGACACAAATTTAATGTGGTTCATCCAATGTGGGCTACTCCATGAAGAAAATATTTCTTCTAAATTTTCTCAACAAATATATTGGGAATAAATTCCCTATTACAATATTTATGGACCTCTATTCAAAGGAGACATCAATCCCCTATGCTCAAATTTTTGGATCTCTCTCCATAATATAACTCTTTCCCATTTTCTCTGATTGATGGATCTCTCTCCACAGGAGAACTCTATCCTCTTGCTCTAGTTCATGGATATTGATCCAAGATAACTCTATCTCCTCAAATGGTTTGTGGATCTCCCTCCATAGAAGAAATCTATCTCTCTAGATGGTTCATAGATCTTACTCCATAGGATAACTATTGGAGCAAAATCTACCTTTGGTTATATTTGTACCCAAGACTTTTCCAACATTGAAATACCAATTTAGAAAAAAGTATACCTATTTTAATCTCCAGAGGAGGTTGGTTCCTTTATTATTTTATGGAAAGGGAGAGAGAGAAATGCATAAAAAGAGGGGAATATAGCTATGACTAGATTATTAAAATGATACAGATTAAGAAACAACAAAGCAACTATCATAGCCTTTCATAGAGAAGCATAACAGAGAACCAAAACATAGCAACTAAAAATATTGGTGAATATCTTATTTAAACATAGATTATTCATGAAGTTAATGATAGATCTAACCAAACATTAATGCAGGAATTCAAAGTAAGAATTAATGCAGATTATATTCAACCTTAGATTCAATTAGCAATAAGCAACACATATATACTTTATTTGAACCACCAATGAGACAAGAACTAGAATGGATGATATTTATTAATATTTTAAAATACTGTATACATAGCATTGTAAAAACCTAATATTCGACCATTTTTTTAGGTCACTCATCCTATGTATAAGAGTTTTTACATAAAAAAACTGAAAGTTGTTACAACAGTATGCTCGTAAGTTCATTTTGGTAAAGAAATAGTTGAAGAGAGTATGGAGCTTTCAAAAGGAAGTAGTTGAGATATTATGGTTATGGTGATCTTCTTTAATCTCTTCAGATATTTTGTGGTCCATCTAGCCTTAAAAATATTGCACAATCACAACTTTTCTCTTTACTCTACCTTAGCCTTTCAAAATATCATTTGATCATGAATTTTTTCCTTCGCTCTACCTTAGCTTCTTCAAAATATTTCTCGATCATGAATTTTGTCTTTGCTCTACCTTAGCCCTTCAAAATTTCATGTGATCATGAATTTTCACCTTGGATCTGCCTTAGCTCCTCAAAATATCACCCAATCATGACTTTTGTCTTCGCTCTACTTAGCCCTTCAAAATGTCACGTGATCATGATTTTTCACCTTGGATCTACCTTAGCTCCTCAAAATGTTGTGCGATCATTAATTTTGTCTTCACTCTACGTTAGCCCTTAAAAATATCACCCAATCATAAATTTTTACCTTGGCCCTACCTTAGCTCTTCAAAATGTTGCCCGATCACGACTGTTCTCCATACTTAGTAAAATCTTGAGAATATTACTCCTTATTTACCTAAGTGTGGTTATTTTGACCAACATTATTGGTGCCTCATGGGGTAATTATGTTATAAGAATATTAGAACATAGAGCCTTTAGCCATTAGGGAATGGAGTAAACAAAAATAACCTAAAAAATAAATGGAAATAAGGGGAATGATACAAAGCATAAAAAGCTTCCTTCTTTATGGTGGTCATTCTTCTGGAGTATCTTCTTCATTAGATTTTTTGTCTTCACCTTGGTTGGGGGCTATTGCACTACTTGACGAAGCTTTCTTATCTTTTTCTTATTTTTCCTTTTCTTTTACTATTTTTTTATAGGTGTTGTAGGCCTTCCTCTAGGTTTCCTCATCTATATCTATTTTCTCCTTGAAAGTGTTGTACAGATACTCTAACTCTTCAACCTTGTCATATGATAGGGTTCTTGATTTCATATACAACTCATGTAGGTAAGATTTCATCTAGGTAATATCTTGAACCATGCTAAAAATTTGCTCTTCTTGAATGGGCTCTTCCCAGCTATCAATTTCTGATTCATCTTCTAAAAATTTATTCCAAGCAACTTTCAAATCGTCTTCTATTAGGATCTTTGAATCCTTGTCCCAAAAGCTAGGCATGCCACAATTTTTAGATATGCTTATATGTTTTAGAATAACCTTAGCCTCTTCCTTGAGCTCTTTTATGAGCTTGGATTTTTTGGTAACTAGCTTATGCCTCTTGAAGAAATTTTTGGAAACTATTCTGGCCTAGGACCAATTCTTATCGCGTGCTCTTTATCCAATTATCATCTGCATGCTATCTACCAATACTTGAATTTTATTGGCTGCTGACAACATTAATTCCAAGAGCTTGACATATACTTCTAATTCATCTTCTACTTGGCCCAAATTATCTTTGATTTTGAGAAGATATGTGAGTGTGGGCCTAGATTTCAAGGTCATCTTATTGATTCTTTCAATCATGTCCTTTCTGACTATCCTTACTTTTTCCTTGGAAAACCCACTGGTTTGATCAACACTATTAGATAACTGCTTTTTAAGGTCCTTGACTTGTTACTGCAATACTTGAATTTGTTCTTTAGCCTTTGCTGCTTTCTCTTTGTAGGGGGTCACTTCATCAAAAATTTTCTTCCATTTTTTGGCTTCATTTTTCAAAGCCTTTTTCGTTGCCTTTTGTTGGTGTAGAGCTTCCTCTAAATGCTTTCTTGCTTGATCAACTTGGAAGTAATTTTCTTTGTAATACTCAATGTTTAGATAAATGGTTCCCATGTGAGTCTGAGCCTTGCCCCACTTGTCATCCATTGGTCATTTCTTTCTCTGGATTTTGCATGAGTGGGGTCATCTTCATGGTAGAACACTGCATTCTAATGGGGTCCAACACTAATCCTTATTTGACATAAGATATATAATTAGAACTTTGGAAGCTTCATGACTTCAGCCATGTAGTAGAGTTCAGGGTGGATTTTTTCAAATTTTTAAATTTAGCAAGAGAAGCAGTTTGCATGTCTTGGAAGCTTAGCAGGTTAGTGGAGTAAGGGAAAGGAGTGGTGGCTAGAGGGGCTTCATATTCAATTTATCGATGGGGGAACTTGTGTGAGTATATGAGGATGCTGGTAGAGTTTTTTGAGTTAATGGTGGTGATGGTAGATGCTGATGAGAAGGTGATGGTGATGGTGGAGGCTGATAAGAAGATGTGGGAGAAGGATTGTCTCGATGTTTAGAATGAGGATAAGAATGAGGAGAGGAAGAAGGAGTAACAATATTTATAGGAGATATACCTAAGTCATTTGGTATATTTGTGTCACTTTATCACTATGATTTCTTGGTGTAAACGTCTATGATCTACTTGAAGACCGAGTCATCAACTCTTGTTGTTACTTTTTTCAGGGTTTGCTCCCTGTTGGGGTTTTATTTTGGGGGAGGCTCTTCAACTATCTTGACCATATTTTCATCTATATTTTGATGCTCATAGAATTTTTTAGAGCTTTCCCCTATTCCTTTATGGTCTCCTGATTCTTTGTGTTATCTTGATTCCTATTGGTCTTCTGATTCTTCATGTTCCTCTAATTCTTTATAAGGTTTTTCTTCTCTTTTCCTTTTATTTTTGTCTCCTCCATTATTCGATTTTGCTTTCCATTTTATTTATTATATTCTCTACTTCCTATGATCTATATGAGTTCCATCATCATACTCTATGTTTGACCTAGATGGGGGAATGAAGTTACGATGTATCCTTTTAGGGACTTCTATCTGTTCAACAACAATTTGCTTTACTTTTTATTTTATAGTGCTATCTTCAATTTTTTTTAGTGGGATGCCATTTATTCCTAAAGGGACTTTATCCACCAAATTATTAGACTAGTTGTCATGGTTCTCATCATACTTTGCAAAGAATTCCTTGTCAATCTTCATATTATACTTGGAAAAGGTTTGTATGTGACATTGCATTTGACACCATGCTAATATTTTAGCATGATCCTAGTCTTCTCCCCTTTTCTTCATGCCTTCGATGGTCTTGTTAGTTAGCTTGTGGGGTAAGGGCACCAATCTGAAAAGTGTATATAGAAGTCGTGCCATGGGGGAAATGGCTATATTTTTTCAATGTGCCATTCTAAAGATTGATCTTCATCATTTTTCATGCCTTTCTTATCAATTTGCTATCAGATGTGAAATTACTTGAAGGATGATTTATTTAGGATGGCTTACCTCTGAGTGAACTTGTCCTTAGGGTCATACTTCCATTTCTATAATAGCTCTATCAATTTGAGATTTCTTAGGGTTCGAGCAATGTTTTTGTGGTTCCCTTTTTTTGATACTGTAACTCTCCCATACTTAATAGGCATGAGGTAAGTACCTATTGGATAAGTGCCTATACCGGATTTATAGTTAATGAACTATGTTTGCCTTACGTACTCCAAAGTGAATAATCACTTAGTAACATAATAATGCAACAAGAAAGGCTTCTCTATGAAGCCGTAGAGCCTTACGACCACCCCCTATGTTAGAATAAACCAGTATCCTTACTCTGCGTGGGGGTGCCTCAAGGTATCTCGCATCTATTATGGAATTCTGGGCATGGTGCCATACATTAGTTTCAATGTTGGGTCCAAAAATTTCATGTTGAAGTGATAGTATGAACTTGCATTTGAAAGGAGCGACGTCCATTCACATATAGGTAAAAAGTCTCCCTTTTGGTATTTTTGTGCAGTAGGGATAAAATTTAAAATTTTTTACTAAAAGAAAAATAAAATCCATAATAGGTAAGAGGAGAACCTAAAATGTTCTAGGATATCTTTCTATAATTTGAAAATCCCTACATGCAGCTGCTAGGCTAGGTATTTTGGCCAGTCAAAGAATATTGGCACTCTGCTTGGGGCTATGTGCATTGCATAATAATACTTAGGGTTAGATATGCATTGTGCTATCACAAACTACCATCCATAGACCTATGATTCTAACTCGAGCCCCATGACCATGGCCATAATGGAAAAGAGTTCCTTGATTTTGAAATTTTCCAAGGGAATTGGGGCTTTTGGCATGGATCCTTTGGGGAGAGAAAATGACATATGCTCTTGCAAGAAAATATGAATTTTCAAAGTGTTGGTGTAATACTTTATAGAATTGGCAGGTTCGAACTGAATTGGGGGGACTACAGGCTTCCTACAACAAGTGAAGGTAGACCTAATTGATTTGACATCAAGCATAAAAATGACTTCATTCTTGAATTTCCTTACTATTCTATTCTTAACATCATAAAATTTTTCCATGGCCCTGATTAACTTGGGGTAGGGGTGGACCTAAGGGTAGACATACCAGTAGAGTAGAGAGTGGTAAGGGAACATGCTTGGTCTCTATGGGGAAATTTCTATGGCCAATCTAGTTGCTATGTCCTTCTATATTTTCCCTAGGCCCTTCCATGTCAGCTTTTTATCAGTGATATGGCTATCAAGGTCCAAAAAATTGCTTCCCTTTTTGGACGATGTTCATTTCCCCTTAGCAGAAGAGGCTAGATGTGTGGCTATCATGGTTGAATTCTATTTTATGTAATAAAATATATTTAGAATGTGCTTAGCATAGAGTTGTACAACTTTATAGGAGAGGAGGGTTCATAGTGAGCATAAATAAAAGAATATAGAAGATGAAAAGGGTGATGAAATATTTTATGACATAGTCGGTTGTGCATGCACATGCCAAGGTTACATGCAATAATTTCCAAGGTGGTGTGGAATAACTACAATTGGTGGCATATGCCCCAATATAAATTTTGAACATTTCCAAGTGCCTCGGTCTATGTGCCAACATCAAGGAAATATCTACTATTTTAAATTGGGCCAACGATATTGCTTTGTCACTATCATGGGCCAATAAATTGGTGTCACCTCCCATTCTAGGCCAATCAGTGGGTACGGTGGTACCTAAAAATGTGGGGATTTCTATAATGTTGATAAAACTATATTTCCTACCAAAAGTTCTTGGCTGCAAAAAAGTCATGAAACCATGACAATTTATTTTGATGGGGCCTTTGATAATTGCAAAGTTGCACCATCATGAAAATTTTTATTGGAATGGCCATCGGCTACAAAAAAGTTGTGAAACCATGACAATTTACTTTGAAGGGGCCTTTGAGCACCGAAAATTCGTGTCATCATGATAATTTTCCTTGGAATGGCCATCGACTGCCAAAAAGTCATGAAACCATGATGATTTACTTTGAAGGGGCTTTTGAGCATAAAAAATTCATGCCATCATGAAAATTTTCCTTGGAATGGTAATCGTTGCCAAAAAGTTGTGAAACTATGATGATTTGCTTTGAAGGGACCTTTGAGCACCAAAAAGTCATGATATCACAACAATTTTCCTTAGAAAGGCCATCGGATACCAAAAAGTCATGAAACCACAATGATTTATTTTCAAGGGGCCTTTGAGAACCACAAAATCATGCCATCACAATAATTTTCCTTGGAATGGCCATCGATTGCCAAAAATTCATGAAACCATGACAATTTACTTTGAAGGGGTCTTTGAGCACCGAAACTTTGTGCCATCGTCACAATTTTTATTGGAATAGCCATCGGCTACCAAAAAGTTGCAAAACCATTATAATTTACTTTAAAGGGGCCTTTGAGCATCAAAAAGTTATTCCATCACAACAATTTTCCTTGGAGCCTAAAAGAAAGAAAATATTTACATAAAATACATACAAGGCAGAGGAAGACTTGTTACTTGTAGTATAGCTTCAAGTGGAAGCCATTGACGGGGATAGGTTGAACCTGGCCCTATTCATTTCTTAGTTAGAAGTATTTTTTCTATTTTTATTATATTAATTTGAAAGGGATCTCCAATAATGCATCAAATTTATCATGATTTCTGGGATTTGACTTCTTTTCATTCCATCTTAGGACCAAGTCTCCTACCTTGAAATTTTTGAGGGTGGCCCTTTTATAAAACCATTTTTTTGTGGCAACCACATGTTTTTGATAGTGGTTATAGGCTTTCTCCTTCTATTATTCCAACTACAAGAGTTTTATCAACCTATTCTCCATTGTTTAAACTTCCTTTGTGCCAGTCTGATTGAGTAACTTTAGAGTTGGGATCTCTATATGAATCAAAAGAACTACTTCTTTGTCATAGACCAGAGAGTAGGGGTATGTGTTTATGGACTTATTGATGGTTATTCTATCAAGCCACAGTACTTGATTTATAAGAGAATGCCAACTTATCTTATTGTTCTATAGGATTTGTTTCAAAATCTTGAGAAGGTTTTTGTTTGTAGATTCGGCAAATCCATTTTCCTACGGATAATATTTTGAGGATGTTTTTAATTAAATTCCATATTTCCATGCAAAGTTGATCATCTTGGCACATACGAAGTATGAGCTATTATCTATGACTAATGCATATAGGATGTTGAATCTTATGATTAAGCATTGCACGAATTCCATTACGACCTCCTGGTCCACGTTTTTGATAGGTATTGCTTTTGCCCACTTCGTGAAGTAGTCGATAGTTGTTAGAATGTATTTATACCCAGTGGATGAGTTGGGATCTATTATTCCTATAAATTCTAATCCCCTTTACTAGAACTATTCTTCAACTTGAATAGATTTCAAGGGCATCGAAGCATTCTTGTTCCTTCCCATGTATCTCTGGTATTCTTTACATTTTTTTGTTATTTTGAAGGTGTTTGTGAAGATAGTTGGCCAGTAATATCCAATTCTAATGATATTTAAGATAGCGGTCCTTCCTTAGTAGTGTCCTCTAGATGAGCCATTGTGTAATTCCTCTACAATATTCTACTTTTGATTTTCATTTACACATCGAAGCAATACTCCATACAAATTCATTTTGTATAGCCCCTCAGGTAGTAGGATGTATTTTAGGGCCTGAATCCTATACCATATTATTTTTGAAGAATTCAAGCTTGATGGGCATTTTCCAATTTGGAAATAGCAAGTTAATTTCTCTAACTAGTCTAGCTTCTCTAATGGTTGATCATTACCTGATACTACTTTTAAGTTTTGCAAGCTATGTATTCTGATGCAGCTTGCTTGGTGAGCTCTTGGCATAGTGATCTACCTCTTACCAATTTGTTTGGGTGTATTTCTACATTGTATTCTTGTATTTTTTTAACCCAACCAACTCTTTTGTCATCGAGCTCCCCTTGTACGATGAAGTTTCGTACATCAGGGTTAATTACATACATAATAATCCTGCTTTGTGATAGCAAATGCTTGAACATTTTTAACAACTTCATTATATCCTAGATATGTTTCTCAATGAAGTTATATTTTTCTTCATGTTCTTTCATAGTCTAACTTAAAAACACTATGGGTATTTCTTCATTGTCAACTCCTTTCTGCATGAGCACTATGGCATAACTTTATTGTTCGCCTACCGCATACAAAATGAAACCTTTGGAATCATCTAGGTTCACCAAGATGGGGACATGAGCTATTTTCTCCTTGATCTGTTGGAAATCCTATTTCCTTGCATCAGTCCACTTGAACACAACATCCTTTTTCAACAACTTTGTCATGGGTTTGATGATTTGCACAAAATTAGCGATGAATTTGTGCACAAAGTTGATTTGGTTGAAGAATAACTACAACCTCTTTTTGTTAGGGAGAAGTGGGAGATATAGCAGCGCTTTCACTTTGTTAGGGTATATAGCTAGACTATAATTAGAGATAACATGGCCAAGTAATAGTCCTTCTACAACGAAGATAGATTTCTTGGGATTTATGGAGATATCAAATTCTTTATATTTCTCAAACACACTTCTAAGATGTGCTATATGATCCCCTTTTTGGTGAGAGAATAATGTCATATCATATAGATATATTACTATTATTTTATTGACAAGTTATCCAAAAGCCACATCCATCACTCTTTGAAAAGTTGCTCCTGCATTGGATAACCCGAAGGGCATTCTTTCGTAAGAAAATGTTCCCCACTTGGTTGTGAATGTGTCCTTGAATTGGTCTTCATATTTGACCCATACTTAATTGTACCCATAGAAGTCATCTAGGAGTGAGAGCCTTTCTTATCCTACTACTATGTGTAGGATCTAGTCAATCTAGGGGAAGGGGTAATGGTCCTTGAGAAAAGCTATGTTCAAGTTTTGGAAGTCGATACACAGTCGAATATATCCATTCTTATTTCTAACCAAAACTAGGTTAGTGACCGAGGTTGAATGCTTGATTGGGTAAATAATTTTAGCTTCAAGTAATTTTAAAAACTCTTGTTTCATCAAGGCTTAAATCTTAGGATTCACCGATCATTGCTTTTACTGTAATGACTTTGCACCTTACTCAAGTTTGATCGTATGCTGGATTATTTCTTTGAAATAGAATTTTAGGTCACCATAAGTCCAAGTGATGATGTTTGGAATTTCTTTGCATAACTCCATAATTTCATCTAGTTCCACTTATGTAGTGTTCACTCCTATTTTGATATCTTTATCAGGTCCCATATGAGCTTCTCTATTTCTGTGCTTGTCAACTTTCATTTTATGGTTAGTTGAACTGTCATTGTTATCGAATAAGCTCTCAAGGGTGACCAAACCTTTTTCTTCAACAATATCATGCTTGCATCTTCCTCGTCATTGGTTTCCCTATTATTGGAGTAGTTCATATCATGGATGAGGAAGTACACTATCTATTTATCGTTCTAAAAAACCTGCTATAAGGTATCCTTGTCTACCATAGGAGGCCTGTAGATTAGCCTAACTATTTTTTATTTTTATATAATGTTGTTGATAGGAAAACAATTTCCCCTACTGAGGCCAACAATTTTACGTGAGTATTTTTCTCTTGGAATTACCTTGAGGTTTAGAGACTCAAAAGATTCTAATAGGTCCCAAAATTTATTTCTGTGAGCCTTAAGGTAATGATTCTTGCTTACACACTTCTCAATTACTTGGTTCACTATCATTTCAGAGTCTCTAAAGATTTGTACCTACTTGATACCCATATTTTCAGCTTTTTTGAGTCCTAGATAGAGTGCTTCATACTCTACTATATTATTAGTGCAACTCTAGGTTAACTATTAAGAGAAAACCTTTTCATTACTGGTTGGAGATATTAGGACAATATATACTCCAACTCCATTTTTACATCTAGCATCATCAAAGAAAAGCTTCCACAACTGATTAGTGGGTTGGTTGACCAAATGAGGAGGAATGGGATCACTTTCTCAAGTTTTAGAATTATGTAACTCCCAATGTCAGTCTTAATCATGGCATTGAATTATTGGAGAGAGAAATGGTCTTCCTCCTGTAATACATTTAGAGCTTCTTCCATCAATTTTAGGTCCCCTAGTTCCTTTGTCATCATGTTCACAGTGGTGGATTGTTTTTCTTATTCTTCAATTATCCCAATATGGAAATTTTATGGCTTCTCATTGAATATTTTCACTCATTTTCCCTTGAATAGGATTTCAAAATATGATAAATATAGTGAAAAATATCCTCCTATCTTAGCTATGAACTCCCTAGAGAGACACATACCAAAATGGGCATCATCATTTTGGTTGGGAATCTCTCGATGGTGATCAAATATTTCTCTACATTCTACACTTCTTCATAAATCTAGGGTAAGGTAAATACATAGGACTGCCTAATGACCATACTTATATTTGAGTTGAAATATCTTAGATAGTAATGCATTATCTACTCATGTGTTGGTCTCAACCCGTTAGGTGCTCTCTACCAAGTCTAACTGAATATGATGTTGAAATCTATGATCTCCTCTTGAGGGTGTTTTTGGACAATAGTAAACTGATTCAATAGGGAGAATGGGTTTGCTTTCTCATTGAATTCCTCTACTATTTTACCAGCAAGTTGAGCCCAGGTGGATATAGTTTTATTTTCAAGAGCTCTATACCAATAGAGTATTTTTCCTTTCAAGGAAATTACCAGTAATCTTATCATGACATCTTCTTCATGGATGTTATGTATCGAGGTGAGTGTGGCTACATCTTGATAGTGTTCATAATCCATATTTACAGTACCATCATACTAGGGTAGTGCTTTCAATTCCACTGTAGTAATAGGATGTTGAACTACCAGGTTCAAGGGACCTGTGTGGTTCCATACAAGGTAAGGCAAAATTGGCTGATTTGCGATCATTGTGCTTATTCAGGTAGCTGGAGTTAATGTTCTACTAGCAATAGTACTAGGGAGGGTTGAAGGGGAAGGATTTGTATACCTATATTATGGATATACACAAACACTATTTTGGACACCAAAATAGGACTAGCTCAGAGGCTACCAAGGTGTAGTTCAAAGAACTCTATGGGTTCTAAATTTTTTGCTTTAGATTTGGTTATCATAAAATATGGTGCATAACTAGAAGCTGGGTAAAGGCTTTTATAGGGTTCATTTTGAGTGTAGAGTTGCTAGGTTATTTTCAAAATGTGCAAAGCTATTCACCAAGGCTTTGATATGTACACTGCATGGGATTTGGTTCCCATCGAGCATGCCAAAAATTGTTGGAGCAAAATTGAGAAGTGACCTTCACTTATTTATTGTAGGAAGAAAACCAAGGCATTCAACCTCAACCTTCAACAACCAAGATGAATATTCAAAATTTTTGCCCTTCCACTTAACTAGATATTCTGCATACTACCTATTTTTGGTACTTTTGTCAATGCGGGTATCCAAGATCTCTTCTATATCTTTCGTATCCGGAGTAGATGCTGGAATATTCCATAATTCTGCTATTGGTCCCTCACCATTGTCTCCTTCATGGTATTCTTCCATATATGAAATGTTAAAACATGTGATATGTTAAGCCCACTTGACAATTCCACTTCATATGCATTGCATGAATCCCATTTTTCTATGATTCTACATGGTCCAAAATTCTTCGTTTTTAGCTTGTTATAGGTTTTAGCAGGAAACCTTTCTTTTCTTATATGGACCATAACTTCATCTCCCATTTCAAATTCCTTAAACTATCATTTTTGGTCTGCCCTTGTCTTGTACTGAGTATTCATCTTAGTAATATGCTTCTTCACTTCTTCATGCAAGCTCTTCAGATGCTCTACAAAGTCCTCAGCCTCAGCACTACATTTTTTCCCTGTATCCATCTTCATCAACTCAAAAACATTTCTTGGACTGCTCCCATATATTATTTGGAATGGATATTTGTTAGTACTCCTATTGACAGAATTGTTGTATTCAAATTCTACCTATGGTAAAACCAAATACAATCCCTTGGGCTTATCTCCTACAAAGCATCTCAGTAGATTACCCAAACTTCTATTTGCCACCTTTGTTTGTCCATCAGTCTGGGGGTGGTATGCAGAACTGAATTTTAGATTTGTCTTCAATTTATTTCATAGGGTCCTCCAAAAATACCCACTAAAATTAGTATCCCTATCAGAAATAATAATCCTTGGTAGACCATGAAGTTGTACCATCTCTTTGAAAAACAACCCTACAACATGAACTGCATCATTAGATTTTTGGTAGTAAAATGTTCCATCTTTGAAAACCTATCAACCACTACAAATATGGAGTCATTCCCCCTCTGTGTCCTTGGTAGGCAAAGAACAAAATCCATGCTGATGCCCTCCCATGGTCTCTCTAGTATAGGTAATGACTGATATAATCTAGTGTTCTGTCTCATACCCTTGGAAATCTGGCATACTTTCCAACTTTGTACAAACCTCTTCACATCTTGCTGCAACTGTGGCCAATAGTAGTTCTCACTAACGAGGGCAATGGTATTATCTTGACCAAAGTGTCCAACCAACCCTCCACTATGCTTATCCTTGACTATATTCTCCCTCATTGAACTCCTTGGAATGCATAATTGATTTCCTTTGAACAACATTCCATCTTGGATCAAAAAATCCAACCACTTAATCCTATCTAAGGTGATATGTGCTAAGCAAACCCTCCAAACCTCTACAAAATTAGGATCTTTAAGGTACAAACCCTTAATTTCGTTAAACCCTACAACTTCCACCTTCATTTCTGTCAATAAAAACTACCTTCTACTTAAGGCATATGCAACTCTATTTTATTTTCCACTCTTGTGCTTCAACACAAAGGTATAACTTTGTAGAAAATCAACCCACTTCAAGTGCCTCTGACTTAGCTTCCCTTGGCTATTAATATACTTTAAGGCCTGATGATTAGTATATAGAACAAACTCTTTTGGAAATTAATAATGCCTCCACTTCTTCAGAGCCTAAACTATAGCATAAAACTCTTGATCATAAATTGAATACTTTTTCCTAGCATCATTGAGTTTCTCACTAAAATAAGCAATAGGTTTAACTTCTTGACTCAATACAGCTCCTATGGCACTACCACTAGCTTCACAATCTACCTGAAACACCTCATTAAAATATAGAAGTGCCAAAATATGTTTCTCTGTGACTTTCTTCTTCAAAATATTAAATATCTTATCTACTCCTAAGGTCCACTTAAATTATTTTTTATCCCATCTCATTGTTTCTGTAAGGGGTGCACAAAAACTGCTAAAATTTCTAATGATTTTTTTGTAAAAACTTGCTAGACCCTGAAATGATCTTATCTCAGTTATGCTCATTGGATTAGGCCATTCAATGATAGCCCTAACCTATTATGGGTCCATTTTTAGAACTTCGAATGAGATGACAAATCCCAGATACACTAAATCCTTCTTCACAAAACTGCACTTCTTCAAATTAATCAGCAACTACTCCTCCCTCAGCTTCTCAAAAACCCTTATTATATGCATCAAGTGCTTTTCCAGGGTCTTTCCAAATATTAAAATGTCATCCAAATAGACAATGAAATTTTTTCCTAAAAACTCCTTCAATACCTCATTCATTAGCCGCATGAATATGCTTGGTGCATTGGTTAGCCCAAATGGCATGACCAACCACTCATACAAACCCTCTCTGGTCTTGAAGGTTGTCTTCCACTCATCTCCTTCTATGACACAAATTTGATGGTACCCACTCTTTAGGTCAATCTTTGTGAAGTACTTGGCTCCACTCAAACAGTCCATAATGTCATCCATCCTTGGCAATGGGAATCTATATTTTATGGTGATCTTGTTAATAGCTCGGGATTCTATACACATTCTCCACTCTCCATATTTATTTGGTGCTAGTACTTACAAGTAATGCACATGGACTCAGGCTCTCTCAAATTAGTCCCTTTTTTAGCAACTCTTGGATTTGCCTATTTAGCTCCTCACTTTCTACAAGAGTCATTCTATGGGTTGCCTTATTGGGTAAACTAGATCTTGGTACCAAATATATATGGTGAATGATCTTCCTCACTGGTGGCCAACCTTGAGGCACATTATCTGATATAATATCTAGAAATTATTCTAACACTTCTATTGGGGTATCTTTGCATTCTTATTCCCTAACTTTAGGAATTAATGCATAACACATATGCTCATGCTTCAAACCATACAAAAACCTTCTACCTTCAACTAAATAGATTCTAGCACTGCTACATACATTTTTCTCCACCTCCTTCAGAGGCTTAAGCTTATGGCACACTCCATTATTTGTCAGGGAGTAAGTGTTAGCATGACCATCATGCACTACACACTGATCAAACTACCATGGCCTTCCCAACAACAAATGGCAAGCATCCATAGGCAGGATGTCACACAGGACCTCATCATGGTAATTCCCAATATTAAATTTTACCAAGCATTGCTCACTTACCAAAGCCCTATGGTCCTTCTACAACCACACAATTTGATATGGATGTGGGTGTCTCTTCCTCTCTAATTGTAATTTGGTAACCATTCCTTCTAAAACTAGATTATCTGTGCTACCATTGTCTATGATAATATTATAGACCTTACCTGCACATTTACACCTTTTTATAAATAATCTCTTCCTATGATCTGGGTCTCTCTCCTCATTTAGAAAGGCTCTTTTTGTGATCAAAACTTCTCCTCTTTCTGCTTATTCAGAGTGCTCAGATTCAGCATCTTCATCAACAACAACAACTCAGGTATTACCTTCAGGTCTCTTATTTTTCCTCTCTTGGTGCTATGGAAACTCGTATACTTGATGTCCTTCTCCATAGTGGAAATAGGTTCCATGAAATCCTCCTCTTCCAAACCCTCATCCAGACCTTCATCTTCCTCTCTGGTAACCATTGTTTTGATCATGGGGATGGTAAGCATTATCTCCCTTTTGATCTTGAAAGCTACTGGCTTCTCCATTCTCCTTATGATATTCATTTCATCCTCCATTTGTTCTTCCACTAGTTCTTCCACCATGACCTCTTCCTATTTGCTTACTCTTAAACCTTATGTTCAACTTCTCTTCAAACCTCGAGGAAAACTGGTAAGCATCCTCTATGGTGGTAATCCTGACCAAAATTACCTCCTCTTGAATACTTGATTGTAACCCATTAATATAATGGGATACATTCTCCTTATTGGCCTTAGAATTTCTTATTCTGATCAAAATTTTAAAAAAATCCCTATGTATTCTTTGATAGACTTACTTGACTACCTCAAACCTTGCATTTTCTTTAGCAGATCCAACTTGTAGTTAGTTGGAATGAACTACCTCTTCAACTTCTCCAACATCCACTCCCATTTTGTTATCCTTTATTTTCCTCTTTTGTTTCTGTCTAGCTGCACTCCCTTCCACCATATGCTAGCATGACCCTTAAATTTGGTTTGATCAAAACTGGCCCTATCAGGATATTCAACCTCCTCATACTCAAAGTATTCTTCCAAATCATTGATCCAGTCAATCAACTCCTCTGAATCAAGATTTATAGAATATGTAGAAACCTCCATCTTCGATCTCTTCCCAATATGATATATGGCTCTATATAAACTAGCTTGTGTAGGATCTATTGCCTCTTATTATTCCTTGAACTAGTCCTCTTCTTCTTCAACTTTATCCTCACTACCATATTCTCTCCTTGGCTCAAACCCTCTATGTGGTTCCTCTTGCAGAACCTGAACTTGCCTCTACAAAGCTCTAAAATCTTCTTTTGGCACCATATTTCTCCCACCACCATGGTTTCTTTATGGAGGCATTCTAATCACTTCTCTCACAAATCCTAACCATAGATTCTGGTGTAAACTACCTCATGTCCAGTGATCTGTTTACACACTTAGGAACTCTTCCTCTGATACCACTTGGTGAAGATCAAACAACACAAACAAAATGATACACAGGTGTTATTACTTTGTTCCTGTAAGAGAACCAAACATTTCATTACTTTCATCCCAAAATGAGGATACCAAAAGAAAAATCCCTTTTACAATTTTGAAAATTCCCTCAAATACCTTGTTTTCCCCTTTTCCTACCTAAAACCATCTATTTCAAATTTGAATTTTTGGGGCAACTTGCCAAGGTCACAACTTCGCGCTCGTTGACCCGATTGACTATTACAACATATTTTTGAAAAGGGCACAAAATGAACTAAGTAGGGGTAGCCTTGGCTCGTTGCACCAAGGTCTGCATCTAGCTATAAATTCTCAAATTCAACCTCTAAGACCTTCAAAAATATCCTGCAAGTTAAACTAGTTTTACTAGTTTTACAAAATTAAACAATTACAATTTTTTTTGGGTGATGCAAGATCACTCTTACACCACCAGATGCTCCTACATCAAAAATTTTCCTTTGGTTACGTTTGCACCCAAGACTTTACCAACATTGAAATACTCCAATGAAATACCAGTTTAGAATGGAGTATATCTAGTTCAATTTCCATAGGAGGTTTGTTCCTTGCTTATTTTATGGAAATGGAGAGATAGGGAAATGCATAAAGAGAGGGATATATAGCTATGGCTAGAGTATTAAAATGGTAAAAATTAAGCAAAAACAAAGCAACTATCACAGTCTTTCGTAGAGAAGCATAATAGAGAACCAAAACATAACAACTAAATCTCTTGGTGAATGTCTTATTTAAACACATATTATTCATGAATTTAATTACAGATCTAACTAAATGTCAATACAATAATTTAGAGTAATAATTAATGCATATTACATTCAACCTTAGATTCAATTAGCAATAGACAACATATACATACATTATTTGAACCACCAATGAGCCAAGAACTAGAATGGATGATCTTTATTAATATTTTAGAAGTCTGTATACATAGCCTTGTAAATGCCTAAGAGTCGACCATTTTTTTAGGTTGCTCATCCTATATATAAGAATTTTTACATAAAAAAAAACTAAAATTTGTTACAATAGTATGTTCGTAGGCTCATTCTGGTAAATAAGTAGTTGAAGAGAGTATGGAGCTTTCAATAGGAAGTAGTTGAGATATTATGGTTATGATGATCTTCTTTAATCTCTTCAGATATTTCATGGTATTTATGGCCTTCAAATTGTCACCCGATCATGACTTTTGTCTTCGCTCTACCTTAGCCTTTCAAAATGTTGCCCAATCATGATTTTTTGCCTTTGCTCTACCTTAGTTTCTTAAAAATGTAACTCGATCATGAATTTTTTCTTCACTCTACCTTAGCTCTTCAAAATATCATGTGATCATGACTTTTCACCTTGGCTCTACCTTAGCTCCTCAAAATGTTGCCCGATCACAAATTTTATCTTCGCTCTACCTGAGCCCTTCAAAATGTTGCATGATTGTGACTTTTCACTTTGGCTCTACATTAGCTCCTCAAAATATCACCCGATCATGAATTTTATCTTTGCTCTGCCTTAGCCCTTCAAAATGTCACTTGATCATAAATTTTTACCTTGGCTCTACCTTAGCTCTTCAAAATGTCACCTGATCATGACTGTTCTCCATACTTAGCAAACTATTAAGAAGATTACTCCTTATTTTAGTAAGTGTGGTTATTTTGACCAACAAGAAATATTTCCCCTTTATTTGGTTCATGGATATCTATCCATGGGAGAACTCTATCCCTTTTGCTTTTTCTAGTGAAATTTTAGAAGACTTCTACCCCCACTGATGTGGCTTGTGGATATCTCTCCATAGAAGACCTCTATCCCCACTACACTAGCTTATGGATATCTATCCATTGTATACTACTATCCTCATTTCTCTATCACCTCCAAAGCCTGCTCTCAACTCTATTTCAAATTAGTACAAAACTCTATCTCAAATTTGCACCAAAATCTGTCTCAAATCTACATCAAACTCTATCTAAAATTTGCACCAAACTCTGTCTCAAATCTGCATCAAATTCTATCTAAAATTTACACCAAACTTCATCTCAAATCTACACCAAATTTTCTCTAGATTTGGTCACAAATATACTCTTGATTCTATATCAAATCTACCCCAAGTCTTAACACAAAGCTTGAAAAAATCTACTCTCAATTTTATCTTAAATCTATCCTCAATCCTTAACACAAAGCTTGAATAAATATCCTCTCATATATATCTTCAATTCTTAACACAAAGCTTTATAAAATCATCAATCAAACCTACTCTCAATTCTATCTTCAAGTCTTCTCAAAAGACATGCTCACAAACACAACTTAAATCTCTCTAAAAAAACTTTCTTCACAAAAAAAAATTCTACTTAAAATTTCTTTAACCTCTAGAAAATATAGAGAATGATTTGCTCTATCAAAAACTCAATATGTTTCACACTCACAAAACCTGTACTCAATCAACTAATCTCTTTCTCTTGCTAATCCCTTTCAAATCAAAACAATGTATAAAAAAAATGGGTTTATTCTTCTTGAGAATTTCTATCAAAGATAAATCACACTAACACACAATTTCCCTCATAAAATTGATCTCAAACACTTTCACAATTGTAATTAATATATTTCAAAACAATGTTTAAAATATTTCACAAATATATACTAACTTGTATTTAACCCTAGCACAAGTAGTTAAAAATATCTAGCACAAATATCTCAATCTCTTTAAAAAATGAAAGCACAACTTGTTCTAAAAATCTATCCCAAATGTTTCCCAAACATTCAACAATGAAGCACAAAACCTCAATCAAATATTTCCAACAATGCTTATCAAACAATCATTTTCACTCCACCTTATGTTCCAAAACATTCATTCCAATAAACACCTTAAACAAGGGATGATGTGCCCATATATCTTAATTGCTCTTATAGATATATGTATTCAGAACCTGTCTCACAAATAACTAATTTCTCTAATTCCACTCCAATGGTTATATTGCAATATATTTTCTCAAAACATCCACATGAATTTTCACTTTAAAAGATATTTCACCATACAAATATTACAATAAAATATCAACCACTATAACACCTTATTACTCCTATTCTCTCATGTAAAATAATGCTTCAACAAAACAAACCAGAAATTACACACATGAATTTCTCATATACACCTTATACCTCCTTATGAAAACACAATAATGCACTTCAAAGTTCAATAAGACCAAAGAAATTATCACTTCATCTCATGCATCCACCAAGAACTAGCAATATGAAATTTCACTTTTCAACACTTTATAAAAAAAAAAAATTAAATCACTTCACTATCCTTATGGCTCCCTAACCAATTCACATCAACATAATAAAAATTAACTAAATCTTATAATTCCCTAACAAATCTTAAAGTGCATACCTTAAAAATTTTAATTTTACCCTCAAGCACTGTCATCATTGTTCGAACCCGTGACCTCGTTGGCCCCCATGCCCTACCACAAGGGAAAACACCACATGGGCTAGCCTCCTACACAAATCCAAGTGGCACACGCTCCTTCTCCTCTACCACCGATGTAAAATAATTCAATACACAAAAACCTATGTGTGAATTGAAAACCGAACCTACCGCCTATAAAGCGCTCTACAAGCTGAGCTTTCCAGCTAGGCTACCATCCACCATCGGATGATGTTTGTACACCCTCTACCTTAATCTCTACATTGCCTTGAAATTAATGTAAAACTTTTCTTTGCCTCCACTACGTTACTTAATATAAAAATTGCAAGTCTTAATTTCTTGGGGATTAATCGAACACCATGGCTTACAAAAATGTTAGCCTTTTTATACACATTGCCCTCTGACTTTGGATGTCGACTCCACTTGGAAAATTGTCTCCATGCAATGTCGAATTCTGGTGCCATTAAACCTCTTCAAAAATATTATAATAATTTAAATCTAAGGTAGATTTAAATATTATAATTTTATTTTAACCTTTTGGGTCCTTTAATTTTTAATTATTATAATTATTTAAATCTTCATAGATTTAAATATTATAATCATTTTCTTCTTCTTGGACCTTTTCTTTGGAAAACCTTTATTTTTCTTGACATAAATGAAAACCAATGTCATTAACCTATGACATTAATTCTCTAACATCAATGACAACAATATAATCAAAATTATTTGACATATATATTTCTACATAGGTAAGGTTCACAACCATCCCAATATATTTTTATTCTTTAGCATTCTCAAGGCTTTACCACATTTGAGTTTAATGTCACTATATATGATACTGAATGGACATGAGTGGCCAACATATCATAGTTTTTGGGGTTCATATTACTAAACCTAATTGTTTAGAAGGATTCTAAAGTGGTCCTCCTACCTTTCCTATACCCTCTACAGTAGAGAACAATTCAACCACAACATAGGTATGCCCATAACACTTAAAGGTGGATGTCTATTCCCAAAAATTAACCTAACCCAATATAGGTAGGTTAATCAAGTGTAAGACTTGGTGCTCAGTTACCATACCTCCATCAGATAACTAGGGTTAATACCCCTCATTGGGCAATGAACATGGTCTCTTGATCCTTCACATTCAAGGTACCACCACTATTTTCTTGTAATTTATTTTGACAACTTTCCTAGTTGTGGAAAATCCAATCCTCCATATTCAAGGTGCATCAAATTACAAGAATATGGCTATTGCATCAACACAACTCCTTCTAGATCTGAGATTTTCCTAGCTATTGCATTCTTACAAGTCCTTATAACACTAGGCTATTTTCTTGACTTAGGTTCTAAAAGCAGTTCTAGATCCAAACCAAAGAAACCAAGAGAAAATAACAAGAAAATATATAAATACTCTCTCTACAATTATACAACATGCTTTAAACCATAGCGCCAAATAAGAAATAGAATATAAGTACATATCATCTTACAAAACATAAGCTTCAAATAATATCACCACAACGAATTTTTACATCAATTAAAATACCATAAATTTAATTGATTCAAGTGCTAACATATAGCCATGTATACAAGCATTTCCTTTAAGTAAAATTGATAAATTACAATGCCATATATACTTCTTATAAAGTTACAACAACCTTTCACCAAAGTAGATTACAAGATAGCAATGACTTTCAAATATTAAACAAGTCACGTTTTGATTTTTTCAATAGTCAAACTCTCTTTTTCTTACAATGGAGACTTTCTAATTATCCAACTTGAAAGTTTCTATCTATAAATCTCTCATTTACATAACATATTTACTCTCCAAAATATTTTAAATCCATATTTCCAAGTAGTCTTCATTCCATCTTCTTTGTGTAACATTCTTCATGAAAAGGGATTGCCCATGAATTTAAGATTACTTAGGGATCATGACAACTCTCTATATAAATATGCAATGCAATTTATCGTGATCTACTTAAATTGAATGCAACCATGAATGCACATTAAAAAACAAGAAACCAATGATATAATTTGATACTTCTCTCTATAATGGCCCCTTTACCTACACAAGTCTTAGGAACCATTATAATTGTTTTTCCTTCCTCAAGGCAATAGTGAAAATAAACTTTTTTTTTAAGATATTACATTTTTCCATAGCCAAGTTTCTACATAAAATTAGTTCTAAATAAAAATAGCTTGACTACATCTAAATGAAATTTACATCTTTTTAAAGTAAGATAATCCTAAAATATCTTTGACAAATTTTATTTTTCTCAAAAAAAGGAAAAACATACAAGATTCCATCCAAAATATCTTGCAACAATATCATACAGAGTATTAAAAATTCATTCAATACAGTTTTAATTACTAGCTACCAACTATCATGGGTTACCATATTACATTAATACATAGGCGACCACAAGTATTACTTCATTACTTAAGATACCTAAGCCATAAGTAGATTAAGTATCTTTTAAAACAATATAAAATAACAACACCTAGGATGTCCATCACCAAACAAGAACCAAGACCATCAAACCATAAACCAAGCAATCAATGGGATATTGGATCAAGACAAAAAAATGTCTAAGCACCTCATGAGGTATCTGATCTAGTCAATTCGGAAGAAGAAAACCACTTCGGCCAATGAACACACAGATAACGACCCTACTTATCTACCTAGATCATGTCTCTAAAGTAACATAGAAGCTTAAAATTCTCAATGCAAACCACACTACCCAAACTATGGTTACACAAAGATATAACATTCCAATGAAAGACCCATAAAAAAACACTCAAATATGGAACTAACACATTAGGAAAAAAATAAGCTAGATTCTAGTCTAGGGAGATTTAATTAGACCACTACCCTAAATGATGTCTAAACATCCAACTAACACACAAGGTGAATAACTTGGGTGGAACATAAGTAGAAGGAAAACTTGGTGAGAAAATGTAAATGGAGAAGCTACAGGTCTAACACAACTAAGTACAAACAAGAAGAAGATATGCAAAGTTATAACAATGCAAGAGATAAACTAAAACCAATACAACAATAAGAAGTTAATCTAGACATAAGTAAATCAGTGTTCTACTTGGAAGGCTCTACCTTAGCCTAATATTCCAAAATATCGTATAATCTAGAATAGCACTGACCTCCCTCTTATTTCCTGGTTTGATCTCCTCTCTCTTAAAATTCTCTTCCAAACTCATCCCATTCTCATTCAAATAGCCAAGACACAACTTTCTTGCATGGCTAAGATAATGCATGGAACATTTCAAGAATACGTTCATTAATTTTCCACCTTTACTCTCTTAAAAGTAATGCACCACCAAAGCATGGTAATTTATAAATATGAAGGCTTACCAAGCTTAATGAGCCTTATTAATTTACTTAAATAATTAATTGTAACCTTTATTAATATCAATGGGTAATATTAATTATTAACATTCTCAACTATTAATAATGCTAAGTGTATTAATACTCAAATTAATTGGGTCCATGCTTTAAACAAAACTAAAGCTTAATCAAACTCATAAAAAATTATGTTGCTTTATCCTTGATTAGGAACTTTTCAAAATAACCATATGTTATCCCCTGCCTACTAAGGAAAATTCAATTGATAATAGCAAGCTCATGGCTCAATGATGTATTCAAACAACAAGAAAATGTAGATGCAACTACATGAAGGGTTTACTTTAACCTTGAGCTATTGATGAATAGGTCATCAACCGTAATTTCCCTAAATTTTCTCTCAACTAAGGTGGCTGCCCCTTTTCAATCCACTAGTGAGAGTACATGTTCCTACAACCACAAACACGTCAGTAGTATGTAGCTACTTCTTTTATTAACATGATAAAGATAAGATTATACATTAAATTTCCTTGCAACAATACAAAATTTAATGTCAAGAGTAAGTCCTGCGAAGGAGGGGTGTTACATAAGGAATCTAAATGAGAAGGATCTTGCTAGCAAAATATCATTAAATGCATAAAAGAAAAATTATGTGAATGAACCTCCCACATGATCCACATATTAAAAACAAGGTGAAAATTCAAGAAGGTTACATCTATTATCATTGTGATACTTAGCTAGCATAGTTATCTACTTAGCTATATAAGTTGATGTGGTACCAAGATAAAATTCAAATCTAAGTATAATTCTCTTGATGAATAGCAAAGTAACCATGCACACCTCTAAAGCTATGAGATGCTATGCAAATGCCCATGATACAAAAGAATAATTTCCATGCAATTTCATGAATAAGATGACACAGAGTAATGAAAGGTTTTGTATTCTAAGTGCCTAGAATATTTATCTAAGGTAGTTTTCTTGGGTCTAAAACAACTCTTAACTATGACAGACTATGCTTAGGGAACTACCAGTTTTGCTAGGGGTAGAATCCTTTAGGTAAGTCTATTCACTTTTAATTCTTATTTCCTTTTCATATTTCCATCCTATTTCCACACCTTGTCTTCCTAAATATCTCTTCACCACCTTTGACTATTCCATTTCCCAATTTCCCTCCCTTTATTGCTTCTTGTAGCCCCTATCTCTCCAATTTTTCTTAGCTTATATTCTAGCTCCTTTTCCTCCTTGTTACTCTTTACCTAATAAATACGGCTATCTAGATTCTATAGTTCTATGACCAGAAATCCATTGGACATGTCAATAATGTATGTCAAGATGATGACCACATTGTAAGCCCTTGCAAATTAGGCTAACCTTTCATACTGCCAAAATTGTTCTAAGGTAGTTAACTTAGATATCTGTCTAAGCAACATAAGTAAGGAAATCAAAGATTCAAATAGAAGAAAATCAAGTAATGGTTTTTATATTTTTAAGCTATAAACTTAAAGGAAAAACAACCACATGTATTAAAATAAGCATGCAATGTGATAATGGCTAACTAATATGAATGAAAATATGATAGAAAAATTGATAGAAAAATTGATATAATGCTCAAGAAATGCTCATTTATGAAATCTCATGAAATTATACAATGATATTCAATGGAGGTAACTACCTCTCCATATTTACAAAAATGGATCTACATTATGTCTACTACTATTCTACCTATGCACTCCAAAATACTCTCACTTATATATTCTATAAATGCCTATTTATAATGAGATGCAACTCTTTACCTTCAATATTCCTATGACACCTCACTATTCTATTCTAAGGACTTATGTACATGTGGACTACATTCACATTTACATCATTGCATATTCTAACACTTATGTATTTATTACATTGCTTTAATAAAGTACTTAAGTCCTAATAAACTCTTAATATAAATATGTACCCATGATGGTACATTAGTAAAGTACCAAATAATGTAATATATTCCAACACTCCCTATATTACATTATTTGGTTTTTGAAGACTTTAGTCTTCAATAAGAATCTTGATTCTGGTTCTAGATTTTGTATCCTCCTTCTTTGATATTTGAGTTATTTTCAAACAAATAGTTAGTATCTTGATGATATGTTATTCTTTTTGAAAGAGCTTTAAATGCATGATCATCTATAGATTCTTCTAGTTCTTCTATTTCTTGAATCCTTTGAGCTAAGTGTCATTTTTTATTCCCTCCATGATATTCTAATTGAGTGTATTGATTTTGAGAAGTATATGGATTCTAAAACTATTTATTTGGTGGTTGATACTACCTTGGTTGTAATACCTGATTTTGTTGGTCTCCATAAATTTTTTATTTCCTTGATATCGATTTCTAGGATTGAATCTGATGTAGTTAGTGTTATGTCCTTACTTCCTGTATACATGATAATATCGATTATTTCAAGGTCTTTTTCCTTTTGAGGATGATGCAATATTTCCTTATGGATTGTCCTTTGAGACCGATGCATTGTTAGTCATTTCATTTTTAACTATATTTTCCACCTTATATTCTTCAAGAATATTGACTAACTCATCAAAGGAAGTATCTTTACTTTAGACTTGTAAATATGTAACTAGATGCTTGTAGCTATCAGGAAGTGCTCTCATGGTTACTTGAGCAAGAAACTTATCTTTTACCTCTTCTCCTAAGGTTAATAATTTACCTTTAATATCTTCTACCTTTCTTAGAAATAGTTCTACACTTTCTCCATTGTTCATTTTCAAGGAATGTAATTGATTTTGAATATTTGAGATAGTAGCTTTAACTTTCATTTCAGATATTTTCTCTAAGGTTTTCCAAGCTTCTATAGATGTTCCTAATAAGGTAATATAAATTTGTATTTCATCTATAATGGCAAATATTATTATCATAAATGATTTTGCTTCACTTTCTTCAAACTTCTAAATCTTTGTATCATCTAAATTATATTTATTAGTTTTTCCTTTGATAATTTCCTAAATCTTTTCAAATATTAATATTACCCTTACTTTGTTTTTCCATGAGAATTAGTTTGGACCTTTAAGAATTTGAGATTCTATAAGGATAAATTTATTTGCTGTCATGATGATCCTTGTATGTTTCCTTGTAACTCCCTAGTTTAGAGAAGTTAACTATCTTGATAAACCCTTTTCAAGACTTAGGTTTTGTAAGACTTCTTATGTCTCCCTATTGATAAGCTATAAGCTTGATAAAGTGCTTAATAGTTGTTAGTTCACCATTTTAATGATAATAATCAACTCTTATTTTACCTTATCACTCCTATTGAACTATGCACTTTGAAATTTAAAGAATTTATTTTGTAGTAGGATGAGTATGAGGAAAATATCGACAATATTTACCAATCCTTTAATCAATGCTATGAAAAAGGTTTCTACCTTTATTTTATTGTAATTTGGTGTAGAATCTCTTATATCTCCCTAGTTAAAATTTAGAAAGACTAAATATTTGTAAATTAGATTTCACTAACCTTGTCTCCTTGTTTATGGTTTGCAATGTTTGAATTAATAATAATAAATATTTTAATGCTTTAAATTTCTACTTATTTATCAAGATAGTCAAAATGCTTTTTGGATATTAACACCTTATTACTCCTACCATTCACTATCTCTAGAGTATAAATTTTAGTTGATTTTAACCTTAATAAAATTGCAATATAACTCTTACCTTTAATTCAAACTTGCAAGCTCTCTGTAATCAACTTGGTCTTCTACGATTTAGTGATAGTTGATTCCTTGTCAACTTTGAGGTGCTACATAAATATTTCACTCTCTTTCTTCACCGATTTGCGTGCTTCCTCCAACATCTATATTCTGACTTGCACACTTCTAATCACCTTGGTGAATGTGCTCTCCTTCAACATTGATATTCTGACCTTCGTACTTCTATTCAAGTGGCAAATATGCTCCTCTTAAATTTTGTTTATCTTGGTCTGTGAGCTTCTATCTCACTTGGTGGACGTGCTCTTCTACAATATTGAATTGTTTATTCTATGAAATTTTCTCCCCTGTTCGGCATTCTTCTCTTCAATGTAATTGTGTTGGCCTATGTACTTCTATTTTATTGATGATCTACTTAGATATTCCTCTTTGATATCTTCATTGCTTTACCTCTTAAATTCTCTTTACATTTTCTCAACTTCACCTCTAATTGATGTCGAATTTATGAGCACTATACAAGCACTTATTTTTTAGGGTGTCTCTCTATATTGAAACATAGTATGCTATGGATGGTGCCAAGTGGCACTAGAATTGTCTAGACTCTTCAAAAATGCTTCCACTCCACCTTATTCCAATTCCAAATGACAAGTGGTGTTAGGTAAGTTAATATATTCCTTCAACATCTCTAACCTACGATTAATGCCTCTTTAGGAGCATTATATAAATGATGTCTAAGAATTCTTCTTTTCTCGAGTTATCCTTGATGTCATGGTGATTGCATGAAACACCTTCTTCCATGTGGTGCAAGTATTTCACCACTTTTTGCCTAACTATCTTAGGTTATTCAAATTCTTAATTTATGTTCGTATTGCTCTACTTTCGATGCTTCTTTGATAGGAAAATGATGGTTATTATCCAATGCTTCTAAGGAAAAAGTAGTTATTCTTCCAATGTTGTAATTGAGTGCTAAGAAAGGTTATGAGGTGGCTTCAAGTGATTAGTATCATTATTTGAAACTGATTTACCCTTGCTATTTTTGTTGCATGATGGTTCATTGTATCTCCTCCTTAGGGTTGTTGAGTTTGCCTTGCAACCTGTGATGTCTTCCATGCTAGATATCTAAGCCAAATGAGGATGTTTTTGTTGAACAAGGTACAACAAGAGTATTGTCATTGTTGTCAACACAGACAGCAATTGATGCAGTTGAAGCAATGGACAAGAATTCTGAAGTCAGTCAGATCAAGTACAGTAAATTTGCAAGAAAACAGAAGTCACCAAGATTCAAAAAATTGCAGAAAAGACCAAGTAAGAAAACTGTCGCGATATCGCGACAAGTTTTTTGTCGCGATATCGCGACAGGTTGAGAGGTCCGTTGGCAGAAAGAAAAATTGTCGCGATTTCGCGACATAACCGAGGAGAGAGAAAATTCACGCCAAAAGGTCACGATTTCGTGACATAACCGAGGAGAGAGAAAATGCACGCCAAATGGTCGCGATTTCGCGACATGTCCGAGGAGAGAGAAGATGCAAGCAAATTTGTCACGATTTCGCGACATGTGGGCAGAGAAGGAAGCAAGGTGAAAAGATGTCACGATTTCGCGACATGTTGGAGGAAAATGCACTAAGTCAAGGAGTTGTAGCGATTTCGCTACAAGTTTGAAAGTCAAGGCGAAAGAGTGCAGCGATTTCGCTGCATGTTGAAATGAAGGGCAAAGAAGGTGTAGCGATTTTGCTACAAGTGAAAAAGCACAAACAAGAAGGTGTAGCGATTTCGCTGCATGACAAAATGCATGGAAACAAAGGTGTAGCGATTTCGCTACCATTCAAAGTTGCAAAAATTAAAGATGTAACAAGTCAAAAGCACAAGGCACAAAGTTGTAGCGATTTCGCTACTGCATGAAGCAAAGAGTGTACGGAAGCCCAAAGTGTCACGATTTCATGACATGTTCCATTTTTGCTGTTGCTGGCAAAGGAGAGTGTACGAAAGCCAGAAGCGTCGTGATTTCATGACAAGAAGGATGATGACGTCAGCAAAAGCCGAAAGCATCACGATTTCATGACAAGAATGATGATGACATCAGCAAAGTCAGAAAGTGTCACGATTTCATGACAGGGTGCAAGGAAAGCTGCTGGAAGCCGAAAGTGTCATGATTTCACGACAACATATAGGATGACGTCAGCAAAAGTTCTAAGTGTCACGATATCGCGACATGAACAGAGGGAAAGCTTTCAAAGCCAAAATGGTCGTGATTTCGTGACAGCAAGGGCATGAAGTGTACGGCTTCAAAAAGTGTCACGATATCGCGATAGGTAACAGTCTGGCAGGTAAAACCCGTAGGAGCATGCAAGGTGACACGTGTCAGAAAAAGCATACAGAAAGTCATGCAGCCTGTTACGTAAAAAGTAACTGATGTCAGATCGACGAGTTACACGTTGACAGGTGTCGGACATGCATGGGAACAAATGTATATTCTTGATTGAAAAAGCATTCGATGCATCACATATGCAGTTTCGAAAAAGCATTCAAAAAGCCGTATTTGAAGAAATTGAAAAGCCGTATTTGAAGAAATTGAACAACCGAATATGAAGGATCAGAAAAGCTTTCAAAAAGATGTATTTGTAGCATTTAAAACAACCGTATTGCAAGGAATCGAACCGCCGTATTGCAGGGTTTCGAACAGTCAAAGTGCATGGAATCAAACAGCCGTATTGCATGGATTCAACAGCCGTATTGCAGGGTTTCGAACAGTCGAAGTGCATGGAATCGAACAGCCGTATTGCATGGATTCAACAGCCGTATTGCAGGGTTTCGAACAGTCAAAGTGCATGGAATCGAACAGTCGTATTGCATGGATTCGAACAGTCAGAGTATGTGATTCGACTGCATGCAGGATTGATAGGTTATAAAATAATAGTCGTACAAAGAAGATGTTGCTGCTGTTAGAGAGAAATTGCTATAAAAGGAGGGTTAGAAAAGAGTCAAGAGAAAAATTAGCAGAGCCGTGAGAGTGTGCAGAGTTGGGTTAATTGCAGACCAGTCAGGGTCGTGCATGAAGTGAAGACATTTTTATGTCATTCTAAATTGATCAGAATTGTAGTCCAAGTTGGTGCTTGGTACTAGGGGTTGGTGCTCCATCTGTTGCAGCAGAAAATTACAGGGGTTGGTGCTCCTTCCAGTAAATGCTGGTAAAGAATTTGTAAAATTGGTATTTTGCAAAGACTGGATTTGGATTGAAGTCCAAGCAGTCAATTTTGAGGAGTAGCCAAATTGGTGAACCTCATTATATTGTGTGTTGTGGTGTGCTCTCATGTTCAATTTGCTTTTCTGGTTTTAAAGTTCTCTGTGCTTCAGTTTTTGAATGCTGTTGTTTTGAATTTTAAAATAACTACACTGATTCACCCCCCCTCTCAGTGTCATTGTGTGAATATCAATTGGTATCAGAGCAAGGTGCCTTGTTCAAGCTTAATCAGCTAAGGAGATCTTGGAAGAAACAATGGCAGGCGGTGAAGGATTCTCATCCAACAAAGCTCCCTTATTTGATGGAACAAATTACACTTTCTAGAAACTCAGGATGCAAACATATCTGAGTGCATTGGGATATGATATTTGGGATTATCCGTAGATAGTGGATACACAGCACCCACTACCCCTCCAACGAGATCATCGCTGAGAAGAAAAAATTTGAGAACAACTCCAAAGCTAAGAATGCTATAATGTGTGGGCTTGTTGACAAGTGAACCGATAAGAGTCATGAGCTGTAAATCAGCAAAAGACATGTGGGATAAACTGAAGAGCATCCATGAAGGAGACAACAAGATCAAGGAAGCAAAACTGCAAACTCATCGAGCACAGTTCGAAGCACTGCAAATGAATGAAGATGAGAACATAGAGGCTTATATGCTGAGAGTAAACGGAATCATTAATGCAATCAGAGGACTCGGTGAAGAAATTGATGATGCAGTTGTTGTGAAAAAGGTTCTCAGAACACTGCACAAAAGATTTAACTCCAAAGTTTTTGCAATAGAAGAGGCAAAAGATCTGAACAACTTCAGCTTGGATGAGATGCATGGTTCTCTGACAGCATATGAAATGAGAATAGGACAAACCAAGTCTATAGACAGAGAAGCGACTTTTAAAGCACACAAGAATATAAAAGCTAAACATGAATCTGAGGATGAAGAGACTCTGGATGAAACAGAAGCTAATTTTGTTCGAAAACTCACAAAAGGAAAAGGAAAATATAGAGGAAAGCTACCTTTCAAATGCTTCAACTGTGGAGGAGTCGGTCATTTTGCAGCCAAATGTCCAATGCAGGAGAAAACCAAAAATGGTGAAGGCTCACACCAAGAAAAAGGTGACTGGAAGAAGAAACAAAATTTTAGAAAGAACAACTTCAAGAAGAAAAGCTTCATATCCAAGAATGTCAGCACTTCTGAAGAAAGCTCAGATGAGGATTCTGAAGAAGAAAAAGGTGAAGCTCTGTTCATGGCACTTGAAGAGGAAAGAACAGAAGAAAATCAGGAAAGTGATGAAAACTTTAAAGATGAAGCTGAAGTTTATCTGGAAGGAGAATTGGTTGCTGCACTTGAAGAGTTGAGTGTTGAAAGGAAAAAGAACAAAAAGTTTTCAAGAAAACTAGAAGATGCCACTGACATAATAAACAGTTTAAAAATACAGATAGAGGAATTCAAGAAAATGTCTGAAGTTCTTGATGAACAATTAACTGTAAAGACAGTTGAATGCAGCAAGCTAGAGGAAGACATGGTTAAGTTAAGAATACAGTTAGAGGAGATGAATAGAAAATTAAACTATTTTCATAAGTTTGAAGAAAGTACTATAAAGCTGGATAAAATGTTAAATAACCAAAGGCCTTCCGGAATCAAATTTGGTTTAGGCTTCGATGAAGGAGAATCATCAAAGGGTTCAAAGGCCTCGAATGTAGAACCCATAAAGAAAGAAGAAAAGATCAGGGTTGATCTAGAAAAAACAAAACATGCCCAAGAAAGCAATAATGCCAGACTCAAGAAGAGTACTGACAAAGATGGCTTCATAAAAGTCACACATCCAAGAAGGAAAAGATTTATGGCTCCTACTTCAAACTGTCAAAGACCGGCACCCAGGTTTAATCATTCCTTTTTTGGTTACTATTTTAAATGCAATGCTTATGGCCATAAAATTTTAGATTGCAGGCATAA
Organism: Wollemia nobilis; assembly: GCA_028583015.1. NCBI lineage: Eukaryota > Viridiplantae > Streptophyta > Pinopsida > Araucariales > Araucariaceae > Wollemia > Wollemia nobilis. Next base: position 16,994,294 of record JAQPPZ010003361.1, read on the forward strand.
TGTATCTCAAAGGAATTTCACAAGCAGAAATGTTTTTTCTCCTTTAATGAATTATGCAGTTGAATGTTATAATTGTCATAATTTTGGACATATTGCTAGAAACTGTAGAAGCACTTTTGCAGCAAATAGTTATCAGGGTAGAAAATCTCAACCAAGTGAGTTGAAACAAAACAAGAAATTTCTTGAAAAACAAGTACATGCTAATGAGAAGACAAAGGCAAAACAAGTAGCCAAATCTGTCATCAAACCAGAATGGAAAGAAAAGGAATCTTTAATTGTTCAGACTGCCTTTAAAGCTCAGAACAAATCTGCACCTTGGATACTTGACAGTGGTTGTTCCAGTCACATGACAGGTGACAAGCAAAAATTTGAGAATTTGCAGAATTATGAAGGTGGTTCTGTGAAATTTGGAAATAATGATGGAGCAAAGATTGTTGGAAAGGGATCAGTCAAGATCAGTGATGGCAATATAAAATCAAAAGAAGTCTTGTTTGTGATTGGTCTGAAGCATAACTTACCGAGTGTAAGTCAAATCGTGATGAGAGGCCATGATGTAATCTTCAAGAAGGAGGGTCATGAAGTAAGAAAGACAAAAAATGGAAAGTTAATAGCCACTGGATTGAGAACTTCTAGAAATCTGTATACACTTTCAGAGACTTCAGAAGGAGCTTGCTTGGTTGGTCAGGAAGAAGAAAATTGGTTGTGGCACAAGAGACTCGGTCACATAAGCTTTGATAATCTGGTAAAAATTAGCTCAAAAGGGGTAGTAAGAGACATACCAACTATTGGTAAACCTTCAAACAGTATTTGTGAGTCATGCCAAAAGGGAAAACAAACCAGAGCCACTTTCAAAGCAAAAGAATATTTCACAAGCAAGCCATTAGAATTAATTCACACTGATTTATGTGGACCCATGAGAACCGAAAGCATAAATGGACACAAATATTTTATGTTGTGTATAGATGATTACTCCAGAATGACATGGGTATTATTTTTGAAACTTAAATCGAAGCCTTTGAGATGTTTAAAACCTTCAAAAATTTTCTTGAGAATCAATCAGGGAAAAGAATTAAATGCCTAAGATCAGACAGAGGAGGAGAGTTTATTTCAGAAGAATTTGCAGAATACTGTCAAAAATATGGGATAAGAAGACAATTTTCAGCAGCTAGAACACCTCAGCAAAATGGTGTTGTAGAAAGGAAAAATAGGACAGTGCAGGAAATGGCAAGGACAATGCTGGCTGAAAACAAAATAGCTGATAGATTTTGGAAAGAGGCAGTACATACTGCAGTTTACATTCAAAACAGGTGCATGCTAAGACCACATGAAAGCAAAACACCTTATGAACTGTGGTTTGGCAGAAAGGCAACAGCAAGACATTTCAAAGTATTTGGCAGCAAGTGCTATATAAAACGGACTGAAGATAACCTCGGTAAATTTGAAGATAGAGCTGATGAAGGTATCTTTCTTGGTTACTCAACAAAAAGCAAAGCCTACACATGTTATAACAAGAGGCTAAAGAAAATTGTTGAGAGTGCTGATGTGAAAGTTGATGAAGGTAGAGAACAAGAAACTACTTATCAAGAAAACTACCCTATGTATGAAGAAGTCATTGAAGGTGATGATGAAAAGGAAACAGATAAGAATCAGAAAATTGATCCAGATGGTGTAAAAACTGAATCTGAAGAAGAAGAAAACAGGAAATTTAAAACAGGCAACTGGCAAAAAAATCATCCAAGTGAACAGATTATTGGGGATCCCACAGATGGTATTCAGACAAGAAGAGCAGCAGTGCGGAACTATTCTCTGTTATCTAGCATTGAACCTAAAAATGTTGCTGAAGCAAGCAATGATGAAAGTTGGTTGAAGGCAATTAATGAAGAACTAGATCAGATTGAGAAAAACAATACCTGGGAATTAGTACCTAGACCAACAAATAAAAACATAATTGGCACTAAATGGGTTTTTCAAAATAAATTAAATGAAGATGGAAAGGTTGTCAGAAATAAGGCAAGATTGGTCTGTAAAGGCTATGCTCAGGTTGAAGGCATTGATTTTGAGGAAACTTTTGCACCGGTAGCCAGACTAGAGGCAATCAGAATGTTTCTGGCATTAGCAGTTCATAAAAACTTCAAAGTATATCAAATGGATGTAAAATCATCATTTTTGAATGGAAAAGCTGGAAGAAGAGGTTTACATTGAACAGCCAGATGGCTTTCAACTTGGTGAAAACCCAGATTTTGTTTGCAGGTTAAAGAAAGCATTATATGGTTTGAAACAGGCACCCAGAGCATGGTATGCAAGGCTGGATAATTATCTAATTAAACAAGGGTTCAAGAAAGGTTTGGTGGACAGCAACTTATATGTCAAAACAGAGAAGGGCCATCTTATTGTTCTTGTTGTTTATGTAGATGATATAATATTTGGCAGCAGCATGGATGAATACTGCAAAGACATATCAACTAAAATGAAGAAAGAATTTGAGATGTCTATGATTGGTGAACTTTCTTATTTTCTAGGACTGCAGGTCAATCAAAATGAAAAAGGCATTTTTATTTCTCAAGTTAAATATGTAAAAGAAATGCTGAAAAAGTTCACAATGGAAGACAGTAAACCGGTTAGCACTCCCATGACAACAGGCTGCAAGTTGAGCAAGGATGATAAATCCCCAGATGTAGATCAAACTATGTACAGGTCTATGATTGGAAGCCTATTGTATTTAATAGCCACTAGACCAGATATATTACAAGCGGTATGCATGGTTGCAAGATTTCAGGCCAGTCCCAAAGAAACTCATGTAACAGTTGTAAAGAGGATCTTCAGATATCTCAAGGGCACTATGGATTATGGGTTGTGGTACCCAAAAGGTAAATATTTCACTTTGATTGCATATTCTGATGTTGATTGGGTAGGATGTATTGATGACAGAAAGAGCACAAGTGGAGGGGCATTTTATCTTGGAGACAGGCTGGTAGCATGGCACAACAAGAAACAAGAATCGAGTATCTCTATCCACCTGCAGAGGCAGAATACATTGCAGCAACAACATGTTGTACTCAGATATTATGGATGAGACAAACGTTGAAAGATCTTGGTATTCATTTCAAAGAGCCAATTTCAATTAAATGTGATAACACTAGTGCTATCAACATATCCAAGAATCCAGTAATGCATTCAAGAACCAAACATATTGCAATCCGATATCATTTCTTGAAGGATAAAGTTGCGAGAAGGAGAGGTAAAATTGGACTTTGTTCCAACTACAGAGCAAGTAGTTGATATATTCACAAAACCATTGCCCAAGGATGTTTTTGAGTATCTTCGAAATAAGTTGGGAGTGGTCACAATTCCCAAGAACTGACTATCTTTTGGGATCACATTCTCAAGGGGTGCATTTATGCCTATACTTATAGTTTTGCTTATACTTATGATTTTTGCTAACTATAACAACATTTGTCTGAGAATGGTGTGCAGAGACTCAGGGGGAGTCTGCAAGCACCCTTTGGTATTATTGTCAAAGGGGGAGAAGAATTACAGGGAAAGTGCATGAGTGTTGCCAACAATTCCAAAGGGGGAGATTGTTGAACAAGGTACAACAAGAGTATTGTCATTGTTGTCAACACGAGACAGCAATTGATGCGATTGAAGCAATGGACAAGAATTCTGAAGTCGATCAGATCAAGTACAGTAAATTTGCAGGAAAACAGAAGTCACCAAGATTCAGAAAATTGCAGAAAAGACCAAGTAAGAAAACTGTCACGATATCGCGACAATTTTTCTGTCGCGATATCGTGACAGGTTGAGAGGTCCGTTAGCAGAAAGAAAAATTGTCGCGATTTCGCGACATAACCGAGGAGAGAGAAAATTCACGCCAAATGGTCGCGATTTCGCGACATAACCGAGGAGAGAGAAAATGCACGCCAAATGGTCACGATTTCGCGACATGTCCGAGGAGAGAGAAGATGCAAGCAAATTTGTCACGATTTCGCGACATGTGGGCAGAGAAGGAAGCAAGGTGAAAAGATGTCACGATTTCGTGACATGTTGGAGGAAAATGCACTAAGTCAAGGAGTTGTAGCGATTTCGCTACAAGTTTGAAAGTCAAGGCGAAAGAGTGCAGCGATTTCGCTGCATGTTGAAATGAAGGGCAAAGAAGGTGTAGCGATTTCGCTACAAGTGAAAAAGCACAAACAAGAAGGTGTAGCGATTTCGTTGCATGACAAAATGCATGGAAACAAAGGTGTAGCGATTTCGCTACCATTCAAAGTTGCAAAAATTAAAGATGTAACAAGTCAAAAGCACAAGGCACAAAGTTGTAGCGATTTCGCTACTGCATGAAGCAAAGAGTGTACGGAAGCCCAAAGTGTCACGATTTCGTGACATGTTCCATTTTCGCTGTTGCTGGCAAAGGAGAGTGTACGAAAGCCAGAAGCGTCATGATTTCGCGACAAGAAGGATGATGACGTCAGCAAAAGCCGAAAGCGTCGCGATTTCATGACAAGAATGATGATGACGTCAGCAAAGTCAGAAAGTGTCACGATTTCACGACAGGGTGCAAGGAAAGCTGCTGGAATCCGGAAGTGTCACGATTTTGTGACAACATACAGGATGACGTCAGCAAAAGTTCTAAGTGTCGCGATATCATGACATGAACAGAGGGAAAGCTTTCAAAGCCAAAATGGTCACGATTTCGCGACAACAAGGGCATGAAGTGTATGACTTCAAAAAGTGTCGCGATATCGCGACAAGTAACAGTCTAGCAGGTAAAACCCGTAGGAGCATGCAAGGTGACACGTGTCGAAAAAAGCATACAGAAAGTCATGCAGCCTGTTACGTAAAAAGTAACTGATGTCAGATCGACGATTACACGTTGACAGGTGTCGGACATGCATGGGAACAGATGTATATTCTTGATTGAAAAAGCATTCGATGCATCACATATGCAGTTTCGAAAAAGCATTCGAAAAGCCGTATTTGAAGAAATTGAAAAGCCGTATTTGAAGAAATTGAACAGCCGAATATGAAGGATCAGAAAAGCTTTCAAAAAGATGTATTTGCAGCATTTAAAACAACCGTATTGCAAGGAATCGAACCGTCGTATTACAGGGTTTCAAATAGTCGAAGTGCATGGAATCAAACAGCCGTATTGCATGGATTCAACAGCCGTATTGCAGGGTTTCGAATAGTCAAAGTGCATGGAATCGAACAGCCGTATTGCATGGATTCAACAGCCGTATTGCAGGGTTTCGAACAGTCGAAGTGCATGGAATCGAACAGCTGTATTGCATGGATTCGAACAGTCAGAGTATGTGATTCGACTGCATGCAGGATTGATAGGTTATAAAAGAATAGTCGTACAAAGAAGATGTTGCTGCTGTTAGAGAGAAATTGTTGTAAAAGGAGGGTTAGAAAAGAGTCAAGAGAAAAATTAGCAGAGCCGTGAGAGTGTGCAGAGTTGGGTTAATTACAGACCAGTCAGGGTCGTGCATGAAGTGAAGACATTTTTATGTCATTCTAAATTGATCAAAATTGCAGTCCAAGTTGGTGCTTGGTACTAGGGGTTGGTGCTCCATCTGTTGCAGCAGAAAATTATAGGGGTTGGTGCTCCTTCCAGTAAATGCTGGTAAAGAATTTGTAAAATTGGTATTTTGCAAAGACTGGATTTGGATTGAAGTCCAAGCAGTCAATTTTGAGGAGTAGCCAAATTGGTGAACCTCATTATATTGTGTGTTGTGGTGTGCTCTCATGTTCAATTTGCTTTTCTGGTTTTAAAGTTCTTTGTGCTTTAGTTTTTGAATGCTGTTGTTTTGAATTTTAAAATAACTACACTGATTCACCCCCCTCTCAGTGTCATTGTGTGAATATCAGTTTTCTTTGTGCAAGTTGATTCTATAACATGGTAAATATGGAGACTAAGTTTTAGTGCCAACAATGCTTCCTTTGCTATGTCAATGTTGTTACATGGGCATATTAGAAACCAAATTCCAATGAAGCTCTCATATTTGATGATTCACCTCATGAACACATTGCTTGGATAGGATTTACTATAGTTCTATATTGCCTTCACTAAAGGCTTCTAGATTTATTCAACTTGATGTACTTAGTATAGATGTACCTTCTACCTATTTCTTTAATCTAACTTCTTTATATTTGCATGGATTATAATCTGCAGGCTAATGTTATCCAAAATATCTCCTATTTCACCTTGGAGATACTTCACTTTAGAGCTCTATTGAATGGCTCTAGTGAGGTGCTTGCAAATGTAATAATAGGATGATGTAGATGTTTTCTCCCCTATGACCTTAAAAAACTTCTCTTAGCTTCTTGAAATGCTAAGATAAAACCAAAGTCAATTTTGCCTTCAAACCTTCAAAAATACTTCTCTTACTTGGTTACTTTTTCACTAAAAATCCAATATATTTTTTTTGCACTACAGAATATGAAAAAATTTAGTCTTATCTTGCTTATAATAGTCAACATAATTTTGATAATTTTTTTCTCTCAAACTATATCTAACTTCTATTCTTATGTGTAGATTGATCCTTGAAGATTATAACTTCTGCACCACCTTGAAGACTTCAAATAGAAACCTATTTATGCAAATTTTAAATCTTGAAATTGGTGCTCACTAAACTTAATAAGGAACCAAATATAAAGTTTCAGCTTTTTAACCTTTTGCACCTTGTTTTGCATACATTTTCTGCCTCTATAGATGATGATAATGATGGTAATTTGAATCACCTAAATACTTTATTTTTATTGATGATATTGCAACTCTTCTAGGCTATTCAAAAACATCTCTTTTAGTCACCTATTTGCAGTTTTAACTCTCAACTAATTTACTTCTTGAAACTATGATTTTGTGGATTTTATTCTTCTTCAAAATGCAGTTCTAAAATTTAAACCTTAGTAGATACTAATGCTACCCAAATTGCTTCTTTATCATTGTAATAAAATATGAAAATTTTAGTTTATAAAGCAGTAAAAACCTTCACTAAAATGTTGCCCATGAATCTCAAAATTTTTATAGGAAACTCCTTCAAATCACAGTTGATATATTCCTCAAGAACCCTTCAATGACAATCCTAAAATTTCTCAGATTTGGTGGTTTTTCTATCTCATTTTTCTTTGTCGAATTTTGACTTTAAACTAGATCTTCTTCTCAAGAATATAAAAGTTTTGAGATCCTCTCCAAACTACTCCAAAATTAACAAAATTATTACCATATATTTCTCCCTTGGGCTTGTTTCCAGATGGTGAAAATTGTCCCAATTTCTTTACTATTAGGAGCTTATCCTTGGTAGTCAATTTCTCCAATGAGTTCTTGTAGGAACTCTTTCAATGAGGCTCTCCAACTCTTCTCCTTGTTTCTCCTTGAGACCTCTCTAAGGTCTTAAATATTGAATATTCAAAAATACTTCAATGAGACCTTTCTTGATCTCTTCAATCTTCATCTAAGGAAATTTCTTAGTGATATATCCTTTTTGGATCTCCTAAATTCGCTACTTCTAAAATATGCAATAGGACTTTTGTTAGTCCTTCTCAATGCTCAACATTCCAACTATGGAAATTCTTGGAAAAGGTCCTTCTATGGACCTCTTCTTAAATGTGAAATTTTCAATGTTTAATGGAGATTTCCAATCTCCAATATTCACCAAGACTCCTATCCTAGAATCTCTTCTTCCTCAATGGGGTATTCTTTCTAGGAACTCCTTCCTATATTTGCAATATCCAATGTGGCATCCTTGGCCACTAGATATCTTCTTAATATCCAACTTGGAGTCTTCAATCTACAATTTATTGCTTCAAGTGTTGGAATGATTCCAAAGAAGATATTCTTCTTAGATCTTGTAGGAATCTTCCTAAATTTCTTTGAATATACTTTCTTCTAAAAAAAGTATTAGGTAATGATTAAATAAGTTTCTATAAATCTATAGAAAATAATATTCACTAGTTAGATTGCCAATCTAGTGGAAATAATGCTAAGTTCTAGTCTTTACAAGTTCTTTTACAACTCTGTAGAAAAAATCTATCCAAATATAATTTCAAAAACCTGAAAAGGAGTATAACAATATCCTCTCAATATCTCTTGTGGCTCTCCCTATTTCCTATTGATATACCTGGTGCTCTGATACCGTTGCGAGATTTTGAAGGTATACAATTAAAGGAAACATAACTACAAGTATGAAAATAATTATACAATGTTATAACTATGATAATGGGAAACTAATATGCATGAAAATAAGATAGAAAACTTGATACAATGATCAAGAAACACTCATAAATGAAATATCACAAAAATATACAATGTTATTCAATGGAGATAACTACCTTTCAATATTTGTAAAAATGGATCTATATTATGTCTACCACTATTCTACCTATGCACTACAAAATCCTCTCACTTTTCTATTATATGGGCCTATTTATAATGATATGTAACTCTTTGCCTTCAATATTCCTATGACACCTCATTATTCTATTCTAAGCACTTATGTACATGTGGACTACATGTACATTTACATAATTGCACATTCTAACACTTTTGCATTTATTACATTGGTTTAAATAAAGTACTTAAGTCCTAATAAACTCCTAATCTAAATTTATACCCATGATGGTACATTAGTAAAGTACCAAATAATGTAATATATTCCAAAAATGTTCCAATATGGTCAAAGTGCTTCAGTAGATCTATAATCACAAAATGGTAAAGAATAATACATTTTACCAAAAGAAAATTGATTAAGTTCAAAGGGCTTCACCAATGTGTAGAATCAAAATAGGTCAATTTTAGAATTACATGATGACATCAGATTGAGTTTTGGAAAAACCTAGAAGTAAGGAATCCAAAGCGATGTGATTCTAATATTATGTAAACCTAGAATGGAACAAAATCAGGTCTTCCAAGCACCTGCTAGAAAGCCACAAAAATATAAAGTCCAAAAGCTAAAATATAACAAAGCAATATTTTACAAGTGCTTGCATCAACATGGGCCTTATGAAAGGTAAAAAATGCACAAAATAACACAATCATATTTCTTAAGTAAACCATATGATGCATAAAACTAGAGGAGAAAAGTGATATCCAAATTGACACACATTTAGACCTTGCCAAGAAATTATATTGATCAAACTTCACAAAGTATGAATTTGATGCTAAGGGCTTCCAAGGTAGCCAAGATAACCTAACATTGCTATAAATCCTAGCATTGAGTTAATCATGTTTGAGAACATCCCTTTCACTCAACTCACCCCTATCAAAGGATGCAATCATTTGAATACTTGCCAACTATCTAAACTAAGGTTAGTTGGAGATGAGAGTGATAGGTCATTGTAGTGGCTAAGCAAATTGTAAATGGTAATAGTTGGAGAAAAAAAACTATTGAAGGTATGTTAGATAAAAATCAAGATGAAGAAATTCGAACCTACCATGTTAGAACAATAGTGTGGGGCATGAAAATGATATCCTTTCCTAAGAGCACATTGTCAAGTTGTCTCTATCAAACCTATAATCGATTCTCTTTAAATATTGCATCATAATATTCATGTAGAGCCTATAAATAGCTAAAATCATCTCATAATGAGGGGTAAAATATGTAGCACTTGAATATATATTATGTAATAATTGCTACCAATTAATGAAAAGTGATAGTTGTTTGGCCTCCATTACAATTGCATGTTTAGGTTCTTATAAGTGAATGTTATGATTTAATTCATTTTTTTTGCACTCCTTAGTGATATATCCTTCTTGGATCTCCTAAATCCGCTGCTACTAAAATATGCAATAGGACTTTTGTTAGTCCTTCTCAATGCTCAATCTTCCAACTATGGAAATTCTTGAAAAAGGTCCTTCTATGGACCTCTTCTTAAATGTTAAGTTTTCAATGTTTAATGGAGATTTCCAATCTCCAATATTCACCAAGACTCCTATCCTAGAATCTCTTCTTCCTCAATGGGGTATTCTTTCGAGGAACTCCTTCCTATATTTGCAATATCCAATGTGGCATCCTTGGCCACTAGATATCTTCTTAATATCCAACTTGGAGTCTTCAATCTACAATTTATTGCTTCAAGTGTTGGAATGATTCCAAAGAAGATATTCTTCTTAGATCTTGTAGGAATATTCCTAAATTTCTTTGAATATACTTTCTTCTAAAAAAAGTATTAGGTAATGATAAAATAAGTTTCTATAAATCTATAGAAAATAATATTCACTAGTTAGATTGCTAATCTAGTGGAAATAATGCTAAGTTCTAGTCTTTACAAGTTCTTTTACAACTCTGTAGAAAAAATCTATCCAAATATAATTTCAAAAACCTGAAAAGGAGTATAACAATATCCTCTCAATATCTCTTGTGGCTCTCCCTATTTCCTATTGATATACCTGGTGCTCTGATACCGTTGCGAGATTTTGAAGGTATACAATTAAAGGAAACATAACTACAAGTATGAAAATAATTATACAATGTTATAACTATGATAATGGGAAACTAATATGCATGAAAATAAGATAGAAAACTTGATACAATGATCAAGAAACACTCATAAATGAAATATCACAAAAATATACAATGTTATTCAATGGAGATAACTACCTTTCAATATTTGTAAAAATGGATCTATATTATGTCTACCACTATTCTACCTATGCACTACAAAATCCTCTCACTTTTCTATTATATGGGCCTATTTATAATGATATGTAACTCTTTGCCTTCAATATTCCTATGACACCTCACTATTCTATTCTAAGCACTTATGTACATGTGGACTACATGTACATTTACATAATTGCACATTCTAACACTTTTGCATTTATTACATTGGTTTAAATAAAGTACTTAAGTCCTAATAAAATCCTAATCTAAATTTATACCCATGATGGTACATTAGTAAAGTACCAAATAATGTAATATATTCCAAAAATGTTCCAATATGGTCAAAGTGCTTCAGTAGATCTATAATCACAAAATGGTAAAGAATAATACATTTTACCAAAAGAAAATTGATTAAGTTCAAAGGGCTTCACCAATGTGTAGAATCAAAATAGGTCAATTTTAGAATTACATGATGACATCAGATTGAGTTTTGGAAAAACCTAGAAGTAAGGAATCCAAAGCGATGTGATTCTAATATTATGTAAACCTAGAATGGAACAAAATCAGGTCTTCCAAGCACCTGCTAGAAAGCCACAAAAATATAAAGTCCAAAAGCTAAAATATAACAAAGCAATATTTTACAAGTGCTTGCATCAACATGGGCCTTATGAAAGGTAAAAAATGCACAAAATAACACAATCATATTTCTTAAGTAAACCATATGATGCATAAAACTAGAGGAGAAAAGTGATATCCAAATTGACACACATTTAGACCTTGCCAAGAAATTATATTGATCAAACTTCACAAAGTATGAATTTGATGCTAAGGGCTTCCAAGGTAGCCAAGATAACCTAACATTGCTATAAATCCTAGCATTGAGTTAATCATGTTTGAGAACATCCCTTTCACTCAACTCACCCCTATCAAAGGATGCAATCATTTGAATACTTGCCAACTATCTAAACTAAGGTTAGTTGGAGATGAGAGTGATAGGTCATTGTAGTGGCTAAGCAAATTGTAAATGGTAATAGTTGGAGAAAAAAAACTATTGAAGGTATGTTAGATAAAAATCAAGATGAAGAAATTCGAACCTACCATGTTAGAACAATAGTGTGGGGCATGATAATGATATCCTTTCCTAAGAGCACATTGTCAAGTTGTTTCTATCAAACCTATAATCGATTATCTTTAAATATTGCATCATAATATTCATGTAGAGCTTATAAATAGCTAAAATCATCTCATAATGAGGGGTAAAATATGTAGCACTTGAATATATATTATGTAATAATTGCTACCAATTAATGAAAAGTGATAGTTGTTTGGCCTCCATTACAATTGCATGTTTAGGTTCTTATAAGTGAATGTTATGATTTAATTCATTTTTTTTGCACTCCTTAGTGATATATCCTTCTTGGATCTCCTAAATCCGCTGCTACTAAAATATGCAATAGGACTTTTGTTAGTCCTTCTCAATGCTCAATCTTCCAACTATGGAAATTCTTGAAAAAGGTCCTTCTATGGACCTCTTCTTAAATGTTAAGTTTTCAATGTTTAATGGAGATTTCCAATCTCCAATATTCACCAAGACTCCTATCCTAGAATCTCTTCTTCCTCAATGGGGTATTCTTTCTAAGAACTCCTTCCTATATTTGCAATCTCCAATGTGGCATCCTTGGCCACTAGATATCTTCTTAGTATCCAACTTGGAGTCTTCAATCTACAATTTGTTGCTTCAAGTGTTGGAATGATTCCAAAGAAGATATTCTTCTTAAATCTTGTAGGAATATTCCTAAATTTCTTTGAATATACTTTCTTCTACAAAAAAGTATTAGGTAATGATAAAATAAGTTTCTATAAATCTATAGAAAATAATATTCACTAGTTAGATTGCCAATCTAGTGGAAATAATGCTAAGTTCTAGTCTTTACAAGTTCTTTTACAACTCTGTAGAAAAAATCTATCCAAAGATAATTTCAAAAACCTGAAAAGGAGTATAAAAATATCCTCTTAATCTCTCTTGTGGCTCTTCCTATTTCCTATTGATATACCTAGTGCTCTGATACCGTTGCGAGATTTTGAAGGTATTAAATTAAAGGAAACACAACTACAAGTATGAAAATAATTATACAATGTTATAACTATGATAATGGGTAACTAATATGCATGAAAATAAGATAGAAAACTTGATACAATGCTCAAAAAACACTCATTTATGAAATCTCACAAAAATATACAATGTTATTCAATGGAGATAACTACCTTTCAATATTTGCAAAAATGGATCTATATTATGTCTACCACTATTCTACCTATGCACTACAAAATCATCTCACTTTTCTATTATATGGGCCTATTTATAATTATATGTAACTCTTTTCCTTCAATATTCCTATGACACCTCACTATTCTATTCTAAGGACTTATGTACATGTGGACTACATGCACATTTACATAATTGCACATTCTAACACTTTTGCATTTATTACATTGGTTTAAATAAAGTACTTCAGTCCTAATAAACTCCTAATCTAAATTTGTACCCATGATGGTACATTAGTAAAGTACCAAATAATTTAATATATTCCAACAATGTTCCAAGATGGTCAAAGTGCTTCAGTAGATCTATAATCACAAAATGGTAAAGAATAATACATTTTACCAAAAGAAAATTGATTAAGTTCAAAGGGCTTCACCAATGTGTAGAATCAAAATAGGTCAATTTTAGAATTACATGATGACATCAGATTGAGTTTTGGAAAAACCCAAAAATAAGGAATCCAAAGCGATGTGATTCTAATATTATGTAAACCTAGAATGGAACAAAATCAGGTCTTCCAAGCACCTGCTAGAAAGCCACAAAAATATAAATTCCAAAAGCTAAAATATAACAAAGCAATATTTTGCAAGTGCTTGCATCAACATGGGCCTTATGAAAGGTAAAAAATGCACAAAATAACACAATCATATTTCTTAAGTAAACTATATGATGCATAAAACTAGAGGAGAAAAGTGATATCCAAATTGACACACATTTAGACCTTGCCAAGCAATTATATTGATCAAACTTCACAAAGTATGAATTTGATGCTAAGGGCTTCCAAGGTAGCCAAGATAACCTAACATTGCTATAAATCCTAGCATTGAGTTAATCATGTTTGAGAACATCCCTTTCACTCAACTCACCCCTATCATTTTAAAGAATCAATACCCCTCACTTGAATTAATGATTTGTTATACCACATAAGAGAATCAAGAATATTTTCTAAGATTTATCTTGGATTCAATAATCATAAATTAAAGATAAAGGAAGAACACATTTCTAAGACTAGTTTCAAAATAATGTACAAACATTATGAGTTCATAGTGGTACATTTTGGTCTTATGAATTAATCAAGTACTTTCATAAACTTATTGAGTAGTGTGTTGTAGTATGTATTAGATAAGTCCATGATCATATTTATAGATGACATTTTTCTTTACCTTGGAATGAGAAACACCATTTTGAGCACTATTGTATGATAATGAATAAAAAGAGGTAATACTAACTATAAGAAAAATTGTCCAAGTGGGCATTTTTACAAAGGAAGATATATTATTTGGGATATATTGTACTACTGATGAAATTTTCATGGTTCCAATAAATATCAAGGTCATATTGAAATGAGAAACTTTAAAAATTATGCGTGAAGTATGTAGTTTCATGCGGTTAGTACGATACTATTGATGATTTTTGAAAGCATTTTTTAAACTTTCCAACCTGATTACAACTCTTTAGATAAAGGGAAAACATGTTTGAATAGGAAAAAAATCCAACTCAAACAATTGACAAATTCAAATTTAAAGGTATGGGATCCTAGTGGATAGTTCGTAGTCCCTAAAAATACACTAAGTGAAATATTATCAGCACACATGCAAGAAGGGTGGATAATAGCTTATGAATTCTAAAATACACAAAAATAAAATTATGCTCCATATAATCAGAATTTATATTTATAGCACATGCACTACAAATCTAGAGATACTATTTTATGAAAATTCATTTGAACTAAAAATAAACCATAATAAACTATGGTAAATCTTTTCACAAGTAAATTTAAACGCAATACAACAAAGGTGGCTAGATTTTCTTTGTGAGTATGACTTTGAAATCCGTTATATCAAAGGTAAATAAAATAGAGAGACAAATAAGAGGACATATAACATCTCTTATGAAAATTATATACACCTTCAAGGAACCAATATTAAACTAGTAAATGTATGATGCATATTATAAGGTAGTAAAAGATGCTATATGCTATAGTGGAGAATCACTACATTAAGAAAATCCAACCAAAAAATAAATTTTGACTAGAGCACCATCTAAAGCCAAAGTGAAGGGGTATTAGGCCCCTACAACCTATGAAGTAACTAATTCCAAAATACCATCAAAAGAGCAACCAAGAAAGGGGCTCCACTAAAAACTATTGCTTAATATAAAGCTCACCATGTTGTAAAACTTAGTTGACTAACTAGATCAACAAACATATGAAATACAAGTACTTTTAGTGGAAACTAACGTAAATCGTACCATAAGATGGAATCCTAGAGCCCTTTCGATGGCAACTAAAATGCCTCCATATTTGGCAAGAGTCTACCCCACCCAACTCATACAAGCTCTTTCCTTCCACTAGTAGGAAGGATCACTTGCTTGAATCTCTTCTATGTCTAATTATTTTTATAGTTCCTTGGTGAGGTCACAAGTCATCATCAGTGAGTGGCCCTTGAGGATGGAAAAAAGTTACATGGAGGAATAAAGTGGGGTATTTTGGTATGGATAAATGGGAAAGTGGTAAATAAAACTCCCATCCTCTCAAGATGAGTTTTACACTCAAAGGGTGGAAAAAAGTAGAGCATAATTCCAGCCTGGTCACTTCAGATATGAATTTAATTCTTATTAAACCCCTCACCCCTAATGAAATTAAAGAGGCCCTTTTTTTTATGCACCCTGATAAAATCCCATACCCTGATGGGTTTTACCCCTAGTTCTACCAGACCTTTTAGGACATCATTGGGCCTGACATTTGTAATGCCATCGTTAATCTTCAACAAACTAAATCTATACGCATAAGTATCAACTCCAATTTCATTGAATTGGTTTCCAAAGGGTATTTTTTAAAATCTATGTTAGATTTCAGACCCATTAGTCTCTATAATGTTCTTTACAAAAATCACACTAAATCCATGGCTAAAAGACTCAAGGATATCCATCCTCAGATCATATAACCTTTTCAAGGTAGCTATGTCAAAGGAAGAAATATTATTGATGGTGTTATCATGTTACATGAATTCCTTTATTATGTCAGCCTTAACAAAAAAACTACCATATTTTTTAAAATTGATATGAATAAGGCATTTGATAGAGTTAATAGATATTTCTTGATTGTTGTCCTTCTTAAATTTGGATTTCATAGGGAATGGGTTGATCTTGTTCACAATTGCATCTCTAATCATAGTTATGCATAGTGGCGAATATTCACCAATTGGGCAAAATTTAGGATTTTTAAAATTGAAAAATGGAGAATATGAGGACCCTCGATGTCGGCCAATTCACCTAAATTTTTAGGATCAATTTTTTATTAGGGTCAATTCACCATAATATATATCCAAACATAGGCATATGTGTACTCGTTGGAAATCTCTTTTCAAGCCTAATCTAATGGTGGTGTTTTTATGAAGTTATAAGATGATTTAATAGGTCAAAATTGGCTCCAAAGATGACCTTACATTTTAGGGCTTCAAATACCCCAAATTTTGGTATGAAGATGCTTGATTTGATTTTCTTAGGATTCTCCATGATTCACCTTGATTTTGATTAGGATTCACCATTTTTTTACAAGTACATTTTGAGTCCAACCCCTTATGCATAACCCTGTCTCTAATCCTTGGCTATCAGTCCTAGTAAATGGATCTACAAGGTTTTCTCTAGTAATAGGGGCCTCAAATAGGGAGATCCTCTCTCCTCCATCATTTTTATCATTCTTGATGAATCCTTGGTTAGAGCACTCAAAAATACCTGCTCCAATGATATAATTTTAGGCATTAAAGTTGCATCCAATTTAAGAGCTCTATCTCACCAATATTTCATTGATGATACCATCATTGCTACTCATGCTTCTATGTGGGAAGATAAATCCATTAATAGTATTATTGATACTTATAAGGAGGCTTTAGGTCAGAAAATAAATTATACTAAAATAAAAATATATTTCTTAAACATTCCCCAAGAGAGAAAAGAAAATATTGCATGCATTTTTTAATGTGTTATATCTCAATTTCCTACTCAATATTTGGGCCTTCATCTTTTCACTAGTGCTTTGAAGGAATCCATGTGGAGTAATTTTATTGATAGGGTTAACAAAAAAATTGCAGGTTGGAAAGGTATCCTCCTCTCTTAAGAAGCCAAAGCCACCCTCACAATGGCTTATCTCCAAAGTGTTCCTATTTATTTCATGTTCATATTCAAAGTTCCTAATACTGTCTACATGAAAATTAAACAAATATAGAAGATATTTTTATGGTTAGGTGCTGAGGAGAGGAAAATATTTCATCTGGTCAGTTGGGACAAGGTTCTCCCCAAAAATTCATGGGGGATTAAGGTTCTAAAGAGTTTTTAATATGAACATAGCCTTGTTAACCAATCAAGCATGGAAGGTTTTCATCAACAACAACCTTGAATAGGTATCAATTATCAACAAATAATATAGTCAAAACCATTGTTTCCTAGATGATGATATTTCCATATATGGGTCCACTTTTTGGAAATCAATTATCCAAACCAAATCTCTTATTCAGAAGGGTATAAGGTGCCAACTAGGAACAAAGAGAAAAATTAATTTTTAGACTGAAATTGATGTGTTACAACCTTTCCTGGACACTTTAATTGGTAGAAATGTTGAATATTTTATTAACATTTCATTGGATTCCAAATGTTGGAAACATTTTCATATTCCATGTGCTAATGGTCAAATATATGCTACCTCAAAAGTTCTCAAAACCATCCTAAATGCAATAGTCATCCCCACTGGTAATTTTTTTGACTCTCCTTTTTGGAAAGAAACTTATTCTGGGTTGTTCACTATTAAATTTTCTCATTATATGACTATTGATTATCGAGTGGTCCATATCCCTTATTATTGAGTATGGACTAAATACATCATCCTAAAAGGTGCTCATTTTAGCTGGTTGGCCATTCAAAATAAGATTCTAATGATTAATAATATTATGAAAAGTGGTATGTATGTCCCCAAAAGATGTTATTTGTACATGAATTCCTAGAAATCTACCAATCACCTCCTTCTGGAGTTCCCTTTCTCCAAGACAACTTTGTATCACCTTATTTCCACTTTTCGTATCTCTTGGGTTCCTCCTAATTCATTGAGTCACCTTTTCACCCAATGGCCTACTCCTTTCAAAAATCTTAGATTATCTTCTTTATGAAAAGTAGCCTTTCAACATATATTATGGTAATTATGGCTTGAAAGATACAATAGGTTTTTCTCTTCCTCCTCTAAGGATCCCATATCTGTAGCCAACAAAGCTATTACCTTTACTTTTTAGAATTCCCTACTCTTCCCTTGTCCCAAACCACCTGATTCTAGATTGGAGTCTATTATATTATCTTCTTTAAATATTCCCTACAAATCCAATTCTAGTTTACCGGCCCCCCATTCTAGAGTGGGTGCCCATTGGATTCCTCCCCCAAGTGAGTGGCTAAAACTTAATTTTGATGGTGCCTCCAAAAGAAACACAGGGGATGCCAGTGTAGGTGGCCTAGTCAAATATAATAGTGGTCAAGTTATTATGGCTTATGTTGAGTATCTAGAGTGCCAAAAAAATCATTTTGCTGAAGGTCATGCACTATGGAGAGGGCTAGATCTTCTCAAGGATTATAAAGGCAACCTTTTTATTGAGGGAGATTATTTAAGCATTATAAATGCTCTTAAAATCAATAGGGTGTCCTTTTGTAATGTCAAAACTATTGTTCAAGAAGCTAAGAAGCTATCCCAAAATTTCAATGATATCTCTATCAACCATGTGTACCACAAAGCTAAAAAACACGCATATATTCTTGCCAATTGGGGATTTACCCACAAATCTCTATCCATTTGGAAATAAATATTTCCCCAAGAATTTTTAATTGCTACTAATAGTGATCTGGTTTGAAAGTTATGGTCACCATTTTTTGTGGGTCAGCTTCTCCAATGTTGACTCTACCCTTTTTAGCATGATGTGTTTCTTTGGTTCCAATTCTTATGGTGGACATTTTCTGATTAGTGTGACTCTCTACCTTGCTATCAGTGTTGGCATTTGGTTCTCCTGTTTCCCTTCTATGAATTATGCAATGTACCAATATAGGCCCTCTTAGTGGGTTTACCTCATGGTTGTCTTCTCCAAGTATGTCAAGTCCCTAAGTAGGTCTAGGCTATGCAATTGGATGTTATCAAATAATGTCAATATGCATTAAGTATTGAGATGCTTAATTTTATGTCTTGTGAATTTTGAGATCCATTATTTCAATCATTTGGTACTCCTAATTCTATCCCAATCCTATCCCAGCCCTATCATGTGTGAATTCTATCATGTGCCATGTTTGATTTATCTGGTGTTAGTTACCTATGGATAATTATTACATGGTTTGCCAATCACACCAACTCAGCTTCCAAAAAGGGCATCTATTATAGCAAAAAAATCTATATTTACATCATTGGTCTGTGTCAGTCCATTATCATATGGTTTTATTCATCGTTGTGTATCCTAGCTAGTAAAAATATTTCATGGTCTTCCTTTCTCCTCAGTATTGCCAATATGGCCATGCTTGAGCCATCTACCCTTTAGATTGATCCCCTATCTCACACATTTATGGAATATCATGGTCTCATTCTATTTCTAAGAAAGTTCAAAGGGGTTGAGCAAGATATCACTAAAGCCTTTGTCATTTCATGGAATAATGGTTATGTTGTTGTGTGTAACATCCATTTTAGATTTAATGTTAAGCATATGGATGAGGTGACAAAAATACCAATGAAAGAGTGAGTGGTGTGAAGATATTTGGGAACTTGAACTCCAGGGTTTCCCAAATTATTCAAATATTTTCAAGTGGAAGAGTGCTACAATTGATTGTGAGTCACTACCTACGCCCTGGACCATGATGTCTATTATAGTTTTTATGGATATTTTGTGAGCTTCCCTTGCATGGTTTTTTTATAGCTCCTTTATAGGTTTTTTAGATAGTTACTTCTCTTAAGAAACCCCTGCATGGGTATTTATTGGATTGCATTTTTTTTTTATGTCAGGCATCCATCCAGCCTTCTCTACTACTATTTAGATATTTTTCTTTAGGTTGTCGCTAGCCAATATGTAGACATGTGTTATCTTATGCTATTATTTTAGCTAGCAGTTTATGTACTTGGGTTTAGGGCCCATTTAAACCCCATACTTAATCAATTTTATCTACCAAAAAAATATGAATGTTTTGCTAAAATTTGAGGCTTCTTGGTGCATGCAAGGTCCACTGTAACAACCATGGTGGAAGAGTAGAAAAAAGTAAAATAGGGAAGGGATACCTGAAGACACACCTACTAGAGCATGGCATATAATACTCTCAATTGTTTTCAAGATGCTATGGAAATAGAAATTGATAATTCAATGGTGAAATGCATTTACTAGTTAATAAGTATCCCAAGAAGTGGAGAATGAGACCCTAAAGAGCACACTAAGGAGGGAGTTTTTCAAAAATACTAATGAGGAAATGGAAGAGGTAATATCCTAGCCTTGACCAACCAAACACAAAAACCCAAAGTGACAAGATGAAAGAGAAAATATGATGCATTTTTCCTAGTCTTAACATCCCAAGTAATCAAACATAACCCACAAGGTAACATATAACACACTTAAAGTGACAACATAAAGGTGGATCAAGGGGAAACACCAAAAATGAATACATTGATGGAGGAAAGCCTCGAAGGTCTAATAATATTCATACATAACAATAGGAAAGAATATTTCAAATGAACCTCACCTGTAGCATTTATGATCATAAATCTTGAAAACCTTGATATTATCCAAAGTTGATGAAAATCCCAAGCAAAATTTGAATTCTTGCATAGTTTTGGGGGAATTCTTCCCCCTTGAATTCTTAAAAATATATTTTCTTTTTCACTATAAAGGAGGAAAAAATGAAGTATTTCTTCATGCCTAGTATCTAACCTAAGAGAATTTTTTCTCTCATATTCTCTTATGTAGCAATTTAGAATTAAAACTCGAGTCATTCTATATATATACCCCTTCAATCCATTTTTTTGTAGCATATGTAATTCACTAATATTTTATCATATATATGATAGAGAATATATTACATTATTGGGTACATATCAATATACCACCTTTGGTACATTACTAGAGTAGGAGTTTACTTTAGAGTAAAGTTAAGTAATTACTTCAACATGTAATAAATGCACAAGTGTTAGAATGTGCAATGATGTAAATGTGCATGTAGTCCATATGTACATGATTCATAGAATATATTCAAAGGTAGAGTAAGGGCCAAGGAACTTATCTTCTTATATAAAGGCCTTATCATGAGTGAAATAAGGAAGAGAGAATATAGAGAGTAGAGATTGGTAGTGTGGTACAATGTAGTTCCTTTAAAAATAGTTTTTGGACTATTCATGTCCTCCATTATAGTGCATTGTATTATTTTTGAGAGATTTCATTAATGGTATATTTTTGAGTTATTATAGAAGTTTATCTTTTTTTTTTTGCATATTATAGTTTCATTATAATATAGATATCATAGCTTGCTTTTCTTGCATCTTGTGGTTGCATTTTCTATATCATATACTCATACAAAGCTAATAGTGGTATCAAAGCACATGATAGATTGATAGGAAATATGGAGATCCACAAGTGAGATTGAGAGAAATTGAGGAATCTTATTTACAAAACATTTGAGATTGCATTTGGCTAGGTTTTTTCCATAGGGTTACAAAAAACTCGTGAAGACTACGAATCAACATAAATTCCACTAGATTGACAAATCAACTAGTGAAGATTGATTATCTCTAGATTTATAATTTCTTCCATTACAATCCTAATACTTTATTGCAGGAAAAATGAGATTTAAAGAAAGTTAGGAAGCTTCCTACAAAAGAGCTAGGAAGAATATCTTCTTTAGAATCAATTCAACACTAGAAGCAAAAAACAAAAGAATAAATAATTGAAGTCCTAAAGAAAAGATCCCATTGCTAGAGATTGCATAAGAATAAAAGGTGATATGAGCCTTGTTGCAAATTTGAGGAAGAGACTCCAGAGAAGAGTCTAGAAAAATATTGAAGATTGGTTATCTCCATTGAATACTGCAAATAGCAAATTGAAGAGATTCTAGAAAAGAGTCTTGGTGAAGATAGAAGATTTATGATATTCATTGAAGAATGAAAACTTCACCTTGAAGGAGTAAAATAAATCAACCTAATAAGTTGAATAGGACTACAAGAGATTATATTAAAGAAATTCCAGTATTGGAAGAGATAGAGAAGGATTAGAAAAAGTCCTATTCCTAAAGTAACATATTTCAGAGGTATTAGAGGGATATTTAACTATCAAACTTTCATAGTAAAAGGTTGAAGAAAATGTCTCATTGAGAAGACCATAGAATTTGCAAGGATGAAGACCCTAGAGAAGATATCTCAAGGAGAAAGAAGGAGAAGGCTTGGAGAGCCTCATTGAAGGAGATTCAAATAAGACCATTAAAGGAGTTCCTGGGAGAACTCATTGGAGAAATTTACTACCAAGGATATGTTCCTGATAAAGGAATAACTTGAGACAATTATCACCATCTGAAAACAAGTCCAAGGGAGAAGGATTTGGTAAGAAGTTTACCAAATTTCAAAAGATATTGGTGAGGACCTCAAGACTTTTATATTATTGAGATTGAAGTAAATATTTGACAAAGATATTGAAGGAGAAAGGAGCCAAACATTACTACCAAACCTGAGATGTTTAAATATTACCTTTGAAAGGCTAGAAGACTCATTCGATGAAAGGAGATCTATTGGTTTCTATAGCAAAAAATTGAAGGGTTCTTGAAGGAAAATATTAGTTGCGATTTGGAGGAGTTCCCTACTAAATTTTTAATACTAAATAATAACATTTCAGTGGAAATATTGACTAATTTACAATATAAAATTTTTATATTTGAGGACAACAAGAAAGTAGCAAGTTATGTAGCATCAATATTTGTTATGTTTCATATTTCCAAGATATATCCTGAAGTTTGGAGTCACCAAACTATAGTATCAGGTAGTAAGATATAATGAGGTAAAAAGCTGCAAATTGGTGTGTTGAGAAGTTGTTTTGGATAACAAAAGAAAAGTTGCAAGTTCATCCAGTAAAAAACAACAATAAGGTGAATCTAATCACCTTGCAATCCTTCATCTATAGAGTTCGTTAAGGTAAGCAACTTTGGTGCAAAAGGTTCATTAGTTGAACTTTATATTTTTGGTTCATTATTAATATTTTTTAAGCACCATATTAGAGTTAAAAGTTGCAAAGAGAAGGTTGCATATTATAGTATTCAAGGGAGTGCAAAAGATAGTTTATTTTAAGGTTAATACTTGCACATTAAAATAGGAGTTAGATATATTTTGAGAAAAATAAAAATATCATCTTCCTATTGTTTTAGTTGAAGCAAAGAAGACTACATTATGTTTGCATAGTTTATAGTTCATATTTCAAGTTGCTTTGATTTATTTTATAGGATTGATAAGGCGAGATCAATATTGCACTATACTAATTATTATTAAGAGTTTTTAAGGTGCACCAAGTAATTTAGATGTAGTGAAAATTAGTGCAAAGTTAAACCTCTAAAATAGCATATTATTTGCATGGTTAAGAGCTTGGATTCATTGTTACTAAGTTATCCAAGAAAATAAGTTAAAGGTTAGTGTTATCTAGTAAGGAAGGCAACAATACATTACTATTTTCTCTCAAGGATTAGAGCAGAGAGTAACCATATCTAAGAAGCAAGGAATATCTTCAAAATGAGATGTATAACTTTGATGAAAAATAAGGGGCTCTTGGAACCATTTCTTGCATCCATAGGATACAATTGTCATGCTACAAGAAATCGTTTGAAACCAACAAGCTATTACAGGCTCTGGTCAACCTGCCTCTTTATTTTGATAAAATAAGAAATGCTAAATAAAAACTTAATAGAATGGGTAATGAAACCCCAATGGTAATCTTATGATTTTATGAGTATTACACACTCCAGACTTTAGTTATACATTATCTATATAAAAAAAATGACCAAGCAAAGAAAACTTAATTATTATGCCTTATGTAGACCGATGCCTATCAAATTGGGTTGTTATAGCAATTTAACAACATTCATAATATGAACAAAAAGAATGGGAAAAAATAAAAATCAGTGCCATTAAACTCATTTGAATATCGTAATCAGTATAAAGGTTAACCAACGAAGGAAAAACTCACAACATGTTCAAATATCGTAACCTATTATGAGGAAACACACAAAAATGAAGACAAGGAAATGATAAAACTAAAAAACATAATTGTATTAATTTCTTCAATAATGATTACATGCAAAGTTGGTAGAATGCCATTAAAATATGTTCTCAATGCTTTAATACAATGAAAAATCCTTGTTCAAATTATGTAACAAGACTTCGTCAATTCTCCTAAAATATTAGCAAGAATAATCTTTGGACTTCAGGCTCAGAAAGACTAAAAATATTCTTAGCTCCCCAAATGTAGTATTACCAAACCTCCTGTTGTGGCTGATCCACAACACACCCCAAAATTGGGGACCCATATTTTTTGCATGCTTTCAAAGAAAATTGCAGTGGCCCAAATGCTAAAAAATCAAGGAAAAGAGCAAAATATCACAAAATAGAAAAGTTGTCACAATATCACGACATGTTGCTCCGTCGTGGCTGAAAATGAAAAGTTGTCACGATTTCGTGACATGTTCCTCCGTCACAGCTAGAAATGAAAATTTGTCATGATTTTGTGACATGTTGCTCCGTCGCGGCTAGAAATGGAAAGTTGTCACGATTTCACAACATGTCATGTTTTTGCGGCTAAGAGCAACATAATGCATCATGAAGATAAAATGTCGTGATATCGTGACGTGTTGTGAAATCACGGGTCATAGAAGAGAGAGAAAGACAGAATGGAAAATTGTCGCAAAATCATGACATGTCACAAAATTGCGGTCAAACTAGTCAAACAGGGCAAGGCACTAAAATTGTCACGATATTGCGACATGTCGCGTTTTCGTGACCTGAAGCAGCAAAATATGCCAAATGAAAATATGTCACGATTTCACGACAGAAAGCAACCAAGTGGTACAAAGATGAAAAGCATCATGATTTTGTGACAGGAAGCAGCCAAGGGGTATGAAGATGAAAAGCATCACGATTTCATGACAAGAAGCAGCCAAGGGGTACGAAGATGAAAAGCGTCATGATTTCATGACAGAAAGCAGCCAAGGGGTATGGAGATGAAAGGCATCATGATTTCACGACAGAAATCTGCCAAAGTGAAAGGAATGAAAAGGCATCATGATTTCACGATAGAAAGCTGCCAAAGTGAACAGAATGAAAAAGTGTCGTGATTTCATGACATGTCGCATTTTTGCGGCCAGTAAAGAAAAACATAGCGAAAGAGAAAAACATCATGATTTCGTGACAGGTTGCATCTGCACAACCCAAAAGAGAAAAACGTTGCGATTTCATGACAGGTTGCATTTGTTCGACTGTTGACATAAAAATTTCATGATTTCGTGACATGTCTCATTTTTGCGACGCATGATGACAAACAAGGCTGCTAACAAAAAAATGTCGCAATATCACGACATGTCTTATTTTTGTGATACAAATAGAGGGGCAAAGCTGCATACATAAAAACATCGCGATATCACGACATGCTATTTTTTGTCACAATTTACAGGGGGCCATTATGGAACATGCAAAAAAGCGTGGAACATGTGGCATAAAGGTGTAAGGGCTATAGAAGCATTACAGGTCACAGAGAAGATCAAGCGTCTCGATGTCAAACATAAAGTCAAAAACAACGAAAAGGCGAGGAAGGTGAAACGAAGCGATCTGGGAGATGAAGCAAAACGTCATAGGGCAAAATAGAGAGCATTTCCAAAAAGTATAAAAGCAGAAGCACAAATTGGTACAAAGGTCAGAAAACCACTACGGGCAGAGTTGCAGAGCCAAAGGCAATAAGCCATTTTGGGCCTGCTTTTGTGGTGTTTTTCTTCCACTTTGTCTGGATATTTCCTTTACATTGGACTGGGTAGGAAATTGTTGTAAGCGAGTTGCGATGCTGAAGGCTAGAGGGCCATTCTGGGCCTGCTTTGAGGCTGTTTTCTTCCATAGACTGGGTTTGGGAAACTAGAGATTCTGTTGTTGTATAATGACCAATTTTTAATACAGAAAATTCAGAGAGTTGCACCTCATTGGCAAGAAAGGAGTTATTTTCTGCATGCAGGATTGAATGTTTATCTTTCCCCTTTTCAGATTTCTAGGCTTATAGGTGAAGTTTAATGCAAGTTCTTTTGGTTGCTTCATGCGAATGTCTAAATTTGAAAAGTATAGTTTAAACCCCAGAAACCAGCACCTAAATTACCTGGATTGTGCGATTTTGTAGGTTCAATAGGTTAGGTTGTATGTAGAAAACCTCATTAGCTTCGGTTTTGTCAAAATAGGATAGCATCATACTGAATGCACTTTTTATTTTTCTTTCACATTTTATTTTCATTTTTTTTTCTGCACTTTATTTTTACAGGCATTAAAAAAAAAAAAACTAAAATTCGAAAATCTAAAAATAGAATATTTCCATTTCAGGGCCAGAATTTCATTTTTTAGTTTTGTTTTTCATTCATGAGCAGACGATGATATTCCCTTCATAAAATTCCAATTTCATTGAAGGGGTTGTGTTTTATGACATTTCATAAATTTCCATTTTGAAGTTACAGCGTGGTCATACGAAGATCAAATCACATTTGCTTTATTCGGGTTCAACGAACAATCATTTACAGTTTCACAGTAAAATAAACCAACATTGCCCCTTGTTTTCAGTTACTTGCAACCACTGAGGTGTTCCAAGCATTTTTATTGAATATCTTTATTTGAGATTATTAATACACAGATGTAAAATGCTAACATAGTGGAGACCTTGGAGAAGTTACTTGTTTAATTTCTTTGCAAGCAAAGGATTTAGAACCCAAATCCTATCGGAGAGTGTGTTTTCACAATCGGGTGAAAACACCACTCAACAGATTGGTGCTAGAAGGAGGGCATGAAACGGTTTATTTCATTATGATTTTAAATGCTACAGGTTTATAATTTTTTGAGAGCTTTACATTACTAAATATTTCAAGACCATTTGATTAGCATCTTCGGCCTCCTCTAACACCACTCAACAAATTGGCGCTAGAAGGAGGGCTTGAACTGGTTTATTTCACGGTGATTTACATGCTACAGGGATTTAAATTTTGAATATTTCATGCCCTGTTAATTGTTATCTTTACTCCTCTAACACTCGGTAGACTGTTAAAAGGAGGGCTTGAATTGGTTTACTTTTTTTATTTATGTTAAACAATTCAGGTATGTTGTTCTAACGCTTTTTGATTGTTCACACAGAAGCATTGTGATTTGATTTAATTTTGAAAATTTTGGTTTTGACTAACAAAGTGTTGTTTCATGCATTTACTTTTCATTTTATTTTAATGAATACATCTCTTAATTGATGCTAACTTGATTTTTATACATTGCAGGTTGAATTTTCAACAGATTTGGTTCTAAAGTTACATTCTGAGTTCACTAATGGCAACATTTGAGGAGCAAATTGTATCCCTAAGAGCTGAAATAGTGTCTCTAAGAGAAATAATGGTATTAATAATGGAGGATCATTATAAGGGTTTGTCTATACCTGTGGTACCCTATCAAATTCCTACAATGTTATTGGATTTTTTACGGTGTTTTAATCAAGAGGTGCCACTAGAATACTTGCAAAGACTGCATGTCTACAAGAATACATTGTGTCAATTCCAGATTTTCTATGAGGAGGTGGCTTGTAAGTTATTTGCATGCATTTTGGATGATAGACCATTCTTTTGGTATAGCCAACTACCCATGGAGGTTAGGACTTCTTGGATACAACTATAAGCAGCCTATATTTATCATTTTGGTAATCAGGTTGACTTATAAATCTTGAAAAATCAGTTTACCTTCATATGTAAAGAGCCTAATGAATCCTTGAGTCAATTCAATGGAAGATTTCGTGAGTTGCACTCCCAAATGTGGGAAAATTTTAACACATTAGAAGAGGAAGCCATAGAAGTATACTTGGGAGCCATACACCCCACACTTGCTTCACTCATTGAGGAAAAAATGGGTGGCTTGTCTCTAGAGAAAATCCATGAGATCTTAGAAGAGATAGAACGGTAAGGTCTTGAAGAAGAAAAGGCACAACATGTTCATATGAGATATTGTTCTTTTGATGCCAACCTACACCAACCATAAAATATAGCACCCTCCACTCCAATGATATCTAAGGTAAATGATCAAGGGGATGAATTTGAATATCCAAATTTTATAACCACCTTAGATGTAGTCCACGAGGAGGTGCAAATTGCTAAGCCAACATCCGCTAGTGAGGATTATGCAAAAATGATCTCATTCATAGAGATACATGATTATCCGGATGAAGGGGATCTAAATTCAACAATGTTTGATATATGTGATAGGATGGAACCCACCATAAAATTGAATGAAGTGGTTGAGAGTGAAATGGAAAGAAAACCAATAAATAAATTTGAATATATGATAGAATTTCACCACTTGTTCTTGGAAGATACTATTGATGAGATGTGTAAAATTAACAATCAAGAAATTCTTCACCCTCCAAATTATGATAAAATTTAATCATGGGTTACTAATTTGGACGATGATAGCCTTACAAATTTGAATTCAAGAAATGACCCACTTTTGGAAATAATTGAACCATCTAAGGAAGGTGAAGATGAATTTGATGAGAAACACATTGATGAATTGGAAGATGTTGAAGAGGTAGTTGAACATCACCACTTGATTTTGGAAGATGATTATTACAATGCTTGGAAGAAGTGGGAAGACTACACTCACTCCAAAACTGCTAATGAAACTTGTGTGCCAATTGATATACAGGACGACATAATCTCCTACTCAAAGGAATATATTATGACTCCTGTACAATTTGAGGATGTTTTGGAAGAGGGTTTCAAGTCTCATCAAATTTTGAAAGATTATAATGATTCTATTGCCAAGGACAAAGAAGAAAAGGAATTTATGAATGAATCAAAAAATCATGCCACAAACATCATGGAATTTCATGCCATGGATTTGGATGACAATTTTCACAATGTTTGGGGGAGATATGATAATGCATTCTTTTCTCACATCCCTATAGATGAAACTCATATTTCACTTGATATGCAGGATGTTGAAACTTCTACCTCACATGAAGAGATACCATGGATAGTGAACAAATAATTGGAACCAAATGACAAAGAGATTGATCAATTGGAAGCAACTCAAATGAAGAATCATCAAGATGAGTCATGGGACATACACTTTGACCAAAAACATTTGAGGGTTGAAAAGGATGGGCATGTTTTCAATTGGGTGCCCAATTTTGGTATGTTTAATGAACAAGTAATCAACGAAGAATATGAATACCATGAGGTAAAAGTAGAGATTGTCATTTCTCACCAATTTTTGGTAAATAAAAATGTTCAAAAGGTAGAGTCTAACCTTTTGTGTTCAAGCATCCAAAATTTAGGTGAAAATTTGCATGACCATATTTTGAATTTGAATGATGTTTATGATGAAATGTCGTTAAAGGTGAATGAAAAATAGGGTATGATTTCTAATCACACCTTTGATAACATTGTTTTAATGAATGGAAAATAAGTTGATGCACTTGAATTGTTAAATCAAATTCATCAACAATTGCTAATTGAATCTAGGGTAAAAACTGTTAATGATCCTAATTTAGTAAATATCCTAGATGCTTGCAAACTGTTACACAAGTTTGATTGGCCTACAAACTTGGAAGATGAATTGGCTTTAAAATGTTTAGAAATAGGCTTTTACTTACAAAGTTTCATTTTGGATAAAGAAAGCCTACTTCTAAATCATGAATGGAATGATGAAACTTGTAATTTAAAGAATAGACAAGACAAAATTGAATATCAATCATTGTCTAATCAATTTGAAAATTTGAAGCTCACCTATGAGAGTACTAATGGAACTAAGTTTAATTGGTGGGGTGAGAGAGGAAAGTTGAAGTGGTTTGCATTGTTTGGTCTAATATTATTTTTGTTGGATTCCTACAACACTTGGCATGCATATCACATTATATTTTTTTTGAAGTGTTCTAATGATGTTTGGGATCCAGGAAAGTGATAGTCCAAGCTTTGCATCATCTTGTATTATATTGTACATTTGTATATAGATTTTGGTTTTTGGTTTTGGTTTGTGTTTTCAAGTTTGTTTTTGAAGTTGCTTTTTGGGTTTGGTTTTAAGTTTTGTGTGTTAATCCTCTGGACATGTTTGGTTTGTCTTTAAAAAAAAAAAAAAAAAACGAATAAAATTTGAGATGTTAACTCATGTCTTAGATTTGGAGTATATGAAACATTGGAATTGTGTTGTAGAAAGCTCCACAAGTAACACAAACATTTAAATAATATCATTTGAATCTTGTGATGCATGAAGTTGTCAGTTTTGCACATTATGGTAAAGTAGATGATACATTTCAAAAGAAGCAATGCATTCATATCTCATGTCACATTCCTCATTGCATATACATGTCATCTCAGGTACATTTTCATTTCATATGCAATCATTGAGAAGGTGTCAAATCCTCTTAGGGTTATTCTATAACATGAAACATATAAAAAAATCCTAAGTTTGGGAACTGATGTCCAAACTATCTTGAACCAAGCACGTTCTATGCACATTAAAGAAGATCTTAGGAAAAATGATCAAAACCGTGCTTGGAAGAAAATGTGAGGTGAAAATAATATTTCATGTCTGTCCTATCATGCAACTTTATCCTTAAAACAGTGGTTTTTACCACTCCCATAATTCTTAAAGCCTAAAATCAGAGTAGTAAGGATAGGGTTAAATCCTCATCTCACTTAGGTTGAGGATCCAATTCCCCAAAGCTCTGATTTGACCTTCATGGAGTAGTAAGGATAGGGCAGAATTCTCATCTTACCTAGGTTGAGAATCTGATTCCCCAAAGCTTCTATGTTTCATTTCATCATAAATATTGGATTGGAAGGATCGCACTACATGTCCTCTGCAAAGGATGGGTAGTCATCCCCAAGGTCCAAGAAATAAAATTAATATTTCTCATTTTCATCTAAATCTTGGATTGGAAGAATTGTACTACATGTCCCTAACAAGGATGGGTAGTCATCCCTAAGGTCCAAGAAGTAAAAAATTAATATTTCCCATTTCATATTTATATTGGATTGGAAGGATCGTACTACATGTCCTCTGCAAAGGATGGGTAGTCATCCCAAATGTCCAAGAAAAAAAAAAAAAAAAGAGAATGAATGAAGCCAAGTCAGGGATTATGGGGTTAAGTATGCCCATGCATGGCAGCATGTCTTGTCTAGAACAAGACCACTGACTGTTCAAACAGATAGACTAGCCTGACCATTTCATCCATAACTGGTTAAGTCATTTTGTTCAAGATGAGGTAATGAACTCCAAATCAGAATAGTAAGGATAGGGTTAAATTCCCATCTCGCTTAGGTTGGAAATCCTATTCCCCAAAGTTTTGATTTCACTTACACTTGCACAGGGGTTCAAGATGGTAGTGAAATATAACCAACTTTGGGATCTAATAAATTAATTCAGAGTACATATATTTATTTGGCCTTAAGAGGGTTTGATAGTTTTGATATGTTTGTTCATGATATTAGAAGGTTTGAGCCTTTGCAATGCAGGTTGTTATATCTTTAGCATCTTCATCATGCATTAAATCCTGCACAAATTATTCATAGCCTTGCATACAAATCATAAGTGAAACTGACAAAGGAATGTTGATCAAGTTTAAGCGATAGGGAATGAAAACACATTGCACACACCGATCTGATACGTAATGATTCTGATGTTTTATGTATTTATGATCTATTGGTATTAGTTTATCCTTTATGTGCTAACGCTTGTATCTAAGCTTCTATATTTCAGGTTGGGTTCTCACCAAAATGCTCAGGAGCATTTGATAGCAGAGTCGCCATTTTTTGTGGCTAATCCACAACACACCCCAAAATTAGGGACCCACCTTTTTTGCATGCTTTCAAAGAAAACTGCAGTGGCCCAAATGCTAAAAAATCAAGGAAAAGAGCAAAATATCACAAAAGAGAAAAGTTGTCGTGATATCGCGACATGTTGCTCCGTTGCGGCCAAAAATGAAAAGTTGTCACGATTTCGCGACATGTTGCTCCGTCGCGGCTAGAAATGAAAAGTTGTCATGATTTCATGACATGTTGCTCCATCACGGCTAGAAATGGAAAGTTGTCACGATTTCGCGACATGTCGCGTTTTCATGGCTAAGAGCAGTAGAATGCATCATGAAGAGAAAATGTCACGATATCATGACGTGTTGTGAAATTATGGGTCATAGAAGAGAGGGAAAGACAGAATGGAAAATTGTCGCAAAATCGTGACATATCACAAAATCGTGGTCAAACCAGTCAAACAGGGCAAGGCACTAAAATTATCGCTATATCATGACATGTCACATTTTTACAACCTGAAGCAGCAAGATATGCCAAATGAAAAGATGTCACAATTTCATGACAGAAAGCAGCCAAGTGGTACAAAGATGAAAAGAATCGTGATTTTGCGACAAGAAGTAGCCAAGGGGTACGAAGATGAAAAGCATCACGATTTTGTGACAGAAGCAGCCAAGGGGTATGAAGATGAAAAGCGTCACAATTTCATGACAGAAAGCAGCCAAGGGGTACGAAGATGAAAGGTGTCACAATTTCACGACAGAAAGCTGCAAAAGTGAAAGGAATGAAAAGGCATCACGATTTCATGAATGAAAGCTGCCAAAGTGAACAGAATGAAAAAGTGTTGTGATTTCGTGACATGTCACATTTTCACGACCAGTAAAGCAAAACATAGCGAAAGAGAAAAACATCGTGATTTCACAACAGGTTGCATCTGCACAACCCGAAAGAGAAAAACATCATGATTTCACGACAGGTTGCATCTGCACAACCCGAAAGAGAAAAACGTCATGATTTTGCAACAGGTTGCATTTGCTCGGCTATTGACATAAAAATTTCACAATTTCGTGACATGTCTCATTTTTGGAATGCATGATGACAAACAAGGCTGCTGACAGAAAAATATCATGATATCGCGACATGTCTTGTTTTCGCGATACATGTAGAGGGGCAAAGCTGCATACATAAAAACATCGCAATATCGTGACATGCTATTTTTGGTCACAATTTATAGGGGGCCGTTATGGAACATGCAAAAAAGTGTGGAACACATGGCATAAAGGTGTAAGGGCTACAAAAGCATTACAAGTCACAGAGAAGATCAAGCATCTCGATGTCGAACATAAAGTCAAAAATAATGAAAATGCGAGGAAGGTGAAACGAAGCGATCTGGGAGATGAAGCAAAGCGTCACAGGGCAAAATAGAGAGCATTGCCAGAAAGTATAAAAGCAGAAGCACAGATTGGTACAAGGGTCAAAAAACCACTACGGGTAGAGTTGCAGAGCCAAAGGCAATAAGCCATTCTGGGCCTACTTTTGTGGTGTTTTTCTTCCACTTTGTCTGGATATTTCCTTTACATTGGACTGGTTAGGAAATTGTTGTAAGCAGAGTTGCAGTGTTGAAGGCTAGAGGGCCATTCTGGGCCTGCTTTGAGGTTGTTTTCTTCCATATACTGGGTTTGGGAAACCAGAGATTTTGTTGTTGTATAATGACCAATTTTTAATACAAAAAATTTAGAGAGTTGCACCTCATTGGCAAGAAAGAAGGAGTTATTTTCTGCATGCAGGATTGAATGTTTATCTTTCCCCTTTTTAGATTTCTAGGCTTATAGGTGAATTTTACTGCAAGTTCTCTTGGTTGTTTCATGCGAATGTCTAAATCTGAAAATTATAGTTTAAACCCCAGAAACCAGCACCTAACTTACCTGGATTGTGTGAGTTTGCAGGTTCAATAGGTTAGGTTGTATGCAGAAAACCTCATTAGCTTCGGTTTTGTCAAAATAGGATGGCATCATACTGAATGCACTTTTTATTTTTCTTTCACATTTTATTTTCATTTTTTTTTCTGCACTTTATTTTTATAGGCATTAAAAAAAAAAAAAAAACTAAAAAACTAAAATTCCAAAATCTGAAAATAGAATATTTCCATTTCAGGGCCAGAATTTCATTTTTCAGTTTTGTTTTTCATTCATGAGCAGATGATGATATTCCCTTCATAAAATTCCAATTTCATTGAAGGGGTTGTGTTTTATGACATTTCATAAATTTCCATTTTGAAGTTACAGCGTGGTCATACGAAGATCAAATCACATTTGCTTTATTCGGGTTCAACGAACAATCATTTACAGTTTCACAGTAAAATAAACCAACATTGCCCCTTGTTTTCAGTTACTTGCAACCACTGAGGTGTTCCAAGCATTTTTATTGAATATCTTTATTTGAGATTATTAATACATAGATATAAAATCCTAACATAGTGGAGACCTTGGAGAAGTTACTTGTTTAATTTCTTTGCAAGCAGAGGATTTAAAACCCAAATCCTATCGAAGAGTGTGTTTTCACAACTGGGTGAAAATACCACTCAACAACTCCACAGCAAAGGGAGAAATGAGGTATGACAGAAAAAAATAGACACAATGGGAATACAACAAGACAACTCAAATGGGCACCCAAGTATACATATTAGTAAAAATGATATTTCTAATGCTTGATGTATATTTTGATCACAACTTGTGATGAGGATTGATGTGTGATCACTCATATGACCCCTCTAGTAGTTCCTAGCTAGGTTTGCATAGTTTATTTCTTGCAAATTAATATTGTAAGTGAGTCTCCTTCTCACATGCACTTGTGGGCACTAGTTATCTTCTAGTTGTCATTTAGGAGTGTTAGTTAGGAAGTGTGAACTCAAAGTAGGAAGTGTGTACTTCAAGATAGCTAAAATGGATCTTATAGTTAGCATTATTCCTTTCTTCTTAACTTAGAAGTTACGTGCATTCTCCTTTGCACTTTTGTAGCTTATGGTTAAGCATATTGGATCAAATCCATGATTTGATGGGTTTGGTTATGTATTTTGGGCCATTAGAGCCTATATAATGAGTTTGTAAATAATATGAAGTTAGTTGGATTTTCAATCCTTTTCATTGGTATCAGAGCCTAGTTCATGTTTGCACTAGGGCTTGTGAGGTGAGAGGGTAGGAGATAGATTATTTTTATGAGAAATTCTTTCTCATTGAGGACTCGGTTCAAGCTCAAGGGGAGCTTGAAAACCATTCGTAGAAGGAAGTTCCTTAGGCGTCAAAATCCTCGTTCCAACTTTCTCCGTATGCTCAAGAAGTATAGGAGAAGTTTACCCCGATTTCTGTCTTACAAAAATCCTTTGGCAGGTTTGGATTTCTCCTACGGTGAAATGCGAATTAGGGAGCCTTTCGTTCCTGATGTTTCTGCCATTGAGGAGTCTTGAAGACTGAGGAGCATCTATACCAAGTCGTGTGTCGACTTGGGTCTGGTTGCCTTTCAAACGCTGGTCGTGTGTCGACTGGATCTTGAAAGGAGAGCTACTGAAGGGGTCTTGGTGATATGCAAGAAAATTAGCAATTTGTTAAGAAAATTTGAAGGTAATTTACCTTCAAAAATTGCTAATATTTGTAACAGTTTAAGTTTTCAATGTTTTTAAATTAACCCTCCTGGTTAATTTAAAAATTTCATTGTTTTTATTTAGAAAACTTAAATTTTAATTAATATATTGTTTTCTTTATATATTAATTAAAATTTTCATTGTAAAAAAAAATTGAATTTTTGGCCCCTCGGCCCCATCTCAGCAGGAGCCGAGGGCCAATATTTGTAGGCGGCTCGGCTGAGTCAGCATCGTCGCCTACCGACGTCGGCCACCGGATGCCCGTCGATCGACAGACATTGCCTGTTAGCTACCGACAGACGTCGATCGACGTACAACACAGCCGATGGGAGGTCGGCTGTGTCACGTCATGGTTGACAAGTCGACGACACTGTCAGATCTGTCACAGCTAACAGGCCTACAAGGTGTTATCAGACCTGTCGTGGCTGATAGGCCTGCAAGGCACTGTCAGCCCTATCGCATCTGACAGGCCAATAGGGCTCTATCAAACTTGCCATGATTTACAGGCCTGTAGGGCTCTGTCAAACCTACCGTGACTGACAGGTCAGCAGGGTAGTTCATTCGCCTGCAAGAACTGCAGGCATGAACATCGACGCACCACATAGCTGACAAAATGTCAGTTGTGTTGTGTCCACTGCCAATAGCTGACATACTACAACTTGCACGTAGCCATGAGGCTACAATAGATAGCCTCATTGGGGCTGTTGTTCACCAGGTACCAAGCAATAAATTTGAAGTTGACAAATAGCACTGTCCTGGGAAGTGTGCAACAATGGTTCGAAATTTCATGCACCAGTAGGTGGAGTGCAGTTTCGGCAAGACCGAGGGTAAAAATTGTAATTTTTTTTTAAATTTTACTATTCTAAGGTTTTGCATGTAATTTTTATTTTTTATTAATTTAATTTTTAATAACTTAATTAAATTAATTAATCTTTGATTAATTAAAATTTAATTTTTAATTAAGTTATTTTTAAATTAATAAAATATAAATTTTAAACCTTAGGTTAGTTTAAATTTTTAAAAATATTTAGCCTTAGGAGTAATTTTTCAAGGCACTGCATTGTAACAGGGTATTTTCAAATTTTACCTTGATTTTTAAGTGCTTTTTCCTTTTACTCCTGGCTTATACCCGGTTTCACATGGCTTCTGACTTGGCTGCCCAAGTGGCAGAACTTGCACATGTTGTAAATGCTTTAGCAGATAAAGCTAATGATACTACCATGGCAGAAGTTCTTGGTAACCTTGCAATGAAGGTAAATGATATTTCTCTCCACAATGCTTCAACTTCTGCTCAGGATTCTCGCCTGAGAGTTCGTTGTGAAGTACCACTTTATGATGGATCCCGAAACCCTGAAGTCTTGAATAGTTGGATTCTTGACATGAGTTCATGGTTTTCTTATACTCAGCTTTCAGATGAGGATATGGTTCCATATGCTAAGCTAAAACTTTCTGGTTTAGCTAAAGTACTTGTTGAAAGAAAAAGAGGTCATGATGAACTCACCTCATGGGATGAGCTTGTAGACTGTCTTAAGACCAATTTTTATCCTTCCAATTATTCTAAGGAATTGGTCATTAAGTGGTTTCGATTTCGACAAAGTACTAATATGATTGTGCAGGAATATATCTTTCAATTCAACAGGTACAAGATACTTTTGAATGTGGAGGAAGATATTAAAGCTTTGATTCTCAAATTTCAAAGTGGTTTGTTGGAACATTTGTACAGGGAAATTATGTTTGTTTCTATGGAAACATTGGATTCAGTTTTCAACCAGGCGCAACTTGCGGAGGACAAGTTTAAGGCGCATTCGTAGGCATTCCGCGCACCTGCTACTCAAGTGGTTGCAAACTCATCAAAAGGGAATAGTTCTTTCTCACAAAAGAAGAATTTTGCTCAAAAGAAGAATGTTTCTTCTCCATATCCTTCTTCTCCTTCCCCTTCCGCTTCTACTCCTTCTTCTTCTTCTTCTTCCAAACCTTCTTCTTCTTCTAAAAATTTTTGTAACTATTGTAAGAAAAAAGGTCATGAAAAAGTAGATTGTTTTAAGCTTAAGAAGAAAAGTTTAGTCATCACTACTCAAGAACAGGATGCTTCCAAAGGTCCCCTTGAGTCAGTAGGAGAAAGTAGAGTATACACGGAATTACGAGGTAAGCTCAATGAGGTTACCTTGGTAAATGTAAGTTCATCAGGGAGCGCTCGTGATGCTTTGTTCATCACTCGAGCTCATTTGCTCCATAATTTTGCAACAGATTGTATAGTGGATAATGGCTCGCAGAAAAATCTAATTGCGAGGTCCATTGTCGAGCGATTGAAGTTACCTATGGAGCCTCATCCTCAACCTTATTCTTTGGGTTGGAAGGATAGTGGAAGGGGCTCCGAAATCACTCACACTTGCACATTAAAATTTGCACTTGGCCCACATTTCATAGATCAAGTCACTTGTGATGTGACTCCTATGGATTGTTGTGGGATTTTGCTTGGACAACCTTTTCAGTATGATAGGAGAGCTGTTTATGATGCTTTCAAAAGAACCTACACACTTCAAAAATATGGTCAGGTCTTTCTCATTAAAAGCACCAACACTCCTAACATCATTCTAAATTCCAAGCAAACAAAAAGAGTAATTAAAAAAGGTGGTGACGTTGCTCTAATTTTCATTCGCTCTCAAAATACTCCTACATCCACATCCATTCCAAAGCAACACTCTTCAATGGATAAAATATTGCAAAATTACTCACACATATTTCAGGAGCCAAAGTCTCTTCCTCCAATTCGCACAATTAATCACAACATTGAAATCATTCCTGGTTCTTCACTACCTAATGCTCCCATGTATAGACAATCTATTTTGCAAAATGAAGAAATAAAAAGGCAAATAGAAGATTTGTTGTCTAAGGGTTTCATTAAGGAAAGTACTTATGCTTGTGCCTCACCTATTTTGTTGGTTCTTAAAAAAGATGGCACTTGGAGATTGTGCATTGATTTTCGTGCTTTGAACATAATTTCTATAAAGAATAGATATCCACTACCACGCATTGATGATTTATTAGATCAGCTCCAAGGAGCTAAGTTCTTTTCAAAAATAGATCTCAAAAGTGGATATCATCAAGTGCGTATCCAAGCTGAGGATACATGGAAGACAACTTTTAAAATGAAGATGGGCCTCTTTGAATGGTTGGTCATGCCCTTCGGTCTTACTAATGCTCCTGCAACCTTCATGAGGTTGATGAATGATGTATTTCATGATGTACTTGACAAATTTGTAATAATATATCTTGATGATATATTGATATTCTCAAAAACTTGGGAGGAACACCTTGGGCATATCCATCATACACTTGATCTTCTTGCGAAGAATCAATTATATGCCAATTCTTCCAAGTGTTCTTTTGGCAATACTTCTGTTTCTTACCTTGGTTATGTGATTAGTGAAAGTGGAATTCAGGTAGATCCCACAAAAGTTGATGTTTTACTTAAGTGGTCCCCTCCTTCAACTCTCACTGAGTTAAGGAGTTTCCTAGGACTTGCGAATTTTTATCGCAAGTTCATTCCTCAATATTCCACTCTTGTAGCTCCATTGCATTATCTCACTAAGTCTAAAGTTCCATTTCATTGGGAGAAAAGCCAAGAGATTGCCTTTGAGAAACTCAAAAAGAAACTTTGTACAACACCTGTGTTAACTTTACCTGACCTCTCTCAACATTTTGAGATTGAAACAGATGCCTCTAAAGTTGCCTTAGGAGCTGTGCTCAAACAGAATGGTCATCCAGATGCTTATCATTCAAAAACTTTTTCTATTGCTAAGTTGAACTATTCTACATATGACAAGGAGTTGTATGCATTAGTTCAAGCTATCAAGTACTGGGGACATTATATTTTGGGAAAATATACAATAGTACACACCGATCATATGCCTCTCAAGTTTTTACAATCTCAAAGTAAAATTGAAGAATCAAGACATATGAAGTGGGCCTCTTACCTCCAACAATTTCACTTGGTGATCAAGTACAAAAAAGGGGAAGAGTAATATTGTTGCTGATTGTTTGAGTAGGCCTCCTGCCACTCTTGCCTTAACAGTTATGTCCACTTCACACTTGGGATTTCAGACTTGGCCTAATCAGTATTCACAGGATCCTGATTTTGGAAAAATATTTGAGCAAGTGAGTAAGCCTTCCTCTTCCAATTTGCGTCCTTTCCAAGACTTCTACATCAAAGAAGGACTTCTTTACAAATTGGACAAGGTTTGTGTTCCTTGTGAGCCTAGAGTGTCACTTCTTAAGGAAGCTCATTCTACACTTTATGGTGGTCACTTTGGGAAGCACAAAACACTTCATCACTTGCAAATATTTTTCTACTGGCCTAAAATGCAGAGGGATGTGTTGAGATTTCTCAAACAGTGTGCAGTTTGTTGTCGCTCAAAACCAGCTAACAGGAAGTTTGGCTTAGGCATGCCTTTGCCCATTCCTTCCCATCCTTGGGAAAGCATTTCCATGGATTTGGTTAGTGGTTTTCCCATGACAGTGTGACAACATGATTGTGTGTTCGTGGTGGTTGATAGATTCAGTAAGATGGCTAAGTTTATTCCATGCCGCAAGACAAGTTCTGCAGCAAACTTAGCCCAATTGTTCTTTGACAGCATTTGGCG
Source organism: Wollemia nobilis (assembly GCA_028583015.1). Lineage (NCBI taxonomy): Eukaryota > Viridiplantae > Streptophyta > Pinopsida > Araucariales > Araucariaceae > Wollemia > Wollemia nobilis. The sequence continues at coordinate 17,034,542 of JAQPPZ010003361.1, forward strand.
TTCCTTTGGTCTACCTACCAGCATTATATCGGATCGTGATTCACGCTTTGTGGGTCACTTTTGGCATTCTTTGTGGAAAATTTTGGGAGTTTCCCTTAACTTTTCCATCGCCTATCATCCCGTAGTCGGATGGGCGGACTAAAGTGGTAAACCGTACCCTTGTGCAAAGTTTACGAATCTATCATCACGCTTCACCAACAAAGTGGGACTTGAGTCTCACTCATATTGAACATGCCTACAATAGGGCCCTACATTCTTCTACAGGTCACTCACCTTTTGAGGTTTGTATGGGATTTCAGCCCTTGGCACCTTATGAGTTACCTTTGTCTTTGCCTTCTCCTGTCACTTCACATCTTCGGAAGGAGCAAGACAAGGCACACTCATTTATTCAGCACTTGCACAATCTTCAATCAAAGGTGATTGAGATTTTGCAAAAGACACAACAACAGAGAAAAAGGCCATGGATCGACATCGCATTCCTCATCCATTTCAGGTTGGTGACAAAGTTTGGTTGCATCTTGACAAGCGGCATTTTACTGATAAGACTCATAGTAAAATCAAACCGATTCGCTATGGGCCTTATACTATTCTTCAATAGGTGTCCGAGAATGCTTTTCGCCTTGATCTTCCCGCACACTTGGGAATTCATGACGTCGTCAATGTAGATCTTTTGAAGTTGTACTTTGACTCTACATTGGAGACCGCACCAGCTATCAGTCATCCTATGGACGTGGTTCCTGATTCTCAGTTACCATTGGATTTCGATCAGATCTATGACACAAAGACTCGACAGACTCGCCAGGGGTCTACCACCTCATATCTTGTGGCTCGACGAGGACAACTGTCGCATCAGGCTCGTTGGATTTCTTTTCATCAGATGTCCCGTGACTTTCCTACTCTTCTGAAAGCATTGGAGGCCAATGCTTCTATTGTGGGGAGGCATGATGAGGATTGATGTTTGATCACTCATATGACCCCTCTAGTAGTTCCTAGCTAGGTTTGCATAGTTTATTTCTTGCAAATTAATATTGTAAGTGAGTCTCCTTCTCACATGCACTTGTGGGCACTAGTTATCTTCTAGTTGTCATTTAGGAGTGTTAGTTAGGAAGTGTGAACTCAAAGTAGGAAGTGTGTACTTCAAGATAGCTAAAATGGATCTTATAGTTAGCATTATTCCTTTCTTCTTAACTTAGAAGTTACGTGCATTCTCCTTTGCACTTTTGTAGCTTATGGTTAAGCATATTGGATCAAATCCATGATTTGATGGGTTTGGTTATGTATTTTGGGCCATTTTCAATCCTTTTCAACTTGTGTCTTTATAACATCTAATTCTAGAATCTATTATTTTTAGCCTGATCTTGACCTTACACTTATCATCATCTGGTTCAATATTCTATGTATGCCATCCAGATATTGTGACCCTAGATTTCCTATCATTATTTAATTTTTGTTTGAAGGGAGCTCTTATATTGATTGGATTAGGCGATATTGGTTTTTCTTCTTATACATAGTTAAAAGGTGATCTTATACATATAATTTTTTATTTCCTGCTTATCCTAGTCATTGGGTCATAATATTTGGGATCGACTAGGCTTCTATAGTGAAATTCTAATGTGAAATAGAGGGTGCCTCGACATGATGGTGAAGAGAAGAGATGGAGTGTGGATCATAAACATATGGAATGAAATTGATAACAAGGTAGATATGAGGGAGAAGGGAGTAATGAGATTTTATTCACTCAGTGGATGGTGGAGATATGGTGTTATGTGGAGTGGAAAATGATGATGGTCAAGAGAGAATACCTAGAAGGAGGAGGGTAGTGATATGTAGGAGGAAGGACAAAATGAAAAACAAGATCTGGAAGCGCCTATATAGCACTTTCATAACTGTATTATATCAAAGTGAACCCTCTATAACTATATTTCATTGAAGCACTAAGTGTTTATCCCTTTATGATTTGAAACAATATCTCATTCTTCCTATGATTCCTACATCTTCTGAATATGCAGAGCAGGAAACAATCATGTTTATGTATCTTACACTCCATTGTCCCTTTGGATGGACCAGATTTTACTATCTCTATTTATAAATCTAGCAGGCTCATGCATGATCCTATTTCAGACTAGCTTATCTTGTTTCTTGTATAGTACATGGTCACACTTAAAATATTTGATTTTAGTCCTTTGTAAAAATCTTGTCACCCAAACAATCTATATCATCCTTTCATTGGTATAGTCCGTGTGATTTTATTTGATAGTCTGCTTATTTTATCTCCTAATTGTTGCCTAAATTAGTCATCTCTTCTAGTCCTTTACTTGTATTTCCAATTCACATTGTAGTGGCTATTGTTTTTCATAACTTACATCTATTTTATGGTTGTACCTATTAATGATCTACCCCCTTAGTCCATATTGAATTGTTATGAAGTTACTCCTTTCCTCTAATTGTAGTTCACCAGATTTGCACATGGAGATGCATGCCTATTGGATCTACCAATTCACAACTATAGCTGGATGGAATACGCATCGCGTACCTCTATTTGATACTTTAACACCTACAAAAATATTAGTGTTGGCAATTTGAGATATTTTATGTTGTCATTGATGTCACATGAATCATTGATGTCATATGGATCACATTGAGTTTTGATGGGAAAATGATATCTTGCAAAGCAAGGATAAAATTAGGGTTTTTGTGAAAACCAAGGCAGGCAAAATAAAAGGTTTTATTTAAAACCATGGATGACATATTTGAAATGGGTTTTTCTTAAAACCTAGGTTGGCCTTTTGTTTCGTCGAAAAAGGTGCCTCGGTGATGGAGATATTTAATTTTAAATATTTAGTTTAAATTTTAATTATTTAAAATTTAAATTTAAATTTTAAAATTAAAATTAAAGTTAGCGCCGACGTCTAAAGAAAGATGGAAAATAAATAATGCGGCTATGTCATAGAAAATTACGAGAAGACTATATAAATAGGGATCCTAAGGTTCATTTGAAATTGATCCTTGCTCGTGTTAATCATTGGCTAAGTATCCGAAGAGAGCTCGTGCAAAAATCATTTTGAAAAGGGAGACATTGAATAAATACAAGGTTGGTTGAAAGCCCAAGATATTATGGGAATATTAGTGCATTGGAAATTGGTTTTTTGCTAAGGTGTGTGGTAGCGCTTTGCGTCAAGGTTCAAATCTCCTTGACTACATTCAAAGGCATTGGAAGGAAAGCACTCGAAGTTCTTTTGGTTTACGTGGAAGGGAGGAAGGACTTAAGGCACGTCATACCATTTCCTTTCAAAAGAGTGGCTAACTCATGTGGCAACCTTAGCCATGGCTAAGGCACTCACAGTTTTTGCAAGTTGGGGGTTCGAATCCCCTTGAGGAGGTAATTACATTTTCCTAAAAATTAATTTCATTGATGCCCTAGGATAGGAGTTATAAGGTGGTTAAGGAATAATTAAAGTTTTAATTTAAAATTTATTTTTATATGGGCTATGATTATTATTTCAGAGGTGGATGAGTTGCTGATTTAATTTGATATTCATAAAATTGAAAAATTGAGATTTAGGAGAAATAAGGAGTTGTTATAAAATATTTTTGATAGCCTTATTGATTATTAATTTTGATAAGGGTTTTTATTAAAAAGGACTTTGGTGGATGTGTTTATTAAGTTGGGGTAAAAAGGTGTAAATTGATTTATGCTTATCTTGGGATTTTTATTTGAAGTCCACTAATCCTTATTGATATTGGAAAGTAAATTTGTGTTTAGTTTGGCAGATTTTATGGACAACTTCTTGGAATCAAAAATATATGGGCACATTCTCCTATTGATTGTTTATGGTGGTTGATTTCTGAAATATCATTGGAGTGAAAAGGATTGATTGTGGTTTCCTTTTTGAAAGTGATTGGTTAAATGCTTCAAGGTTTTCTAGTTTGAGAGTTGTGTTTAAACATTTTTTTATAAGCATAGTTGTTGAAGCCCATTGGTTTTGAAAGAAATTGAAAATAACATGAGTATCATTGTTATGTGATATTTATGGTTGAGCATTGTTGGAAACATTTAAGTTGGTTGATACATGCTTGGACTAGGGTTTTTATCAGAAAGAGTAGTTCCTTGTGTTAATTGGTTGAGTTGAGTTGATTGAGCCTAGTCAAGTGATTGTGTGAGGTGATTGGTCAAGTTTTATGAAACAAACTATTCCATAATTCTGAGTTGATTTGAGAGTGATATTAGAACATATTGAGTCTCTAACAATTCTCTTTATGCTTCTATGAGTTGACTTGAGTTGAGTTGATATTTATTTGAGTTGAGTTGAGTTGAATATTGAGCTTAGAACATATTGAGTCTCTAAAAATTCTCTTTATGCTTCTATGAGTTTATTTGAGTTGAGTTGAATTGAGATCATTATGAATCATTGTTGTGATCCATTGAAGAGTGCATTGCCATTCATTGTTGAGTTAATCATTGAGCTTTACCTTGATAAATTTATGGATGATATTTGAGTGCTACTTAAGCATGATTGAATGAGCCTTTGAGAAGGCCTTTGTGGACAATTTTGGAAAAACTTTGTGGATAGTTTTGGGACAAGTTTGTGGACATTTTTGGGACAACTTTGAGGATATTTTTGGGACAACTTTGTGGATAGTTTTGGGATAGCTTAGTGGACAACTTTGTGGATAGTTTTGGGCAATTTCTTGGTGAGCTTTCTAAAGCAGTTTTAGAAAAATTTTGTGTGAGCTTGATAATCAATTTTGGACAAGTTCTGTGTGAGCTTGTTATTCAATTTTGGACAAGTTCTGTGTGAGCTTGTTATTCAGTTTTGGACAAGTTCTGTGTGAGCTTGTTATTTAGATTTGGACAAGTTCTATGTGAACTTGTTATTTCCTAGCTTTGAGAAGATCAAAGAAATCATTATATTGGATAAGGATCCTTATTTATATGTAAAATATTATAAGGAGATTATCTGGTGGAGCACCCCACATTGGGGAAACCACGTTAAATCTTATGTCTCAATTATGTGTGGTGACTTATGCTTTTGCTTACTACTATTATCTGAGTTATTAATGCACATTTCTATATTTGGTTATTGTAATTAAGGACATTAATTGATATTGATTTGGAAAGAAAGTAAAAGTGGTCTTCTATTGTTCACCCCCCCTCTCATTATAAGTTTGTGTTCTTAAATTGATATCAAAGTGGGTTTCTTCATAAAAGCTAACAACTTGAGGGCATATTCCAAAAGAACATAGATGGCTTCATAGAATAGATCATATACAAATATGGATCCATTATTCGATGGTAACAATTATGCTTTTTGGAGCGTGAGGATGAAGAACTACTTGATATCACAAGGATATGAGGTATGACAAATGGTTGAAAAAGAGTATAGGGTTGAAGGTGATCCCGAGGTAGATAAGACTATTAGGAAATTGGTTGAGATCAATGCAAGAGCAATGAATTATATTTTGAGTGGGCTTCATGAGATAGATTTTGCAAAGGTCATGGTATGTAATTTAGCTAATGAAATGTGGACCAAGTTATGGAATACTTATGAAGGATATTCCAAGGTAAAGTTGGCAAAACTACAAACTCATAGAAAAAGATTTGAGGAATTGAAAATAGAATATTCTTAAGATATTACAAAGTTTTTACTTTGTTTTGATGATATTACTAACACCATAAGAGGCCTAGGTTTTGAGATTAAAGAATCATAATTTACTCAAAAGGTTTTGAGATCACTTCCCATGAAATATGATACTAAGGTTTCAACAATAGAAGAAACAATGGATATCAACAAGCTAACAATGGAATAATTACAAGGAACTCTTACAGCTTATGAGATGAGGGTAAGAAAGCATCAGATTCCAATAAAAGAGATTGCATTCAAGGCTTTAGAGAAAGAGAAAGAGAAAGTTCCAAAGACATAGAGTTTTAGATAATGATGAGGAAGATAACTTCATCAAAAGGAATAAGGAATCAAGGAATTTCAGAGATATAAGGAAAGTTAGATGCTACAAGTGTGGTGATCTTGGTCACTATGCATACAAGTGTCCACATGAAGAAAACAATGATGATGAAAAATAGGGTCAAAGAAGAAAAGAAGATGGAAAGCATAAGCATGACAAAGATGATAGATACAAGAAAAACATGTATGAGAAGAAGAAAAATTTTCATAAGGTAAAGAAATCTTACTACATTGTAGATGCAAGTGATAGTTCAGATTACAGTGATAGAAAACAATCAGATGAAGAAGAACGTACATTCTTTGGAATAAATGAAGAAAGGCAAGAACATATATTCCTAGATATTGAAGTTAAATAAGAGGATATATCTATTGAAGAAAGACATGAAGAGCTTGTGATAACCATTGAGAAAGAAAATAGGTACAAGAAATGTCTAAGGATATTAAAATGCTTCATATGCGGAGATTTTGGGCATATAGATGATGATTGCATGTACTACAACAATTGCAACAAGGAAAGTTTATTTGTTGAAAAACAAAGCAGCAGTTCTAATGACAATTCTAGCAACAATGATGATGAAGAAGAGGATTCCACAAAATAGGAAAAGAAAATAAAATTATTGGAAAAGAAAATCAAAAGGCTTGAAAATAAGGTTCATGAAAATGAAAAGGTCAATATGATGCTCAATCAACACATTCAAGATTTGGAAAAAGAGCTTCAAGAAACAAAAGAGCTTGGCATCACTATTTCTGAGAAATTGAAGACAAGCAAAGAAATATGTAATCAATTAGAGGAAGAAGATAAAAAAAAATTTGGGACCTACATAAATGAGTTAGCACGATTTCAAATAAATTCAAAAAATTTGGATAATTTTTTGGATTCACAATGAGATCGATTTATAAAAATAGGGCTTGGTTATGAAGAAGGGAAATAAAAAATAAGTACACAAGGACCTATATTTGTATCAAGAGGTTTTATTTTAGAAATTTATAAGGAAGAACCAGTTTCCAAAGAAAAATAAGTAGCATAAATGGATACTTGCATTTCAAAGGCTATAGAGATGTGTGCCAATTTGCTACTTGACACAAATAAATAGAAAGAAGAGGAAAATTCCAAAGCATCAAAGGTATCATATTTCAAGTTTGGGGAATCACACTTAAAAGTAAAGGAAGTTCTAAAATATGAAAGCAAGGAAGCACCTAAAATTTGTGAGGAAAGTTCCAAAGTCCCTATGGCTCCAAATATTCAGTTTGGTTTTTGTTTTGATATAGGTGAATCAAGTTCAAAAGAAAAAGAAATACTTGAAGAGAAAAGCAATTAAGAAACTAAGAAAGAGGATTTAGATACTACAAAGAAGGTTCAAGGATGAAATGCACAAGTTTAAAATTATCGTAAGGATAATGGTCAAGAAAGTTACGAAGAACTAAGGCATGAAAAAAGGGCTTTTCAAGATATTATTTTTCTTGTAATGGATTTAGACATAGGGCTATACACTACAGGGTCCATGGATTAAAGAAGTTTAATTTTGCTAGAATAAACCTCAAAGGAAGAAGGTATGGTTTTCAGGGGCATTGCTTCTCATGTAACAGGATTGGTCATAGAGCTTTTCAATGCAAAGGAAATGAGCAACATGATTTTGGTTTTAGAGCTTCACAATTTAGAAGTCATGGTCATAATGGTCATGAAAATAGAGCTTCACAATATAGGGTTCAGGAAAGGAATGGATATGAAAATTATTTTAAAAAAGAATTCAGGACATGGGCACCATCCAAAGGCTACAATATCAAGTGTTTTAATTGCAATAACTTTGGGCATACTCCAAAATGGTGTAGGACTCAATTCCAAACAGGTTCAAGGTAAGAAGTTCAAACAAGTTCTAGACAAGAAGATCAAGTAATTCATCAAGATAAAGATATAAAAACATGGAAGGAATTTGATAGAGGAAAGAAACAATGTGATATGGGAGTAAAAGTACTCCCACCCCGAAATTAATCACCTCAAAGAGAAGGTGGTGAGGGAGATATGCTTAAGAGACATATATTTTAGCCCCATAGGTGTCCCTTTTGCCATTGATGTCAAAGGGGAGAGAATTTAGTTAGGGGGAGCAGCCTCCAAAGAGAGCATTGAGTTAGGGGGAGTAGCCTCTATAGAGATTATTGAGTCAGGGGGAGCAACTTTGATTCTCAAAGATGGTTTTTGCAGTGATTGTGGTTTTTTCTTTAGAGGTGTTGCCATAAATGAAAAAGGGGGATATTGTTGATAATTTGAGTTATTTTATGTTGTCATTGATGTCACATGAATCATTGATGTCATATGGATCACATTGATTTTTGCTAGGCAAATGATATCTTGGAAAGCATGGATAAAATCAGGGTTTTTGTGAAAATCAAGGTAGGAAAAATAAAAGGTTTTATTTAAAACCATGGATAACATATTTGAAATAGGTTTTTCTTAAAACCTAGGTTGGCCTTTTTTTTCATCGAAAAATGTGCCCCGGTGATGGAGATATTTAATTTTAAATATTTAGTTTAAATTTTAATTATTTGAAATTTAAATTTTAATTTTAAAATTAAAATTAAAGTTAGCGCCGAAGTCTAAAGAAAGAGGGAAAATCAATAATGTGCTGAAATCATCAAAATGAGGAGAAGACTATATAAAAGGGTATCCTAAGGTTAATTTGAAATTGATCCTTGCTCGTGTTAATCATTGGCTAAGCATTGGAAGAGAGCTCATGTGAAAATCATTTTGAAAAGGGAGACAACAAATAAATCCAAGGTTGGTTGAAATCCCAAGACATTGTGGGCAAAGTGGCGCATTGGCAATTAGTTTTTTGTTAAGGTGTGTGGCAGCAATTTACGTCAAGGTTCGAATCTCCTTGACTGCATTCGAAGGCATTGGAAGGAAAGCACTTTTGGTTTGCATTGAAGGGAGGAAGGACTTAAGACTCGTCGTGCCTTTTCCTTTCAAATGAGTGGCTAGCTTGTGTGGAAACCTTAGCCACGACTAATGCACTCGCGGTGTGTGCAAGTTGGGGATTCGAATCCCCTTGAGGAGGTAATTACGTTTTGCTCAATTTAATTTCGTTGATGCCCTAGGATAGGAGTTATAAGGTGTTTAAGGAATAATTAAAATTTTTAATTAAACTTTATTTTTATAATGGTTGTGATTATTATTTATGAGGTGGATGAGTTTTTGATTTAATTTTATATTCATGAAACTGAAAAATTAAGATTTAGGAGAAATAAGGAGTTGTTATAAAATATTTTTGAGAACCTTGTTGATTATTATTTTTGATAAGGGTTTTTATTAAAAAGGACTTTGGTGGATATGTTTATTAAGTTGGAGTAAAAAGGTGTAAATTGAGTTATGCTTATCTTGTGATTATTATTTGAAGTCCACTAACCCTTATTGAGATCAAAAAGGAAAGTTGTGTTTAGTGTGGTAGATTTTATGGATAACTTCTTGGCATCAAAAAGGTATGGGCACATTCTCCTATTGATTGTTTATGGTGGTTTATTTCTAAAATATCATTGGAGTGAAAAGGATTGATTGTGGTTTCCTTTTCGAAAGTGGTTGGTTAAATGCTTCAAGGTTTTATGGTTTGAGAGTTGTGTTTAAACCTTGTTTTATAAGCATAGTTGTTGAAGCCCATTGGTTGTGAAAGAACTTGAAAAGAACATGAGTATCATTGTTATGTGAGATTTATAGTTGAGCATTGTTGGAAACATTTGAGTTGGTTGATACATGCTTGGACTAGGGTTTTTGTGAGAAAGAGTAGTCCCTTGTGGTGATTGGTTGTGTTGACTTGATTGAGCCTAGTCAAGTGATTATGTGAGGTGATTGGTCAAGTTCCATGAAACAAACTATTCCATAATTTTGAGTTGAGTTGAGAGTGAGATTAGAATATATTTAGTCTCTAACAATTATCTTTATGCTTATATGAGTTGACTTGAGTTGAGTTGAGATTGATTTGAGTTGATTTGAGTTGAATATTGAGCTTAGAACATATTGAGTCTCTAACAATTCTCTTTATGATTCTATGAGTTGATTTGAGTTGAGATCATTATGGATCATTGTTGTCATCCATTGAAGAGTACATTGTCATTCATTTTTGAGTTCATCATTGAGCTTTGCCTTGATACATTTATGGATGAGATTTGAGTGCTACTTGAGCATGATTGATTGAGCCTTTGAGAAGGCATTTGTGGACAATTTTGGAATAGCTTTATGGACAATTTTGGTACAGCTTTGTGGACGGTTTTGGGATAGCTTTGAGGATAATTTTGGGACATCTTTGTGGATAGTTTTGGGACAGCTTTGTGGATAGCTTTGTGGACAATTTTGGGCAAGTTCTTGGTGAGATTGCTAGAGCAGTTTTGGACAAGTTCTGTGTGAGTTTGTTATTCAATTTTGGACAAGTTCTGTGTGAGCTTGTTATTCAGTTTTGGAAAAGTTTTGTGTGAGCTTGTTATTCAATTTTGGACAAGTTCTGTGTGAGCTTGTTATTCAGTTTTGGAAAATTTTTGTGTGAACTTGTTATTTCCTATCTTTGAGAAGATCAAATAAATCATTGTATTGGATAAGGATACTTATTTCTGTGTGAAATATTATAAGGATATTATCTGGTGGAGTACCCCACATTGGGGGAACCACGTTAAATCTTGTATCTCAATTATGTGTGGTGACTTGTGCTCTTGCTTACTACTCGTTATCTGAGTTATTAATGCACACTGCTATATTTGGTTATTGCAATTAAGGACATTAATTGATATTGATTTGGAAATAAAGTAAAAAGTGATCTTATACTATTCACCCCCCTCTCAGTATAAGCTTGTGTTCTTTAGTTAGCCCTAAAATATAGTAGATATATGTCAGTGGTGGTCTCATGTACTATAGAAGATACCCCAAGATTTTATCAGTTAGTTAATTTAATACTTTGTACCTTTGCAAATAGTCATTATTAACTTGATATTAAAGCAGGGAATCCACCCTCATTTAATATTTATTTATTGAAGGCTAGTCTAAGTGATTAGTAAGTTACTAACCTCTCATTAATACATAGACCTTAATGACTTTATTACCTTGTTATTGGCTCATCATCTGATCAATCATACAATCTTGCACATTCATATGATTATCTAGACCCATATCAAATTTTACATTAGGTGTATTGGACATGCGCTACCATGAGATCTGGTCGAGGTTCACCATTGTCGTTAGATCTGGTAGAGCTATGCACCTTTTATTGGACTTTATTTTCCTTTGATATTCATGATTAAGTGAAACTGTTCAATAAAATCGAGGATAAGCATGGTCATTCGATCTCTTTTTAACATTTGATCTCTTCGATAAAAAAATATCATTAGATCTATCCAAGTCGAGCACCACCATTGGATTCCACTTTGTCCTTCATGTGACCTTGATTAAATTGTGGCCATTAAATATTTGTATATTGCAACACCGTCGTTGATTTCCTTTTGGCTTGTAATTGCCCTAAAATGAAGCACCGTCATAAAATTTGGACTAGTTCAAGCACTACCATTAGATTTATTGTTTGTATATTACCTTTTGATTATTATGATGAATCACGACCATTGGATTCGTATACAGATGAGCACTACTATAAATTTGCTTTAGCTCTTTGACTTGTCAACCTTTTATGGCTTCGTGAAATCATAGTCATTGGGTCCATGTGGTATCAAGCACGACCATTGATTTTATTTGCTTTGGTTATTTCTTTAAGCGAGGCGCCACCATTGGATCTACCAAGCTTAAGCACCACCATCAGATCTGCTTGAATATGGGGGTATTTGATTCTAAATTGGATGGGACTTTTTAATGGTATATTGTATTGAGATGTTCACTATCATTGTATTATATCTAGTGAGGGCACATTCGTTGATGTTCTTCAGACCTGCATATATTTTTAAAACATGAGTGCAAATAATGCCTTGGCTAACCTTGGTGGTTTGTGGTAAATGTGTATCCGTTGGATCAAGTGCATTTGGGCGCAACCATCAGATTTATTTAGAGATGCTCATCCTTTAGTCAACATGGATCCAAGACCAAGTTTGACTCCTTTGGATAATGCATGTCCATTATATTTTATCATGATGGAGCGTGACCGTCGATCTTTTATAGCCTGCAAAAATAAGTATTTTATTAATCCATGATTAATGAAAAAGGGGAAAAAATTAGCGATGTATTAGGACCCTCACTAATGCATGATTAACTCTTGTTTTACCTTTATGTTACCTGATACTTATATAGTTTAATTACTCAGACTTTGACTTGAGCGCAACCATCAGAACCTGATGGGGACTAGCGCAGTCATTGATTTCTTCCAACCTACAAGATTAGTTACCAAGGGGCACTTATTTTTAATCCTTGATTTAGCAAAAATGGGGGAATTAGCTAACATGTTAGACCCTCACTAATATCACTTAGTGGCTTTAATTAATCCTTCAGCCTTTAACCCCTTTAATGGTAACTTTATGAACTTTCAAGAGAGCATGGTCATCCGATTAAATCATAATCGAGTGTTGCCCTTGGATATTTTGAAATAGCTCAATGCTTTAATTAAATTAATTCACCACTATACTTAGGTTTTTGAACTTTAGACCATGGTGCTTTAGAGGTTTGACTTATCAAAGTGAGCGCATTCATTGGATTCTACCTTGATGAAGCGTTGCCCTTGGATTTATTAGTTTTGCATGATTTTTATTTCAAAGAAGCACGTAATGTTCGACACTATATTGTTAGACTTTGATTTATCACCCTTTTGACTCCTTGGGACTTAAGGGTTAATTCATTTGACTTAGGCCCTAAAGTGGTCATTATTTTTATAATGAGAGTTCTTATTAAAATTATGTATTATAAACCTTACTTTAAAAGGTTCGGGTGTTTTAATGGTTTGACAATTTTAGTGGATGTTTATTTAATTTGACCTTTATGGATTATTTTAGGATAAAAAAATGGTTGTAAAAGCAATCCAAAAATGGCTAAGTTTTAGTAAAAAAAATCAACATTTAAAGTTAGATTTTCAGATGAAAATGTAACAGAGGCCAACAACATTTGCTAAGTTTATTGAAACAAAAAATTTAAAATTGAGGGTTTCAAATGTTGAGTCAATTTTGGCTCCAACATAGGTTGTGACTGGGGCAATGTGCTGAAAACCTGAGGCACTTGAGAATCCTTGAATATCCTAGTTTTACTACAATTACAAATCATCCAGCCTGATAAGAAAAAATGAAAAACAAAACACAATAACTTTAAAAATGAAAAATTGTACAAAAAACATGATATCAAAGCAATATAGTATTGAAAACTATAATTCCTTTTTTTTTCAATTCAAAAAATAGGGTCAAAATTTTAGAATCAGATGATCTTTTTAGATATATTGTTGTTTATTTTAGTAGGGTCAGAGGATATGATTACACATAATTTGTTAGAGCTATTTGTTTTATAATGCTTTGGCCCATGTTTGTGTTAGTGCATTCATTCTGATTCCCAAGTCTTCCAGAATTTTTTCATGTTTGGGAAAAATAGTTAAGCTTAGTGAATGATTTCACTCTTAAATATGTTCACCATTCTGCAAGGCTCCACTGCCAGTAAAATATCTATAGCCTTGATGGAGTTGCTTCTAATCCCATCTAGTTTTAATCTACTACCAATAAAGCATCTATAGCCCTGGTAGAGTTTTTCTAAGATATCTCAGGCAGTGACTCAACCTACATTATTTTGATTTTCTTCCTCGTTTGAGAAATATTCAGATATAAGCAAATTGTGCAATGAGTGTGCCTGAGTTGAGGATTAGTTTTTGGCTAAAAAGGATGAGCATAATTATTTTTTTAGCTTAACCACCTTCCAAAAAATAACTCTATTCTTTGGACCTTGAAATAAACTTAAGTATAATTTGTAATGTGAGGCCTTAACATGGTGTCCCATTCAACTTTGATTTCGCTCTATTTTATCTCATATCATATGACCACTACATGAACATTCATATTTTAAAAAATTGTAAGCATCATCAAAGTCTAAAATAAATATCCTTTCTTCTTATTTTTTTTGAAGGAACCAATAGTAAGGAATACTCATCATACTAAGAATACTATATGAAACAACAAAAATCAAAACAATATAGGCAAAATAAAAATGCTTAACAGGTAAACAAAAAACATCACTTTATTTTTGGGTTTTTCGAGAATTTATTTTTTATTTTATTATTATTTTGTATATATATATATATTTATTTATTTAACATGACACTTCTTCTTTTTTTATTACTCCAACATATGGATTGTACATCTTGAAGTGTTGGCCATTAATAGGGATAACCATTGGCTCTCCTCGCAAGGTCTGAAATTTGTAAGTATTTTGACCAACAACATGGGCTATATGGTATGGACCAATCCATTTAGGCTCGAGTTTTCCCTTTTCACCATGCTTATCATTTTTAGGGTCCCAATATATGACTATATCTCCTCGAGAGAAAGGAGTACCTTTGGATTTATTATTAAATAATTTTATAGTTTTTTGAGTTTGTTCCATCATCTTATTAAGGGTTTCTCTTCTTTGTTCTTCTAACGTGAAAATTTGGTCTAGCCTTCTTTATAAAGGGTTGGCATCTTTATGATCTTGCAATAAGAGGGATAATGCTAATTTATCTATCCTAGGAGGTAATAAAACTCTTTCCCCATATACCATTTCATATGGCATTCTTCCTGTGTTTCTTTTTACAGATAGCCTATCAGCCCATAGAGCAAATTTTAGTTCATTGTCCCATCCTCTTTTTTTCTTACCCAATGATATTTTTTATTTTGGTTATTATATTCTTATTTTATGACTCAAAAAGGCCATTTCATTAGGGTAACAGTTAGCAGAATGTGAAATTTTTATTCCATACTTAGCATAAAATTCTACCATCTCATATGAAACAAAATATTGTCCATTATCTATTACCAATTTTTGAGGAACCCCAAACCCGGTCAGAATGTTTTCTTCCAAGAATTTGATAATGGTGGCAGTTTTGGAGGTTCTTAGAGGATCATTATCTACCCACTTTGTGAAGTAATTGATTGTAGTTATGATCCTCTTGTGCTGGCTTGATGAGTTAGGATTGATATCTCCAATTAGGTCGATGTTCCATTGGGTGAATTATGATTTGATGATCACTAGTTTGAGGGGCATGGATGCTAGCTGCTTCTTTCTTGCAAAAACCTGATAGTTATAATAATTCCTAACATATGTATATACATCCTTAAAAAGGGAAGGGCAATAATATCCTGCTCTCATGATTTTATTAGCTGTGGCTTTTGGAGCAAAATGTCCTCCACAAAAACCATCATAGAACTCATTAATTATTTTTGGGAATTCATATTAATATATACAGACTAATAACACTCCATTAGGGTGTTTCCAATAAAGCACACCGTCTTGTACATGGTATTTCTGAGCTTGAAGATTTATTGACCTCATTTTATTTGTTGACATATCTCTAGGAAAATAAAGAGTTTGTAAATATGCTAGAATTTCATCATACCATTTTCATTTTGCATTATTTATTCTCCTGTTATCATGTATTTTATCTATTGTGATGACATTATTAGAGTCTTCTCCTTTATATGCCAGATACTTTGCTAGGCCCTGCCCTCTTACAATTTTGACTATTTTGAATTCAGCATCATATTGCAAAAGTTGAACCATCCATCTTGTTGGCCTTTCTAATGGCTCAATTTAAGTAAAAATATCCTTTATTGTTATGAAATGGATGCAATAGTAAAATTTATTTGTATCAAATATACCTTTGAAATGTTCCAAATATTAGATGACTACATAATCATATTTTTCTAGCAAGGTATATTTAATATGTGCTCCTTTCAGACCTGGAATCATGAAGGTTATTGGCCTTTCATTATTTTCATCATAATTTTGTGAAACAACTATAGCAATGGAGTGTTCATATGCAAACGAATAAATGTTAAAGTCTTTAGAGTAATCATAGCAACTTAGGGATGGAGTAGTGGAAATGGCATCTTTTATCTTATTGAATGCTTCTATGTTTTTTGCTATCCATTTTATTTCTCTAGTTCTATTGACCATGTCATTTATGGGTTTGGTCATATTTGCAAAATTTGGAAAAAATATACTAAAAAAATTATCTTGCCAAAGAATGACTTGACTCCTTTTAAGTTTCTAGGAGGAGGAATTTTGGAAATAGCTTCTATTATTTATGGGTCAATGCTTATTCTTTTTTTGAGACTATGTGACCTAATAATTTTCCTTGTGTAGTCCTGAATACACATTTCTTGGGATTTAGAGAAATTCCAAATTCTTTGCATCGAGAAAATACTGCAGCTAAATGTTCTAAGTGATCTTTTGGATTTTTTGAAAATACTATGATATCATCCAAGTATACAACCACTGTTTTGAACATTAATCCTTTGAAGGCAAATTCCATTGTTATTTGAAAGGTAGCAGCTACATTCATTAGGCCAAAATGTATTATTAAATATTGAAATGTGTCCCAGAGTGTAGTGAATGTTGTTTTATATCTGTATTATGGATTAATTTGAATTTGCTTATATCCAAAAAATCCATCCAATAGGGACAATTTGGATGAACCAACTACTGCTTGCAATAGTTGCTCCATACTGGGCAATGGGTAATTGTCCTTTGATGAACTTCTATTTAAATTTCTAGAACCTACATAGAGTATAATATCACAATTTTTCTTCCTGACTCATACTAAATTGGATATCTAAGAAGAAAATCTTACATTTCTGATTATTTTGGAATCCAATAATTTTTATACCTCTTTTTGCATTGTTGGGTGTAGATTAGGGTTATACTTCCTCTGTTTCTGTCTGAATGGCTTGGAATCTTCTTTCAAGGTTATTATATGTGTCATTATATATTTTTTGAAGGTTTTAAGATCCTCATAATTCTAAGCAAAATATTCCTTATTCTTATTTAAGAAACTAATGTATCCAACATTTTATTTTATTGGAAAGGCCATATCTATCTTCACTATTTTGTGCTCTCTCATTTGACCAATGTTAATATCTTTAGATATTACTTCTCTGTGTAAATATTTGTAAGCTTTGTCAAAATCATCAAATAGACTCTCTAAAGAAACTAGTCCTTTGGGTATTCTATTTTTTTTTAGCTGGATTACTTCTACTAGCTCACCTATTTGATATTTTAGATTGTCTTCATCTTTTTCATCACATATTATATTCGCATACTGATTTTATAGGGTCATGAAATATTTAATGTCCACATCGTCTTGAAAGAATTGTAGGTAAACTATGTTATTTGGCATAGAGGACTTATAAAATGAAATAGTTGGGAACCTATCCATATATTTTGTAGTTATTTTTGGATGGTCTAGGCCTAAGGCATTTACAGCTAAAAGGTCTGCAACATGATTTTGTTCTCTTGGAATAAATGAGATATTGAAAGCTAAAAAAAAATCAATTTCTTCCAATACTAAATTTTATATTGCTTTAGCCTAGGATGCTTGGTATGATATTTTTCTTTGATTTGTTGTATAATTAGTTCTGCATCCCCTGTTACACTCAAGTAGTTAATGTCTAATTATTTTTCTTTTCTTAATCCTAAAAATAAAGCTTCGTATTCAGCTACATTATTGGTGCAAGGGAATTCTAGTCTGTAAGGGATGCTAAGATAGTTTCCTTTTATGTTAGTTAGATTAATTCTTGCACCTACTCTAGATTCGGATTTAGCTCCATCAAAATACATGCTCCACATTTATTAAGTTAACACTCTATTTAATTTAGCATCAACCATTTCCATAACTTTTGGATCCATATTCATTGCTTCTAGAACTTCTACCAAGAATGGGTTACGTCATATGGAATAAAATCCCATCACTTTTTCTTCCACAAAGTTCACTAAGTTTATCATGGTTTCGTCTGTTTGAATTAACTCTATGGAGTGTTTTTTAAATGGTTCCCTTTATAAGATTACATTTTCCTTATCTGACATTGGGATAGTAGCATAAGACCAATCCAATTGGATTGAGCCTCCTAGTTGTTCTGCCCAATGCCTGTTGAGTAATAGTGAGAAGAAAGGGTCAACATAAACTACTGCAACATCTATTACTATTGCTTTCTTAGGATATTGTTCTAGGAAAACTAATAATCCAGTTATCACTTCCACATAAGGAATTTTTCTGTTGTCCATTACTGAAATAGGGGCAGAGTCTCTTGTATAGATTAACCCTATTTGGTCATCTATCATTTTGGGCATGATATTATGTGAAGCTCCACTATCCAACATACAATTATGAATAACATATCTTTCTCCTTCATCTGAATTATACCTTAATGATACATATAAGGGCCTAACAAAGGATGGTGATCTTGTATCATGTTGATTTTTTCTATAAGAATGACAGGTTGGTTCTTCTTTTTGTTCTACTAGTCCAAACATTCTACAAACATGTTCTCTATACTACTGAACTTTCATAAGTTCTCCAAATGTGATATTAACCTTTTATTTACTGATATTTGACCCATCATAAAATTCTATCTTTTTTATTTCCAGTGGTCTATTGTTTTCTTCTATGGATATTTCCTCTTCTAATTGTAATATCTCAGGAATAATATTTTTGAAGGTTCTATCAGTTTTCTCCTTACTGATATTCTTATTTGTGAAATTTTGTTTTCTTGTTTCACTTGTATAAGCTTTTTCTGTTCTATCAGGAACAGTTCTATTTCTTAAATTCAGGGTATTGGAAGCTTCTAATTCTTCCACTTCCTTAGCAATAGGGATTATTTTACCTTGCTTTATTTTGTCATATCTTGACCCATGTGGTTTTTCCAATATTTTAGTTCCTTCAACTATAAATATTTTAGGGTGATAATTTGAAGTATACTTATCCATATTTTCTTCAAAAAACCTTTCTCTAGAATCATATTATAGAGACCATAATATATTTATTCTAATATCTTCCTCTGAATTATCATGTAAATCTAAATTATGTTGTTCACTTAGGTAAATCCTACATGCATTTGGGTTATGAGGTGCATCACAGGTACAACAGAAATAGGGAAAACCTTCAGCTATGTTGGCAGATGGTATAGGGTTAGGAACATTTTTTGTTCTCTATAAGACTCTCTATTTTTCCAATTATTGTTCCCATTATTCCTATTCTTGTTTCCTTTATCGGATCCATTGTTGTTCCCCCAATTTCTATTGAATTTTTTATTGAAATGAGGGCGATTATCAACATGTGGTCATTCTGTTTGTGATGTCTCACCATTATTACCATTATTTCTTTCAATTCTTGCTAACATATTGTTCATGGTATCAAACATCTCAACCATTTTATTAGTTAGTTTTTCCATGGGATCTACTATTGTTCTCCTTTGTATATCAAATGCTATCATTTTTGGCTTTCTCTTAGGTATATTGACTTCTAGAGAGTAAAGCTTCATCTTATCCATATTATATTCAAACAACATTTCTCTAGAATCATCTTCTAAAGACCATCAGGCATTAATTCTAATATCTTCCTTTGAATCATCATGCAAATCTACATTGTGTTGTTCACTTAAGTAAATCCCACATGCATCTAGGTTATGAGGTGCATCACAGGTAGAGAAAAAATAGGGAAAACCTTCAGCTATGTTGGCAAATGGTATAGGGTTAGGAAATTTTTTTTGGTCTCTATCAGACTCTCTATTTTTCCAATTATTGTTCCCATTGTTCCTATTCTTGTTTCCTTCATCGGAGCCATTGTTGTTCCCCCAATTTCTATTGAAGATTTACTTGAAGGGAGGGCAATTATCAACATGTGGTCATTCTATTTGTGATGTCTCACCATTATTACTATTATTTATTTAAATTCTTGCTAACCTATTGTTCATGGTATTAAACATCTCAGCCATTTGATTAGTTAGTTTTTCCATGGGATCTACTTTTGTTCTCCTTTGTATATCAAATCTACCCTTTCAGGATTTCTCTTAGGTAGATTGACTTATAGAGAATAAAGCTTCATCTTACCACTGTAAAGCACGTTTATTTCGATATCCATTGCCTTTTCTATACAACCATCAATGGCGGTGGCTTGTTCTTGCCTTAACTCATAGTTAAACTCCCCTTGAAAATTAGTTTTATAGAAATAAATGGATTGAATATCGCTAGGCCTGATATTAATAGAGATTTTGTTTTTGGTTTTTGAAAACCTTCTATTAAAGTCACTAACAACCTCATTTTCCTTTTTCTTCATAGTGGCTAACTCAGTTAACAAAGATTGTTCATTTTTCCTTTCACCATATTTCTTTAGGAAAATAACTTCCATTTTAGTGAAATATGGGATATCATTGTTAGGGAAAGAATTGAATCACTCTCTAGCATATTTTTCTAAAGTTTGCAGGAATATTCTTAGGACTACATCTTCATGTTCAACCTCTAGGCTATTCATTGCATACATAAAACTTTTGATATGATTCTCTCCAGTTACTGTATCATTTCCTATAAACTTGAGAAGGTATATGTAGGCTTTATTAGGTAAGGCATTCAAATTTGTAGGCGAGGCAAATAGCCTATATCTATTGGTTCCAAAAATGAATATTATTTTTATTTTGTTGATTTGCCTAAGCCATTGTTACTATAGGTGTAATGGGATTTAAATTTATAAAAGTAATGCCTACAAGGATTTGGATCTAGGTATTCTAAATATAATCTAAAATATTATCTACCACAATATTACTGTTAATCAAGAAATGAGAATAATCACATGTATATTCTACAACAAAATTTAAATTTTCATCTATAGTGATACCAGTAGCAATAATATTCTACTATTTATTTTTATATATGTACTTTTTACCACTAAAGTAAGATCTATTCTCATTAACCGTAGTCTTAAGAATTGGGATTTTCTAAGAGTGGGTAAATACCTCTTGATTTTCAAATTTTGGGAATAGTTATTTATCGTTTCTCCTAGTGTGCACGATGCAGGAGCATCCAGTGGTGTAAGAGTGATCTTGCATCACCCGAAAAAAAATTGTAATTGTTTAATTTTGTAAAACTAGTAAAACTAGTTTAACTTGCAAGAGATTTTTGAAGGTCTTAGAGGTCGAATTTGAGTATTTTTGGCTAGACATGAGCCTTGGCGCGAAGAGCCAATGTTTACTTCACTTAGATAATTTCATGCCATTTCTAAAAACATGTTGTAATAGTCAATTGGTTCAACTTGTGTGAATTTATGACCTCGACAAGTTGCCCCAAAAATTCAAATTTTAATTTTAATGGTTTTAGGTGGGAAAAAGGGAAAACTGGGTATTTGAGGGATTTTTTTGAAATTTTAAAGGGGTATTTTTTCTTGTATCCTTATTTTTGGCATGAAAGTAATGACAAGTTTGATTCTCTGACTTGTTCAAAGGAAAAATACCTGTGTATCATTGTTTTGGTGTTGCTTGTGTAACGTGATCTACACCAATGCGCTAGCACATTCTGCTCCTTATTTCTTAATGTTTTATTTTTGGGTTTGTCTATAAATAGTCACTAGAATGGGGATGGAGAAAGAACATAATGTATGATCAATATTTCTTGATATTTAACTCTTAGCCTCACAAGGGATGGTTCTTGGAGGAAATTCAAGAAAATCAAGAAACGTAAAAACACTCCAAATTACAATTGAAAGTTGCGGGTAAAATAAAATAAAGAACACTAAAATTCATAAAAAAAAAATGTAGGTTCTTTATTCCAATTGGCTGTCGTTGATTAAAATATAGTTAAATTTTAACAAGACAAATTATGTAATTAAAAAGTCCTTAGAAATGGCACCAAAAGACTGTTGGAACCATTTCTTGCATCCATAGGATATTTTTGTCATGCTACAGGAAATCATTTGAAACCAATGAGCTATTAAAAACTCTATTCAACCTACCTCTTTATTCTAATAAAATAATAAATGATAAATAAAATCTTCACATAATGGGTAAGGAAACCCTAGTGGTAATATTACGATTTTATGAGTATTACACACTCCAGAATTTAGTTATACATTATCTACATATATAAAAAATGACCAAGTAAAGATAACTTAATTATTATACATTATGTAGATCGGTGCCTATCCAATTGGGCTATTATAGAAATTTAACAACATTCATAATATGAACAGAAAGAATGGGAAAAAATAAGAATTGGTGCCATTAAACTCATTTGAATATCATAATCAGTATAAGGGTTAACCAATGAAAGAAACACTCACAACATGTTCAAATATCATAACCTATTATGAGGAAACACACATAACTGAAGACAAGGAAATGATAAAATTGAAACCCATAATTGTATTAATTTCTTTAATAATGATTACATGCAAAGTTGGTAGAATACCATTACAATCTGTTTTCAATGCTTTAATACAATGATAAAGCCTTTTTCAAATTTTGTAACAAGACTTCATCAATTCTCCTTCTAAAATACTAGCAAGAATAATCTCTAGACATCAGGCTCAGAAATATTGAAAATATTCTCAACTCTCCAAATGCAGTATTACCAAACCTGCACAACAAAGGGAGGAATGAGGGATGATAGAGAAAAATAGACACAATGGGAATACAATAGCACAACTCAAATGGGCACTCAAGTATACCTCTTAGAAAAAATGCTATCTCTAATTCCTAATGCAGATTCTGACCGTAGATGGTGTCTTTATAGTGCCTGATTCTTGAATCTATTATTTTTAGCCTGATCTTGTCCTTACACTTGTCATCGTCTAGTTTGATCTTCTCTGTATGCCATCTAGCTATTGTTACCCTATATTTCCTATCATGATTTACTTTTAGTTTGAAGGGAGCTCTTATATTTAATGGATTAGGTGATATTTGTATTTCTTCTTTTGCATAGTTAAATGGTGATCTTATACATATATATAATTTTTATTTCCTACTTATCCTAGTCATTGGGTTATAACATTTAGGATTGACTAGGCTTCTATAGTGAAATTCTGATGTGAGACAGAGGGTGCCTCGACATGATAGTGAAGAGAAGAGATGGAGTGTGGGTGGTAAATAGATGGAATGACATTGATAACAAGGTGGATATGAGGGAGGAGGGAGCAATGGGAGTTGATTTTCTTAGTGGATGGTGGAGAGATGGTGCTATGTGGAGTGGATAGTGATGATGGTCAAGGGAGAATATCTAGAAGGATGAGGGTAGTGATATGTAGGAGGAAGGACAAATTGGAAAATAAGATCTAGAAGCACCTATATGGCACTTCCATAACTATATTCCATCGGAGTGAACCCTTTGTAACTATATTCCATTGAAGTGCTAAGTGTGAAACCATTTATGAGATGAAACAATATCTCATTCTTCCTATGCTTCCTACATCTTCTGAATATGTAGAGCAAGAAACATTTATATTTATGTATCTTGCACTCGATTGCCCCTTTGGATGGATCACCTTTTACCATATCAATTTATAATTCAAGAAGGCTCATGCATGATCCTATTTCAGATCGACTTATCTTGTTCCCTGCATAGTATGTAGTCACACTTAAAAGATATAATTTTATTCCTTTGTACAAACCTTGTCACCCAAATATTCTGTATCATCTTTGCTCTGGTACATTCCGTGTGATTTTATTTGATAGTCTGCTTATTTTGTCTCTTGATTTTTGCCTGAATTAGTCATATATTTTGGTCCTTTGCCTGTATTTCCAATTCACCTTATAGTGGCTGCTATTTATTTTAGCTTACTTCTGTTTGATGGTTGTACCTATTAATGATCTACAACCTTAGTCTAGTTTGCATTGTTATGAAGTTACTCCTTTCCTCTAGTTTTATTTTACCATATTTACACATGGAGGCACGCACCTATTGGATATACCAATTTATGATTATAGTTGGATGGAATACACATCGTGTACCTCTGTTTGATAATTTCACACCTACAAGAATGTTAGACCTAAAATATAGTAGATATATGTCAGTGGTAGTCTAATGTACTATAGAAGATACCCCAAGATTTTATTGGTTAGTCAATTTTATAATTTTTTGTAGCTTTGCAAATAGTCATTATTAACTCATTATTAAATCAGGACATCCACACTCATTAATATTTATTTATTGAAGGCTAGTCTAAGTGATTAGCAAGTTACTAACCTCTCATTAATACATAGCCCTTAATGACTTGATTACCTTGTTAGTGGCTCATCATTTGATCAATCATATGATCCTATGTGTTTGTCTGATTATCTAGAACCATATCGAAGTTTACTTCAAGTGTATTGGCCATGTGATATCATTAGATATGGTCAGGGTTCACCATTATAATTAGATCTGGTAGATCTGTATGCATTCTATTGGAATTTATTTTCCTTTGATAGTCATGAGTAAGCGTAGCCATCCAATCAAATCAGGGATAAGCATGATCGTTCAATCTCTTTTTAATGTTTGATATCTTTAATAAAACATCGTTGGATCTATACAGGTTGAGTGCCTTGGATTCCACTTTGTACTTCATGTAATATTGATTAAATTGTGGCTCTTAAATCTTGGTATATTGCAATACCTCCGTTGATATCCTTTTGGCTTGTAATTTCCCTAAAATGAAGCGTCTTCATCGGATCTAGCTATTTCAAGCGCTACTGTCAAATTTATCATTTGTATATTACATTTTGATTATTATGATGAATCATGACCGTTGGATTTAGATATGGATGAGCACTACCATAGATTTATTTTATCTCTTTAACTTGTCAACATTTTATGGCTTCATGATATCATAGTCATTGGATCCAATCAGAATCAAGTGTGACCATTGATTTTATTTGCTTTGGTTTCTTCTTTAAGCGAGGCACCACCATTGGATCTACCAGGCTTAAGCACCACCATCAAATTTGCTTGAATATGGAAGTATTTGATTTTGACTTGGACGAGACTCTTTAATGGTTTATTTTCTACAGGTGTGCACTACCATTGGATTATCTCTAGTGAGGGTGTGTCCATTGATGTTCTTCAGACCTACATGTATTTTTAAACACACAAGTGTGAATAATAACTTGACTAACCTAGGTGGTTTTTGGTATATGTGTGTTTGTTGGATCAGGTGCATTTGGGAATAACCATTAGATTTATCTGGAGATGATCATCCTTTATTCAACATGGATCCAAGACCAAGTTTGACTCCTTCTAGTAACGCACGTATATTAGATTTTATCATTATGGGGTGCAATCGTTGATCTTTAATAGCCTACAAAAACAAGTATTTTATTAATATATGATTAACGAAAAGGGAAAAAATTTAGTGATGTATTGGGGCCCTCGCTAATTCATTATTAAATCTTGTTTCAATTTTATTTTACCCGATACTTCTACCATCTAATTACTTGAACTTTGACTTGAGCGCAACCATTAGATCATTATGGGGATTGGCGCAGCTGTTAATTTCTTCCAACCTGCAATATTAGTTAACAAGGGGCACTTATTTTTAATCCTTGATTTAGAAAAAAGGGGGGGGGTATTAGCTAACATTTTAGACCCTCACTAATATCACTTAGCAACTTTAACTAATCCTTTGGCCTTTAACCCCTTTAATGGTAACTTTATGAACTTTCAATAGAGCACGGTCGTTCGATTAAATCATAATCAAGCACTGCCCTTGGATCTTCTGAAATAGCTCAATGCTTAATTAAAGTAATTCACCACTATACTTAGGTTTTCAAACTTTAGACCATGGTGCTTTAGAGGTTTGACTTATCAAAGTGATCCAATCCATTGGATTCTACCTTGATGAAGCGCTACCCTTGGATTTATTAGTTGTGCATGATTTTTATTTCAAGGAGCACGTAACCTTCAACTTGGTCTTATTAGACTTTGATTTATCACCCTTTTGACTCCTTGGGACTTAGGGGTTAATTCATTTGACTTAGGCCCAAAAGTGGTCATTATTTTTATAATGAGGGTTCTTATTAAATTTGTGGATTATAAACCTTACTTTAAAAGGGTCGGGTGTTTTAATGGTTTCACTATTTTAGTGGATGTTTATTTAATTTGAACTTTATGGATTCTTTTAGAATAAAACAAATATTGTAAAAGTGATCCAAAAATGGCTAATATTTAGTAAAAAAAATCAACATTTAAAGTTAGCTTTTTAGATGAAAATGTAACAGAGGCCAACAACATTTACTAAGTTTATTGAAACCAAAATTTTAATGTTGGGGGTTTTAGATGTTGAGTCAATTTTAGCTCCAACAAGACTTAATGCTATCTATTACAAAAGTTGTTGCATTACATTGGCATTAGTTTTATCCTTTAAAATACAAAAAATAAGGATAAAAGAAATAGTTTCTTAAATACACTATAATAGGTAGCAAAGTGAAGTCTCCAAGCGGCCACATTAATGAAGTTTGAGGAGAAAAATTTGAGCAGAATAAAGAACCAACAAAGGGGCTCACAAATCTGGGTCTCGTGGTGTATAAAGACACCATTTCCATCATTATATCCAACACCTGTGGTACCATAAACCTGTAGCACAAGGTATCCACATAAAGGAGCTATTATCTATTGCATAGCATAAGGGATCTATGTAAATAGATTATCTAACACAAGGTACCTATGTAAAGGATATCAAAAACTATCTATGTAAGCTATCATCCATTGTACACTATAAATATAGCACTAAGGACAACATATTACAAGTATAAAAGGGTAAGTTATAGGGTAAAAACAAAGGTGCAATACCCAAGTTAGCTTGGAATAATCGTTCATTAAGAGGAAGCACCTAAATATGCCATTGGAGCACCATAGAACCTCCATTCCAATATCCTAGGATCATCACAGCTAGAGCCAACCTTGAGAGGCAATATCATCATCGATAGAACAACTTGCACTTGTTGGAAAGAAGGAGAAAGCATTTTCTATCAAAGGAGCCAAAGAAGCTTGCAAATAGTTGGCAAGAATAGGTGTTGAATAAGATTTAAGCAAATTGATACATTGGAGGCAACTTGCATGCATAAGAAGGTCATACACTTGTCACAATGATGTAATAAATATTGTACCACTTGGCACAAAGGAAGGCAAATGTTTCATAATGCTAGAACTCAAAGATAGACACTCATCATTATAACTCTTATATAATAGAGCATCAGTAATTAGAGTAACACTCATCCAAGAAAGCACCAGTCATTAGAGTAACACTAATCCAAGAGAGCACCAACCATTAGAGTAATGCTCATCCAAGAGAGGAGTGTGCCAGAAATTGAAGAAATGCTAATCCAAGAGAGGAAATAACCTACAATTTGAGTAACGTCTCATTTAAATAAGCACTTCACACAAGACTTGCACCACTTGTCTCATTGTGGTTATAGCCAATAATGCATCATATTCACGTAACTTACATTCCAAATAAAAATAGGCACCTTTTATCACACATACCAAAGAAATACACAAAGTATTAAAGAGCCAAAATAGAAGGGAAAGTGTATCTTTATACAACATCAAAGCTCTTATAGATAGGAAGGTCAAAATCCATTAAAAGAGGAGCATTGAATGCTCACCATCATTCAAAAAATGCTTGAAGGATCTATTAGAAGAGTGAAGATAAAGGTATATCACGTGCAACACTATCAAGGTAATATCAAATTAATTACTTTATTTTATTAAGGTTAAAATGAGTTATAAGGTGAACCTTATAATGTTAAATTTATTATTGCATTAGAGAAATACAAATTAACCAAGCATTAGTGAATTATAATGTAAGTTTATATGTTTAAGTGGCATTTCAAGGTACATTCGTTGAAGTACATATATATTATAATATTTGTAAATACTCATCATAGGAGATATAATGTTTTAAACATTGTATAATTAAAATATTAATATTCAAATATTATTATATTATAAATTTCTACATTAGGGAGTTATAAGGAATACTACACGAAACTTTATAAAATTGAAATATTAAAAACTAAATGTTAAAAAGAAGAAAAAAAATTGTTTTCTTGAAAGAGTTGGAATTAATTGCTTATACTTGTCTCATAGACACATTAAATATATAAAATTAATCCAACCATAGAGAAATCCATCAAATTGATAAGTGCATAGTTCAATGGAATAAATAGAGGTGAAATAGGAGTTTATTATTATCATTAAGAAAAATATTTTCAAATCATCTCAGAAGGTGAACTATTACCAATATTAGAATCACTAGGGAGACATAAGGATCCCACAAAACCTAAGTCTTAGAAAGGTTTTATTAAAATGGTTCACATACTCTAAACTAGTGAGTCATAAGGTAGTCTACTACAAAGGATCTATCAAAAGTGTTCTTAAAATACTAAAGAGCTAAAGGAATCCTATAATATACTACAATGGAAAAAATAACAAGAGGGAAATTTCATCATAATGCACACTACAAGAGGAATCAAGATCAAAATCCATCCAATATACCATATCAAAGATGCAAAATCACTTCAAACTCAAAAAAATTCACAAGTCAAAATTAAAAGGATATTTGGTATATTGATTCTAGTGCAAGTTATCACATGACAAGAAATTCACAATGGTTTTATTGTCTTTAAGTCACTAAAAATTACAAATTGAAAATTGTAGATGGAAAATTCTATCACATACATGGATATGGGTGTGTACCACCCAGTAAATCATTTCCAAAATTTCTACTACATAATGTAATGTTTGTCCCTAGATTATCATGTAATGTTATTTTAGTAGAAAATATAGTAGAGGGAAAAAGATAATTGATTTTAGACATATAAATGGAGTTAATATGTGTCACATTATAAATCAAAGTGAGATTGAAGCCACTGGATAAATCCATAGAAATATATATGCTCTAGATTCTATTGAAACTTAACAAGATATTGTTGTATTTTAAAACAATACCAATGTATTTCCTGAATAACATATTGGTGAGAATGAAGAACCTATATATCATAAAAGTAGAATAAGAAATAGAAGGTTTAAAATTAAAATAATGAGAGGACAAAAAAACTACGCACTACTTGGCCATCTACAAACTAAAGAATAAGAAGAAGAAGAACCAGATTAATATACTCATCTAGATTCAAATAAATAAGACAATGAAGGAAACAAGAGAGAAGAGATCAAATTCTAGAACCAAGATGAAGATTATTATTGAACTCTAAAGTATTCAATACCCAAATAATATAATATAGGGGAGTTTTAGAGTATTACATTATAGGGTACATATCAATATACCACCTTTGGTACATTACTAGAGTAGGAGTTTACTTTAAAGTAAAGTTAAGTACTTAATTCAGCATATAATAAATGCACAAGTGTTAGGATGTGCAATTATGTAAATGTGCATATATTCCACATGTCCATGAGTCATAGGATAGATTCAAAGGTAGATTAAGGGCCAAGGAACTTATCTTCCTATATAAAGGCCTTACAATGAGTAAAATAGAGAGGATAGAATATAGAGAGTGCGTAGTATAGATTGGCAGTGTGGCACAATGTATTTAATTTAAAACTAGTTTAAGTGTTCATGTCCTCCATTATACTACATTGTACTATTTTTGTAAGATTTCATTTATGGTATATTTCTAAGTTATTGTAGAATTTTATCTCTTTGTTAATTTACATATTATAGTGTCATTATCATATAGATATCATAGCTTGATTATCTTGCATATTGTGGTTGCATGTTTTAGCATAGGGGTGTAGTATTCCTATAGGGGGAGGTGATTCAAAATATGTGGAAATGATTTTCAAGGTTTTGGAACAACCTTGTCCCAATCATACTGGGTGTATGGTTTTCTTTGTACAAATTATCAATATTGCAAAACTGCTTGTACAATCACCAAATCATACAAAACAAAATTTTTTATGATTTACCACTTAGTCAATTTACTAGAAATGGTTTTGTAACCCCAATCAATCAGTTTTGTAATCAATTTCTCTAAAAAACCAAAGTTCCATAAATTGCAAGTTTTGTCATGCAAGTTTACTTCCAAATTAGGAAAAAAATCATTTGTACAATCTAGGGGTCAAGTTGTATGATTTACATAAACCCTTGTTGAAAACTTCATTCACTAATTTGAAAATTTACACTATAGATCTCTTTAGTACAAGTTTTAGGATGATTTTCTATTGCAATTGTTAACTTTCCTTCCAACATGCAAACCCTAATTCAATAGCATTGAATTATTATCATCACCAATATTTCCAAAATCATACAACTAACATATGATGTCTCTGTATAGCCATAATTCATTATGCAATAATTCCTCACTCTCACATGAGGATCGTAGAAATATCAGAAGCCATTTCTATTGTAATTCCATCAATCTAACATAGCAATTTGATCATACAACACAAAATTTACATGCAATAATAATAATACCACACAATGGAATGGAATATCAACTTCACAAGCAAAAATGTGCTCATCATTAAATTGCAATTGTGACTTTTAATTCATAATTATCTAATTATAATGCTTGGCATCTATGTCCATCTCTATGATCTTGCGGTCTTTCACTTGTAATTGCTCTGCAACCTCCTTCAATCGGTCCACTTTTTTGGCTAGTTATTCTTTATGTACTACCAGTTGATCTTCCAACTATTTTGTCCACTCTTTCACTTGCTAAATCACATGTTCATTTTCCTCCTTCTGTGAGCATAGCTTATCTTCATAAGCCTACTTGATGCCATTCCATTTAGCTTGTGCCTTTTTAAACCTTTCCTCAATCTTGATATTGTTGCATACTAGTTCTTCTTCCATCATAGCCATTTATTTTCAAGCAATATCTACTTCGTTATTTTGTGCTTTCTTGTCTTGGAAAATATATTCAAGACCCAAGCTAAGCCACTCAATCCAATGTGTTAGGAAAATCAATTTCCTTAGGGTGAAGGTCAATTTCGAAGGTACTTATCAAAATTTTGTATCCAGTGTATTCAACAAATAAGTTTGACATGTTGCCCTATCCATGTACACATGTGTATACTCACGGTAATTTGTCTTAACTCCCTTTGATAAATCACCTCTTCCTAACATCACAATTACTTATCCCCTAGGTAACAACCATGGGTGTTGTGCATGAATCTATGTTATTTGTCTGGTATGATCTTCATTGCACACCCACTCAAAAACATTCTCCAATTCATTGAAGGTTTGCTCCCTCCATTTTTTCATCTATCCAACACTTCCAATACAAAATTACAACCTAGTACTAGTGAAAATTTCACTAGCTTGTTGGAAAAAGTGCTCCACCTATCCATATGTATCACCTCCATCATTTTCCAAAGTACTGAACTAAGGTACTTCAAACAAGAAGCTTGCATGAAGCCTTGAATCCTTCTCCTATGGTGAATTTTTCTCTTTCTCTTCCTCTTCCTATGGATTTGAACTTTCTTCAACTTCTTTGATTGCACTTGCTACTCTCCCTTCTTGTAGCAAAATATGTGCTACTATCTTGTTCGTCACTTCTTCTTAAAGTGATATAATCTCCTCAACATTGATGATATCTAGTAGAGGCTACTATTCTATTATTAATGCTTGGAATTCCTCTTATGGGTTAGTAAGTCCTTCTATTTCATTTTCATTAGCCCTTCATTCAACAGATTTGGTTGCACTCCCCTTAGTGCTGCAACTATGAAATTTGGATCAAAATATTCTAGTGGTGATTGCATGCTTGCCTACTTGTATTGATTGTTGCCTCCTTGCATCACAATTTTTATCTAAGGCTTCTTCTTTCCCTTGGATTCATTGAATAGAACTTGCACCACTAATTTTATTTTGAGGTTGATGGTACCATTGTTATTCCTACCAAATATTTGGATGAATCTAAAAAATTGAAATCCATGGTCAAAAGCAATTTTAGAGATTCCATTACTCCTCCCACTTCTTCCATACTAGGTATATTAAAATTTAGCAAATCCAACCCTTCCAAGTTTGAGTGCCCTTCCTCTAGATTAACTAGCATGGGATTGGGTTGCTCTTTCTACATGGGATTTTTCACATTCATTTGTCTCTCTCATTGCCTACATGTTCAAATATTTATAGGAGTGGATTATCGTTCTACTATATCCTCCTCTTCACAATATATTGGATGCTCCTATAGTTGTTGGTCTAGTGCCTACTATTCCAATGTAGGTTCCAACTGTCTTCATATTTTCCTCCTAGTATGGACATCCTTATCATATGTAGTCTCGAACTCTTCCTACATCAGAGGTATTATCTATTTTATTCCTTTCCTCACCTTAGATTTCTCTAGAGTTGATGAGCACCAAAAAAACTCATATTTTTGTATGGATTCATAACATTAGTGTGTAATTATTTTTATAGAATGTATTTTTATGAATATATTATATATTTAATAGGAGATTGTGTATATTATCTAATATGTATTTTAAGTATGTAGACTCGATGATTTTGCTACATTTTCTACATATTTATGTCAAGGTCCCATGTGGACCTGGCACTTCATGTTTTATGGCGGGAACATAAGAATAAATATTACCACAACAAAGGATACATACACTGATTTAAGACACCTAACTCCCAAATTCAGGATCAAAGGTGCCTGACTCCCAGCTTTGTGGTTGATAGTGCTTCATTCCCAAATTTAGGTTCAAAGGTGCATGGCTCCTGACTTTGGGATCAAAGGTGCCTGACTCCCAGTCTCAGGGTCAAAAATACCTAACTCTTGAATTTAAAGTCAATGATGCCTAATTTCTAGTGATAGGCTAGATAGTGCCTAACTCCCATGGAGCATAAGTACAATAAGAACCATGTTTTCAAAATCAATAGAATTGTGATTTCCAGTGATATATATGAATGGAAGACAATAGGATGAAACGGAAAAATTATCCATTTCTCATTAATGGCTAAAAAAACATGTAAATTAAGCAAACACACAAATCAATTATATTGATATCGATTTGCAATGTAATTATAGGCATATTCTATCAATAAATAGAACATGCCTAATTTATCCTACGAAGGATAAAATTAGCATGTGTTCATTGTCTGTGATTATTTTACACATGTTTGTTGTAACAACAAAGTTTGAAAAAGACTTGCTTGAGCTTGTAATCGGGGATGTTCGTGCACTATATAAATGTACAGACCACCCCTAAAAAGGGATCCTAGATATTTTAAATGTAATATATTCTTGATTCAACAATTAATTTATTCAAGTGTTCATATCGATATTTCTCAACATCTAGTGTGCGTGATTTGATCTAGAAAAAAAATGCTGGAAGCCTAGGCCCACTCTCAATAGTATTCCACCCCTTTGACCTACTTTTTGTAATTAATTTCTGAATTATTTATTTAATATTTTCATTCTTTATTGCAGTCATTTAGTTTCTACACTTCCCTTGTTTTCTCTGTATTTTCTAGCAAGTTTATGTTTTGTTTTCTATAGCTATTTATAGTCATGTGTTTGATATCATAGGCTAATTTAATGGTTTGGAAAAGAAAATAAAGATACACCACAACCATCCCCCAAATACTTAAGAAGTATTGGACTTATCTCAATCGTGTTACAGGCATAAACTATGCACAATACTTCATAAGTTTACGAGTTGACAATTTAAATGGAGGTAATAAAACAATTGTAGATATAACCAATGTTTTTCCCAACAAGAGTTTCCTTCAATAGAGGCATAATATTTTCCCATCATAGTATGGTAGGTTGATCTAGAAACAAGTACCGAAGTTGTTTCCTACCAAGAAAAGAAATACCCATTTCAAATACTATGTCTAACAAAATAGCAATGGCATGAAAATTCATGGTAAATTTTTTCTCTTTGTTGTCAATAACTTTTGGATTTGTTGCTCCAAATAGGTTTCCCAATCATACTTCACCCCCTTGGAGATACCTTCCACATACTAGGCCATTCATATCGGTATCTCAGAAGCCCATGATTCTCCTAATAAGAAATCCATGATAATATTCATTGCACATGCCAATTCATAATTCTTCAACTAACTCTACTTGATTTTGCAACTTTCAAAACTAGAAATCTTAGTTACAATAGGTGACTTCATAGTTGTGAGCATCGTAATCAACCTATGAGCCTCAATCGGATCCAACATATTCTTCCCAACCAGAATTCCCTCCTTAGGCAATCTGAATGTTCTTCAAAATACCTCCACCAACAACTCCACCTTAATGTGTTGATTACCTACCCTCACAAATGTGTGATTATCAACAAGTTCGTAGGAGTGAATAATTTGTAAAAAGTATTCATTGAAGAATATTTTATCCTACAATGGTATTTGCACGATGATGCTCACTCTAGCCTTATTTTATGCAAGCTTCAATGAATTCTTTTCCTCATTATTGTCCCACCATTTTGATAAAAATATGTTGTCAGCTGTCCAAATGTGATATCACTGATATCCACTTGCTCTTCCTTTGCTTCACTAAGAAACTCGTCCTATTTTTCTAGGGTAGCTTCCCAATGAATTTCACTACAAATATCCTAGTGGAATGCCCTTGGTGGCTCCATATCCTCTCTCCAAAATTTCAGTGATGTAGGATGAGTATCCTCTCCCTCTCCAAGGACCATTACCACACCTCCCGTGTGACTAAAATTAATGCCCTTGGTATTGAATGGGGTAAATGTATTAGATCACCTAGGGCCATGAATCTTGTTGGTGCAGTGGTCCTAGTGATATTTCCACCCTATTTGCTATAATGCAATCAAAATGAGCTCAAAACTCTCACCTAGAGCTCATGCTTCTGCCATAATCGAGTTGAAACCACATTTGCATAATCTCTAGTCAACTTGGAAAATTAGGATAACTCAGCACAAATGGCACCTAAGATCCATACAACTACTTCAAAATTGTATATAGACTACTAAAATTTTTACAATACCTCTATCAATCATACATGTACATTTTGAAATCATAAAAACAACTACCAATTCGTATAGCTCTACCCGAAATTGTTCAATTGCACTTGATTTCGTACAACTTCATTAAATTACATAATTAGGGATATAAATTCTACAATCTCACCTAGAAATCGTACAAGTAGCTCCAAATCATACAAAGGCATCTCCCTTCCATATAATTCAATCAAAATTCATACAACTACAAAAAAAATTGTACAATTACCTCCAAATTACATAAATCAGGTCCTTGAAAGCCCTGAAATTGTACAATCTACCCCAAAATCATACAATCATAAATCCAAATCATATAAACATCCCTAGAAAACTTCACTTGGATGAAACAACAAATTTTTGTTCAACTGATATGCTTTATGGAATATCCATTTTCCGAAAATGTGCAATATTCCTTTCAGGTGCAATTTTGATGCAATTGTGCAATTTCTTCTTCAATTGGTGAAATTTCTCTCCAAGAATTTTTTTTTGGACAATATGGAAGCATTTTACGACCATATTTTTATGTTTTCCCACACATGCAAAGTCAAATAAATATTTTTTTTTCTTTTATGGCTGATTTACTGCACTAGGGTTTTTCGTTTTACCTCATTTGTTTCCAAAAATTCCCTCATTCAACTATTTTTTGAAAATCAAACCCTAGCCTTTCTTTTTATGAAATAGGGGTTTCCTTTGGTGCTTTCCTACTTTTAACCCTTTTTTTTTATAGCAAATATTCTCCACCTACAACACAATCTTTGAAAATAACTTAGCTTTTCTAGGAGTAAGACCCTATGTTGGCTATATTTTTCCAATCTAGTTTGCTTTTTCGAAAACAAAAATTCGTGTGGTGCAAATTGGTAATGGGTCATGAAAAATGGTAGCAAAGTGGTGAATTTAAAATGACCATATGGAAATATTTCTTTTATTACACCCTTTTTCTTTTGAATTCTCTAAATTCCAAAGTTGCATGTGTGCAATTTGCAAGCAGGTAAAATAATTTCTACATGGCACCTTGATTTTTATAAATTTTGAAACCCTAACATCTCATTGCATGAAATTTTTCCACCTTAACCTCCCTTGCATGTAAATTTATCCTTTTTTATGGATGATTCATAACTCATTTTCCTTTGGGCATGTGATTTTGTCTTTTTCTCACTTTTGTCCTTTATTTTTCTTTTTAAATATTTTATTATTTCTTCATTTTTCTTTTTCTTTTTATTTTATTTATTTATTTATTATTTATTATTTTTTAGAATGGGTCATCATTTTTTGTTTTCAACCGTCTTCCATCCTAATTGCGTCCCGAGGGATTTTCACAATCAGTATAATTTTCTTTTTTTTTTCTATCAACTTACTATCATGAAAATTGTATGGTAACATTTACTTGTACAAACTCCTAGGTTGATTCATCGGTTGGGGGTACCACTTTTACATTGCAAGTAATCACATCATTAGGTGCCAAATGATCATTTAAATGATTCATTCCTACTTGTGAGGTTGTACCATTTACTACCCTCTCATTGCCATGTGTATAATTTGGGATTGTACAATTACAAGTTGCAGGACTTCTTATTGACAACACCTCATTTCATAATTTAGGTGATTGATCATGAGGTAGGGGTACTTAGATAATTAAGTTCATTTAGGTGGTTGATCACCAAGAAATCTAGTACAATAGAAGTTTGACATTTTATCCAGTCTAAAAAATCTAACAGACACAATTCCTATTTTCTAGGCTATAAGAGATGTCCCAATTTACACAAAAGCCATATAGGAATTATGTCTGAGAAAACTAGGTCATAAACCAACAAAATAAATTAATGTGGTAGGCCATTTAGTTGATCACATGCTAGGAAACACCTACCACCAAAAATATTCAGACCTAGGAAGCCCTATTTTAACTATCAAAATTGAAGGCTATCCATTACCCAACACACTAGTGGATCTAGGGGTAGCCATTAATGTCATGCCCAAGGATACCATGCTGAAACTCAAACTCACAAATATTAAAACCAATAAAAAATACTCCTCAATTTGCTGATAGGTTTACAATACTCCCTAAAGGAATACTTCAAGACATTGTAGTTATAGTAGATGCATGGGAATATCCCATAGATGTCTTGGTATTGCAATAAAAGTCTATATTGGGTGGTTATCCACTCATCTTAGGTAGACCCTAGATGGAAATAGCTGATACCTACATAAGCTATAGGAATGGACAAATGACCATTTCTAATGGTTAGAATATTAAAAATATGATTATTTCTCCACCTGACCAATCTGTTGATTTGTTGGGAGAACTTGACTGTGAAAATCAAAATGCTAGTGATTTATCAATGATTCAATCCATAATGGCATTGGATGAGCTTGAGGATGAAAATTATGAGGAGAAAGTTATAAAAAACTTTTCCCAAAGAGATTGCTCCTGCCCTCTAGAATCACCACTTGTTGAAAATAAATATCACCACATTAAACAAATTGAGGTTGAACCTAGAAAAATATTAGATGTAAATAATGATTTGGCACTTGTTCAACAGGACACCCTAAAAATATATTATTCAAATATCAAAATTCTTTTGCTTGGTACTATTCATACATGATGGGAATTGCTCCTAAATTCTATACTAATAGTATATATATAGAAGAACAAATAAGATCAGTAAGACAACCACAACTTAGGATGAACCCAGCCATGAAGGAGATTGTTAAAATTGAATTGTAGAAACTCCTAGAAATTGGATTTATCTACCCAATATCTAATAGTGAGTGGGTATCACCTTTAGTGGTGGTTCCTAAGAAAAATAAAAAGTGGTATATTTGTGTTGATTATAGCATGCTCAACACAGCAACAAAGAAAGACCACTTTACCCTACCCTTTATAGATTAGGTCCTTGATACCTTAGTAGGAATAAAGTACTTTTCTTTCTTGGATGAGTTCAGTGGATACAATCAGATACATATTGGGGAAGAGGATCAAGATAAAACAACATTCACTTGTCCATAGGGAACCTTTGAGTGTCGAGTCCTACCCTTTGGTATATGCAATGCATATACCACTTTTCAAAGGGTAGTATTGAGTATTTTTCTGATATGATTGGAGAAACTGTGGAAGTATATATGGATGACTTCACCATTTTTGGTGAGACTTTTGATGAAGCCATAATAAATTTGTAAAATGTACTTCAACAGTGTGAAGAAACTAATTTGTCCCTGAGTAATGAAAAATATTTTATGCTAATGTAGGATGGAATAGTATTAGGACATCATATTTCTACAAATGGGATAAAGGTAGATAAAAAGAAAAATGAGGTAATAAAAAATATTCCCACTCCTAAAATAAAAGAGATGTCTAAAGTTTCCCTGGCTCTACTAGATACTACAGGATATTTATATTAGATTTTAGCAACATTGCTAAACCCTTGAACACATTGTTATCAAAATATGTAAAGTTGTTTTGGACAGATGAATGTGAACAAGCATTTAAAACTTTAAAAGAATTACTAACCATTTCTACAGTACTAAGAGGTCAAAATTGGACTATTCCCTTTCACATATATGTCGATTCATCCAATAATGTGATAGGGGTAGTATTGGCACAAAAATATGTTGAAGAATTTTATACCATTTATTATATCAGTAAACATCTTACAGGTGCTGAATTTAATTACACTATCATAGAGAAAGAATTAATTGTAGTTGTTCATGCTATTAATAAATTTTGCCATTATATTATAGGTTACAAGGTTTTTTTGCATACTGCTCATGTACCCATTAGATACATAATGAACAAACCTGTAATTAGTGGCAGAATTATTAAATGGATTTTACTTTTGCAAGAATTTGATATTACAATTATTGATAAAATAGGAAAATATAATGTGGTTGGATATTTTCTTTCCAAATTAAAATCTCTACATCATACATCCATAAAATATCAACTTTTAGATGAGCATATGTTTGCTCTTGATGAAAAAATATTGTGGTATGCAGATATGGCTAGTTACTTAGCCACTAGTAGAGTATCCCTTGCACTCTCACCATGTAAAAAATAGACATTAATATAGAAGATTTTAGCCTTTTCATGGATTGATGGTTTCCTGTTTAAAATTGGGCCTCATAAAATCATGAGAAGGTATGTTTCTAAAAATGATATTGCAACAATTCTTAAATTTTGCCATGATGAACTCTATGATGACCATTTTTTATGTAAAAGGACTATGTTTAAAGTATTACAGGCTGGTTATTTATAGTCTGCACTATTCAATGATGCAACCAAACATGTGAGTCAATGTGACCAGTGTTATAGGATGGGCAAACCAACTCTTTGATATGAAATACCCCTTCAGCCACATGTGCACATTGATCCATTTGACAAATGGAAAATGGATTTTACAAGACCCATTAATCCATAGTTAGTAGGTAAGAGATATATCTTAGTTTACACTGACTATGTGACTAAATGGGTTGAAGTGCAGGTATTGCATGATTTCAAGGAGAAAACCATATTAGAGTTCCTTTTTGCATCCATATTCACATGATTTTGTGTTCCAAGAGAGAACACTACTGATCAGGGATCCCAATTCACTTTGAAGCTGATCTAGAAAATAATGTAATAGTACAAAATTAGGCACAAGACCACTCCTCACCATCCTTAGGAAAATGGGCAAGTAGAAGTCACTAACCATGAGTTGAAAAATATTCTTAAAAAATTATGTAGCAACACATAAAATACTGGGCTATGATATTTCCAAAAGCAGTCTGGGGTTACAGAACTACCTAAAAAAATAACACTTGTTTTACACCATTCTAGTTGGTATATAGGAAGAATGCTATGATGCCTATAGAGTTTGAAATTAGAACTCTTAGAAATATATTAGAATTGAAGCTGAGTCTAGATGAAGCACATAAATAATGGATTCAATAGCTTAACTACTTGGATGAGTACTGACATGATGCTTTTCATCAAATAGAATTCATTCAAAAATAAATAACATGGTGGCATGATCGTCACATTAGGGTAAAATATTTCAAGGGGGGAGAATGGGCATTATTGTATGATTTCTAGTTCTAGGAGAGGAAGGGAAAGCTCATGCAAAACTGGATGGGGCCATATGAGGTGATTGAACTAATAAACAATGGTGATGTTTATGTCAAAACTATTGATGGGAGAAAAACTGTGTTGATATTCAATGGTCATAGATTGCGGCCATATCATGCATCTAAAAATTATGCGATTGAGGGCAGAATAGGCATAGGGGAAACCCCATTTGATTGAATCTTTGAAACCTTTTTAGTAATATGTGGATAAATGTTTGTCCACATGACCCAAAAATAATTTATTCTTTTACAAGTCCTATACTTTTTCTTTCTTTAGTTGTTTTTTTGTTTTGTAGGAATGATGCCTTGAATGCAATTTGTAGGTAGCTTAGAAAACCTAGGCCTATCAGGCACATGATCCATGAACCTATGTGTTTTAATATTTCTAGGAGTTTAATTCCAGTAGAAGTACACTCATCCCCATACGAAGGGGGATAAAAATTCTTGGACAGGTATGAGGGTATTTTTGTCTTAATGGAGAAAAATATCCAAATGCTAGCTCACATAGCGGATAATGATATTATCCTTGAATGATGAATTCTAACAGTCTAATCAAATGAAATTTCTCAATTGTGGATACACTAGTAAATTTTAACTATTCAAATAATGTGGAGGCTCCTAACTTCCAAATATCATAAAAGTGTATGATTCCCATTATTGAAGAGTTCTAAAAAAAGACACATAATTTCTAGTAAGAAGATGCTTGTATTCTATTCTGAAAGGCACCTAATTTCTAGTGACTAGGTGCTTGTATTCTATTTTAAAAGGTACATATTTTTTACTTTGGTGAGCATCTGATTTCTAGCAAAAAGGTACCTAAATTTAGTTCTAATTGGTACCTGTATCCTGTATGGGAATAAGACACCTGATTTCCAACAAAAAGGTGCCTGAATCCCATTCTAACGGGTGCTTATGTTTCGATAATTGAAGTAAGGCACCTGATTTCTAGCAAAAATGCACCTAACTTCCATTCTAATAAGTGCCTAATTTCTAGTATATGA
Source organism: Wollemia nobilis (assembly GCA_028583015.1). Taxonomy (NCBI): domain Eukaryota; kingdom Viridiplantae; phylum Streptophyta; class Pinopsida; order Araucariales; family Araucariaceae; genus Wollemia; species Wollemia nobilis. Next base: position 17,075,476 of record JAQPPZ010003361.1, read on the forward strand.
AATAAACCTTCAACATTAGGAAGTGGTTAAAGCCACATCAACATTTTATCCACATGATCAAAATTCAAAATCCTCATGGATAACAACTCTTTTTTATTGGATATTTTTGCACGTTCCAAGACAATTAGCAAATGACTTCAAAATACCTTTTAGGGGTTAATAAAGACATTCAGAGGCAGTTTGAAGTGGTTGTATGGATGGATTACTACCACCTTGTTATCCAGAACTAGGATGTTGAGGTAGCTAAGGAATTCATAGAATCTCTAAGGGGTAAGGTTGTCTAAATGAGAGGACTAGAAATTCCAATCACAAAATCCCACATCATTACAGTCATCGATCTCCCTCAAATAGGGGACTACATATACAAAGATGATAACTCTATGAATTGTGTAGAGAAATTTTTTTGGTAGCTGACGATATTATTGATGCATTTTGGACTATCGAGGAAGACTAAAAGCACCTCCCAGATATCTAGAGCTAATAATTTGAAAACATAACCAAAATATTCACCTACACTGGTAGGTGCTCATGACTCAATGAAAATTATTTTCATTTTCTAAATCATCTATTACATGGGGATAAAATCAATGTCCCTTATTATTTATAATGTGCCCTAAGAGATGAATCTAGGTGTTATTAGGTTGGGAAAACCACTACCCTAACACACCATGGGTTGATTCCAACCCTAATCAGGCATGCATAAGAACATAAGGAGGAACTGATTGAAGAAGATGTTGTTATTCCAAAACAATAGGATATGGTAGAGGTGCATGACTCCCATGGTCAATCGGTTGTAGGAGAATTATGGCTAATAGAATCGATGCTTGTATCCCATCATAATAAATTAATGGAGGAGGTAGGAAAATTTTTGTCTCCTAGTTCATAGTGTTTTAATGAGGAAGTAGGATCAATATTGTCAAGCCATGTTTGTACAATGAACTACCCAAGGACCAGAAGCAGGACAAAGAAAGTATCCTTAGTTGCCACCAGTATATCCAGTGATGAAGTCATTGGAATAACTGAGGATGAATTTGTTGCTCAGGTGCTATAGAACATGGCCAGTGGTGAACCTTATCACCCAGAAGTCCAAGAAGGAGATATGCAGAAACAATTGCAAACATTGAAAGAGCAAGCTTTCATTTGGGAAGGCAAATACAAAATAGAGCAGACACTCTTTGAGGTGTCTAGAAAAGCTATTGCAAAAAAATAATTAGAGATGTACAACACCATCCACCATATGTACAACATAGTATAGTAGTTGAAATCACATGTTTAGTAAATAGAGGTTGGTCATCCAACCAAGGTTGATTTTGCAATTCAAACATATCGGGAAATGGAGTTGCCTACGACTTCTTCATATTTTAAGGAAAATATTACTTCTAGTCATTTTTAGTCTAATGTTATAAAAGAAGCTAGCTTAACAACTGAAGTAGAGGACCTTTCTAAATCCTCTACTAAAACAAACTATGAAGAATATGAGGGTCCAATTCCACAAACAGAGCCCCCTATAGTGGATATTGAATATAGTGAGGCTAAGGAGTTAGTTGGAATGTCTGATGTTATCTAGTCATACGGTTAGCTACTAGATGACCAACTAGAAGTGGCACAATCAACTAGGGAAGTTGAAGCACCATTGGGTGCCACTCAACCAATTGAAGACACATAAATAGTTGACCTTGCTATCCATATGAAAGTAGGGCAAGAGCAAGGCTCCAAAATGTTCACTCATAGGGATCAGTCCATTCCACAGGATATACATAGTAAAATGGTTAGTCGTTGGTTGACCAAACCAAGGAAGAACAGTTGGAAAAATAGAAAAAAATGCACCAATCAAGAACACACCAAGGGCCCAAGAAAAGCAATATGAAAAGTCCTTCAAGGTCCAAAATTTTCCACCCCTATAGAAGAAAGAGGAGGTTGACCCTATGACTTCCACAACTAAGGGAACAACACCTAGAGCATCAAGAAAATTATTTCCTATAAGGAAAGCTGAGAGGGCACCATAGAAATGGTTACAAACAAGGGCCTGGACAACAAGGTAATAAAATCAAAAAGTCATCCAATGAAAATTAAAGGTGAATCTAGACCCAAAATTAGATGAAGAGTGGGCTGCAACAATGAAAACCTTTGCCAATAGCTCCAAAAGAACCTAAAGGAATCCAAAAAGGAGTAGAATTATTATAAGAAAATATCTCGAGATATGAGTATTTCTCTTAATCCTACCCAACAAAAACACTTCCAGAACATATATGGTTCAAAATATGGAAACCCCTTAAGTATGAGGGAATATCTGGATAAAATGGGTATATTTAGCAAAGATACATTGATGCCACAATTGGTTAGAGCATCTAAGTCTCTACCTCTTGAAGATATCGATAATAATGCTACAAAGGAAAATGATGATGAGAAAAATGTTGCAAAGGATGCAATGCTTGACCTTGAGGTGGTAAATTTACCAAAGGCTCGAATACATGATACATCCCATTATCCACCATGGGATAAGCCTAATTTTCTAGTGGCAGTATAGCTACCCCTAAACCATTAGTACTGGAAGCAAGCTGGGCCTACATTCCAAAAATATGCCACTATATTTATAGAATTTTATGTAAATGAAGGAGTAGACAAAAAGAGGTGGAGCAGAACAAGGCTGCACATAGAAGTAGGACCTAGTCAACTCCTATGATGCAATCCATGAAAGAAGGTACCCACAATAGTAATAGGTATCGATCAATAAAAATAGTGTGAAAAACATAAATGTGATAAGGAACGAGATAAATTCACCACTTGGGAAAGAAAAAAAAGGAATGGGGTATACTGGAAGGTTGTTGGAAAAAAAAAGAATTATGAGTAGAAAGTACCATGAGGATGAACATCTAGGTATGGGGGGATGATGAGCACCACAAATGCTCATATTTTTGTATGGATTCATAGCATGTAGTGCAACATTATTTTTATAAAATGTACGTTTTATGAAGATGTTATATATATTTAATAGGAAATTGTGTATATTATCTAATATATGTTTTAAGTGTGATTTGTGTGTAGATTCGATGATTTTGCTACATTTTTTACAAATTTACATCAAGGTCCCATGTGAACCTAGCACTTCATGTTTTATGGTGGAAACATAAGGACAACAGTGACTACAAAAAATGATATGTACACTAAGTTAAGGCACCTAACTTTCGACTTTGGTATCAAATGTGCCTAACTCCCAGCTTCAGGGTTGACAGTGTATGACTCCAAATTTCAAGGTCAAAGGTGCCTAACTCCCAAATTCAGGATCAAAGGTTCCGACTCCCAGCATTAGGATCAACGATGCTTGAATCCTGACTTCATAGTTAATAACACATGATTTCCAGTGATAGGTTGGACAGTTTCTGATTCCCATAGAGTAGAAGTACAATAAGAACCATGTTTTCAGAAGCAACATAATGGTGGTTTCCAGTGATATATACAAATGGAAAACAACAAGATGAATCAAAAAAATTATCCATTTCTCATTAATGGCTAAAAAAATATGTAAATTGAGAAAACACATAAATAAATTATATTGATATCAATTTGCAATGTAATTATAGGTATATTCTATTGATAAATAGAACACACATAATTTACCCTACGAAGGATACAATTAGCACGTGTTAAGTGTATGTGATTATTTTGAGCATGTTTTTTGTAATGACTAAGTTTGAAATAGACTTGCTTGAGCTTGTAATTGGGGATGGTTTTGCACTATATAAATACATAGACCATCCCTAAAAAGGGATCCTGGATATTTTACATGTAATATATTTCAAAAGATCCAATAAATTTATTGAAGTGTTCATATCAATATTTCTTAGCATCTAGTGTGCATGATTTGATCTAGGCAAAATCTGTTGGAAGCCTAGGCCCACTCTCAACGATATTCCATCCCTTTCCCCTATTTTCTATAATTAATTTATGCATTATTTATTTACTATTTTCATTCTTTGCTACAGTCATTTAGTTTCTACACTTCCCCTATTTTCTTTGTATTTTCCAGCAAGTTTACGTTTTATTTTCTATAACTATTTACAATCATGTGTTTCATAATATAGGCTAATTTAGTGGTTTGGAAAATAAAATATACACCAAAACCAGACCCCCAAACCTTAATAATTATTTTACTCATCTCATTGGTGTTATAGGCGTAAAATGTGCATGATAATTCATAAGTTTACAAGCTTCCGAGGTTTGACAATTTAAATGGAGGTGATAAATCAACTATATATATAACCAATGTTTTTCCCAATAGGAGTTGCCTTCGATAGAGGCATAGTATTTTCCCATTGTAGTATGGTAGGTTGATCTAGTAACAAGTCCCAAGGTTGTGTACTACCAGGAAAATAAATACCCATTTTGAATACTATGTCTAACAAAAGAGCAATGGCATGAAAAGTCATGGTAAAGTTTTTTCTCTTGGTTGTCAATAACTTCTTGATTCATTTCTCCATATAGGTTCTCCAATCATACTTAACCCCCTTGGATATACCTTCCACATACTGGGCCATCCAAATTTGCATATCAAAATAATGTGATTCTCTTGACAAGCAAGCCATGACAATATTCATTGCACATGCCAATTCATCATTCTTCAAATGACTCTGCTTGATTTCACAACTTCTAAATATAGAAATCTTAGCTACAACAGGTGACTTCATAGTTGTGAGTTTCATAATCAAACTATGAGTCTCAATCAAATCCACCATATTTTTCATAATTGGAATTCCCTCCTTGGTAAATCTGAATGTTATTTTAAATACCTACACCAAAAAATATTTCTTAATACATTTATTACCTACTCTCACAATGGTGTGATTATCAATGGCCTTGTATGACTAAACAATTTGTAACAAGTATTCAATTAAGAATACTTTATCCTTTGGTGGGATTTATGTGATGATGCTCACTCTAACCTTCTTCAGCACAAGCTTCAATGAATGATTCTCCTCATTCTTATCCCATAATTTTGAGAAAAATCTATTGCTGAATCTCCAAAAGTGATATCATTTATGTCCACTTGCTCTTCCTTTGCTTCACTGAGAAAATCATCCTATTTTTTTGGGGTAGCCTCCTGGTGAATTTCACTACAAAGCTCTTGGTAGAGTGCCCTTTGTGGCTGCATATCCTCTTTCTAAAATTACAACGGTGTAGGACGATTACCCTCTCCCTCTCTAAGGATGATTACCATGCCTCTCGTATGACTAAAATTGATGTTGTTGGTCTTGAATGGGGTAAACTGTATTAGATTGCCTAGGTCATGAGTCTTGTTGGTGTAGTGGTCCTAGTGATATTTCCACCCAATTTTCTATAATGCAATCAAAATGAGCTCAAAATTATCACCTGGAGCTCATGCTTCTACCATAATCGAGTTGAATCCATGTTTGCACAATCTCTGGTAAACTTGGCAAATTAGGATAACTCAACACAAAAAACACCTAAGATCCATACAACTACTTCCAAAATGTATAGATACTACTAAAAATTGTATAATACCTCTATCAATCATACATATACATTTTGAAATCATACAAGCAACTGCCAATTCATATAGCTCTACCCAAAATTGTTCAATCGAACCTGATTTTTTACAACTTCACCAAATCATACAATTAGAGCTATAAATTGTACAATATCACCTAAAAATTATTGGAAATTTTAGCAAGTTTTGTTGTCATTGATGTCAAGAGGTTGATGTCTAGTTTTTTTGTCATTTGATGTCACAAGATTGTTTTTCCAAAAGGCAAGGAAGTGGTTAAAATAAAAAGATATAATATTTATTTTAATATTATATGCCTAAAAGAGGCTTACAAGATTGAAAATCCAAGGAAGGAGAAGCATGTTTAAAAAGAAATAATAATATCATAATATTTAATATTATAATGTTGCAAGCAAAAGGATGAGGTGAAGAGATCGAGGTGCAAGGAATCATTAAAAATAATCTATCCCCAAAAATATCCAGTCAGCAAATTATAAAGGATTTAATTTAATTTATTTAAATTAAAATATGGTTAAAATTTTAATTTAAATAAACAATAGGTGCCAAAGTTTTCAAAGGTTAAAATTTTAAATTTAAATTCAAAATTCGATTTTGAATTGGGCTGACGTGTAAGTGCAAAGAACAAAGTGTATAAGAAGAAAAAAAATTCATTTCCCTCCTTACCTATGCTCGAATGCTAATGCTATGTGTAATATTTCGTGTGCTACTTTGCTAAGGTAGAAGAGAGTATTCATGATTTCAAAATATTAAAAGGTAGATGTTGGTTGAAGTACAAGTGACACAACTAAAAATTTCCATAGCATTGGGTAGCATAGATGGTGGTCAAAGACTTGCTAAGGCACTCGCACAGCATAGGTCGTGGTTTTGAATCCCCACGCGACTCGTTTTGTGAAGAAGGAAGACCACTGAATTTCTATGGAGGTATATGAAAGAGTGCATGAACTTAGGTTCACGTGTGGGTGTGTAGCCTAATAACAACTTAGCCTTGGGCTAAGGCACTGTGGTGGCAGTTGCTCGCAAGTTCAAGTTTGGGTATAGCTAAGACATGCGTAAAAGTTTTTGAAACATGGGCCAAAGGATTATAAGGTAAGTGCTTTGATTTTTATTTAAATCCACCCAAGGTTTGGGAGGTGCAAGTTTTATAAAGGCCACGTGATAATTATATAGCGCATTGGTTGAAAGCATAGGGAGTCATAAGGTTAATTAAAAATATTTTATATTTTTGTTGCTTAGAAAAATAAATAAAGGTTGGAGTTATAAGGGTGAATAAAGGAATTTGATTTTTATATGTTGAATGTTATTTTGAGAGTTTGGAGATTATAAGGTGTACTTGAGTCTTAATATTTTTGTATGATGAAATAATTATTGGGGAGAATATTTGTGTGCAGGTTTGAGATAGGTTGTTGCTATCTAACCTTGAAATTGGGAAAGAGGATTTTATTGTGATCAAGATAGGTTTTGAAGACATATCTCCATCAGAATAAAAGGTATGGACACATCATCCTTATGATTAAACTACTGTTTGGTTGAATGTTGTGAAATGCAAAGGTGGAGTGAAAAGGATTGTTTGATAAGTATTGTTGGAATTGTTTGAGTAAGTTTCCATATGCATGATTGGTGAATGATTAAGAGAATATTTGAGTTAGATATTTAGGATTATTTGAGTTAGGGCTTGAGACCCACATTGTGCATCTTGGTTGAAGAAGTATGAAAACACTTGTTTAGGGTTTGTGAGCAAGTTGTGTTTCATTGATTGAATGATTGAGTGAAATTCTTGAGCATTGGTTTTGAGTGATATTGAAAGTGAATGTGCAAATATTAGAAATCATATTTGTGAAAGTGATAGACTTAAATATTGAGTAGAACATATTGAGTTTTTGATAGATTACATCATTCTCTATATGTTCCAAAGTTTAAAAGAATTCTAAAATAGAATATGTCTAAATTGCTTCAAGTTAAATGAATTACTTTGAAGATTAGACAAAGCAATTGATAGCATTGTGTGCAATATTTGAGATTGAATGAGCATATCTTATGAGTTGTGTTGAGTATGTATTTGAGAAAATTTAAGTAAGTTTTATGAAAGCTTAAGGATAGAGTTGAGTAAGCTTTTGTGAAATCTTGTAGGCAATTTGGACAAGTCTTTGTGAAGACTTGTAGGCATATTTGAGACAATTCTGAGTGAAGACTTGAGAGTAGATTTGAGAAAAGTCTTGGTTAAGACTTAAGAGAATAATTGAGGTAAGTCTTTTTGAAGACTTGAGAGCAAATTTGATTAATTTTTTCAAGCTTTGTGTTAAGTCTTGAGGTAAATCTAAGCAGAGTTGATTTGTAATTGGATCAAGCTTTGTGTTAAGGCTTGAGGATAAATTTGAGGACCGAGTTTGATGTAGATTTAAGAGTAGATTTGTGCTAGACCTAAAATAGAGCTAGAGTAGATTTGTGCTAGACCAAGGATAGTGTTTGGTGTATATTTGAGATAGAGTTGAGAGTAACCTTTGAAGGTGATAGAGTAGAGGATAGTAGTCTCTAGTGGATAGAGATCCATTATCCAGGGTAGTGAGTATAAAGGTATTTTGAGTGAGGATAGAGGTATTCTATGGAGATATATCCACAAGCTAGTGCAATGGAGGTAGTATTCTTTTATAATATCACCAATAGAAGCAAAGGAGAAATATTTCTCTCGTGGATAGAGATCCATAAAACAAAGTAAGGAGAAAGAGTTCTTCTATGGAGAGTGATCTGTGAATCAGTTGGGAAGATAGAGTTCTTCTATGGAGAGAGATCCATAAACTAGTTGAGAAGAAAGAGTTATCCTAGGTCAAGGTCCATGAACCAGAGAAAATGGGAAGAAGTTATTCTATGGAGAGAGATCGACAAATCAGAGCATTAGGGGATTGGTGTCTCCTTTAGACAGAGGTCCATAAACATTGTAATAGGGAAGTGATTCCCAAGAGATTTGTTGAGAAAATTTAGTAGAAATATTTTCTCTATGGATTAGCCCACATTGGGTGAACCACATTAAATTAGTATCTCTATTGTGTGTGATGATTTGTGCATTGCTTTGATTACTACTATTTATATTACCATTGATATATTGGATAATATTTTTTGAGAAATCAAAGTAAAATTTGGTCTTATATTGTTCATCCCCCTCTTAGTATAATATTGTGTTATATAAAAATTATACAAGTAGCCCCAAATCATTCAAGGGCATCTCCATTTCATACAATTACATAAGAATCCATACAACTGTAAAAAAAATTGTATTATTACCTCCAAATTGCATAAATCGGGTCCTCAAAAGCCCTAAAATTGTACAATCTATCCCAAAATCATACAATAACACATCCAAATCATACCAAAAGCCTTGGAAAACTTCACTTGGCTAAAACCACAAAGTTTTTCAACTAGTATGATTTATGGAATACCCATTTACCAAAAATGTGCAATCTTCCTTTCTAGTGCAATTTCGATGCAGTTATTCAATTTCTTCTTCAATCGGTGTAATTTATCTTCAAGAATTTTTTTTGGACAATATGGAAGTATTTTATGACCATATTTTTATGTTTTTCCACACATGCAAAGTCAAAGAAACCTTTGTTTGCTTTTATGGCTGATTTCCTACACTAGGGTTTGCCATTTTACCTCCTTTATTTTGAAGAGTTATACCCAGACTTATTTCAGAATAATAATGCATAAATAAAAAAATCAGAAGAAAAATAACAAATCACACAATACATTCACATAGAACACAATATATTTATCCTCGTTCACCCGAAATGGGCTACATCCAGCAAACAAGAGTCACATATCCTTTTCTATTATTATTCACCTTTTTCGTAATGGGATATTACAATAAATATAAAGGAAAATCTTACAACCCTAAACCACAATGTGGTATTAGAATATTGTGGACACAATACCATGGGCTAAAACCACCCATATCCACTAATCACAGGAATCCCACCAACGCCTCCGAAAATAGTGGAACCACCGAAGCAGGGGTCTATCGTAAGTAATTCATTTGCAAAGGATGAGACACATCCAAAATTCTCCCACACCCAGGTGTTGTAGATGAGTTGGAGAGGAGAGGGCAATACTCCAATGGAGGTCCCAGGTTCAAATCTCCACCCTACCAAAAATCTGAATTGGGTATCTAAAATCCAATTGATAATGTTGGTACGGGCAGGGTCGGGTGCAACCCCGGGTGACTTTGACGGTGTAGAACCCCCTGTTCATGGTCTCTCAGACCAAGGCGGATCCGAAAGGGGTTTTTTGCTTAAAAAAAAAAAAAATTCTCCCACTTGATGAATACTTTACATAAATGATATAATCAATGTTAGTTCCAGCATCCAGTCTTGCCATACCCATTTCAACTGTACAAAACATATTTCTAACAATTTCCTCACTCAATTATTTTTTGAAAATCAAATCCTAGCCTTTATTTTTATTAAATAGGGGTTTCCTTTGGTGCATCCCTACTTAAAACCCTTCTTTTTATAGCAAATATTCTCCACCTGCAACACAATATCTAAAAATAACTCAGCTTTTCTAGAGTAAAACCCTGTGTTGACTACTTTTTTCCAATCTGGTTTTAGTTTTTTGAAAATAAAAATTTTTGTGGTGCAAATCGGAAATGGGTCATGAAAAATTGTAGCAAAGTGATGAATTTCAAATTTGCATATGGAAATTTTTTTCGATTACACACTTTTTGCTTTGAAATTCTTTGAATTTGAGTGTTGCATGTGTAAATTGCAAGCTGGTAAAAGAATTTATGCATGGCACCTTGCTTTTTATAATTTTTGAAACCCTAACATCTCATTGCATAAAATTTTGTCACCTTAATCTCCATTGCATGTAAATTTAACCTTTTTTACAGATGATTGACAACTCATCTTCCTTTGTGCATGCAATTTTATCTTTTTCTCACTTTTGTCCTTTCTTTGCCCTTTTAAATATTTTATTATTTCTTCCTTTTTATTTTATTTATTTATTTATTTTATTAATTATTTATTTGTTATTATTATTTTTAGAAGGGGTCATAATTTTTGGTTTTCAACCATATTGCATCCTAATTGCATCCCAAGATATTTTCACAATTAGTATAATTTTCTATTTTTTTCTATTAATTTATTGTCGTGGAAATTGTACGACGAAATTCACTTGTACGATCCCCTCGGTTGATTTGTTAGTTGGGAATCCCACTTATACATTACGAGTAATCACATAAATAAGTGCCAACTGATCATTTGAACAATTCATTCCTTCTTGTGATGTTGTACCATTTACTACCCTCTCATTGCCATGTGTATAATTTGCGATTGTACAATTACAAGTTGCAAGACTTTTTGTTGACAACACCTCATTTCATCATTTTGGTGATTGATCATGAGATAGGGATGATCTTATTACTGTACTATCATTTGAGTGACTCCTCCAGCTATCTCCTTGAATCAAATCAGCTTTCAAACTTGGTGAACGAATCGTTTGTAGCTCTTGACTTCCTTCATCTGCAAAGTGCACTCTTCCTCCAACTAGCAAGTCCTCTTCCTTGAATATGTCTTCCATAACCTATTACCTTTTGTACAAAAACTCTTAAAATATTAAATGGAACTTGTCTTCCCTAAAGTGATCCTCTTCCAACTTCAATTCTTCTCTATCCTTGTAATATCAATGGTGGTAATCCAAGTGGGTATATTCTTGTATAGTTTGATACATACACTCTCAGCCAAGAGATACCTTGCAGATTCCTAGTCCAATTCAAACAACACAATGGTGCATCTCTCAACCATATAGGAGTAGGAGGTTGGATCCTCCATCATCTCCTACCTCCTCTAGGTGAGACATCCCAAGTAATTCTAATATTTAGTAGATGTACTCCTCCTCCATGACCTTGCTGCTACCTTAGGGGTCCTTGTTGGGTCATTACTCTCTTTCTCTAGTACCAAGAGTTATATCCACCAATTCTATGTTGGCAAAGTGGCATTCATTTCCTTGCACTTTGGGTGACAACTACCATAGTGCTCATATTCAATGATATGTACGTGATAACTAGTGTGTCCATCATATTTCCTCAATACATCATTATGGAGATAAGGTTGCTAGGGTTTCACTATATACTTTTGAAAATTCAAACTCAAAACTAGAATCATTATGATCATCATCACTTTGTTCTGACCAATATGTTGGTAAATTTATTATTCTTTGAATTCTCCTCACTTCCCTTCTTTGTCATCTTATCTATCGATAGACTATTGCATAAGTCTCAGGATCAATATGAGCATGAGGTTCTTGTGGTCACCTTAATAAGTCATACCCACTACTATTTGTACTATCATATATTACTAACCAAGGCATACCTCCATAATTGGATTTTCTTGAATCCTCATGTACATTATCTTGTGGTTCAAGTGATGTAATATCTTCTTTGATTTCTTGCCAAAATATCATCACAATTTCTTATGTTATTGGCAGGTTGTTTTCCATGTCATGTAGTTCTATTTGTGGTCCTCCTTCCTCACTAGTGCTTACACCCTCATGGTGTGTACTAATTTCTTGTTGTGTCACCTCATATTCATCTCCTATGATTTATAATTACTGTAACCTGGCTATTTTCTACTCATACAACCTTTGCATTGTCTCATCCAAATCTTGGATAGTTTGTTGATGGAGTCTTGCAGTATGACCTTACAATGTTTCATACTCCTCTTGTAATTTTTGAATCTGATGTTACATCCTTTGTTGCAATAATCCTATCTAAGCCAACATAGTAAGTCTAATGAGATCTTCATCCACAGTTTCATTTTTTTTCCTCTCTAGAACTTCCATATCAAAGGTATACATCTTGTCGTCGTATTGTATCATTAGTCATATCATTTTCCAACCTTCTATTTTTTGAGGTAGTTCTCTATGCTCCAACTGTGGGTATACAATTCCTTACTCTATTTTTTTTCTAATGGTACTATTTCTTGGTTTTCTCTCTCATTTGGGGGAATCCATTCTTCATATTCTTATTTAATCCATTCAATCTATTTTGTGAACCTTACATATACTTACATCCTTCTTATCTCACTGGGTTGAGGAACCAATTATTGTTGTTTTATGGTTGGCCTTGTCTCCTCCCATTTTGCAAAGAGGTGTGCAAGTCCTATGTTAGGATTCTCTCACAATGGACCTTGAGTTGTTCTCTATGGTTTGTCGAATTGAGCTTCCTCCTTTTGTCTTATTTCAATTTTATTTGAGGAAATAAACAAACACTACACTTTATAAGGCTTAAAATTCAAACCATTCATAATGTCTATCACCTCAGTTCTATTCAAATTTTGTAGTTTGACTACCCCATTATCCCTTATTTCCACAAATCGAAAGGAAATGAGCCATAATATTCAACTTCACTGGCTTGACTTCTTGTTTTCCATTAAATTTTAGAACTAAATCACCTTTCTTAATTTCTAATTTTTAAAGGTGCTTAACATGCCATAGATTCCTTATCTTCTAGGCCACTTTTATTGCCCACTGTTCCATGACTCTTCTCTCATCTAACTTGGTTAGTGTTGTTAGTATTTTCTCTAGAATTTTTTGTTCACCTAAGCGATGCTCCATAGCTATCCATAAGCTTAGTACCAAGAAATCCACTAGCACTACTACCTCCTTATCATACATTAACTAAAATATTGTATGGCCTATTATTGGTTTAAGGGTGGTCTGATATGCTAAAAGAACAGATGGTAACATTTCATCACAATCTACTCCTATCCCACATGTTTTGTACAAGGTTGATACTAGGACTTTTTTGTTGCTTCCACCTTCCCAATGGCTCTAGGGTAATACAGACTAGACAAAGAATTTAAAATACTAAAATTAGTCATCAAATTTTTTATAATATCATTCACAAAACATCCTCCTCGATCACTTGTTATTTATAGTGGAATATCGAATCTTGTAATCACTTATTTATACAATAATTGAGGTGTACTCTTTGTTGTGTTATCTGGTAGTGTTCTTTATTTGACCCAGTTTGTTAAGTATTCAATAGCTACCATGATGTACCAAAATTTCCACCTACAAGTAGTTTTTAATGGTCCAAAAAATTCCAACCCCTATCTTTAAAATAACTCCTAGAGTTGTGATGGATGTAATGGAATAAATTCTCATCGTTCTAGTTTCCTTGCTCTTTTTCAAGTATCACATTCTCGTACATATTATTTTACATCATTGTATAGTGTGGGCTACCATAATCCTACTAATAGTACATTTTGAGCAATGGCAACTGGCCCCATGTGTCCTCCTACCCAACCTTCATGAGATTCTATAAATGTCACTTTAACTTCTTCATCCATCACATATCTTCGTAGGATACCATCAACACCCATTTTTATAGTAATCTAGCTATCAACTAGAAAGGTGTTGATTTCATGATTACCTTCTTATTTTTTATTACCATCAATTCTTGTGGCAACTTACCTATGGATAATTATTGGTCAATCAACTCATACCAAGATGGAACAACATCAATTGCAAATGAATATGCATCAGGGAATTCATATGGAAACCCTATCACTGTAGGTTCTCTTGATCATATTCAAGATAACTAGTTTACAATCACATGCTTCTTACCAGGTTGAACTACTACTCAAAATATGAATTCTTGTAAAGTGATAAGCCACCTGATAACCCATCCTTTTATAAATATCTTATTTATTAGGTACAAAAAATCCTAATGATCTATGTAGAAGGCAAAAGGGTTTACCAATAAGTAATACCTAAATTTTTGTATGGCATATACCATCCCTAAAGCTTCTCGCTTCATTATACTATAATTGCTCTCCACCCATGATAATAGAAAACTTGCAAAAAATATAGGATGGTCTAGCCTAAATTATCCTTTTTGAGCTAATGCACATCCAATTGCAAATTTTGAGACATCAATATGGACATGGAATTCCTTATCCCAATTAGGAAACACCAAAATGGGACTACTAACAAGTTTATCTTTCAATTCTTCAAAAGCTCCTTAGTTCTTCTCCGCCCATCTAAAAGGAACATTCTTCTTAGTCATAGAGTATAATGGGTAGGATACATGTGCATAGTTCCTGATGAACCTTTGATAGTATCCCATGGATTCAAGGAAGTTTTTTAATGAGCTCACATCATATGGCTACTCCATGTGTAATATAACATGAATTTTATTATGATTAGTCTTCAACCCTTCACTACACACTATATGTCCTAAAAGTTTCCCATAAGGTACCATCAAAAAATATTTTCCTAGATTTAGGGAAATTTGTGCATTCCTAAATCTAATCATACATTCACTGAGATCAGGTAGATGATCCTTGATCTTACCATAAATAGAACAATCACCTATAAATACCTTAAAGTTCCCTATTGCCAATTGATCAAAGATGTACAAAATGATGTGCTAAAATGTGGTTGGGATGTTACATAACCCAAATGGCATTCCATTGTATGCATAGATACCATTTTACACAATAAATATGGTCTTCAACTTATCTTCCTTGGCTATACTTATTTGATTGTATCTAGAAACCCATCCAAGAAGGAATAAATTTTATGTCCTATGGCCTCTTCCAGAATGGAGTCTATGAAAGGAATTAGGAAGGGATATTTGATTGTCACTGCATTCAAACTCCTAAAATCCATGCATATTTAGATCTTATCCACTTCCTTCTTTAAGGTGACCATAATAGGGGAAACCCAATCACTAGTATTGACTCTAAAAATGATGTTTGCATCTAGCATATTTTCTATTTCTACATTCACCAGTGTGGCATACTTGGGATTCATCCTATAAGGTCTTATTCTCACTAGTTGTACCCCATGCATTAGTGTGATATTATGAACACATAACTTTTGTGGTATATATTTTAGGTCTTTATACGTTTAAGTAAATATATCCTTGTACTCCAACAATATCTTGAAAGATGGTACTTTCAATACTAGGTCCAGTCATTGCCATAGTGGATCATTCTAGGTTCTTCCTTTATTTTTAGATTTACATCCACTATTCAAGATCCTTCATACTTAATGTTCTCAGTCTATGTTACCACCTTTTCCACTGTTAGAACACCAAAGGTTCTAATAATAAATTAAATTAATTAATTAATAAAAACATGAATCACTTGCCCTTATAATGGGGCTCCTCTTGAATTAAATAAATATATTATTGCTTCATCATGGATTATTTACAATATGACTCATAGATATATTTATATCTACCTTAACCCTAACCCTACATCCATTCAAAATTATGGTTCACATAATAATTAATATATTTAATTATTATTGTCAGGTTGAATTGGGACTTCCTTCTGGCATTTTTATCCAAATTTGGATTTCATCATAATTGGATCAATTTAATTAGAGGGTGTATTTCTTCTACCTGGTTTTATATTTTAATAAATGGTTCACAAATAAGTTATCTCACTAGCAATAGAGTATTGAGGTAAGAAAACCCCCTTTCCCCTCTCCTCTTCATCATTGTCACAGAAGCCCTTGGGATATTTATTCATGTAGCCAGATAGTTAGGTCTTATTACTGGTATCAAGGCTATATCTCAAATTACACCTGTCACTCATCAATATTTCATTGATGATACTATTATTTCCTCTTTTGTTTCAGTGATATAAGCTAAATTCATTAAGCATATCCTTCTTCTTTATGAGGAGGTCATTGGGAAAAATGTCAATTATCATAAAATCAAATTATATTTTCTTAACACTCCTTTGAGAAGATAAATTAAGATTGCCAACATCCTGGGGTGTGCCATTTCATCCTTACCTAACTTATTTGGGTTTACCTTTTTTTGTGGGTAATGCTAATGAACATCTATGAGACAATGTCATTGAAATATTTCAAAAAAGGCTTTCCATTTTGAGAGCTAATTTATTATCCCTAGATGGAAAAGCTATCCAAACCATGGCCTACTTATAGAGTACTTATATTTACTTCCTTTCAAATTTCAAAGCACTTACTAAAGTTTACCAAAAAATTGAATAGATCCAAAAGTATTTCCTCTGGACAGGAACCGAAAATAAAAACAGATTCCATTTGGTTGCTTGGAAAAAAATTTACAATCCCAAGGATCAAGGGGGAATAGGGATTATAATAATACACATTTTAAATTCTCCTTTTCTTTCCAAACAAGCATGGCATTTAATTTTAGGATATCATGCAGAGTGGGTCAAAATCACAAGAAGGAAATACCTCCAAAATTATATTTTTTTATATGGAGAAATCCCCCCTTCTGCATACACCTTTTGGAAATCCATTTGATCTGTGATAAAAATTCTAAAATTTTTTTAAGATGGTATGTTAGTTATGGGAAATTCATGTAATTTTGGGAAGATAGGTGGTTAGGCAATCACCCACTTATTTAGGTCACAGGATTCAGATTACTCAAAGATTTTACTGATCCTCTTTTTGGCATCAAAGTTGCTAACTTCCTATCCACTTCCAATGGGACTAGATATTTAAAAAGGATCCATCATCCATCATCATCCTAATGGGACTTTTTATCTTTATTCCCTATCCCTTCTGAGGCCTCTTGAGATTGTCCTATTTGGGAGCCCACCAAATCAAGAGATTTTTCCATCAAATATACTTATCATTTATCCTTATACCCTGCTAAGGTTTTTATTACTTTCAATATAGTGTGGCTTAAAAATTTGAATCCAAAGGTTTATTTTTTCTCATGGATAGTCATTCAAGATAAAATTATCTCTATTGAAAATATTATTAAACATGTCATTCCCCTCCCTAATAGATGCTTCCTATGCCTTGCTAATTGGGATTCCACGACCTACCTTTTTCATTTTTATTCCTACTCCAGGTCCATCCTCAATAATCATTTCCTCAAGTTAAATATCAGTTGGGCTTCTCCTTCTTCTATTTTTGACCTTTTTACCTAGTGGTCTAACCCTTTTAAAATTTATTTTCTCAAAGGCTTTTGGATTTTTTGCCTTCATCACTATTTATGGCAGATTTGGCTTGATCACAATAGGCACATTTTTCTAAGGAAGCTAGGGATTTTGAATTTATTTCTAATAGAATTATATTTTTTTCTAAGGAAAAATCTTTGATTTCCCCTTTTGATTCTTCACCTATTCCCTTTTTTGAAGCTTCCTTACTCCAATCCTTTAACATTTCATTGGAAAATATTTGTCCTGCCAATCCTCAAGGTTCTAGAGCTAACATCAAATGGAATCCCCCTCCTTTGGGGTGGGTCAAACTAAATTTTTATGGAGCTTCTAAAGGAAATCTAGGAAGAGCTAGTTTTGGGGTATTCTCAGATATCATCAAGAAAATTCCATTTTTGCCTTTGCAAAACCTTTGAGGGGATCAAATTAATCATTTTTTTGAAGGGCACTATGGAGAGAATTACAATTCATAAAAAAGTCCTTTGAAAAGTCATCATCGAGGGATATTCTTTGAATATCATAAACTACATTAAAATTTCCAAATCACCAGGTTGGAAAATAAGGAATCTAATTGAGAAAGCCAAGAAAATTTTGGCATATCAACAGGAAGTCATAGTTCAACATGCCTTCAAGGAAGCTAATGTTGTCACTGACAAGTTGGCTAATATTGGTGCCTTTGTCCTAGGGATGCTAACCTGGATGGACACTCTGCCCCATGATGTTAGTAGACTTGGTAGGTTGGATTTAAATCTCACTCAGAAAATGAATTATCACCATTCCACATGTGATCTACAACTTATTTTGCCCTCAACTTTAATGAGAAGTAATACCATTGGCTCTCATGTATTCTACATTGTGGTTGTTGTTATAATAATTTTCATTACTAAAGTCTTCTCCATTAATAAATTTATCTTCCCTAGGCTTTCCCATTTCTAGAGCCTTATATTGGAAATATTTCCTTCACATTTTTCCACCAAGAAATACTTATTCCCCATTTTCATCACTCATGCCACCACCTTTTTTTTGCTATATTTTACTTGGGATTTAAAAATTTTCATGCCAAACAATTTTTCCTCCATTTTACATGATCTTGGGATGTTCTTTCATGTGTGTACCCCTTATGCCTATTGACAACCCTTCCTTATTCTGCATACCATTTGCATGGTTCCAAGAACTTTTTCTTTTATTGCTTGATCGCGCTTTTCAACTCCTTGGTTTTCTGAATTTATCTTTGATTTTTCTATATTCAAATTCCTAGGCATCCCTATTTATCAAATTTTCCATATCTTAGCACATATTTATATTTTTGCCATTGATCTCGCATGTCAAAAAATATTCCTCTATAGAATTTGTATTTTTTTGATTTTTTCTATCTGGTTTTTTAGCTTCCCTATAGAAAGATCTTGTGTGAGAAGTCTTACAAAAGGTTTTCTAAAATATTCACTTTTGCTTTGGTTCTTTATAAGCTCTAATAAGATTCTATTTTGATCTTCTCCTACTCTTCCTCTTATCTTCAGTTCAATTTTTTAAAAACCTAGTTCCCTTCTTCTAAGAGTCATTAGTTATGTGTTTTGTTGAGCCAGACACCTATTCCATCAAGCCCATCACCGAATATATCCTCAATGACAGAGGATTAGTTCCTTTTCTCAAGATGTTTTTTGAAACTTATTGGGATGTCAGTACAAATTTTGCTTCAAAATGGGAAGATAGAGTTGTCATGATTCATAGAGTTGATTTCTTGGTCAATGTAGAGCTTCTTGCAGAAATAACTAGACAACTTGCTATTGGCCGCACTGTGATAAGGAACAAAAACAACCAGGAAGTGGAAATTAACCAGTTTGAACCTTCATCACCAATCAATAAGCTTATCAAAAGGGTTTATTTCCCAAGGATCTACCTATGCCATTAAAGGAGGTAATGAATCTAGTCATGCAATACATTACTATAGATGATCCCGAGTCACAACTCTGTAGTTTCCACCTTTCTTTTGTGAATCATTTCAGATATGCAAAATCTCTCAATATTCCAAAATTCTTGTGTTTTTACATGGATTACACTATCACTTCAACTTGTACCATGAAGGAGGATGCTTGGCCTTTTTTAGGAATGAAGCCTAATTATGAGGAGGCTAAATAGAGAAAGTTTCTGGATTTATTGCAGGACGGGCAGGGAAAGTTTCCAGATTTACAGTCTGTTAGTCTACCAGAGAAAGTTTCCGGATTTACAACAGGACAACCAGGGAAAGTTTTTTTGTTTTTATCTCAAAATTAGATGTTGGGAACTCAATGTTAATCTTGGAATGTATTAAGAAAAGTAGTTTTTTTTTTTTCTATTTTTTTTCTTATATATAGTTGTGAGGAAAAACAGAGATGAGTATGATGACAAAGAAAATTACTGTGTTAATTCCTTGGAAATATAGAGAGGAAATTACAGCAGATGTTTGTTGTAGGTTGTAACCCTCTATTGCTTGGATTGAGAAAATGAAGGACTGAAAATTCTCGGTGGATGTAACCCACATTGGGTGAACCACGTTAAAATCGTTGTCTCTTCTTTTGTGTGTGTTTGTCTAATTTTTCTTTAATTTTGCCATTAAAGTTTGAAACACTATAATTGCTTTTCTATATAAATATATTTTATATAGTGATTTACTCTAACAAGTGGTATCAGAGCGGTTGTTTTGTTGGGTGCACTTGACAGAAGGAGAATTTCTGGATCAAGTGGGAGCAATGGCGGAAGAAGGGAGGTTTAGAGTTCAAAAATTCAATGGCCGGAACTTTCAATTTTGGAAGATGCGGATGGAGGATTACTTGTACCGAAGGATCTTTAATTACCTCTTGAGGGAGAAACAGAGAGACCTTCATCTATGTCTGATGAGGAGTGGAGTCTCCTTGATAGAAAGGCATTGGGTACTGTGAGGTTGTGCTTGGGAGCCACCGTAGCCTTCAACATCTCTGATGAAAAGACTACCAAGGGAGTCATGGATAAGTTGGCCAAGATGTATGAGAAACCATCAGCATCAAATAAGGTATTCTTAATGAAAAGGTTATTTAACATGAAAATGAGTGAAGGAGGATCTGTGCATGATCATTTAAATGAATTTAATACTGTCACTAATCAATTGCATTCAGTAGGATTGGATTTTGATGATGAGCTTAGGGCCTTATTAATCTTATGCTCTCTTCTGAAAAGTTGGAACAATTTGGTAATGGCGGTAAGTAATTCCGCTCGAGTTCAAATAAATTAGTATTTGATGATGTGGTTGGTATGATTCTCAGTGAGGACATGAGAAGAAAAACCACAGGAGAATCATCTAGCACCGCCTTAACTATTGAGAATAGAGGAAGAGGAAGAGAAAGAGGCAAGAGTTCACATCGTGGTAAATCCAAAGGCAGATCCAAATCACGTGGAAAAGGAAAGCTACAATGTTGGCACTTTGGCAAAAAGGGTCATCTCAAGAAGGATTGTTGGCAAAGAAAGGGTGATGGAAATGAAGGTAATGATAATAATGGTAACACTTCAGAAGCCAATATTACTTGACAAATTCTACAAGATGCTTTAATCTTATCTCTTGATAGAAATAGTGATTATTGGGTAATTGATAGTGGTGCTTCATTCCATGTTACCTCACATAGGGAATACTTCATAGATTATGTTTCTGGAGATTATGGACAGGTTCTATTGGGAAATGACCAACCATGTAAAATCATGGGTATTGGAAATATTTTGATTAAATCCCCAAATGGATGTCAATGGGCTCTTAAATAGGTGAGACACATACCAGATTTAAAAATAAATCTTATATCGGCAAGTAAGCTTGATGGTGAAGGATACACGGTTGCATTCGGAGAAAATGCTTGGAAAGTTACTAAAGGTTCATTGATAGTAGCTAGAGGTAAATTGGTGGGTACTCTTTATTTACTTATTGATTTTTCTCATTGCTCCATGAATTTAGTTTCTACAGGTGAGAGTGCATCTTTGTGGCACCAAAGACTTGGCCATATGAGTGGAAAAGGTATGGAAATTTTACATTCAAGAAAGTTATTGCCTAAGTTAAAAGAGATTGATTTGGAATTCTGTGAGGATTGTGTTTATGGTAAAGCAAAGAGAGTTAGATTTCTCAAGGATGGCAAGGAAAGGAAGAAAGAGAAATTGGAGCTTGTGCACTCAGATGTTTGGGGCCCAACTCAGGTAACTTCTCTTGGAGGTTCCTCTTACTATGTACTTTTTTATTGATGATGCAACAAGGAAAACATGGATATATTGCATTAAGAATAAAAGTGATGTTTTTAATACCTTTAAGAATTGTAAAGCATTAGTTGAAAATGAAACTGGAAAAAGGTTAAAGTGTCTAAAGTCGGATAATGGTGGAGAATACTGCAGTAGAGAATTTGATGTGTTTTGTTCTAAAAATGGAATTAGAAGAATCAAGGTAGTTCCAAGAACACCTCAAGAAAATGGGGTTGCAGAAAGAATGAATAGAACCATCATGGAGCGTGCTAGGAGCATGAGAATACATGCGAGGCTTACAATTATTTTTATGGGCTCATGTTGTTGATACTACGAGTATATCTGATTAATAGAGGACCGTCTAGTGCCTTGGATGGAGGAATTCCGAAAGAGCTTTGGACGAGTAAACCGATGAAATTATTCTTTCCTTAAGGTATTTGGATGTGAGGCTTTTATGCATATAGACAAAGAGAACAAAAATAAGTTAGATGCTAAGGCCCAAAAGTGCTATTTTATTGGTTACGGTATTGATGGCTTGCGTTACAGATTATGGGATTGTGATAACCGAAAAGTCATTAGAAGTAGGGATGTCATATTTAATGAAAAAAACTTGTATAAAGATCGGTTGCAGGGAAAGAAAACAGAAAGAGGAAAATGCTGAATACATAGACCTTGATGGACACATAGAAAAGGTAACTCCAAAAGTGGTAGAAGATCAAAATGTACAGCAGCAACAACAAGCACCTCAATCTCCAGAAAGTGTTGTTAGACATTCTACCAAGATAAGTAAAATTCCTCAACGTTTCTCTGATTATGTTTTGTATACTGATCTTTGGTGAGCCAAAAAATTTTCAGGAAGCATTACAAATGGATACCAGGAATAAGTGGGAGATTGTAATGAATGAAGAAATGGACTCTTTATTTCACAACCAAACTTGGGATTTGGTTGAGCTACCCAAAGGTAAAAGATCTTTGACCAATAAATGGGTGTACAGGATTAAAGAGGAGAATAAAGGGCATAAGAGATACAAAGCAAGACTAGTGGTCAAGGGATTTGCTCAAAAAAAAGGTATTGATTTTGATGAGATTTTTTCTCCAGTTGTAAAAATGACCTCTATTAGAGCTATTTTGAGTCTTGTAGCTATAGAAATTTTTTTTCTGGAGCAATTGGATGTGAAGACAGCATTTCTTCATGGTGATTTGGAGGAGGAAATTTATATGCACCAACCAGAAGGCTTTCAGGTGAAAGGTAAAGAGGATTGGGTATGTAAACTGAAAAAGAGCTTGTATGGGTTAAAACAAGCTCCTAGACAGTGGTATTTAAAATTTGATAAGTTCATGGCTAATCAAAGGTTTGAAAGATGTCAAAGTGATCACTTGTGTATATTTTAAGCAAAGCTGGAAATGGTAACTATGTTATTTTGCTATTGTATGTGGATGACATGTTAGTTGCAGGAACAAATATGCAAGATATAAACATGCTCAAGAAGAAGTTGGCTAAATCCTTTGCCATGAAGGATTTGGGAGAAGCCAAAAAAATCCTTGGTATGAGAATAACAAGAGACAAGGATAGTCACACTCTGAAATTATCACAAGCAAAATACATTGAAAAAGTGCTTAAGAGATTCAACATGAACAATGCAAAGTCTGTTGCTACTTCATTGGCAAAGCATTTCAAACTCACCAAAGATTTGTGTCCCAAGACACAAAAGGAACAAGAGCATATGGCTAAGGTTCCCTATGCATCAGCAGTTGGAAGTTTGATGTATGCAATGGTTTGTACAAGACCATATATTGCCCATGCAGTGGGAGTAGTGAGTAGATTTATGAGTAATCCGAGGAAAAGGACATTGGCAAGCGGTAAAATGGATACTCAGGTACTTGAGAGGAACTTCAAATTATTCTTTGAATTTTGGAGGCTCTAATATATGCTTGAAATGTTTTGTAGATTCTGATATGGCAGGTGATCTTGATGGTGGAAGGAGCACTACTGGCTACATATTTACTATAGGAGGAGGAGCGGTTAGTTGGATTTCTAAACTCCAACATGTAGTTGCCCTTTCAACCACTAAAGCTGAATATGTTGCTGCTACAGAAGCAAGAAAAGAGATGGTTTGGTTGCAAAGACTAATGGAAGAATTGGGGAAGAAGCAAGAGGATAATAGGTTGTGGAGTGATAGCCAGAGTGCTATACACCTTGCAAAGAATTCAGCATTCCATTCAAAAACTAAACACATCAAACTCAGGTATCATTTCATTAGATCAGTAGTGGAAGATGGATCTTTGAAATTAGGGAAGGTTCACACATCACAAAATCCTGCTGATATGCTTACAAAAGTGGTGTTAAGAGAAAGGTTGAGCTTTTGCTCAACTTCAGTTGGCCTTAAGGAATAAGAGGCCATGATGAGAATTTTTCAGTCCTTGGTTGCAGTATAGTGCAATGGAATTAGTCTCCAAGTGGGAGATTGTTAGGAATGGAGCCTAATTATGAGGAGGCTAAACAGAGAAAGTTTCGGATTTCTTGCAGGATGGGTAGGGAAAGTTTCCAGTTTACAGATCGTTAGTCTACCAGAGAAAGTTTTCGGATTTACAACAGGACAACCAAGGAAAGTTTTTTTGTTTTTATCCCAAAATTAGATGTTGGGAACTCAATGTTAATCTTGGAATGTATTAAGAAAAGCAGTTTGTTTTTTCTGTTTTTTTTCTTATATATAGTTGTGAGGAAAAATAGAGATGAGTATTATGACAAAGAAAATTACTGTGTTAATTCCTTGGAAATATAGAGAGGAAATTACAGCAGATGTTTTCTGTAGGTTGTAACCCTCTATTGCTTGGATTGAGAAAATGAAGGACTAAAAATTCTCGGTGGATGTAACCCACATTGGGTGAACCACGTTAAAATCGTTGTCTCTTCTTACGTGTGTGTTTGTCTAATTTTTCTTTAATTCTGCCATTAAAGTTTGAAACACTATAATTGCTTTTCTATATAAATATATTTTATATAGTGATTTACTCTAACAACCTTCTCATCAGGAAAACACAAAGGAAGACACTTCCTCCACACCTCCCTCTAAGATGAGAGGCACCAAAATAAAGGGTGAGGAAGTTAAATTACATGTCTCTCTCAATGCTACAAAATAGGTTAGGGTGGAATTTACTCCTACAAGGAGTTTCCAATGGCTAAAGAAAAAAAATTATCAGAGCCTTGATAAGGTTAAGGAAGAAGGTGAGGATGACCCCATTACCCCTGTTGAAAAATATCTATAGAAAGTAGTAATCCAAACCATGTCTGCTACCATTTATTATCTGGAGACCACTTGGAATGCTATGGGGAAAGCTATATCACAATTTAAGGAGAAAATAATTGCACTTAATTTGCTATTTTTCTATGACACATTCAATGAGGAATCCCCTGCAAGTTCTACTGCTGCTAGAAAATCCAAATCAAAGGAGGATGACGTCGTTGAAATCACAAAAAGTCTCTAAGGAAGGGCCCAAGGATGAAACCAAGGAAGGTAATCAAGAAACTATTGAAGCACCTACCATGGATTAATTTCCTTCCCTACTTTTGTTGTTGACCCTTTGGGGTTTCCTCACCTTTTGGTCTTACTTTGTTAGTCTTTGTGTTTTTTCTTGTTCCTCTAAGGATGCATTTTGGACTTTTCTCACATCCTCTTCTCTTTTCTACTTCCCTAGGATGTTTTTTTGTTTCTACATGCATACCTTTCTTCTGTGTTTTTCTAAGGCATTGGGGCACCTTTCAAATTCCCCCTAAATGAAAATTATTAACTTACCAAAAAATATATTTTTAATTATTATGACTATTCTAACCCTAACCTTAATAATTTAATAATTAATTATTATATTATTTACTATACTAACTTTAGTATAATTAATTACATTATTAATAATTTAAATTTATTATACTATTATTATTAATAGTAAATGTTAGGATATGGGATCCTAACATGCCACCCCTCCTCAAAATAGCTTTGTCCTCAAAGCTAGAACTAAGAACATTGGAATGGTAGAATAGATGAATTTTTATTTCATTTTTTAAGATACAACTTCCCAATTGGAAAATTCTTCCTTCATGTATATAACACTTTCATCAGTCCACTTGCTAAGTGTTCTAAGGACCTACAACTCTAATGGCCATATTTCAACATTTGACATTCACACACAAATACCATACATGAAGTATCGCTTCTGAGTAAGTCGTTAAGATGATAAATAATTTTTATAGTCTTGTTTTTGCGAGCACAAAGTAACTACGATGATCACATCTCTTCACAGTGCCTCCCCCTTGCTTTTCATTTTACTTGATGCAATCTGGCCTTGAGTCAAGTAAATTTTATTTTTAATGTTCATTAGTTTTATTTTGCATTTGTGAGAAACATGGAGAGGTATTTGAAGCGACTAAAACATTTGATAGCCCCGTGGTAGTTGACACCTAAAAATAATATAATGGAAACTATTTAATATTCTAATTGATGATATAAAAGTGTTAAATGATATCTTTTGAGGCTGTTATTTCCATATAGAATATCCATGGTAGTTAACGGCACAAGAATCCTTACTAGCACTTCATTGAAAGTCTATACAATATCCTCATAACCAATGTTATATCTACCACAAGTTCTTGTGAAATCATGACCAATTGTTCATATTCTATTTGTGCCATCGAATATAAAATTTTATCCAATAAATTTATGGGAGAATCATAATGATAATTCTTTCCATACTTAGAATGAAGGTAAGGAATAGAGACAACTAAAAATACAAAACAAAAAATGATGTAATAATATCATGTCTTTCCCTTAATGTGTACAAGAACCAAGCATTTATATGTGTAAAGCTCAATGTTACATTTATTAATGTCATATACATGTTCCTTGGATTTATGAAGAACTTTAATGATGGCCTGTGTTCCAAGTTACTTTTAGGAAACAAGATAACTAAATCCAATTCACTCACCATACTTGAAAGGAACAGTTCCATCAACAATATCAATCACATCAAAAGTGAGCACAATATCTGAAGGTTGTAAGAACTTAGCTTCTAGAGTTATTGGTTCTACTCTTAGTACACAAACACTATTTTGGTTAGGCTCCATACCCATTGCATGGTGTAAATTAGAATTCTCCATTTTTTGCCACTCTATTCTTAGTATTGGAAAACCTATGTAATCTCCTGAGTGCTCATAATTTGTGATGAAGTGTGTGATCACAGGAGTTGGTATAACATACACAATATTTTTTGTATATTCATGTTTGAGATATTGGAATGCAATTCCCACACATTGACCCTTATCATTGAAATCCCATATGTTAAAAATAAAGGTAAGTTAGTGCCTTGATATTGAAATATTTTAACACATGCGGGAGTGGAATGGGACTCGAGGCAGCACACACAATGGACCACAATTATTATTGACCCACTTACCTTTAATGCAAAACCTTGAGCAGAATAGGAATCCACTAGCAATTACACTAAAACATAGTGGATTATGGGATGCTATAAAATACTCTAGGGCATTAGAAAAATGAATCAAGGAAAGAAGTCAACAAGTCATTGAATATAAAGTGTGGTGCACCTTTCAAGGGAATAAATGAATAGATGGGAGCAAGTTTCTATCCACTCTATTTAACATGAAAGGAAGAGTTGAATGAGACAATATTGCATTCCATTTTCTTTTATTCCAGGACACACAAATTTATGCCTTCCAGGAGTGGAATAGAGCAATGCCACATAATTAAAATGAAATAAAGTTTGTAGAATAAAGCAAGTCAATAATTAAAGCTTTACAAATTTATAATGAAATGAGATATATTATATTCCACTCAAGAATACAAAGACATAGTGGAATGGAGCTTAATCAAATACTACGATATTTTACAAGAGATCTTGAGAAAAATAGAGATAATACAAATGCTAACTTTTCTAAGTTATCAAACAACACGTAGAAGGTAAAATATATGCAAGTATTGTTTATTGCTTAGAAATACATCCACATACATTGAATTGGAAATACATCCGTAATCATCTATAACTAAACTAGATTATAGGATAACATTGTGCTTCTATTGTGGTTCTCTGCTCTACTACTCCTTCTTCCTTATGCTATTGCGTTCTTCTTCTATTCTCCTCTTCTCCTCTATCTTGCTCTCATATTTTCATCGATTTATATAGCTACGTAAGGATGGAAAGGCTTACTAGCCTTCTGACATACATTAAATTTAAAACTAGGGTTTCTATCCAATCATCGAACATCCTAATAGCTTCAACTAATGGTAATAACTACACCTACTACAAAATGCGGTGAGTAGATTTAGATGATAAGATCTATCAAAGATCTATCGGATGTTAAATTGAGTTTAATTTCTAACATCCTCCTTTAAATGATATTTCACAAAGGCTTTGACACCTAGTTGTTCCCTTAATCTATTAAAATCCTCCTCCTTCAAAGGTTTTGTGAAGATATCCACAACTTGGTCTTTGGACCTACAAAATAATAACACAATTTCATTAAATTTTACCAGCTCCCTAATGAAGTGGTAGTGGATATCGATGTGCTTGCTCCTACCATGGAACATTGGATCCTTCAATAGTGCTATGGCCAAATTATTATCACTAAAAATTATTGTTGCTCCTTCCTATTTATGATTCATCTCACCCAATATTTTTTGTATCCATACTACCTGACATGTGACTGAAGTGGAAACAACATACTTTGCCTTCGTAGATAATGCAAAAATTGGTTACTCCTTTTATGACCATAAAATTACACCTTAACCAATATTAAATGCATAATCATAAGTGCTCTTCCTGGCATCTATATTGCCAACCCAATTTCTATTTGTGTAGCCAACAAGCTCAATCTGGTATTGTCTTACATAAAATATTATATGGTTCTTGGTCCCATTGACATAATGTAAAATACTCTTCCTTGCTTGCAAGTGAGTGTTCTTCGATGCTTCCATAAATATACTAATCATACTCACTACAAACATCAGATCTTGTCTAGTTGTTATCAAGTACATGAGACTTCCAACTAACCTCTTGTAGAAAATTGGATGAATATTTCTACTGTAATATTTCTTGCTCAATTTTAGGCCTGTTGCAACCAACATGATTGCTAGTTTGTTGTACTCCATTCTAAACCTCTTCAAGACATCAAATACATACTTGCCTTGAGATATGAATATACCATCTACAGATTGGTCAACTTCAATACCAAGAACATATTTCATTAGGACCAAATCTGTCATTTCAATCTCTTTCTTAATGGCTATTCTAAACTACTCAAATAGCATGCTTCTATTGCTAGTATATATTAGATCATCTATATACAAGTATAAAATTATCATCTCCCCCTCTAAATTTTTCTTCATATACAAAGTGTTCATATGGGTATTTTATGAACCCATTCTCCTGAAATTAAGCATCAATTCTATTATACCAAGCTTTGGGTGCTTTCTTCAATCCATACAGAGATTTCTTTAATTTCAGGACCTTGCCTTCTTGCTCTTCTAGCTCATAGGTAGGTGGTTAGTCTATTTAGACATATTCTTCCAACACTCCATTGAGGAAGGCAGACTTTACATCCATCTAGTAAATATTCCAACCCTTCTAAGCTACCAATGTTAGGATAATTTTGACTGTATCAAGTCTTTCTACATGTGCATATACCTCATGATAGTAAATTCCTAACTTCTACTTGTAGCATTTTACCACCAGTCTGGCCTTATGCCTATCCACTTCACCTTGGATATTAAACTTAGTTTTATATACCCACTTTACACCAATGGTCTTATTCCCTATTGGAAGATCCATTAACTGCTAGGTCTGGTTCTTATCTATTGATTCTATCTCATCATCCATTGATTTTACCTATTTTCTATTCTTAACAACATATTCAAATGCAATTAGATCACATTCAAAAAATAAAGCAAAATAAAAATGTTCTACTTCTTCAATTTCATTTCTAGTTACCTCATATATATCTTGCAAACTCCATATCTTCGTTGGTGTCTTAAAGTTGGAGATCCTTGTTGCAAGTGGAGGTTACATGATGATGAGGATATGTTGTTGCTTGCATCATTGTTACTGATTGAAGCTACAGGTGGATGCACTATGTTTTCCTCCAAGTCCTCAGACTCAATAACTACTGGATCTTGTTGATCAATATTTGATTTCTACTTCCATGCTTCATCCTCTAGGAACTTCACATCTCAACTGATGATCAAATTCTTGGTTACAATATTATACGACCTGTAAGCCTTCAATTCTTCACTATAGCCAGTGAAGATACATTTATTTACCTTTTCATCCTATTTATTGCTCTTATCATCTGGGATGTGTGCGTATGTTATGCACCCAAAAAATCTTAAGTGAGCAACACTTGGCTTCTAGTTAATCCATGCCTCTTGAGGAATTTTTTCCTTCACACTCTCTATGGGATACATGTTCAGTGTACATACTGCACAAGCTACAACTTATACCCAAAAATCATGTGGAAAATATTTTGCCTTTAGCACGCTCTATGCCATCTCCATGATTATTCTATTCTTCCTCTCTACAACACCATTCTACTGTGGTGTGTATCTAGAAGTGAACTACATTCAAATTCCATTTGCCTTGCAAAAATTATAGAATTAATTGGATATGTATTCACCTCCTCCATATTTTATAAGAGTCTTCACATGATATTATCTCTATTTTTCAACCAGAGCCTTGAAATCCTCGAATTTACCAAAATCTTTTGAATTTATTTAATGGGATATACCCATGTTCCTCTACTAAATTCATTAATGAAATTTAGGAAGTATTTGTTACTAGTAAATGGGTTGGTCTACATAGGACCACAAAAATTTGAATGCACCAACTCCAATGGCTATGAAGCTCTACATGACTATCTTGTAGGGAATGCATCCTTGTGTTTCCTGCCAACTAAGAAAATTCCACATGCTTGATTGGGTTTATCTATAAGGGATAA
The DNA here is from genome assembly GCA_028583015.1 of Wollemia nobilis. Taxonomy (NCBI): domain Eukaryota; kingdom Viridiplantae; phylum Streptophyta; class Pinopsida; order Araucariales; family Araucariaceae; genus Wollemia; species Wollemia nobilis. Next base: position 17,106,167 of record JAQPPZ010003361.1, read on the forward strand.
GGCCACTAAAACTCAAGTGATTGAATTTGAGATGCCACAACCAGGTAGCATCTTTCTCAACTAAACTTAATGAAAGTAGTGATTCATTTTGAATTTTTAGGGGGAACATATTGTTCTTTATCAAGGACAATGTTGCAATTTTCCCATGCTCTTTATCTTTGATGGTATATGTTCTATATTTAAATTGAATAGTGTACCGCTTCTACATAATCTATCCAACACTCAAAAATTTTGCTTCAACCCAGGCACATAATACACATCTTATATTTTCTTCCTTTCATCTTGCCTAGTACGGATAATGATCTTTCCTTTCCCCATGATAGGTACCTTATTGTTGTTTCCCATATTTACCTCAAACTTTATTGTTTTATCAAGCTATGAGAACATATGTCTATTTCCAAATATGTGGTTGTTACACCCACTATCGAGATACCAAATATTCTTTTGGCTCTCCTCCTTAGTAATGCAAGTTAACAACACATTCCCACAAGCATCTCTACGTTTGAGATTTTAATTTTTATTTGTTTATTGGGCTTGCTATTTATTATCCTTGAACAACATTTTCCTACACTCGTAGCTATAATGACCAAATTTCTTGTAGTAATAGTATTGGATCTTTGATTTATCATACATTTGATTTGATCCTCCTTGCTGATTTTTGTCATTGCCTCTTCCTCCTACTTGATGGAAGTTGCAGTTATTCTCTCCTTCACCAAAGTTTGATCTTCCTCCTTGATTTTTACCTCTTCTATGCTTACCTCTATTGCTCTATCCTCTTCCTCCTTGAGAACTTGAGGTGCCTTGGTGGGATTCATATTTTTTGCTATTGTCTTAGAATGAGATTTGCATTTTGAATGCTTACTATAATGAGGACTGAGATGATCGACTCAGCCTTTGCTCATGTGTTTGTAGAGAACCCATGAGCACATTCATAGAGAGGGTTGTCAAATCCCTTTATTCTAGAATTGCAATTAAAACTGAGTTGAACATTTTTGGTATGCTCCTTAGTATCTTCTCTATAATTCTCTGGTTCTCCACATTCTCACCATTCAACCTCATCTGGTTTATGACATCAATTTTTTGGGTAAAGAAGTTTCTCATGGACTCTGAATAACTCATCTACAAATTTTCAAACTTATTTCTTAGCATATGCAATCTCACAAACTTCACCTTGTTGGTACCCTAGAATGAACTAGCCTGGATATCCCATGCTTGATTTGTTTTGGTTGCTACTACAATTCTTGGAAAAATAGTTTCCTTGACTACCTACATTATGTAGAATAATACCTTATGGTCCTTCTTACGATTCTATTTCAACAATTCCAACTATGCTTGGGAGATAGCACTCAGCACTACCACATATAATGGTTCTGCATAACCTTTCTTGACCAGGTCCCAAATTTCTTAAGACCTAAACAAGATCTTCATCTAGATGCTCCATTAATCATAATTTTATGCCATTGAACCATGGGATCTACAACTACAAAGGGTTTATACCAAAATATATTGCTTCTTATCATCAATGGGAAGGCTCTATCTCTGATACCAATTTTAAATATTTTAACATGCATAGGAGCGAAATGGAACTCGAGATAACACACACAATGGACCACAAATATTATTGACTTGCTTGCCTTCAACACAAAAACCTGAGTGGAATAGGAATCCACTGGAAATTACTCTAAAACATAGCAAATTATGGGATGTTATAAACTACTCAAGGGCACCATAGAAATGAAGCAAGGAAAGAAGTCATCGGGCCACTGAATATAAAGTCTTGTGTGCCTTTCAAGACCATAAATGAGTGGATGGGAGCAAGTTTTTATCCGCTCTATTTAAAATGAAAGGAAGAGCGGAATGAAGCAATATTACATTCAACTTTTTTTATTCTAGGACACATTAATTTATGTCTTTAAGGAGTATAATAGAGAAATGCCACAAAATTAAAAGGAAATAAAGTCCATGAAATAAAGCAAGTTAATAATTAAATATTTTTAACTTTATAATGAAATGAGATATATTCTATTTCACTCAAGAATACAAATAATTAGAGTAGAATGAAGATTAATCAACTACCGCAATATTTTACAAGAGATCTAGAGTAAAATGGATATAATACAAAAGCTAAATTTGCTAAGTTATCAAACAACACGCAGAAAGTAAAATATATGCAAGTATTTTTTATTGCTCAAAAATACATCCATAATCATTTACAACTAAACTAGTTTGTAGGATAACATTGTGCTTCTATTATGGTTATCTACTCTACTTCTCCTTCTTCCTTACACTGCTACGTTCTTCTTCTGCTCTCCTCTTCTCCTTTATCTTGCTCTCAGAGTTTCATTGAATTATATAGCCGGGTAAATAGGGAAAGGCTTACCAGCCTTCTGACATACATTAAATTTAAAACTAGGGTTTCTATCCAATCACCAAACATCAGCTTCAACTACTGATAATAATTGTGCCTACTAAAAAATATGACAAGAAAATTTGGATGATAAGATATGTCAGAGATCTATCAGATGTGAAATTGAATTTAATTTCTAATAGATATTGTGTCTATTGTTTCATCTTTTACAAGTGTAATCCAGACTAATTCTAATAGTGGGATCCATGTTTTTTATAATATTATGGCTATATTATAAATTGATTGCAATAAGTGCAAGAGAAAAGCATTGCAAGCAATTTCATAGATCCAAGTTAAGACCACAGTGAGTAATTCAGCAACGGATTCATATATTCATGAATTATTTGCATGTGACCTATTTCAATAATTTGGTGTAGAAGTTGATGGTGGACATTGCACATCTAGTAAACTAGACAAAGAGCTACCACCATTACGAGGGGTTGTCTACTTTTAGCAATGAAATTATAATGCTTACTTTTCTTCTTCATCGAACATATTCTCCAGGAGAAAGTAAATATCATTTCGAGAATCCCATTCTTCCTTGTATTGATAGGAATAAAAGTGCTTATTATTTTCTCTTTTGTAAATGTAGAAAGTAATAATATTTTTTGGCTCTATCATGAATGTATACATCACCACAATGCCATGGATTCCAAAAATCACAAATAATAAATGTGTATATATGTGAAATCGTATGGCAAGTATGTAAAGGCTTGAGGAGCTGATAATTGAAGAGCATAAGGCATCCCTTAGAGGGTGTGGGTTGTCTCAAGTGAGGAATACCAATAAATTGCTCATTTTTGAGGGATATGTCTAACGGTTAAAGTGCCAAACTTATTTTTTGAAAATATTTCTTACATGTGCACGTAATTTATATGGTCTAGAAAATCACTTTCTAATGTAGGCACAGGTTTTCATAGGAGGATGTCTTGCATTGGACTCAACCTTCTTGCATACAAGGATTTCATTGAGAAGATCTTCCTTTATCACCAAAACTTTGCCTTCTCCTCCACTAAACATTTATGCTACTTCAAACATGCACGAATTACATGATTTATTGACATGGGTGAATTTTTTTTATCCATGTGTTATGTTTGCTGGAAAATAATATTGGTCATCAATTTTAGAATAAAACCATCCTACTTCTACCTGTATCATTTTGACTACCTTGTGCACAGCGAAAGTAATCACCATCCCATGTCACTTCATGGGTGATGCTTTCCCAACATATATATTTTTTTTTTATTTTGGTTCGGCCTTTGTTAATGAAGGATTAATTTTTTGTGATAATGAATGTGAATGTGGTTCTAAATTTTTGGTTGTAGGATAGTGTACATAAGCCAGATATCTTAATTTTTTTGAAGTGTGGAAAATGGTGACATTTCAAAATCATTTGGAGGTGCAGCTTGTCTCTGAGTGGAGAAACATCTATGTAAATTACAAGAACCTCAAGAAGAAAATCAAGAAAATTTGAGACCATACTACAAAGCAACAATAAGGAATTCATCATATCTCTACCTTCAATAACTATTCTTCTCATCCATTGTCTCCTTATAGAGGAAGCCTTCTGATAAAAACAACTAAAAATATCTTTATATTTTGCATATTCATACACTATTTCACTCAGACAAATGGTGATGTCTATTTTGAGGCAAATGTTTAGGAAATAGAGATGGTTATAGGCATAGGTAAATTAATCATAGAGCTATATATTTTATTTATTTAATTAATTAATTTAATTCCTTTTAAAATTTCTATTTGTGCGTCACCCATTTCCAAATGTTGTGAGGAATGATATCATCGTGAATATGAAGTTGTCAGACATGCAGGTATTGGCGAGGATGGCTTCATTTCTATTATACCACCAATATATGGTTATACTTCTTATAGATGCTTTCCACACAAAATAGGTTGAAGTCAACAGAATTATTGCAAGGACTGCACCCGCACTAACTCTACGCTTGCTCGACTCCATGGTGATCAAATGAACGCTGGTTATGGTTAACATTGGTGCAGGTGGCCACGTTATATAGAACTAGCACTTGGCTGTCCTTGTCGTCAGAGACCTCTACGCGTGGAAATTAAAACCAGTTTCGATAATATTTTGTTTACTAAAGTTGTGCAGTAGCCGCTCTCTATCTATGTCATGGATATATTTGTCTATTATGCACCTAGTCTCCCTCATGATTTGTGTGAAAGTTTTCTTTTTCTAGAAGATAAATCCCATGTTGAGTTTAAGAGTTGATCAAATGTGGGTAAATTGTAAAGATCAAACCTTATTTCTAATAAGAGACCAGACTTTAGATTATTTAAAATATGTTAACTAGGACTCGAGCTCCTCACATATTACTAGAAGGATGTTAACAATATTTGTTTTATAGATCATCAAGCCTGTTCTTTATATCATCATAAGATTTTGGATCATCACTCCCTTAATCATCAGCATTACCTGGATTATCCGTTGAATCTATTGGTATAACTTTGTCCAGTTTAATTTTCCTATGTGGTCAAGGTTTTTAAGATTTTTCCCACTCATTTATGGGTAAGGCCTTGATAAAAATCCCAATTTCATCAAGAATTTTATCCACAAGAAATTTTGTGTCCTTGTGTTCATTTTTTCCTTCCAATGCATCATCAATGGTACTCCCCATAACCTCTATTATGTGTGCACATACATTGCAAAGCTTTGATGATGATGTCTGCCACCCAAAGAGTATTCATCTTCATTGGGTTGATCCATAGTCTTAGGTGATTGTATTGGAAGTTCACACAAATTTACTATGGGAGCGCACAAAGGAAAGAAACCACTAATGCACTCTTTCACATTGAAAATCTACGAATGAGTGATCTTGATACCAATTTTTTGTGGTTAACAACACAATAAAAAATTGAATTAAGTGTTGGTATTTTATTTTTTATTTTTTCATTTTTATGTTTTATTATTTTTTTAAATAAGGATCATAACATCCCACCACATTTCATAGCTTGGACTTTGTGTGGTTGTGCGTTCATACGAGGGAATAAACCACTCTTCGTATGAGCCTTGGGCTAACACTGAAATACCAACGTCCCTACTCGGTGGTTGTGCACTCATATGAGGTAATCCACCACTCTTCATATAATCCCTAGGCTAACACTATAATTCCAACATTCCTGCTTAGTAGTTGTGCACTCATATGAGGGAATCCACCACTCTCCATACAAACCTTGGGCTAACATTGCAATACCAACATTCCCACCTACTCTACGACTCGAAACTGGGTGGTTGCTCTGATACCAAATGTTAGAACCCCAAAGGTTCTAATAATAAATTAAATTAATTAATTAATAAAAACATGAATCACTTGCCCTTATAGGGGGCTCCCCTTGAATTAAATAAATATATTATTGCTTCATCATGGATGATTTACAATATGACTCATAGATATATTTATATCTACCCTAACCCTAACCCTACGTCCATTCGAAATGATGGTTCACATAATATATATTTAATTATTATGACTATTCTAACCCTAACCCTAATAATATAATAATTAATTAATAATTAATTATTATATTATTAACTATACTAACTTTAATATAATTAATTACATTATTAATAATTAAATTTATTATATTATTATTATTAATAGTAAATGTTAGGATATGGGATCCTAACATCCACATTCATTGGATGCATTGGTATTGCATCGATTTCAACATATCCCACAGTATATTTTGTAAAAATTTTGGTGAATATCCATTTTTTCTACTCTTATTTCTTTTGTTTGGATTTGATCTTCATCTCATCTTATTTTTCTATGGTCTCCTATGTATTAATATAGAGGCAGATGGGCTGAAAAACCTCATACTCCTCCATCTACCAATGAAGGAGTCTACTATTAGATCAAGATTTATCTTTGCTATAGTCATATAGGTACAACATTCCTTCTTCATAAGGGCCATAATCCTCTTTTCCAGAAGAGCTTCTTAAATCATTAGTCATGGCCACATTCTCACTAATTATATTGTTATTCAATTTGATCATGTATTTGTGCTATCCTTTCTTGATGGTGATATGGTCCTTTCCCTAGTTGTGATTAACTTTGGCCATTCGTAGCCATCCTCTCCCTAAAAAAGCATCATAAGTTGGATTTTGTATGGTAATCACAATGAAATCCAAGATGAATTCTTTGTTATCTATTATAACTTTTTGTACTTTCAAGATACCCTTTGTCTCAATACCATACTGATCAACACCATACAATCAAAAGCTAGGTGCCCATAATGATGGAGTACCAATATCTTGCCAAGTCTTCTCGGGTAACACATTAACACTGGATCCTCCATCCATAATGACTTGTGTCAACTTGTGTCCCAAGATCTCTCTATGGACTAATGTGGGTTTCCTCCCAACATCAATCATTAATATGGTTGGATCCATAAAATAGTTTTTTGTTTTACTTCCTTGATCGACTAGATCTAGAATTACATCACCCTATAGGGTTGTATCTATTCCATCATCACTTTAAATTAATTATGCAATGACTTCTAACAAACTAGCCACCTTAATCTTGATAGTTGTATTCAGGATTTGTGTTTCTAGATTTTGCACAACTACTTTATCTTCTGATGTGCATGGCTTATTTAACTCTTTTTCTTCTGCTAGTCTCAACTACTTTGCTTTTTGTGCTTCTTCCGCAAGTGCCCTTTTGGCATGTTTGTGCCACTTTCCATCACTTCTTTTCTTTGGCAGGTTTGGGACACTTGTATTTCTTAGCCTTATACCTTGTCATGGCTAGGAATTCTTTGGTTTCCTCTCTAAATTGAGGTACCTCAATATCCAAAAAGTTCACATTTTGCAAGTTACAATAACTCACTTGCTTTGGATAATTTATTTATTTGCAGTTCCCTAGACCACATCATATAGACGTGTGTAGCATTGGTCTATTGTGTTTCTTGATTCTGGGATGAAGGACAATTATTTTCAAAATACCTCCACTATTAGCAATTTTAGCACTTTATGATTGGTCTTCCTTTCGAATAATACTACAAGTAGCTCTATCTTGCCTACCGATTGCCTTGGTATTATCTTTCCCTTCTTTGGTTATTCCTATAACCGCCACTAGTAACCTGTTGGCCACTCCCTTGAGGTTTTGGTTTCTCCTCCTACTCTTGGATTGAGAGAACCTATGGATGCACTTTCACATTAAATGGACATTATACCACTTCATGTCCAAGTACATTATAAATGTGACAATAGTCATTCCAAGTACAAGTCACATTAATGTAACCTTAAGACTTATATTTTTTACACTAGATATCCTATCTTGCTTAACTTTTCCCTTTCCCTCTTTTATTATCTTATAAAATTCCTTCTAGAATGATTGTACTATATGTTGTATTGTATCATTTTCATGACTATCTTAATCATCATGTTTAGAATGTGATATCATTCCTACGATTGTTTATTTCACATCGCTTTCAAAATTATTTGCATTCTCCAAAGCTTCTTCATATGTGGAATATGGAACTACCTTCATATTATTCTTATATTTGGGTAGCAACCCATCTACAAACCATCATTTCACCAATACATCTGCTAGAGGCATTTGCATCTTGTCCACCAACTGCTTTAGTTGATGATTATATGACTTTACATCTTCATCAACTCTTTGCTTAGTGGTACAAAGTTTAGTTACAATATCTCCATCATCCTTCAAAGGGCAAAAATCCTTGATGAATTCATCATTCATTGTGTTCTAATATTGAAAATTTGGTGTATTTTCTTATTTCAAATACCAATCTATGGTGAGTCCTCATAATGTAGCATGAAATAGTTGCAATCATTCATCTAGTTGGTCCACATCATTTTCTTTCCAAATGGTTATGCATGTCCTGATGTATATCATCGGGTCTTCCATTCCTTCACCCGTAAAAGGTGGACATATATGCTTACCTACTTTATTCACTAAGTTAACCATTGTTGGTGGTCCTTCCTCTTCACTTGATGAAGTATCTCCTAGAATCCTTGACTAATTCCTCCTTGTAGTTAACTCACTATGTTGGTCCTCATTGGAACTATCAACTCAAGGTATTTTATATTCATCAAACAATCATATGCCAATCTCCTGTGCATCTTCACTCCATGACCTCCTTCATTGGTGTGTAGGTTGTGTCCTCAATATTTTTTCCTAATACCTCATGCATTGTTTCTTTGGTGGCTAAATACCATCCACCGCACTCCTTTGCAATATATCTACCACTTTCTCAGGTGTTACCATCCATTCACCTCAACCTCACATAGTTTCCTTGATAACATCTTCACTTACACCAATGTTCTCCTTGACTCTAGGTGATTCTTGCTCCTCTTCTTCCATTTTGATCAGCAATGTATTCAATCTCTCAATATCTCCTTTGTTATATGTCCATATGTGTTCTATCATTGGTTCATGTGTATTGTTTTTGTTATAAATAGATTATATTACATAATTTGGATCATGTAAATATACCTTTCTTGGTACATACTTAGGACATTATATTACTTTAGGATAGATTTATCTAGTTACTTCATGTAATTTAATAAAAACACAAGTGTCAATGTGTAAGTTGTATATGTGCAAGTTGTCCCTTGCACAGCTAGGTAGAGTGTTGGCCAAGGAACCTATTTTTCTACATAAAGGGCCATAAACATAGAGTGTGATATAGCAGTAGGAAGTAGTGTAGAATAGTGTGGTGTGATGTACTAGGATGTTATGTAATGATATGGAGTGTGATATGCTCAAAGCTCATTCTTGAGTAGTAGCTTTATTCATGGAGTGTTCATTTCCTCCATAGCTACTTTGTATACATTTTCATAATTTTTATTTATAGTATATTTTTAGTCATATCATAGATTTACATTATGTTATATTATTTTGCATCTTGTGATTTCTATCTCCCATTACATGCTACATCAAAATCAAATAGTTGTATTAGAGATACGGTAGATCAATAGGAAAACCACCATTATCATTGACCCTAAGTTTTTATCAACCTGACGTGCCATTGGATAAGTCACTATAAAAAATTCTTAGAAGAGTATAGGTGATAGAATTAGGGAGAGGCACAAGTAAGGACTGAAATAAATCTCAATTTATAAAATACTAATATTGCATATGGCTAGAGTCTTTCCACAGAGTTATAAGGGAAAACTTATAAAAACTAGGACTCAACATTTGATCCACTAGTTTGATGAATCAACTAGTGAAGTTCATCTAAGAGATTTGGAGAAATTTATCTGAAAATTTTTTATTGCAAGAAATTAATTCTCAGATGATTGGAAAACCTCCTACAACAAAAATCTAAGAGATTTCAACTTCGTTTCCCAAAGGTCAGACTACATTCATAGTACAAATATTAGTTGTTACAAGAAAATAATACTACAAAATATACTTCTGGAGAAGAATTATGATGAAGATAGGAGATAGGATATCTCCATTTTTAGATTTGAAATTTCACAAGGAAAAAGGCCACAAAAGACTTGATAAAAAAAACCATAGAAGCCTTGATCCAAAATAAAAGTCCATATCAGCCTTGATCTAGAAGAAAAAGGCCATAGTAGCCTAGATCCAAAAGAAAAGACCACAAAAGCCTTGATACTAAAGAAAAGGCCACAAAATCCTTGATATTGAAGTTAAGGCCATAGAAGCCTTAATACTAAAAAAGGCCATAGAAGCCTTGATCCTGAAGAAGACTCTAGAAGAGAGTATCTAATTCAGAAGTATATTTCAGTACTAATACTTTGTTGTAGGAATAGGAGGATTTAGTGAGTTGGGAAAGCATCCTACAAAAAGGATAGGATGAGCATATTATTTATAATGACACCTGAAGTAAAAGAGATCAGGAGAAGATATCATTGAAGAACTTATAGACTTGGAAGAAGAATAAGGAAAAGGAAAGTTTTACTTAAATACAAAAAAAATTGAATTAGAGATCTAGGAGAATATCTCGCCATCAAAAGTTGAAGAAAAGGTATCAATGAAGACCATAAGAAGCTACAATATCAAATGTCTTGGAGAGATCTCTACGATAATCTAGTAAAAGGCTTGGAGAGCCTTAAGATATCATAAAAGGAGTTCCAAGGAGAAATCATTGGAGAAATTCACTATTGGAGATAGTGAAATATTTGGGACAATTATCGCCATATGATAACAAGACCAAGAAGATGAATTTGGAAAGGAGTGCCAAATATTAGAAGACCTCAAGACATTTAGATTCTTTAGAAGAAGATCCTATTTGAAGTTAGAATTTGAAAAGAATCTTGAAGGAAGATTCATATAAAATAAGCTTACCAAATCTAGGAGATTTGGAGATTGCCTCTCATTACAAAAAGAAACTACTTCAAAAACAAATTTATCTTCAAATCTACAACAAAAGGAGGAGACTACAAGAGGAGAACAAGCTACCAAAATGCTAGGCTCATGAAGGATATTTTGAGACCATCCTTTGGTGAATATGAAGTTGTTTAGGGCAGCCTACAAAGAGCTGCAAGATCTTACTCAAGGTACAAACTTGGTGATCGTAGACACCAAAATCTACATCCTCTATAGAAGCGGTAAAAAGGGCTATCAAAAAAAGGTATGAAACTATTGGTGAAAGTAGATTCATCAAAGTGGATTACTTATCAGATTTGTTTAAGCACCTTAATTTGGATTAAATTTGCAATAAGTAGAATTGAATTACAGTCTTCAAAAGTGCAAAAAGAGAAAGGTTTATTTAAAGTTCATTTGCACTTTAGGAGTTGATTAGATTTCATAATTTCAAGCTATCTATCAACTACCTATCATCTACTTTGGAAAGAAAAATAAGACTAGCTCCTACTACCTTGCTTATAAGAAAATTGTAGAATAATTCTTGAAGATTAATTTCAGATTATTCTTGATTAGTTGTAGTAAATTGATTAATTGCATTATATTGATATTTTATTGGAGTGATAAGGTGTAATTATTAGTGCATTAAAAGTGAAATTTGTTAGATTCATTTGCACTATTATTACTCTCAAAATAAATTAGTTTTGTGCTTTTGAGAAGGGTACAAAATATAGTTTGAATCAAGTGCCTAAAGACACTCTTAAAACACAAAAATCTGAAACTCGTAGTGGCCAATAGAAGCCACCAAAATTGGTTAGTACAAGTGAATAAAAACTAACCAAAATAAGCTTCAAATATTGAGACTTGGTGAGTCTCAAATCCTAAGCACTACAAGGTTAATTGCAGTAGAAAAAAAGCTTCTATATATAGCATTTGTAAATCTTGGATCTATTATTAAATATCCAAGCAAATATGGCAAGGATTCTATCCAAAGAGACACCTAAAAACCCTCATTTGTGCATTCAAAATTTGCTACAAAATCATACTAAAAGACCTACAAGGAGTGCAAAAAGGGTGTAATAAGAATGTATTATTACAAGGTATTGCACTACATTGTTAGTAGGAAATGGGTAGATTTAAGGTGCCACTAAAGTCATAAATATTACAAGGAAATCCATCCAATAAAGGCCATACATCAAGCAAGAAAGAACAAACGTCAAACAAGAAAGGGCAAACATCAAGGACTCCTCATCCATGGTATAAGAATCCATTCGAAGGGGCTCACTCACATCTTGGATGGATGAACTTGCAAAATGCAATGCACATATCAATTGATCATCAACTTGCATTTACATAGACAAAAAGGAAGCTCTTTTTTACAAGTAAAAAGGTGACAAATTCTACATCAATCAAAATGGAAAAGCAACATAAAAGGAGCACATTTGTAACATCCCTATTCTAGGGCCAACTAATCTTAGGAAGATTATTTTTTTGTTTAGTATTTATCATTGTCACTAGTTCATGAGTGATTTAATAGTCTCTTCATGTGGTTCTCTTATAGATGAGTTTCTAGGTAAGTTCAAGGCTACACATCACAATAATACAACATGGTCAGTGTCTATCCTATGGATAGGAGTGACCAACCCCTATAATGATCTACATATAAGGTTTCTTTACTTTGCAATTGGAAATTATCCTATATCAAATAGGAACGTCATTTTTTCCTACTAGTTTAAATCAAACATTAAAATAACTTCCATGTTAGGTCTCTTTCTTTATGATCCTATAATGCATGAACCTAATTCATTGCATCATTAATACAAATAATAAAGCAATAAATCATGTATAACAATGAATTAATAATAATGTGAAGCCTTCTTTTATTAAATCATGATAAATCTCAGTTACAAGTAGGTCCCTCTTAGGGATACCAAAATATTGATACATTTTTAATACAATTTTTTGAAGCCCCTAAATTGGGGTAGTGAAATCCGCAAGCTTTATAGATTTGACATGAACTATTTAAGGGCTTATGGATGCCTTCTTCTCACTTGATTTGAGGAAATTGATTTGAAAGTGCCTTGAAGCTACCAAGAATATGTATCCTGCATGCAAGAAATAACAAAGCACAATTAGGAGCATATGAGGCCTCTCATGATGAGGCTTTTACCAAGAAATTGCAAGAAATGTGATAAATATGCAAAGAAAGCATAAAGACTTGCAAATATGCTTATAAAATATCTAAATTATGGTAAAGCATGCTTGAAAAATAGTAAATCTAGTCAATCTAGTACATAATTTGCAATGAAAGCATGAAATAGATCTAATCTAATAAGATTAATGTAAACTAGCGAATATGATGAAATAAGGACAAAGATACCTCTAATCTCTCAAATTAACCATACAAATTTTTAAATGAAAGTTATACTAAGCTATATCTAATTAATTACATGAATGAAATTGAAATCCTACAACTAAAATGGTAGGAAATGAGCTTCAAACCCTAGATGTGATTTTTAACCATAGATGGTTCTATTAGCCATGGTTGACAACCATGAATGAGGGTAAATTACTCTTTCTATTGAAACCAGAGCCTGAGGTTCCTAATTACTTTGAGGAATTGATGATAAAGGGTCACCTTGGTGTTATGGAATGGATTGGTAGTGTAGTTCACTCAAATTTACAATGGAGGTGATTCAATTGGTAAAGATTTCTCCTCAAGCTCTTGAAATCTCCATTGCTTCAAATGCAATCATGATTCTCCAAATGGACAAAATGTAGACACTCCTCAAGGGTTGTAAGTGGCTCTCCAATTCGATAGGGCTTTGTTGCATTAACTTGAAAACTCTTATGTTTGCTTTTTCCAAATTTGGAGGGGGTCTTATAGTCTTTCCAACTCCTCATCCTAGCTTCCTTAAGAAGCCAAGATCAAGAATTGGGATGTTGGAGGAGTTGGGAGGAATAATACAGAAGCTTCTTCATTTAAAACCATCGAAATTGGTTGTAAATTCTATTGTAACAACCAATTTGTCTCAACTCAGGAGGTCGAAATAGTTACAAGACTAGTTGTGAATCTCAAGCACAACTAGCATCTTAGCCATGGGTTTCAACTACAACTGAGATCTTAGCTATGGATGTCATCCATGTCTAAGGTTGAGTAGGCCAATGATGCCTAAATTTAGTGGTTAAAACCACTACTACCTCTTGGAATGGTCCAAGATCATTCATATAGTCTGCAAGGATGTCCATATGAGTAGTCTCCTAAACATGACATGTTTTAGGTGTCTACATATGCCCCTTTTGGTATGCATTATGGAAGACACAACACAAAAAAAATAGACCACCTAATGCCATGTTGTAGGTTGAATAAATATCATTGATATGATTAATGTTATATAGCCTAGTATTACAGAAGGATGCACATCTTAGAATCATTGCTTCCAACGAGATTGAAGGCTTAAATTTATAAAGCTTTCACATGTCCAGTGGTGATCAGGTAGCATAAATGCTAATATTGTTTTGATACATAGAGATCTTCAAACTTAACTATCATATTTGATTTTTACCCCAGAAAAGGTTGAGCTTATAATAATTGTTGGCAATGATTCATAAAACAAATGCAATTTACATGATCGAGTCATCCTTTGTTGATTTTGATTACGATTTTGATATTATGACTACCCCCTCAAGAGATGAGTCGACAAGGGAAGGAAAATTAATAAAGTAATGAGTCACTTGACCAAGATGGATAACTTGGAAAATTTAAGACTTTTACATTTTTTATATGGCAAGGCCTAATTCAGTCATGAATTCAACCATTAATCATAATTGTATATCTCTATCCCATGGAGCAGTCCTACTACAATGGTATTCTTAGGGAATCAAGATCATAGCAATTCTATTTAAGTTTTTGGTGAATCATTATTGTTGATGATCTGCTAAAAATTTCATAGAAGAAATGAAATGAATGCCTTGTTCCCATGGGGAAATCTAATTGCCTTAGCCTTCTTCAGGATTGAAGTGAAGCATTTCAATTCAATGATGACTAATTTACCCCAAATGACCTTATGGTAATCTACTCATCTTGTTGAATTGCATGGAGTGCAAGTTGCTGCAAACACCAAGTGTGTAGAGTAAATAAATGGATACGAGGTGCATTTGAATTTTGATTTTATGTAATGTTTTTGTTATTTTTGTAAATTTTGAAGTTTTTGAACTATTGAATATTTTTAATTTTGCATTTTAAAGCTCTTCACAGTGAAAATTTGAGGGCATTTATTGCTATTTGCTAGCCGTGGTTGTCAACCGCAGTCAATTTTGGCAAATTTCTTAGCTACGTTTGACACCCACTATCGATGAAACCCTAATTTGTGCTTGCATATAACATCCATGGCTGAGGGACAAGTGAGAAATATAAAAGTATTTTTAGGTTTTTTCTTTTCATTATTTCTAGTTTGCCAGTTTGATAGTGAAAGCTCTAAGAGGTGAGAGAAGACTTCTGATCTGGAGCGCTTCTAAAAACCTAATTAAAAACCCATGGTTAACCAACTTGAGGCTTTGACAACTGGTGAAGTGGATGCTTCTAAGGTAGCATTGTAGTCTCTCTTATGAAAATTTACCCAATGTAAAATGAATCACTTTAATTAATGGTTTTAATTGAACTTAACTAAATTGTTGGTAATGAATCTCATCGTAGAAGGCTAAAAAGACCACACATTTATTGATATTGCAACATTATGAAATAAAACATGTAAATCTAAGCATATATTTAACAAAAAGAAGGAATTAACAAAGGGAATCTCTCTTTATTAGTGAAATGAATCTTGTTACAGATTTGTCCCTCTTAGGGATACCAAAATATCAATACAATTGTTACAATAAACATATAATTCCATAATGGGGGAACATGTGTTTCAATTGGTCTTCATATCTCCATAAAACTACTTAAGGGCTTATAAGGATACCTTCTTCTCTATATGCAAACAAGAATTTGATATTGAAAGTACCTTGAAGCTTGCAAGCTCTTGTAACCTACATACATGAAACAACAAAGCACAATTAAAAGCATATGAGGCCTCTCATGATGAGGCTTTTATAAATAAAATGCAATAAGTATGGCTAATCCTAAAGGAAATCATAAAGATATGCAAACATGCTTACAAAATAGATGAATTAATGCAAAGCATGCTTGAAAACAAGTATATCTATCTAATATAACATGTAATTTGCAATAAAAGCATGAAATGAAGCTAATATATGAAGATTAATGACATCTAGCAAGTATGACAAATATTAAGCTAAATCTACCTCTAATATTGCAAATTAATCGATCAAATGTCTGCTACAATGCTAATATATGCTAGATTAAACTATTTGCATGACTAGAAATAGAAATATACTACTAAAATGGAAGGAAATAAGCATCAAATCCTAGCCACATGTGCTTAAAGCAGCTATCTCTATTAGTCATGGCTGACAACCGTGGCTACAGGAAAACTTCCCTTTCTATTGAAACCAAGGTTGGGAATGCTCAAATTATCCATAGAATTGATGATCAAGGGTCACCTTAGTGTTATACAATAGATTGGTAGTGTAATTCATCTGAATTTGCAATGGATGTGTGTCAATTTTCAAGCTTGCTCCTCAAGCTCTTGAGATCTCCATTGTTGCAAGGTTGATGATCAAATTGGATTTTGGCAGCATCTTGTTACTCTTCACAAGGTGCAATTGAATCTCTAGTTTGGTAGGGCTTCACTACCATCAAATTGAGGATCCTTTGGCCTCTTTGAGGTGTCTATAAATAGAATCTATAATCCCAATATTGGCTTATCAAGGAATCCAAGATCAAAAAATTCTAGACTGGGGTAGTTGGATGGAACCCTCTAGAGGATTTATAGTCCAAATCACTTGAACTAGTTGTAAATGTCATTGGAACAACCAATTTGTCTCAGATCGGGAGGCTAAGATAGTTACAAGGCTAGCTATGGTTACTCAGTGTATCCAGGATCCTAGCTATGATTTTCAACCACAACTAGGTATAAGCTACCCTTAGTCATGGTTGTCAACCACGACTAAGATCTTAGTTGTAGATATCACCCGCGACTAAGGTTTATGGGCCTAGGATACCTAAAATGAGTGGTTAGAACCACTACTTAGTCTTGGAAAGGTCCAAGGTCATTCATATGGTCTGTAAAGGTGCCCATATAAGTAGTATCCTAAACATGATGTGTTTTAGGTGTCTAAAGATATCCCTTTTTGAGATGCATTATGGGTAAACACAATGTTGAGAAAAAGTAGATAACCTAAAGTCATATTATAGGTTTGTTGATGTTTATTAGTATGGTCAATGCTAGATGTTCCACTATTGGAAAGGATGCACATATTAGAATAATTACTTCCAATGATATGAAAGGCTTAATTTTGGTGCTCTAGAACTTTTGGGTATAATCAGGTAGGACTGATAGACAGAGCAACAAAGGCTTATCTCATCATATTTGCTTTTTACCCCTGCAAATGGGGAAGCTTATGATAGTTGTTAGAAATGATTCATAAGATGAACGTGATTCACATGATTAAGTGTTCAATTATTGACTTTTATTATGAATTTGTTAATTATTATGACTACCCCCTCAAGTGAGAGTCATTGAGGAAAGGACAAGTGATTAAAGTGATGAGTCACTTGAACAAGATGAATAATTTGTATGATTCAATACTTTTGCACTTTTTTATATGGCAGGTCCTATTACAACCATAATTTCAACCATTAATAGTATTTGTACATCTCTATCCCATAGAGAAGTCTGGCTACAATGGCCTTCTTAAGGAATCAATATGATAGCAATTCCATTTAATCTTGTGGTAAATCACTATTGTTGATGATCTACTAAAAATATCATAGGAGATCTTCTTATTGTGGTGCAGTGGTAAAATTCCTTGGGTGTTGGTAGAGGCAAACCCAGGTTCCATTCCCCTTGTCTCCATCCTATAGATATATGGTATAGTTAGGAATGTCCTATGTGCTGGTAGAGGCCGACAAGGCTCCATTCCTCCTATGCCCAACCTGTTGAAAGTGGCACCTCGAAAGGGGTGTTTTACATTATAAATTAGTTTTAATATGCTTGTTGTGGTACAGTGGTAAATGCCCTGGGTGATGGTAGAGGCCAACCCAGGTTCCATTCCCCTTGTCTCCATCTTGTAGATATATGGTATAGTTAGGAATGTCCTATGTGTTGGTAGAGGCTGACAAGGCTCCATTCCTCCTATGCCCAACCTATTGAAAGTGGCACCTCAAAAGGGGTGTTTTCCACTATAAATTAGTTTTACCCAGGTGTTGTAGGTGAGTTGGAGAGGAGAGGGAAATCCTCCAAGGGAGGTCCCAGGTTCAAATCTCCACCCTACCAAAAAGTTGAATTGGGTATCCAAAATCCAATTGATAATGTTGGTGCGAGTAGGGTCGGGTGCGACTCTTGGGTGAATTTGACGGTGTAGAACCCCCTGTTCATGGTATCTCAGACCAAGGCGGACCCATAAGGGGTTTTTCACTTAAAAAAAAATATCATAGGAGAAATAAAATGAACATCTCATTCTTGTGGGGTAGTCTAGACACAATGGCCTTCTTTGATATTGAAGTGAAGATGTTTCAGTTTAGTTATGACTAATTTACCCCAAATGGCCTTATGGTAATTTACTCATCTTTCTATATTGCATGGAGTGCAAGTCGTTGCAACCACCAAGTGTATAGAATAAATAACTGGATACAGAGCACATTTGAATTTTGATTTATGTGATTTTTTTTTGTTATTTGATTTTTTTGATAATTTTAATTTTGATGATTATGGACCGATAGATATGCTTTAATGTCCATGGATGATTTATGGATGCAATTCCCAGATGAATATGATGAAACTACGCTATATGGTTGTGATGTACTAATGACATACAATAACTAGATGATAGATGTATGATTAGATGGTATGATTTAGATGTGTAGATGCATTATGATGATGTATGCATATATGGATGCAACGATGACTGTTAAATGCATGTTTGATTTCTTTAATTGTTTATGCATTTAATCTATATGATATAATATGGTAGATGATATGTAATGTGATGCATTAATTACATGAGAATTATCTAATGCAAATGAACCTATATGCTTTAAACATTTAAAACATAAGGAATGAATGTGATAGGTGTTTTCAGACTAACTAGATGACACCACAAAATGTATGAAAATCATGAATGCAAATGGTAGCTCTTATCATAATAATTAATCATTTAAGCATCCATATGTGAAATGAGATGATGTGAGATGTATGGTTTTCCATTATGAGATTATCTAAATTAAAATATATGCACAAAATAGTCAATGGACATCTAAATATCATTGCTGATATCCAACCGATATCTATCCTATTTCATGAACACCCATTAATGAACAAAACCTCATAAGGAAACATTGTTGATTGATTGATGAAATGAGTTGTTGCTATAAGGGATTTTTGAGGTTTTCCATGAGACTCAAACACCCTAGTTGATTAATCAAAAGATTTATAATGACTACAAAAGACTCTTGAAAGATAAAAGCTTTTGTTATGAAGACCAAGATATTCATTATCCCTATGTGTGCAAATGAATATATTAGATGAGACATAAGACTACCTCATTGCTAGGTGGGATTCATTCAACCCATTTCTATAATGAGTATCACCAAATGTTCACCTTGATCCTAGTTTAGATGTAGTTATACTAGACTACTAGGTTACACACGCCATCTAAATCTAGCTCATATGTAAATTTCTTAGAACTACCCCAATGCTAGGCGAGATTCATTCAACCCATTGTTGTATTGGAGATCACTCAATGGCTTAGAGTACTGACCATTCCAGGGATTCAAGCTCTTCAACCACTTCTTTTATTCACATTTATTAGGATACTTTCTCATGCATAGTGATGAAAATCACTGTTTATTTTACATTTTATTTTATTTTGAGCAAGGGATTTTACATTTTAGTTTATTTTACATTTTATTTTATTTTGAGCAAGGGATTTTTGATTTGTTTTGGGTTTTTTCTCATTTTGTATGAAAGAAAGGGATTTATTTGGACAGGGGGGAGCTTGTACTTTTGCCAATGATCAACACTCTATACCATACACATCACAAGATGAGAAAGTAAAAACCTTTCGCTTAAGGTGACTAGGACCACTTTGTAGTGTTCATCCTTCCTTGTCTAGACTTGGATTTATAATGTGTTTAATTAGTGATGGTATTTTGACATTTGTTAAGTGCTCTAAAAAATAGACATCATATCTAAAAGCAAATATAGCCTTGTACAAAATTTGAGAAGATCACTGGATATGGCTAAATTACCAAAAATCCCTAGTATATTGCTTATAGCAACAAGAGGGATTGTGTTGAAAAACATAATTACTCACAAGGGTGATGGATGAAGATGAATTATAGATGCATTATTAAGATAAAAATGTGGTTTCATTTGTAATATTGAAAACACAATTCATCCTAATGCATGTGCAATGGATGGACATGCCTAATGCAGTGCAATAAAATGAGTGCAAACACAAAATGTAAAATGCAAATGTTTTTGTGTTTTTGATGTTTTCAATTGTTTTTGTAATTTTATGATTTATGATTATTATTTTTTATATTTTTGGTATTTTTTAGTGGGAAGGTGTGATATTGTAGGTACCCTCAGTGTGTGTGCCACTCAATGAAGAAGAGGAAGGTGCAATACCTTTGGATTTCTCACTTTGCTTCATTGATCTTGATGTGGATGGTGGGGAAGGTATGCTACCTTGAGGACCCCTAGTGTGCATGTTATCCACTACAATGTAATCAAATTTCTTAGGAAGAGTGATATAAATCAACTCTCCCAATTTGGTCACGGACCTCTACGGGGTGCCCGTGTCTTGGTGGGGAGAACGAGTGAACCGTCTACACAGAGCTCATTTTGTTCTAGCATGTTTTGGACCACATGTTGAGTGGTAATTTTTCCCAATTGAAAAATCACACTTGCCCTTGGGATTTTGATCATAAAACCCTCTCTTGCAAAGAAGTTAAAATAAAAACAACTTCTCCAAGGTTCCTCTATATAAGCATTGTGCATGTGTATTAGTAATCTCAATGAAGATATATCAAATGAATGCTAGGAACACCTTAGTGATTGCAAGTAACTATTAACAAGGGGTATGTGTTGGTTTATTTTACCATGCTATATTAATGATTGTTCATAAAAATTAAATAAATATAAATGTGAATTGGCCATCATATGACCACGATGCATAGCCTTAATTCATTTTATCTTGGAGAATTTTAGGTGGATTTTATCTTTCTTTATCAAGTAGATTTTAAACAAGTTTTATCTTGTATTAAATACTAATTTAAGCATTAAGTAGAAGATTAAAACCTATATTTAAACATGCATTTCAAATGATCAAAGAATTCCTTTTATGTTGTTTTAAATCCTCAAGATGGAATAATTTGGATTATCCATTTTTTAGCTATATTAGCCTTTGATATAATAAGTAAATTATCCCTCTTTGATGAAATTAAATTTCACAAAGAGAGAAATTTATTGCATTATTTTGAAATGTCATTATTAATTATATCTCTTTAATGAAATCATAATTTTCATAAAGAAGAAATAATTTAATGCTTTAAAACTATAGCCCTTTCGATGTAATGTATAAATTACCTCTCTTTAAAAAAATTAGAATTTTCATAAAGAGGGGTGCATTTATTGCTCCAAACATGATAGCTTATGGAATGCCATAAAAATTAACCCCCCTTTAATGAAATTGAAATTTTCATAAAGGAAATTTCATTTATGCTTGCAAATAAAAAACATAAAGCAGAAAAAATTTTATTTGCCTTCAAAATGTGAAAAAATAGAATTTCGAAATTATAAAAAACCTCATAAAAACAACGATTTTCAACAATTTTTATAAAACCAAAATGGCTTAAGAATGAAAATATAAATGTGCAAGATGAAACTTTGAAGTTTGTTCTACACATAAGTACAATTATTTTTGGATTTTAAATTTTTTTCAATTTTTATTTTGATCTCTGAAAATAAAAATAAAAATCTGCATAGAAAAGTTAGAAAATAAAAAATTAAAAAAAAAAATGAAATAACATAAATGCTGCAACCCCGAATTTCTCCACAAACCCTGTAAGAATGAATATTCTGCACAAAATCCAGCATTAGTGTTACCCGAATTCACATAATCAAACAACTAATGTGGTGCAAGCTTCTAACGAAAGGGTGCAATATGCCAAAAATAAAAGAAATTAACCATAAAAATGCATTAAAACATGAAAAATATCTATTATATTGCAAAAAAAAAGGTTTTCAATGTTCAACATATGTGCAAAAAATATCAGCCCCAAAATAGGCATCATGTGATGAAAAATAGTCTAGCGATATCTGGCCTCTCCAAAAAAGATCTAGCCCTTGTGCCTGCATTTCCACTGTCCTTTAAGATTTTACAATGCATATGTTCATTTGCCTTTTCCACCTTTGTTTTTTTTGAGAACCGTTCATTTTTCTCCCTACATAGCATTTCTCCAAATCCCCATTTTCATTTCCATTTTCCTCATCTCATTTTCATTATTTGTCTTTTTGTTTATCATTTCCAAATTGTAACATTTCAAAAATGTTTCATCTATATTAAGGAAGTAAAATAAAATAAGTTTTTTAAGTGGATTTTGTCACCTTATGAGGACCCCTATTACATAACATGCCTTTGCTTCCTTATATTTTCTCTTCATTAATAAGGTCTAGGAAACAGATTCATCCTTTCGCTATTTGCTGTATACACATGGCATTCCCATTAATCCAAATCATTTGGAGCTTCTGTGGATTACCTTTTATTTTATTTACTCATAATTTAATCCTCATTTTATGGCAATTTTTCTTTGGCACCACACCTAACTTTGGAGCTTATAACCCATTTACCTTTGTGGGTATGTTGGATGCCCTGTTGATATTATCACCATTGCCACGACTCCACCTACACTGTGATTCATTCCTTGTATAACATGTGTGCCATATCTTCTCCATGCAGTCTAGTCGCATGCAAACCACTAATGTAAGAATTATTCAGTGAAAAACATTCAAAACCCAAAAGTTCCATCAACATACAAACACCACATACACACAGGTTATTGCTATGATAGCCATATAATTCTCTATGCGTTGCCATCACTGGTTTCCAACATGGTACCCTCCAACTTGTGATGCTTCATTTATGTCATCCACTACAATTTTATTGATATGCCATTGCTCTCCTCATAGGCATGCTAATTATCCTATGTCCATGTCTCTGTGGTCGTTTGACTGTGCACTTTGAACCCCTCTACCATATCACTTTGTACATCTTCATCGACACCAAACGTACTGAAGTGGCATGAGACATGTTTACATGGCACCTAAGGTACAAAAAATTTCATTCTATTTTAAGACCTCCTACTCTTGTGCAGTATTTTCGAGTTTGGTTTTTTGACCATCTTTAGTACCCCCATGTAATGACCTCCAAATAACCTCACAATTACCATTTTTGGCTATGACATCAACATTGTTCTCCTATCGGGGTTGCATAGTGTCATTATTGGTGGATTCCATGGTCAAAATTTTGTCAGCATGTATATAGATTAACCCTTTTTTTTTTGCTCTATCCATTCTAAGGATCGACCTCATGGTTGCTACCATTACTATGTCCACTCCACATTTTCCCTACCTCACCAATAGTCCTCTTCGTTAATATATTCTTGAATGTTTCCATGATCAATTTTGCACAGTAAACCTCCTCACATGCTACGTCTTCATATAATCCTGTGTTCAACCCGACTATAACATCATCATCATCACAATAATGCCAGTTTTTCATCCACTTCAATCATAGTTATTAGACCCTCCATGTTGGTGTCATGTCATCCATAAGTCATTGTGATCAATCTTCCACCTGTCCCATGACGTTGATGATGTATCCTATGCAACATCCATTTGGGATACTACTTTGTATGTTGCCTATGCTTCGAAGGTCCCCGTTATACAATGTCACATCCATGCTATAATATTTGTGTCCTATGATGAATCACATTGATGGATGTGTGCCAGGTCATCCACATTTTTCATCAAAACATCGACATCAAATGTATCTCTATCCATCTATTTGGGGTCTACTGTGTACATAGTTGCCACGTTGGTCTCCTCGTCTACCATGTGAGCTATCGTCTGTATGGTGTATGTTCCCCCTGCATAGTCATGCATTATGTGGTTGTTGTCCAAAATCCACATCTTGGTGTCACCACGTCACACTATGTGCACTTTCACTTCACGTGGGCCCATCGATCGTCCCACATGACCTCCAACTCAATGTTTCCATGTTGTCATACAAGCCATAACATTAGGAACTACAAAACACATATGATGATATACATTCTTAAAGCATAAAAGACCTTTATTAATAAAGTTTTAAAATAATATTTGAAAAAGATAATGAAAATTACATTAAGAATTTATCTTTAATTTAATATATATATATTATTATATATATTAAATTTATAATAATATGTATATGTATATTTTATTTTCATAAATATATATATATGTAAACAAAACATATATATATGTTTGATTTTTTTTTGTTAAAATTATTATTTATTGAAACCAACAATTATATTCAATAGAAATAAAAAAAAAATGGTACTTTCATTATATTTACTTATATACATACATATACTATACTGAATATATATATATATATAAGTAAATAATATATGTTTTTATTAATGTGATCAATATTAACCACTTAAAATGAGAAGGACCGAAACACCAAACTGAACAAGACAATCAAACCAAGAAGCGAACTAGACTCATACCCTAAGGTGATTTACCAAGAACTATGGAGATGAAAGACATAACCACAAGTGAATCTCAGAATGCAAGCTCATGGATAAATATTTGGGGTAATCATCACTCAAATAAAGGCCAAATCCCAAAAAAATAAAAATTTAAATGTGGGTCCCCAAGCTTTGGGGCTAGTTGTGGAGTAGCCACAACAAATGGCGACTCTTGCTAGGAAATGCTTTTGACCATTTCGGATGAAGAACCCAATCTAAAATGAAAACACAAAAGATCAGTGAAATAAAAATTATTTAGCGATATCCCGAGAAGGTGGGGGTAAAAAATTTCAAATAAAATAACTAATGCATCTACCTTTGATCAATGTGTGAAAAAAGTGATTCATTTTGCACTTCTAAAAGCATTTCGTATTCCATCACCCAACTTGCATCTTCGTTATGAAGCACGGCTCATAAAAACAACTTTTATAGACATATCCCTACTTCTAGTGAGGCATCTATAGCCCCAGTAGGGTTTATCTAACTCACCCTTGTGTTCGTTTAATATTTTGCAAAGCCTTTCTTATAATCAAGCTATGTCTAGGTAGAGCCCTACTGCCAGTCATGTATCTATAGACCCGGTAGGGTTTATCTATATTTTGTGATTGATTTGATCAAGATTTTCAATGCCCATTTTTTTTCTCATCTCTTTGTTTTTGTATTTGTTTTTAATAGCTTTACAAACACTTATTTATCACTAGGGTTAGGAAGCATAAATATAGAGCATGTTGAATTTTTGCCATTATTTGCAAACTAAGACAACTTCATCCTTCAGGACTTTTAGAAATATCCTTTAATATGTGAGTTACATGAGGAGCTCTAGAAAAATATTTAATTTTTCTACTCTCCACCATTTTAGTCTCAAAATATGAGCATAATCACAAAATAATCCACCCTCCTTTTCTTAGGTTCACCTATTTTCATATTAGGTATTCCATCCTACTTAACAAAGGAACACAAAAATGGAAAAGAGACCATAATTTAGTGATCACAAAACATCACCTCAAAACAAGGGAACAACCCAACACACAAAACCAAAACACAAACCAAAGCTATATCCACCCAAAAATCAAATACAAAGCACAAAAATAGAAAGCGAAAAACAAAACTATATACAAATATACAATATGGCATAATATGGTGCAAAGTTTGAGCTATCATTTCCCTAGATCCCAAACATGATTAGCGCATTTCAAAAGATATATAACATGATATGCAAGTCAAGTTTTATAGGAATCCAAGAAAAACAAGATTAGGTCAAACAATACAACCATATTCATATTACCTCTCTCACCCCACCGATTTGATTTAGTTTCATTAATTATCCTATAGGTGAGCTTCAAATAATTAAATTTATTAGACAATAATTGATCTTCAATTCTATCTTGTCTATTCCTTACAATGCAAATTTCACAATTCAATTCATGACTTAGAAATAAGCTTTCCTTTTTAAATATTAGATCTTGCAAATAGGAGCCTATTTCTACAAATTTTAAAGCCAATTCATTTTGCATGTTTGTAGGCCAATAAAATTTATGCAAAAATTTTCAAGCATCTAGGATATTTACTAAATGAGGATCATTGTAATATTTTATCCTAGATTCGATTGTAAATTGTTGATGAGATTGATTCAACAATTTAAACACATAAACTTCTTTTTCATTCAACAAAGCATTCTTATTAGTGGTGTGAGGATAAATTGACTCAAATTCTTTGTCAACCACAAATGGAATTTCATTATTAATAGTATTTGAATCCAACAACCGATTAGATAAACCTTCACTTGGATTTCAAATAGTGGAGCCCAAAAGGTGATATTTTACCTTTGATACACTTTCGTTTACCAATACTTGATGAGTCATCGTGATTTATTTATTTTCTTCATGATCTTCATCCTCATCATCATGTAGCACTTTTTATTTGTCCATGACCTATTTATCAAAGACATCAAAATTAGGCACCCAATTAAAAACATGTCCATCCTTTTCAAACCATAAATCTTGTGTTTATAGGGATGGGTCAACTAACACATCTCCATTGTCAATCAATTGGGTTGTTTAAAATAACGTGATAATTTCAATTGCATCATCAGTGATATCAAACCCAAACCACTTTGGTTCTAGATTTTTCTCATTTTGATATGGCATAGACATACTAGAGCCAATAGGTGGATCAATATTTTCAATTTCATACCCCTCAAAGGGGACCAAATTAAGTGGTTCGCCTTCTTTATACATGGTAGTAGAATCGTTATCACTTTCCAATACTAGATGAGATTTGAACCCTTCTTCCAAAAACTTTTCAAATTGTATAGGACTTGTAATATCCTCATGTGAGGAAGCCATTGTATGACACAAAAAAATTTATTATAAGGTTTGGAGTGAGCATATTCTTCCCATTTCTTGTTAACCATACATACTATTTCCTCCTCAAAATATTCAATAAATTCTTCTTCAAAATTTTCCTTATCATCATCTCGAGGATTTTGAAGGCTTTGATCATCAAAGTTAATCACCTCATCCAAATTTATGGAAGATCCTTATTCATCACATGTTTCAAAACTAGTCCACTCTAAGATCCCTCCATTGTACTAAAGAATATCACTTTTAGTATCTTCAACATTTGTTTCATGAGGATGATTTGGAGAATCATCAAGATATGCATCTTGAGGTCTTTGTTCTTGTAATTGAGTGATGTTTCCTTTAAACTGTAGAACTAGCATTTCCAACTTATCATTAGATAGAGTGGCAAATTTCTCCCATTTATTCCACCAACAATGATCATCTTCTAAAATTAGGGTGTGATGTTCAACCATACATTCACATTCTTCAAATTCATCAATGAATTGATCCTTGAACTCACCTTCACCTTTCTTAGATGGTTCAATTATTTCTAAAAGTGGGTTACTCTTTGTATTCAAGCTTTCAAGATCACAATCTACATTTGTAACCCATGATTCGATTTTATCACATTTCGAAAGGTGTGGGTTTTTTTGGCCATCAATTTCAACAATATCATCCAAATTATCTTCCAAAAATAAGTGGTGAAACTCTATTATGTCTTAAAATTCATTCATTTATTTTCTTTCAACCTCACTTTCAACCACTTTTGATGGCTTAGGGGTTTCTATAATGGGATCATACCAATCCTCACTTGTAAACCAAAACTTTGAGTCACTCATTTCCAACTCATCACTACTTGAATCATGTTGGTTTTCTTGATCTTTACAATGATCATATTCTAAAAACAAGTGATGATATTCCACCATGTCTTCAGATTCATCTATTGACTCCTAAAATTTACTCTCAACCCTGTTTGGTGAGTCAAGGTTTTCTTCAATACGATCAACTCTTGTATTTTGCTCCTAATGGTTGTCCCAATCTTCCTTTGTGAGTAAAAATGAACCAATCTCCATATCTTGATGGGCTTGTTCATCTCAATCCTCATTAATGGACCTTGGCTTTGAAAATCATTTATCTTCTTGGATGAAATCTAATATGGTTGTAATATTTGGACATTCAACTTTTTTTCCTTGATTTTTCACCCTAGGGTTAAGCAATGATGGTTGATCCATATTTTCTCTTTTCGAAATATCCCATTGTTCTAATTTTATTGTGGTCTCATAGACTCCATGCAAATATGGGTGGTCAAGATATTCTCCTAAAAATGTAGAAACTATGGGTTATATGGCTCCCATGTATATTTGAATAGCTCTCTCCTCTAAAATGATGAAATAAGGTCCCAATTTGATATACAACTGCTGAAACCTATCATTGAATTGACTCATGGATTCATTAGGTTTCTTACATATAGAGACAAATTGATTTAACATCAAAACTGGGTCAACGTGTTTTCCAAAATGGCTAGTAAATGTTGCTTCTAGTTGAGCCCAAGAAGTGATGGAAGCTACAGGTAGATATATGTACCACTCATACACAACCTCATCCAATGTATATGAAAATAATCTACAAGTAATATCTCCATTCCACATTTGTAAATGCCTTAATATGTCCTTGTATATTTGTATATGTTCCTCATTCGAGGTCACATCATGCTTAAACATGGGTAAATTATTTTCTACACCTTGAGGAATTTGATGAGTAGGCATATCTAAGTTACTATAATAGCCAGCTATCCACAGTGAAATTCCTGCCCTGGTTGGAAAAACCGATGCCATTAGTGAAACTCCAAGAATAACTCCAGAACCAATTTTTTAGTCAAATAAATATTTCTTACAAAGAAGCATGAAATGACTAACCAATCTCAAATTTTTAACATATGAATCATCATGTTAGCATCAACAAAAATATATGCATCAGTTAAACCATAAAATTGAAGAACATTCTCAAATTTATAAAATATTAGCATTAATGCATCATCAAAATAGAGAATGTTAGAATAAATGAAAGTGATCAACCAAAATCTCATTAGTCAAGACCAATGTCTTTAAATTAAATTTTCAAGTAAAATGAATAAGTTAGCATCTAAATAGCAATAAAATAAATCAATTTAGGCCCTATTAGATCCCAAAGTGTTAAGTTCTAAAGGAGGCCAAATATGTTAGTAAAAAGAACTTGAAACATTTAGCAATTTAGAAATCTCAAAGTTACACCAATATCACATTATTCATTGCATGAATAAGTCAAGGTATTTAAAACAACAATGATCAATTTAGCATAAATAAAATAACATCAATTCATACCCTCCTTATAGCGTCAAAATGATGAGTGGTAATTTTGCCCAATTGTAAAATTACACTCACCCTTAGTATTTTGATCACAAAACCCTCTCTTGCAAAGAAGTTAAAACAAAAACAACTTCTTCAAGGTTCCGTTATATAAGCATTGCACATGCGTATTAGTAATCTCAGTGAAGATATATCAAATGAATGCTAGGAACACCTCAGTGACTGCAAGTAATTGTTAACAAGGGGCATGTGTTGGTTTATTTTACCCTGCTATATTAATGATTGTTCATAAAACTTAAAGAAATATAAATATGAATTGGCTCTCATATGACCACGATTAAAGCCTTAATTCATTTTAACTTGGAGGATTTTATGTGGATTTTATATTCCTTTATAAAGTAGATTTTAAACAAGTTTTATCTTGTATTAAATCCTAATTTAAGCATTAAGAGAAGATTAAAACCTATCTTTAAACATAAATTTCAAATGATGAAAGAATTCATTTTATGTTGTTTTAAATCCTCAAGATGGAATAATTTGGATGACCCACTTTGTAGTTATATTAGCCTTTGATATAATAAGTAAATTATCCCTCTTTGATGAAATTAATTTTTAAAAAGAGAGCAATTTATTGCATGATTTTGAAATGCCATTATTAATTATTCCTCTTTAATGAAATCATAATTTTGGTAGAGGGGCGCATTTATTGCTCCAAAAATGATAGCTTATGGAATGCCATAAAAATTAACCCCCTTAATGAAATTAAAATTTTCATAAAAGAAAATTCATTTATGCTTGCAAAAAAAAAAATATAAAACAGAAAAAATCTGATTTACCTTCAAAATGTGAGAAAATAAAATTTTGAAATTATAAAATCCCTCATAAAAACAACAATTTTTATAAAATCGACGTGTCTTCATAATGAAAATGTAAATGTACAAGATGAAACTTTGAAGTTCATTCTACGCATATGTACATTTTTTTTTGTATTTTAATTTTTTTTCGATTTTTATTTTAATCTCTGAAAATTAAAAAAAAAAATCTGCAAAGAAAAGTTAGAAAAAATAAATAAATAAATGAAATAATAGAAATGTTGCAACCCCGAATTTCTCCACAAACCCTACAAGCATGAATATTCTGAACAAAAACTAGCGTTAGTGTTACCCGAATTGATGCAATCAAACAACTAATGCATTGCAAGCTTCTAAGGAAAGGGTGCAATATGTCAAAAATAAGACAAATTAACCATACAAATGCATTAAAATCTGACATATATCTATTATATTTCAAATAAAAAGGTATTAAATGTTCAACATATGTGCACAAAATCTCAGCCCCAAAATAGGCATCATGTGATGAAAAATAGTCCAGCTGTATCTAGCCTCACCAAAAAAGATCTAACCCTTGTGCCTGCATTTCTATTTTTAAGGTTTTCCAATGCATCTGTTCATTTGCATTTTCCACTTTTGTTTTTTTCTGAGAACAGTTCATTTTTATCCTTGCATGACATTTCTCCAAAACCTTGTTTTCATTTCAATTTTTCTCGTTTCCTTTTCATTATTTGTCTTTTTGTTTATCATTTCCAACTTGTAACATTTTAGAAATGTTTCTTCTATATTAAGGAAGTAAAATAAGTGTTTGAAGTAGCTTTTGTCACCTTATGAGGACCCCTAATTCGTAACATGCCCTTGATTCCTTATAATTTGTCTTCATTAATAAGGTCTGGAAAACAACTTCATCCTTTCATTGACTGTTGTATACACATGGCAACCCCGTTAATCCAAATTATTCGAAGCTTCTGTGGATTAACTTCAGTTTTATTTACTCATAATTTAATCCTCATTTAATGGCAATTTATCTTTGGCATGACCCCTGACCATGAATTTTATAACCCATTTACCTTCGCGGGTATGTTGGATGCCCTGTTGATATTACCACCATGGCAATGACTCCACCTAAACTGTGGTTCACTACTTGTATAACACACATGCCATATCTTCTCCACGTGGTCTAATTGTATGCAAACCACTAATGCGGGCATTAATCTTCAATGATGAACATTCAAAAACCAAAATTCCCATTAGCATACAAACACCCCATACACACAAGATCTCATTATGATACCCATGTAATTATCTGCACCTCACCATCACCAGTTTTTGAAGTTGTACCCTCCAACCTACGATTCTTCGTTTGTGTTGTACACTACAATTTTTTTGATATTCCATTGCTCTCCTTGTCGGTATGCTCATTATCCCTATGTCCATGTCTTTATTGTCATTTGAATTACACTTCGAACCCCTCTGCCACATCACCTCATACATATTTGTTGACACCAAACATATCGAAGTAGCATGAGATGCGTTTACATGGCACTTGAGGTACGGTAGATTTCATTTCATTTTAAGACCTCCTACTCTTGTGTGGTATTTTTGAGTCTGGTTTCCTGACCATATTTATGACCCCCATGCAATGACCTACAAATAACCTCACAATTACCGTTTTTTGTTGCGACGTCAACATTGTTCTCCTATCGGGGCTTCAAAACATAATTATCGATGGATTCCATGGCTAAATGTTTGTCAACATGTATGTAGATTAACATTTTTTTTTACCTCTATTTATTCTAAGGATCAACCTCATGGTCACTACCATTAATATGTCCATGTCATACTTTACCTACCTCACCAATAGTCATCTTCATTTATAGATTCTCGAATGTTTCCACGATCAATGTTGTACAATAAACCTCCTCACATGCTATATCTTCATATCCTTTGGTGTTGAACCCAACTACAGTATTATCATCATCATAGTGATGTCATAGTATTTTTTCTACTCCAATAATGGTTTTTGGACCCTCCATGCTAGTACCAAGTCATCCATAAGCCACTGTGATCAACGTTCCACCACTCCACCAACACTGACGATGTATCCTATGCGACATCCATTTGGCGTTCTACTTCATGAACTAAATATGCTTTGAAGGTCCCCCTATACATTATACAATGTCGCATCCACACTGTATTTGTCATGTCCTATGACAAATCACATTGATGGATGTGTGCCAGGTCATCCATGTTTGTCATCAAAACCACACCCGATGCCTTGAACTGCTCCTTCTTTGGCTTGGCCTATTCGATGACACCTACTACTCAATGTTAGACATGGAATTGTCCATACAGTTAGGGGTTTACTATGTACGTAGTTGCCACACTGGTATCCTCATCCACCACGTGAGCTATCTTCTGTATGGTATATGTTCTCCCTGCATAGTCACGCATTACATGGCCACTGTTCAAACTCCATGTCTTGGTGTCACCACATCACACCGTGTGCACTTTCACTTCACGTGGGCCCATCGATCATCCCACATGACCTCCAACTCGATGTTTCCACATTGTCATACAAGCCATAATATTAGCAAGTACAAAACTCATATGATGATATACATTCGTAAAGCATAAAAGACCTTTATTAATAAAGTTTTAAAATAATATTTCAAAAATATGATGAAATTTACATTAAGAATTTATCTTTATTTTAATATATATATTATTATTATATATATGAAATATATAATAATAATAATATATTTTTTATTTTCATAAATATATATATGTAAAAAAAACATATATATATGCTTGATTTATTTATATTTTTTTTGTTAAAATTATTATTTATTGAAACCAATAATTATATTCAATACAAATAAAAAAAATGGTCCTTTCATTATTTACTTATTCATTTATTTATATACATACATATACTATAATGAATATATATATATAAGTAAATAATATATGTTTTAATTAATGTGATTAATATTAACCACTTAAAATGAGAAGGACCAAAACACCAAACTAAACAAGATAATCAAACTAAGAAGTGAACCAGATGCATACTCAAGATGATTTACCAGGACCTATAGAGACAAAATACATAACCAAAAGTGAATATAGGAATGCAATCTCATGGGTAAATATCTAAGGCAATCATCACTCAAATAAAGGCCAAATCCCAAAAAAATCAAAATTTAAAGATGGGTTCCCAAGCTTTGGGGCTAGTTGTGGAGCAGCCACAACACCACCATCCTGAATGAACGAAAGTCACGAATGTATGCCCATTTATATGATTATACATACAAAATAGGCTTTCATCAGGTGACCCATGCCTGGGTTCTTTAGGTTTAACCTCTGGTAATACAAATGCATTTGCCTCGTACAACTTTTGAAATAAAGTCGTAGTAGTCATCTCAAATGTGACCACTCAGTGAGATATCTTGTTAGGCCTACGAGGATGTGACTGACCTGAGGGTCACAACTGGAAAGATGAGGTCTCTATTTTGCTAAGCTAAGGCACTATGGATGAACCATCTATGGGAAAAGCCCCATTATCTATGAGATCTTGAACAACATTCCTAAATCTACAACAATTACAAATACCATGACCCTCTATTCGATGATAGAGACAGTAATTATCCTCTATATAATACTTAGGTTTAACTCTATTTGGATCTAAAGGGTTTATGTTGAGTAAGGTTAAGACCTTAGCTTATTGCAGTTTTTGAAAAATATTTGACATGGGCTCATTTAAAGGAGTCCAAATGTAATGTTAGTGTTTGGTGTAATCAACATGCACTAGTTTATTTTGATGACCAGGTTGCACCCTAGGTATTTTTATTTCTAGCTTAGGGTGCCCTTCTTGATTTTTGGGTGCAACATATGGATTGTTGACTAATATTATCTGTTGGTTGACAAACTATAGTTGATTATATTTGAGCATTTTGTATATTAGGGATCTAAAACCATGACATGAATGGATGTCATGGTGATTTTGTCTATGATATAGATAGTGTAACTCCTCATCATACTCTTGGGATTTTGGATTATTTTGATCTAACTGGTAAACCTCAGGTAAGGTGATGGTATTTGTGGCACACAATCGATTGAACATCGATACCGCAAGCTCAAGCAATGGGGGATACTTGCTAGGTTTTTGGAGTAGTCGATCTTATGCTTGCTGTTGTTGAGGTTTTTTCTGTGATTGTATAGAAGGTGGTTTGATATCATATGGAGGTTGCATAGGAGGTAGTTCTTAGCTCTAATATGGATCATGATAAATTAAAATGCTTCATTTTGTTGCTCCATATGCACCTCTATATTAGTCAAGTGATCTTGTATATGTTCCAAGACTAACAAGGCTCTTAGGTGTATTGCTAGTGATTGGCTTGAAATACCATCATCGACTAAAGGAGGTGAAAGAGTGGATGCTAAAGATCCACTATGTAAATGCAAATCACCCATTTCCTTAATTTGAAATGGTGTGGATGTTTATTTATGATCCAATTTGATAGTGGCATCCACATGCTCATGTTTTTGGCTCAGTTTGTATTTCTATTTTACTTTGTATTGTTGAACTGTGCAAGCTTGAATACCCCTAGTTTGATATGGGGAAGATACATGTTCTTGATATTTAGAAGGTGTCATGAGAAATGAGTTGGGGGTGACTAATTTCAATGGTTTTGGCCCCTTTGATTTTGAATCAACATCTGATGATATCATCTATTGTTTCAACTACTTTAGAGTCACTCGATCCTTTGTTTGGATGTTGACCATTCCCATGAACTCTTGAGGAGGTGCTTTGCCTTTTGGAACAATTGTAGGTAGATCATCTACTGGTCAAGATGCTTCTATATCAGTTATGCTAACTAATTTTTTCTTCTCCTCATCAGGTAATATGATACCATGATTTTTGGTGATGGAAGAAGATAGTGATTTCTTGATTCAAGAATTAGTCAAATTTTTGATGATTTTATTTGATGAATATTTTGAGGCTGGCATGTCACTAGAGTTTCTTGTGTCTCATCAATGTTATTGTAATATTTGAATGGATCAAGATCATGGGGGACCACATACACTTGTCCTTGGTGTATAAATTTTAGGTTTTGGTGCATTATGGAAGACACACATTCTATATCCCCCATCCATGGTCTGCCTAGCAATATGTTATATTACCTCTCACCCCCCAGGATATGGTGCAATGTGTGTATCATATTTATCCCAACCTATATAGGTAAGCCTATTGTACCAATTATTGAGGAGGTGGCATCATTGAAGGCTCTCAAAGTGAATGTTGAGTCCTTAATGTGTGAAGATGATATATTTAAATGCTTCAAAGCTACAATCATGATGATGTTGATAGATGACCCAGTGTCATAAAAATTCTCTTGTATAGAATCTGATTGATGCTCGCTATGATGTGTA
Source organism: Wollemia nobilis (assembly GCA_028583015.1). Taxonomy (NCBI): domain Eukaryota; kingdom Viridiplantae; phylum Streptophyta; class Pinopsida; order Araucariales; family Araucariaceae; genus Wollemia; species Wollemia nobilis. Next base: position 17,141,784 of record JAQPPZ010003361.1, read on the forward strand.
ATAGAGGATTAGGTTCATCTGTAGGTATTGGCCTGATATCCTGTCTGGTAAAGGTAATCATATGGTCCTTTTGTAAGTGAATCAAATTTAATTTTGGTATGGACCAAGATAGATTTTTAGCTTTAATTGGATTTTTCGGTATGTTGGGATGATCAATGCATCTCTTGCATTGTGTTGTAGTATTGATCATACCAATAAAATCCTCATTATGTGGGGATATGAGTACCTTATTTATGTGCTCAACTTAATTGTTGTTAGCACCATGATTGGGAAGAGGATTTTTGAATATGTCAATGTTTTTATTATTGATAGCTAAGGGGATATATATTTGCAATTTTTTCTTATCCAACATATTTTCCACTACATTCTTGAACGCAATACAATCCTGGATATCATGGCCAATTTTTTTATTATAAATACAATAGATATCTTCCCTATACCCCTTGGGATTGGGGTGATTAGGATCTAGGGTGTATACTTTAGGCAAGATTAGGGCCTTAGCCTCACAAAGGCCATTGAAAATTGATGTCAAAGATTTAAGTAATGGTGTATAGTTGCAAGGTGGATGTTTCTATTTGTCTTTCCTTTGATTCCTATTGTGATGGTTGTAATGTGTAGGAGGAGGTTGAGCCTGATAGTTTTGTATTCCTTGGCTCTATGCTACTTTTAGAACATTTAACATGACCTGGTTAACATGTGTAGGATTGGCCTGCTATGGTTTATGTCGTGTGTTCTTGTTGTTCCATTCTTTCTTGTTATAGAGCTTTAGATATATTTCCTCTAGCTTGATATCTTCAATGATATTGAATTGAACTAAAGCCTCTTTGAATGTTGAATATTGTTGCAACTAAAGCAACAATGATATGTGCTTGGAAAAAAAATTGTAAACATTCAAATAAGTTTAGTAGTGGAAATAGAGAATGGTAATTTTACCATTAATTTTTGCCACCTATTCTCATTATTCATGACTGGCTTGTCATCATATTATCATATATTGGCCAAGTTAGATAGATTAGTTTTATTTTTAGAACAAAATGAGAAGTGCTCAAGGAAATAATTCACCAACTGTTCGAAGTTGGTGATGTTGTATTTGGGTAGTTGGTTAAACCACTCTATTGCTACACTTGATAATGTGATGATGAATACTCTTAACATGAAAGCATCATTGTGTTGGAGTTGAAAGCACACATTCATGAACTTAGTTATGTGCTAATGTGCATATTTTTCACCTTTAAAATTATTCCATTTAGGTATTTTAAAATGCTTAGGGTAAGCAAGGCTTGGCATTGATGGACACAATGGTTGGTTGTGTATCTTACTTAGAGTGGGATTTTGGTAAGCCACATCTTATTTCTCGATAGACTTGACTCTCTTGGACAACACTTTGTAGGCTTGAGAAGAGATGATCTCTTCATCCTAAAGGGGTCTTCGATATGCAAGCGGGGGTAGGTTCCTTTGAGTTTGAGGTGGTCAATTGTACTCATTAGCCACATCTACAGAAGACGGTTTAGGATACTACTAATCGTGGTGATCATGTTCTGATTATTCATACTGATTATGCTCAAGCCTATTTGGTACTAAATTCACATGTGATCAATAAGCATGTTGAGAAGTATGGTGAATATAATCATCTACTTGCCTATTATGTATCTCAAGGTGTAAAGTAGCACGTATCTCATTGTGTTTTTGCCTATAATCACTACAAGGAGGTAATTCTGATTGAGCCAATATATTTGATTTTTCTTCACACTCGTTTTGATCAAGGAGGTATTGCTCCTCTAGGTGGTATTAATATAGCTATTGTTGGTGCAACCATTTTTGTTTTGTGCTTTCTCATTCTAAATTTTCTAAATGCTCCTACTCGATACATAAATTCTCCAATTGATCTTGGAGTATTTATTCTCTTTGAATTGCATCTAACCTATGTAACTGAATTGATTAGTTTGTTGTGCTAGGTCTATGATTTTGCAACTCCGTGTGAGGGTTCTTATTTACCTCGAATTGCACAACCAGGTTAGCAACTCATTTCCCTTGATGATTCAATATGGCATTTACATTATGCTCTTCCCTAGGGGTGCAATCCTCATGCAAGGATGTTGCGGGAGTGTTGTATGTTTGCCTAGAGAAGTCACCATGGGTAAGAATAAGATGCAACTAGGTTATAGTTCCTTCATCCATGATGTATTCCTTAGTGAATCTAGTAGATCCACATGGCATACAATCATGAAGTATGTTCCCATGCTCAAATTTTCCATGTTGAGATCTTCTAGTACCTTGATCTAAGAAGTCAAGGTGATGGGTCTTCTAAGGTTGGGCAAGAGGAGTGCCTTCCTCGCCAATACTACAGTAATACAAATGACATCCTTCATGTTCATAATAATTTAGCATTACAATGGGCATATGAAATGTCACCTTCCCTCTATCTTGACCCTCATTGGGTTTATTTGATATCTCAGTGTAATGAGATGTGGTAGGTCTGGAAGTATTCTCTCCTAGATAAGGAGAAGATCTGATGTTGGTTCTCCTGAGCAAGATTTATTGGTGAGATCCATTGTGAGTGGTGTTGTCTCCTCTAAGACTACATATAAATTGTTCAAGTATATTTTGGGTAGGTGTGCTGCCTCTAGGGATGTCTAGACCTTTTGGTGCATTGGGTGTAACCTTAGTCTTGGACCAGGGATGGTTGCATGTATTGACCATAACCTTGTGAAATTTGACTTTTGAAAAATCTTGTGAGTGTTATATACCAAAAATATCAACAAATTTTTTTTATCACAGTGGCCTATGACTCCAAAAAGTGACCTCCATTTCAAAATTTGTATTTTTAGAACATTTGGCCAAGCAGGGCTCGTGGGAAATGGCCAATTTTGGGGATTTTTGGGAAAATTTGAGAAATAAAGAGTTAGGACTCAAAATTTCTATGAGAGGTGTACAAGGGGCTAACTAAAACAACAAAATAAATTTGGAAATTTTTTTGAGTTGTCTAGGGCTTTTTATGACCATTTTAGTGTAAAATTTCCCTATTTTTGGCTTAAAAAACACTAAAAAATAGAGTAATCATAAAACCAACATAACTTGTTTGTTATAGATCCAATTTACACGATATTTGATTCTTTGGGTGTAGAATAAAAAAGTATCATTTTACTTATATATTTATTTATTTTGTAAAATTACAATTAGGGTTTTAGATCAAGGATCTTATGTTGATTACCTAAACAATGAAGAAACCCACAAAGCATATAATATAATTATCTCTTTTAAGAATTAGATGTGTGTCCTAAAACTTTAGTGTGTTTTTGATGTTTTGAGTACATAAGCTAAATATCATCGTGTTTGTAATTTTTTTGATGATATTATTGTATAGTTTAAGGTATTTCACCTATATACTCGCACAAGCCGAATATGGGAGTGAAGTCCATATTCAACAAGGTAGCATAGGTACTATCAACCCTCACCCAACACATCATACACAATGATACACCCCTTATAATAGGAGTGTATGATATTTTGCATGGATAAGATAGATCTTGGTTCAACCTTGGCCATGATCAGGTCTCAATGATACAATTTCAAGTGAGCCAATCCAATGGTAATAACATCCATCGTTGGTCTCGATCATCAAGTTGGATGTGAGAGCCCAACATTACTAATATTCAAATGATATGTGGTGTGTTTGGTTTATTTTATTTTTACATAAAAAGTAAAATGCATCAGAGAGCACCCATAATTTTTTCTAAATGCCTAGGAAATTTATGTTTGAATTCAAAGATACGCAAAAATAAATGTTATTTTCTAAATTAGAGAATGTAAAATTACATGAGATATTGGCCTTTAGATAGGCCCAAAGTAGGTAAAACCTATCATAGATATTTAATGTTAGCCCCTATTTTGTACCATAGGCAATAGGCTTGGCTGCGGGACAAAAACACAACTAAAATCCTAACCATGGGTGACAATCATAGCTAACAGTGCTAGTTGTTATTGTCAACCGTAGCTAGCAACTAAAAAATAAATTTTCATGATTTTTCCTTTTAAACTTTGTCTATGTGGGCTAATTAGGCCTACTTATGGGAAAAACACAGAAAAAAGAAATCACAGAGAAGGGATAATTACTTGGAATCCCTCATCCGATGAAGAGACAGGTTGTCTACTATATTTTTCTCTACTTTCTCCTATCTATGGCTACTAAACATGGCTGAGATGCAATCCGTGGTGGTGTTAAACACAACTAACACTGTGCACTATGGCTATCAAGTGCAACTAAGAACTACAACACAAAAATAGAAAAACTCAGTAAATGACAATAAATTTTATGGGTTTCCATCGTGATCGCCATTGTACAATCCTAGAATGCATGCACCTAAGCTATTGTATCATTAATACCAAGAATAAAGCAATAAAGCATGTATAACAATGAATTAACAAGAATATGAAGCCTTATTTTATTAAATCATGATAAATCTCGATTACAAGTAGGTCCCTATTAGGGATACCAAAATCTTGATACAATTAATATAATGTTTTGAAGCCCCTAAATGGGAGTAGTTCAATCCACGAGCTTTCTAGATTTGAAATGAACTATTTAAGGGCTTATGGATGACTTCCTTTCACTTGATTTTATGAAATTGATTTGAAAATGCCTTGAAGCTACCAAGAATCTATGATCTACATGCAAGAAACAACAAAGCATAATTAGGAGCATATGAGGCCTCTCATGATGAGGCTTTGACCAAGAAATTGCAAGAAATATGGCAAATATGCAAAGAAAGCATAAAGACTTGTAAATATGCTTACAAAATGTCTAAATTATGGTAAAGCATGCTTGAAAAATAGTAAATCTAGTCAATCTAGTACATAATTTGCAATGAAAGCATGAAATAGATCTAATCTAAGAAGATTAATGCAAACTAGTAAATATGATGAAATAAGGGTAAATCTACCTCTAATATCTCAAATTAACTATAAAAATGTGTAAATTGAAGTTAATATAATCTATATCTAACTAATTACATGAATGAAATTGAAATCCTATAGCTAAAATGGGAGGAAATGATCTCCAAACCATAGTCACAAGTTTTAAATGTAGCTGGCTCTATTAGCCACAATTGAGGGTAAAGTCCTCTTTCTCTTGCAACCAGGGCCTAAGCTTCCTAATTCATCTAAGGAATTGATGATCAAGGGTTTCCTTGGTGTTTTGTAATGGATTGGGGATGTAGTTCACTTAATTTTGCAATGGAGGTGATTCAATTGGCAAAGCTTGCTCCTCAAGATCTTGAAATCTCCATTGCTTCAAATGCAGTCATGATTCATTAAATGGATAGCATGTACACACTACTAAAGGGTTTTAAGTGGATCTCCAATTTGATAAGGCTTCACTACATTAACTTGAAAAATCTTCTATTTGCTTTTCCTCAATTTGGAGGGGGGTCTTATAGCCTTCCCAACCCCTCATCCTAGCTTTCTTGAGAAGCCAAGATCAATAATTGAGAGATTGGAGCAATTGGGAAGAATAATACAAAAGATTATTTTCTCAAAACCTCCTAAATTGGTTTTAAATGTAGTTGTAACAACCAATTTGGCTCGGCTCAGGAGGTCAAGATAGTTACAGGGCTAGTCGTGGCTCTCAAGTGTAGCTAGAACCTTAGCCACAGATGTTAATCATGATTGAGATCTTAGTTATGGATGTCATCCATGGCTAAGGCTAAGTAGGCAAAATATGCCTAAATTGAGTGGTTAGAACCAATTCTACCCCTTGGAAAGGTCCAAGATCATTCATATGGTCTCCAAGGATTTCCATATGAGTAGTCTCCTAAACATGACACATTGTAAGTGTCCACACTTACAACATGTACATTAGGCGTATGCCTTGAATATTATTTGATTCTTCCTTAAGGATAGAATAACAATAATTGCAATGCTTAACTATCCCATATCAACCATAGGAAGCTAAGGGGGTTATCACACAAACCCACATAGACTTGTGAATGTCTACCATTTAACCTTAATTAATTTAACCAACTATAATCTCCAGAAAATGAGATAAATTTCAATGTTTTCCCCTATAATCATTCTCATAGTTATTTAATTAAATATATATTAATAAGTGTCATGCATGTTTTACACATTTCTTCTAGTTTAGGGTTGCTCTATGTCATCCAGACAATATCTTCAATTCATATTCAAATTTTTTTGCTCTAACATGTGATGATTTCATGTCATAATATAACTTTACATCTTCTTCCATAATTACTTGAAATCAAGTATTACATTATTTACAAATCCTCTTAAAGAGTGATATAATCAAATTACAATTGATCTCAAATAAATATATTTTACAATAATGGAGACCTTTCATTAAAGAGGTCTTGTTACAACATATATACATGATCAATAGAAGTTGAATAGTTCCAATATTCTCTTGACTCCATTTGAGCCACCAGTACTAGATTGTAGGTATTTGAGATCAGGACAACCCATTACATGTATATAAAATGCATTATAGGCAAACAACAACATGTAATAATTTTTTAATTGAATGCAAATAAACACAATACATTCCTCATAATGTAATTGCTTAAAGTATTCCAACATTCAAAGGATCTCATACTTTCGTAAGACTAAAAATATCATTTTCATTTCATATATTTTCCACAAAGATATGCCTTTGAAACCAATATTATTAAAATCAACTATTGTTATAACTTTCAAGAGAATGCCTTAAATTCATTTGTAAATGAGATCACTTTCATGCATATAAAAAAGCATACTTTCACAAGTAGATTTTTATTTCTTCAGTCAAGAAATAACATTTAAAAAAACCATACTTTAGCTAGTAACTCATATTTATTTCAACTAGAAATAGCATTTAAATAAATCATACTTTAACAAGTAACTCATATTTCTTTCAACCAAAAATAGCATTTAAACAAATCATACTTTAACAAGTAACTCATATTTATTTCAACCAGAAATAGCATTTAAACAAATCATACTTTAGCAAGTAACTCATATTTCTCGAAACCAAAAATAATATTTAAATAGATGGATTCAATTGTAGGACTAAATATCATTCCAAGGGTTCATTCGTAATCTACTATGAGATCGTATACCAGATTTGTTCTACAATCCATACTATAGTCCAAATAAGCCTACTGTAGTCTATAGTTTTCCACAAATCTAGCTACCAAGTTGTCTCAAGATCCATCAACAAGATCGTACAATAGTTTCCCAAATTTAGCTACAACTATCTTGCAATCTATCACTAAGATTACTCAAGTTTAGCTATAAAATTCTTGGTAATCTACTCACAATATTACACTATAATTTTGAAAACTTGGCCCTTAATTTATTTCTAGGGTTACACTATAGGTACACAATATTAGCACATAAAATTTATTGACCAATCCTTCATCAAGGTTAAATTATAGTTCATAAGAGGGTATTACATATTCCATCACTAAGACTATTACCTACACAAATTCATACAAATATTTGCAATATTTAACTCAAAGTATTTAAACAAGAGTTATTCATGGTTTACATCAAATTTATCCCCAATTTAGGTTTTACAATCAATCCACCAGATTATATTATATCCTTGACCAAATTTTTTAAAAATTTTATTTAGGTTTATATATATTAGTTTTCACCTTTGATATCAAACTTTTATTTAAGGACACCTCAATAGTTTCACATAATATTCCATATCTTGCATATCTAAGGTGGTAAAATTATTACATAAGATCAACCAAATGTTTTACAATTTAAGAGGGGTGGCTATGACTCAAAAGCTCATACTTGGTTATATTAAAACATTAATTTAGGATTCTAAAGAACTAATTTTAATTTCAATAAGCCATCCTTTTAAGTCTAATACAAGTCAAGTCTTATCAAACTCTCATCCAATGGCATCCCAATATTCACAATTGGATGACTAGCATACACTAGCCTTGGTCCTAAATCATGGTTGGGTATTACTATACAACTTTCTCCTTATTAGGACCTTTGCATGATCCCATAAGGGACATGTGGAATTTAAGTTACCATAAGAACAAAATGCATGTTTATCGTAAAATAGGGGGTTGAGGGGTCTATAACCCAATATTCACGATCACGTATCAACCTAAGAATCAACTGATAGGTATACATTATTTGACATTCAAATATCTTTCCAGTGGTGTTGGTCATAGCACAATTTTTTGACCATAATTTGGTAGTCTAATATTTTAGGGGAGGTTTAACCATTATATGCATAGCATAAACTTTAACTCCATTCATGAGAGAAAAGGTTTTAATGAATCTTGAAGTTGTGCTTGTTAAACCCAACCAAGATCCAATGTATCATGACTACACACATATTGGTTTTCGTGGGTCACAAACCCCTATGTCAAACTACTGTGATCAAAGGAGACACCAATTTTTCATCTCAACATATTTTGAGTGTAAATTTTTGCTACTAAAAACTATTTTGTAGGGGTATCTGTGTTCAAAAACTAAGATTTATTAATACTCTGTAAACACTATCCGAGTGGAATATCCATCCATGAGTTTTATTAATCCTTTTACCTATCCATCAAGGTTGAACAAATCACATATTTCATTGGTGGAGGATTAAATCAGATTCATTTAAGTTTTAACCTTCTTCTCTCAAAGAAATAACACCTTACACGAAGGTGGGGTAATCTACATAATACAATTGCTACATGGCCCTGATGGGTGTTGTTATAGATAGTGGCAAGTTTCATATGTAGATAGAGATATAAATACCTCCTCTAATCTATTTTTTAAACACGAAATTTGATTATATGCAGTGAGAGATCTATTTTCAATCCAATATTTGATAGTTATTTATGTCCTGTCATAGAAAAAAATTGGCAGATTAGTAGGTTTATTCCGATGTACCCTAGCAGAGTTTGTAGGATATATATATAAAATTAAACTATGGTTTGCGCTTCATTGAATGATTAATCAGTAAAAGTTGGCTTGATATGGTGGCCTTCAAAAATTGCAAGACCCTCATCCTTATTTACTATTATCTTTCCTATTCGGGTTTTTCATCCCTCACACAAAGTGTTGTGGGTAGCAAGCACCACAAAAGTGCTCATGCATTGTAAAGGTAATAATCATACAACAATGGTTTCACTAGTGGTAGTGATTCTATCTAGGGGGAACACAAGCTAATCCTTAGCTTTCATGAATATAAATTATATCACATTCGGTTGGAATGATTTCTATTCGAGACCAATAACAATATTTTAATAATTTCTATGTTATAATGATATAAGTGAAAAATCATTATATTCAAGGCTAAAAATAAAACAACATTGAATGAAGTAACATTATTCTTGGGGTCTTCAAATATTGGCTCATGGGAAGACTCACATGGCTATGATGAACGAATTAGAGGTTCAATGGTTTTCCAATGAACTAATAATTAGTTTCAATCACATCCCAATATCAATGATCCATAAAATTTTTAATAGACTCAATCACATACAAGCATACATAGCATCCAAATATCTATAATAAGATGCATATTCAATTTATAAGATCATGCAAACCAACTAGCATAGTTACAAGGTATGATATGACCTAAGTAATTCAAGCTCCATGAAACCTTTCTTTGCCTAGTCCTCCTTGCTTGTTCTCCATTTTATAAATATCTTGACCAAATTTCTCTAAAAATTAAGGTTGTTTGGTTTCTGATTCACCAAGGTGAAGAGCATAATCCCTAAGCCCAAGTTTACCTATCAATATTTCTTCAAGATTTTTCCAGCATACCCTCTTTTTCTAACCCATGGTCGTTTTTTATAGCCTTTAGGGAGTGCCTTCTCAAATGGTGAAGGGTAGTCTAGGTAATGACCTATTGGAGAGGTCATTTTGGTAGTTAGACCCACTAAGGTGGTGATGTATGCAAATTAGTGGCATAGTGTTTTTCTATAGCCTTGAGGACATGATGCAAACAAAGGGTAGCAATAGTGTTTTTGAAGACTTAGAGTGACTAAAATAATTTTAAATTCTTTCTAGAGCATTGAGGGTACATATTATTTTCCTCATAGCTCTTAATGGCATTTAGAACCAAAATACTTCTCCCAAAATATTTTAACACTATATTAGTTTGCAAAGCATACTAATAATTTAATTCACAAGAAAAATTCCCTTTTTTTATTATAATATATGTTATTTCTTTCTAAGGTGCATTTTCAAAAGTATTAAATAAATCACCACAATTTATAAAACCTTACAAATTTCTAATATTTTATATGCCTTCACAACTAAGCATTGATTTCATTTTTCTTTTCCAAGCACAAGTGTTGGGTCAAGGTGGTAGGTGACATAATCCCCCCCTTAGACTAAACATTGTCCCTTGTGTTACCATAGTTAGAAAACAATATAACATTAATGCATAGCTAAAACATAGCAAAGGAAATAAATAACCATAATGCTTTTACCAAACTACAATCACAGGCTACCATGCAATATCAATATCCCACACCATTGTTTTATCTTGTGGATGGCCTTTTTAAGATAGACTCACTATCACTATCCTAATACAAAAGGCTATTGCCCAATGGTGTAGTCATGAGTATACCTATATGCAGGTAATTATCTGTGTTACCTATGGGTTATCTTCATCATCCTTTCCCTTTTTACTAGTATCTCATTCTTGGTTGTCGAAAAAATCCTTATTTATATGAGAAGATAAACTTCTTCCACCCACGAGAGCTCCTAGACCTATGATGCAACAAAATATCAGCAATACCATATTCTTCAAGAAATAAAGCATCTATACTGCATGAAAATCATTCATCAATAATTACTTTGCATGGTAATATCAAACATAAATATCATCATAATGTAATGAGATATATATCAGTGCATAAATACCAACATCAATGCATACATATCTCTACTAGAGTATTTATATATGTAGCAAACAAAGTCTAACTGAAACAATATTACACATTTTTATCAAATAAATAAGTAAAGTGATTCCTCATGTCTGCCACCCTTTCCTAGGTGGTATTTCATTATGAATATAGGTCCCACGAGACCTTGCACTATTCTATGTTTCACTTCCTCATGTTATTGGAGCGAAACTCAAGGATAATTACCAACTTTACCTTAATGTACATTGGATCCACATTTGTAGCTTTGAGAAATCCAAAACATGATTAGGATCTTCAATATACTTCCTAATAAGGGACACATGGAAATAATAATGGATCTTTACCAAATTCGGTGGCAAGTTGAGTATATAGGCAATAGGGCTAATCCTTTCTAGGATGGTGAATGGTCCAGCATATTTGCAATCTAGTTTTATTGACCTGATAGCACTTTTCATAGGATTTACCCTCAATAATACCCTATATTCCATAGACAATTTTTGAGGAATCCTCTTCAAGTCAGAATAACTCATATGGTGATCAAAATATTCTTTAAGCCTTTGTCAGATTGCCCTTATATGTTCCTCTATTTTCTTGAGTGTATCTGGTCCAATAATGACCCGATCCTCTAGATTATCCCATGACAATGGTGTTATGCATATTTGGCCATACAAATACTAAAAAATAGTTATATTTAAATAAGCATGGTATCCATTATTGTAGGCAAATTCTACTAAGGATAGTATGTCTTTCCATTTATTCTTCTGATCCATGCAATACATGTGAAGCATATCTTCTAGGACTTGATTGACTCTTCTAGTCTATCTGTCTATCTATGGATGATAAGTAGAACTTATGTTTAGTGTAGTTCCAATTGCACTATGGAGGGCTTACTAGAAATTGTATGTGAACCTAGGGTCTCAATTAGAGATGATCATTTAGAAATTCCATGTAACCTAAATATCTCTTTGGAAAATATATTGGTGACTACTACTACATCATCCTTGGTGATTTTGGGTGTAAAATATGCTACCTTGGTTAGTTTTTCCACCACAACAAGTATCACATCATGTTAGTACCTAGTCTTAGGTAACCCAGCTATAAAATCCATTGATATCACTTGTCACTTTTGCACAAGCACATCATGTGGATGCAAATGTCCTACTAGGTGTTTGTTCTCTACCTTCACTTTCTAGAATTCCAGATATCGGGTAATAAATTCAATTATATCCTTCTTCATACCGGGCCAATATAAGGTCTTCTTCATATTCTCTCTCATCTTGGCCCCTCTATGATGAGCACAGTAAGGAGGTCGATGAGATTCCCTCATGATCAAACTTCTTAGATTACCAGCTTTGGGGATGACTACCCAATCCTTGAAACACAAAAGTCCATCCTTGAGACTATAATCTTTGGCTATCTTAGGATCTTGTGCCATATTGGCTTGGATTTCAATACAAATTTGATCTTGAGATTAAGCTTGTTTAACTTGATTCATAAGATCTATATGACTTCGATTTAGTGTAGTAATGTGCCTTCTCTTACTCAAAGTGTCGATGACCTTGTTTTCCTTTCCTTTTATGTACTCTATGCCAAAATCATATTTGGCCAAGAACTCAATTCACCTTCTCTGCCTTGCATTTAGCAAAGGTTGAGTAAAAATAGACTTTAAACTCTGGTTATAGGTCCTCAACTCAAAGGATTTATCCACAAGCTAGTGTCACAAAATATTTAAGGTATGTACTACTACAACTAATTCTAGGTCATGTGTAGCATAGTTAGCCTCATGTTTCTTGATATTTCTTGACTCATATGCTACTACTACTTTATCTTACAATAATACTCCTCCCAAAAACTATTCTTGATGGTGGTTTTGTTCAACATCTTGTACTCTATACAAAGCCTTAGTGAACCATATTTATTTTTCACAAACTATACCGGTGCACCCCATGGAGATATACTTGGTTTGATTAACCCTTTGTCAAGAAATTCTTGAAGTTGCACCTTCAATTCTTGCATCTCTATAGGGTTCAAATTTTAAGGATCCCTATGTACAGGTTATACACCTAGTACTAGATCAATGGTGAAGTCAAATTATCACTTGGGAGGCATTCCAGGAAGTTCTAAGGTAAATAATTCCCTATATTCTTGCAGAATTAGGAATATTTGAAATGCTTTTTCCTCATTGCCATCTACTTCTTTCAAGTTGACCATATAGATCATTCATCCTTTCCTTATGGCCTTATTTAGTTGCATTGTAGACAATAGTATAGGCTCAAAGGATCCTTGTTCACTATCCATATTTACCCTTTCCTCCTTATCATTAGTGAACTCAATCCATAAATCTTAGAAATTGATCAAATTTGTGTGAGCTTTTAAACAATCCATACCCAAGATGATATCAAATACATGTAGCAATACTACATATAAGTGCTAGGTGATAGTACTAGTGGGTAGGGAAATTTCAACTGTGGGAAAAAACTAATCCATGGAGTAGGTATATCCTAACCCATACTCCACTTTCCACCCTTGTGCCAAAGATATAGGTTTCTCTGTCATATCCCTTATTATACTATTAGAAATAAAGCTATCTATAGCTCCACTATCTATTATAAATTTAGCATCTCTATCAAGTATTTTACCATTATTGAGTAAAGGAGGTGCTTGTCCTTCTAGTTTCGAGTTCCCTATGGCTGCATAAATCGTGTGGTCCTTCCCATTTACCTTCTTACTAGAATCTACACTGAGGGGAAAATTCCTCGTATAATGTCGACCCCTACAATAATAGCAACCAGACTTATGGTTTTGATCTGTTCCTTGAACTGGCTTATCTTTCTCATTGGTAGGAGGTGGTCCTACCTATTTCATAGATTGAGGTCATTTAGTATTATTTTTGTTCATATTATTCTATTGGAGCTTATTCTTAAATTATCCTAGTTTCTCATTGTTCTTCTTTGCAAACTTGGGATTTTTCACTCCTTTCTGATTTAGTTCAGGCTACCACTTCCTCTTTTTCTAGTGATGATATTCCTTTTTTGATCCATTTGAGGAGTTGCAATTTCTTACTAGGGTGTATATTGTACTCTGCTTGGCAATCCAATTCATAATTTGTCTCTAAATCACTAGGTTTATGTATGTTTACTAAATTCCTAATATGATATTCAGCTCCCTAGAGTAATTTATGCACTTATTATCATTCTCAAATTATGGGACATATTTAAGCAGTTTCAAAAATTGTCTATAGTATCATTCTATGGACTGGGTTCCTTGATGGAGTTGAATGAACTCATCACTTTTATTCATATAAAACTATTTTGTGAGGAACCTTTTTCAAAAGGCTTTCACAAAGTCCTCCAATTTGAAGTGAATCACTTTGATCTTTTGTTCCTTACAATAGGTCTCCCACCATTCTAGACTTGTTTTAGTCAGAATTCCCATGTTCTAGACCATTTTGGTTTTGGAAGTATAGTTTCTCATGGATAAGTAGACCTCCAACTCATTTAACCAAGATTATTTTGAATATTTTCCTTATTTTCCATAGAATATTCTATCCTTGACATGCTTCAAGTCCCTTTCTAGTTTTCTATTAATAAGGACTTTAGCTAAACTATTTGCTTCATCTATGTCTACTGCCTGCTCTATCATGGGGTTTGTTTGCTCAATATTCCTATTCTCAAGAATCTATATCTCAACCTTAATGGTCTCCAAAAAATTATTTTGTTGAGCCATTTTCTCTCTATAGATCTAAAAATGTGATACTATGCAAGCAATAAAGAAATCAACTCAAAGAGACAAATAACTACACAAAATAAAATATATTTCAATAAATGGGAGGAGCTGAAAAAATCCTTGTTACAATTATTCTACTTTGACAGAGTTGATTTGATACAATAGATACAATTTGCTAGGGTTCTATGAAACCCTAGCTATATAAATATGAGTGTCTTCAATTGCGCTTCACTCCCAAAAGAATGAGTGGGCTTGTGAGATATCCGATTTTGGGCCACTCTAGCTTCAGCAGCTATCCAATATTGAATGAGAACCTGTAGATATGCATACACACAAATAGACAAGGGGATCAATAATACCTGTGAGGGCTCCACAACATGAGACCCTCAACTATCAAATAAACCCTAACTGCAAATGAATACAATGGCATACAAAAACCTACATATTATGCAATGAAATAAAAACCGATGGTGATTTACCTTGTTGAACTTGATGATGCTTCGTTGTAAATATGTTGGTATAATGCCCTAAAAACACCTGATAATTTGATATGGCAAGCTCTAGTTTGCGTTGATGATGATGGCAGGTGCTGGCGGGTGCTTGGAAGGCTTTGGCGTGAGCTTGGTAGGCTCTGGTGTGAGCTTGGAAGGCTCTAGAATGCACATGTGGGATATGGTAGGCTCTGACAAGCACTTGGTAGGATTTTTAGAAATCCTAACAAGCTTTGGAAGGCACCTGCAAGTGAGGGTTTAACCTGTAAAATTAGATCATAGGGGGATGAAGGATGAAGCATATGGGCGACAATGGTGACAACAAAGAATGGATGTGGAAGTGGCTGAAATGGTTGAAGTCCTATGGAAATCTAGGGTTTGAGTCTGCTCTCACAAGTAGATTCTACATATGGGATATTTAGGGCTCTACAACTTTATGCTTCATACAGGCTTCTTCGACAATATCTCTAAGGGCGAGAACATTATAGGGGTTGAGCATTTGCAAATGCTCCTATTTACAATCCAATCTAGGGTTTTCTTAGGGTTTTAGCTTAACATTTTTGATCATGTGTCTAAGATTAAATCAAATCCTAAGGTTGATATTGTACTTTAAGTGTGACATGGATTGACGGAGATGGATGGTTGAGATTAGATTAAATCCAATGGTTGAGGTTAATTGGGTTTAAATATATATTTTATAATAAATATATTTAAATATAATAATAAAATATTATATTAAATATAAATAATATAAAATAAATATAAATTAAGTCCAAAGAGGTCATAAAGTGGCAGGAAAGGACTAAAGTGGATCTTTTGAAGGTGGGAAAGATATGAAATGGTAAAATAGATGGTAGGAAATATTGATGGTGGACAAGTGGGTGGTAGGATGGTTAGGATGAAGGATTAATGGCTAGGATTTGGTTTCTATAGATACCCATTTTTGTACCATGTTGCATGAAGCACAATATGGTGCAAAAATACGAGACACCTGCTTGGGTTGTGGGCGTAGAAGCAACATCTCTCTATTGTTGGTTTTGAGCACAAATGTTGAAGGCAAAAGAATAAAGAATTTTTTTTTTGGATTTTTGCATAGCTTACCCCATCAATTGGAGAATGAGTGGCGGATGCATATCACGAGCCATTTAAAAAATTTGTGCAAATGATAAATTATGTGGATGATATGAATGATGTAAAACACAATGTGATTGTTGATGATATGAATAATGTATAATGTGATACCTTTTTTGCCCCAATGGTGTAAAGGGGGTTGGTTTAAAATACCATGTGATTGTGGATCATATGAATGATATAAAATGTGATACCGTTTTTGCCCCAATGGTGGAAAGGGGGTTGGTGTAAAATACCATGTGATTGTGGACGATATAAATGATGTAAAATGTGATACCATTTTTACCCCAATGGTTTAAAGGGTTTTTTGTCAAGTGTATCTATCATGATCATGTAAGATGTATCCCATTGTGGGAGGGTCAAGATCAGATTATGATTGCCCCAAATTTTGGGATGATTCACTATTGTTGAATAGTGTGCTCTCTGATGCCATTGATATGCAAGTATGATGATGCAGATAAAAAGAAAAAAAATCATGGATGGCCTGCTAGTGACTGTTCTAATAATTCCCACAATTGGAACCAATCATCCTAGCCAGTGACTATCATTAGATTTTTGAAGAAAAAATATGAAATTTAAGTTTTTTTTCATGTGTTAAGCCTAACGAAGTAGGCCATGAATGGCAACAATTATGTAAATTGTTCTTGGCAAGGTTTCACTCCAAAATGTGAAGTATCCAATGTTATTGTGAAGTCGAACAATGAAATAAGTGATTATGATCATGGCAAAGTGTCCTTATGGTGGTTTGTTGATATTACCGAATTACATGGATGTGAATCACTATAATTGCCAAGGAGATAGAATAGACCACTAGATACGAGGTTCACTTGAATTTATAGGTGAATTGGATAAATGTTGTATGAAATGATTTATGGATTGAGATATGGTGATGGAAGAATATTGGATGAATGAATGTCATGATTTGGCTAAATGTAGAGTTTATTGATGTTTGATTTTGTGTTGTGTACTTCTTGTAGTGGTTTATTTTGCATAAAAATAAGAGATTGATTGGTCCAATCAACTCAAATTTTCATGAAATTGTTTGAGATGATGAAGAATATGATGCAGAATGGTTGAATGTTGGTTTTGTAAAAATTTAGATATATTTGACACATTTTGTGACTCAATTTGTAGATTTTCTATATTTGGTTTGTTCTCGAAAATTATGCATGTAGAACGATTTATATATTGACAAAACCTAATTTTATGATGTGCATGATGTGTGGATGAAATGTGGTGAAATTTGGAGGAGGTAAGATACTATTTTTTCTTGATTTTGTCTTCATGCCTTTTGGTTCCAGGTGCTTAGCTACGCTTGCGGCATCCCATAGGTGCCCAGGCGCACTTATAGATTGCATGTGTTGGATCATGCCTGAATGTGCTAAGTAAATCTATAAATAGTTTTCTAAGTGAATTGTGAGGCTCAGTTATGTGTTTTAAACTTTGATAAGATGCACCTAAGGAGTGGAGTGGATTAGTGAGGGAGGTGAGGGTATTGAAAATTGGTGCGGAATCTATGGTGATGGAGGGATCAAATATTTTTGGTGGTGCCAAGGTACAATTTGATCTAGTAATGTTTAAAAACACTTTGTCTTTTGTGTAAAACTTCTTTGGGGACCTTATAGCTACCGACTGGGGAGGCTACTATCACCCTTGAGGATGTATACCACATCCTCAAGGTGTTCATAGAAGGGTAGAAGGTGGTAATTGGGCATGACAAGAAGGTTGATATGGAGAATATGTTTGGGGAACGATGGCAGGAGGCACAGATGGGATATAGAGGTATATGTTATCTAAGCATGTACAACACAAAGGAGTTGGATGTGCTTCTAGCCTTGATCATGTTTATGTTAGCAAACATAGTGCTACCTAATAGCACTAGTTGTAGGTTCCCTTGGAACCTATTGGGGTTGGTGAGTTGTTTACTCACCAACCCAAGGGGATATGCATGGGCTCTTGTGTTATTGGTGCAACTATACTGGGAAATTTATGAGGTGAAACAAAGAGGGAGGAAGGGTATTGGGTGTAGCTTCCTCCTGTAGTGTTGGGTGTGGGAGCATTTTAGTGTAGCTCAGCCATAGGGATTATCATTCCAAACATGGTATATGAGGAAGCCCTATGCTAGGTGATGGGTAGTGGCAAAGGAGGTGGAGTCGAGTCGAGAGGTGCATACCATCTAGTGGTATCAAGATATGTGGTTGGGGTTGACTCAGGATGATGTGATATGGAGGCCATGGCAAGGATCTTAGTGGGATGGTTATGAGGAGAAATTACATCAGGTGAGGCAGGATTTGTGGTTGATTGGGAGGAGGGATGAAGAGATGGAGTACTTTTAGTACTCACAGGTGTTGAGGCATTTTAGCTTACCTTAGGGTGTGCTGAATGAGCCAGTGTTGTATTAGTATCGATGGGATGAAGTGGGTATTCAATGTATGGAGCCATGGTGGGTGGTGATATAGGATAATGAGCAGCTGGAGGTTCCAGATGTACGAAATTTTAGGGTGACTCCAGATTATGTAGCATGGTTTGGTTACCAACTAGTGTGGCATACCACATGTGGTGAGTGGCAGGTATACGATAGTAGTGGAGTCAAGGATGACTTCAAATAGGGCAAGAAATCAATGACCAATGAGTCAAAGATGGTTGAGGGGAGTAGACTAGTAGGCTCCTGATTTGGATGTCATAGATGAGGAGGGGGAGGATGACAAGGATATGAGAGAGATCTCTGAGATGGCTAGGTTGTGGTCTGAGCTAAAGCAACTTTGTGAGGAGTGAGAGACTACTCTTGAGTCTCATAGGGAGGCCTTGGCTACTATAGATCATATGGAAGAAGAGTGAGCAGTAGTTGGGACTGATGACCAAGAGACAATCATGAGGCTTCAGGAAGAGATTTTGTCTAGAGAGCAACGTCATCAGATTGACGTACGATTATTGTGTGCTAGCGAGGCCTATGCACACTCCTTGGAGGATTTGTGTATGGCTAATCATATTCCTTTATTGGATCCTCCATCTTCCTCTAGGTCCGATCCATCAAGGCATACAACATATATGAAGATTTCTAGGGCTCAGGATCCTACTAGGTCTTAGGGGTCCACTCATAGATAGTAGCTTAGTGCTTAGATGCACTTTTGTATATGAGCCTTGGTGCTTCATTGTAGCCTTTATGGCATTTATTGTACATATGATATTTTTGATATATCTATACATGGTTTTTTATATATTCGTGTTATCCTTTGTGTGAATGCTTTTATTTTTATGTGATGCATATTGAATGAAAATGTTTTATGGATGATTGATACAAGGTAACCATGATATGTATGCATAGTACTTATGGATGATTAATGCAAGCTAACCATGATATGTATGTGAATGGTGTTTATATGGATGCAAACTATATGAGAGGAATGCATGATGTTCGAATGATCATTTTTAGTTCAAAAATTTGTTGGCCATTTTTGTTCATTGTTTTTCAATCGGAGGCACCAATTTTGATGGCTTTATGCGGGTTGATTTATGATGCAGACATAAATGTTGATATGGAAGAAGATATGGATGTTGATATAGAAGAAGATATGGATGTTGATATAAAATAAGATATGGATGTTGATATGGAATACTACAAGATTTTCAAAGACTCAAACAAACTAGTGCTATCAACCAAATTCACTAAAGGTTGTCTAACTTTCTTTAGGACCAAGGTGTGTGTAAGTGAAGTTCATGTACCAAATCTTGAGCATGATAATTACCCTAGGCAACCAAGAACCAGTGTGTGTGTGCATGGATTTCATTAACCCATTATGAGTAAATTGGACGTGACCTATTATGGAATGGACCAAGAAGCTAGCTTTCCCGTATGTGCGATTAGAGGTCTCCCTTTTTGGAAGAGAGACATGTTGCCCTGTATGAGCTTACTCCACTACCATTCAAGTGTCTATAGCCCTGGTGGAGACTCAATCCATAGTCCAATGATCTGATATTTAGGCCTTGAGGATGACTACATAACTTTTTGATGGAAATGTAATATGATCATTACAACTTTAGGGATCTATGGTGTGTGTACTAGAATTTTTATCTTTTGGTAGAGCTTTGGGGAATTAGATTCTCAACTGAACTATGATGGGAAAGTGACCCTATCCTTACTACTCTATACTTTTGTGTTTATATTTTTAGAGCAACTGTGATAGTGGTGAAAACCATTGTTTTTTATTTTGGACTATGTTGCATGATAGAACAAGTGAGGAATATTATTTTCACTTCAAGGTGCTACCTAAGTATGGTGTTGTCCATATTTCACTCATAATGCTTTTAAAATGTGAAAAAGTATGGTTGGTGCAAGCTTATTTTTGAAATCAGTCAAAAATACTCAATATTTTATTAATGTGAGAAAAAGTGTTTTTGGTCCTAAAGAAAATTGGACATCTTTTTGAAGGCTGCTAGACACACTAGTAGTGGCTGAGTGAATGAAAATTTTGGCTTATTGTGACTTTGTAAAACTAGAATTGTTGGAGGGGATTGCATAAATTCTCTCAAATAGGTACCCCCATTTGTGGAAACTTGACTCCTTTATTTGGCCATATCATCACTACTATAAATGATCATTGAACGTGGGATGGGATGAATGCAATATGTAATATTAAACAATGCAATGGAATGTATGTGGGATGTAAAATGTAGTGGAATGTGTTTGGATGCAAATGCAATTATGAAAATGCAATATGTTTGAATGCAATGTGAAAAATGCATGCTAAAATACCCATATGAAAATGCCATATGTATGCAATGGGAACATGCCTATGTGAATGATTTTTGTTGTTTTTGTTTTTTTTAGCCATGTATATATACACATATATAACATCATATTAACAATGAAATGCCTTTAAATGGATAACATTAAGTGGTTATGGTTCCTCTATTCCCTTTAAATTGGTAAGTCTATATGTACCATTACCCACTTTTTGAGTGATTATGTATGGACCTAACCAATTAGCCATGAACTTGTCATGAAGGTATGGTAAAACATTGGTGTTTTGTTGGTTCTATTTTAGTACAAGATCCCCTACCCAAAACTTACAAATATGAGAATTTAGAGGAAGCTGGCTGGATGGAAAGGGAATTTGTTATCTCAAGCTGGCAAGGCAGTTCTCACCAAGTTTTCCATTCAAAGCATCCCTGTCTACTTTCTCTCTATTTTTAAAGCTCCTACAAGTGTCTACACTAAAATTGAACGAGATCCGGAAGAGGTTCCTATGGACTGGTTATGAATCTAAGCAGCGCTTTCACTTGGTGTCCTGGGATAGGGTTTGCAAACCAAGGGAGTTTGGAGGTATTGGGCTAAGGAGAATACAACATTTAAACATGGCCCTCCTGGCCAAACAAGCATGGCGTCTTTTGACAAATGCAAATGCAGAATGGATTACTATAATCAGAAGAAAGTATTTGCAAGAAATTGAATTCTTAAGTTATTCCTTTCCTCCCAAGGGATCAATTTTTTGGAAATCAATCCTTCAAACTAAAAACTTGCTAAGCAAAGGGCTACGTTGAAACTGGGAAATGGAAGAAACATTGATTTTTGGGACCACAAATGGTTAAAGGACTATCCCCTCTCTGCATACCCCATCATTTCAACCCTTAGAGCTTGGACAATTGAAGTTTTTGGTACCAAAGTTACAGATTTTATTACTTTGTCAAACAATAGAAGGGTATGGAAGCCAATAATGAATAATGATCTACCAGGGGCATCAATAATACTGGAGAATGAATTAAAACAGTCTTTACTCCCTTCTGGCATTCTTGAGGACCAGATTATCTAGGAAGCTTCATACAATGGGGAATTTTCTGTCAAGACTGCTTATCTGATGCTTATTGATAATGATGAACCTACTTTCCCTCACTTGGAAGTTTGGCCCAAAAGCATTGTTTCGAAGGTTGGGTTTTTTGCATGGTTGGCCATCCAAAATAAGATCCTCACCATGGATAACTTAATAAAAAGAGGTGTGATTGTTGTTAATAGGTGTTATCTTTGTATGTCTGAGTGGGAGTCTATTGATCATTTGTTTCTGTATTGTAATTTTTCTGTCTCAATCTTGTTAGGTATGTTACAAGTGTTTCATATTTATTGGGTCCATCCTCAGTCCATTTTTGACTTATTTGTCTAGTGGCCTTCCCCCTTTTTGAATAGGCGTCTTAGGTATATGTGGAAGATCTGCCTTCATAACTACTTGTGGCAGATATGGTTGGAAAGGAATCGTCGAGCCTTCTTGGATAAGGTTTCTCAGTCATCCTCTGTCCTGTCAAAAATTTTAGCATATGCTAATGAGAATGCTTGTTTAGTGCCTGTAGCATCTAGACCTCCAAATCCTTTTGAAGCTTCATTAGGCCAGTCATTAAACTTACCTCTCACTGATGGCCTCAATCATCCTCAAGTCTGTCCTAGAACCATGATCACATGGACCCCACCCCCCCTAGGGTGGATTAAGTTAAATTTTGATGGGGCATCTAGGGGCAACACAGGTGAAGCTGGGGCTGGTGGCTTACTTAGAGACCACAAGGGTGAGGTGCTTGTAGCTTTTGCTGAACATCTTGGAGCTCAAACTAACAATGTGGCTGAAGCAAGGGCAGTTTGGAGGAACCTCAAGGTGGCAGAGAATTATCCAGGGAAACTGTTGGTGGAAGGTGATTCTCTTATTATTATAAATCTTCTAAAGAACACTAAGAGAGCTCCTTGGAGATTTTATGACTACATCCATGAAGCAAGGGCTCTAATTCATGACCGACCTGAGGCCATAATTTTGCATACCTTCCAGGAAGCAAACATGGCAGCTGATAGGCTGGCAAATGAAGGCATTGTAGCAACAAATTTGATCACGTGGACTGAAAATCTTCCTCATGCAGTCTCAATGGTGATAGATAATGAAAAACTTTAGATTGGAAGGCTCAAAGTGGATCAATGACAAAAAATGGGGGCATTTTTAAAAATATTTTTTGAACCTTATAATGGATTTTGTCATATTCATTTTTTTTGTTCATGTGACTAGTGTTTTTTGCAGCTGGTGGGGCACTGATATAGGTTTTTTATCTACAAATTCATGCATGGGAAACATCTGCTTTGGCCTCAAGTATTTCCCAAGGTGTGTTTGGATTCGATGTCGCAAAAAGGCCCTAGCAAGAAATAACAAAGTGTTGGAGATCCCTGACAATGAGGCACCAGACCCCACCATAATAGTCTTGGAGAAGATGACAATTTCATCGACCTCCAACAGTATCAACCAGTTGAAGAGTCTGTCTGGCCTCATCAGTGCAGCTGTTGATTTGTGTGATTCCCTAAATCTTCTATTTTATAGCCAGCAGTTCCAGGGGCACAAGGAGTCGAAGGCAAAATCTAAAGATGATGGCAAGAACGATGATAAGAAGTTAGATGAGGACTACAAGGAAGACTGCTTGGCCTCTTGGCTGTCCATTCTATGGGATGTTTTTTTTTTTTTTGACCATATTCTATTATTTTTATATGGGCACAAGCTACTCTGCATGGTGCTTGCATGATTAGTTTTTGTCTTTGTTAGTTCTTTTTGCGTCTTTCTTTTCTGATGGCCATAATATTAGGCTTCCATAGTTTAGTTTGGTTGTATTCTAATGGAAGAGTAGGTCTTGGCCATTTTTGTTGTCGGTTTAAACTTTTAGGGCTTGGCCTTTGTCCAGTTGGTCAGTGGACCCTATTTTGTAAAATGGTTTTGGGTCAACCAGTTAAAACCCGGTGTTAATTATAATATTCTCTTACTTACCAAAAAAAAAAAAAAATTACAAATATGGACTTTGGCATTGTAAGCATGCTTGAGGTATTCTTGATAAACTTGTAGGTACTCTAGTACATTGAATCACCTCTCATAGAGAATAGTGAGTTGGTCAAGACGTTCTTATCTAGTGCTGTCATCATCTATGAATTCTTGCAAATAAATTCGTAATGAGGGAATCTCGAGCTCAAGAGTCATGATATCTTCAACTCCATAGACCAAGGAAAATTGTGTTGCTCTTTTTGGAATTTAGATGTTTGTTCAATAGTCCCAAAGTTCCAAAGGGATTTGTGTATACCAATATCTATATTTTTTATTGACTAGTTTCTTGAGAATAGCAATCAAGTTCTTGTTAGTAGCTTCAGCTTATCCATTTTGTTGTGGTTAATAAGGAGTCAAGAAACTATGTTGGATGTTATATTTCTCGCAAAGTGCTTAAACATCCTTATTTTTTAAATACTTATCGTTATCAAAAATGATTTTAGAAGGAATACCAAAATTACAGATGATATGGTGGAGTATGAAATCCATGATTTGAGCTCATGTCATACTAGTTAAAGGAATGACCTCAACCCACTTTGTGAAGTATTCAGTAGCTGTGATGATGAATGTATGTTGTCTTGAGGAAGGAGATGAAATTTTACCAATTAAATCTAGGCCCCATTGTAAAAAGGGCCAAAGGCTTTGTATAGGTTGTAAATATTACGATGGTATATGAGTTAAATTGGTGTGTTCTTGACATTGCTTACAATTTTTGATATATTTACAATATTCACATTCCATTGTGGGCCAATAATAACCCATGTGTAGTAGACGCTTTGCAATGACCATTCCACTAAAATGACCACTACAAGTACCACCATGGGCCTCCTCTATGGCTCTTTCAGCCTATCTTTGTTCGAAATAATGAAGAAGGATTCCATTATAACCCCATTTATACAAAACATCCCCCAAAAGAATAAAATGGTCTAATTTTTTCTTGAAAGAGCGTTTTGCGAACCGAGACATATTTGTAGCGATATCAAGGTGCATGCGTCGCTCTTACTCTACTTGCAAATGTGTTTAAACCTAAAAATGAAATGAAAGACCATGAAAAATTATATAACATGGAAGTAACAAAGATATGTCTCTTTATTTGTATTGAAAACCGGTTACATGTCGGTCCCTCTTAGGGATACCCATTTTGATACAATGAGGTTACAAGTGAGTAAAATGTCCCCTCACAAAGGGGTGGTACGCTATCACAAGCTCCCTATTTCTACACACAGAAATGTATGAGGGCTTATAGATGCCTCCTTCTCTCGGTCTATTCCCTAGAGGGATCCCTTTTTGCTCTCGTATGTTGCATATTCTATCTGATGAACCTATGGCCCTATAAGCAATGAAACAACAACATATGCTTAGATGTCATATAATGCCTCCTTGAATGAGGTTGTTAGTAATGAATATATCAAATGAAAGCAAGTGCAAATTAAACCTATGCTATGAAGTAGAATGAATGAAATGATGCTATGCTAAAAAAATAATGAAATTAATGTATAAAACCCTAAGCTAGGCCTATGAACCACTGTCCAAGATAGCGACCGCTAAAGTGAATCTTGCCCTCTTTTCTTCAAGGCTATGTGTTGAAGCTTGTATCCAATGTTAAAATGATGGTTGCTTTGCTCGATATGTTGAATATCCTGTATGTGGGAAACCCTTAAGTGGACTTTCCCTCTCTTTGATAAAAAATTCATCCTTATCAAGATTGTCCAAAAAATTGTATATCTGGTGCTCTTAGGCTTGCATATTTTAAAGTGTGTGAAACCTTAGGTCTATACCCAAGTCCTAGGACTGAAACCCTCATGCGTAGTGAAGTTTAGGATGAGAAGCTTTTTGTCTTTTATATGTTTAAAGACTAATTAACTGAAATATAACTGCAAAATTGAGTCTCCTATGCAAATTGGTAGTTACCATGATAAGATTTGTCTTTGTCTATATTTGAAGGCCAGTTAACTAAAGTATAAATGCCAACTCAAGTCTCCTATGTGAACTGGCCATGAAAGGGAATGTAAAGTTACTTCTGCTCATCTTTATTGCATGTAGACTACCACTTCCACCCGTGATTGAGCATATTTATGAGAAAAATTATTTTTGTGGCTTAGCCACTATCATCTACAACACTAATATTTGGCCACTGTAATATGTAGTGGCCAAGGTATGGGCTCTCTAAGCTTGAACATCTAAGGTCTGGCCACTCTAGTCTTGAGCGGCTTGGCTTGGATGGGCTTAAAATACCCCATATCAGTGGTGAGAACCACTTTTGATGCTTGGAAGGCCCAAGAGTATATCATATGATCTTATGAATGTGTCTATGTGGGTAACCCCCATAAATATGACATATTTTAGGTGTCTAAAGGTGCCCCCTTTTGCGATGTTCTGTGTGGAAAACACAACATTGAGAAAAAATAGAGATTGATCTATTTGTAGGGTGTATGGTGATCAGTGGTCTGATCAATTCCGAATGGGCCAATCATGCAAGATGGCACACACAGTTCGAATAATTGCCTCAATGTTTGGAGGACTTAGCTCAGTGGTTTAGACATGTTAAAGTGCACTCATTCCTCAAACTCAATCGAGTAGCTTTAGTTGCTACAATAGTTTCAATCGGTATGAGAGCTACAATTGAAAATGTCATGTCTGCTTACGTTCCTAGCAAAGAAGGGAAATTATGTGGTTGTTGTATGCAATGATTCGTAGGATGAACACAATTTTGTTATGATCAAGTGATTCTTTTGTTTATTTTTATTATGATTATTTTGAAGATTTTAACTACCTCTTCACTCAATGATTTGGTGAATAAATGACAATGAATGAAGTGATAGGTCGCTTGACCAATATGCTAATCTGGTTCCTTTCTAGCATTTGTTCCTTCAATGGGTGAACCCCCATTCAAGTGTGATTCCAATTGTTTATGATAACCATCCATATTTATCCTAAGGAGAGGTCCAATCATCAATAGCCTTCGTAGGGAGTTAGGATGAGTGATTATGTTTATGCTCATATTGTATCACTTTTGCTTAGTTTTTTTATGTCAAAAGGGAATGAGGATGATCCTATCGTACCCATGGAGCATTCTAACCATCTTGGTATTTTTTGAGTCTGAAGTGATACATTGTGATTCTAAAATGAATGTTTTTACCCCAAGTAGCCTTATGGTGACTTACTCGTCTTACTGAATTACATGGAGTGCAATTCGTTGCAATTGCTAACTTGATAGAGTAAATGACTGGATACGAGGCTTACTCAAGAATTTGTTTTATGTGGTTTTTATGTTATTTTGGTCATTATGGTGACTAGAAGTCTTCAAAATGTGGTTATATGAATGTTTTTGTTGCTTCTCATGGAGGGACTATAGTTGTTTTTGTCTAGGATCTCAACTTCTGTCAGGTCTAGTAGCCACCAAAGGCCTATTCTTGGCCACTCTCATCTTGAGCATCCAAGTGATGCGGGTCGCTGATGTCAGCAGTGACTGAGGCAATATAAAATTCAATTCTAGGGTTTTATCTTTTTGCTTTGCCAATTGTCAATTTGCTTTCTTGAGCTCTGAGGTGAAAGTGACTCTTGTGATTTGGGGTGTTTCTATGACTTGGGAGATCATGGCTGGATAGGGTGAAGCATATTTGGGTGGAGGAGTTAGAGCTTCTCGAGTACTCCCTCAACCCTTAACCCTACTTGTTTATTTTAGTTGTTTTAGGTAAAACTGAACCACATTAAGTAATTGGTAATTGAACCTCATTAAGCTTATTGGCAATGAATCAAAACCTGTATCTAGGCTTAGTTTACATTTTTATGTGGTGGTCTTGTCCCCATTTTGTCTTTTAGTTTTGTTATATATTTTTTTGGTATTTTATGTCCTAGGGTCGACACGTATGACTCATCACCCGTCGACTGCTATCGATCAGAGAAGTCAGGAAGGCCTACAGCTTGATCACTGTCATTGGTAGAGGCTGGTTTGAATCCCAACGATCAAAAAATTTAACCATTGGGGCTTGGCCACTGTCAGCTTCAGTGGTCGATTTCTGGCCATTGTAGGCAACATCGATCAAAAATACTTAGTGCATTTTTTTATTTTTTTGAAATTTTCTAGGTTTTGTTGATTTTTTTTGAAATTTTGATTTGTTTGATTAGGTGCAACTTTGTTTCTTCCTAGAATTAGGAAAGTCCATAATTAATTGCATCATTTTCATGTTTATTGTGCGTTATGCCTTAGATGCATTGTAGTTATGATTCATTTTATTTTGCGTAGATTCTTACTGCTCGGGCTCAGGACCCGAAGCTCATGAATACACTTATGCCCCTCCTGGATGGTGATGATTGGGCTTGGATCAAAGCCCGTGGACTACAGTATGTCACCAGACTGCCCACCATTATGGTAGATCATGCCTACCTTATGACTTTGGTTCATCAATGGGACCTATTGTGGCTGCTCCACAACTAGCCCCAAAGTCTAGGGACCCACTTTAAAATTTTGGTTTTTGAGTTTTGTTTGGTTGTTTTGAGTAGCAGCTTTCATAGGTTCCATTCATGAGAGTGCAATGCAATTTTCTTGAGAGGAGTGCCTCCTTGTTTTATTTTAGAGCCTAGGATTTGGTTGCTTTGAGATTGGTGTTGAATTTGCTCCCATAAGTTTTGTTGCAATTTTATGATAGGTGCCACCTAGGGGTTGCAATTCATATTTCCAAAGTTCATCTTTAGCTTGTACCTTCACCTCATATATTGCAACATATATTGGAAAAAGCTTGGTTTGAGATTAATTTTAAGGTTAAATTTTAATGTCTCAAAATAAAATCAATCAAATATTTGATGTCTATTTAAATCTAATTTAAATAGACATTGGAAATTTAAAAATAAAAATGAAATATAAAAAAAAAGGATAATAATAATAAAAAAATATATATTATTATTAATGTATATGCTTTATATATTAATAATAATATATATATTAATAAATAAAAATAAAAAATTAGATTCATGTATATATAATAATAATAATTATTATTATTAATAACTATAATAATAATTTTATATAATACATGTTAAGATAAAAAATAAAACAAAAAAAACAAGAAAATAAAGAAAAAATAATAATACAAAATGAAAAGCGGTTTTCCTTTTTTTTGTCATATTCAATATTGCCTTCAGATTGTGTATAAATTAAATCATAAATGGCTTTATTATATTAATATGATCCAAGGATAAATTATTTGAAAAGGAAAGTAAAGCCACATGACGTTTTTAGTTGTTGTGGTTAAAATTAGGAATTTAGGTTTAAATTATATGTTAAAGTTTTAAAGGTTTATCTAAAATCAAATTTGGGTGTGGTTGCAGGTATGGAAGCACACTAATAGGAGTTATGGCCACCAATAAAACAACGAGGCATCCATTTAACGATGCCTACAGGGAGGGTGTTACTTTGTAGCAACAACCCTGACACTCAGAAACACAACTAGGACTACATGCAAAGGGTAGAGAATCTGCTAGGATGCACAACTACATGCCGAAAGAGAAGGGGCACAATGTGGCAGTGAAGAAAAAAAAAGATAAACCCTAACCCTAACAATTACCCATAAAGCAGCGCTTAACAGAGCAAAGAAATTTTTTTTTTCATGCTAACTGATGCTCGAAGGAAGCAGAATTCAAACATCGAATGGTATAAATGAATTGTTTTGGGTCTGATGGTGGAAATCGTTCAAAGCAATAGGCGACATGTGTGGAATTGACAGGGCAGCTGTACACATGGAACTAGAGGTGAAAATATTTATGTGTTAATGACAAGTTTGATTGTATAATATCATCCGTAGGAGCTTCATGTCATTCATGTATATGGCATATGGATGGTAATAAATTTCTTTTATGTTAATACGTAATGGAAGCAGGAAAAATATGAGGCCTGGATATGAACATAAATATAAGTATAATGTAAAGTTTAAAAGATTTTTTTTTTTAATAAATTTCTTTAAACTTTATATTATATAATATTTTTATTAAGGTTCTTTATTAGATTTTAATAAAGTTCTTTAATTTTTATATTATGTAATATGAGTATTAAGGTTATTTATTAAATTATAATAAAGTTCTTTAAACTTTATGTTATAGAGATCTCTGGGAATTATAAGGAAAGGAATATAAAAAAAAAATGTTGATGTTAAAGAAGAGTTATAGAAAATGACAAAATGATGCAATTTGTGTTATTGTTTTATCATTGTTTATTTTAACATCACCAAGTATGAGAAGAGGAAACGGAGGGACTTCACGTATTTTAAAAAATCCCAATGAGGCCATTGGGAAGGGGGCTAGAAATCAGTGTAAAAAAAATAATTCTTCGAAATACAATGCTTTCATTTTGGCAAAAGAAATCTTTGTGAGCAAAACTACAAGGAGAATACATCTAAGACTACTGCTTTCACTATGTATCTTTTCTACAAATTTTTTGACTTGTATCTATTTTTTATGTCATTAAATGGGTTACAATAGGTGAATGTCAAATATATTGCAAATATATTTTATCCTTTGAGTCTTGCACTTGGTCTAATTTGATTGTGCTTGTGTTGCAGGTCTATTAGGTCAGGTTGTCTTAGAATCTATATCTTAACTTGGGGTTTTGCACGGAGGGATTTACTAACCGAAATTGGATGTCATTTTTATTTTTCCAGCTAACCTTGTAGATAATTTCTTTCTGTGGTTTATTTTCAACATTTTAGATTAATTACTTTTTTGTTTCAATGTGTCATTTTCTGATTCTGGTCATTTCCAAAAAATTTAATTGCTTACTTTTACATTCTGGTCATTCCAAAAATTTTGTAGTTCTTTCTCATTCTGGTCCTTCCAGAATTTTTGATTTTCCATTCTGGTCCTTCCAGAATTTATGTTTAAGTTTTTTTCATTCTGGTCCTTCCAGAATTTCTATTTTTTTTCAATTTTAGTTTCATTCTGGTCCATTTTCCAGAATTTCCTGTTTTATTTCAGGTTCATTTGTTTCTATTCTGGTCCTTCCAAAATTTTTGCACCTCCAAATACATCAATTTAATCTTCAGATAAAACACTGGTCTAGGAGGGTTACTAACACCAAATTCACACTAAGGCAAATAAAGCAAATGAATGCTAACATGCTAACTTACTAACTTTTACTAACAACAAATTCTAACATAGGGATAATGGAATACTTACAATGAATATAAAATGAATCCACTAACTTTAAAATGAATCACACGTTAAAGGAACGATTCTTAAAATGAAGTGGACTATTCCACACACTTTTGCATTTGGAAACTTTCTAATTTTAAGATAAAAAGAGTCTACTAATTGGGGTTCAGGGTATACTATTTTAATATCAAGAGCACTAAAAGGAATCAATCATTTGGCATTTTTGATGTTTTGAAGGTCATGATTACTAAGCAATATTTGATAGGAACCATAAAGGCCCCTTGTT
Source organism: Wollemia nobilis (assembly GCA_028583015.1). Lineage (NCBI taxonomy): Eukaryota > Viridiplantae > Streptophyta > Pinopsida > Araucariales > Araucariaceae > Wollemia > Wollemia nobilis. The sequence continues at coordinate 17,173,279 of JAQPPZ010003361.1, forward strand.
AACTATCACTTGCAAGTTTTGAGTTATTTTGGTACACATGTTTTATTTTTGTTTTCTTACTAGAACCTTAGAGAAATAGGTGATTTCACCTAATTTCTTTGAAAGAGAGAGTTTTAAAATTAATACTCCATTTGTGGTGATTATTTTGGAATAGTGCAAAACATTCACCCAACAGGACCCTCGGACCAATACCTTCCACTTTCCCACCGGCGAGATGACCATCACGCCGGAAGATGTGTATAGGATCTTTCGGATCCCCTTTGATGGAGTGGCCATTGTCTCTTTGACCACTAATGATTAGGTTGTTGTTTTTGCTCGGGTGTTCGGAGGGCGCTCTACGAAGGCTCTCAAGGACACCAAATCTAGGGGAGTGTCCATATTGTAGTGGTATGATGAGGGTGTCTTCTCTACGAGGCATGCAGTGTTGCTGATGGTCATCAACAATATCTTGATTCTAGATTGCTTAGGTTTGAGGTTCCTATGGAACCTCTTGGTGATGGTTCAGGACCTGTTGGATAGTGAGGAGCCTATCATCTATGCATGGGGTAGTTCTTTGTTGGCTCAGTGCTATGATGAGTTGTACCACATCCATCGGTGAGGTCGCATCAGCATTGCTTGCATCTTGCTTCTACAGGTTTGGGGATGGGAGCACATCCAGGTAGATCACCCTAGAGGGCTTCCTACCGAGATTACAATTGTGGAGGAGTGGATGCAGTGCTATACCACTAGATGGGCTCGAGAGTGTGAGCTATGCAAGAGCCATCATCATGCGGGGGAGCTTTCCCATTATACTACCACTTTCACTAGGTTGCAGGTCGAGGATGTTATGTGGCGCCCATATCATGAGTGCTCGATGTGGGATGATCCGACCAGTTTTACTACTAGGATGCGGTATGAGTGGTGGCTCCTTGGCCATAAGGTTGTCATCTGAGAGTATTTCTTCTACTCTCGGGTTCTCCATTAGTATGGGCTACAATCAAGATGTGTCTCTTGTTCCATTTTTGTACAGGTGCCTTGCAGTGGAGAAGGACCTACCCCCACGGTAGATTATAGAGCTCTCAGATGAGGAGGATGCCCCAATAGTTGACCCAGGAGTCATTAGGGGTGTTATAGAGGCATACACTCAGTGGTGGGGGGATCGAATGTGGCATGGTACCGATAGCCTAGGTCACGAGGATGATGGCAGGGGATGATGGTGTAGATCCGACAGGGCATAGAGTCCAAGCTAGGTAGCGAGGTATGGGGCCATCCAATAGAGTAGGTGGTAGTGGAGGAGTAAGAGGCTCCTAAGGAGGATGAGGAGGAGTTGGATCTTAAGGAGAGAGATTCTCCTTTGAGAGCATAGTTGCATGAGGTCGAGGCCAAGCTCCAGTCGACCCAAATCTAGGTGCAGCAGTGAGATGCTACTATAGCATAGTGGGATGCCACCATAGAGTAGCTCACAAGTACAGATACAAGCTTTGTAGGCTACTATCAAGGGTGGTACTACTAGGATGCAATTTTTTGTTCCTCCTTCTACACCACAAGGGGATCCAAAGATAGATCTAGGGGTAGAGGTTCTACGCCTATAGTTACTATTGGATGAGTATGAGGGGCAGATTCAGGAGCATGTTGGTCACATTACCACTCTCCAGATGTAGCTCAGGAGGCATGGGATTGTCCCTAAGGAGGCACCAGGTGCAGGTGGTTCACAGGTCAACGGGCGATCCACCTCTGGGTAGTCTTCTACCCATCCTAGCCAGAGGACCCAAACTCGGATAGAGAGGCCAGCAGGTTCACACCATTCAACTCGTGACACCGCCACAGGGGGAGGTGGCACTAGGGGAGGTGATGTCGGGGGCTCAGCCCCTGTATTTGATTGATGGTGCTCTTTTGATTCATTTTTGAGGTCAACTTGACCTACTTGACTATAGCCTATGGGCATTTTTGTACCTTTATGGACCTGATACACACCTTTATATGATATCTTTGCTTTATGACTCATTATGTGTATCATTTATTGCTTATGTTTTTGTCTTATTTTGTTTTATGATGCGATGGATGATGGTATTATGATGAATTGATACATGTATATGTTAGGTGATAGATGATATTTATGATGATGTGGATTTGAGATGGATACTTATGTATGTGTTTATGTAGATGCTTTCATGATTTAATTATTGTGGCATTACGTGATGTATTTCGAGTTGATTTGATGATGGATTTGTGATCCTTTGTATGGATGAATGCAACGATGTGATCTTTGATGTGAATGAATGATTTATGACCTATGTATTTATGGATGAATGCAATGATTTGATCTTTGATGTGAATGGATGATTTATGACCTACGTATTTATGAATGAATGCAATGATTTGATCTTTGATGTAAATGGATGATTTATGACCTACGTATTTATGAATGAATGCAATGATTTGATCTTTGATGTAAATGGATGATTTATGACCTACGTATTTATGAATGAAATGTTTTTGTTAAATGCATGTTTAATTTTGTTTTAATTTATACATCTAACTCATGCCATGATATGGTGAATGCAGTATGTAATTTAACGTGAATGAACTTGTATGTTTCAATTACTTAAAACATAATGGATGCCTATGCCATGATTTTGACAATTTAACGGGTGATACCACAAAAAGTATAACAACCATGAATATTTAATAATCATTCTACTCATAAGAATTAATTATTTAAATCCTTCATATGTGCAATGTAATGGTGTGGAATGTATGCATTTTTTGGATAAGCTTCTGTAATTTAAGAGATGTAAAATAGTTAGTGGTCATTTAGACATCATTTCTGACATATATTTGGTATCTATTTTAATATTATTTTATTAATACCCCCTAATTTATAGAAGCTTATAAAGAAATTTGATGATGTGTTTGATGATATGAATTGTTGCTATGGTAGAAATTTGTTTGTGGGTTTTTCCTGAGACTTCAAACACTCTAGTTACCCTATCAACAATTATGTACTGGTCATACAAGATTTTTGTAAAGCAAGACTTTCACTCTGTACCTAGATATTCATTCTCTCTGTGTGTGCAAATGAATATATTTTTGATAGAACTCAAGCATTTCCTTCGATGTCAGGTGGGATTCTTTCAGCCCATTGCTAAGATCAGGGATTCTCAAGTGTTTTATCTCATCCTTATGTTGGACTTAGTTGGACTATACCACTAGGCAGTTTTGAGTTACCTAAGCTAGCTCATCCACATTCAAACATTGGTCTATACAAATGCCAGGAGATTTTGTGATAGACATATCATCATGCGTAAGGATTTCTCCTTCCAATTTTGTGCAATGCTAAGAATTCCAGGGATTCAAGTTCTATTCCCTTTTTTTCTTCATTCATTTGGGATACTTGCTCATACTTAGTGATGAAAATCACTGTTTATTTTGATTGATTTTTTTGTTTTCTTTTGAGCAAGGGATTCTTGTAGTGATGATAATCACTGTTTATTTTGCTTTTGTTCTTTTGATATTTTGAACTATGACTTTGGGCATTGATGTTTGACTTTTGAAGAATTTGAACTTTCGATTTTGAGATTTGAATTTGGCTTTATTCTAGGGTTTTGCTTATTTTTATGAAAGCAAGGGATGTATGCAGTGATGATAATCACTCATTTTTGGGTAAGGCAGAACTTGTCCTTTTGCCAATTCTCAACACCTTTAAACCGGTTGCACAGGGGGATAAGCAAGGAAGTTCCTTTTCACTTTTGGTAACCTAGACCACTTTGTAGTTTTCATCTTTCCCTTGTATCAACTAGGATTTTAGTGTTTCAATTAGTGATGGGATCCTGAATATCCAAGGTACTACAACTAGACCTTGCTCTTCTACTAATCAAAATGGCTTTCTACAAAAGTTGATAAGACCACTAGACATGGTTGAAATAATAGGAAACCTTTGCATATTTCGTATAGCAACATTATTTGGTTGTGTTGAGAAACACAATTACACATATGGATGCATGGATGAGGATAACTTGTATATTGTGATTGAAATACAAACTGTGGTATCGTTTGTAAGATTGTGATCATAACATATGCGAATGCAATGGATATGTATGGATATGCAATTATGTGAATGTAAGATGCAAATGTTTTTGTATTTTTGCTTTTTCTTTGTTTTTGATTCGACCAAAGGGCTTTAAAATGCCTTTGGAGATTTTTGTATTTTGATTTTGACCAAGCGGATTGGATACCCTTGGAGCCTTTTTGTGATTTGATTTGACTTGACCAAAGGGCTTTAAGATGCCTTTGGAGCTTTTTTCTATTTTGATTTTGACCAAGCGGATTGGATACCCTTGGAGCCTTTTTGTGATTTGATTTGAATGTTTTTGATTTTATGACATATTTGAATGTTTTTGATTTTATGACATATTTGAATGTTTTTTATTTTATGACATATTTGAATGTTTTTTATTTTATGACATATTTGAATGTTTTTTATTTTATGACATATTTGAATGTTTTTTATTTTATGACATATTTGAATGTTTTTTAATTTTATGTATGAAATGCCTTTAGATGAATGATATTGAGAGGTTCAGGCTCTTCAACACCATCCAAAGATGTTAGGTGGTATGCTCCAGGCCCAAATCTCTCTGAAATTATGTAGGGGCCTATCCAATTTGCCATAAATTTGTCTCGCAAATGCGGTGGCAGGTTTGAGTTCTACTGATTTTCTTTGAGCACTAGATCCCCAAATTTGAATTCTCTCAAATGGACTTTACTATTATATGCTCGTGCAAGGTGATTCTGATAAACACGGAGATGCTCCAAGGCATTGACCCATCGTTCATCTAGAAGCATTAACTGATCCAGGCGGTCTTGTCGTGCTGTGTCATTATCTATGAAGTCCTTTAATGCTATGCGCAAGGTTGGGATTTCTAGTTCTAGGGGCATGATGGCCTCAGTGCCATATACAAGTGAAAATGGTGTTGCCCCAGTGGGCATCCGTACACTAGTCCTGTATGCCCATAGTGCCAGAGGCAACTGCAAATGCCAGTCCCTATGATTATCTACTACTATTTTCCTCAAGATGGAGACTATTGTTTTGTTTGAGGCTTCTGCTTGCCCATTTTCTTGCGGATAATAAGGCGTTGAAAAACTGTGCTGAATATGGTATTTGTTCATTAAAGCACGCACATTTTTGTTCTTGAAATATGGTCCATTATCCGATATAATCTTTGAAGGGACCCCAAATCGACTTATGATATTGTGGAGTATAAACTCCGCAATCCTTGGTCCAGTTGTCGATGTTAAGGGGATTGCTTCGACCCATTTGGTGAAATACTCAATGGTCATTATGATGAATGTGTGTCGGCCTGAATATGGGGGAGATATCTTCCCAATCAAGTCTAATCCCCATTGCGAGAAGGGCCATGCTGCCTGGATGGGTTGCAAGGCTTGCGATGGCAAGTGAGTGAGGTTTGCATGATGTTGACACTTTATGCATTTCTTGACATACTCACAACATTATTTTTCCATAGTGGGCCAATAATAACCCATTCTCAAAATACGCTTAACGATGGCCATGCCACTGAAGTGACCACCACACGTACCATCATGAGCTTGCAAAATTGCCCAAGATGCTTCTTGGGGCTCAAGACAACGAAGGAGCATTCCATCGTAACCTCGTCTATAAAGGATCTCTCCTAGAAAAATGTATCTAGTCACCTTTTGCTTAAATGTTCATTTTTCAGCCTACGACAGGCCTTGCGGTACTATTCCAAGCTTCAGGAAATCCTGCAATTGGGAAAGCCAATCCTGATAAGCTACTGCTTCTATGGATAAAACTGCGTGCTCTCCTTGCGATCTAGCACTTGTGAACACTGATTGGGAAGCAATCCTGTGATGAATGGTTGTTCCACATTCCATGGGACTTTGAGATATCAAAGACTCCCAAGGGGCTGTTTGCAAGAAAGCTCTAACTTTGAATGACCAATCCTGATTTGGCTCAGTTTGGATCATGTTGACTGACTCTAGGTTGTCAATAACCTCACGTTGTATCATGGAAAATGTGAGCACTTTCACATGAACGGTTGTGAAATCAGTGGATGGATTCTGAGGGATTAAGGATCCCAAATATGCCATGGTGTCTACAAATCTATTTGACGTACGAGGGATTGCCTCGATGTCATACCATTCTAACTGGGCTAGGTACGTGTCAACAAGCTCCTTGTAAGCTTTCAGGAGTGGACACCTGCATTGGAACAATCCTTTGACTTGATTCACTATGAGCAAGGAGTCACCAAAGATACTCAATATTTTAATGCCCATTGCAACTATTGTTTGGAGTCCCAAGATCAAGGCTTCATACTCTGTGTTATTGTTTGTGCAAGGGAAGTCTAGTTTGAATGATAAGGGCAATGGAGCACCTTGTGGTGTGATAAAGACTATCCCTACTCCACCCCCTTGTTCACACTTCGAACCATCGAAGAATAATACCATTTCTCTTTGTTTCTCAGGTTCTTCGAGTTCTAGTGGGTCTGATAATGCGAAGACCGCATCATCAAGCAATTCTATAGTGAGAGGTTTGCTATCCTTAAGAGGTGCCTCTGCTAACTGATCTGCTATGACTTATCCCTTGATGGAATTTTGGCTTATGAATTCTAGGTCAAACTCTGTCAATAGCATGATCCACTTTGTAGTACGTGTATTGTGATATGTCTTGTTCATCATATACTGCAAAGGATTCTATTTTGATATAACGTAAGTCGTATGGCTCAACATGTAGTGTCACAACTTTTTAGTTGCAAAGACCACTGCTAAGCACAACTTTTCTACATACGCATATCCTAGCTCATAGCTTACCAATGTGCGACTAATGTAATATATGGCTTGCTCTTTGTCTTGCACATTCTTTTGGGCTAGCATGGTGCCCAAAGCAAAATTAGTAGCTGATATGTATAGAAAAAATGGTACGTCTGGCCTTGGTGGAGCTAGCACTAGCGGCATTGCTAGGTATGTTTTGATCTCTACAAAGGCTTGTTGGCACTCTTCATCCCAATGAAATGGGACATCTTTGCATAGCAACCGATTCATGGGTCGACACTTGTCTAAAAATTGTGCGATGAACCATTTGATGGATGCTACCTTGCCTTGTAGGCTTCTTAATTCCCTAATGTTGGTAGGGGTAGCCATCTCCATTATGGCTTCCACTTTTTCTGGATCGACTTCAATGCCTCTCATGGAAACAATGAACCCTAAGAGCTTTCCAGAAGTTATGCCAAACACGCATTTCTTAGGATTCAATCTAACGTTGTGCTCTATGAGGTGATCGAAAACTTTTGTAAGGATCTCGACATGCTCTTGCCATATCAATGATTTGGCCAGCAAGTCATCCATGTAGTCTTCCAAGATTGTGTGCATGTAATCATGAAATATGTATGTCATGGCCCGCTGGTATGTGGCACCAATATTCTTGAGACCGAATGGCATCACTTTGTAACAGAATGTTCCCCATGGAGTGATGAAAGTAGTCTTATGTTGGTCTTCAAGTTTTATTCGGATTTGATTGTATCCAAAAAACCCATCCATTAGGGATAGCATCTCATGACCTACAGTGGCATCAACAAGAGCATCTATGTTTGGCAATGGGAATGAATCCTTCAAAGTTGCCCTATTTAAGTCCCTAAAATCTATGCAAATGTGGACTCTTCCATCTGGTTTTCCTATGGGTACCATGTTCGATACCCACTCAGGATAGTCGATAGGAACTATGAAAACTGCATCCATTAGTTTTTGCAATTCATTCTTTACCATCAAAGCGATGGTGGGATGCATCTTCCTCAATTTTTGCTTGACTGGCTTCTTTAGGGGATCCAATGAAAGGTTGTGAACAACTAACTTTGGATCTATCCCAGGCATATCCTTGTAAGTCCAAGCAAATAAATTTGGCCTCTCTTTAAGGAGAGGAATTATGATGGCTTGTTCCTCTGGAGACAGACTCTCTTCGAACTTGACTTTCTTTGGTTGAGTAGGATCATTGCTAATGTCCACTTCGAAAGTCGCTTCTATAGCCATACATGACCCATCCTCCAACTGGTGGGGCATGGGTATCAAGTGAATGTCATCGACGAGATTTACAGGTCCTACTGACTCAGGATCCAAACCAGCATGGAACACATCATATGCACAACCTGATGCAAAATGGAATGGTTGTAACATCTCTTCATTAGGGAAAATATCTTCAGGCTCTATTGGTGAATTAGCACGATCCCAATCAATAGCCTACATGTCGAGACACAAAGGTTTAGTGGGATCTACTGGGTTATGAAGTGGAGTGGTCAAATCAATGGAGATTGTATTGATGGATGGGATGAAATCTCCAGGACCACATGGGTGAAATATTATCTCTAAGGTTTCCCTTCCATGCTCACGATGAGGCTCTGGAGGAATGGGAATCTCTAGATCTAGTCCATGAGCTAGTCGGATAATAGGATCATTAGGCTCTAAGAGCTCCCTGAATGTAGGCAGAGGGGGATTGACCATGCGATGAATGACATTCAAGTCAACTGGTCTCCCAAAAAACCGCAAGCCAGGGTCTATGGCATGAAGTATTGCTTCTCTTTCCACCAACATATTGACTTGTCATAAATGGAGAGGCCCAAGATAGGCCATCTCAGTCTCATCCTCAAAATCGTCATCACTTATCCAGAAGCCATTAGCATTAGTATGTGGTCCCAAGGTGAGGGGCTCATGTCTTGGCCCTAAGTAAGCCATATCTATTTCATCCTCATATTCTTCATCACTTATGAAGAATCCATTTGCATTAGTATGTTGCCCCAAGTCATGGGGCCATTGCCTTACCCCTAAGTAGGCTCTCTCTATTGAGTCCTCTGACTCATAGTCACTTTCATCCGATATGTATCCACTCTCATGGTGTCTAGACCAGGTAAATCTTTGTAAATAGCGAGGCTCATGATAGGCCAAGCCCTCTTGTGCTTCATCATCACTTGCCACATATGCATTTTCTTCTTGCTCATCATCCCATGAGTTGTAACCTATTGGGGTGACATCAATTGTGGATCTTGGATGATAAGTCTCGGGAGGTGGTATGCTTGCCATAGCCACTTGTCTATTGCTCAGATATCTTGCACTTGGTGGATGATAAGGAATAAAATCGATGTCTTCTCCTAACCCCAAGGTTAATCTATCTAATGTTGCTGCTAGAGGGTCATCTCGACCTCTGATGTGATATCCTAACCCAAATATATCATATGGGAGTTGGTATTATGGCTTGAATGGCCACCTATGCCCCTGCTCATATATACCAAGGCCATAACCATGCCAATGACAACGCTCAAAATAGGTTAGAGCAAACTCAGGATTAGAGAGGTAGCGAACATTAATAGTGAATAGCTCATCATTGTCCTCATCTATATCCATAGATTTATGGGTGCAATCTAGGCCAACATAGATGAAGTTTGTCTGGTTGGGAGGGATTCCAAGTGGAACCACTGTTCCCACTGGTGGTCTTAGATATTTTGGTCATCCCATGTCCTGTGCAGATTCTATGATAGGTGTAAAAGTTATGTTCTGCACAAGATACTCTCCTATCCCTATGCTTGCCAAGTGTATAGTTGCATGTGAGGTGGATGACCCCATGGATGACACTGGCAAAGCGAGGTGGTAGTCATCATCTTCGACTTGGTCTTGGTGATCTCCTTCCTCCATGGGAGTTGGACTCTCTTCAATAGCTATGGTTAGAATTTCCTTGAGTTTGTTTTTCTCAACCATAGGTGCCTTTAGCTTCTGATCATTCTTTGGTTTAGGCGTTAATGGTTTACTAGAAGCATTAGTTGCTTTGTGTGCAAGATGAGGTGTTGATGCAGATGGGTCCTTTTGTGCCCCTTTGTCTTTGTTATCCAGTTGAATATTTGGAGATGAAGGTCCTACTGACAAGTGGGTCGAAGGAATCACAAATTCTCCTGGACAATCCACCTGGTGAACATACTTGAATGGCTCTTCATCGACCAACACCATGTAGACTTTGTTATCATGCACATACTTGACACATTGGTGTAAGATCGAAGGAACACATCTCATGTCCCTTATCCAAGGTCTCCCTAGGAGGATGTTGTATTGCATGGCCCCTTCCAAGACATGACACATCACGGGGATGGTCTTATGCCCCACCTTGATAGGTAGGACTATCATTCCCATAGTATTGCATAAAGCATCATTGAAAGCTCTTAATGTATAGGCTCCCAGAATGATATTGGACTTGGGGATCTTAAGGTGTTCTATTGCTGTTGTTGTGATGATGTTGATTGATGAACCTGTATCGATCAAGACCCACTTAAATGATAAATCATTAACTGATGCCACGATGTGCAGTGGAGGGTCTAGTAAGGCAGTAGATACTGTCTTAATCTCATAATCATAGAATCAGATTACAGGTTCTTGGCATTCTTGTACTTGTCCCACAAAATGGGTGAATGCATTTGGATCTTGTGGTTGGAGCTCTATTGACCTTAAAATCTCCATCAAGGTCTCCCTGTGCTTTGGGGACTGTTGTATGAGCTCATAAATGGATAGCTTAGCTGGAGTCATTTGTAAGTTTTTCTCAAGTCTACTCCGGATGGTTACCACAGGTCGGGTTGGTGGACCTGGAAGGTTGTCTTGCCCCTACCTCTACCTAGGTGCAGCTGGGACATTGATGGGAGTTGTGGGAGGTTGTGGTTGACCATACCATCTAGTCCTGGTTGCTATATTGATAATTTCAACCATCCCAACACACCCATGGGTAGGCATATCAATTCGGACCTGATTGACTTGTGCACCTTGCCCTCTAGGGACCTCATGGTTTGGTAGCGGGTTTTTGTAGATGCCCATATCTCTATTGTCAGGGGCTAGTGGGTTGTCCACTTTAAGTTCTCCCACCTCAATCATGTTTTGCACCTGATGTTTGAAACCAACACAAACTTTGATATTATGCCCCGGTATCCTATGATATGGGTAGAATTGATCTTCCCTATATCCTTTTGGCTTAGGATGGTTGGGATCTATAAGAGGTATATCAGGGAATCTGATCTTTCCCACCTCGCTCAATTGATTGAAGATTGATTGCATTGATTATGTCAATGGTGTAAAATAACGAGGGGGTTTGCATTCTTTGTTTTGACCCTAATTGTTCTTTGGATCATAGTTGGCTGGTGGAGGTTGTGCTTGATAATTTTGGGGCTGCTGCATAGCCCCATCCTTAGGCGTAGCCAATACCACTTGATTAACTGGGGTAGGGTTTGCCTGCTTCTGCTTATATTTTCCATTCTTGTCATTTTTGCTCCACTCCTTCTTGGTCTGGAGTTTTATGGTTCCCTCATCTACTTTGATGTCCTCAATGAGTTTGGCTTGTGCCAAAGCTTCCTCAAATGAGGGGTATTTTTGTAGTTGTAGCAAGAGGGAAATGTGTTTGGAACAACTCTTGGTGAACATCCGGATGATTTCTTCTGTGGGAACGGAGAATGATAATTTTGCCATGATTTTTCTCCATCTATTCTCGTAATCCATTACTGGCTCATCATCATAATGTTTTAGATTGGCCAGGTCTAAAAGGTTCACTCTCCTCTTAGCACCAAAGGAGAAACACTTCATAAAAGCGTTCACTAGTTGTTCAAAGTTGGATATGCTATGCTTGGGCAATTGGTTAAACCATTGGGTGGTTGCACCTAAAAATGTCATGATGAATGTCCTTAGCATAAGAGCATCATTGTATTCGAGATGAAAACATGCATTGATGAAATTGGTGACATGCTCTTGTGCATCTTCTTCACCTTTAAACTTCTCTAGCCTAGGCATCTCAAAGTGCTTAGGATAGGGAGGGCTAGGAACTGATGGACACAATGGTTGGTTGTGTATTTTGTTCAATGTTGGTTGGCTCCTAGAAGCCTCTTGTTTCTCAAAGGCTTTCATCTTCTCAGCAAGCTCTTGAAATGCCTTTGAAGTGAGGATTTCCTCCTCTTGCAGACCCCCCATGGTGGTGGTGGAGGTAACACTCTATCCATTTTATTGGCTCTATTTTCTTCCCTTCTACGAGGGGATTCAAGATGTGCCTGATCCAGCTCTATTAAGTTTACCCTTTCCCCTTCAGTTGGGTTCCTCTCATGATTTGAAGGGTGAATTTCTTGTCTAATGTGCTCCTCTCTTGGTGAGTCAGCATGTTGATCTCTTTTTTGATCACTTCCACTTGTTTTTTGGTTGTTGTGAGCTAGCTACTCAACTTGCTCTCTCAAACGTTGCTCATGTTGGTGCAACAACCATTCTCTTTGTTTATCATGTTCAAGAGCATCCACAAGCTCTCGCTCTTTGTGCAAGGCATTCTCTAACCATCGTATGTGGTTAACTTGCATAGTCATAGGGGACTCATGCTTATCTGACCCTGTCCTAGTCATTTTGATTTGTAGATCTCTCTCAGAGGTTTCTATTGTTTCCTCACTCTCACTAGCCAATGTGACTTGTTCAGTATATTGTTGAGTGTCTCTATGATCATATTTTGTGTGTTTGTTGTGGGGTCATCTTGAGGCACCCCCAGTTTGAGAAGTGGGCTTAGAAGTCATGGTTTGTGAGCTTCCAGATGTGGAATTCTCTATGGCTATGGTTCTAGGAGGTGGCCTCGGATGCAACCGATCCAACTCATCCAATTGTCTTGTTCTCCATGGCTGATCCCGTAGGGTGCCATTCACTCCAATGAGGTCATAGTCTAATGGAATCCTTCCTCTTGTTTGAAGGATATCTTATGTTTGATGTCTATGACTGGATGTGTTTCTAGTTTCTTGCCCCTTAGTGGGCTGATCTGTTCTAAGTGTTTCATGTGAATGTTGAGATGTTTCGACTCTCGTGTGCCATTTTGGTGATGAGGGTTTCGTAGTCCTTTCTACCCTCCATGAGGATGGAGAAGGGGAAACCTCATCGCCTCTATGTGAAGAATGGGGTCTAGAACCCTCTTTATGTCTATGTGAGGAGGAAGCTCTTGAAGCTTCCTCATGTCTCTGAGAAGTTTCGGTGTGTTTAGAGGAAGCCTTTGAGGTTTCCTCATGTCTCCTTGATGATGATGGTCGTGAGGCCTCTTTGTGTTTATGAGATGTAGTTTCATGTTGTGGTTCCCTATGTGGGGTTTCTCAAGGAGATCCCCCAAGGGTTGAGTTATCACCCCTTAGACTCGTAGAACTACATCTTACGGTCTTCTGAGTAGGTATTTCAATGTTACTACGACTTCGCCTAAGGGTATGTGTTGTTTTGGACCCTCCCTCGATGTCAGACCGGGGATGTCTACTTCTTGTTTTAACCATAATTTTTGAATTTAGCTTTTGTGTTGCACTTTAAATATGATCAAACAATATCACACAAATGTTTATCTTGATTATAGATTTAAGTGTGCCCTAACTGTTTGATGTATTTTGATGTTTTGTTGTTTCTTGCTTCTTGTTTTGGATTTGGAATGAGGAGACTCATCCATAGTGATAATCAAGAGTACTCATGCCAAACATGATTTCCCAAAAGAGACTAGGGTACACCATTGAAATCCTAGTGGGGGGTTCGCCTAGCTCTTCCACTCTGAACCAATGAATGTTCCAACAATGGGAGACAGTTTGAACACAAGTACCTTAGTACCACTATGAAGAAGTTCTTCAATCCATTTCTAGGAGAATCTAGGGGGAAAATCGGTGGAAGGAGATGAATTCCAACGTCACCGGACTAAATTGAGGGTTGGTGATGAAATCCAACTCCCCAATGTTTAAAATAAACATGCGTGTGTGTGGTTCATTTTAAGATTGCATGAATAAGAATGCATCATATAGTAGCCATGAACTTTCCCTATATGCCTAATGCAAGATGCATTTCAATATTTAGAAAGATGCATGAACTACTATGAAATTAATGAGTGCACTCTATCGGGTGCAAGTATGGCCTTTAGAAAGGCCTCAAAATAAGAAAACCAACCATACAGTGTCTAGCACGTTGGATTCTAGGGTGAAATTTACAGATAGAAGCCGTTGTTCCTAGCAACACCTAGTGGAAATCTAAGAGAAGATCTAAGATATGCAAAATGCCTAATTATTTCTTCTTTTATTCTTTCAATTCCCAAATAGAAATGTGCTTTAAGTTCACTATTTTAGACACACAGAAGCAGACAAAAAGCTATAAAATATCAGAGAAGTTGTACCAACCTTTGATCTAGATTAGAGAGTCGGTGTTTTGACCTCTTTTGCACTCCAATGTTGGCCACTATCGACCAGAGAGGCTGGTTCCTGGCCATTGTTAGTAGGAGCGGCTAAGGCTCTCTTGGCTATTGTGGCTCAGAGTGGCTGATTTTTGGCTGCTGTAGACCAGAGCGGCTAAGCTTGCACACAAAATTAAGTTAGTATCCAAGAAGAAAATTAAAAATTAGTGGATGTCCCATCGTGATCGCCATATGTAGTGACCTCGGGGTGCACGCACCACTCTTACTCTACTTGAAAATGTGTTTAAACCCAAAAATGAAATGAAAGACCATGAAAAAGCATATAACATGGAAGTAACAAAGATATGTCTCTTTATTTGTATTGAAACCCGGTTACATGTCGGTCCCTCTTAGGGATACCCATTTTGATACAATGAGGTTACAAGTGGGTAAAATGTCCCCTTGCAAAGGGGTGGTGCACTATCACAAGCTCCCCGGTTTTGCACACAAAAATGTATGAGGGCTTACATATGCCTCCTTCTCCAGGTCTGTTCCCTAGAGGGATCCCTTTTTGCTCTCGTATGTTGTAGATTCTGTCTGATGAACCTATGGCCCTGTAAGCAATGAAACAACAACACACACTTAGATGTCCGAGAATGCCTCCCTGGATGAGGTTGTTAGTAATGAATATATCAAATGAAAGCAAGTGCAAATTAAACCTATGCTATGAAGTTGAATGAATGAAATGATGCTATGCTAATGATATGCTAAACAAAATAATGAAACTAATGTATAAAATCCTAAGCTAGGCCTGTGGGCCACTATCCAAGACAATGGCCGCTAAAGCGAATCTTGCCCTCTTTGCTTCAAGGCTATGGATCGAAGCTTGTATCCAATGTTGAAATGATGGTTTCTTTGCTCGATATGTTGAATATCCTGTATGTGGAAACCCTCAAGTGGACTCTCCCTCTCTTTGATAAAAATTCCATCATGTATCAATATTGTCTAAAAAAATGTATATCTGGTGCTCTCAAGCTTGCACCTTTTAAAGTGTGTGAAACCCTAAGTCTATGCCCAAGCCCTAGGACTGAATCCCTCATGCGTAGTGAAGGTTAGCATGAGAATATTTTTGTCTTTTCTATGTTTAAAGACCAGTTAACTGAAATCTAACTACAAACTTGAGTCTCCTATGCAAATTGGTCGTTAGCATGATAAGCTTTGTCTTTGTCTATATTTGAAGGCCAGTTAACTAAATTCTAAATGCAAACTCAAGTCTCCTATGTGAACTGGCCATGAAAGGGAATGTAAAGTTACTCCCACTCACCTTTATTGCATGTAGACTACCACTTCCACCCATGATTAAGCATATTTGTCAACAAAATTCTTTTTATGGCTTAGTCGCTATCATTTGTAGCAGCTAAGATCTGGTCGATATCATCTACAATAGCTAAGGTCTGGCCACTCTAAGCTTGAGTGGCTAAGGTCTGGTTGCTCTAGTCTTGAGCGACTAGGCTTGGATGGGCTTAAAATGCCCCATATGAGTGGTGAGAACCATTTTTGGTGCTTAAAATGCTTGGAATGCCCAATATTATGTCATATGAACTTATGAATGTGCCTATGTGGGTAGCTCCCTTAAACATGACACATTTTAGGTGTCTACAATATCATATGGGAGTGTTCCAAATTTTAGAAAGGCTACTATTTTGCTTGACCAAGACTCATATGGTTCCGAATGGATAAAGCAAATGTCTTTTTCATCCTTAGGATCAGTACGGACAATGGCTGCTTTAGATATTGTGGAGATTATTAGGGGTTGTACCTCTCCTAAGTCATATTTTGGAATCAATGATCCAAGAGAGGCCATCACATCTACAAATCTATTAGTCGAACGAGGTAAGTTATCGATTTCATACCATTCAAATGTTGAGAGCAATTTCATTGCCACTTCATGATAAAGCTTAATGGTAGGTTCTTTGCATTGGTATTCTCTAGTTACTTGTTTAACAACAAGTTGAGAATCCCCAAATATCCTGATACACTTAATTCCCATAGCTATAGCTGATTGAAGACCTAATATTAGGGCTTCGTACTCTGTAGTGTTGTTTGTGCATGAAAAGTCTAGCTTGAATGATAAAGGGATGGGAATCCCTTGGGGTGTATGAAAGACAACTCCAACACCTTGACCTTTCTCGCACTTAGATCCATCAAAGAATAAGGTGATATCGACGTCTTCCTCTGGAATGACATATTCTTCTAATTCAGTGATAGAAAATACCGAATCATCTGGGAGCTCTATAATCAAAGGATGATCACTAGGTAGTGGAGCTTCCGCAAGTTGATCGGCTATAACTTGACCTTTAATGGATTTTTGACTGATAAATTTGAGATCAAATTCTGTAAGGAGCATTATCCATTTAGCGGTACGAGTGTTATTGTAAGTGCGAGACATCATATAACGCAGAGGATTTTCTCTAGCTATGACATAAGTTGTATGGCTAAGCATATAATGTCAAAGTTTCTTAGTGGAAAAAACCACTGCTAAGCACAACTTCTCTACGTAAGCGTATCGGGTTTCATAACTCACCAATGTTCGACTAATGTAATAAACAACTTGCTCTCGATTTTGTTCATTTTTTTGTGCAAGCATTGTTCCTAAAGCAGAGTCTATTGTTGAGACATAAATATAGAAAGGGACCCCTGGACGAGGAGGAGCTAAGACCGGTGGAGAAGTTAGGTATCGCTTGATGTCATCAAAGGCTTTTTGACATTCATCTATCCATACAAATGATACCCCCTTTTGTAATAGGTGATTGAATGGCCTGCATTTATCAGAAAGTTGTGCAATGAAGCATTTGATTGATTGAATATTTCCTTGTAAACTACGTAATTCCTTAATGTTCATTGGGGGAGGCATTTCCATTATGGCCTTGACTTTGTTTGGGTCCACTTCAATGCCTCTTTTGGAGACAATGAATCCTAAAAGTTTACCTGAGGTAACACCAAAGACACACTTTTTGGGATTTAACCTCACCTTATGCTCTAGAAGTCGGTCAAAAATATTTTCCAACACACCAATGTGCTCTTGTCGAGTTTTAGATTTGGCCAAGAGATCATCCACGTAATCTTCGATAATCTTATGCATGTAATCATGAAAGATATAAGTCATGGCTCGTTGATAAGTAGCTCCTATGTTTTTAAGGCCAAAGGGCATAACCTTGAAGCAAAAGGTCCCCCAAGGTGTTGTGAATGTCATTTTGTGTTGGTCATCTGGATTTATTCGAATTTGGTTGTATCCTAAAAAACCATCCATGAGGGAAAGCATTTCATGGCCTACGTAGGTATCGACAAGAGTATCTATGTTTGGAAGAGGAAAGTCATCCTTAGGACATGCTTTATTGAGGTCTCAAAAATCATTGCAAATGTGTATCACCTCGTTAGGCTTACGAATGGGTACCATGTTTGAAAGCCACTCAGGATAGTCAATAGGGATGATGAAATTGACATCTAGAAGTTTTTGAAGTTCTTCTTTGACTATGAGGGCCACGGTAGGATGCATCCTCCTAAGATTTTGTTTGACTGGTTTGGCATTAGGATGTAGGGTGAGGTTGTGGACCACAAGATTAGGGTCAAGGCCAGGCATATCCTTGTAGGACCATGCAAACACATCTTTCTTCCTCTTGAGGAGAGCGATGAATTGCTCTTGTTCATCGGATGATAAACTTTTTCCAAGCTTGACAATTTATGGATTGTTAGGATCTGAACTAAGGTTCACTTTGATAGTATCTTCAATAGACATATGTGAACCTTCCTCAAGTTGATGTGGTGTTGGGATCAGATTAATGTCATCTAAGATGTCATCCAACTCTTCTTGTTTATCATCATCTAACTCTGCCTGAAAAACCTTGGGTCTCTTGGTTGAATATGGGGGTGAAGGTGGAGGGGAAGGAGGTATGTAATTGGCCGAAGCCTTTAACAATTCCTTGGATAGGATGAATTCCAAAAAGGAGGGTGGGGAGGAAATCTGGTCCATATCAATAAGGCTTATGTCAATTGGAATTGGCTTAGCCAAATTGTATGGATTGCGGAGTGGGGTGAATAAGTCAATAGGATTCATATTGACTTATAGGCAGAAAGGTGTGATGGCTTGGACAAATGGATGGGTGGGATGATTGGATTTGAACCGATGTTGAGTCTTGTTAACCCTGGATAGCAGCAACAAACATGAAATCAAATTCTATGTACATGTAAAGAAAAGTTTTTTTTATATTTTTGATATATATATATATATTTTTTTTATATACATATGTTACAAATTTTGGATTTGGCTGAATGGCTCAATGGAATTCATGTGGGAGGTGGTTCACCAGGTGGGTCAACTTGTTCTTGTGGAAGAAGCAAGTGAAATATGGGCTGATGGATGGGGAACATTCTGAGGTAAAACTCATCCTGTTGGGTAAGGGGAACAATGGGCTGAAATTCCTCTTTAGAGTCATCAGAAGTATTTGACATTACTTCAAACTCTTCATAACTTTCCTCATCGGAATCTGGGATTGGGTAGGAAAAATTGAGGGGGTCATCCTCATTCACTTCATCGATGCTAAGCTCTTGAAGGGCTTGCTCAAGAGAGGAGGTTGAGGGAAATGGATGGGTGTTGTTATCTTCATCATTGATGCTAAGCCTTTTGAAAGCTTGCTCAAGGGAAGTGGTTGAGGAAAGTGGGGTGTACCCTAAGCCTAAATGATCATGTGCTCCTCGATATGGAACATCTAGGATATCATGCATCCCTTGTTCATGGGAACCTAGACCTTGACCTTGCCAATTAACCATGTGGAAGTAACGGGATGGAAATCCTGCCATATTGTGTATGTTGGCATGTCTTGGTTCTTTAGGTTCATCGGGTGGGTTTACCCCAATTGAGGAATCCAACCCTCCATAAACAAAGTTGATACTATTTGGAGCGGAGCCCATGTCGTATACAACACCTATGGTTAAAGGATGGTCACGTGGGTGACCAAAATCCTTGGCTGTGGGAATGGCTAGGGGTGTGATGGTGACGTCTTGGACCACATATTCACCAATACCAGGATTAGTGATGTGGACTTCGACTTGGGCTGATGTGGTGGATGATGTGGGTACGGATGGCTCAGGATTGGATGTGGTTGTGGGTGTTGGTGGTGAATTAAATATTTCACAATCTGAAATTTTGACTTGTGAAACATCTATTGATGGAGCAGGGTTGGATGATGGCATGAAATTAGAAGAAGGTGGATGGGGTATTGATGAAGAAGAAGAAATGGTTGTGGAAGAAGGGATGGTTGAGGTGTACGATGTGACAATGGTGGATTGATTTTGACCACATGTACAAGAAGAAATGGATGATTTAGGGGGTGTTGTGATGGGTAACTCCTCTAATATGGGAGCTTTAGAAGAAGATGTGAATGGATTAGAAGAATATGGATGAGAAGATGAAGAAGGTGGATTGGATGAAGATGGGGATAAAAATAAATGAGTGGAAGGCAACATGGATTCATAAGGATTTGAAATAAAATTGCAATACTTAAAAGGTTCTACATCTACGGGGATGCAATGGACTTGTCCATCATGAACGTATTTCAAGCATTGATGGAGTATTGAAGGAACACATTTCATTTCCCTCATCCAGGGTCTACCAAGGAGTACATTGTACGCCATGGTTCCTTCCAAGATGTGAAACATTGTGTGCAACGTTCTGGCCCCTACTTCAATGGGCAAAACAACAGTGCCAACTATGGTACACAAAGCATCGTTAAATGCTTTGAGGGTGAATGATGACTTGGAAATGTGGGAAGGTGGTAGCTTGAGGTGGTGAAGGGCAGTGGTAGTGATGATGTTAATGGATGAGCCGGTATCTATTAGGACTCTTTTGAATGGCTTCTTATCTATCAAGGCCATGATATGCAATGGAGGATCCATGGATTCTAAGGTTATTGACTTAATTTCAAAGTCATAAAAGGTGATGGATGGCTCCATGCATGTCCTAACACTCCCTACAAAACTGTTGAAGGCATTAGAGTCTTGGGATTCTAACTCAATAGACTTAAGGATCTCCATAAAAGCTTCTCTATGCCTAGGGGATTGTTGGATAAGCTCATATACAGATAATTTAGCTGATGCCATTTTCAAGCTAGTAGTCAACCGACTACTTAAGGTTACCATTGGCCTTATAGGGTGATGGATGGACTGATTTGGTGGATTGGATAGATGGATTGGTGGGGATGGATTTGGAGATGTTTGGATGGGTGGTGGATTTGAAGGTTGTTGTACATTCTATTGATTTTGCCTTTGCCCTCTTGTGACTACATGGACTGCTCCTACAAAATTTTGGTATTGTTGAACATGGTTGACTTGGTTAGGAGGTGTTTGATGGTTGTTACCTCCTACAGTAGTTTGGGCCTCTCCATGGTTGGGCAGAGGTGTCTAAAAAATTCCCAAATTTTGGTTTTGTGGAGCTAAAGGATTACCCACATTGATGGCCCCCAACTCTATAAGGTCTTGGACGATGTTCTTAAAAACATGGCAAGAGTTGATGTCATGACCATTTTGCCTATGATATGGGTAAAATAGGTGTTCTCTATAATTCTTGGGACATTTTGTAGGGTCATCGAGCCTGAATTTAGGTAAGGCTAACTTGTTTGTTTCGTACAACCTTCAAAAAAGGGAAGAATACGACTCCGCTAAGGGAGTGTATTGACATTGAGGTCGGGTGTATTGGTGGCGGGGAGGTTGTTCCATAGTTGGCACTATGTTTTGCACCATTGGTGCTTGTGTGACTGATGGGACCGCATGATAAGCAATTGGTTGTTGCATAGGTTGTTGAGCCATTACGGGCTGGCTCATCACCACTTGATTAACTTGATTGGGTGTATTAGCCATAGAGGCTTGTGATGATTTGTTTTGGCTAGATTGATTATTTTGGTATTGGCCCTTGTTTTGCCATTCTTTCTTCTTAGGCTTGATGATGCCCTCTTGGATTTTGATTTCCTCAATGATGCTAGCCTATGCTAAAGCTTCTTCAAATGTGCGATAAGTATTAAGCTGAAGCATCCAAGAGATGGGTTTTAAGCAACTCTTGGTGAATAATTTGATAATTTCATCCATTGGTAGGGAGAATGGCAATTTGGTTATGACTGCCCTCCAACGGTTTCCAAAATCATAGATAGGTTCATCATCCCATTGTTTTAGATAATAAATGTCTGATAATGAGACCTTATTTCTAATGTTTAGGGCAAAATGGTCCAAGAATAGATCCATCAATTGAGTAAAAGTGTAAATGTTGTGTGTTGGCAACTGATTGAACCATTCTATGGCATCTCCCCTAATGTTTGAGGAAAATTTTGGAGCATGAGGGCATCATCGATTTGAATTCGAAAACATGTGTGAACAAATGAGCTCACATGCTCCTTAGGGTCCTCGGTTCCCCTATATTTATCAAACTTTGGTAGTGTGAAGTCTATCGGATATGGCGGTGATGGCACCGAAGGATGAATTGGTTGGTGGATCAGTTGACTTAAGGTCAATTTTTGGCTTGACATGCTAGGGGTGTTCTGCATCAATTGATCAATCTATTTCTGCATGGCCTGTATCCTAGGATCTTCCCCAAGAACTTGGAAGCCTTGGATTACCTGATGATTGGGATATGGATTGGAATAAAAATGTTGTGGAGTGATTAGCCAACTTTGGTGGAATGGATTGGTTTGAACATGGGGTGAATATTGATGAATGAAAGAAGGAGATGATTGATGAGGAGGATGTTGGAAGAATTGGTTGAGAGGTTGGCTAGAAGAAATGGTAATTGGTTGGGTTGGGGTATGAATTGGTGGAGGATTGGGGATGGAAACCACCAAATATTGGGGTACCCATGTTGGATTTTGATTGGCTATGATGGGTTGGGTTGGAACTACTTGGATCATAGGGTCTACCTAAACTTGTTGCTTAGCCTTTCGAAGCTGTGAGAGCAATTTGTTCATGTAACCTGATATATCCTGTAGCTCTTGTTTAGACATGGTAGACATTGACATAGTTATGGTTGGATTGAAAGATGAAGGAAGTGAAGGAGATGGATTAGAAGAAATGGGTATGGCACAAGTTACACTTGATGTGGCAACTTGGGAGGTTGGGGCTTGTGAGGCAACATTCACATACTCCTCATACAAGGGATTGGAATAGGTTTGGATATGGCTAGATGAAGGGTAAGTGTTAAAAACACTTGTGTTTTGGGTTGGGCTAGAAGAAGAAGGTATACCATATTCATAGGTAGAATTATGATATCCTTGGGTGGTGGTGGATGGACAGGTTGTAGCCAAGTCTGGTTGTTCAACACAGTCTTGACTAAGGGGCTCAAGAACATAGTTAGAGGCCTTGTAGATAGCCTCTACCTTGTCCATGTCTATGTGGGTGGTAGGCTGCTCAATGTTATGTAGAAGGGATCCTACTTGTGGTAGGGATGGATAAGGGTTTGCCACCGAAGTAGTAGGGGGATTGGATGTGTTTTCCATTAAGTTATTTTGATTTATTACTTTCTTTTGATTTCATGTTAATACCATAAAGTAAATAAATCAAAACTTAGAACTATCAAAATAAACACAAAAACTGAAACTTGTACAAAATTTAAAATGAAAGAAACAATCAATGCTAAGTTGTTACCTTGTGTGGCTTACCTCATACATTAATTATTTTCTTCATTAATGTGTATTCCTTTTAAAGTGATAGTTTTGTGTGTTTTGATGTTCTAATATTACTTAATAAAAACAAAGGTAAAAACTAAGGTTGGTAAGGGCAACGAGATTCTTGTTGGTAATGACCTCCAACAAGTTTGCTCGGGGGTAATCCTATGGTGTCTAGGGTAGATATTGGTGGATGGAAATGATGGCCACCATCACCAAATCTCAAGCAATGGCTGGTGATGAAATCCAACCACTACTATTTTAGAGTGAAACGTGTTGTGTGTGATTGATTCTTTAAAGTTTCCTATTCTTTATTATGTTCAAACAATGCTAAAGATCACCAATTTTACTCATCTAAATCAGAATCCAATATCAGAATGCAAATTTCACCTAAAGAGCGTGAAGTACACCACTCAAGACCCCCTACCTAAATAGCAACCGGAGGGTTCATCCACCTCTCTGCCAAAGGAGTCACCCTAGGGCAGGATTACTTTTTGCATCTGAATATTGTTCCTATTTAGATATGCAAAATAAAGCAGTCTTTAACTCCTAAAAATGTAGATTCTAATAATGCTCTTTAGTTTCAAATGCAAACAAAATATGCAAGCAATCACTCAAATTTGTAGATTTTAAAATAGGAAATTTAAACTATGTGAATGTATGCATGAAAAACCCTAAATGCAATCTACTATGAATTCTTTTCTAGATTACTTAATTTATATTCATTTTATATCCCAGAATCTGAAAATATCATACCAAAAAAAAATACGTAAATTGCAAAATTGAAATCAGGGTTATAGGACTTACTCCAAAGCCTACGATCTACATCAGATAACTTCTAGGTGTAGTTGGGCACCTATGTAGATGTATTAGAACACCTGTGTAGGTGCAAAAAAGTACCTGTGATGGTCAAAAATCACTAGAGAACACCTGCACAACTTCTGCAATTGCTATAGAATTCTTCAAAAACCCTAATCGGTGGAATCGACAAATTTTTTGCTTTTAAAAAACCTGTAATAGACAAAAACAAAATGAAATCAACAAAGTAAATCAGATTAATAAATGAAACCCTTGTGGGGTCCCACCATGATCACCATTTGTAGAGCTAAAAATGTGACACTATGCAAGCAATAAAGAAATCAACTCAAAGAGACAAATAACTACACAAAATAGAATATATTTCAATAAATGGGGGGAGCTAAAAAACTCCTTGTTACAATTATTCTACCTTGACAGAGTTGATTTGATACAATAGATACAATTTCTAGGGTTCTTCGAAACCCTAGCTATACAAATATGAGTGTCTTCAACTATGCTTCGCTCCCAACAGAATGAGTGGGCTTGTGAGATATCCGATTCTAAGCCACTCTAGCTTCAATAACTATCCAATATTGAATGAGAACCTATAGATCTACATACACACAAACAAAAAGGGATTAGTAATACATGAGGGCTCCATAATATGAGACCCTCAACTATCAAATAAACCCTAAATGCAAATGAATACAATGGCATACAAAAACCTACAGATTATGCAATGAAATAAAAACCGATGGTGATTTACCTTGCTAAACTTGATGATGCTTCATTGTAAGTCCATTGGTATGATGCCCTAACAACACCTGATGATTTGATGTGGTAAGCTCTGGTTCATATTGATGATGATGAAGGTATTGTCAGGCACTTGGAAGGCTCTAGCATGAGCTTGGTAGGCTCTAGAATGCACCTACGAGATATGGTAGGCTCTAGTGAGCGCTTGGTAGGCTCTACAATGAGCCTGGAAAGCTCTGGAAGGCGCCTATGGGTGAGGGTTTAATCTATAAATAAAGCACATGGGGATGAAGGATGCGGTAGATGGGCGACAATGGTGATGATAGAGGATGGATGTGGAAGTGGCTGGAATGGTGGAAGTCCTATGGCAAGCTAGGGTTTGAGTCTGCTCTCACAAGTAGATTCGACCGATGGGATCTTCAGGGCTCTACAACCTTCTACTTCACAAGGGCTTCTTCAACAATCTCTCCAAGGGCGAGAACATTCCAGGGGTTGAGCATTTGCAAATGCTCTTATTTATAATCCAACCTAGGGTTTTCTTAGGGTTTTAGCTTAACACTTTTGATCATGTGGCTAAGATTAAATCAAATCCTAAGGCTGAGATTGTACTTTAAGTGTGGCATGGATTAATGAAGATGGATGGCTGAGATTAGATTAAATCTAATGGCTGAGGTTAATTGGGTTTAAATATATATATTTTATAATAAATATATTAAAATATAATAATAAAATATTATATTAAATATAAATAATATAAAATAAATATAAATTAAGTCCAAAGGGGTCAAAAAGTGGCGGGAAAGGGCTAAAGTGGGCCTTTTGAAGGTGGGAAAGGCATGAAATGGTTAAATGAGTGGCGGGAAAGGTGGATGGTGGACAAGTGGGTGGTGGGATGGTTAGGATGAAGGATTAATGGCTAGGATTTGGTGTCTACACTCTCTATACATAGTCATTTTCCCTTGCATTGTTTGCACAATAATCGTGATATTTTCAACTCTGTTTGAATTTTTTGAACTATCCCCTATGGGTCTATCCTCAAAACTATTAGTATTATTTGTTTTTTCCTTTTAAGAAAACCCTTGCCTTCCACTTATTAAATTAGGTGTCATGTTTATTTTAATTTAAGAGTGGTTTTAGTTTTTAATTATGCATTTATTTTTACTATATGCGAATTTTAAATACCACATGCGATCTACAAAAAGATATCTCATTGTATAAATAGTATGAAACACTTTAATATAGTTGAATACCATTTGGTAGTCATGCAATTATGTTTCAACCATGGTAAAGGTTTAATTTTCTACTATTAGTGGGATATGTTTCATCATATCCTAGTTAGATTTCATACTTCCATATATGGCTAAAATGCCATGTTGTAATATAAAATAAATTAAAAGAAAAAAAACATTTTGATATTTTATTCTAATGTGAAGATCCTACCAAGATAATTTCTTATTATTAGGATCTGTAGATAACTCTTGTTGATTTTCAATATAGTGTCTATGCAAGGAAGAGGTTTAGCTTGGAGCTATGAATGTCAAGTACAATTTCTCAAAAGAGTCTTAGGTACACCACTTAAGACCCACTATCATGGAGGGTTCGTTTAACTCTTCCAAGCCGATTCACCAGAGGTTCGGTCTTGGGAGAAAGGACTTACTCATTGGTAACCTCAAAGAAATTTTTCTTTCCTTACCAAGCATGCATTCATTCAGAGTTCTTCTAAATTTTTCATAGAAACTTTGTGCCTAATTAGCCCAGGCTCTGATACCAACTATAACATCCCTATTCCAGGATCAACCAATATTAGGGAGATTTTATTTTTGTTTAGTCTTTATCATTATCACTAGTTCATGAGTGAATTAAAAGTCTCTTCATGTGGTTCTCTTATAGATGAGTTTCCAAGTAAGTTCAAGGTTGCACTTCACAGGAATCCAATATGGTTAGTGTCTATTATGTGGATAGGAGTGGCCAACCCCTATAATGACCTATAGGTAAGATTTCTTTACCTTGCAATTGGTAATTCTCCTATCTCAAATAGGAACGCCATTTTCCCTACTATTTTAAATCAAATATTAAACTAGCTTGTATGTTAGGTCTCTTTCAACATGTACATTAGGCATATGCCTTGAAGATTAATTGATTTTTCCTTAAGGATAGAACAAAATTCATTACAATGCTTAAATATTCCATATAAACCATAGGAAGTTAAGGGAGTTATAACACAAACCCACATAGACTTGTGAATGTCTACCATTTAACCTTACTTGATTTAACCAACTATAATCTCCATGAAATGAGATAACTTTCAATGTTTTCCCCTATAATCATTCTCATAGTTATTCACTTAAAGATATATTACTAAGTGTCATGCATGTTTTACACATTCCTTCTATTTTAGGGTTACTCTATGTCATCTAGACAACATATTTAATTCATATTCAAATATGTTTTCCCTAACATCCTCTTTCGTAATTACTTGAAATCAAGTATTACATTATTTACAAATCCTCTTAAAGAGTGATATAATCAAATTACAATTGATCTCAAATAAATACATTTTACAATAATGGAGGCCTTTCATTAAAGATACCTTGTTACATCATATATACATGATCAATAGAAATGGAATAGTTCCAATCTTTGCTTGACTCTATTCGAGCCACCAGTACTAGATTGTAGGTATTTCAGGATCAAGACAACCCATTACATGTATATGAAAATGCATTCTAGGCAAGCAATAACATGTAATAATTTTTCAATTGAATGCAACTAAACACAATACATTCCTCATAATGTAATTGTTTAAATCATTTCAACATTCAAAGGAAGGAAATCCCATACTTTTCTAAGACTGAAAATCTCATTTTCATCTCATATATTTTCCACAAAGATATGCCTTTGAAACCAATATTATTACAATCAACTATTGTTAGACCTTTCAAGAGAATGCCATAAATTCATTCATAAATGAGATCCCTTTCATGTATATAACAAATTATACTTTCACAAGTAAATTTGTATTTCTTCAATTCAGAAATAACATTTAAACAAACCATACTTTAACCAATACCTCATATTTCTTTCAACCAAAAATAGCATTTAAAAAAACCATACTTTAACAAGTTGCTCTCATTTATTTCAACCAGAAATAGCATTTAAACAAACCATACTTTAACAAGTAGCTCATATTTATTTCAACCAAAAATAACATTTAAAAAAATCATACTTTAGAAATTAACTCATATTTCCTCAAACCAAAAATAACATTTAAACAAATGAATTCAATTGTAGGACTACAAATCATTCCAAGGATTTATTCATAATCTACTATGAGATCATATACCGGATTTGTTCCATAATCCATGCTATAGTCCAAATAAATTTACTAATTTGCTTTGTAGTCTATAGGTTTCTACAAATCTAGCTACCAAGTTGTCTCAAGATCCATAAACAAGATCATAGTATAGTTTCCTAAATGATGCAGGAGCATCCGACGACAGTAGAGCAATCTTGCATCCTCCAATTTTTTTTTCAGATTTTTCTAAGTACTTTGCATCTTGATTTATTTAATTTCAGTTTTGGGAAGGTTTTGTAAAGCAAGGGGGGTGGGGTCGCGAAATCGCGACCTCCAAGGGCTGCAATGTAACTTTGGCAAGTTCGTCGCGATATCGCGACATCGCGATATCGCGACAGTATTGTAAAAACTAAGGCAAGAGGGCATAGTCGTCGCGATATCGCGACGTCGTGATATCATGACAATATTGTAAAAGATAAGGCAAGGGGCATGGTCATCACGATATCGCGACGTCGCGATATCACGACAGTATTATAGAGCAAGGCGGAGGGGGAGAGTCCTGTCACAATATCGCGATAGGATGCGATATCACGACCAGTTAGAAGCTGCCACGTGGCATATTTGTAAGGCAATATCAAAGGCTAAAACAAAGTGAAGAGCATAGCAAAAGACTTCGGCAAGGTGAAGGCAGAGGTGAGGGGTCGCGAAATCATGACATGTCGTGATTTCGTGACATCTCGCGAAATCGTGACCCCAAGGGACTTCGACATAGTGGAGGCGCTGTTGGTCACGATATCGTGACATGTCGCGATATCACGGCCAGGTAAAAGCACAGCCAAAAGTAATCGAGCGAACGGCCAGGCAAGGCCAAATTTGACACGTGGGCAGCCACGTGTATCATGGCAGTTGAGAAGGGCAAGTGTATCAACTATATTGCGACAAGGAGAAGGCATGGCCAGATTTACACGCGGTCGGCTACATGTAAGAAAACAAAGATGAAGGTCACGTAGGTTGATAAGGGAGGTGTCGGCCATGCATTTTTTTATTTTTTATTATTGCTTCGGGCAACACAGCAATTACAGGTGATGGCTTTATGGAGGAGACAACAGTGCAGAGGACAGTCAGAACAAAGCGGCCGGTGCAGGGAGGCCATCAATGCTAGCGTCATGGTGGATCGGGCAGTTGCCCATTTATGGCAAAAATTTTGAAAAACTCGGTCGGAGGGAAAGTCGAATTTGAATTTTTTTGTTAGGCAGGGGCATTAATTGCCTAGAGGATCGAGGCCTCGATAAAAACTCAAAATTTGTAAGGGCAAAGGATGGTGAGTTCGGGATTGTGGGAGAAGAGTTCTATGCCTGGAGATGATATTGTAAAACTGTTTCAAGCAATTTACAGTAAATTTACGTGAAGTGTTGTTGTGTTAATCTCGGCTTGCCATCAAGTGGTATCAGAGCGGGAGCTCCTGAGCGTGTAACAGACCGCCGGAGAGAGGCAGTTACACCAGGATCTGTGGAAGGATTTGAAGGGGAAGAAAGAAAGATGCCTCCACGAAGAAACCATGGCGGAGTAGGAAATGTGGTGCCGGCCGAAGACTTTCGAGCCTTGCAGAGACAAGTTCAAGCCCTGCAAGAAGAGTTACGCAGAAGGCACGAGCCCGGAAGGGATGAGGAAAGTGAAGACGAAGTTGAAGAAGAAGACCAGTCTGAGGAAGAAGAAGAGGTTGTGGATCCTGCACAAGCCAGGTTGTACAAGGCCATCTCTCAGATTGGAAAGCAACCAAAAATGGAGGTTTCTACATACTCGGGAAACCTAAATCCAGAAGAGGTGATTGACTGGATAAATGATTTAGAAGAATATTTCGAATATGAGGAGGTTGAAGACCCTAATCGGGTCAGATTTGCTAAGACCAAGTTAAAGGGTCATGCCAGCATTTGGTGGAGGGGAATACAGTTGGAGAGGAACAGAAGAGGGAAGGAGAGAATAACCAGATGGGATAGAATGGTGGAAAAGCTAAAAAGACAGTTTATTCCAACAGATTACGAGTTGGATCTGCTAAGGAAAATGCAGAGTTTGAGACAGACAAGTAAAACTGTCCAGGAATACACGGAGGAGTTTTACAAAATCTCTATCAGAACTGGACATTTAGAGGCAAACAAAGAAAAGGTAGCCCGTTATATCAATGGGTTGAGACTCGATATCCAGGAAGAGCTGAGTCTAGTTCAGGTAAGCACCATTGAGGATGCTTACCAGTTTGCCTTAAAGGTGGAAGAAAAACTAAATAGGCGGTTTGAAGGCAAGCAAAGAGGAAGGGGCCGTGGTGGAAGAACTGGTGGGAGAACCAGTGGAGAAAAGTATAAAGACCCGAAGAAGACTGGTGAAGCTAGTAGTAACCAGGATCAAAGGGAAGAGGATGTTTATCAGCCCCGAGATCAGAACAGCTACCCAAGAGGACGGGGTGGATCTGGACGAGGATTTGGAAGAGGAGTATTTCGTGGGACATGTTTCCACTGTGGTGAAGAAGGACATCGGGCATTTGAGTGTCCACAACACCGAGAAAGGATGAACAAGAGGCCTGAGGGTCCAGCCAGGGCTGCTGTGGCAGAGGAAGATGCTGAGTCTGAACATTCTGAAGAAGCGGAGAGGGGAGAAGCAATGATCGTAAGAAGAGTCCTATTGAATGAGGAGAAGGACACAGATCAGAGAAGAAGTTTATTCCGCACAAGATGTAAATGTGCGGGCAAGGTTTGCAATATTATTATTGATAATGGTAGCACGGATAACCTGGTTTTAGAAGAAATGGTTACAAAGCTACAGTTAGAAAGGAAGAAGCACCCGCATCCATACCGAGTCGCATGATTACAGAAGGACCATAGAGCTTTGGTCAATGAGCAGTGCTCCATTAAATTTAATATTGGAAATTATTGTGATGAGGTCCTGTGTGACATCCTGCCTATGGATGCTTGCCATATGTTGCTGGGGAGGCCCTGGCAGTTCGACCGGAGTGCAGTGCATGATGGCCGTGCCAACACCTACTCATTGACAAAGAATGGTGTACGCCATAAACTAAAGCCCTTAAAGGAAGCGGATGAAAAGGTATGTAACAACTCCAGAATCTGTTTAGTTGAGGGGAGAAAGTTCCTGGATGGGTTGAAGCATGAACATTTATGTTATGCAATAATCCCTAGAGTTAGGGAGAAGGAATGCCAGGATACCCCAGCATAAGTCCTAGATCTGCTGGAGGAATTTCTAGATATTGTGTCTGATAATGTGCCTGAGGGTTTACCCCTAGTAAGGAAAATTAGCCACCATATAGATTTGGTACCGGGATCAAGCTTGCCAAATAAAGCTGCACACAGAATGACACCTGTAGAAACTGAGGAGTTAAACAGACAGGTCCAGGAGTTGCTGGAGAAAGGATTGATTAGGGAGAGTCTTAGCCCGTGTGCAGTGCCAGCAGTACTAGCACCCAAGAAGGATGGAGAGTGGAGAATGTGCACAGACTCTCGGGCAATCAATAAAATCACTATCAAATACAGATTCCCATTGCCAAGGATGGATGATATAATGGACTGTTTAAGTGGGGCTGAGTACTTCACGAAGATTGACCTAAAAAGTGGCTATCATCAGATCCGTATCCGAGAGGGAGATGAGTGGAAGACAACCTTCAAGACAAGAGAAGGCTTGTATGAGTGGTTGGTCATGCCATTTGGGCTGTCCAATGCACCAAGTACCTTCATGCGGCTGATGAATGAAGTACTGAAAGAATTTTTGGGAAAGTTTGTCATTGTTTATTTAGATGATATATTGATATTCAGAAGAACCCTGGAGGAACACCTGATGCACATCAGGAGGGTTTTTGAAAAGCTGCGGGAAGAGCAGTTATTAATAAATCTGAAAAAGTGTAATTTTGTCAAGAAAGAGTTAGTATACCTGGGGTTTGTAATCTCAGCAGAAGGTCTGAAAATGGACCCCGAGAAGGTGAGAGCCATCATCGAATGGCCTACCCCAAGAAGCACAATAGAAGTAAGATCATTTCATGGTCTAGCCAGCTTTTACAGGAAGTTCATAAAGAACTTCAACAACATTTGTGCACCTCTCACAGAAACAATGAGGGGGGATAAAAAAGAGTTCAAGTGGACATTAGGGGCTGAAAGGAGCTTTGATGCATTAAAGAAAAAGGTCACAGAACAGCCTATTTTGGCACTCCCAGACTTTGACAAGGTATTTCAGGTGGACTGTGATGCCAGTGGCAGTGCAATAGGGGTTGTACTGAGTCAAGGAGGCAAACCAGTTGCTTATTTCAGTGAGAAGCTAAATGATGCTCGGAAAAAGTATTCAGTTTATGACCAAGAATTTTATGCTATAGTTCAGGCTCTGAAAAAGTGGAGACACTATTTATTGCCAAAGGAGTTTGTTCTATTTATTGACCATCAGGCTTTACAGTACATTAACAGTCAAACAAAACTGAATCAAAGGCACATGAAGTGGGTGGAGTTCCTCCAAAGCTACACCTTTGTGCTGAAGCACAGAAGCGGGAAATCAAACAGGGTTGCAGATGCCTTGAGTAGAAGACAGACTTTACTGATTAAAATGACAGTGGAAGTAGTGGGATTTGAAGAACTGAAAGGTTTGTATCCTGAAGATCCGGATTTTGCAGAAGCCTGGACGGCTTGCTTGACACCTGTTACTGTGGACAGGACAAAATGGTTGGATTTCTTAATCCAGGACGGAATGCTGTTCAAGGGAAGTAAATTATGCATTCCTAGGAGTTCCATGCGGGAAAACTTAATCAAAGAAAAGCACAGCGGAGGACTGGCTGGGCATTTTGGTCGGGATAAGACCATTGCCCTGGTGGAGGAAAATTACTACTGGCCTCAACTTCAGCAAGATGTACGGAAGTTTGTGCAAGGTTGCAAAATATGCCAGATGGCAAAAGGTGTAAGGCAAAACACAGGATTATACCAGCCATTACCTGTACCAGAGAGGCCATGGGAGGACATAAGCATGGATTTTATTCTTGGATTGCCAAGGACACAGAGGGGAAATGACTCTGTATTTGTGGTGGTTGACCGATTCTCCAAAATGGCACATTTTATTCCCTGCCAGAAGACGAGTGATGCAGTTCACATTGCAGGGTTATTCTTCAAGGAAGTGGTACGACTTCACGGTCTACCAAGAAGCATAGTTTTGACAGAGATACAAAGTTTGTTGGGTATTTCTGGAGAACTTTGTGGAAGAAGTTGAAGACAGATCTGAAATTCAGTTCTGCATACCACCCACAGACTGATGGACAGACAGAGGTGGTGAATAGAAGCCTGGGTAATTTGTTGAGATGCTTGATAGCAGATCAACCCAAGGGATGGGATTTAGTTTTACCGCAGGCGGAATTTGCTTATAACAGTTCAGTCAATAAGAGCACAAATAAATCTCCATTCCAGATAATATATGGGAACAACCCGAGAAATGTGTCTGAACTGAGAAAGTTGGACCAGAGAGAAAAGTGTAGTGCCGAGGCAGAAGAATTTGCGGAACATATGAAAAGTCTGCATGAAGAAGTAAGGAAACAAATTATAAAAATGAATACTCAATATAAGACAAGGGCAGACCAGAAGCGGCGGTTCAAGGAGTTCGAAGTAGGAGATGAGGTCATGGTGCACCTCAGGAAGGAGAGATTTCCTGCCAAGACTTATAACAAATTGAAGATGAAGAAGTTTGGGCCGTGCAAGATACTGGGGAAAAGGGAGTCAGGGAATGCATATGAAGTGGAATTGCCAAGTTGGCTCGATATTTCACCTATTTTTAATATTTCAGATCTAGTGGAATATCATGAGGGAGAGAGTACAGAGGTACCAAGTGCAGAAGTATGGCAAATTCCAGTACCTGCTCCAACCACAAACGAGGTCGAAGAAATATTAGACACCCGTGAAGGCAGAAGCACCAGAAACAAACGATATTCTGAATATTTGATAAAGTGGAAGGGCAGGCCTGTTGAAGATGCAACTTGGTTGTCAAAAATGGAGGTTGACCGCTTGGGTCTTCCCCTAACAAAACAGAAGTGAGGATCACTTTTATTTTACCCCGGGTGTCTGATGCAGGAGCATCCGGCGACAGTAGAGCAATCTTGCATCCTCCAATTTTTTTTTAGATTTTTCTAAGTACTTTGCATCTTGATTTATTTAATTTTAGTTTTGGGAAGGTTTTGTAAAGCAAGGGGGGTGGGGTCACAAAATCGCGACCTCCAAGGGCTGCAATGTAACTTTGGCAAGTTCATCGCGATGTCACGATATCGCGATGTCACGATATCGCGATAGTATTGTAAAAACTAAGGCAAGAGGGCATAGTCGTTGCGATATCGCGACAGTATTGTAAAAGCTAAGGCAAGGGGCATGGTCGTCACGATATCGCGACGTCGCGATATCGCGACAGTATTGTAGAGCAAGGCGGAGGGGGAGAGTCCTGTCGCGATATCGCGACCAGTTAGAAGCTGCCACGTGGCATATTTCTAAGGCAACATCAAAGGCTAAAACAAAGCGAAGAGCATAGCAAAAGACTTCGGCAAGGTGAAGGCAGAGGTGAGGGGTCGCGAAATCGTGACCCCAAGGGACTTCGGCATAGTGGAGGCGCTGTTGGTCGCGATATCGCGACATGTCATGATATCGCGGCCAGGTAAAAGCACAGCCAAAAGTAAACGAGCGAACGGCCAGGCAAGGCCAAATTTGACACGTGGGCAGCCACGTGTATCATGGCAGTTGAGAAGGGCAAGTGTATCAACTATATTGCGACAAGGAGAAGGCATGGCCAGATTTACACGCGGTCGGCTACGTGTAAGAAAACAAAGATGAAGGTCACGTAGGTTGATAAGGGAGGTGTCGGCCACGCATTTTTTTTTTATTATTGCTTCTGGCAACACAGCAATTACAGGTGATGGCTTTATGGAGGAGACAACAGTGCAGAGGACAGTCAGAACAAAGCGGCCAGTGCAGGGAGGCCATCAATGCTAGCGTCATGGTGGTTCGGGCAGTTGCCCATTTATGGCAAAATTTGAAAAACTCGGCCGGAGGGAAAGTCGAATTTGAATTTTTGTTAGGCGGGGGCATTAATTGCCTAGAGGATCGAGGCCTCGATAAAAACTCGAAATTTGTAAGGGCAAAGGATGGTGAGTTCGGGATTGTGGGAGAAGAGTTCTATGCCTGGAGATGATATTGTAAAACTGTTTCAAGCAATTTACAGTAAATTTACGTGAAGTGTTGTTGTGTTAATCTCGGCTTGCCATCACTAAATTTAGCTATAACTGTCTTGCAATCTATCACTAATATTACTCAAGTTTAGCTATAATTTGCCTAGTAATCTACTTACAATATTACACTATAGATTTGCAAACTTGGCCCTTAATTTATTTCAGGAATACACTATAGGTACACAAGATTAGCCAATAGGATTTATTGACCAACCCTTCATCAAGGTTAAACTATAGTTCATAAGAGGGTATTCAATAGTCCATCACTACGATTATTGCCTACATGAATTCATACAAATATTTCCAATATTTAACTCAAAGTATTTAAACAAGATTCATTCATGGTTTACATTAATTTTATCCTCAATTTAGATTTTACAATCAATCCACCAAATTGTATTATATCCTTGACCAATATTTTTCTAAATTTGATTCAGGTTTACATACATATATATATATATATATATATATATATATATAAAATTTAGCAAAAAATCCCTTGTGGGGTTGCCTTGGTCTGAGAAACCATGACCAGGGGGTTCTACACCATCAAAATCACCCGGGAGTTGTGCCCGATCCTAACCGCACCAACATTATCAACTAGATTTTGGGTACCCAATGTACATTTGGTAGGGTGGAGATTCAAACCAGGGACCTCCCTTGGAGGATTACCCTACCCTCTCCAAATCACCTACAACATGTGGGTTACATTTATTATTTTTCACCTTTGATATCAAACTTTGATTTAAATAAAACTTAATAGTTTCACAAAATATTCCATATCTTGCGGATCTAAGGTGGTAGGCTTATTACATAAGATTGGCCAAATGTTCTACCATTTAAGAGGGGTGACTATGACCCAAAATATCATACTTGGTTATATCAAAACATTAGCTTAGGATATCAAAGAACTGAGTTTAATTTCAATAAGCCATCCTTTTAAGTTTAAGATAAGTCAAGTATTACCAAACCCTTATCTAACGACATCCCAATATTCACCATTGGATGACTAGAATACCCTAGTCCTAGTCCTAAACCATGATCGAGTATTACTATATGGCTTGCTCCTTATGAGGACCTCCAAGGGACATGTGGAATTTAAGTTAACGTAATACCAAAATGGATGTTTATCATAAAATAGGAGGTTGATGGGTCTATAACCTGACATTCACAATCATGTATCAACCTAAGAATCGACCAACGAGTATATAGTGTTCTAAATTAAAATGTATTTCCAACAATGCTTGTCATAGCACAAGTTCATTACCATCATCTGGTAGTCTGAGAGTTTAGGGGAGGTTTATTAATTATATGCATAGTATAAATCTTAAATCCACTCATGAGGGATATGGTTTTAGTGAACCTTGATGTTCTTCTTGTTAAACCCAATCAAGACCCAGCGCATCCTAACTATGCACATCTTAGTGTTCATGGGTCACAAACCCCTGTGTAAAAATACCATGATCAGAGGAGACATCAATTTGTCATATCACCATATTTCGAGGGTAAATTTTCATAGCTAAATTTTTTTTGGCAAGGGGTGTCTATGTTTGACATTTAAGATTTAGTAATACTCTCTGAACACTATTCGGGTGGAATATCCATCTGTGAGTTTGATTAATCCTTTTTCCTATCTTTTGAGGTCAAACATATCACATATTTCATTGGTGGGGGATTAAATCATATTTTTTTAAGTGCTAACCTTCTTCTCTAAGATAAATAACACCTTACATGAAGGTGGGTAAATATGCACAATAAAATGTGCCACATGGCCTTGAGGGGTGCTATTATAAATAGTGGAAAGTTTCATATGTAGAGAGTGATCTAAATCCCTCCTCTAATTGAGTTTTCAAACATGACATTTGATTATGGAGCACACTATCTAGTTTTAATCCAATCTCTGATAGTTACTTTTGTCCTGGCACAAAAAAAATATTGTCATATTAGTAGGTTTATTCTGATGTACCCTAGTGGAGTTTGCAGGATATATAAAAAATTCAACTATGGTTCGGGTGCTTCATTTAATGATTAAGCAGTGAAATCTGGCTCAACATGGTGACCTTCGATAATAACAAGAATCTTATCCTTATTTAGTATTCTCTTTCCTATCAGAGGTTGTTATCCCATACACAGAGTGTTGTGGGTAGCAAGCACCATAAAATTTCTCATGCGTTGTAAAGGTAATAACCACCCAATGGTGGTTCAACTAGTGGTAGTGATTCCATCTAGGTGGAACACAAGCTAATCCTTATCATTCATGGAGATAAATTAGATTACGTATGATCTAAAGGATTTCTCTCCAAGAACAATAACAATATTTTAATAATTTTGATGTTATAATGCTATAAGTGAAAAATCATTGTATTTGAGGTTAAAAATAAAGCAACATTAAATGAAGTAACATTAATCTAGGGATATTCAGATATTGATTCACGAGAATACTCACACGGCTATGATGAATGAATCAGAGGTTCAATGGTTTCCTGATGAACTAATCACTAGTTTCAATCACATCCAAAAATCATTGTATTCGAGGTTAAAAATAAAACAAAATTAAATGAAATAACATTAATCTAGGGATCGTCAAAGATTCGTTCACGGGAAGACTCACATGGCTATGATGAATGAATCAGAGGTTCAATGGTTTCCTGATGAACTAATCACTAGTTTCAATCACATCCAAATATCAATGTCCCATAAACTAGTTAATAGATTCAATCACATCCAAGCATACAAAGCATCCAAATGTCAATAATCATATGCACATTCAATCTAAAATATCACACAAACCAACTGTCATAGTTACAAGGTATGATATGACCTAAGTAATTCAAGCTCCCTAAAACCTTTCTCTGCATCCAAAGGTATGATGTATGCAAATTAGTGGCATAGTGTTTTTCTGCATCCTTGAGGACATGATGCAAACAAAGGGTAGCAATAGCACTTTTTGAAGACATAGAGTTACTAACATAATTATAAATTATTTCTAGAACATTGATGGTACAATTTCTTTTCCTCATAGCTCTTAATGGCATTTAGAACCAAAATACTTCTCCCAAAATATTTTAACACTATATTAGTTTGCAAAGCATACTAATAATTTAATTCACAAGAAAATTTCCATTTTTCTATTAAAATATATGTTATTTTTTTCTAGGGTGCATTTTCAATTAAATAAATCACCACAATTTCTAAAACCTTACAAATTTTCAATATTTTCTATGCCTTCACAAACTAAGCATTAATTTCATTTTTCTTTACCAAGCACAAGGGTTGGGTTGAGGTGGGATGTGACAACATTGAAGGTAAAAAGGAATGAGAATAGGTGATATATTTAGATATTGCTAGCTTGGTGAAGTTTGTGCACCTAAAGAATCACCTACAATGCCATTCAAAGCTCCAAATCAACTCAATGATCGATTAGCAAGAGAATAGATTGCTTGCACTCCAAGAAACATAGCAAGTAAAGAAGAGGCATACAAAAAGGTGTTATACTCTCCTTGGAAGTGTTACGAAATAAATCCATGTAGAAAGGTTGAAATCCACTTGGCATGGATTCTCTCAGGTGCCATCCATTTCTTAACATCCAAGAAAACTCACGAAGGAGTTACAAGTACCCACACAAGTGTTCATGTGTTACAAGGTGACCAAGAAGCTAGTAGTGCATTACAAGGTGACCAAGAAGCTAGCAGAGCATTACTAAAGGACTTTTATATTACAAAGGAGAAATATCATACATAATGCTTAGTGATACTTGTCAAAGCCTTCACCACCTTAAAAGACATCTAAACACAAAGTGTTAGAGTGTGAAGAAGAGAGAATAGCATAGTCAAAGGCATTCAATGGAGAATAGTGCAGTGAAAAACATACAAAGCATAGCATGTAAGTATGGAAGGAGGATCATGAAAGGATCCTAGAAAATAAGGTCAAACCTTCTCAAATTTTTAGTGCTCTTTACTCCAATATTGAATACAAGGCCTGTCCAATCCACACTCATCATCTCAAGCACCAAAATTTATGTATTGTAACTGTTATATCCAATCGAATTTAGAGCCTATCAAGTGTTGTGATAAAGGAGATAATGTAAGTAATTCATATAATTTAATATTGCTTTCAAGTAAAGGAGATATAAGGTTTTAAAATCAAGGATAAATTTTGAGATTATAAAAGAAAAAGATATAGGAGATAACTTACCAAGCTAAAATAATATTTGCAAATTAACCTAGGAGATATAAGGAATTCTACTTAGGTTAGATTATTTAATATTTTGCAAATATTATTGTGGTCTAATTTTTATAAAAATTATGGATTCGTAAGGGTTACTACATCAAATTAATTTATTGGAAATTAGATACACTTAAATTAATTCCCAAAGGGTTATTTAAAAGAGAGGTTTATCATAATAATTCAAAGGTTGGAAATTAATAATATTGTATCAAAATTCTCAAAAGGAGACAAAAGATTCAACATTATAACCTCTTTAAAATTTGGGAAAAGTGCTTAGTTCAATAGGAGCAATAAGGGATAATATAAATTGATTTTTTATAAAACTTTACAAAATCAACCAAATATTGAACTATAATTTACAAAAGCACTATTTATTATCGAGGACATACTAAGGAGTCATAAGGCATTCTACAAAATCTAAGGATTGATATTAAGGAATTTAAATGGCTTCAAACAAATTCTTCCTAGCAGAATCTCAACTACTCAAGGGTCCTAATTATTTTTCCTAGAAGAATAAAATAAAAGCTATCTTTGTATATAAAAAATTTGGGATATTTTCAAAGGGGAAACACAAATACTTACCATAGATGATATTGAAATCCTAAAGTTCATAGAAAATGATTCAAATGCTCTAATGATAATAACCTTTGCTATCATAAATTCATTACCATTATCAGTTAAACAAAAACATCTTCAGAGGCATGGACAATCGTAGAGAAAATATTTGAGGGAAAGAATAAGATAACCATTATTCATATTCAATCTCAAATTCATTCAATAAATATAAATAGTCGAGAAAGCATAGAAATATTCCTAAGTAAGGTGACAGACATTAAAGGGAAATTATTTACCTTAGGAGAAACAATTAAGGATGAAATTCTTACTCAAGTAACTATGAGAGCACTTCGGAGGCTGGACATATTGGTAGAAGGAGGGGTAGTGAGGAGGTCTCCTACTTTGGGTGGGAGGACCTTGTTCCAAATTCCCTACTTTCCCCCTTCCAAACCTTGTTGCACTTCCTAAAACATCACAGGATCATCCCGGATCTTTGCAGGTGGTGTTTCCCATCCCAAAAAAATTGTTGGAGCTTGGTTGGACTGTCCCTACATTTTTCCATTGTGGCCTTCGCTGGTGGTCGGTTTTAGGTGGCTCAAATTGGGAGCTAGATTTTTGGAGACTATCTTAGTGGTCCTTTAAGCTTTGGTATGGGCATGTGCTTTCCTGTTTATCGCTAGTTTGTTTCACTACTCTATTCTTGGGTTTGGCATCTAAAGGGGATCCCACTTTGGTTGGTCTTGTTGCCTCAACTTGGGGTTTGCTCTCTGCATATTTCTTGACCTTGGGGTGACAACGATATTTTCATATTTAGTTGAGTGGATCCTATTTGTGGCTGGTGTAGGCCTCTAAAGTTGAATTTGATGTCTATATTGGGTTTTCTATGGTTCCTCTCCTTATTGCATATTTTTTGCCTTTTGGATGGGGCCCTATGTTTCTCGTGCTACTATGAGCATTGAGGTCCATAGATTTACTTTGTATGGACAACAGGTGAGTTTTCTTTAGAGTGCCATAGTGGTTTTATGTTCATGGTTCTCTTACCTGCTGCTACAATATTCATCTCCTTTGCAGTAAGACCTATGTTCCTGAAGATATCTCTCCTTACTGCTTGCCCTTTTTTCAAGCTGGTCACGTGCCTTCTTGGATGGGTGTTTTTCCTGGTTGTTTCGTTTCTTTTTGGATAGGTTCTTTCTTCTAGGTTTGTTCTAGTTCTGGCTTCCCCATGCCTTCTTGGATGGGTTCTTCCTTTGTTGGATATTCTTGTGTCTTCCTGGATGGGATTCTCCTTTTGTTGTAGGTTTTGGTTTTTCCCAGATTGTTTTCTAGGATCTGGTTTCATCCTGAGTTGTTTGAGCAAGATGGCTTTTTCAAATATTTCCAGCTACCTTTCGTTGGTTGTTCTCGTGCCTTCATGGATGGGCTTCTTCAATTGCTAAAGGTTCTAGTTTTTCCAAGGTAGTTTTCTAGGATATAGTTTCATCTCGAGCTATTTTCCTTTAAAAAGGATGGCATTTTCAAAATATGCTAGCTAACATCCTTTTCTCAAGAATTTTTAGGTGTGATGTTGTTTTAAATTTTCAAATGTTTTACCTGTTGTCTGCTTTCCCATCCTGGATGGGGATTTTCTCCTTTTATTGTCCTAGGATTCCACAAGTCGGTTTTCTCAAGTTTTTTTCACTTGAATCGGTCTCCCTTTAGTCAAGTTTTAAGTCTTGGTGTTTTTCTTTATCCCAGGCTTCTATAAGTTGGTCTTCCTTTTTTGTTCTACGCGAGATGGTCTCGTTGTTCAATTTGTGAGACTGTACTTTCGATACTATCTCCTAGAAATTTTGTGTAGACCATTTTCCTATGGAGATCCTCTTCTTGACCCACTTGTATAAGGTTTTTGGGTCCTTTTAAAACCCAATGATCAATCAAAAAAAAAAAAACTATGAGAGAACTTCCAAACAGCTATAAAAATTTGGTAACATATTTACAAGTTCTATGTAAAGATACTTATTTTGATGACTTAGTCAATATTATATAGGAATATGAAGTGGAAAATGCATTTAAATATGAAATGTCTAATACTGCATTGGCATCTAAAGAAAATCAACAAGAAACAATTACTTCATCAAAAGGATAGAAAACATGGTACAACATCAAATATGTAAGAGAAAAGGCCATAGCACCAGCTACTGTAGGTTCAATTTAGAATCAAGAAAATCAGATATGGGAACCAATTTCAAGAACAACAATATCAAAATCCTCATAAGCAACAATTCCAACATCCAACCAATTATCCCCAATTGGAGTATCAAAAAAGAAATAAAAAAGGACATCTACCTCAAAGGATAGAAGAAATTGAAGAATTGGAAGAATCGATAAATTATTATGAAATCAAATCTCTTTCAGCAAGAATGATATATTATGAATAAACTAATCAGTTGCTTGAATAGGTTATAGAATATAGACAAGAATATTCAAAATCCAAAGGATAAGACGAAGATCCACATTGAAGACTAAAGTCTTCAATATCCAAATAATGTAATACAAGGGGTGTTAGAAATAGATTATATTACATCATTTGGATCATGTAAATGTACCTATCTTGGTACATACTTAGGACATTAGATTATTTTAGGGGGATGTTATCTAGTTACTTCATGCAATGTAATAAATGCACAAGTGTTAATGTGCAAGTTATATATGTGCAAGTTGTCCCTTGCAAAACTAGGTAAAGTGTTGGTCAAGGAACCTATTTTCCTATATAAATGGCCATAGACATAGAGCATGATATAGTGGTAGGAAGTAGTGTAGAACAATATGGTGTGATGTAGCAGAGTGTGATGTAATTAGATGGAGTGTGATATGCTCAAATATGATTCTTGAGTAGTATATTTATTCATGGAGTGTTCATTTCATCCATAGCTACTTTGTATACATTTCCATAATTTATATTTATAGTATAGTTTTAGTCACATCACAGATTTACTTTATGTCATATTATTCTACATCTTGTGATTGCTATCTCCCATTACCTACTACATAGAAAGCTAACAGTGTTAAGAACTATTCACATTCAATCTTTGAGAAATTCTCATTCTACTTCTAACTAGGATATATTCTATTTGATACTATATCCTATGCCTTTGCACACTTGTATCTATCATCCACCTCTAATTTAGTACTACTCATGATTTGTCACCTTGTAGGATCTTCTCGATTGTAATAATTTTGAATCATTTTAACAAAAATACCAAGGTTCAATAAGGTAATGATGTCAAATGTAGCATAGGGGTGTAGTATTTCCAAAGGGGGGAGGTGATTTTGAAGGTGTGGAAATAATTTTCAAGGTTTTGAAACAACCTTGCCCCAATCGTACAGGGTGTACAGTTTGCTTTGCATGACTTATCAATCTTGCAAAATGCTTGTACTATCACCAAATCGTATAGCTTTATGATCAAAATTATACAACACTACAACTTGTATAATTTACCACTTAGTCAATTTATTAGAACTGGTTTTTTAACCCCAATTTATTAGTTTTGTAATCAATTTCTTTGAAACACCAAAGTTCCATAAATGGTAAGTGTTCTCATGCAATTTTACTTCCAAATTAGGCAAATGATCATTTGTATGGTCTAGGGGTCAAGTTGTGTGATTTGCATAAATCCTTTATGAATATTTAATTCACTGATTTGATAATTTACACTATATATCTCTTTAGGACAAGTTTTGGGATGATTTCCTATTGCAATTGTTAACTTTCCTTCCAACATGCAAACCCTAATTCAATAGCATTGAATTATTATCATCACCAATATTTCCATAAATTGTACAACTGATAAATGACATCTCTGTATAGTTATAATTCATCATGTAATAATTCCTCACTCTCACATAAGGGTCATAGGAAC
Source organism: Wollemia nobilis (assembly GCA_028583015.1). Lineage (NCBI taxonomy): Eukaryota > Viridiplantae > Streptophyta > Pinopsida > Araucariales > Araucariaceae > Wollemia > Wollemia nobilis. Next base: position 17,216,924 of record JAQPPZ010003361.1, read on the forward strand.
ATCAGAAGCCATTTCAATTGTAATTACATCAATCTAACATAACAATTTGATCATACAACACATGATTTACAACATGCAATAATAACACCACACAATGAAATTGACATCAACCTATAATCAAAGAGGTTTTTCTAATATATTCACATTATAGATATTTTTGCATAATACATCCATCATTATTGATCACAATAGCCATGAACATAGCATCAATGGGCTCAACAATGGACATCAACAATGAATACATTCAACAACATCAAACTCCTACCATGAACAACCAAGAACTCCTAAAAAATTGAATGGGGGGCTATATAATGCATGCCCAAGCCGTTCCAAAGTGGTTCTTAAGATATCACATTACTTACAACCACCATCAAAATAATTAATTGCAAGGTTTTGCTAAGTCTAATTTAATTTTTATCAAATTCATCCTAAATGTACATTTCACTTAATTTCATTAACATTTCAAGTTGTACATTTGCAAACCTTGTAGATTTACACCTACTAGTATGTTTTGACCATTTGTAGATTTTAATGAAAATTGAAAACACTTAGCAAAATTGTAAAAATTCAACAATCATTTCCTCTTCTTCTAGGAGGTGAATTTTCTGCCTACACATTTCCTATATCATATACTCATCAAAATCTAATAATATATGATTCATGGCTATTTTATTTTTACCTTATTATTTGTGTGTATGAAAGTTTACATAGGAATCTCATGACTAGTATCTATCCCTTCCTTGTGAAGGCTTCTTAAGAGAGTTTTATATTGTAGCAATATGTGTTCACCTTCTTGCCATGGGTGGATTATGTATTCACTACTACCATAATTGCATGGAGGGCCTTACCATTGGTGCATCACCACATTTAATTTAGTCTAGTGATGTTTTCAATTGCTTTCATTATCTCTTTCCTTCTAACCCTTTCCTTTCATAGAGTCTAATAGTCTAGCCTAGAGTATGAAAGAAGCATTACAAGGAGATATTAATAAAAGAAGTTGGCCTTTATAAAAATACATGGAGGTCATAACCACAACTACATCCCATACTCCTTAAACTTACTAAACTATCTAACCCATGCAATGTGTAAGCATTGTCTGCTCCCAAAAACCACAATAAGTGGTCACCATTTTGGGGCATGGGATAGAGTAAGATTCAATTCTCAATAGTTTTTTTGGCATTACCAATGGGACCACAATCGTAGAATAGTGTCCCTTGACTAAAGAACAAACTAGAATTTTGTTGAAGGTCTTAGCTACTTCTTACAAAATTATTAAAAATATTTATATGGCAACTCTAGTGGTTTAAGTATCCAAAAATTCAATGATTCCATTGATGATAAACCCTAGAATTAAATGCTAATGCAATCTAAATATTGGTATTCTAATGAAAGTCCCATCTATCTACTTGGATAGAACAACTATTTTATTCACCTATAAAATCCTCTATAAACCAAAATATTGCAAGTTTTATGATGATAGATATGAGTTTACTAATTACAACATGACCACTCATTAGAATCAACTTGCCATGAGGTCCCTAGCATGGAATAATGGTGGACCCCTAACCTACCCACTCCACCTATCATATGGAATCCAATTCTAGCACCAACTCTAAAGTCATTAAGAAATTTCATTAAGAAATATGCCATCATGACATTACAACATCTACATCATATGGTCAACCTGTGTGTTATACACAACATTGTCTAGTAGAATGTGGCACTAAGGCTATTGGCAATATCCTTAAAAGGTAGGGTCTAATAATGGCACATATATTTTTCCCTATGCTTAATTAATAGTTGGGACTTAATGGATAACCTATTGATGGATAGATTTAAGGAGGAGAAAGACATAAATTCATTGATAGATCAACTAACGACTATCAAATTATATTTTATAGAGGTAATTGAGGGTTTCAATACCTGATTCTATAAAAATTATCATAGAATCCTAGACAATATGTGATCCCCCTAGGTATGGCAATCCTATACTATCTTAGGTAATTTCACTTTTATATTGATATGATGATCAAAGCCCAAGGAGGTAACTCTTTTCCAACTACCTACCAAATAGTCATCAATCATAAAACAATTTCATCCAAATAGGAAGGATACCACCCAAGTCCCCAATGCCCTTTCTACCACACATATATTCCACCATTCCACTGCATTTATAGACTACAAACACATTTTTAGTTATAACCACCTTCCATATGACCCTAGACTCCCAATCTATGATAAGGATAGAAGAAATGGCAAAGTAATTCCAAGTCCTCTCAAAAGAAGTCTTCACCCTAAGGAATAAAAAAATAACCAAAAGTTCCAACGTTGAGAATATTTGAGACCTCAATATTAGCTACCTCATTACCCATTGAAGGAAACCCACTGGTAGGTGAGGGCCACCCCATCACCATTGATCCATATTACCCATGTTAGTGGAGTTCTCTTGATACAAAATCATTTCCTAGGTAAACCTATTGCATGATTGTTATAAATATTCCTCCACAAAGAGAGTTTCCATTCAATAGAAATGGTCCTAGAGCAAAGGGGTCCCTCATGGATATATGCCTACCACACAAAAGAGGGATTTCCAAACAATTTTTGACACCCCCTCTCTCTATCTTATAAATATTTTAAGATTGCTCATCTAGATTAGGTCCTAGCCACTATGGAGGGAGTAGGAGCCTGCATGAACATTCACTACATGATCTCAATTCCCAATAGGTACCACACTCAATTAGATCCTAGGGAATCCATAAGGATAAAAATAATCAAAGAACTTTAGGGGAAGGAACCAACTATATGGATGGAAGTCACCATTGCCATGGGTGAACCAAAATCAAAATAGCCAAATTCCCCAACATCCAATGAGTACAATGATCTAGAATACTCCCTAGTTTGATAGGGATGAACATGATTCACCACTACTACAAAAATCATCATCAAGAGGGGACTTGAGGGAAGTCTTGGAAAAACAAGAGGAACTAGGATAGATAGAATAAATGTTGTCTTAAGGAAGAACACTTGAAGACACACCTTCCAAAGCATGGAATTTAGTGGTCTTAGTTGTTGCTAGGATGCCACTAAAATTGTAATGGATGGGTTGATGGTGAAATACAATTCCTTGATTAGGAAGTAGCCCATGAAATGGGTACTAAGACCCTAAAGAGCACACTAAGAATGAAATTTTACAAAAGGACTAATAAAGACATGGAGAAGGTAAGACCCTAGCCTTGACCAAGAAATTACAATGACCCAAAGTGACTTGATACAAGGTAAAAGTGGTGATACATTCTTAGTCTTGTCATCCCAAGCAACTGAACACAACCTCCAAGGTGATAAATAGCATGTTTAAATCATAAACATAGAGGTAACTCAAGGGGAAGCAAGAAAAATAAAGACATTGATGGAGGAGAACCTCAGAGGTCTAATTATAGTTAGACATAATAGTATAAAATTAATTTTTAAACCAACCTTGCCTACAATATTTATGATCATATATCCTAAAGACCTTTAAATTATCCAAAGTTGACGAAACGCCTAGGCAAATTTTGAATTGGATAATTTTGAACCCTTGCATAATTTTGGGGGAAACTCACCCCCATCATATTCTTATAAATATGTTTTATTTTTCATTGTAAAGGAGGGAAACATGAAGTAATTTCTCATGCCTAGTATATATCCCAACAAAGTATTTTCTCTAGTCTTCTCTTGTGTACCAATCTAGACTCAAATCCCTTTTTTTTTGTGTACATGCAATTTGCTAAGTTTTCAACACACACACACACACACATATATAATCTATGGTTATTTTATTTCTATCCCATTCTTTGTGTGCATGGAAGTTCCTAGCATTGGTGGCTCATGTGTTCACCTATTTTATAAATACATGTAGGACTTTATCCTTGGTACATTGCCATATTTAGTTTAGGCTAGTTAGCTTTTCAATTGCTTGCTTTATTGCTTTCCTTATAACCCTTTTCCCCCTATAGATTCTAGTCATCTAGGCTAGAGTAGGAAGGAAGTTTCAAGAAGACATAAAGACAAGGAGCCAACCTTGGTAAAAAAAACCTTGGAGGTCATCCTCGGAGCCACATCCCATGCTTCCTAAAATTCCTAGACTATACACCTTGTGTGAGGCACAAGCACTAGATGCACCCAATAACTGTAGTGAGTGGTCACCATGTTGAGCCATGGGATGGTGTTAAATATGGTCCCAAATAAATTTTATTTATATAAATGCAATAAATATAAAGTTTTATAGTTATTATTTTGATACCTATAGGTTGCTTATATTTTTAGGGTTCTATGTATTTACCCAAGAAAATAGAACTAATGGATATAGTATTCAAGGAAGCACATTTTGTTCCCTACTTGAATATATATGGGAATCAAATATGATGGTTGATTTTAGAAAATTATACTTTTAGCTAGGTCTAAAAAGAGATATAGCATATTTTGTATCCAAGTATCTTGAGTGCCAATGAGCTAATACTAAGCACATATGTCCAGCATGAATGCTACACTATCATGATATTTCTAAATGGTAGTGGAAAACTAGTAGTATGGAATTCATGCAAAGATTTTATTTGTCTAAGAATGAACATGACATTATTCTAGTTTTAATGGATAAATTTATAATGGTAGGGAATTTTATACTAGTAAATCTCAAAGATGATGCTCCTACACAATTGAAAAGAGGTTTGTTGAGGATGTATTTAGATTACAGAGGATACTAGAGATGATAACCTCAAATAGAGACACTAATATTACTTCTATATTTTGGTAAAATTTGACAATAACACATGGTACTAAGTTTAACATCAATTCCTCTTATCACCTTGAAACATATGGACAAATAAAGGGGGTGAATCTGGTTTTAAAATATTTACTTAGAATGTACTACATGGATAAAAAATTCTAGTGGAAATAATGCATGCCTTTGGTAGAATTCACTTTCAACAACTCCTACCACTCCAACATAGGCATGGATCCATTTGAATCACCATATGTTAAAAAATATATGGAAACCCTTATTTGGGATCAATTAGAGGATAAAATAATTATAGGACCTAACATATTGAAAGAAATTGAGGAGTAAGTTAAACTATATGATGCAAATGTTGAAGGAAGCAATAGATAGAAAAAAAGGTTATGTTTGTAAGAATATAACCCTAAGGTTATTTGTAGTAGAAAATAATGTTTTCCTCCAACTAAAACATATGATATCCATAAATTTTGGAAAATTAGGTAAATTAGCTATGATATTTGTAAGGCCTTTTGAGATACATAACTAGTAAAATCAATGGTATACTAGCCTTTTATTCTTCCTTTTGTTTCCAAAATTTATGATGTATATCAATTATATTTTTTGAAACCATATCATGTATGTATTTCTCACATTTTAGATTGGAAATCCTTGTAGGTTCAGGATCGAGGTATACTTCTAGTTGATCCAATCACACTACTACAAAGGAATACTTTGTATTTGATTAAAAAATAGGTGACATATTTTAAGGTTGAGTGGGACTTATATTATAAATATATTTACTCCTAGGTAACACTAAAGACATATAGAAACTATACCTTTATTTGATTTATTGAATTCAGTTGAAAATGATACTTTTTTATAGTATGACCATATTATGAATCTGATATAAATGTTGTAGAGGAAATAGTAAATTTGATGTAATTAGTTACATTCATGTTTGAATCATGAAAATACTGACAATTATTTTCTAATAAGTCATATATATGATGACTCTTTCAAGTGGGGAACTAAGTCATATCCCAATTTATTAATCTAACCTTTATATTTAATTATTTTAGTTAAGGTAAATAAATTTCATAACTAGTTAACTTTGAATTTTTGGTTATCAGTTTAAATTATATATTTGACTAACTTGCAATTTATTGCAAGTGCTAACAAGTCATACTCTAGGAGGTAGAAGAGGGAAGGTATCATTTGTGAAGTTACAAATATAATAGAAGTACCAAGAGGAGAGAGATATCATGGAAATCGTACACCAAATAAATTATGCATATAGAAGCATGGTTGATTATATGCATTTTGAGTAATGACTATAAGAAATGATATGCAAAAATTCACCTATGACAATTGTTCACCTTATGGTTTTTTAATTTAAATTATTTGGTTGAATGGAATGTCTCCTTACTAATTTGAATTTTTAAATTTCTAAATGTAAATAATATTTTACCTTTATGATTTTCATGGTTGCATTTTTATTGGGGAGTAAAATATAAGAGGTGTGCATTGAGAAAGGAATATTTATATTATGATTTTAATATGTGTAGCAAAATAATAACACCAAACAATAATATAGAAATGAACACTCTACAAATGAAAGAATGATGTATCTTTGTATTAAATAGGGGAGCCTGAACCTCCCAATATTACAGATATTTGCTTTGAATTACCCCAACTATGTTGGGTGTAATATTACAATATATGAAACATGTGCTCAAATCTCAAAAATAGGGCTTCTCCAGATATATCAACCGGTGTTCTTCCTTCTCTCCCTACAAATCCAATGAGTGGGCTTCAGATATCCAGTGCATGGGCCACTCTAGCTACAATAACTTCTTCAAAATACTTGTCATCTACACACATGAAACCAGATAGGAGTTAGTAGCACCTACAAAATAAAGACATGAAATAATGTTATAAAACCGTAGTCAGAGAACCATGTAATATAGAAGACAGAATCATATAAACATAATGCCTTACAAAACAAAAACTTACTAATAATTTTTGTATTGTATTCTTGGCTCTGTGAAATTGTGAATGCATGGTGGTGGACTAGAAACCATGGACATGCGATGGTGATACCACAAATATGCAGTTCCAAATGTGAAACCATGAACCAACGATTTTGGATGAATGGTAGAATGACTCAAAACAGGATCTATGTACTCAAAATTTGGTTTCTCCTTAGGATACGTGTAGATATCTGATCCTATTATGGTATCCTGGCGCTGTCAATGTTCAACCTCCTTAATTTTGTGGGGTCTAGGTACCTTTATAGGTCTCTTAGGGTTTTGGAGGGAAATGAGAGGTGGAAAGCCTAGATTACCAAGAGGAAATCCTAGGCTACCAAATGGAGGGGGAAGTTACAGTGAGTCACCCAGTGAGCCTCACTTAATTGGGGTGATGTAGCTACAAGTGGAGTGATATGTGGAGGGTTACCCCATGTGAAGGGACAAAGGGGACAAGGGTGTATGAGATGTGGAAATGTGGGGTAGTGAGGTGGCTAGGACACATATCAAGTGGGGAGGCAAGGTATCCTAGGTTGATTTTCCATACTGAATTAATCTGGAAAATAGGATAATGTGCAGATTTCATATGCCTAAGTCCAAAATTAGGCATATAACTTTATTATGTAGGATTTTATGTGGGGTGAATGATTGTGACTTTTCTAAGGACAAATTTTTGGTGTCTACAAATGCCTCCATTTGTATCACATTGTGTGAAACATGATGTGGTGCAAAATCTCTATGAGATGGATGGGCTCAAGTCTTCTCAGTGCACCAGAGCAAATAATTTTTAAATTTTTTGATGATGTTTTGATTTTGATTTGTTTACTAACCCCCTCAATTGGAGAATGGGTAAAGGATGAAATCCATGAGCCAATTGACTGAATTTGGATGATTAGGTGAGTTTATGGTGATTGACATGAATGTGATGCAAATTTATGACATTGATTCAACTTGATGCCCCAAGTACAGGATTGTTTGTCTTATAAATTTACCTTTGGTTTCGATAAGGCGTAATATTTATTGTAAAATATTTCACCACTTTCAAAGTTCTTTTTCCACTGTGAATTTCATAAATTCCTTCCAAATAATGGGCTCAACGAATCAGTCGTTCAAGAATTTGATACTCTACTAATTTCTTATTACACCATTATTTGATTTTTTTCTATTTTTCGACCCAACAGAGGGAGGGTTTGGGATAACCTTTAGAAAATTTGAATTGAATCAACTAAGATCCAAGATTTAGGGGTTTGTTGATTTAATGCCATAGTTATGAGGGTGAATGAGTGTCCTTATTGTAGGTTACCCATCCTATTGAATTGCATGGATTGTTAGTCATTGAAAATGCAAGGTTTCTAGGGTAAAAAACTTGATACAAGGTTCACTAAATTATTTTACTAGTAATTTGGATGATGATTTAGTGGATGAATTGGATTTTGTTGTGTGAAATATGGTTTAGATTATATTTTTTTTCTTTCTTTTTTATTTGGCAAACTACAGATGTGCGGTTCTTTCTCTTTTGCATTGTGTGTCCACGTTGTGTGCTACATACCATGGGTCTATGGTTTGGTGAGCTCTGCAAAACACAGATGCACATTTTGCATCACAAACCATGGGTTGGTTTTTTTGTGTTCTCCACAAAACATGAGCGCACAGTTTTCACCATGAAAATTAGCTATTTAAAGGTTCACGAGTCGCTTTCACTTCATTTATTCTTTTGATAGCTATGAAAATTGCTCTGGTGTTTGTGAGGATGAGTGAGATGGAGGTCAATGAGGGGAGTTGCGGTGGTGTAGGTGTGGGTGCGGGATGTGGTGGCTCGGTTGGAGTGGAAGTCGATGTTTGCTACGTGAAGGTAGGTGTCATAAACTCTTAGTTTAGGTTTTATTTATGTTATTGCTTGTTTTTTGTTGTTTTCCTCTTTTTTTGTTAGAACCACTAAGAGGGTCTAGAAAAATTTTGTTTGTGTTTTAATTTTTTTTTTCACAACCACTAGAGAGGCTAGAAATTTTTTTTTTGTGTTTTAATTTTTTTTGTTTTCACAACCACTAAGAGGAGATGGAATTTTTGTTTTTGTGTTTTAATTTTTTTTTTTCATAACCTTTAAGAGGGGCTGGAAAAATTTTGTTTGTTTCTTATTTTTTTTTGTTTTCACAACCACTAAGAGGGGTTGAAAAAATTTTGTTTGTTTTTAATTTTTTTTTGTTTTAACAACCACCAAGAGGGGTTGGAAATTTTTTTTTGGTGTTTAATTTTTTTTTTTTTACTACCATAAATGGGGTAGGTTGAAATTTTTTTATTTGAAATGCAAAATATTTTTTTGGTCAATTAAGGATTTTCATTAAGGGGGCATTTGAAAGGTACCCCAACACCTTAGTACAATAGAAAATAAAGGGATGCATGTATTAATAAAAATGCATCCTAGAGGAGCAGACATAAAAGAGAAGGATGCAAGGAAAGCCCAAAATGCATCCTAGAGGAATAGGAAGGAACACAAAGACTAATAGAAAAGAGACCAAAAGGTGAGAAAACCCCATAGGGTTAACAATAGCAGCAAGCAAGCCAATAACTCCATGATAAACACTTCAATAATTTTATTTTCACCTTCCTTGGTTTGGGTAGTTTCCTTTTTGCCTTTCTTTTTGTCCTTCGGCAAATCCTTGGAAACTTCCTTGGTGATCTCAATGATGTCATCCTTTTTTACTTAGTATTTACCAGCAGCAACAGAATTTGCAGGGGCCTCCTCATAGAAGGTGTCACAAAAAAACAACAAGGTTTTTAAAATCTTTTCTCTAGGTCTAAAAAATAACAATTATTATTTTATTCAAATTGAATATTTAAAAAAAACTAAACCACATTGTGGACGAGTGTATGAGGGGCGAGTGTGTGGTGGTTGTGTGTTAAATTTCCTATTGATAAGCATAGCTCTCAACTTTACAAGAGTCATGGTTGAAAGGAGACTACTTAGCCCTATGCGTTGATCGTAAGGATTTCTCACGCTAACTAAATATAAGTATAAATATAAATATAAATATAAATATAACTTATTTTATAAACTTAATATCAATACTTTGATTTTTATTAGTTTTTGTTATTAATTTTTTTTTAATCTAATATTATAAATTAATATATAACTTTAGATCTAAAAAATCAAACATTATTTTAAATATTTTTAATCTATATTTATCTTTTATAGTAAAAAATCTATTAATTTTCTCTTGTTTTAATTTTAAAATATTTATAGAGTTTTATCATTAATATTAAAAAACATTATCGTTAATCCGCGTGATGTGGTCTACCAGCAAGGACACCACCTACATTATCTATGATGTGGTCTACCAGCAAGGACACCACTTACATTATCGGTGATGTGATTCGGGTTCAATTGCACGACGGGTGTGTATACGAAGTATTTCTCAACAAAAAAAAAAAAAATTATAGTTCAATAAAATTTATGATTATTTAGTTGTTTAGATTAATTGGATTATTCTTTGTATTGCTTCCAATATATAAATACAATAATAATAAACTTTATTTGTTTTTGTGGGGACATCTTAAGAGTTCAAATCATATGGAATGAAGTCCCCTTTCTATATTGTGGGAGTTTATTTGGTTATATAGGAGAATTGGTTACAACCACACTATTTTTAGTAACTGACATGAAATTTTTTTTATACCCAAAGAGTTTTTTTTTTTTTTTTTTTTTTTCGGGTTATATAAAAAAGTTGGTTACAACCACACTATTTTTAATAACTGACAAAAATAATGTTCAAACCACATGGATGCTCCCATCAAACCTATTCCACTTTATTATTGTTGACTTGTCCTAAAAAAATCACCACAGATCCATCAGAACTCTGTTTTTTTCTTTACAAACAAGGTAGTGTTACTTCTTGTACTTCTTAAAAAATAAAAAATAAATAAACCTTATTCTATTAAATCCTTCGTGCCTTGTCTTTGTTCCTTACGAACAAGGTAGTGTTACTTCTTGTACTTGGTAAAAATAAAAAGAAATAAATAAACTTTATTCTATTAAATCCTTCGTGCACATGAAAGGATAGCATAGTGTTTTATATATACTTTTTTTTGCACCGAAATTTATTTTCTTGAACAGGTGTAAACATAGAGGCACACGAAGGATAACATTCCCACAAAGCAACCAAAAATGCAAAGCTTCCTTACCTTTAGCGAGAAAAAGGTCCATTTCCAAAGGACAATTTCGGCGAATGCGACAAATGAGTTGTCAGATTGCTACAGTGATTCTTTGAGGACATGAACTGTCCGAAACAGAGGCTACGTGGAATTATGGGTTCATATTAATATGTAACCTTTTAAAAATGCGTTTATAGTCTAAGTAGTCTAACCTCGACTAATTCAAAAGATTTGCATATCCTCCATATTAATATTTATCTACTTCTAAATCATACATTAAAATATCAACGACGTGTTTAATGTTTTAGATTTACATATTTTTATGCACATCTACTTTAGAGACCTGCTGAAGGTTTTAATTTTTATGTCAGTAATTTTTGTGGAATTAATAGTAATTCGAAATTTTAAATAAAAAATTAAAATTGGAATCTAATATTAAAGTTGTCCATACTTATAGTTGAATAAAGGTATTTATCTTAAAACAAAAGATATTACCAAGTAGGCCTTCGGAACGTAGGCACCGCCATTCTGAATTTAGACAAAATTGGAATCTAATAAAGTTAAAGTTCTACATGCTCATATAGTTGAATAAAACTATTTATCTTAAACAAAAGATATTAACAAGTGGGCCTTCGGAACGTAAATACCGCCATTCTGAATTTAGATACTTGTGAATAAAGCCGGAAGATACTTTTGAAAAAAGTTATTGGGGTCAAATGGCACCAAGCGACCTTAAAGCTCAAATTTGGCATCATGAAAGCCATCTCTCCAAGACACATCCAGAGAGCGGCATACGTCTTTTCTTTGAATCAATTCCATGCTTTAACGTCCGACCTTAACATAACATACTCAAAGCATAATGTTACACCTTGTACTGTTCGCTTGTGTTGTCAATTCCAGTTATAACTGCATAATTTTCCATGTGTAGGATCTGGAATTCTAGGACGAGATCTTGTCTCATTGTGTGCATTGGCATTTATTTGTTACTGATAGAATTAGGGCATGGCCATGGCGGAGGGGCACAACAACAACGTTGATCACAGCAAGCCATCGAATAGCGGGCAGCTGAGCAGCGGCCCACTGAGCAGCGGCCTTCTCCACTATTTACGTACGGACAACGACAGCGGTCACCGTCCATCGTGGCGGCGCCCACGGTTCACTGTCCGACTAGCCAGATACCTCTGCGCGTCTCTTATCGGTTTGCTCTTCATCGTTTGCGTTGTCATTTTCTTGATGTGGATATCGATCCAACCTCACAAGCCTCGCGTCTTCTTGGACTACGCCTCCGTTGTCCAGTTGAACGTCTCCTCCCTCGGCCTCCTCGACGACATAATAGACTTCAGAACCACGTTTAGGAACTCCAACGAGAAGGTAGGCATCCACTACGACAACATCGACGTGGAGGCCATCTACAATTATCAGAAAATTGCGTGGTCGCTGCTGCCAGAGTTTTATCAGGGGCCCAAGAACACGACGGTGCTGCAGACAGAGTTGTACGCTAAGGCCGTTAAAGTTAACGGTGAGACCGCGGACGAGCTGGCGGCGACGAAGTCTGCGGGCAAGATCGGGTTGGAGCTCAAGGTGCGGGCCAAGACAAGCTTTAAAGTCGGCCGGTGGAGCTCCCGGGGTTACACCATGAGTGTCAAGTGCAGTAACGTGGTCATCGACCTCAACGGTGCACCCTTCCAACGACGACCATGCATGGTCTATTTTTAAGACAAATTTCATACTTTATGCTTTTTCTTTACGTTGGATTGCTTTCGTGTTGTGTACATAGATGCGAGTTTGGTGGATTTAGTTGGATTGCTTTGGTGTTGTGTTTGAATTTAGAACTGCAGTGTATTTTTTCTAAAAAAGTCACGAGCTTGTCATCGGAAAAGGTAAATATTTAAAGAAGGTGGTCTTGCGCCCTTCTTTTTCTCTCTGCTTCTACTGTTTGCTTCGACGGCGTTCTTGCTCTTTGTATAATGCTCTCAACAAAGTGTAATTGAAAATACCGACGAACGCGAAAGTATATGAAATAAAATCATTGTGGCTCCTTTTGTTATGAAAATATGTTCTTTTGATGCTACATACATTGTCAAATATCTATGAATCTGAAACCTTTCACATTTGTTTACTTATGCTTTACTGAACCTTTCGAGGATAAGGTATTTAGCATATTGGAAATGTAAAGAGAAAATAGACGACCGAATAAAGGTAGATGAAATGGAGGAAAGCAATGAATGTTTCCCATCTTTCATTAAAGGAGGTGATTGGATAATGATGTAAATCTATTGATTTGGAATGTATTGATCCTTTTCTTATGGTCGAATGTATGCGCTGTTATACTTTAATTATCTTCTTGCGCAACTTATATAAAAGATATTAAGGATAAGTGGTTGTATGGACTTCAAAAAAAATCATTTAAACTAACGTTATTATTATGTAGTTGGATAAGCCAAAAGAAAGAGCTTATGGAAAGCTTTAGATGATTCCTTGATATTATTGATACTTCCACACCACCTCTCAAATTTGAGTATATAAAAGTTTATTTAAAAGCTTGTATTTTTTAAAAAATTATTAACTAAGTATTTAAACGTTTTGGTGGAAAGTTATAATACTATCAAATGTTTTCATGATTTTGAATTATGAATTATGAATGAAAGATATTTAAATACAATGCTTTGCTCAAATATGACATAACAACTTTCAAATTCAAACAACTACTCTTAATTGATAGGGACATGTGAACCTTGTGCATGGTGGTTACAACCACTTACAATCATGTTGACTATGATGGTAGTAATTCTAGACATTATTTCTTATTTACATCATAGTCTAGAGTTTTTTAGAGAGGAAATTCTAAAATGCTTCCTCGTGATATATGTGTAGATCCTAGAAAGAATACATATCTAAAGGTGGAATTTTTATAATCAATACATATTGCATAGTCTACATCTATGTAGCCAGTTAAGAAAAATTGATCATCCTTCTCAAGTTACAATTGTATTCAATGGTGATTTAGACATATCTTAAAACCTTTTTTATTACCTTTCAATGTGACATTTTTATTCTTTCATAAATTGTGAAAGGTGAGTTACTACAAAGCTAATATTTGGTGTAGTGTAACTTAGATAGATGAGACTTCCAACTAGTGATAGAGTGTTGCTTTTACTTGTGGAGAGGAATTAAACTATGAAAATTGTAGCCCTTGTTCCATTGGATTCATTGTGGGCTTACATTCATTCATGCAGTATTTTTCAAGAAATATGTGGTGATGTGTTTACCACAACTTTAATCCTACATAATAGTGCAATAGTTCAAGATTATTCATGTCAAAAGACTTTTACAATTCCTCTTTTGCTACTAGAATCAAATTATAAAACTTTTTGTGATGACCAAATCATCCACATATACATGGATCATCACAAAATTTTCCCTTATTCTTTGTGATGCAAACTTGGATCATATGGACTTCTCTTGAAACTATGGTTTTCAAAATGTTTATATATCTTCATATACGAACTTGAGGAGCCTATTTGAGACCATAGAGATGTTTGATCAACTTACATACCTTTGTTTCTTATCTAGGTATGATGAATCCTTCTGATTGAGTCATGTAGGCTTCTTATTTTAAAATTTTTTAAAGAAGATACTTTTCACACCCATTTAATAAATTATCCATCCAAATTATGTGGCTAGTGTTGTCGACTCAGAGTATCCCAACCATATAGGGTAGTGGATGATGCACTTGGACACTTGCATATCATGTTGAGTGACACAATAGGAAACTCCATGGGCAAAGAAAATACCTACAAGGCAACCTCCAAATTTTTTTAAAGGCTAACTCCTCATTGTGTGATCTTTACAAACCTTTTAGACTGAATCCCTACCAATGGAATAAGAATAGGAAAGAAAATAAAAGTAAAAACATGCATGAAAAGAAAATCCTAAGCTATAGGGGTGATGTGCTATGATCTAAATTATGCTCATTTGCATGAACAATATAGGAATAAACACATTCAACATAGTCTAATAGTAAAAAAATGAACACTCGAACCATTTATATCAAAGCATTCAAGAACATGTAATGCAAGTAGGAAAGAGAAAAATTAGTCATAAATCCTATTTATGCATTAAGAAATTACAAAGGAATGAAGTTGGAAGAGGTCTAATGCTCCTTAGACAGTGGATCAAGGTTCAAGTTCCACTTATACAAATGAGAAGAAGTGAATTAAAAAGTATACAAGGCTAGGTATTAATCACAAGCAAGTAGTTCCTAATGCTTTATAATGAATTTTACATGCCTATTTATAGGTCAAAACTGAGAAGATTTTCCTCCAAATTTTTTCTTTGAGTACCTAAGATGTTATCTCTTATCTATGATTGAGATTTTTTGACAACTAAATTTGTTCACCTTGAGGTTTTTAGATCTAGTTCTATTAATGCTAAAGGCTTCTAGGCCCTTATATGGGTAGTTGTTACTTGTATTGCCCCTCACTACATTATGTGAAGGGTTGCACAATGAATTCTCACTTGGTTTGGGGATCTAAATATCAAAACTCTTCCAAGCCCTTGCCTACTTTTATAGAATATCTCACCTATTGATGTTTTTGGTATGTCCCCCATTATTGGTGTTGCCTATTAGGGTAGGCTTTCCCATATGATGGTCAACCGGTATAGTCACTATGTGGGTGACTATGATGGGTTGAGCCATAAAGTCAACTTTAGAATCTCATTTTTGGCCAATGATGCCCTTTTTCATTACTTTTATAAACTTACTTCCCCTACTTGTGAGTGGCTACCACATGTCTAGTCCTTGGCTATGAAGGGCCTTTTTATTTTATGAACTAGCATTTATTAAAAAGAGGAGCATGTGCTATCTGATGGAAGATCAAGGACCCATAAGAATTATTGTCCCTTAGCTACTTGCTTTGAGAAAAAAAATAGTGTCAATTGTTCATGAAGGATCTAACGATTGATACAAATTTAATACTTGTCCACCTTCCTTGCATCATGGTGTTGGCACCTTCTCTTTAAATTAAAGGTAGACCATGACCTTTGACTCTTTCCTATTGGTTCTACTTATAAATAGGTACTTCTTTGAGTGAAGTGGGGAATGTAGGGAAACCTCCCTATATTCATGATAACTCTTAGGGGCTCTTCAGCCTATTGAAGATAATGAATCCTAAATAGCTCATGCCTTGTCCATGAGCATGAAGTACAAAAAGGAATGGGAGATGAGATATAAAAAGGAATGTAAAAAAATGGGAATACATGGAATGTGAATAGGAGTGAGGGAGATACTATGGGGGAATTTTTTTCATTAAGACATTTACTTCCTTCCAATTCTCTTCAAAGGGAAATCTTACCTGTTGGACATAGTGGTAGCTTCTTTGGAGCTTAATATATTCATTATGTGAGAATCTCGTCAACCTACACATGACCTCTTGTACTTGCATATTTATTTTATCTAAAGGCTCAATGGATTTTACGTTGTCTTCAATTATGAGGAGCTCTAGCCACTTTTTCAAGTTCATTCTTTTTTATTTCTATAACTCCATCATCTACACATATTCTTCCTCCAAAATAAAATTATCATTAGCTTTCTAATGGGAGGGTAGACGCCTCCAGATCAAGGAGTCTATGAGACTCTATAGGTTGGTGATCACTACAATCAAGGAAAGCAATTGGACCTTGCACTCTTGCACAACCTCTTCCTTGTTGAGTGTGTTCCATATCTTCTTCAGTGTTTCTTCTTGGTCTTGGATATAGGCAACTATCAATTTCCAATCACTTGTTATGATGAATTTGGCTTAGAACATTTTTTCTTTTGTCACTTTCTTAGAAATCATTGCTAGGATTTTCTTGATCTCTTGAGTAATCAATGTGCCTTGCTAGGAAGCTATGTTGATAAAATTGATTAGCTTGGACATCAAATATAAGGTCTTGGCTATGCTCTCTAATATGAAATATAAATTCCCCTTATCAATCTTGTAGTGTTGTATTGCAAATTATTCAAACCCTTCTTCTCTACCTCTAGATCCCTTTGAAAATCAGCCCTATTTGAGATATTTTGACTTTCATGGAAACAATTTGATTTATTAATACTTAATGTTTCCTCTTCTCCTCTTGTAGGAGAGTATTTGTTATTTGGGTATCTTTGAGCTATTATATTTAATTTTAGAGCCTTTTGACCTTGATTTATAATATTTTGAGGATGTTCCTAACTTCCTCAAGGTCTTTATCCATCTTCATAAATTTTCTTTTGAGCACCATGAAATCTTGGCTAACAATCTTGTTTTCCTAAGTAGCTAGCTTAAATTTATTCATAGTCCCAACACCTTGGAGGTTTATCATTGCTAGGGCCACCTAGTAATATTATAGTTGCATTTTACCCTAATTAAGGCCATTGGGTTCATATGGGAGAAATAGAGGATCTTCTCCTATGGTTAAAATTGGATCCTAAGCCCTCTCTCTACTAGTCGTGCCTCCCTTTTGACCTCCTTACTCTAGGTGTATTAGGAGGCTCTTTATTGGATCTCATTAAAATGTGATAACACATCTAGTGTAATGATAGGCACTTATGAACCTACCAACTATCCTTATAGGGAAAGGGATGGTAACACCAACTAGAAAAATAGATAAGTCAAAAGGAGTTGAGAGGGAAATGGAAAGGGAAATAATTCCCTATCTAGGAAGGGTTGAGAGCCAATATGCAAGGTCACTAGAGTGAAAGCTAATGGGATGAGGGCCTCAAGATTTAGGAGCAAAGGTCCTATGTGGAGAAGTGATGCTAACAAAACTTTAAATGAAGTTGCAATCAATGAGGGGGAAGCAATATGGATCTGAGTTGGTGAGGTACAAAAAACTAGCATGGAAAATAGTGGAGAACTAGGTAACTCACCAACCACTTCGATAGTATCTTAAGACTTCATCGTTGAAGACTCCTTCCTTCTCTTTACTGGTGGAGGATTGGTTGTGCAAGGTGACTTTCTTCCTCTTTGCTATTGTAGCATTAGGAAAATTGCTTGAGGTACGGGCTCAACATCCAAGACATGTTTTTTAGAATGATCAAATGATGCAGCTTATATAGCCTCTAGAGGAGAGTTCTCTATATGCACAACTTCTTACAAAGTTGTTTCTTCTATTGTTATTGACTAGGTAATAATCTCCTCTATCACCTCCTAACTCCCCTCATCTACATTGGTGTTTTTTGTGTCTATCTACTTTTTGTTATAGTTCACATTAAAATTTACATCCTTGTCTATATATCCATATGCATGAACAATATTCTCAATCTTCTAAAAAAATGCTTATAGGTATTAATCTTCTCTTCCTTCCACTATTATACCTTTAAGAAATTTAGTTTAGTTGTATGGAGGCAAAAATTTGGGTGCACTTTATCCATTACTATATAGGTCTCAAAAATATTCTTCCTCAATGTTGGCACCAATGCTTATTCTATAATTTGCGTAAGCAGAGGTGTGCCAACTTTATTATTGGGGTTTCAAAGGGATTCAATGTCTAACCTAGGCTCATGCACAAACTATGTTGAGTTTTTGACTTTGGTAGGCTAGTTGATGAACTTCTTCTTGGATTCATACTTCCACTCTTCTAGCACCATCTATAAGTTAATATCTTTGATATTTTTATCTAGGATATCTTGTGTATTCCTTTTCAGCAACATGATTTTGTTGAAGGTGAAGGGAAGTTTGAAGAAACTGGTCTTGTTACTCCTTTTCATGAAATTTATGTTGATGAAGTCAATTGTTAGTGCACCTCAAATGTATAGACTTCCTTGGACATGTATTTTAGTAGCCAATAAGCATGCTCATTGAAACCATATACTTTGAACAAGGTAGCATTTTTAATGAAATTTATGAATAAAAATCAAGTAACACCAATAATAAAAGTATTGAAAAAACAATAAGCACCATAAGACAATGATTGCAAAAAAATAGATAAAATCTTTATTGTTGTGGGTGGATATCAAATGTTACAATCAATATGCCCCAAATATGGGGTTTTACAATGCTTATGTTGATACAAAATTATAGATTACTAGGGTTCTTTGAAACCCTAGTTGAAAAGAATGGTTGGTATCTTCATGCTTATCTGATCCCAATGAGGTTGTGGGTGGGCTTGTGTATCCTAGATAGGGCCACCCTAGCTTCAATAGCTACAAAATATATGATTCCTATACTTGCACATAGCAAATAGTAACAAATATTAGTAAAACCTGTGAGGGCTCCACTACATGAGACCCTCAGAATAAAATCACTAACCCTAGATACTATAATAAAACTATAAACAAAAGCATAAGAATATGAAAATAAATGCACAAAATTATTACCTTGTCAACAATGCTAACTTCCTATTTTTTGCTTACATAAATGATGTCAGTGATGGTTGTGAAGATGCCCTAATGGTTCCTGAGGTTTGTAGGGCTATATATATTATGCGAGAGATTCCTACGAGTATTTAGGGACAACCAAAAATGCCCAATGATGCTTGGTTGACTCTTGAAAATGTTCATATGACTCTGGTGGGCGTTCTAATGGCTCTGGTGGGCATTTGAGGTTTGATGGAAGTGGCACAAAACTAGATCTGGTTCATGCGGCAATGGAGGAGGCAAAAGTGGAGGGCTATGAACAACGATGATGGGGGCGAGGATGAAAAAATAAAGGCTAGGGCTTGGAATACAAAAATATCTTAAGGATGCTTTGAATTCAAAGAGTACCTAGGGATTCTAGGGGGCATTTAGGGTAACTTAGAACTTAGCCCTTGAGTCATCCAAATGACTCCTCTTTTATAATATTCTCTTATACATGTTAGGGTTTCGATGACACAATTTGAGTGGCTGAGATTAAAACATGAGGAAGGGTGGAGATTAAATCTGGGTAACTAGCATAGATTGATGTGAATGGATGGTTGAGATTAAAACATGGTGGAGGGCTAGGATTAATTCACATAATATATATTTATTATATATAAATATAATATATAAAATATTAATATTTAAATATATATTAACAAATACATATGTATATGTGTGTGTGTGTGTGTGTGGATAGATATATATATATATATAATATATATATATATATATATATATATATATATATATATATATATAGACGATGGATATTGGGAAGAATGGATGGATGAGAAGTTGCTAGATTCTCGTGTCTACATATATCCCTTTATCTATCACATTGCATGAAACACAATGTGGTGCAAAAATATGAGACACCTGGTTTGGCCTTATGTAGAAGCAAATTTATTTCATTAGAATGTGAAGACGATCTTGAAGATAAAATAATTTTGAATGTGTATCTTACCCCCTCAATTGACGAATGAGTGAAGAATGAATCTCATGAGCCAATTGACATATTTGTGCAATGAAAATGTAATTGAATTGTGTAAGTGTAAATGTATGATGTAAATGTAGATGAATGATGTAAAATAATGATATGAATGATGTAAACAAATTTCATTTTTTCCTAATAGAGAAAGGGTGTTATTTTAAAATGCAAGTGAATAATTCTATTTTTACCCCAATATATAAAGGGTATTTGCCAAGTGTAAATACCATGATCATGTAAAATGTATCCCGTTGTGGGAAAACCAAAGTCAAATTTGGTTTCCCCAAGTTTGGGGTGATTCCATGCTATTGAATAAAGTACCTTTTGGCGTCATTGAAATGCAAAGTGATGAAAATGAAAAAAAGAAAAATAGTCTTGCCCTCGGGGCCACTCATGATTGTAGCTAATTCCCACACAAAATTCCTAAATGGTTTCTCAATCACTTTACTCAGCCTGTATCCTTGGAGACTGGTGTAATTGTAAATAAAATGATGAAAATTATCCATGTTGGGTAACCCATAGAAAAGGGTAACAATGACAAATGTTGAGAAAATTGATCTTTGGCATAATATCACTCTAAAGGTGAGGTACCAAAAGTGATTTTGTTTTTGAACAATGAGATATTGGATGATGAAATAGACAAGTGTCCTTATGTTTATTTGCTCATATTACCAAATTGCATGGAAAACTAATCACTGCAATCTCCAAGGAGATAGAATAGACCACTAGATATGAGGTTCACTTGAAATTTATCTATGATCTTGGAAAAAATATGCAATTGTAATGATTTATGACTTAAGATTATGGTGAAATACATATTTGATGATTGGAATTATGAATATGGTTATTTTCTAAAAATTTGGATTGTTTTGGTGTGTTTTGAAGCTTGTTAAGTGATTTTGCACCTTTAGGACGTAAATAAAAATTATGCATCCAAATTGATTTTGGTTGTAAGAAAACATGATATGATGATGAAATGAATATATGGATGAAATTTGGAGTGAGTTTGTGGAGGTAAGCTACTTTTATGGATCATATTAGTATTTTTCTAGTTTTGGTGCCAAACGTCGATGGGCATCCACAACATACATAGACGCTGACCAGATTTTGTTGCTCTGCAAATATAGGGTAGTGTCTCAATGCACTTGTAAAAATCCATGGACATATTCATGTGCCAAAAACAACTATAAAGGGATTTGAGAGGTGAAATTAGATTCATTCTTGTGTTCATGAATTCCAAAAGTTGTGTCTAAATTAGTGAGTGAGTTAGGTGTAGTGAGGTGAAGGATTTATGGTGTGGAAGCTATGACAATGGAGGGTGTGGATGCAAAAATAGGATAAGGAGTGCATGTTGCTAAGGTAAGTATCCTTGGCATTCATTATTTTGAATTTGTGTAAAAAAAAAAAAATTATGAAATTATGCAATGTATATGACATTAATGTGCTTGTAATGTGAATGTGTTGTGTTGCAGCTAAAGATCTTAGATTCTTGACATCATTTATTACCTCTCATATCAAGGGTGAGAAAGGAGTTGTAGGATGACTAGTGGAAGTTGCTTGAAGGTGTGGGGCTAGCTAGGGAAGCTAGGATAGATGTGATTAGGGATGATGAGGGGTATCTCTCTACCTTGGTAGAGATATGAGATCCATGGGGGGGATATATAAGATCCCTACTAGAGAGATTAAAATGATACTTGAGGATGTATATCACATCCTCGAGTTAATAGTGGAGGGGTTACATGTCGAGGTTGGAAATGATAATAAGTACAAGATGAACTAGATATTTGGAGATCAAATGGAGGTGAAGAGTGTGAAGGGTGTAGGGATAAGGTATTTAAATATGTATGTGGATGAGAATTTGTATGCTCTATCCACCTTAGTCCTGTTCATGTTGGCCAACATAGTGGCCCCAAACAACATTGACTATTTATTCCTATGGAACATTATTAGGCTAGTGTATGGCATGATCGATACACCTCAGATATATGCATGGGCTCCTGCTTTATTGGCATAGCTATAACAAGAGTTGTATGAGATTAGTTGATGGGAGTGAAAGGTTCTAGGGTGTAGTGTACTGCTACAGTACTAGGGTTGGGAGCATTTCAGTGTGGCATGACCAATTGGTCTATTGATTGAGGCATGGGATAGAGATAAACCCTATGCTAGGAGATGGTTGGTGTTAGATGAGGTATAACCTAGTCATCCTATTGGACTAGCCAAGAGTATAAGGATCTATGGGCAATATTGATACAAGCTCAGGTGATTTGGAGACCATGTCAAGGTACCACTTGGACTATTTATGGGGAGTAGTTATGGAGGATTCGGTAGGCTAGGTGGATGGTTGTAAGGCACAAGAGCGAGGTGGAGTACATCTAGTTCTCACAGGTGATACGATACTTTATATTGAGGTAGGAGAATTTTGAGGTACCAGTGCTCTACTATAATCATTGAGATGAGATGAGTCTACCTTATTCTGAGGCCTAGAGGGTGATATATGAGGATGATAAGGAGATGGATCTCCCTAATGTAGATGATGCAAGGACTATTACGAAGTACGATGCATGGTTCATTGTACAACCACCATGGGTATCGATTCTAGTAGTGGATGAGAAGGATGAGGATGGAGATGATGTGGAGGCTTAAATGGAGTAGGCATATCAGGATCCTAGATGTTGAATATGCATTTGGTCTAGTAGTCAAGGGATATGGGCTAGGGACATAGTAGGGTAGGCTTGAAAGAGTGGAGCGAGTGGAGGTGATTGGGATGACATGGAGGAAGTTATCGATGGACCTCTAGGATAGAGTAAGTAGGATTGGGCTAGGCTAGAGTAGCTGGTGGTAGAGTGGGACATAGTTATAGTAGCTCAGGTTGTTGAAGTAGTAGCTCAAGATGTGATGATAGTGGCTTGAGAGGCAGATATAGCTACTCAGGATGTAAAGATAGTGGCTCAGGATGAGGAGATAGCTTGGCTGCAGGCAGATCTAAATGCACGATCGACTTCAAGTGGACGTAAGAAGAGGATCATGAGGCTCTAGGTAGAGTTGCATGAGAGGTACCATAATTAGAGACATGATGTACTATACCTTCAGGCTCAGGATGGATATCTCTAATTTTTTGAGGATCAATTTATGGAGCACCATATTGGGCTTCCATATCCACCCTCCTCATCCTTACCTAGGTCTATTAGGCAATGATTCTAGGCATATATCTAGGTCTAAATCTCCTTTCGGGTCACATGGGTCCTCTTATAGGCATTAGCTAATGCTTAGATGCACTTTTTGTATATGATCCTTAGTGTTTCATTGTATATAGCCTTTGGATATTCATTGTATATGTGATATATATATATATACATGGCTTTTATTGTTGTGTTATACTTTTGTGTGAATGCTTTTATATGGATGCATGTGTATATGGATGATTAATGCAATAATAAATTCTTATGAATGTAAATGAATTAATGCTCTAATAATCATTCATAGTTTAGATGTTTCTATACCATTAATAGCATTATTATATAATCAAGGGTACCAAAATTATGGTATGTGAAATGGAAGACTCAGATATGGATGTTGACATGGAAGAGGATATGGATGTTGAGATGAATGGAAAACTGACTGTTTTGTAGAGACTCAGACATGCTAGTGACATCAAACAAACTCACTAAATACTACCTAATTTTCTCTAAGACCAAATGTGTGTGTAGTGAATTCATTTACCAAATCATGAGCATGGTAATATCTCGAGGCAATCAAGAAACAATGTGTGTGCAAGTTATTTCATTAACCCAGCTTGAGTAAATTGAGATGAAAACTTGTTATGGAGAAGATCAATAAGCTAGCTTATCCTTATGTGCGGTCATAGGTCTCTTTAAAAGAGACATGTCACCATGCATGAATGCACTCCACTACCAGTGAAGCATCTATAGCCCCAATGGATATTGACTTCATAGTCCAAGAATTTGATCTCTAAGCTTTGGGGATTCGAACTACCTAACTATTTGACTAAAAATGTAGTTCTATCCTTAAAATTTGAGGATCTGTGGTGTGTGATGGGTAAAATATTTAGAGGTTTTATGGGTTTTACCCTACTCTTTTTTATTTATTGTAAAATTAGGATAGTAGTGAAAACCATAGTTTTTGTGGACTATGTGCATTACGGGACAAGAAAAAAAATACCCTTCTCACTTCAAGGTACAACCTAAATATGATTTTATCTCTCTTTGACACAAGATGTTTTTAATATGTGTGATTGTATTTGGTTCAAGAATATTTTGGAGTTAATTCCTAAAACTCAATATTTGCTTAGTGAAAATGTGTCTTGGTCCTAAATAAAAATTGATACGTGTTTGGAGGTTTCTTAAAACACTAGGAGTGGATGAGAAAACAAAAACACCTAGGGATTTATGAAAATGTGGTTGTGAAAATGACAATTTGTCTTTATAGAATGATGCAATGAAATGAATGACGTTTTGAAGGTGCCCCTGATTAAGGAAACATACTATATTGGATCAATTAATATTTAAACTAAATAAATGATCCCTAATATGAAATATGAAATGTGTGAGGATGGTTGTAAATGAAATATATGAAATGCAATTTGTTAAATGAAATGTGTGTAATGCAAATTATGAAATTTAAGGTGTAAAATGCAATGCAATATGTGAAATGCAATGTTGTTTTTGTTTAATAGCCATGTATATATACATATATAAATGATATTAAGCATAAAATTCTCTCAAGTGTATGACATTAAATGGTTCAAGATATTCAACGCCCTCTAGACTAGAAAGTCTATAAGTTCCTTTACCCACTTTTAAGTAACAATGAATGGACCTAAACAATTAGCCATAAATTTATAACGAAGATGCCGTAATGCATTGATGTTTTGTTTATTCGCTTTAAGAACAAGATATCCTACTTAAAATTCATGTAGATGAACTTTGGCATTGTAAGCATGCTTTAGGTGGTATTGATAAACTCGTAAATGCTCCAAAGCATTGACTCACCTCTCATCAAGAAGTGTGAGTTGGTCAAGACATGCTTGTCTAGCAGTATCATCATCTATGAATTCCTACAATAAAATTTGCAAGGAGAGGATCTCAAGTCCAAGAGGTATGATTGCTTCGAATATATATATCAATAAAAATGTTGTTGCCCCATTAGGCGTGCGAATGCTTGTTCGATAAGCCCATAATGCCAAGGGGATTTGAGTATGCCAATCTCTATGATTTTCATTCACTAGTTTCTTGAGAATAGTAATTAAGGTCTTTTTGGTAGCCTCATCTTATCCATTTTCTTTTGGGTAATAAGGAGTCAAGAAACTATGTTGGATAATATATTTCTCGTGAAGTCCTCTAGCATCCTTGTTTTTGAAAGACTTGCCATTGTTAGAGATGAATTTTGAGGGAATATGAAAATTAAAAATGATATGATGAAGTATGAACTCCACAATTCAAGGTCTTATTGTACTGGTTAGAGGAATTGCCTTCTACCCAATTTGTGAAGAATTCAATGGCTATGATGATAAAATTGTGTTGTCCCAAGGAAGAAGGTGAGATTTTGCCAATCAAATCAAGACCCCATTGTGAAAAGGGCCAAAGGCTTTGAATAAATTGTAATTCCTATGATGGTACATGAGTTAAATTAGCATGTTGTTGACATTGTTGATAATGCTTGACATAAGTGCAAAAGTCTTGTTCCATGGTGGTCCAATAGTAACCCATGTGTAGAATACACTTTGCAATGGCTATTTTACTAAAATGACCACCAAAAGTACCGTCATGAGCTTCAGCTATGGCTCTTTGTGTCTTTGTAGACTCAAGACAATGAAGGAGGATTTCATCATAACCATGTCTATATAACACGTCCCCTAAGAGAGTAAAACAAGCTACCTTTTTCTTGAAAGTGCATTTAGTAGTCCATGAAATATCTAATAGGAGTTTTCCAAACTTGAGGAAGGCTATTACTTGGTTTGACTAAGGGTCATATGGCTTCGAATGGATAAAGAACACATCCTTTTTATCCTTATATTTAGCATGGATAATTACAAATTTAGAGATCGTTGTGACAATGAGTGGTTGTACCTATCCTTTATAGTTCTTTGAAACCAATGATCCTAGAGAGGCCATCGCATCTGCAAATATATTAGTCAAACGTGGTAAACTATTGATTTCATACTAATCAAACTTGGTGAACAATTTTATTGCTAATTTATGGTAAAGTTTAATGGTAAGTTCTTTACATTGGTATCCTCCATTGATTTTTCTAACAACAAGTTGAGAATTACCAAATTTCTTGATACACTTTATACCCATAGCTATAGCTTCTTGAAGACCTAATATTAAGGCTTCATACTTTGCATTGTTGTTTTTGAATTGGAATTCTAGTTTTAATGATAAGAGGATAGGAACCCTTTGTGGTATATGAAATACGACTCTAGCACCTTGGCATTTTTTGCACTTAGAAACATCAATGAATAGTGTGACATCATCTTTCTATGAAATGAAATCTTCTTCTTGTTCAATGATAGTGAATACTAAATCATGTGGGAGCTCAATAATCAAGGGTTGATCACCAGGAAGTGGAGCTTCTACAATCTGATCAACTATGACCTGATCTTTAATGGATTTTTGGCTGATGAACTCAAGATCAAATTTAGTGAGAAGCATTATCCATTTAGCAATGCAGGTGTTATTGTAAGTGCAAGATATAATATAACGCAGAGGACTTTTGTGAGCTATGACATATGTGGTGTGAATAAGCATATAATATCTAAGTTTATTAGTGGTAAAAACCACTGCTAAGAACAATTTGTCCATGTAAGAATATTTGGTTTTATATCTTACCAAGTTTTGACTAATGTAATAAACAACTTTCTCTCAATTTTTTCATTCTTTTGTGCAAGCATTATCCCTAATGCAAAGTCTATTGCTAAAACATAAATATGTAAGGGGACATCCAGATGATGAGGAGTTAAGACTGGTGGAGAAGCTAGGTATTACTTGAAATTATAAAAAGCTTTTTGACATTGATTTGTCCATAAAAATGTCACCCCCTTTTATAGCAGGTGATTGAATGGCCTATATTTGTCAAAAAATTTTGCAATGAAACAATGGATTGATTAGATCTTTCCTTTTAGGCTACATAATTCCTTCAAGTTTTTTGGGGGATGCATCTACATGATGGCCTTGACTTTGTTTGGGTCCACCTTAGTGCCTCTTTTAGAGATATTGAACCCTAGTAGTTTTCCATAGGTAACACCAAAGACACACTTTTTGGGGTTCTACCTTACATTATGCTCTAAAATTCGATAAAAGACTTTTTCCAACACACCAATGTGCTCTTATTGAATTTTATATTTTGCCAAGATATCATCCATATAATATTCAATAATATTATGCATGTAATTATGGAAAATGTATGTCATGGCACGTGCATTTTTGAGGCCAAAGGGTATCACCTTGTAACAAAAAGTCCCCCAAGGTGTAGTAAAATTTTTTTTGTGTTGGTCATTAGGATTTATTTGAATTTGGTTGTATCCTAAAAAACCATCCATTAAGAAAAGTATTTTATGGCCAACATAGATGTCGATAAGAGTATCAATGTTTGGAAGAGGAAAATCATCCTTAGGACACGCTTTTTTAAGGTCTCAAAAATTAGTGTAAATGTGTATCACCTCGTTAGGATTACGAATGGGTACCATGTTTGAGATCCACTCAAGATAATGAATGGGGACAATGAAACCTACATATAATAGCTTTTGAAGATCTTCTTTGACAAAGATGGCAATGGTAGGATGCATCCTTCTAAGTTTTTGTTTGACCAACTTAGCATCAGAATGCAAGGTGAGATTATGGACAACCAAGTTAGGGTCAAGACCAGACATGTATTTATAGGACCATGTAAAAATGCCCTTCTTATTCTTGAGGAAAGAAATTAAAAGCTGTTTTTCATATATGGATAAAATTTTACCAAGTTTGATAATTTGGGGACTATCTACGTCTAAAGTAAGGTTCACATTGATAGTATCTTCAATAGACATGTGAGAACCTTCATCAAGATAATAGGGCATTGGGATAATATGAATGTCATCTATGACATTATCAAACTCTTATTACAAAACCTCATCTATGTTTTCCTAGAAAACCTCAGGATATGAAGGTGAAGGTGAAGGTGAAGCTGGAGGTGATGGAGGAATGTAGTTGGCTAAATCCCTTAACAATTCCTCAAAAAGAAAAATTCAATAAAGGATGGTGGTGAGGAAATCATGTCCATATAAATAAGGTTCATGTCAATATGGAGGCCATCTACAATTATCAAAATATTGTGTGGGCACTGCTACCAGAGTTTTCTCAAGGGCCCAAGAACACGACGATGCTACAGATAGAGTTACACTCTAAGGCTATCAAAGTTAATGGTGATACCATGGATGAGCTGGCGATGATGAAGTCTGTGGGAAGAATCAGGTTGGAGATCAAGGTGAGAGCCAAGATAAGCTTTAAAGTAGGCCGGTGGAGCTCTTCGGGTCACACCATGAGAGTCAAGTGTAGTAATGTGGTCATTGACCTCAACAGTGCACCCTTCCAACGATGACCATGCATGGTCTATTTTTAAGATAAAATTCATACTTTATGCTTTTTCTTTTGCGTTGGATTGCTTTCATGGTGTGTACATAGATGCAAGTTTGGTGGAATTAGTTGGATTGCTTTGGTGTTGTATTTTTATAGAAGCGATTTTGGTGGATTTAGAACTGCAGTGTATTATTTCTAAATAAGTCATGAGCTTGCCATTAGAAAAGGTAAATCTTTAAATAATGTGGTCTTGCATTGTTACGGTGTTGTTCCTCTTTGTATAATTCTCTGAAAAAAGTGTAATTGAAAACACCGACGAACCTAAAAACATATGAAGTAAAATCATAGTGGCTCCTTTTGTTATGAAAATATGTTATTTTGATGCTACATACATGTCAAATATCTATGAATCTAAAATCCTTCACATTTGTTTACTCATGCTCTATTGGACCTTTTGAGGATAAGGTATTTAGCATAATGTAAATGTAAAGAGAAAATAGACGAACGAATAAAGGTAGATGAAATGGAGGAAAGCAAGGAATGTTTTCCATCTTTCATTAAAGTAGGTGATTGGATAATGATGTAAATCTATTTATTTGGAATGTATTGATCCTTTTCTTATGGTCCAATGTATGTGATGTTATACTTTCATTATCTTCTTTTTCTTTTCCATTCTTCTTGCAGTGGGGATGGTAAACCAAGCAGAATTTATAGTCTATAGCACAACTTATATAAAAGATATTAAGGATAAGTGGTTGTATGGACTAAAAAAATTTCATTTAAATTAAGGTTATTATTATGTAGTTGGATAAGCCAAGAGAAAGAGCTTATGGATAGCTTTAGATGAATCCTTGATATTATTGATATTTCCACACCACCTCTCAAATTTGAGTATTTAAAAGCTTGTTTAAAAGTTTGGATCAAATGTAATGTATTTTAAAAAAATATTAACTTTTTAATTTTAAGTATTTAAAATTTTTTGTGGAAAGTTGTAATACTATTAATATTTAGATTTTTTGATGATTTTGTATTATGAATGAAAGATATTTAAATACAATGCTTTGCTCAAATATGACATAAAAACTTTCAAATTTAGACTACTCTTAATACATAGGGACATATGAACCTTGTGCATGGTGGTTACAACCACTTACAATCATGTTGACTATGATGGTAGTAATTACAAATATTCTTCCTTATTTACATCATAGTCTAGAGTTTCTTAGAGAGGAAATTCTAAGATGATTCCTTGTGATATAGGTGCAGATCCTAGAAAGAATACATATCTAAAGATGATTTTTTTTATAATCAATTTACCTTACATAGTCTACATCTATTTAGCCAATTAAGAAGAATTGATCATCCTTATTAAGTTACAAATTGTATTCAATGGTGATTTAGATATATATTAAAACCTTTTTATTGATTTTCAATGTGACATTTTGGTTCTTTCATGAATCGTGAAAAGTGACTTACTACAAAGCTAATATCTGGTGTAGTGTAACTTAGATAGATGGGACTTCCAACTAGTGATAGAGTGTTGATTTTATTGGTGGAGAGGAATCAAACCATGGAAATTGTAGCCCTTCTTCCATTGGATTCATCATGGGCTTACATTCATTCATGCAGTATTTCTCTAGAAATATATGGTGATGTGCTTTCCACAACTTCAATCCTACACAATAGTGCAATAGTTCAATATTAGTCATGTCAAAAGACTTTTACAATTCCTCCTTTGCTACTAGAACTAATTTTTAAAACTTTTTGTGATGACCAAATCATCCACATATACATTTATCATCATAAATTTTCCCCTTATTCTTTCTTATGTAAACTTGGATCATATGGATTTCTCTTGAAACTATGTTTGTAAAAATGTTTATATATCTTTATATACAAAATTTAAGGAGCTTATTTGAGACCAAAGAGATGTTTGATCAAATTGCATACCTTTTTTTCTTATCTGGGTATGATAAATCCTTCTGATTGAGTCATGTAGACTTCTTATTTTAAATATTTATTAAAGAAGATACTTTTCAAACCCATTTAATAAATTTTCCATCAAAATTGTGTGGCTAGTGTTGTCAAATCATAGTATCCCAACCATATAGGGTAGTGTATGATGCACTTGGACACCTTCATCTCATGTTGAGTGACACAACAGGAAGCTCCATGGGTAAAGAAAACACCTATGAGGCAACCTCCAAATATTTTTAAAGGTTGACACCTCATTGGATGTGATCTTTGCAAACCTTTTAGACTGAATCCCTACCAATGGAATAAGAATAGGAAAGAAAATAAAAGTAGAAACATGCAAGAAAAGAAAATCCTAAGCTATAGGGGTGATGTTCTATGATCTAAATTACACTCATTTGCATGAACAAGCTAAGAATAAACACATTCAACATAGTCTAATAGTAAAAAAATAAACACATGAACCATTTATATCCAAGCATTCAAGAACACATAATGCAAGTAGGAAAGAGAAACAATTAGTCATAAATCCTATTTATGCATTAAGAAATTACAAAGGAATGAAGTTGGAAGAGGTCTAATGCTCCTTCGATAGTGGATCAAAGTTCAAGTTCCACTTATACAAATGAGAATAAGTGAATTAAAAAGCATACAAGGCTAGGTATTAATCACAAGCAAGTAGCTCCTAATGCTTTATAATGAATTTTACATGCCTATTTATAGGTCAAAATTGAGAATATTTTCCTCTAAAATTTTTCTTGGAGTACCTAAAATGTTATCTCTGATCTATGATTGATATTTTTTTACAACTAAATTTATTCACCTTGAGGTCTTTAGATCTAGGTCTATTAATGCTAAAGGCTTCTAGGCCCTGAGATGGGTATTTTCTACTTCTATTGCCCCTCACTAAATTATGTGAAGGGTTTCACAATGAATTCTCACTTGGTTTGGGGCTCTAAATATAAAAAATCTTCCAAGCCCTTGCCTACTTTTATAGAATGTCTCACCTATTTATGTTGTTGGTATGTCCCACCTTATAGGTGTTGCCTAGTAGGGTAGGCTTACCCATGTGATGGTCAACCAGTATAGTCACTATGTGGGTGAATATTATGGGTTGAGCCATAAATTCAACTTTAGAATCTCATTTTTGGACAATGAGGCCCTTTTTCATTACTTTTATGCACTTACTTCCCCTACTTGTGAGTGGCTACCACATGTCTAGTTCTTGGCTATGATGAACCTTTTTCTTTTATGCACTGGCCTTTATTGAAAATAGGAGCATGTGCTATATAATGGAAGATAAAGGGACCATAAGTATTAGTGTACCTTAGCTACTTGATTTAAGCAAAAAAATAGTATTAATTGTTGATGAAGGATCTAATGATTGACACAAATTAAATGTTTTTCCACTTCCTTGCATCATGGTGTTGGCACATTCTCTTTAAAGTAAAGGTATACCATAACCTTTGACTCCTTCCTATTGGTTCTACTTCTAAATAGGTTCTTCTTTGAGTGAAGTGGGGAATGTAGGGAAACCTCCCTATAGCCATGACAACTCTTAGGGGCTCTTTAGCCTATTAAAGATAATGAATCCTAAGTAGCTCATGCCTTGTCCATGAGCATGAAGTCCAAAAAGGAATGGGATATGAGAGATAAAAATTAAATGTAAAAAATTGGAATACATGGAATGTGAATAGGAGCGAGGGAGATACTATAGGGGAAGTTTGTTCATTAAGACCTTTAATTCTTTCCAATCCTCTTTAGAGGGAAATATTACCTCTTGGAAATGGTGGTAGCTTCTTTGGAAATTAATGTATTCATTATGTAAAAATATCATCAACCTACGCATGACCTCTTGTACTTGCATATTTATTTTAGCCAAATGCTCGATGGATATTAAGATATCTTCAATTATGAGGATCTTTAGCCACTTTTGAAATTTCATTATTCTTTATTTCTATAACTCCATCAACTACACATATTATTCCTTCAAAAGGATATTATCATTAGATTTTCAATGGGAGGGTAGACCCCTCCAAATTGAGGATTCTATGAGGCTATGTAGGTTGGTGATAACTACAATAAAGGAAAGCAATTGGGCCTTGCACTCTTGCACAAACTTTTCCTTGTTGAGTGTGTTCCATATCTTCTTCAATGTTTCTTCTTGGTCTTGGATATAGGCAACTAACAATTTCCAATCACTTGTTATGATGACTTTGGATTAGAATAGTTTTTCTTTGGTCACTTTCTTAGAAATCATTGCTAGGGTTTGCTTGATCTCTTGAGTAATCAATGAGCCTTGCTAGGAAGCTATGTTGATAAAATTGATTATCTTGGACATAAAAGATAGGGTCTTGGCTATGCTCTCTAATATGAAACAAAAATTGCCCTTATCAATATTGTAGTGTTTTGTTGCAAATCCTTAAAACCCTTCTTCTCTACCTCTAGCTCCCTTTGGAAATTAGCCATATTTGAGATATTTTGACTTACATGGAAACAAGTTGATTTATTAATCCTTATTTTTTTTTCTCTTCTCCTCTTGTAGGAGAGCAGTTGTTATTTCAACACCTTTGAGATGTTCTATTTAATTTTATAGCCTTTTTAATTTGAGCTATAAGATTTTGAGGGTGTTCCTAAATTCCTCAAGGTCTATATCCTTCTTCAACAATTTTATTTTAAGCACCATGAAATCTTGGATAAAAATCTTATTTTCCTAACACCTTGGAGGTTGATCATTGCTAGGGACACC
The DNA here is from genome assembly GCA_028583015.1 of Wollemia nobilis. Lineage (NCBI taxonomy): Eukaryota > Viridiplantae > Streptophyta > Pinopsida > Araucariales > Araucariaceae > Wollemia > Wollemia nobilis. The sequence goes on from JAQPPZ010003361.1 coordinate 17,250,496, forward strand.
TAGTAATATTATAGTTGCATTTTCCCCTAAGTATTATAGGCCATTGGGTTCATATGGGAGAAATGAAGGATCTTCTCCTATGCTTAAAATTGGCTCCTAAGTCCTCTCTCTACTAGCCTTGCCTCCCTTTTGTCCTCCTTCCTCTAGGTTTATTAGGAGACTTTTTATTGGATCTCATTAAAATGTGATATCACATCTAGTGTAATGATAGGGGTTTATGAACCTACTAACTATCATTATAGGGTAAGGGGTGGTAACACCAACTAGAAAAATATATAAGTCAAAAGGAGTTGAGAGGGAAATGGAAAGGGAAATAATTCCCTAGCTAGGAAGTGTTGAGAGCCAATATGCAAGGTCACTAGAGTGAAAGCTAATGGGGTGAGGACCCCAAGGTTTAGGATAAAAGGTCCCATGTGGAAAAGTGATGCTAACAACACTATATCAGAAGTTACAACCAATGAGGGGGAAGTAGTATGGATCTGAGTTGGTGAGGTACCAAAAACTAGCACTAGGTAACTCACCAGCCACCTCGATAGTAGATTTAGAATTCATCCTTGAAGACTCCCTCATTCTCTTTACTGGTGGAGGATTGGTGCCCCAAGGTGGCTCTCTTCCTCTTTGCTATTGTAGCATTAGGAAAATTGCTTTAGGTAGGGGCTCAAAATCCAAGACATGTTCTTTGGAATGATCAAAGGATGGAGCTTTTATAGCCACTAGAGGAGAGTTCTCTATTATCCAAAGCTTCTTACAAAGTTGCTTCTTCTATTGCTATTTCCTGGGGAATCATCCACCCTATCACCTCCTCACTACCCTCATCTACATTGTTGTTTTCTGTGTCTATCTACTCTTTGTTATAGTTCACATTAAAACTTACATCCTTGTCTATCTATCCATATGCATGCACAATCTTCTCAATCTTCTAAAAAAATTATCATAGGTATTAGACTTCTATTTCTTCCACTATTATCACTTTATGAACTTTAGTTTATTTGCATGGAGGCAACAATTTGGGTACACTTTATCCATTAATATATAGTTCTCAAAAACCTTCTTCCTTAGTGTTGGCACCAATGCTTATTCTAGAATTTGGTTAAGGAGAGGTGTACCAACTTCATTATTGGAGTTCCAGAGGGATTTAATGTCTAACCTAGTCTCATGCACAAACTATGTTGAGTTTTTAAATTTGGTAGGCCAGTTGATGAAATTATTCTTGGCTTCATACTTACACTCTTCTATCACCATTTATAATTTAATATCTTTGACATTTTTATCTAGGATTTCTTGTATCTTCCTTTTCAACAACATGATTTTGTTGAGGGTGAAGGGAAGCTTGAATAAACTGGTCTTGCTACTTCTTTTCATGAAATTTATGTCGATGAAGTCAATTTTTGGTGCACCTCCAATGTATAGACTTCCTTGGACATGTATTTTAGTAGCTAGTAAGCATGCTCATTGAAAGCATATACTTTGAACAAGGTAGCATCTTCGATGAAATTTATGAATAAAAATCAAGCAACACCAATAATAAAAGTATTGAAATAACAATAAGCACCATAAGACACAATGATTGCACAAAAATAGATAAAATATTTATTATTGTGGGTGGATATCAAATGTTACAATCAATATGCCCCAAATATGGGGTTTTACAATACTTATGTTGATACAAAAATTATAGATTACTAGGGTTCTTTGAAACCCTAGTTGAAAAGAATGGTTGGTGTCTTCACGCTTGTCTGGTCCCAATAAGGTTGCGAGTGGGCTTGAGTATCCTAGATAGGGCCACCCTAGATTCAACAGTTGTCAAAAATATGATTCCTATACTTGCACATAACAAAAAATAATAAATATTAGTAATACCTGTGAGGGCTCCACTATGTGAGACCCTTAGAATAAAATCACTAACCCTAGATACTATAATAAAACTGTAAACAAAAGCATAAGAATATAAAAATAAATGCACAAAATTATTACCTTGTCAACAATGCTAACTTCCTATTTTTTGCTTACGTAGATTATGCTAGTGATGTTTGTGAAGATGCCCTAATGGTTCCTGAGATCCATAGGGTTGTATATATGGTATGAGAGATGCCTACGAGTGTTTGAAGACAACCTAAAATACCCAATTATGCTTGGTTGGATCTAGTAGGTATTCATATGGCTTTGATGGGTGATCAGTTGACTCTGATGGGTATTTGAGGGTTGATGGAAGTGGTACATAACTATATCTAGTTCATGCAGGAAGGACATAAGTAGAAGTGAAGGGCTATGAACAACGATGATGGGGGCAAGGATGAAAATTAAGGGACGAGGGCTTGGACTCTATAAATATCTTAACGATGCTTCAGATTCTAAGAGTGCCTAGGGATTCTAGGGGGCACTTAGGGTAACTTAGAACTTAGCACTTGAGTCATCCAAATGACTCCCATTTTATAATATTCTCGTAGACATGTTAGGGTTTTGATGACACAATTTGAGTGGTTGAGATTAAAACACGAGGAAGGGTGGAGATTAAATCTGGGTAAGTGGAATAGACTGATGCATATGGATGGTTGAGATTAAAACATGGTGGAGGGCTAGGATTAGTTCACATAAATACATATATATTTATTATATATAAATATAATATATAAAATATTAATATTTAAATATATATTAATAAATACTATATATATATATATATATATATATATATATATATATATATAAATGGATGGTGGAGATTGGGAAGAATAGATGGATGACAAGTGGCTAGATTCTGGTGTCTATATATGTCCCTTTTCTATCATGTTGCAAGAAACACAATGTGGTGCAAAAATATGAGACACCCGGTTTGGCCTTATGTAGAAGCAAATTTATTTCATTGGAATGCAAATATGATCTTGAAGACAAAAGAATTTTGAATGTGTAGCTTACCCCCTCAATTGGCGAATGAGTGAAGAATGAATATCATGAGCCAATTGACAGATTTGTGCAATGAAAATGTAAGTGAATTGTGTAAGTGTAAATGTATAATGTAAATGTAGATGAATGATGTACAAGGATTCCATTTTTCCATAATGGGGAAAGGATGCTTTTGTAAAATGCAAGTGAATGATTCTATTTTTGCCTCAACATTTAAAGGGTCTTTGCCAAGTAAGATGTATCCCATTGTGGGAAAATCAAAGTTAAATTTTTTTTCCCAAAGTTTGGTGTGATTCCATGATATTAAATAAAGTGCCTTTTGACATTATTGAAATGCAAAGTGATAAAATTGCAAAAGAAGGAAATAGTCTTGCCCTTGGGGCCACTCATGATTGTACCTAATTCCCACATGAAATTCCTAAATGGTTGTTCAGTCACTTTACTCAGCCTATATCCTTGGAGACTGGTGTAATTGTAAATGAAATGATGAAATTTATCTGAAGTAGGGGAAAAATGGTGCACCTAATGAAGCAAAACAATATGCATCTATTGCTAATGAGTTATAAGCATCAAAATGGAAGCATTCAAGTAAGACTGGAAAGATAACCAAAACACATGAAATGAAGTGAAATAAATTTTTCTTATATTATTTAGATTGATAAAAACCATAGTTACATAAATTTACCCTTAAGGGCTCTGGATTGATATAATTGTTTACAAAATGGGGTTCTCAAAGGATCAAGTCCTTTCAAAGAAGCTCGTGTGGACTTCCAATGTTCTTCCTCATACTGACAATTGAAGTGGGCAAACCTATGATGTCGCCACTTCATTATTCACTGTTATGATCTTGTATTCCTTCCTCTTGTATTGTAAAACCTACACCTACACATAAGGAAACCAGATTCATTAAATAGCAAGTGCGTAGAATGTGAAACATACAAAAGCCATACATGCAACTATAATCTAGAAAGTGTAAATATGCAATGCGCCTATATAAAACAACTTCAAATGATCTGAAATTGCATATATATTTAAAATATATGATTTTGGGAATATTTAATTGAAAACATAACAAAAATTGCATCCGATGGCCTGATGCATTCACAGTTTACCTACCAAGCCTACAAAATCTAAAATAAGCAATTTTTGGACCAAAACACATCCAAATTAAATGAAACATGGATAATATGCATAAAACATGATTTTAAGAGAAACCATATGGTCATATTTGCAATATTAGTCACAATTTCATGTGCATCTTTAAATATTTCCCAAAAACCTACACAACACTAAAAATATAATATCTCGCTCTATATGACTCCAAAATGCATGAAATTTGGACAGGAAATTAATGATACATCATAGAATATGCCTAAAAAATAAAATTAAATAAATCATGCACATATATTCCACTCTTCCTTGAAGGTATGGTGGTGACTGTCACAGAATGGAGACCATCCTAGGGTGGGATGACCACCAATTATGCCCTTATTTTGCCATTAATTCCTCTGTGAATTGGTTAGGACCCTTCTCAATAGTATTGTCATCAAATTTGGTGGTGAAATTCACTCAATTTATTCATTATTATAAACAAATTGCACCTCCTAGATCACTTGCCAACCTCCTTGCTAGGTAGATATTTAGAGGGAAAAGGGCAGAAAAAGGTAAGGGGAAATCTTGGTAGCACTCCATTGCTATGTCTCAAAACTGCTCTCTATATTTTGTGTGGAAAATGAATCCACTTTATATCCAAATGAGTCCTTTGGGTAAATGGACATGTGAGGGCATGCATGACAGGAAGTGCCACTTTTCTAAAACCAAGCATGCACTAGAGGGGGAAGAGAATCTACCATTTTGGCCTCAATTATGTAGCATGTCATTAGGATTTTGCATGTTCTGACCTTGCATGCTCAAATAGGTATGATAATGGTAGTTTATGGGTGCCATTTGTCCCAATTTAACTTTTTGGGAGTCAAACCTTGTGGCCATCCTACCTAGGGACGACCACTTTGCCACCATACCTGGGTGGGATGACCACAAAATGTGACCATACCAGGGTGGGACGGTCATGCCTATGTGGCCCAAAAGCTCCCAAAAGTGGGGTAGAGCCTTCCAATAGTGGTTAGGACCACTGTAAAACCTCTGAGGGTTTCCCAAGGGGGCCATATGGTGTCAATTAGACCTTATCTTGGTCGCCTAATCAGATTGACCAGATTTTAGTGTCTATAGATGCCCCTTTTTGATATGCATTATGTGCAAAACAACACTAATAAAAAATAGATGGTTATAAAATATTGAATGATTAAGGTTATTCAATAACCTAACCAACTTTAGATGCCCCACTAATGGAAATAACATGTGTTCTTGAATCCTTGGTTCTGACAAGTTAAGTGAACTTGCTTCAAGTACAACCTTGCATTTCAAGTTGGCTTGATCTTGGAAATTTTTCAGTCATGAAGTAGTGAGGCCTATAATTCCTTCATGCATCTATAATTCCAAGCATTTTATTAATTTAAATTTGTGCTTGTTTGCTGCCCCAAGCATGGGCATGATTGTCTTTGTCAATGATCCGTTGAACGAATGCAATTTGCATGATTGAGCGCGTGATTTTTTATTGTGATTATAAATTTATTAAGTATGACTAACCCCTCAAGCGACAATTCGATGAGGGATGGCCAGTGATAAAAGTGATGAGTCTCTTAACACATATGACTTTTTTAGGGTTTCCTCCAATTTTACTCATTGAAAAATGGAGCATTTTTTAGAGGATTTTGTTGATGTTATATGGAAGAAAGGAGTTGAAAACCCCATTCTCGTGGCATGGTCCAGCCCTAATGGCCTTCTTAGAGTTTGAAGTAAAGACGTTTCCACTTATCCATGAGTGATTTGAATTTAATCTTGATCTCGAGTGAATTCCAATATATTTGACTTGTTTTTGGTGGGTTTTGGACCCTTTTCTTTGATATTTGTGTTGTTTTTGAATTTTGATTGTTCAATTTTTTTTAATTTTTTTATTTTTTATGATATTTCATAGAAGAAATGAAATGTATATCTCATCAATGCTTGATGCCCCAATCATGTAAAGGGCACGCATCTCAAAATAATTGCCTCTAATAAGTTAAGGAACTTGATTTTGGTAATCTTTGGGATATTGGAAAATAAGCCTAAGTCTAATCCTAGCCTTGATGGCAATTAGAAGATAAGCTTAAGTTGAATCCTAGACTTTATGGCAATTAGGAGATAAGCTTAAGTCAAATTCTAGACTTTATAGTAATTAGGAGATAAACTTAAACCAAATCCTAGCGTTGATGGCAATTAGGAGAGAAAGCTTAAGTTAAATCCTAGCCTTGATGGAAATTAGGAGATAGGTTTAAATCAAATACTCGCCTTTATGGTAATTGGGAGAGAAATCTTAAATCAAATCCTAGCCTTGATGGCAATTAGGAGATAAGCTTAAGTCGAATCCTTGCCTTGATGGTGATTAGGAGATAAGCTTAAATCAAATCATAGCCTTGATGGTGATTATGAAATAAGCTTGAATAAAATCCTTGTATTGATGGCAATTAGGAGATAATATTGAATCAAATCCTAGCCTTGATGGCAATTAGGAGATAATCTTAAGTCAAATCCTAGCCTTGATGGAAATTAAGAGATAAGCTTAAGTTGAATCCTAGCCTTGATGGCAATTAGGAGATAAGCTTAAATCAAATCCTAGCCTTGATGGCAATTGGAAGATAAAGATTAAGTCAAATCCTAGCCTTTATGGTAATTAGGATATAATCTTAAGTCAAATCCTATCCTTGATGGTGATTAGGAAATAATATTAAATCAAATCATATCCTTGATGGTGATTAGGAGATAAGATTACTAGTTTGCTTGAATTTGCTTTTGATATTTTGCTTATTTGCCCCAAGCATGGAGGATTAATGATTGTCTTCAACAATTATTCGTAATATGAATGTGATTAACTTGATTAAGTTATCAATTTTTGATTTGGATTATACATGTTGTTATTATAACCAATGGGCTTAGCATATACTATTGGGGTATTTTGGGGTGACCTAGATAGTCATAGACCTCCTAGGAGTGTGTTGGTTGACCAAGTAGTTTGTAGATACCCTTGTAGCATTTTGGGGTGACCTAGATAGTAGTAGACTACCTAGGAGCATTTTGGATTGACAAAGGGGTTTGGAGATACCCTTGGAGTATTTTAGGGTGACCTAGATAGTCGTAGACCACATAGGAGAATTTTTGGTTGACCATGAAATTTGGAGACACCCTTGGAGAACTTTGGGGTGACCTAGATGGTTGTAGACTGCCTAGGAGAATTTTGGGTTGACCAAGTGGTTTGGAGATACCCTTGGAGTATTTTGGGGTGACCTAGATGGTCGTAGACTACCTAGGAGCATTTTGGGTTGACCAAGAAATTTGGAGATACCCTTGGGGATTTTTGAGGTTAATTGCTTAACTGTTTTATTGTATATTAGGGCAGGTATGATACCAATAATGCCCTAGTTGATGTTTTTTTTAAATGTTTGTGTGATTTACAATTGTGTGATTTTGTACCATTAGATGCATCATGTGTTATGATTTATGGATGCATTAAGGGATGTAATACCTTTTGATGATGTGAATATGCTATATGTATGTGATGTACTAATCACCTGCACTAGCTAGATGATAAATGTATTATTAGATGTTGTGATCTAGATGTGTAGATGCTCTACTATGTATGCACATATGAATGCAATGGTGAATATTGAATGCATGTTTAATTTATTTTAGTTGTTTATGCACTTAATTTATGTGATATGATATGGTGAATGCAATGTATGTAATGCACTATTTACATGATGATGATCTAATATAAATGAACCTATATGCGGTAATCATAAAAAATATAAGGAATGCATCATAATATGTGTTTAACAATCTAATGGATGACACCATATAATGTATAAAAATCATGAATGAAAATGATAACTCTTATCATAAGAATTAATCATTTAAGCATCCATATGTGAAATGAGATGATTGTGAGATGTGTGAATGTGTATGATTGATGTAATAATTTATTGCTATTAGGGAATTTTTAGGTTTTCCATGAGACTCAAACACCCTAGTTGATTACTTAAAAGTTGTATAATGACTATACGATACTCCTGAAAGACAAAAGCTTTTGTTATGAATACCAAGATATCCATTATCCCTGTGTGTGCAAATGAGTTCATTTATTATAACACATATTACCCCAGTGCCAAATAGGATTGATGCAACCCATCTGTACTGAAGATCACCCTATGAGTGTCATGATCCTGGGTTTTGTACATGGTTGGATTAGACTACTAGGTAGTATAGGCTACCAAAAGCTAGCTCATCCGCATGCAAATATTGGTATGTACACACACAAAATTCTAATGTGACAGATATATCAGCATGCGTAAGGATACCACCAATTCCAAGAAGGCTTTATGCCACCTAACCTGTAATGAGTATCACCTTATGGTTTATCAAATGCTGAGAATTCTAGGGATTCAAGTTCAATACTCCCTTCTTTTATTTTATTTGATTTGAAGGATATTTTCTCATACTTAGTGATGATAATCACTATTTATTTTATATATATTTTTTATTTGATCAAGGGATTTTGGGAGTGGTGATAACCACTATTTATTTTGCTTTTGATTTTTACTTTTTGGAATTTTTCTTATTGATAGTGGTGAAAACCACTATTTATTTTTGGGAATTGGATAAGGAGGAGTTTGTCCTTTCGTCAATTCTCAACATTCTTGAACCATCCACACAGGGGGTGAGCAGGAAAAACTTTTTACTTAAGGTAACCTATACCACTTCATAGGTTTCATATTTCCTTATGCAAAACTAGGATTATTAATATTTGATTAGTGATAGGATTTTGAGATATGCTAGGTGCTATCAGAACTAGACCTCATATTCTAAAAGTGAATATAGCTTTCTACAAAATCTGAGAAGATCACTAGGTATGGCTAAATGACTTTAAAACCCTAGTATATTCCTTATAGCAACAAGAAGGGTTTGTGTTGAAAAACATAATTACTCACAAGGGTGATGGATGATAATGATGAAAAGATGCATGATTAGAATACAGGTATCATTTTTAAGATTATAAAAAAAAACCTATCCTACTAAAAATGCAATGGATGAACATACCTAATGCAATATAAGTAAATGACTGCATATGCAAAATGTAAATGCAAATTTTTTTGTGCTTTTAATGTTTTAGATTGTTTTTGAAAGTTTGATGTTTTCTGATTTGTTTGGATTTTTGGTGTTTTAAATTGTTTTTGAAATTTTGATTATTTTGAATATTTTTGGATTTTGATATTTTATGATTTTTTTGAAATTTTGATGTTGCCTGATTTATTTGGATTTTTGGTGTTTTAAATTGTTTTGCAATGTTTTTGAAATTTTGATTATTTCGAATGTTTTTTTGGATTTTGAATGTTTTGTGAGGGGAAGGCATGATACCTTAGGCATCCCCAATGTGTGTGTTATTCAAAAAAAGTGAGAAAGGTATGATACCTTTAGAGTTCTCACTATGCTTTTTTGGTTGTGATGTGGATGGCAGGGAAGGTATGCTAACTTTTGGACCCCCAGTGTGTATTTTATCCACTATAATATAGTCAAAAATACCCATGTTCCAATCAGATGAGATAGGTGAAGGTGAAATGTTGGACAAACTCACCGGTTGCGTATATTGATTATGATATTCCTACTTCTATGTTGCAATACTGATCATTCTCACAAACTCTTAGGGATGTGGGTTGTTATGCACCTGATTGGGTTACTCAACGTGGTTGGAAAGTATTGTTTTAGCTTCATGTGTGGGCCAGAGGTCTTGGAATTTTTCTATTGGTTGGTTGTTCGAAGCAATATGATTGCTCATCGAAAGCTCTTACCTCTTGATCATATCCTGAAATACATCTCTAAAGGGATAGCATGTTTGAATATCATGGCCTCTTTTTTGATGGTAAACACAGTATATATTTTTCATGTGTACCTTTGATATATGCTTATTAGGTTTCAATGGACAAATCTTGGAAAGCGTGATTGCTTGCACCTCATACAATTTATTGAATATTGATGTTAAGGGCTCTAAAAAATGAGTGCATTGTTGTGGTGGCTGATGTGGTTGGTCTTGTCTTTGGTTTTTTTATTGTTGTCATAGTTTCCAAGTGTGGCTTGATAGTTGGGTTTCTAGGGCGATGCAGGTTGCGCAGACCTTGGAATACTAATAGCAACTTGATTGATTGATGTCATATTTGGTTGAACCGGGTTGTTTTTGGTATTCTTTGTCCACTCCTTGCACGAATTTGTAATTTATCCATCTTGAGTTTTGATGTCTTCAATTATTCTAGCTTGTTCTAGAGCATCTTCAAGAGTTGGATATTGTTGGAGTTGCAACAACAAGGAAATTGGCTTTAAAAAGATCTTAGAAAATATGCCAATCAACTCAAACATGGATAGTATGTATGGCAGCTTAGCAAGAAGCATTTTCCACCTATTTCCATAGTCAGTGATTGACTCATCATCATATTATTTCAACTTCGTGAGGTCAGTCAGTGTCACCTTTCGCTCAATGTTGAAGGTGAAGCACTCTAGAAATGTGTTTATGAATTGATCAATATTGTAGATGCTATGCTTCTAGAGTTGGCTATACCACTCCATAGCAAGGCTAGATAGGGTAGTCAAGAATGTCCTTAAGAGTAAACCATCATTCCCCTATATACCAAAGCATTGTTTTAGGAATTTTGTGACATGCTCCTGCACATCTTCCTCCTCTTTAAAGTTAGTTAGGTGGGGTAATTTAAACTATTATGTATAAGAAGGGGTAGGTATGAAAGGATGAAGCGGTTGACTCCGTAAGTAGAACAAATTGGGTTTTTGAGACCCAAACCCAAAGGTCTTGTTTTCAATTGACTCCATGCATTCTAGCAATGCTTTAAACACTTTATAAAACTCAAGCTCCTCATATTTGTTTTGGCCCTACAGGGGAGGGCAAGGAATACAAATCCTATTGCATGAAGGTTGAATGTCATCCACCATGCCTTTATAAGGTACTTCATGGTATTCTTCTCTAGCTTCAAGCTCATTGTAGGCCCCATAGGGTGTTTATTGAAATGGCCTATAAGGAGGGGTAAGTGCCTATGGAAGGCAATCTATGTTAGGCCTAGTTAGCAAGTTCTGATTAGGCCTAGGAGCTTTAGGGGGCAACATTTGAGATTGTATTGCACACCTTGTGCATTGTTGCATCTTATAGGTGCTAGGTGTCAGCACCACTTCATGGAATGCATATTGCAATTGCTCTTGTTGTATCCTTTATTGTTCTTGTATATTTTTTTGATATAATATTTGTAGGTGTGCTCATTGTGAGTCCACCCATTTTTTATTTCTTTGTTTTTGATTCAACTGGAGTTGATCTGTATATTATTGTTTGTTAATATTTGGCCTAAGTGCATGATGAATATGATTTAACTAGTTATTTTTATGGGGTTTGTGTGCCCTCGTATTGGAAATACAAATGGGTTTATCATGTCTTTCACCCCTAGTAGGATCTATTGCTTTTTTTTCATGCTTCCTAAAGGTTGCATTGACCTAAGACTCTATTTTATGAGTTGGATCTATATAGTCTGATGATGTAGATCCATCATGTGGTTGCACCAAGTACTCTTCATAAGGAGTAGGAGGATGACTTGGGTCTTCTTCCTCATCTATGAGGAAAGCTTCATATTCAATTTTAGATGTAAGCTCTATATATTTAGTCTGCCCAGAAGCATGACATTTGTATGCTATGAGGAGTATGGGGATGACTAGTTCACTCGAACGAGGTGGTTTGCACATCCAAGCTAGGCCATGGTCTACTCTTATTTTCATATTTCAATTGATGTATAGAGCAATTTAGGTGTGAATCCATGATATTGACCTACTAGACCACTCAATGGGTGGATTATTTGCTATATATAATTCCATCAGGGTATCAAAGTTAGGAAGGTTTCCTAAAAGACCTATGGGTGCTTCCCTAGTAGGGGTATCTCAAAGGTTTGCCCTCATGGGGGTGGTATTGTTGTTATGATAAAACCTAGGATGACCTTCAAATATGGGAATTTCCTCTAGACTTATTTGGAGATATTCACTAGTTATGGATTTTGAATCTCTCTGAATTGGAGGTCTTTTTTTTAATTGCATTTGGACCAAATTCATAAAAGGGGTGTCCATCGGCCATTTTTAGAAAATTTTGAATTTTCATAAAATAAATATAAGTGTTATATATCAAAATTATTAATGCAATGAGATGATAACAATGGTCTAGGGCTCCAAAATCTGACTTTAGGGTCAAAAATTTGTATTTTTGAAATATTTGGCCAATCGAGGCTTATGGGGAAATGTCCAATTTTAGGAATTTTTGGGAAATTTTTAAGCATGAAGAGTTAGGACTCAAAATGTTTGTGATAGGTGCATAAGGGGCTAACTAAGACAACAAAAAAAATTTGGAATTTTTTGGATTTTTCTAGACCATTCTATGACTATTTTAGCACAGTTTTCTCTATTTTCAGCTTCAAAAATAGAGTAATCATAAAACCAACATAAATTTTTTGTTATAGCTCCGATTGGCATGATTATCGATCCTTGGATGTAGAATAAAAAAGTATATGGTATGATATTAAATTTATTACCTTAAAAATAAATAAACACACAAAGTAGATAACATGATTATGTCCTTTAAGGATTATATGTGTATGATTATCTCTTTTAAATATTAAGAGCACACAATCAAATGATCAAATAAGCACACAAGAAAAAAATGTGATTATCTCCTTTAATTTTTAGAAGTGAATCCCTAAGATATTTGGTGTGTTTATATTTGATGTTCCTTTTGATTTCTTGTTCATGTTTTGGACTTAAAATGAGGGAACTCAACCAAAGTGGTGACTAGGGTACGCGGCTTAAAACCCACAATGAGTGGAGGGTTCACCTAGCTCTTCCAATCTGGAATGACAAGAATTTCCAAAAATGGAAGGGATTTTAAACACCACTGACCTATCACATATTAAGAGAGTGCCCTATTTTATCTAAGGTATCAAGTGGACAAGCCAGTGGAAGGAGGTGAAATCCAATGTCACCGGTCTAGATTTGGAGGTTGGTGATGAAATCCAACCTTACCAATGTTATTGTGATACGTGCAAGTGCATGTGGTTTCTTTTAAGCTTAAATAAAGTAAACAATAAAGAACTCAATGATATTTCACTAAATGCAAGGAAATGACATTTTACTTTCAGAAAAGCTAGATAAAAAGCAACCTACAAAATGCAAATCCTAAATGATAACCTACCCATTAGGTAGGATACAACCAAGCAAGCCATAGAAATGCATTTATACTTATTTCCTTTTCAGTTTTTCTTATTATTATTCTTTCTTAGTGATATAAAAGCAAAAGCTATCTTCTAATTTTCAAGCAATCAAAAGAGGCAAGAAAAACCAGACTTCAACAATTTTGTACAGTAGAAATGCAAACAAAGGGTTTTGGTCCTTACTTCAATGGCCTATAAGCCTATTGTTTCTAGAATTTGGAGAAGAAAAGCTCCTATTTGGTGACTGTAATAGGGTGGTATGGTGGCTAGTTTGATGGACATACCAAGGTGGGATAGTTGTGTGGACATCCCATGGTAGGACAGTAAGTAGTCTAGAGGTCGTTTCAGGCAAGAACGACTAGTACCTACAACAAAAAGCAAGCAAAAATAGGGTTAAAACTTAATAGGGACAGGGTCCCACTATGATTACCACTTAAGTAGGGGAAAAAAGGTACACCTAGTAAAGCCAAACAATATGCATCTATTCATAATGAGTGATAAGCATCAAAATGGAAGCATTCAAGTAAGCCTAGAAAGATAACCAAAAAACATGAAATAAAGTGAAATGAAGCTTTATTATATTATTTTGATTGATCAAAACCATGGTTACATAAATTTCCCCTTGAGGGCTCTGGATTGATACAATTGTTTACAAAAATGGGGTGCCCAAAGGATCAAGTCCTTTCAAAGAAGCTCGTGTGCACTTCCAATGTTCTTCCTTGTACCCACAATTGAATTGGGCAAACCTATGATATTGCAAATTAATTCTTCACTATTTTGATCTTGTATTCCTTCCTCATATGCTGTAAAACCTACACCTACACACAAGGAAACCAAATTCATTAAATAGCAAGTGCATAGAATGTGAAACATGCAAAATCCATACATGCAACTATAATCTAGAAAGTGTAAATATGCAATGTGCCTATCTAAAACAACTCCAAATGATATGAAATTACAGATATATGTAAAATAGATGATTTTAGGAAGATATAATTTAAAATAGAACAGAAATTGCATCCGATGATGTGGCACATTCACAGTTTACCTACAAAGTCTACAAAACCCAAAACAAGCAATTTTTGGACCAAAACACATCCAAATCAAATAAAACTTGGATAATATGCATAAAATATCATTTTAAGAGAACCTATATTGTCATATGTGCAATATCATTCATAGTTTCATGTGCATCTTTAGATGGTCCCTGTAATCCTACAAAACACTAAAAATGCAATATCTTTCTCAATATAACTCCAAAATGCATGAAATTTGGACAGGATATTCATGATACATAATATAATATGCCTAAAAAATAACGGTAAAGAAATAATGCATATATATACCACAATACTATGCATGTATGGTGGTGACTGTCACAGAATGGGGACCGTCCTAGGGTGAAATGGACACCAATTCTGCCCTTATTTTACCACCAATTCCTTTGTGAATTGGTTAGGACCCTTCTCAATAGTGTTGTCATAAAATTTAGTGGTGAAATTAACTCAATTGGTTGGGTTTTGTAAATAAATTGTGCCTCTTAGATCACTCGCCAACCTTCTTTGCTAGGTAGAGACTTAGAGGGAAAAGAGCACAAAAAGATGAGGGGAAATCTTGGCAGCACTTTGTTGCTGTCTCAAAACTCATATCTATATTTTGTGTGGAAAATGAATCCAGATTATATCCAAAGGAGACCTTTGGAAAAATGGGCATGAATGGTATGAGGTGCCACTTGTCTAAAATTGAGCATGCACTGGAGGGGGAAGAGAATCTCCCATTTTGGCCTCCATTCTGCAGCATGTCATTAGGATTATGTGCCCTCTGACCTTGCATGCTCAAATAGGTGGGATAATGGTAGTTTCTAGGTGTCATTTATCCCAATTTGAATTTTTGGGAGTAAAAAATTATGGCTATCCCACCCAAGTATGACAACTTTGCCACTATACATGGGTGGGACAACCACAAACTATGACCATCCCAATGTGGGACAGTCATGCCAATGTGGCCCAAAAGCTCCCAAAAGTGGGGTAGAGCCTTCATAGAGTTGTTAGGACCACTATAAAACCTTTGAGGGTTCAAAAAGGGGGACATATGGTGTCACTTAGACCTTGTATTGGTCGTCTAATAGGATTGACCAGATTTTAGTGTCAATATTATCCATGTTGGGAACCCCATAGAAAAGGGTATCAATGATAAATGTTAAGCAAATTAATATTTGGTGTAGTATCAATCTAAAGTTGAGGTACCAAAAGTGATTTTATTTTTGAACAATGAGATATTGGATGATGAAATGGCCAAGTGTCCTTATGGTGATTTACTCATATTACCAAATTGCATGGACAACTAATCGTTGCAATCGCCAAGGAGATAGAATAGACCACTTGATATGAGGTTCACTTGAAATTTGTATATGAACTTGGAAAAAATATGCAATTGTAATTATTGGTGACTGAAAATGATGGTGAAATACATATTTGATGATTTGAATGATGATTATGATCATTTTGTGAAAATTTGGACCGTTTTGGTGTGTTTTGAAGCTAAGTGATTTTGTGCCTTTTGGGCGCAAATAAAAATTATGCATCCAAATTTATTTTGGCTATCACAAAACATGATATGATGATGAAATAAATATATGGATGCAATTTTGAGTGATTTTGTGGAGGTAAGCTACTATTTTGGATCATATTAGTCTTTTTTCCTTTTTTGGTGCCAAACGTTGATGGGCATCCACAACATGCGTAGATGCCGACCATATTTAATTATTTTGCAAATTTAGGGCAGTATATAAATGCACTTTTAAACATCCATGGACATATCAGTGTGCCAAAAAAAACTATAAATAGATTTTGGATATGAAATTAGATTCATTATTGTTTTCACGAACTCCAAAAGCTGCGTCTAAAGTAGTGAGTGAGTTAGGTGAAGTGAGGTGAAACATTTTTGGTATGAAAGCTATGGAAATTGAGGGTATGGATGTGATGGTAGGAGAAAGAGTGCATTTTTCTAAGGTAAGTATCCTTGGCATTCATTATTTTGAATTTGTGTAAAAAAAATTAATTATGAAATTATGCAATGTATATGAAATTAATGTACTTGTAATGTGAATGTGTTGTGTTGCAGCTAAAGATATTGGATTCTCAATATAAGTTCTTGCCTCTCATATCAAGGGTGAGAAAGGAGTTGCAAGATGACTAGTGGAAGTGGCTTGAGGATGTGAGGTTGGCTGGGACAGCTAGGATAGAAGTGATTAGGGTTGATGAGGGGTATCTATCTACCTTGGCAGAGAGATGAGATCTAGATAGGGGGATATTTAAGCTCCCTACTAGATATATGATAATGATACTTGAGGATGTATATCACATACTCAAGTTACCAGTGGAAGGGTTACATGTTGAGGTTGGACATGATAAGGAGTACGAGATGAGAAAAATATTTAGAGATCGATGGGAGGCAAAGAGTGTGAAGGATGGAGGGATAAGGTATTTGACTATGTATGCGGATGTGAATTTAGATGCTCTATCGACCTTAGTCATGTTCTTGTTGGAAAACATAGTGGCCACAAATAACATTGGTTATCAATTTCCATGGAATATTATTAGGATGGTGTATGACATGATCAATACACCTCAAGTATATGCATGGGCTCTTGATTTATTGGTGTAACTATACTACGAGTTGCATGAGGTTAGACAATGGGGGAAAAATATTTTGGGGTGCAATGTACTACTATAGTGCTAGGGTTGGGAGCATTTCAGTATGGCACAACTAGTTGGTCTACTGACTGAGGCATGGGATAGATAGAATCCCTATACTAGGATATGGATGGTGGTAGACAAGGTACAACACAGTCATACTATTTGGACTAGCCATGAGTACAAGGATCTATGGGAAGGATTGATATGAGCTTAGGTGATTTGGATTCCATGGTGAGGTACCACTTGTACTATTTGTGGGGAATAATTTTGGAAGATTTGATAGGGTAGGTGGGTGGTTGGGAGTCACAAGAGCGAGGTGGAGTACATCTAGTTCTCATGAGTGCTATGGTAGTTTGTGCTAAGGTAGGAAGTTCTTAAGGCACTAGTGCTCTACTAGAATCATTGGGATGAGATAATTTTACCTTATACTAAGCCCTAGAGGGTGACATGTGAGGATGACGAGGATATGGATCTCCTCAATATAGATGATGTGAGGACTATTGTGGAGTATGATGCATGGTTCCTTGTATAACCACCATGGGTACTGATTCTAGTAGTGGATGAGGAGGATGAGGATGGGGATGATATGGAGGCTAAAATGGATGAGGTAGATGAGGCTCATAGATTTCAAAGATGCCTTCGGTCTAGTAGTTGATGGAGATAGTCTAGGGACATAGTAGGGTAGGCTCGAGAGAGTGGAGTGGGTGGAGGTGATGGGGATGACATGGAGGAAGTTTTGGATGGACCTCCAATATAGAGTGGGGAGGATTGGTCTAGGCTAGAGCAGTTGGTGGTAGAGTGGTATATAGTTATAGTGGCTTGGGTTGCTGAGGTAGTGGCTCAAGATGTGATAATAGTGGCTCGAGAGGTAGAGATAGTTTCTCAGGATGCAAATATAGTGGCTTAGGATGAGGAGATAGCTTAACTGCAAGTGGAGCTATATGTACAACTGATTGCAGGTGGAGGAAATAATAGGATCATGAGGCTCTAGGAATATCTACGTGAGAGGGACAATCATTAGAAAACATGATGTACTATACCTTCAGACTCAGGATGGATATGTCTAATTTTTGGAGGATCAATTGATGGAGCACGATATTGAGCTTCCAAATACACCCTCCTCATCCTTATCTAGGTCTATTAGGTGGCGATTCTAGGCATAGATCTAGGTCTATGGCTCCTTCCAATTCACATGGGTTCTATTATAAGCATTATCTAGTGTTTAGATGTACTTTTTGTATATGATCCTTGGTGTTTCATTGTATATAGCCTTTGGGTATTCATTGTACATGTGATATTTATACATATATATATACATACATACATATATATATATATATATATATATATATATACACGGATTTTACTTTTGTGTTATGATTTTGTATGGATGCATGTGTATATGGATGATTAATGCAATGATAAATGCTTATGAATGCAAATGAATTATTTCTATAATAATCATTCATAGTTTAGATTTTTCTTTACCATTGATAGCATTATTGTATAATCAAGGGCAAAAAACTTATAGTATGTGAAATGGAAGACTCATTTATGGATATTGACATGGAAGAGGATATGGAGGTTGATATGGAATAATACATGGATGTTGACATGAATGGAAAACTAACTATTTTGTAGAGACTCAGACATGCTAGTGACATGAAACAAACTCACTAAATACTATCTAATTTTCTCTAAGACCAAATGTGTGTGTAGTAAATTCATTTATTGAATCATAAGCATGGTAATGACTCAAGGTAATCAAGAAAAAATGTGTGTGCAAGTGATTTCATTAACCTATCTTGAGTAAATTGAGATGAAAACCTGTTATGGAGAAGATCAAGAAGCTAGCTTATCCTTCTATGTGATCATAGGTATTTTTAAAAGAAAAATATCACCATGCATGAGCGTACTCCACTGCCAGTCAAGTGTCTATAGCCCTAATGGACATTGAATTCATAGTCCAAGAATTTTATCTCTAAGCTTTGGGGATTCGGACTACCTAACCGTTTAACTAGAAATGTAGTTGTATCCTTACAACTAGAGTATTTGTGGTGTGTGATGTGTAAAATATTTAGAGGGTTTTTCCCTACTCTTTATTTTATTTTAAAATTGGGATAGTAGTGAAAACCACTATTTTTGTGGACTATGTGCATAATGGGACAAGCAAAGGAATACCCTTTTCAATTCAAGATACAACCCAAATATGGTTTTATCTCTCTTTGACACAAGATGTTTTTAAGATGTGTGATTGTATTTGGTTCAAGAATGTTTTGGAGTCAATTCCCAAAACTCAAGATTTTATTAGTGAAAATGTGTCTTTGTCCTAAAGAAAAATTGACACATGTTTGGAGCTTTCTTAAAACACTAGGAGTAGCTGAGTGACTGAAAACACCTAGGGATTTATAAAAATGTGGTTGTGCAAATGATAATTTGGATTTATAGAATACTGCAATGAAATGAATGATGTTTTGAAGGTGCCCTTGATTAAGGCAACATACTATATCGGATCAATTAATATTTAAACTAAATAAATGATCCCTAATATGAAATATGAAATGTGTGAGGATGGTTGTAAATGCAATATACGAAATGCAGTTTATTAAATGAAATGTGTGTAATGCAAACTGTGAAATGTAAGGTATAAAATGCAATGCAATGTTGTTTTTGTGTAATAGCCATGTATATATATATATCATATTAAGCATAAAATTCACTCAAGTGTATGTCATTAAGTGGTTTGATATCTTCAACTCCCTCTAGACTGACAAGTCTATAAGTTCCTTTACCCACTTTTTGAGTAACAATGTATGGACCTAACCAATTAGCCATAAATTTATCATGAAGATATGGAAATTCATTGGTACTTTGTTGATTCACTTTAATACCAAGATATCCTACTTGGAATTCACGTAGATGAAATTTGGCATTGTAAGCATGCTTTATGTGGTCCTAATAAACTCGTAAATGCTCCAAAGCATTGACTCACCTCTCATTAATAAGTGTGATTTGGTCAAGACGTGCTTGTCTAGTAGTATCATCATCTATGAATTCCTGCAATGAAATTCACAAGGAGTGGATCTCAAGTTCAATAGGTATGATTGATTCGGCTCCATAGATCAATAAAATGGTGTTTCCCCATTAGGCATGTCGATTCTTGTTCGATAAGTCCATAACTCCAAGGGGATTTGAGTATGCCAATCTCTATGATTTCTATTTACTATTTTCTTGAGAATAGCAATTGAGGTCTTGTTGGTAACCTCAACTTGTCCATTTGCTTATGGGTAGTAAGAATTTTAGAAAATATGTTGAATATTATATTTCTTGTAAAGTGCTCTAACATCCTATTTTTTAAAGACTTGCCATTGTTAAATATTATTTTTGAGGAAAAGGACAAATGTTATGATGAAGTATGAACTCCACAATTTGAGGTCTTATTGTACTGGTTAGAGGAATTGCCTCAACCCAATTTGTGAAGTATTCAGTGGCTGTGATGATGAAACTGTGTTTTCCCAAGGAAGGAGGTGAGATTTTTCCAATCAAATAAAGACCCCATTGTGAAAAAAGCCAAAGGATTTGAATAGGCTATAATGTAGGTGATGGTACATTAGTTAAATTAGCATGTTGTTGACATTGTTGACAATTCTTGACATAAGTGCAACAGTCTCATTCCATGGTGGGCTAATAGTAACCCATGTGTAGAATACACTTTGAAATGACTATTTCACTAAAAATACCACTACAAGTACCATCATGAGCTTCAACTATGGCTATTGGTACCCTTTCCAGACTCAAGATAATGAACGAGTATTCTATCATAACCATGTTTATACAACACATCCCCCAAGAGAGTAAAATGAGATACATTTTGCTTTTAAGTGCATTTAGTAGTCTAACATATTTGATGGGAGTGTTCCAAACTTGAGGAAGGCTATTACTTGGTTTGACCAAGGATCATATGGCTCTGAATGGATAAATCAAACATCCTCTTTATCATTAGATTTAGCATGGATAATTATAGATTTAGATATCATTGTGACAATGATTGGTTATACTTCTTATTTGGAGTTATTTGGAACCAATGATCCTAGAGAGGCCATCGCATTCAAAAATTTATTAGACGAATGTGGTAAACTATTGATTTCATACTAATCAAACTTTTTTTTTGGTAAATAAATTTTATTGAAAAAAGGGCATTTGATAGGCTCCCCAACACTAATCAAACTTGGTGAGAAATTTTATTACTAATTTATGGTAAAGTTTTAAGGTAGGTTTCTTGCATTGGTATTCTCCATTGATTTGTATAACATCAAGTTGAGAATCACCAAATATCCCGATACACTTTATGCCCATAGATATAGTTGATTGAAGACCTAATATTAAGGCTTCATACTCTGCATTTTTTGTGCATTAGAAGTCTAGTTTGAATGATAAGGGGATAGGAACACACTATGGTGTATGAAATATGACTCTAGCACCTTGGCCTTTTTTGCACTTAGAAACAACAATGAATAGTGTGATATCGACATCTTTCTCTGAAATTACACCTTCTTCTTATCTAGTGATAGTGAATACTAAATTATCTAGGAGCTCAATAATAAAGGGTTGATCACTAGGAAGTGGAGCTTCTACAACCTAATCAGATATGACTTGACCTTTAATGGATTTTTGGTTTATGAACTCAAGATCAAATTTAGTGAGAAGCATTATCCATTACCGATGTAGGTGTTATTATAAGTGTAAGACATCATATAACGTAGAGGGATTTTATGAGCTATGACATATGTGGTGTGACTAAGCATGTAATATATGAGTTTATTAGTGGTAAAAACCACTTCTAAGAATAATTTTTCCATGTAATAATATCTGGTTTCATAGCTTACCAAGGTTTGACTAATGTAATAGATAACTTGCTCTCAATCATTTTCATTCTTTTGTGCAAGCATTGTCCCTAATGCAAAGTCTATTGCTGAAACATAAATATGGAAATGGACCTCTATATGAGGAGGAGTTAATATTTATGGAGAAGCCAGGTATTTCTTGATATCATTAAAATATTTTTGACATTCATCTATCCATGAAAATGTCACCCCCTTTTTTAGTAGGTGATTTAATGACCTACATTTATCAAAAATTTATGCAATGAAACGATGGATTGATTAGATATTTCCTTGTAAGCTACACAATTCCTTCAAGTTTATTGGGGGATGCATCTCCATGATGGCATTGAATTTGTTTGGGTCCACCTTAGTGCCTCTTTTAGAGATAATGAACCCTAGTAGTATTCCAGTGGTAACACCAAAGACACACTTCTTGGGGTTCAACCTTACATTATGCTCTAACAGTCAATCAAAGACTTTTTATAATACACCAATATGCTCTTGTTGAGTTTTAGATTTTGCCAAGATATCATGCACATAATCTTAGATAATCTTATACATGTAATCATGGGAAATGTATGTAATGGCACGTTGATAAGTGGTGTATCACTCCAAATTTTTTGCATCCTTACCTTCAAGCTATAGGATCCGTGCCCGGAAGGAGGATGGGAAAAGGATGTCGCAGTACATCAGACTGAGAGGACTTGTGAAGGTCTTGCCTCTCAAGGGAGGTGTATATTGGTGATTTTTTGACGGATGGTGGGTTTACCAAGAAACATTTAATGGCAGTTTCCACGCCTAGGTTTGGAATGTGTTTTAATGTGTTCGTTTTTAGCCTTAAGTATTCATATCCTAGGTTTGGCCAAATGAATCTAAATTAATCTATATGAAAGTGCAGATTTAATGAATACAGAAAACAAATTTAAGATAGAAAAATAGAGAAATTAAGGAAGAATAAGAAGAATACCTGATCCGGATGTCTGATGGAGATTCTAATGTTTGAAGTAGTCAGGATCATCTAGAATTCGATAGAATCGTCTGATATCTAACAAGATCGTCTGAGATCTAACCGAATCGTCTGAGATCTGATGAATTTGTCAGACAAATTTGTCAGAGACCTACAAATAGAAAAATAGATGCAAAATACAGAGAATACCACTCTGATGACAGAGGGAAACAACAAAAAATGACAATATGGATACTGAACAATAGTTATGAATAAAAATTCAAACAAATTATGATATTCTAATGACAAATCATGATCTTATTATGCAATCTAAGCTAAATGGGTGAACTCAAAATGCAAAATAACATAAAATACTAAATAAAATTGCTAATTACAACATAAAACAATAAAAAAAGGGGGGAAGAAATGCAAACTGTAGGCACTAATTGCCTCAATGTTGACTGTAGTCAAAATTGCTCCACATTGGTACAAAATCATCTCTGATTCGACAGGTTCGCCTCCGATCTGAACAGGTTCGTCGACGACGATGTAAGCTTGCTTCGGCTAAAAAATAGTAATGTACTTGCAACAAAAATTGGTATAGGACTACTACAAGTGTGAATTTGGGATGATTTAACATGTATGAAGTTAAGTTACAGAGAATTTCAGCCAGGGGTTGGGAAGGGAAGGTCCTAAGACTTAAATAGGCTTAGGGGAGTAGTTAGGAGGTTGGAGATCATCCCTATTTGGGAGATCTCCAATGGGGAAGGGTCCCTAATGACGTAGACACGCTTCTACCCGGATTAGAGGCCCGTTGGAATAGAAGCTAAATGTGAAAAATTAGTTTTGCAACAAGATCGTCTAGACGTCCTAGCCCAGACGAAATCGTCAGATCTAGGGCGATATCGTTTGATCGACGACGATATCATCAAATGGTCAAAACAACCTCTAAAAATGGCACAAAAAAGGGGGAAATGGATTACCCGATGGTTAACGGGCAATTTGGGAGGTTAAAATTTGAATTTAAATTATTTACTAAGGTGAATGTAATTATTATAATTTCACTGCGCCAATTTTAGGGTGCTACATTTTGCTCCCTCTTTAGCAAATTTTTCGAAGAAAATGCATTAAAGATGAGTTCTTCTCGATCTACGAGAAAGCAAAAAATTATTCCCATTTTTAGGCGACGATTCTTGGTCGAATCGTATGACAACTTACTATGGTGCCCCCTCCGTGTTTTTACCCAAATCGAACGTTTGAGGTAAAAATGCGAAAAAGAAAAATTATGTTTGAATAAAATTAAGAAAAATAGGGTAAAACCCTAATTCATTTTTATTGTTCATTTTTACTGGTTTTTAGAGCTCTAAAGCAAAAATGGTGGAGACGACGCACAGATCAACAGAGGTCTAACGTGGTCTACGGGTAAGAGTCTAAACTTAGTTTAGAATGCTTTAATTTGATTTTAGATGCTTTTTAGGTAATTTTTAGATGAATTTTGAGCATCGCGGTCGTTTTTGGGCCGTCGACGTCGTCGGGAAGAAATCGTCCCAATTTCAACGAAATCGTCTCAATTTCGTCAATTTCATCTAAGGACAAAATCGACGAAAGGGGGACGATTTCGTCAAATTAGGGACGATTTCGACCTATGAAATCATAGATGATTATGCTCAAATTTGGGACGATATCATCCAATAGTGGACGATATCATAATTTGATTAAATTGAAATTATTTTATTTGCATTTTTAAATACTTGAATTGTTATTAATGTTTGTTTGTTGTTTTGTTGTTTATGTTGCAGAGAGGTTTGCTAAAAAGCAGGGAATGGAAGTATGGAGGGTTGAGAGATGACTTGGCCGCTCTTACATAGGCAGAGTGGGATCAGCTGGCATAGGCCGACTTATAGCATGTGGCAGAGATGCCACAGGTGTCTATAGATATGGGGCTACTGACGGCCCTAGAAGAGAGATGGTATCCGGGTTCCTCATGTTTTCGGCTACCGACAGGGGAGATGACTCCCACTCTAGAGGATGTATGGAGGATTCTAAGAATCCCCATACAAGGACAATTGATCACTCCTACGGCCAACCAGGGCCATGCTATGGGACGATTGTGTGGTGACCCGAGCTTCGCCTGGGGCATCTAGACTCACACAGGTTCTAGCTAGAGTAGTTGGTGGACTTCTATTGTGCCACCAAAGCGGGTGCAAGGTGCCGTGGATGCTGGTAGATGTGATCTACGACATGCGGGACCACGGATACAGGTTTTCTTGGGGCAATTTTGTACTATGCCGGTTGTACAGGATCCTATATGGGGTCGTGTACAAGGGCGGTCGATGTCTGGTGATGACATCACTCCTACAAGTTTGGTGTTGGGAGCACATTGCAATGCGGAGGCCGATAGGGCTTCCTCTGACAAGGATTGATGGGGAGAGGCCCCGAGTCTTCTATTGGTGGCTCTAGAGAGGGTCACAGTGATGTATTGAACTTTCGATGTCCTGAAGACTGCTAGATGACTTAGTCCTGGACCAGATTACCTGGAGGCCATGGAGGGAGCATCCAAGGTGGGCCGAGGATGGATAGGAGCTAGCTCGCATTAGGTGAGTCTGTTGGCTTCATATGGAGAGGGGAGAGGTGGAGCTCCACCGCTATGACCAAGTTTTGCATCAGTTCGGTCTACAGCAGGGGATCCCATCTCTGAGGGATTATGAGTTTTCTTGGACTCTCCGAGATAACACCACAGTGAGTGGGGCTCCAGACATGCAACACTTCTGGAGCCAGGACTCGGATGATGCCCCCATTTAGCCAATGGATGGGGATGACACAGGTGTTGCCGATGGCTATGATGCCTGGTATGTAGGCATCCGCCCTCCTCGGATGACGAGGGCTCAGGGTCTGATTCACGCAGTTGTGCATCGAATAGGGAGGCGACACCAAGCGGCTATGGAGGTGGCCCAGGGTCACGATGGGAGAGAGCTAAGGAGGCCACAAGCACAATAGAGGCTACGGTAGAGGGAGAGGATGGAGGCGAGACCCCCATCTCCACAGAGAGAGAGGCCACCATCACCCGATAAGGGCAAGGGTGTAGACATTGGGGAGAGCAGCGAGACAGCTACTCTCCGAGCTGAGGTTGCTTGCTTGTGGGCTCAAGTGCAAAAACTATAGGATGAGGCTACACGGCTCAGAGCTCGAGGTGAAGGAGCGAGCACTCAGGATTTAGCATGCGCTATCACCCAGATTACATTCTATCAGGCTCTATACTACCAGGCGATGCCAGCAGAGTAGAGGGTGCCATTACCAGCACATATTGCAGAGCCTTTCGTGATGGGGTCATCTAGGACATCATCACGATCGGCATCCAAAACTCATGACACCACATGGACTGCAATGGGGCCACCTCCTCCACCTTAGGGGGGAGGAGATGAGGCTGAGAGCTCGAGGGGCTCTCGAGACACTACACAGAGGGTATTTGATTGAGGGGATTGAGTATGCCAAGATGTAGATTGTGGCATATCAATCCATTTTTGATATGATGTATACATATATTTGTGATATATATATAGATGAGATATTTTTGATCATATGACTTGTGTTATGTATATGTTTATGATGCTTTTATGTTTGATTAATTAATTTGATAATTGGATTGAGGATTCATGAAATTATGTCATTTTGAAAATTTATAACTTTGATGTCATGCGGTAATATTTTAAATGAAATAATATGATGTAACAAATTGATTGTTTGTAATGTGATGTGATAAAAAAATAAAAAGAGACTTCTAACAATAATTTCAAAGGACATTGTCGCTATTATAGACCATTTCATGGAGTCGCTGCTCACTCGGTCATCAAGCTAATCCCAATTATAGAAATATTGTTAAAAGTAAAAGAGTGCTTAAGAGACTGTCTTAAGACTTTGGTGTAATGGTGCAAATGATGATGATGATGGTTTGTTTTCAGATTTTCATAAAAAGAATAGTATGCATGAAATAATGATTTTTGCTAGGTATAAATTCCTAAGTGTGAATTTTTTTTTGAATAATTCCCTAGGAATTATACCATCATTGCAAAATTGAAGGTTGACATAATGACATGAAATAGTGAAAATGTGTTTGCTTTGTAAAAGCATAATTTGTGTAACATAATGAATTAAGTCATATGGTTTTCATGATTTTTAATAAATGGGGAATAAAAATTGTTACAATGATTTGCGCTAGGCATAGAATATGTAGGTATAGACTTATACCATCATCGCGAAAATCAAAAAGAGATAGTTTTATTGCATGGTTGATTTTTTAATAAACAGAAAATATGAAAATGAGGACTTGCGCTAGGCATAAAATTCCAATTTTGGTTTTGGAACTATACCATCATCGCGAAAGTCGACAAAAGGTTATATATGTTTTGATTGTATAGTTTTGAAAGAAATTTTTGATTTTTCTATTATATAGTTGTCTTTATGCTAAACAACTATACTTGAATTATTCCAAACAAGTTGCAAAAAGAATATTTCAAAGTATTTTGAAGACAAAAGTTAGATTTATAAGGAATCCCATGTGCATATGTGAATTCATTTCCGATCTTGATTTATCATAATGATACACAAAATCTCTCAAATACAAATGTGTGTGCAATTGCTTTGTGCATTTACCAGTTTTGAGCAAGATAATATGATACAAGTGATTTGAAGAAACCAAATAAGTGTTCATTAACCATGATGTAGATGCATATAACCATACTAGACTACTATGTAGGTCGGATTATCAAGAGCTAGCTAATCCATAAGTAGACATAGGTCTATACAAAATAAGGTCGCTAATGTGACAGACATATCACCACGCTAGGAGTTACCCAAGGCCAAGCAGGTTGGGCACAAACCACCTGTTATGGGGCTTACCTCACAGTTTTCGAATGATTGAGAATTCCAGGGATTCAAGCTCATCAACCCTTATTTTCTTTTCAAAGGGTAGGGAAAGGGATTTTATTGCTTTTGCTTTTGCTTTCTTTTCTTTTTCTATTTCTTTTGAACTTTGCTTCTTTTTCTTTTTGTATTTTTTGCTTGATTTTTGAGATAGTGCTTGAAATATTGCTGTAATGATATAAAATAACATTTTTCTTTTCTCTTTTTTCTTGAACTTTTCTTTTCTTTTTCTTTGCTAGGGATACTTGCTCGGATTAGCTATAGAGCAAGGGATTTTTATTCTGGGTAGGGGTGAGCTTGTCCTTTTGCCAATTCTCAAAGATTCTAGACCATGTGCATGATAGGATAGCAGGGGAAACTTTTCGCTCAAGAAATCACGTCTACTATGTAGCAAAACATGGAAATTACAAATATAATCATTTTATTGTGAAAAGATGTGCTTGGTTTAAGTAAATAACAAGATCAATTCTCTATGCTCAAACTTTATTTAATTGAATTTTGTGGACTTTGATATAAGAGAGATTAGTAATCATGCCAGATAAAATCAAGATATTTATTTTTTGTGAGTGTGCAAGTGAGGGATTCCAAATAAATGCTAATTTATCCAAAATAATGTGAAACATATAACTGCAATAATTGTAAGAAAATATATATAAACACTTTTGAGAAGTTTTGAGAATGCTGACTCTCTCTTTCTTCTTTATTTTGGTTTGGTTTCGAAAGAGTCAAGAATATTGCTGTTTTTATATTTTATCATTTTTGAAAGAATTAACAAGTGCCATAAATAAATACAACAAATAGTTTTGGAGATTTTTGATGATTATGAATGTTTTTGATGTTTTTGAATTTATAAATTGAAAGAAATACAAGATAGTGATATATACAAGGATGAAATGACCAAATTTATGCATAGTAACGTTTAAGATGCAAAATATTCATGGGTTCTTTAAGTTCTTTACCATCTAAGGTAGATAATTTGTATGCTCCTGATTCAAATTTAGCGATAATAATGTATGGTCCAAGCTAGTTGGGCTCAAATTTGCCTTTAAGGTCCTTATTTGCATTTGTATTTTTTTTTTTTTCTTTTAAAACAAGGTCGTCGATCTCAAAGGATCGATGACGAACTTTTTTAGCATATGATCTTTTAAGCTTGTTTTGGTAGGCACGGAGATGCTCCAAAGCATTGATGCATTTTTCATCTAGGAGTTCCAACTGATTGAGTCTACCAGCTCGATATTCATCTCCTACTTCGGTATCTTGAAGTAGTAGAGCCAAAGAAGGAACTTCTAATTCAAAGGGAAAAATCGCTTCAGCACCGTAAACCAAAAAAAATGGTGAAGTTCCAGTGGGGGTTCGAACACTAGTTCGATAGGCCCACAAGGTCGGATATAATTGAATGTGCCAGTCATGGCCAGCTTTATTGACCAATCTTTTGAGAATTTTGATTAAGGTTTTGTTAGATGCTTCTGCTTGACCATTACCCTGAGGATAATAGGGAGTGGACCAACGATGTTGAATCTTATATTTTTGGCATAATTTTTTAACATCTTTATTTTTGAAACAAGTTCCATTATCAAAGATGAGATTTGCAGGAATTTTGAACCTGCAAATGATTTGATTAAAAATAAATCTAGAGACTTGTGTGCCAGTGCAAGAAGCTAAAGGCATAGCTTCGACCCATTTCATGAAATACTCAGTGGTGGTTATGATGAACTTGTGTCCATCAGATGATACAGGATTGATTTTGCCAATAATATCTAAGCCCCATTTTGAAAAGGGCCAAGGAGATGAAATAGCCTGCAGCTCTTGTGCAGGTGCATGGACAAGGTCAGCATGTTTTTGACACTTGTCGCAATGGCACACATACTCATGTGCATCCGTTTCCATGGTAGGCCAAAAGTATCCTATCCGAAGGAGCTTTTTAGCAATGATACTACCACTAAAGTGTCCTCCACAAGATCCATCGTGGGCTTCACTCAATGCTACTTTAGACTCTTCTAAGTTTAAACATCTTAATAGGATACCTTCAAAAGATCTCCTATATAAAGTATTTCCAATTATTACAAATCGACTTGCTCGTCTACGTAATAACTGACACTGGTTTCTATTAGAATCGGCAAGGAAAGTCCCATTTTGGAGAAAATCAAATATGTCCATATACCAAGGTTCAGGAGTAGTTTCATTGATTAGAAACACATCCAAAGGCTCTAAGCATGACTTATTTGAAGCAGGTTCCTAGAGTCGATGAATAATGATAGTGGCATATTTTTCATCTAACTGCAAGGGCAGGAGAGATGCAGCTGCGGCCATAGCATCAGCTGCACGGTTGCTAGTTCGAGGAATAGCTTCCAAGGTAACTTGATCAAATAGGGACATTAATTGTAAAACATAGGCCTTATACGGATGCAGTTTATCATCTCTAGTCTGATAAAATTCATTAATTTGGTTTATAACCAGTTGAGAATCACCAAAAAATAAAAGGTGTTTAATTTTTAGCGCCAAGGCAGCTCGTAATCCAAGGATTAGAGCTTCATACTCAGCAGTATTGTTGGTGCAAGCAAATGTCAATTTGAAGGACAGAGGAATAAGATGTTTTTACGGAGATATTAAAATAATACCCATACCAACCCCACTCATGCATCGGGCTCCATCAAAGTATAAGGACCATTGTTCAGTATGGTCTACCTCTAATTGAAGGCATTCATCCGAAAACTCGATGATGAGGGGATGGGTAGATTCTAAGGGTGCAACAGCCAATTGATCTGCTATGATTTGACCCTTAACTGACTTCTGTCCTATGAATGTGAGATCAAACTCACTTAGAGCAAGAACCCACTTGGCTGTGTGACCCGATAAATAAGTTCGACTCATGAGACAACTTAAGGGATCATATTTAGCAATGACATAAGTTTTTTGACTAAGCATATAGTGTCATAATTTTTACATAGCAAACACGACTGCTAGACATAGTTTCTTTAACACTGTATAGTGGGTTTCATAACTGATGAAGGTTTGGCTAATATAATAATTAGCACGTTCTCTCTTTTCATCATCAAGTTGAGCTAACATAGCCCCTAAGGCAGAATTTGAAGCTGAAATATATAGGAGGAATGGGCGATCAGGTTTAGGCGGTGAAAGCACAAGTGGATTAAGGAGGTATTATTTGAGAAGTTCAAAATCTTCTCTACATTCGGTGTCCCAATTAAAAGGGACATCCTTCTTAAGGAGTTTAAGAAAGGGACCGGTTTTATCTGCCAGCTTATCGATGAAGCGACGGATAGCTTGAAGTTTACCTTGTAAACTTTGTAACTCAGATATATTAGTAGGTGCGGGCATATCAGTGATAGCCGCAATTTTGAGAGGTTCTATTTCAATACCACGGAAACAAACAAAAACCCCTAATAGTTTTCTGGACTTAACTCTGAATATGCATTTTGCTGGATTTAATCGAATAAGATATTCTCGTAATCAATTAAAAACTTTTCTCAAATCATCTAAATGATGATCTTCAATAATAGAGCGAGCTATAATATCATCTACATAATCATGTAGGATATCATGCATCATATCATGAAAAATGTAGGTCATAGCTCATTGATAAGTTGCACCTACGTTCTTTAAGCCAAATGGCATCACTTTCTAGCAAAAGGTACCCCAGGGGGTAATAAAGGTTGTTTTAGCCTGATCTTCAGGAGCTATCCTGATCTGATTATAACTAGAGAATCCATCCATTAAGGACATCATCCCACTTCCGATAGTAAAGTCAATGATTTGATCCATGTTTGGAAGAGGAAAGTCATATTTAGGGCATGCAACATTAATATCTCTAAAATATGTGCAAACCCTAACTTTGGTAGCTTCTTTCTTGGTGACTGGAACTACATTTGAGATCCATTCAACATAATCAATAGCTTGTATAAAGATAACATTAAGGAGTTTTTCTAACTCCCCTTTGACTAGCAGAGCCACTTTGGGATGCATTTTTCTAAGTTTTTGTTTAACAAGTTTAGCATCCGGATGGACTACTAGATGATGCATGACTACATAAGGGTCTAGACCTGGCATATCTTCGTATGTCCAAGCGAAGACATCTTCATACTCTTTAAGGAATGCAATGTATTGTTCTTGTTTTTCTTGACTTAATTCTGATCCAATATTGATTATGTGAGGATTGTCCTCAGTTCCAATATTAATTTTAATGATGTTTTCTACCTCCATGTGTAGATCTCTTTCAAAATTAGGTGGGGCGGGTGAAATGCCCAATTCTTGTAATTCTTGTAAGGTTAATTTAGATAATTCATCTTGAGGATTAGTGGCCTCAAGTTGGGCTATAGTTGGTATAGAACCATCAAAATAAAATCCATTGTGTAACATCTCTTCAACGGAGACATCATGGAAGATATCTCCTTCCAACTCTTCATCGGGGTCAGCAATCATTTTAGGGTAAGCTATGGATAGCATGTTACATGAAAATGACTAATTTTTAAGAGGCAAATCATCACACCTATCCAAATAATCTTGATAACATATGAGTTGATCATCATCTTCAAAAGGAAAGGGTTGACCCTTACTAGGAAATAGGCCCACACCACAACGGGTAGGCCACGGTTCTACCTCGAAAGGTTCTTTCATGCCATCTTGGAAAGGTCCCAAGCCTTTCCCTTTATATCCCATTTTAAGCATCATGGGTTTAGCTTTAATATAATCATTGGTAAAATAACACCGAGCGTATCCCTCATGATGAGTTTTGATATTCCGAGGGATTCTTCCCAGCTCATATCCTTTATAAATGAAGGCACAACTCCCGACTTGGTAAGTACTTCCCATAGGTTGTGGGAGGCCCAAAGTACGAGGAGATGGTGGAAATTTATTTAAAAGAATTGAATCTTGCATGAAAGAATTTGTTTTTTCTGATATTAAGGTTGTGGATAAATCTGGTAAAAGTTCATCGAAAAGGGCATAAGATGTAGAAGGATTATTTCCTATATCTTGAGATGTGGAAGGTATGATAGTTGTTTCTGTAGGTTTTGAATTTATAGGAATAGAACATGAAGGATTGGTTGTAGATTTAAGATATTTTTGAGGTTCTAGAGTAATTTGTTTAGAAGATTGTTGATCTATATAGGAGGATGAAATTAATGGAGGGGAAATAGGTGAAGTTATGGGTGTGTGTTTCACAGTTTTAGATGAAAAATAAGAACTAGGATGTGTGGATGAAAGAGCAGGGCAAAATTGCACTCCAACGAGTTCTGCCAAGGCACACATATCAAAGGGTCTAGGGTCACCATGGATAGTGACCAACTAATTTTTAAACTCAAATTTAACACATTGGTGTAAGGTTGATGGGACCACTCGCATCGCATTGATCCAAGGGTGACCCAAAAGTATATTGTACGATGTTGGGCAATGTACAATAAACATGGTTGTTTCTAGGGTTCTAGGACCAACTTGCAATGGGAGGGTAATAACTCCACATGTTTCTTGTGTTTCGTCATTAAAAGCTTTGATAATCATATCGCTTTTCTTCATTTCATCACTTCTAAAGCCAAATCTTTGGTAGAAGTCAAAAGTGCAAATGTTTAGAGATGAGCCATTATCAATCAAGACTCGTTTGACGACTACATCTCCAATTAGAGCAATAATGTATAAGGGATTATCCTTATGTAAACTATGTTGTGGGATATCTTTATCCCGAAAGTCAATACAATCAACCTCTCGAGTGATGATAGTATTGGCCATAGCTTCAGGTTGGATGTTTTGAGGTACCATCATTTGGCTTAATGTAAGCATCAACTCATCCCTATGGGTAGGAGAAGATCTTAATAAATCCAAAAGGGAAATTCTAGCCGTAGTATTGGACAATTGCTCATTAATATTGTAAGGGGGTTTAGGTTGAACATTAGGAGCATGATTCCCTTTATTGGGATTTTTCAAAACGAATGGAGCTGATCCATCATTCTGATTTGATTCTTGTTGGGAATTTTGAGCTTGTTGTCGGGTGACGACTCCGATGGTACCTACAATGTTATAGTGAAGACGCTGAACTGGTCTCGGTTGAGCATTGATGGCTTGTTCATTAGAAAGGAATATATTAGAAGAAGGTCGAGTAGTAACTCTTCTAGGAAATGGTTCTTCTGGAACCATAGCATCTGTGACGGGTTGAATAGGATCTGATTCATTTTCAGAACTATTCGATTGGTTTGAAGTGATGTCCATTTCACTTTCACTATCTGATTCTTCATCACTAGAATTAGAAGTTTGAAAATTATGTAAGGGCCTGGTCATAACCAGGGATAAGGTTGTGTCAAATATTTGAGGATCTTGAATAGGTAATTATCCGCTAATGGTTCCTACATATCGGGTAGGAGGGGGAACATTATGATGTTCGATTTGATTGGCTACCTCTTTACCATGTCTTGGTAAAGGGTGTTGAAATATGTCTAATTTTTGATTAGCATTTTGATTTTGATTTTGGGGAACGGTCTTTTGAGTATTATTAGGAGGGTTTTGTTTAGGTTGGAAGGCTTGCACTTCCATTTCATTATTATCAATCAAATCTTGTATTTTATGTTTCAACCTTTTACAAGCATTGGTAGAGTGTCCAGGTCCTCTATGGAAATCACAAGTGTAAGTCGACTCTGTATCTGGGTATAGTTGGATCAAGTTCCCGGATAGCTGGTAATTGGATCAAACCTCTTTCGAGTAATTGAGGTAAAATAGTTGATAAGGGTTGATTTAATCTAGTAAATTCTCGAGGAGGCTTATCAGGAGGTTTCAATATAAATTTTTCTATTGTCTTCGTTGCATTGACATTAGCAATGTTTCTGCTGTCAGTGACTCCGTCACCAACAACTTGTTTGTTTTTATATTGATTTTTGGATGTTTTCTCATCATCCTTCTTCCTAAGTTGGCCTCTCCTAATGAGGGCATATTCTACTCTTCGAGCTAAATCTATAGCTTGATCAAAGGTAGTTAAAGTAGCAGTTGATAGCTCATAAGATATTTGTTCTTGTAAATTATTGATGAAAATGTCCAACATTTCCCTATAAGGTAGCACAAAGTGCAGTTTTCCTATCAATTGCCTCCATCTAGCTAAGAAATCGGCAAAACATTCATCCTTATCTTGTTTTAAATTGTATAGATATTTAATGGTTACATGCCTCTCGATGTAGGCACTAAATTGATGGACAAATGATTCAGCTATTTCTTCAAAGTTTCTCAAAGAATGAGTGGGCAATTGATAGTACCACTCTAATGCCATTCCACCTAAAATTTTTGGGAACATTTTTAGTAATAGCAAGTCATCATGTGATATGTCATGACATGCTATCCTAAACATGCGAAGATGCTCTATGGGATCTTCGATTCCTTTATATATAGGCAGGATGGGCATGGGAAAATGCTTAGGGTACGGTTGAGCTACAACTATGGGATCCAAAGGTTGACTACATATCTCTCGATAATTATACGAGGGATGGTAGGGATCTATCTGGTCCATACGTGAAGCTAACTGTTTCACCATGGCTTCCAGATTACTATTTTGCCCCCCATATTGGTTTGGTAGGGCATTGATATGGGTTTTGTGAGCATATGATGGAGGGACATGAAGATTAGATGCCATGTTGCTATTGTGTAAATTATTGGTAGGAAAAGTGTTATGAAGGAATTTTGAAGTTGTATTATGATGTATTCCAGATTGTTGAAAATTGGTGTTTGGCTTCGTTTTAGGTTTTTGTTTACTTGAAGCATATTGCTCAATAGTTTGGTGGAATAAAGTAGTGAAGGAAGGTTTCTTTTGTGTGGGAATGATTTTAGGTTGAATAACAGGTTCCTTAGGAGGTTGGGTAACCTATTGTTTTGACATGTTTTGCATCATAGTGACCATATCCGTATTGGATGGCCCAACCTTATCACTTTCTTGATCAATGAAAGACAAGGGATTAGTGCGTACATCAAACGCATGTTCCAAGGCTGCTTGAGTGTTACTAATTTGCCATTTATCAATACGAACTGCCACATTAAGGGCGTCAATATTATCATTAAGAAAGTTCTTGAAATGATCTATGTTGTCAAAAGCAATAGTTCCATCTGGAGCTACTCTAGGGGATGAGGATCCATCCTCTTTAACACTTCCTTCTTGTTCATTATCTTCATCTAGGTCATGTTCTGATTGATCTAGAGTTTTTCCTTCCGGAATTGGATCTCCAGGAAGGACATTTGGGTCTCTAGTTGTATCTTGTAACCAATCTTCTTCTTCTCCTATAGTTTCTTTACCATTCCTAAGTTTAGGCATGGTGCTAAATTTTGATTTCAGCAAATAAATATATATATAAAAAAAAAAAAAAAAAAAAAAAAAAAAAATATATATATATATATGCAACAAGTTTAAGAGGTATATATTAATTATATACCTACTACAATATTTGAAATGAAATGTTTAAGTTTTTGCTATGTTTTTAGTTTTTTAATTTTTGTTTGTTTTTGTTTGTTTTTGAAATAATATTGTAAAGACAACAAATAACACAAATAAATGCAAGAAATAAGACTGAAAGTAATAATCTAGTTTTCTACAAACAATTTATAAATATCATTAATAGGCTCTAATTCTTTAGGAGTCATGAAGTGTTCTTCTTCAAATTGAAAGTTTTCTTTTAAGAATTTAATGAAAAGAGCTATAGTGATATTATCTGTCTCAGATGCTGGTTGATAGAAGTAAAGCTCATGGCAATACTCTCGATATAACACAGCTCGAGGAACTCTATTCCATATTTCCCTATCTATAAGAACAACCTCTTGGTCTTCTACACAACCTAGGAACTGGTGTACAATGGCTGCGTTCTCGAGATATTCCTCGAAGGTGAATAATTTTGAAGGTACAAGAGCTCTCCTATAAGCTAACCATCTATGGCAGGCTCTCTGAAGTTCATGATAAAAGACAAGTTGATGAGGATCCAGGATTCTATCTAGGACTAGCCTCTTGATTTGTTTAAGTTGTGTTGACCTAGATGAAATGATACTAATTCTCCTATCAAGTTCGTTCCACAAGAGTTGATTTCTATCTGTTTCAGGAACACTAAGTACAGAATTGACTTCTATGGCTGCCAATTGGTTTTCTATATTTATAGTAACTGCTAATATTTTCTTAGGAGCTACCATCTAAACATGATATTAAACTTAAATGATCTAAAATGCATCTATGTTTTAGTTGTTCTATTTGTTTTTGTTTTTGTCTTTGTTTTGTTTTTGTTTTCAAAAGGTTATGATGCATTCACGTCGGGTTCACCAAAATGTATCGCTCCAAATTTTTTGCATCCTTACCTTCAGGCTATAGGATCCATGCTCGGAAGGAGGATGGGAAAAGGATGTCACGGTACCTCGGACTGAGAGGACTTGCGAAGGTCCCGCCTCTCAAGGGAGGTGTATATTGGTGATTTTTCGACGGATGGTGGGTTCACCAGGAAACATTTAATGGCAGTTTCCACGCCTAGGTTTGGAATGTGTTTTAATGTGTTCATTTTTAGCCTTAAGCATTCATATCCTAGGTTTGGCCAAATGAATCTAAATTAATCTATATGAAAGTGCAGATTTAATGAATACAGAAAACAAATTTAAGATAGAAAAATAGAGAAATTAAGGAAGAATAAGAAGAATACCTGATCCAAATGTCTGATGGAGATTCTGATGTTTGAAGCAATCAGGATCGTATGGAATTCGATAGAATCATCTGATATCTGATAGGATCATCTGAGATCTGACCGGATCATCTGAGATCTGACGAATTTGTCAGACGAATTCGTCAGAGACCTGCAAACAGAAAAATAGATGCAAAATACAAAGAATACCACTGTGATGATAGAGGGAAACAACACAAAATGATAATATGGATACTGAACAATAGTTATGAATAGAAATTCAAACAAATTATGATATTCTAATGACAAATCATGATCTTATTATGCAATATAAGCTAAATGGGTGAACTCCAAATGCAAAATAACATAAAATACTAAATAAAATTGCTAATTACAACATAAAACAACAGAAAAAGGGGGGAAGAAATGCAAACTGTAGGCACTAATTGCCTCAATGTTGACTGCAGTCAAAATCGCCCCACATTGGTATGAAATCGTCTCTGATTTGACAGGTTCACCTCCGATCTGAACAGGTTCGTCGACGACGATGTAAGCTTGCTTCGGCTAAAAAATAGTAATGTACCTGCAACAAAAATTGGTATAGGACTACTGCAAGTGTGAATTTGGGATGATTTAACATGTATGAAGTTAAGTTACAGAGAATTTCAGCCAGGGGTTGGGAAGGGAAGGTCCTAAGGATTAAATAGGCTTAGGGGAGTAGTTAGGAGGTTGGAGATCATCCCTATTTGGGAGATCTCCAATGGGGAAGGGTCCCTAACGGTGCAGACACGCTTCTACCCAGATTAGAGGCCCGTTGGAACAGAAGCTAAATGTGAAAAATTAGTTTTGCGACAAGATCGTCTGGACGTCCTAGCCTAGACGAAATCATTAGATCTAGGGCGATATCGTCTGATCGACAACGATATCATCAAACGGTCAAAACAACCTCTAAAAATGGCATGGAAAAGGGGGAAACGGATTACCCGATGGTTAACGGGTAGTTTGGGAGGTTAAAATTTGAATTTAAATTATTTACTAAGGTGAATGTAATTATTATAATTTCACTGCACCAATTTTAGGGTGCTACAAGTGGCACCTACATTTTTGAGGCCAAAGGGTATCACCTTGTAACAAAAAGTCCCTTAAGGTGTAGTAAATGTTGTTGTGTTGGTCATTAGGATTTATTTGAATTTGGTTGTATCCTAAAAAACCATCCATTAAGGAAAGTATTTCATGGCCAACGTAGGTTTTGACAAGAGTATTAATATTTGTAAGAAGAAAATCATCCTTAGGACATGCTTTGTTAAGGTCTAAAAAATCAGTATAAATGTGTAATGCCCCGAGTATTACTAATGGGTGCCATGTTTGAAAGCCACTCAAGATAGTCAATAGGGACAATGAAACCCACATATAATAGCTTTCGAAGCTCTTATTTGACCAATAGGGCAATGGTAGAATGCATCCTTCTAAGTTTTAATTTGACTAACTTAGCATCAGAATGCAAGGTGATATTATGGACAACTAAGTTAGGGTTAATACCAGGCATACGTTTGTAGGATCATGCAAAAATACCCTTCTTCTTCTTGAGGAAAACAATTAAAAGCTCTTTTTCATATATGGATAAAATTTTACCAAGTTTGACAATTTGGGAACTATCTACGTCTAAAATAAGGTTCACATCGATAGTATATTCAATAGACATGTGAGAATATTCATCAAGATAATAGGGCATTGGGATCAGATGAATGTAATCTATGACATTATCAAACTCTTCTTACTCAACCACATCTATTTTTGCCTGGAAAACCTTAGGATCTGAAGGTGAAAATGAAGGTGAAGTTGGAGGTGATGGAGGAATGTAGTTGGTTAAATCCCTTAACAATTCCTCAAAAATGATAAATTCTACAAAGGATGGTGGTGAGAAAATTTGGTCCATATAAATAAGGCTCATGTCAATTGGAATTGGCTTTGCCAAATCGTATGGATTACGGAGTGGGCTACATAAGTCAACAAGATTCATGTAGACTTAGAGGAAAAAATGGCCAGCAAGGTGAGGGATGGATGGATCCTATCTGCTAGAACCGATGCTAGAGCTTTGAGAACCTGAAAATAGTAGGCAACACAAATAAATACAATTGGCAAAAAGCCATGTTCATGTTATGCAATTTTTTTTTTTTTTTGAATTTTAATTATTTACATATATTACAAGCAAAATGGTTGGTGATGTGAATCAATGAAGTGGAGGTGGTTGTTCACCAATTGGTTCGACTCACTCTTATGTAGAAGCAAGCGAAGTATGGGCTGATGGATGGGAAAATGTTTGAGGTAAAACTCATCTCATTTAGTGTGTAGAATAATGGGTGTTGATTCCTCATCATATTCATCAGAATATATGGATATAACATCAAATTCTTCATATATTTCATCTTCAGATTCATCAATGTGATGGATATCTTCTCCTAATTTCAAATGTAATATTTGAAAAGCTTGTTCAAGAGAAGAAGTGGATGACAGCCTAAAACTGAATGATAATGGGCTTCTCAATATGAAACATCGATGATCTCATGCATTCCCTATTCATGTCGTCCTAGGCCATGTCCTTGCCAATTAACTATGTAAAAATACTAGGATGGAAAACCTGACATGTGTTGTATATTGGCAAGATTTGGTTACTTGGGTTCATCTAGAGAAGATAAATTAGACAATGAGTCAATCCTCCCATACATAAAATTTATGCTATTAGGTACTGAACCCACATTATACATCGTTCCTATAGATAAGGGTGGGTCACATGGGTGACCATAATCCTTAGTAGTTTGAATGTTGAGCAATGTGATTGTAATGTCTTGGAAAACCTATTCACCAATACCAAAATTAGTGATGTGCACCACAATTTGGGATGATGTGGATGCATATGAGGAAGTGGATATGGATAACTCAAGATTATATTGGGTCTTCGACAATACGAGAGATATATATGGGATGGCATCTCACAATTTGTTAAGGTAACTTGTGAGATGTTGGCTGATGTGGATGAAGGTGGATTTGGATAAGGTGGTTATTGAATGGAGGATAATGTGGAGGGAAGAATTGTGGAGGATGCCGATGTTGATGATGTATATTGGGTTTGACCACATGTGCATGTAGTCAAAGGTGATGAATATGGGGGTATGTAATTGGAAGCTTAATATGAAATAGTGATAAGAAGCTCTTCAGGAATGGGATATTTTGATGAAGATATGGATTATGTGGTTGATGATGTGAGAAATAAATGGGTGGAAGGTAGCATGTACTCATAGGGGTTTGAAATGAAGTTGCAATACTTTAATGCTTCAACATCCACTGGTATGCAATGAACTTGTCCCTCATGTACATATTTCAAGCATTGATGCATTATAGAAGGGAAACATCTTATTTACCTCATACAAGGTCATCCAAGAAGTACATTATATGCATGGATCCTTCCATGATGTGAAACATTGTGTAGGCAACAAATCCACCTCCTAGAAGAAGAAGTGATCAAAGGGATTTGCTCAATTTTGATAGTTTTGACACAAGTGATAGTTTGCCCAAGTTTTGTAAATCATATAGTAAGGGGTAAAACCATACAACTGGAATGGAAAATCGTACAGGGCAGTGGAAAATCATACAGGGTGCACCGAAATTCACCCAAATGCAAGGGAAATGTAATTTCAGAGTGAAATGGCGCATAGATTTTCTAACTAAGGTGTTAAACTTAGTAAAAAGCCAAATTAATGTATTCAGTTGTATATGGGCAGTTGTAAATAATGAATTGCCTCAGGAACCACTTTGGAATGGCCTGGGCAACGTTATATAAGGCCCCATTTTCAAATTTGTAGGTCTGGTTGCTAGAGTGAATAGATAGTACTTGTTAGTTGTTGATTCTCTGAGTTATTGCAATTACATTGATAGATTTTCCATATTGTAATCGAATCCATATACATCAATGAGCATAATGATGGTTGTGGATGACTGTGTATGATTCTGGTAATGATGGATGGTGATTTATGGATGAATATGATGTGTGTGTGTTTCTATGGAATGTTATAGGTTAGTTTTGTGCATTGTTGCAACCCTGTGGTAGAATCTGGTGTTGGTGAAACCTGGAGAATGATCTAGGAGCATGGAAATATCAAGGAACATGTATTGAAAGGTGTTGTATGATTTTTGGTCGTACTCATGCACATGGAATCTCTCAACAGTCCTGTTAGGATGTTTTGCCTATTGTGGAGATCGTATTGATTGGTCTATCAAACCCTTACAAAACATCCAGGAGAGAGATTGGAGCAATGGAACATCTAAACTAGCATCTGGATGTGCCGTTGGTTCGTACAAATCGTACATCGTCACCCTTACAAATCGTACAAAGCACTTTTACCCGATTTGGTAAAACAGGTGATTGAGAGAAACTTACCCGATTTGGTAGTTTTGGGGAATCGACTTGAGCGATTACAAAACTGTGTACGACAGCCTCCAAAACTGAATCTATCAATTTTTTTGAGTGTAATATCATACCATATATGACACTGTATGATTTGAGATCATACAGTGTAGGCATTTGATGACCGTACAAGGTGATTATAGTTCGTACAAGGGTAGTTTGAGTGGTCTTAAGACCGTACGATTTGGTAATTGAGTTGGGCTTAGCATATTGATCATTATCAGCCTTGGAAAATACCTCCCTACTAGGAATAATCCACCCCTATGCTACATTTGGCATCGTTGCCTTATCGAATCTGGCATTTTTTGTTAAAACGGGTCAAAATTGATGAAGTTGAATACTGAGACTGGAGGTGAATGATGGACACCAGTGCACGGAGCCATGGGAGATGGGAACTAAGAGATAACATTCTAGTAAGAAGGAGCACAAGGATTTCTCAAAGAGAAAACACAAGTAACTCAGACCGTAGTACTCAAGAACCAGAGATAGAGCAAGTTTGGACATCCGAAGAAGGAGACTTTGAGGCATTGTTGATAGAGACAGAAGATGAGGAAATAGAACCGCCAAGCGTAGAGGCAAGGGTTGACAAAGGAAAAGTGCAAGAAGATAGAGAGTGGATGGTGACACCTGAGAAAGTGATAGAAGGGTTGCAAGAGAGTGTGGAGGATGGGAGTCAGGCACCAGAGCAATAGGACGTGAGGTCTCAGGAGGACGGACCAAGACCATCTCCCTCACATCAGTGAAGGAGGTCGCGAAGTGAAGATGCACGAGAATTTGGTCACCGAGTGGTGGGACAAAACAAGATACCTCGAATTGACACTTCTGATGACAACGGGAGTAAGACACCCCCAAGGAGGAATCAGACAGAGATTCCATGGGATACCTCAAGTGATAGTGATGACTCTCCTAAGATGGCTAATAAGGCAGCCAAACAAAGATGTCCACCATTTTTAGGTGAGGGTAAGGAAGACCCCACATGGCATATAGGGACTTGCATAACCATTTGGAGAGAAAATGGTGTAGATAGACCAGAGGATTGGGTAATCCTATTTCCTACTACCTTGAGAGGATTGGCAATTGATTGGTATTTGAAGAGAGAAAATACCATAGATTTTTAGACTTGGAATCAGATAAAGGAGAAGTTCATTGAAGAATTTTGACCTTTAAAGGATGATGGAGATATTGTTATGGAAATTTGTGTGATGAAGCAAAAAGTTGATGAGGATGTGAAATCCTACAACCGTAGACTAAAGCAATTAGTCGATAAGATGCAGATGTCATTGGTAGATGTTCTAGTAAAATGGTGGTTCGTAGATGGATTACTTCCAAAATATAAGAAAAATATGAAGGTAGTACCATCAGAAACATATGAAGAAGCGCTTAAGCATGCAAAGAATTTTGAGAGTGAATCAAAACAAACGTATACGAGAATCTTGTCTCATCCCAAGTCGAAGGATTCAGATAGTGAAGAAGATGACACTATACAGAGGATGGTAGCATCATTTTACAAGGAGTTTGATAAGTTGGTAAAAGAACAAAAGATCAAACCTGATAGAAATGACATGTGGTGCATGGAATGCAAAATGGAGGGACATACAAATATGAAATATCTGAGGAATGACTATTGCCATATTTGTAATGTGATGGGGCATGAGGTAATGCTATGTCCATATAATGCAAGAATACATCCACAAGTATTGTCAATCCAGGAGCAGGAAGAGAAACCGAAGGCCCAAGGAAGTGGGCAACAAGCAACAAGTGGTGGTTACAGAAATAGCAGACGAGGTGGAAGATCGAACCAAGGTAATCGACAAGGAGGACAAAGTCATTTACAGTATGACTCGGAAGGTAGACCGATCATACAATGTCGTAATTGCTAGGAATGGGGGCATTTTGTGAAAAATTGTCCTGCACCTCTAAGGCAAGAGACACCACAAGCAAGCACTACACATATGTGTAGATGGTGTGGTCCAGGGAACCACAAAGAAGAGAATTATCCAAAATAGGTGAGTTCGAGTAACCCATAGAACGTTAGTTATTTGGACATCGAAGTTCCTCAAGTTAAGGAGGAAACTCAAGAAGTTTTAGTCGTGATGAGAAATCAGGCTAAGAAGGATAAGTATCCAGAGCCAACAAAATAAAAGCAATGCTGGCAAGTAGCAAAGAAAATATTGCAAGAGGAAGCTGAGAAGACTAAACAAGTAGAGTCGAGAGCTGGTAAGGAATTAAGAAAACCATCAGATCAGGAGATAGTTGTGCAAAATATGGTAGCACAGGTTTTGGATACCATAGTGGAAATTAAAGTATCCAACCTATTAGAAGCTATTCCAACATTACAGAAGGTAATGGTGGAAGAATTGCAACCACAGAAGGTGATGGAAGTGCAGAGCCAACCAATTCAAGAGGAGGAGCAAAAATATCAATTCATGGATCCAACTATATTAATGATTGATGTGGGAAAGAAACCTGCATTAGTGCATATGGAGATCTTAGGGCACAAATTGACACAAGTTATCATGGATG
Source organism: Wollemia nobilis (assembly GCA_028583015.1). Taxonomy (NCBI): domain Eukaryota; kingdom Viridiplantae; phylum Streptophyta; class Pinopsida; order Araucariales; family Araucariaceae; genus Wollemia; species Wollemia nobilis. Next base: position 17,294,852 of record JAQPPZ010003361.1, read on the forward strand.
GAGGATCCAACGTCAATGTGCTACCTGAGAGAACTTGGCTAGAACTAGGTGCTCCATCTCTATGGGCACCGAGCTTTCAGTTATATGGTGCTGACTAGAATGGCATTGAGATAAAGGGAGTCTTAACGACACAACAAGTAATGATAGTTGAACAAGAATTTGTCTTGGATTTCATTGTGATTACAATGCAGAAACCTGCATACGATGCTCTCTTGGGGAGAGGTTGGCTATGAGTAGCCAAAGTTAATCACAATTGGGGAAAGAACTAGATCACTTTTAAGAAGGGACAACACAAATACATGATTAATCTAGCTAATCAAAGAGTTAGTGAAGATGTAGCTACAACAGATGAATCAGAAAATTCCTCAGAGGATGAAGGGCATGAACCTGATGGAGAAGGAATGTTGTACCTAGATGAATGTAGCGAAGATGAAGCTCGATCTGATAGTGGACTTCTTCATTGGAAAATGGAGGAGTACAAAATGTTTCAGCCCAACTGCCTCTGTATTGAGTCAGAGGAGATCAAGGAAAAACAAGACAAACCAAAAGTTAGCAAAGAACCTAAGAAGGAAGCAGAAGAGAAATGGATATTTCTGAAAAGCTTTGCAGAGTATACAGTAGGAGATGCAGAGATTGATACAAGACCGACACACCCCGAGAACGTAGAGAAAGCTATGAGTGAACCAAAAAATATCAAATATGAAGGACCTCGGATAGTGGACATCAATCTAGGAATGGAGGAGGAACCTAGGATGATCCATTGCGGTGATGATTGGAATCCGGTATTGAAGGCAACAACTTTTAAGATATTCTTGGAATACAAGGATGTCTTCGCATGGACATATAAGGACCTGAAAGGAATCCCACCAGAACTATGTGTCCATAAGATTACACTAATTCCTAGTGCTCAACCAGTAAGGAGGAGACCATATAGAATGAACCCAAAGTATGTTGCATTAGTGAATGTGGAGATAGAAAAGATGCTAGAAGCAAGAATCATATTCAGGGTGACAAACAGTGAATGGGTTTCACCTATAGTGATCACCTTGAAGAAGGAAGTAGATAAGATCAGAATATACATGGACTTTAGGAGTCTAAACGTTGTAACCATTAAGGATCCCTTCCCCATTCCCTTCACAGATTCTATCTTGGAAGAAGTTGCAGGACATGAGATCTATTCATTTTTGGATGGGTTCTCAGGATACAATCAAATCAGCATCACCGAGGAGGATAAGCTGAAGACCACATTTATTGTGGAGAATGACATCTATGCATATAACCGAATGCCATTTGGGCTCTGTAATGCCCCAACTACATTTCAGCGTATCATACTGTATACATTTGATCAACTAGCAATGGGGAACTTCAAAGCATTTTTGGATGATTGGTCCATCTATGGGAAGATCAAGGAGCATCTTCCTACCCTTAGTGAATGTATGAGTAGGTGCAGAAATGCACAAATATCATTAAACCCAGGGAAATATTTTCTGATGGTACCATATGGGAAATTGTTAGGACACATTGTGTGCAGTGAAGGATTGAAGATAGATCCTGATAAGATCCGTGTGATATTACACATGGAAGAACCATTTGATGTGAGTTCACTCAAAACCTTTCTTGGTTCGATAGGATACTACCGAAGGTTTATCAAGAATTATGCACATGTATCCTACCCATTAGATTCTTTGATGAAAAATAATATTCCTTTTAGATGGACAGAGGAGCACCAAGGAGCCTTTGAGGAGTTAAAAGCTAAGTTGGTGAGTAGTCCGATTTTGGTGTTTCCTAGTTGGGATAAGGAATTCCATGTCCATGTTGATGCTTCAAATTTTGCAATTGGATGTGCTTTAGCACAAGAAGGATAATTTAGGCTAGATCAACCTATTTTATTTGCTAGTCACCTTTTGTCAAGGCCAGAGAGAAACTATAGTACAATAGAAAGGGAAGCTTTGGGAATGGTATATGCAGTTCAAAATTTTAGGCATTACCTACTGGCGAATCCCTTTGCTTTCTATGTTGATCACCAAGCCCTATTGTACTTGATAAACAAACTAATGATCCAAGGATGAGTCAGTAGGTGGCTCATCACCCTCCAAGAGTTCGTATTCCGAGTAGTGGTGAGACCTAGTAAGAAGCATGTGATTGTAGACCAGTTGTCTCGGATACGATCAAGGGAGCCTACAGGAACAAGAGTTCCTGATGAATTTCTAGATGCATAATTATTCACCATCAACATTGTTCCATCATGGTACAAGTTGGTTGGCCAATATCTATCCATAGGTGAGTTGCCACAAGAGATGACAACAACCAAAAAGAAGAAAGTAATCATGAAGTCAACACCTTTCCAGATAATAGCAGGATTACTATATAAAATGGGAAGTGATGGTATCTTACGAAGATGTGTAATGGATGAAGAAGTCAAGGTAGCATTGAAGGAAGCCCACGTAGGCTTAGTAGGAGGACATATGGGACCAGATGCGACCGCTAGAAAAGTATTGCTAGTAGGGCTATGGTGGCCCACACTATATAATGATGCAAAGGAGCATGTGAAAGCATGCGATACTTGCCAAAGAGTAGGGAAGCCGATCAAGAGGGACTTTATGCCCTTACATCCATCACAACCACAAGAGTTATTTGAACGATGGGGATTGGAATTCATAGGACCATTGAAGACATCTCAAAGATGGAAGTGTAGATACATAGTAGTAGCAACAAAATACCTAACAAAATGGGTTGAAGCGAGAGCATTACCTGATAATTCAGCCAAAAGTACAATGAGATTTTTGTATGAGAAGGTAATCATAAGATTTGGTATTCCACTAAAAATAACAAGTGATCATGGAGGACACTTTGTTAATGAGATTATCAAGATGTTGACAATAGAGTTCAAGATTTTACACTCATTTTCTAGTCCGTACTACCCCAGAGCGAATGGGTTGGTGGAAGCGACAAATAAAGTCTTAGTATCTACTCTATATAAAACCTATGGAATAGAGGGAGCAGACTGGGAGGAAAGGCTACCATCCATTTTGTGGGTATACAGAACAACTTTTAAACCAACAATGGAACATACACCTTTCCAACTAATGTATGGACAGGAAGTAGTGGTGCCAATCGAATTCTTGATACCAAGTTTGAGAGTCATGGTAGAGCATCGCTTGGGGGATCAAGAAAGTTTGGAAGAATGACTGATGACACTGACCAAGTTAGATGAAAGAAGAGTCATGGCACAATGGGCGATTGAGATAGCTCAAAAAATATGGAAGGCATGGCATGACAAGCATTTGAGGAAGTTGGAACTTAGTCTGGGTGACTTAGTTCTAAAGTTTAATGGGAAACGGGAAATCAAGCTAGGTAAGTTGAAGATGTTATGGCTTGGCCCTTATAAAGTAATTGAAGTAATGAGTAATGGAGTAGTCAAGCTATAGAACTTGAATGGGATAGAGGTACCCAATACTATAAATGGCTCAAAGTTGAAGCCTTATAAGGTACAATGTTTATTCATTGCTTTAGAAGAAATTGAATGATGAAGATGAGCAAAAGCTCAAGATGAGGCTCACCATGAGCTAGGTCCATCATAGGAAGAACCTGATATGGGACTCGCACACTTATTTATAGAAGGGGAGGAGACACAACTAATAGTTGAACAACAAGAGTTGGCACCTCGACCCGATGAAAGAAGAAGGATGCGAGTACACGTCAGAAGGGCTGATGGGACCATACGAGAAGGAGAGGAGTGGGTTTCTCCAGAACCAAGAGGCTATCAAGAGATAGCACTATTACCTAGAACTTTGAACACAAGGTACCCACGAGTAGAACATAGGGAACTACCTCGACAATATGGAAGGATGAAGAAGGATAAGGTTAATAGTGCGCAATGAAGATAGAGTGGACACATTCAAAATGGAAATCCCAGAGGATGATAGGGATGAAACTGTAGATGAGGAATTAGTTGGACTTTCTCCATTGGCTCAGATAGGGCTATTATAGTAGAGGATGAGAATGCAAACTCAAAAATTACAAGAAGAGTATCAAACATTGCGGAGTCACAATGCGAGGTTGAGGGAACAACTCATCCAGGAGTTGGATGGTACCATACGAAGACTGGATGAATAGAGGGCAGTTAGACTGCAAGAAGTTGAAAGTGAACCTGAGGAGGTTGAAGGATTAACTCCAAGAAATGGTGGAGGAAATGAAGGTGCAAGCACAAGTTCGCCACCCCCACCAAGTGAGCAACCAATGATAAATGAAGATGCAGAAGTACTTTGGTGAGACATAGAGGAGGCCACCACATCACCTGAATTACAAGGTAACATATTATTGGATATGATGGATTCTAGTGATGAAGGAATGTCATGGTTGGTAAGAGAGCCTAGTGCAGATAGTAGTGATGATGATGAGCCAGAGAATCCTCATAATCCTCAGAGAGATCATGACCCTCCAACTAGTGCATCGAGACAAAGACAATCAGGGAGAGCTCAAAGGGGTAGACCCAATATTGATACGCAAGCTTATACAATAGCTCATCAACAACTGAGAAGACAAAGAAGGGAAGTACGGAGATTGGAGAGAGTGATGAATTTTCCAACCGATTGGGTAGAACAGAGGGAAGAGGGTCGGACCGACTCTAGCTCTGAGATAGACTTCTCTGATGCATATAGAGAAGTATTGGCATCTTCATCCCCCCAAATATCCTTTGAGGAAAGAATATGGAGATGTCACTTGGTACATGCTGATAGGAGAATCAGAACCTTGTGAAAATTATCACCTAATCAGAGTCCACTAGCCAATATTGAGTTGGTAGAAATTACTCCTGATAACCGAGGAACAAGAGGAAGAATTGGACAAAGACCTCTAAGACTCCAACAAGGAAGGGGAGGAGGTAGGTGACCAGGGAATAACCAAGATCATGATGATGTTACAAATAGAGGAGGTAGAGGACAAGGAAGATTTCAAACCCCTACTTCTAGATGGTTGGGAGATAATCCTTTAGCATGCATGAATTGGACAAGGAACCAATGAGGTATACCAAGAATGAGAGGCATGTTACCAAACTCTGTAAGATGATGCACATGGGGGCAACCACCCATAACCAGACAAGGACCTCAATGAGTGATGGGTAATAGGTGATTACTCCAAGAGAGGGAGGAATCACCAATAGTACAGAGAAGTCCGATGCCAAGAGGAAATGGATGGGGTAGATACCCACATGGTAGAAACCTTGTTGGAAGAGGAAGGGTACACTTTGCAGAGGAGAGAAACTTAGGCCAACAATGAGCTCGATCACCAAGTTTGGAGCAAGAATTGATCCATGGAGATAGGCAAAGAAGTCGCTCAAATGATAGTAGAGTGGTGAGGACACCACTACCATGGGATCAATCACCTGCACGACGAGAAGAAGGACCACCAGGTGAGGAGACTCCAACTTGCCATTGTACAATCCCAAATTGTACACATTGTAGGGGAAGAGCTGAACATGCAGTAACATCACAGGCAGAGACAAGCCAACCAAGGGAACAAGGGGTACAAGAGGACACCATTACTCGAAATGTTATGGTCGAACCTCCAGGTCAAGATTCATATGGGATCGTACAAGTGAATGTCACTGTACGATTACCAAGACGGTAAGTGTAAATAGACTAGGATAAAAAAAAGAAAAAGAAAAATAAAAAAAATAGGTGCCTTAGTTGTGAAAATCCCTCGGGATGCAATTAAGAAGGAAGTGGTTGAAAACCGGAAATGGTGGCCTCTTCAGAAAGGGAGAAATTGAAAAATTTCTCTAAGTATAAAGATCGTACACAACAAAATTAAATATGAAATTGTACAAATGATAGATCGTACAAAGTAAAAGTGACATAGAGTAAGGGAAATCATACAAAATGACATGTTGTATGATTTAGATCATACAATGTATGATTTCAAGTAGGATGTACGATTTCCAACTACCCAATTAATGCGGCATGCGGGAGAAAGCAGCGGTTGGAGGAAAAAGCAGGGGAAAAAGATAAAATTTCAAAAACCTGCTAAGTTGTCAATCATCCATGCAAGATGGAGGGAAAATGTGCAAAGTGGCGCAATTTAAGTTGATCGAATTAGGGTTTAGTTAGGGTTTTTTGAGCACTTTAAATAGGAAGGTAGAATTGCAATTTTTATCAAATCATACAAGTGAGAATTCAAATTTTTAGGAGGATGAAGGTGGAAAGCATGCAATTGGAAGAAGAAGACCATATGGGCAGCCAATTTCATTAATACTTTGAATTTTAAGGACCCATTTTTAATTAGCACTAGGGAGTTCTTTTCATTTTCTAAAAGATTCAACCAGGAAAGGAGGAAGAAGAAAACTAGGGTTTACTCCATAAAAAAGGGAAATTCAAATTCCAACCAAGAATAGCAACAAAATATAGTAGAATACATCAAAGTATGGATGTAGAAGTGAAGAATTACTATTGGGAGTCCGGAGAAGTGGAGAAATTGAAGAAGTATGGTGGAAATTGCAAGTTGTTAAAGATTTAAACCCTGAAAATCGGTATAATATAGCAAAAAGTGAGCTGAGGAACGTCGGAGGAGATAAGAGAAGTCCATACAACCATAAAACTACCACCAGAATTTTATCAGTTTGAAATAAAATCGTGCCAGAGGTGAAGGAGTGGAAGATTATTCCGAAAACACAAAGACGATAGATCGGGGCAATCCGAAAAATGGGTAGATGAAGGATTCAACAAAAGAGACCAAGATTTAGAATTTTTCACAACCTAGGGTTTGAGAAGTCATGTTGTATGATTTTGGGGACAGCATGTATGATTTCCAAGGAAATTAGCAAGAGTTTGGGTGATTTTTAGGCCATTTTAGGTAGCTTTAAACAAATCATACGAAATCATACGAAAGCATATGGATTCCAAAGGGGAAAGTAGTAAAAAGCAACATCGTACATAGTACTATCATACTATATGGTCTCAGGTTGTAGATGTACGATTTGATGAAGATAGGATAGTTTGAAGACTAACGGCTAGAAATCGAACTATGGGAAAAAACTGGTAGTGTACGATCCAGAAGTGGCTAGCAAGGGTAAAACCATACAAGAGAACAAAGAACCGTACATTGTATGATTTTACAGTAAGTTATACAATTTTTGGTACGCTTTCGATTGTGGAAAGAGGTGATGTGGATGTTAAGCTAATCGGTGAGATGTTGAAGGAATGATCTCAACAGAAGAGTTTGGATGTCGATTAAGGTGGATTGTAGCCAATAGGGTGGAGAGATCACCAGGTCCACTACACGAGAGAGAGGTATACCCATGACAGCACCAAGGGTGATAGTCTCAATCCCATGATTGGCATGGTAATCATCCTTGGAGGAGAAGAGGATATAGGTCATGGAGGGGACAAAGACATTGGTAGCAAACCTGAGAAGAACACCACCAAGGCACCAGGAGGAAAGAATGGCACAAGAAAGAACCTCACAGAGGGAATTGAGAAGTGAAATTCATCTACTAGAGTAGGAGGAGCATCTGAGCAGTGGATAGGAAGAATGTCAGGTGGAGGTGACAAAGATTGCATTTGTGCAGCATGGAGCGGATGCATGCAGGAAGTGGTGGGATGACGAGAAGAATAGGAATCATCCTTGGAGGAAGACATTCAAGGATGCTCATGTGGTGGTCATTGCACAAGTTCTACCATTCCATAAAATATTCTTCCAGAACTATCTATTATAGATAGTTCCATGTGTATAACCCTACCGAACTGCCTATGTCAATGTGGGCAAGAGGTCAATGAAGGTGGATATTTCAGTAGAGATGTTTCAAAAAATATTTGGCTTACCGAAAGATGGTATGGAGATAGTAAAAATATTGGTAGATCCAATAGAGGCATACCACCTCGTCACTACCATGACCACTATCAAATCACTGACTGAGGTGAATATTTTAGGTGCAGGAACATGCAAAATAAAATAGAGCCAGTTGAAAGGAGAACATTGGGCATGTGCAATGAATACAATCATGGCTCGACTATTAGGAGATATAAGGGCCACAGAAATGCCAATGTGGATGGCACAATATGCAGAAGGTATCACCAAGGGGATTCAATATGATTGGGGTACCTTTCTAGAAAGGAGAATGCATGAGGCACTAACGAAGAGGCCAAAGAATTTTGGAATGACCTTCCATGCTATTGGATTGTTATTGAATGTGGTCATAGAAGTAGGAATGCAATTTCTAGGATTGATGCCACCTCGAGAGATCAGACCAGGACAACCGACGATATTGAAGTGGGTGAAGTCAGTGCCATTATCAAAAGTAACTCCAGAGAAACCTCGAACAAGGAGTGAGTGACATATCAGTGAAGCTCAAGAAGACACTACTCCAGAGAAGGATGTTGATGTGCATCATAGGCAAAAAAGGCCTAGATAGCTGGAACAGGAGCTAGAACAACAAGCACCAATACAAAGGCAACAGGAGCAGCCACTCGTTCAAGAAAGGGAGAAGAGGTAGGGAAGCCCCATACAAATAATGATGAGAAGGTAGCGAGAAATAATGATGAGCAAACTAGTTCTAGAGGTACAAGAAAAAGAACAGTCGAACTCAGAAGCGATGAAACTGGATGAGTTGTATTGGACAGAGGCGGAGAGAATAGTACAATCCCCACAAATATTCCAATATTTTGAGAAGATGAATGCTTCTAAATTTTTTAAAGGATTCAAGGTAGGGCAAGATGGAGTAGCCACTACTTAGGAAGAAGTAGAAGCAAGAATAAATACCATGGAGGAAGAGCCCAAGAAGAAGCCTCGTTACAAATTTGTAATAGGAAGCTCAAGTAAGAAAGATGCACCGATAAATACGGAAGCATCACAAGAGAAAGAAGAACTTATTGCTGAAAAAGTCATAACAATGGACACACAACAAGTTCAGGAAAAGAAGTGATAGAAGAACAATAGGTGGGTAGTATTGAGCAAGAAGTAGCCCAGGAGAATACTGAAGAGCAATAGGTGGGCTCGATCGAATCAGAAAAGGCCCAAGAACAAGTTGAGCAACAACAATCTCAAGAAGAGATTGTGAATATCGAAGATAGTGAGGAGGAGAAAATTGTAAAATAATATCCACCTCGAGAGAAGATAGATACAGTGAGAGCACTTCAAGAGCTTGGGGGAAGCTCTAGCCACCATATGGAGGAAGAAGATATAAGAACTCCTACAGAGGAAGAACTGCGAGGAATGCAATCCAGTTATCTTCTAGAAATACCATGGTTCCAAAGAATTGCAACTGAAGAGGAGGCACGTGGAGTAGAAGATAAGGTGGAACACTTATTTTCTTAGTTAGGCCATGTGATTAATAGTGCCAGACTAGAATTTTGCATTGGCCATGTGGGAGAATTGAAGTTGTGGGAAGAACAAGTGTCTCTCGAATTGGAGAGGATAATAGAATGGGTGAGCAGTGCAGAGCATACAAGGAGGATAGTAGACATTCATGCACAACATCCATGGAGGTTGCCCAAGGAAGAGGTAACAACAATTTTGGGAAGGGAAGACTTGCCAGAAGGGGTGGTCACAAATTATAGGAAAGATCCAAGGATGTACTTGGATAGAGTCAACCATCCGACCTACCCCACAAATATGATAGAAGTGGAGTACAAGAGGGTTGCTACTGGAGTGGCCATCACCCTGAGGAAGTTGAACTTCCTAACACACTGGATAGAGTGGTTGAGCATTGGATTGGAACAAATCCATCAGCTCAAGGAGGAGCAGAAGGAGGAAACTACAACCACTCAAAAGGAATTGGTTGCAATGGAAGAAGAACTGTAGAAAAGCAGAACTACGATAGAAGAGAAAATAAAGAAGTTGGAGGATGATCTGTCAGGGCTCAAGACTGAGTCTGAAGCTAGAATTAGCATACTTGAAGAGGAAAAGTGATAGATCTCATAGATGGTAGAGGAAAAAATTAAGGAGTTGGAGGCACAACTCAAAGCAAAGGATGAGCTGATGACAGCTCAGTTGGTCGAAAAGAGTGAGAAAATGGCAACACAAGCCAAGCAGATAGAAGAGCTGATGAAGGACAATAAAAAGTTGAATGAAATGGTCCTAGAAAAGCAAGCTCAATTGAATATTAAAGAAGACCAGACTCGAGCTATGGAGGCTGATATCAACCACCACCTACAGACCATTACTAAAAAGAATGAAGAACTTTAGGCGGCAGCTCAAGCAGAAGCTCACTAGAAGGAGAAGTTGAAAAAGAGTGCCTCGGAATGGGAACAGTAGATGATGGAGTTCCTAAAAACTATCGAGGAAAAGGCTAACTTCCATGGGGAAAAAGTAGTACAGATGGGAAGCTACGCGGCCAAGCTAAAGAATGAGTGAGAAATGTATAAGTCACAAGTCAAGGACTTACAGGCTATAGTGGTAGATTATGAAGCACAGTGGAAGAAGCAGAATGAGTCGGTGAGGACACCGACCAAAGTAAAGGGGAGGGCAGATGTAGGTAGCAAATCCACCTCCCAGAAGAAGAAGTGATCAAAGGGATTTGCTCAATTTTGATAGTTTTGACACAAGTGACAGTTTGCCCAAGTTTTGTAAATCATATAGTAAGGGGAAAAACCATACAACTGGAATGGAAAATCATACAGGGTAGTGGAAAATCATACAAGGCACACCGAAATTCACCCAAATGCAAGGGAAATGTAATTTTAGAGTGAAATGGTGCATAGATTTGCTAACTAAGGTGTTAAACTTAGTAAAAAGCCAAATTAATGTATTCAGTTGTATATTGGTAGTTGTAAATAATGAATTGTCTCAGGAACCACTTTGGAATGGCTTGGGCAACGTTATATAAGGCCTCATTTTCAAATTTGTAGGTCTGGTTGCTAGAGTGAATAGATAGTACTTGTTAGTTGTTGATTCTCTGAGTTATTGCAATTACATTGATATATTTTCCATACTGTAATCGAATCCATATACATCAATGAGCATAATGATGGTTGTGGATGACTGTGTATGATTCTGGTAATGATGGATGGTGATTTATGGATGAATATGATGTGTGTGTGTTTCTATGGAATGTTATAGGTTAGTTTTGTGCATTGTTGCAACCTTGTGGTAGAATATGGTGTTGGTGAAACCTGGAGAATGATATAGGAGCATGGAAATATCAAGGAACATGTATTGAAAGGTATTGTATGATTTTTGGCTATACTCATGCACATGGAATCTCTCAACAATCCTGTTAGGATGTTTTTCCTATTGTGGAGATCGTATTGATTGGTCTATCAAACCCTTACAAAACATCTAGGAGAGAGATTGGAGCAATGGAACATCTAAACTAGCATTCGACTATGTCGTTGGTTCGTACAAATCGTACATCATCACCCTTACAAATCGTACAAAGCACTTTTACCCGATTTGGTAAAACAGGCGATTGAGAGAAACTTACCCGATTTGGTAGTTTTGGGGAATCGACTTGAGCGATTACAAAACTGTGTACGACAGCCTCCAAAACTGAATCTATCAGTTTTTCTGAGTGTAATATCATACCATCTATGACACTGTATGATTTGAGATCGTACAGTGTAGGCATTTGATGTTCGTACAAGGTGATCATTATTCGTACAAGGGTAGTTTGGAAGGTCTTAAGACTGTACGATTTGGTAATTGAGTTGGGCTTAGCATATTGATCATTCTCAGCCTTGGAAAATACCTCCCTACTGGGAATACTCCACCCTTGTGCTACACATTGTATGCAACATTTTGACCTCCACTTCAATGGGAAAAATAATAGTGCCAATTGTGGAATAGAGAGCATCATTAAATGCTTTCAAGGTGAAAGTGGATTTGGTGCTATGAGATGGTAGAAGCTTAATATATTGGAGGTTTGAGGTTTTTATTATGTTTATAGAGGATCCAATATCAATCAATACTTTTTTAAATATCTTCCTATCAATTTAAGCCATGATATGCAATGGACGATCCATCGATTCTAACGATATTGGTTTCATATCAAAATTGTAGAATGTGATGGAAGGCTTCAAACATGTTCAGTAGCTCCCCAAAAAATTTCTAAAGGCATTAACACCTTGAGATTGAATTTCAATGGATTTTAAAATATCCATTAATGCCTTGTTATGTAGGGGATATTGTTGAATGAAGCTCATATATAGATAGTTTAGTTGAAGCCATTTTAAGGCTAGTAGTTAACCAACTACTCAAAAAGATGATTGGAATTGATGGATGATTTATGAGATGAATAGGTGGATATGGATGAATTTTAATATGAATGGGTTGGGAAGGATTGAAAATTTTTTGTATTGGAGATGATGATGTGATAGGTTGAGACACACTTGTCTATGGTGCTATGGGATATTGAACATGTTGTTGTTGTGCACATATTTATGTCTAGTGCATTGTTGACCTTAGGTAACTACATGAATAGCATCCATAAAACCTTGGTACTATTGAGCATGATTAACTTTATTAGGAGGAATATTGGAGTTAGATATTCCAGTTGTTTGTTGCACCTCCTCATGATGGGGAAGTGGTGTTTGATAAATTCTAAGGTTTTGGTTCTATTGAGCTAAGTGGCTATCAATATTTATGTCTCCTAAATAAATAATATATTGCACTATGTATTTGAAATTACAGCAATTATTTATATCCTACCCATTTTTCCTATGATAAGAACAAAATAAATAATCCCTATAGTGTTTACTATGCTTGGTAGGGTCATATTGTTTAACCTTAGGTAAGGCAAGTTGGTTGGTGTCATACAACCTATGGAAGATGGAAGCATATGATTAGGCTAATAGAGTATACTGATGGTTTTGTCAAATAGATTATCAACGTGGACAGTTTTCCACAGTTGGCATTGTATTTTAAAATGGTTTTGATGGTGAAGGGACCACATGATATACAATTTTTTATGGTTGTTGTTGCACAGGTTGTTGTTGAGCCATTACTGGCTAGATCATGACCACTTGATTAACTTGATTGGCTTGATTTGCCAGATTGTCCTGGTTTGGTTTGAATTGGCTAAAATAACTACCTTTGTATTGGCCTTTATTATGCCATTATTTCTTTTTGGGCTTAAGCACTCCCTCTTGGATTTTGATCTCTTCAATTGTGCTAGCCTAGGTAAGATCTTCCTCAAATTATCAATATTGTTGTACTTGTAACAACCAAGAGATGGGATTTAAACAAATCTTAGTAAAAAATCTAGTAAGCTCTTCCATCGGGGTGGAGAATGGTAGTTTTGTAATAATGTCCCTCCAATGGTTGCAAAAATTATATGCTGACTCATCATAATATTGATTTAAACCATATAGGTTAGTTAATGAGACTTTCTTTCTAACATTAAGGGAAAATATTTCAAGAAATTTATCAACCAATTGTTCAAAAGTGTAAATACTATGATGAGGTTAATGATTGTACCACTCTATGGCATCTCCTCCCAATTTCTGAGGAAAAGTTCAAAGCATTAGAGAATCAATACTTTGGATTTTGAATCATGAATTAATAAATGTACTCACATGTTCTCTTGGGTCCTCAATACCTTTGAATTTATCAAATTTTAGTACTATGAAATCTACCGTATATGGCAGTGATAGTACAAAAAATGGATTTTTTTATTGATCAACTACCTAAGAATTGGTTTCTAGTTCATCATACCAAAATATGTTACATCAGGCTATCAATATGCTGTTGCATGGCTTGAATTCGAGGGTCTTACCTAGGCATGTGAAAACCTTGAATTACTTGATTTTGTGAAGGTGAAGTGCTGAGATGCTAGGGTGTGATGAGATACTGATGGTTTGGTGGAGTGAATTGAATTTGGTTATGTTGTGGTTGATGAATAAATTATTGTGAATGTTGAAAAGGAGATGATGTGTGAGGACTATGAATACGATGATTTATGGGAATGGCATGGGTGTGAGTTAATGGTGGTGTGGGAATGGAAACCACATAATATTGTGGTACTTATGATGTATTTACAGTGAAAAAGGTGGGTTGGGTGGAAATATGTTGGGATTTAAAATATGTTGTCTATACCTATTTTTGGGAAAAAGGTTGAGCCCCTTTTTGTTCCACAAGAAATGAATTGAGATGTTGCCATGTTTTCTATATGGTCACCTCTAAAGTTGATGATGTGGATGTGGATGGAATGGATGAGGTAGGTGGAGGGTAAGTTGGAACAAGAATTACAAATGGATGGGTGATATTGGATGAGGTGGAGGTTGGCATATGTGAAGTAGCATTAACATTTGCTTCATACAAAGGATTGCCATAGGCAGTGGTGTATGAATGTGGAATACAGGTACTTGGAGTGCCTGACTATTAAGGAATGGACCAATGTTGGGAAGGTGCAGCTGATGCCTCAAAAATAGGATTTTTATACACTTGGGCAAGGCTAGAATGCTATGAAGAGGTAAGTTCCTACTAAAAATAAGGATCATGTCTAGGTGTGCTATGGACCTATTCTAGAACATAGTCAGTGGATCTTTCAAAAGCTTCCACTTTGGCCATGTCTATATAGGTTATGTTGTGGTCAATGGTGGGTGAAGATGGTTCTATTTGTGGAATGGTTGTGTGAGTGGCTTTGTGCAAAACATTAGCATTTGAATTTTGCACAACATGTGAGGGATCTACAGATAAATTTGAACAACTTATTTGTATCACACTAGTGGGATTGACCATAAAAGTTGTAGGGAATTATGTTGAACAATCCATGGATGAAGTGGCTTGGTGGATGGAAATTTGACTTAATACTTTTGTTTTATTTCTAGTTAAAACCATAAGCTAATGAATAAAATATGTGAAATATGCAAGAAATAAATGCAAATGAAAACTTCACAAAATCAAGTAAACAAGTCAATCCTATGTTTTTGCAACAGATGTGTCTTACCTCATTTTTTTTAATCTCATTTTTTATGATTTTATTTTATGAGTTTTGTGTGTTTTGGATGTTCTAATATGAATTATGTAGGGTTAAATATATGGCTTTTCTAGAGGAAGAGATTATTCCTAGTGATGAAATCCATAAAGTTTGCTCATGGGTATCCATGGTGGCTAAGGGTAGAGATTGATAGATGGAGATGAAACCCATCATCGCCAAATATCAAGCAATGGTTGGTGATGAAATATAATTAATTACAATTTATTGTGAAACGTGCATTGTGTGATTCATTTTAAAATTTCATGTTTTCTAATGTTTACATACAATGCCAAAAATAACTAGTTTTACAATCTTAAATTATAAGCCAAAAATATAAATACTAAGTTCCTCAAAAGAATGTAGAGTACACCACTTAAGACCCATGATAAACAATGAAGGGTTCAACTAATATTCCACCTTGAATCACCAAATAAAGGAGTATACTTAAGTATCCTAATTTTATTTCTACTTAGACAAATAAAAGAGGAATTTTAACCCTTTTATGCAAACTATTTTATGCAGGTTTCACTTCACATGAAAACAGTATGTAGAATATTGAATAAAACACTCCAGAAAACAATAAAATTTTAAATTTGAAATGTGACCTATGGTGAATGTGTGAATGCAAGGACATTATAAATGCCTAAAATATGAATGAAATATAATAGATTTTAATAGAAATTAATGATGTTCATTTTTATCAATGTTACTATAAAAAGCAAGGAAACAACAACAAAAATGAGTTAGGGTTTATAGTAGACTTACAAGAAAACCTACATATCTCTTCTTCACTTCTTTTAAACACACCCTAGAGCCAATGGAATGTAGCAGTGCATTCCTAAATGTTGTAGGGCACCCCTCAAGTGCTACAGGGCATCTGTGCAACTACTAGTCAACTTATGTAACTTTCCAAAAATCCTAGCTCTACAAAAATCACACGATCAAATTTATGAAAACCTGTAAAAAAAATAGAAAAAATAAAAGTAAATTAGCATAGATAACCCTTTTTTGGGTCAACCATGATCACCATTTGATAATCAAAAATCAAGAAACACCAATAATAAAATTTTTAAAATAACAGTAAGCACCATAAGACAAAATGATTAGACAAAAATAGATAAACTCTTTATTGATGCGGGCGGATCTCAAATGTTAAAATAAATATGTCTCAAATGTGGGGTTTTACAATGCTTATGTTGATACAAAATTATAGACTAATAAGGTTATACGACACCCTAGTTGAAAATAATTAATGGTGTCTTTGTGCTTGTTTGATCACAACGAGGTTGCAGGTGGGCTTGTGTATCCTAGATAGGGCCACCCTAGCTTCAACAACTACCAAATGTATGATTTTTATACCTGCACACAATAAATAGTAATAAATATTAGTAATACTTGTGAAGGCTCTGCTGTGTGATACCCTCATAATAAAATCACTAACCCTAGATGCTACAATAAAAATACAAATAAAAGCACGAGAATATGAAAATAAATGCATAAAATTATTACCTTGTCAACAATTCTAACTTCCCATTTTTTGCTTACGTAAATGATGTCAATGATGGTTTTGAATATTCCCTAATATCTCCCTAGGACTCTAGGGCTATAGATCTGGTGCGATATATGCTCGTGAGTTTTAGGGGACAACCAAAAATGCCCATTAGCACTCAGTTGGCTCTAGTGGGAATTCAGTTGGCTATGGTAGGTGTTTGGTTGGCTCTGGTGGACGCTCAAGGGTTGATGGAAGTGGTATAGAACTAGATCTCGTTTGCACGAGAAGGAAAATAGTGGAATTTAAGGGCTACAAATGGTGATTATGGGAGTGAGAATAAAAATGAAGGAGCTAGGGCTTGGACTCTATAAATATCTTAAGGATGCTTCAGATTCAAAGAATACTTAGGGATTCCAAGGCGAACTTAGGATAACTTAGAAATTAGCCCTTGATTTGTCAAAATGACTCCTATTTTATAATATTCCCTTAGAGATTTTAGGGTTTTGATGACACATTTTGGGTGGTCAAGATTAAAACATCAGAAAGGGTGGAGATTAAATCTGGTCAAGTGGCACTGATTGATGCGGATTGATGGCTGATATTGAAATGTGGTAAAGGGATAGGATTAATTCACATAAATAAATATATATATTTATTAAATATATATAAATATATAAATATAATATATAAAATATTAATATTTAAATATATATTAACAAATACATATATATATATATATACATATATATAAATATATATAAATGTACGGTGGATATTGGGAAGAATGGACGGATGACAAATGGCTAGATTTTGGTGTCTACATATACCCCTTTTTGTATTGCATTGTGTGAAACACAATGTGGTACAAAAATATGAGACACCTAGTTTGGCCTTATGCAGAAGCAACTTTATTTCATTGGAATGTGAAGATGATATTGAAGATAAAATAATTTTGAATGTGTAGCTTACCCCCTCAATTGGTGAATGAGTGAAGAATGAATCTCACGAGCCAATTGACATATGTGTGCAATGAAAATGTAAATGAATTATGTAAGTGTAAATGTATGATGTAAATGTAGATGAATGATTTAAAGAATGAATACAAGTTTTTAGGCTCAAGCTCCTCCTGTAGATGTCACACTCATATTGTATTTGATATCACACTCCTATAGATAGGTTAGATTATCAATAATGGTCTTGTAAAGCTCAGTGGTGCTTTCAAAATTTAAAATTGGCCTCCTTGTATTCACATTTAGAATTATTTGAATTAGGTGAGCATGGATGATGACCCTAAAGCTTGTATTTTGAGAATGAATATCCTAGGTGTGGAGATTGTAATGTTTGATACATGCATCCACTATTTTGAATTAATTGTGCACCTTGGGTACTAGGTACTGAGCCAAGGTGTTGCTCCATATTTGGGCCTGAATGCACTTAAAGGTATTCTATTTGAATCAATACATTACATTTTCCTTTATATTTCTTTTCCTCTTTGACAATGTAGGATCTACTACCCCTTCTATTGTATCTTTTATTATCTAGGGACCCATAAATTGGTATATATTAGGTGACATATCCTAGCCTAAATAATATAGGGAAGTAGTCAATGGAGCATGGAAATGCCTAGTTCTAGTTGTTAAGCTATGGGTGCTACTTCTTCTCTCCATGTATTTATAGAAACCTTCATTTGAATGGGCTCTTGTTTGCCTAACTTTTGCTTTTGTTACTCTACTACTTCAAACTTTCCAAAATCTCTATTGATTATAGTAATAAGAAGAGTTATGAAGATAGGGGATACATTTTATAGAGATCCCTTTTGGATGTTGGTACATGTATCAGATTTAAATTCTTCATGCATGCAAAATACTGAAGAACATGATCCTTACTGAGAGGGGGGGTTAACAATATAAGATACAAATTTTTACTTTTCAATCCATATGATAACATCAACAATATCAAAGTAGTAATAATTCCATAAATCATCACACACATGAGAGACATGATTTAATATGGTTCACCCAAAGTGGGCTACTCCATAGAGAAAATATTCTTTATAAAATTTCTCAATTAATCCTTTTGGGAATCAATTCCCTATTACAATGTTTATGGACCTCTGTCCAAAGGAGACACCAATCCTCTTACTCTGATTTATGGAAATCTATCCATAGGAGAACTCTTTCTCCTCAACTCTAGTTGGTGATTTTCTAGAAGACTTTTGTCCCCACTACCCTAGATTATGGATCTCTCTCCACAAAAGACCTCTATATTTACTGCTCTAGCTAATGGATATTTATCCACTTGAGACTGTTATCATCTACTCTATCACCTCTAAAACATGCTCTCTACTCTGCTCAATACCTCTCTCAAATATATCTTGAACTCTATCCCAAATCTAACACAAAGCTACTCTAACTCTAGTCACAAATATGCACCAGAATCTATCTCAAATCTCCCTCAAGCATTCTTAGATATTTGCTTCAAATTTGTTCTCAAGCTTTCACAAAAGCTTGCTCAACTCTATCCTTAAGATTTCACAAAATCTTGCTTAACTCTATCCTTAAGATTTCATAAAATCTTACTCAACTCTATCCTTAAGATTTCATAAAAACTTACTCAACTCTATCCTTAAGTCTTCTTATGAGACTTGCTTAATCATAACATACTCAAACCAATATTCAAAATTTCAACACTATTGTTCAATCAATGAAGTACAAAAATTTCTCATACATTTCCAACAATGCTTATCAAACAATCCTTTTCACTCCACCTTATATTTCACACACTCAATCCAATCACCTTTAAACAAAATATGATTTACCCATACCTCTTATTTGATTGATGAAGAATTCTACACAAAATCTGTCTTACTCACAGTAAAATACTTTTTCCAATTCAAGGTTAGATAGCAACAGTCTATATCAAAATATTCACCTCAACAAATATTTCTCCATACAATGCTAAATCACTTATAAACCTTATTAATCCTATCTTAAAAATAAATTTCATCAACAAAAGTTAGTAATCACATAAAAACAAATTCTCACATTCACTTTATAACTCCTTTTTTACAATAAAGCACTTTAAATAAATTCTAAGTATGACTCACTAACCATTATGACTTCCAACTATGATCATACACAATAATATTTATTTAACCCTCATAAATTTCAAATCATGGCAAAAAAAACTTATAACTCCCAACTATGGCAAAAAAATTATTTAAACCTTATAACTACCAACTATGGCAAATGCACATACCTTAATGCAAAAATCAAATTTTGTTGTCGTCGCTCGAACCTACAACCTCATAGACCTACACATCCTAACACAAGGGCCACTGCCACATGGGCTATACTACCCCACGTGAACCAAGGAGCATGTGCTCCTTAATGTCCTTCTTCACCGATGCAAAATTTGAAAGCTCTGTGTCCAAAACACAACCTCTATGCAATTCAAACTTTGCACCTTGCTTCTCCCAATATGTCATGCAAGCCAAATTGGTTGCCACCTCACTTTGGTGGTGACAGGAGCCTTCCACGGTTTGACCTTATGCTCACTCCAAAAACCATGAACACTTGTGTCTTACTTCCTCTGCCACATGTGACAAATAAAATGTGCAAGGCTATTACTTTACGTAAATTTTCTAAGGCTTAGGCTAACATTAGACTTATTTATACATATGCCCAATTTAATATTTTACTTCGGCTTTATTTTAATTTGAATTTAGATATTTTGAATTATTATATTTAATTATAATTATTTAAATCCTGAAGGATTTAAATATTATAATTTAAATATTTTGGGCTTTTTCCTTTTAGGGAGAACCTTGCCACCATTAGTAAATATTTTAACCTTTTTCAAATTACCACCAAGGTAATTTATTGCCACCATTAATATTTTAACCTTTGAAAAATTACGATAAGGTAATTTATAAATTATTTTTCAAATATTATGGAGAGGTCTTCCTTTCTTCTTGCTGCCTTATACCTCATATGCCATCAAGAGAAATATTCTCATAAATATTTCCATAAATTTAGGACCTCTAACATTTTGACATTAGTTCATCAAATTGGGACATCCAACCTCTTGACATCAGTGACAACAAAACTTGCTCAAATTTCCAACAATCTCCCTCTTTGTCATTGATGGCAACCCTTTTTCCTTTAAGAATTTCTTTTACCTTTTTCCAATACTGATACCCATGAGAAACTGCTCCCCCTAACTTAATGCTTCCCCCCTAACTCAAATCTCTTCCTATTTGACATCAATGGCAAAGGGACTCCTTTGGGGCTAAATATAAGACTCTTATCTTAGCCCCCTCCCTACCTCCTCTCCTTGAGGTGATTAATTTTGGGGTGGGAGTAAAACTACTCTCAATTTTCTTCTTAGATACTCAAAAGTCTCTTTTGATAGGGGCTTGGTGAAAATGTCCACAATATTCTCCTTTTTAGTAACATATTTCAACCTAACTTGATTATATATCACCTACTCTCTCAAAAAATGATATTTGATCAGGATGTGCTTGGTCCTAGAGTGCATCACCAAAATATTTGATATATTTATAACACTTGTATTATCACACAGTATGAGGATAGGGTGATCATGCTCTATCTTGAAGTCTTTTAAAGTTCACTTCATCCATAATACCTCTATACAACAAATAATAGTTGTAATATACTCTGCCTTTATTGTGGATAAGGATACTAATGCTTATTTTTTGCTTAGCCAAGAGGCTAAAAAATCTCCAAGAAAGAATTCTCCTCTACTCGTGCTTTTTATGTCATCAATACTACCTGCCCAATCTATATCTTTATATGATATGAGAGTGAAATTGTCACTTTTGGGGTACCATAGCCCAAAATCCATAGTCCCTTTTAAGTACATGAGAATCCATTTTACTGCTAATAATGAAGAACACAAGCTTATATTCAGAGGAGGGATGAACATTATAAGACCAATTTTCACTTTTCTTTACCAATCAATACTATGCAATGTAAAGATAGCAATATCAATAGCAGTAATCAAAGAAATGCATAAATCACCACACATAATAGAGATACCACAATTTACGTGGTTCACCCAATGTGGGCTACTCCACAGAGAAAATATTTCACTAAAATTTTCTTAATCAATCTCTTGGGAATCATTTCTATATTACAATGTCTATGGACCTTTGTCCAAAGGAGATACCAATCCCCTAAATCAAGTTTGTGGATCTCTATCCACAAGAGGCACCAATCTCCTAATCTCTACTCTGGATGGTAATCCTCTAGAAGACTTCTACCTCCACTTATCTTAGTAAATGGAACTCTATCGATAGAAGACATCTATCTTCCCTGCTTTGGTTGGAGATCTCTGTCCTCAAGTTTATCACCTCCAAATCTCTATCTCAAATATACACTAAACATAGTCCTTTGGTCTAGCACAAATATATCCTTAATATATATCTCTGATTTGGTATAAACCTATCCTCAAATTTGCGCCAAACTCTATCCTCAAATATGCACTAAACATAGTCCTTTGGTCTAGCACAAATATGTCCTCAATCTCTGTCCTCAAGAATTAACTCAAAGCATGACTCAATATCAAATAAAATCTATTGGATCTGCCCCAAACCTTAACTCAAGGTTTGAACAAATAAATCAATCAAATATCCTCTAAAGTCTTCTCAAAGACTTATCTCAAATATTCTTTGTAAGCTTCCATAAAAGCTCACACCAATCTATCCTCAAGTCCTCTCTAGAACTTATCCAATATTCTCTATAAGTCCTCACTAGAACTTATCCAAATCTTCTCAATAAGTTCTCTCAATAACTTATCCAAATATGCTCTCAATATATATTGTAAGCTTCCACAAAAGCTTACCCAAATCTGTCCACAAGTCTTCTCAAAGACTTGCCTCAAATATGCTCAACAAGTCCACACTAGAACTTGTCCAATATCATAGACACATAAAGAGAATTTTTAGAGACTCAATATGCTCTATACTCATCACAATGCTCAATCACTTTCAATAACTCTTTTAGAAACATACAAAGAATTATTAGAGACTCAATATGCTTCAAATTCAATTCAATACTCAATCACTTCCAATCACTCTTTTAGAAATATACAAATAATTATTAGACACTCAATATGCTTCACATTCACCTCAATACTCAATCACTTCCAATCACTCTTTTAGAAATATACAGAGAATTTTTAGAGACTCAATATGCTTCACATTCACCTCAATACTCAATAACTTTCTCAAATCAATTCAAAATATAGAATAGTTTGTTTTATGGAACTTGAACAATCACTTCACACATCCACTTGACTAGGCTCAATCAACTCTACTCAACTAATAACTCAATTAAACAATCCTTGCTTACAAACCCTAGTCCAAGCATATGAAAACTCACTCAAAAATTTTCCAACAATGCTCAACAACCAATCTCACATAATAATGATACTCATGCTCTTTTCAAAACCTAGTTCAAGTTCTTCACTCAACAACTCACTTCAAGATCAATGCTTATAAAACAATCTTCACATAACAATGATACTCATGTTATTTTCAAACCCTAGCTCAAGTTATTCACACAACCACTGGCTTCAACAACAATGCTTATAAAACAAGGTTTTAACAACTCTTTATTCCTAAAAACCTTGAAGTATTAACTCAACACACTCAAAAAGGAAACCCTAATCAAGTCCTTTTCACTTCAAACTTATTTTGCAGAAAACCAACCAATCAATTCAATTATGGAAGAATGTGCTCATACCTTTTCTTGATGATGAGAGAACTTCTAAAATCTGCCACCTCTTTGCCAAGATTAAATAAGTTAGAAAAATCTCACAAAGATACAATGCAAATATCAAACCACACATACACCTTATCACTCAATCTTGAAGAAAACATCCATCAACATATACAAAAATAATTTACCTAATACACCTTATAATCTCCCAATTAAAATAATATTCAATGCCAAGAATAATATCAATACAATCTCCTTTCCAAAATAAATCAATGGAAATAAGTCCTTTCAACACTTTTAAATATTCAATAAAAACAATGTGACACAAACACTTTATTCAAATTTAAAGCTAACTCATTCCTACAATTTACCAAAAATAATGATTAATTAAAAACCTTTTAAACTAACCCTTTTAACTCCCTAAGACCTCATGTCAAACCTTAGGCATCATAAAAATATATTAAAAATTTTATTACCTTTGCCTTGGTGGAACTTGAACTCACAACGTAGCCTCAACCAGCATCCTAGCCATGAATCCAACCATTGTGCGATCTAGGTGCTCGCTTAGGGAGTAAAGAGCACCACATGCTTTATAAAGCTCCCCTTGGGCACCTAATAAAAAAACATATGCTGCTCCCTTAGACATTCAAAACACAACCAACAAAACAATTATACCACCGCAATTTGATCGTGGGTCACTCCGTGCCCAAGCACTCTAGCCTCTGTCCACTTGCCACTAGGCCATGCTACCTAGATGAATATTGAATTTTGGCACTCATAGATTTATCCCTTATTCGTTGGAACTAAAAACAATGTTCTTATCTCTTTCTTCACATGAATTCTCACAACACATGATTGCATGTTTTTATTTTCAAGCAAAAATATATCTTAATGTCTCTAAGGCATATAGTTTTTATATCAATTTCCACATTCAAACTTGAACGTCGGCGTTTCCTTTTTTAACTCATTAATTTAAATTTTATAAGCTAACTTTTAAATCCCTTTGGATTTATTACACAATTTTTGATTTTACCACTTTGTATCAATAATATTTATTTATAAAATTTAAATTCAATTTGAATTTAAATATTTTATAAAATAAATATTAAAGCTTCCTTTGGATTTTAGGAAAAACCTTTTATTTTTGCTCACCCATGCTTTTAATAAAAACCCTTCTAACTTATGCTTCCACATAATATTAAAAATATTATGAAGCTTGTTTGCCTTTAACCTTTTCATTGTTCCTCTTGAACTTTTTACATCAATGGTAGCTTGATCCTTGACATTAATGATAACTTCGTTTCTTAACATCAATGGTAGCTTGATCCTTGACATTAATGATAACTTCGTTTCTTAACATCAATGACAACTTTGAATCAAAATATCTAAAAATCTCCCCCATTGTTATTGAAGGCGACCCAAATTATTTTTACCAAAAACTTAACCTTTTCTTTGTTCTGCTCCCCCTAGGACATTGCTCCCCCTGGCTCAATTCTCTTTTCAAATCTCTCCTATTTACTCAAATACCAAATCTCCCCCCCTTACTCAAATCTCTCCCCCTTTGAAATCAATGGCAAAGGGTCACATTTAGGGCTCGGGGCTAAGAGTGAGCCTCTTAGCTTAGCCCCTACCACACCTTCTCTTGAGGTGGTTAATTCTGGGGTGGGAGTATTTCTATTCCCAACAAGCACTGTTCTTTACCTTTATCCTCTTTTCTTATTATCTGTTCATTATGATTCCTCTTACTGTTCCTTTCCACGTCCATGTTCTTGTTCCTATTCCAGTTTCTATTCATATCCATATTTCTTTTCCTATTCTTGTTCCTGTTCATAATTGATTCTAGAATGTCTCCTCTACACCACTTTGTTGTGTGTCCATCATTATTGCACTTATAACACTTAATGTTATTATTTATTGGAGGTGCAAATGTCTTAGGATTTCTCCTAGTGAAGCCATATCCTCTTCTATCATGAACCCTGCAATTCATTACCTTGTGACCAAACTGATTACCTAAGTAGCAATAACCATGGAAAAGTTATTTGTTCCCATATTCTTTTCTTTCATGTGTCCTACACTATGAAGCCATGTGCCCAATCCTATGATATGAAAAACATATTCCATTAAAGTTTCCTTGTCTTGACCTCATTGGTCTCTTAGTCTCTCTAGACCTATTCTGATTGATGTTCCATCTATTTCTTCTTTGTGCATTATTCCTATCCTTGTTGAAATTTCTGTTTTCCAAATCATCCTCAGATGTCCCATTTTCTCTTACACTATCTTCTTCTAAAGTATCTTCTTTTAAAGTGTCTTCTCCTTCAGAACTTGAGGTTGACTTTCCTTACCATTTCTTTTATTCCTGTTCAAATCCAAGACCTATCCTGCTTGATGTAGGCTTTTGTGTCTTGATGAACTTAACTAAGTTCTTTGAGCTATTTTTGAACCCTTGTAGCTTGAATTTGGAGTTTTTTACTTCCATTTTTAATGAAGCTACCTCTTGTTCTAGATTTTCACATTCTAAGACTTTTGCTTCTAGCTTATCCTTGAAATTCTTTGTCTTAGCCTTTGATTTGTCTAGATCCTCTATAAGAATTTTTCTCCCTTCATAACATTCTTGAAACCGAGATTATAATTTAGAGTTTTGCTTTCTTACCTTTACTAATTCAAGAGAATACATAAGTTCTCCCTTGAGATCATATCCTTCTTTATCTAATTCTTCCTCTATTTTTTTGCCTTTGTCAATATCTCTATTTTCTTTTGACTTGTATTCTATAGGATAACTTTCTTCTTCTTCTAGTGGCATTAGAATATTCTCTTCTGGTCCTTCAAGTGCATCCTCATATTCATCATCACTAAAACTATAACCATTCCTTGTACATCTATCTTCAAAATATCTAAATTTACCACATCTAAAACACTTGAGGATTATTGGTGAGATTTTATTGACTTTCTTTTCTTCAATCATGAATAGAACTTCATATTTATCATTATCTAAAAAACTACATCACTATCACTTGAATACTTACTCTCCTTATCCACATAGTAGCTCCTCTTTTGCCTTTGAAAGAAATTCTTTCCTTTTCTGCTTTGTCCATCCTTGCTTTTCTTTTGATGAAAATATCTTTCTAATTCCCTAATTTTGTGATCCTATTTTTCTTTATTATTGTTATTCTTTGCTTCTTGACAATCATTTTCATAGTGACCATACTTTCCACAATTGAAACATTTAATGGATTTTATATCTCTAGATCTTCTTGAATCATTATTCCTTCTACCATAATTAGCTTCTTCATCATTGGATGATTCATTTCTTGATTCTGCCTTCTTACCCTTTGTATTATTAATTTATTTGAAGGTTGCTTCCTTCTAGGGATTAGGTTATTTTTTTATCATCTCAAAAGTTATAATAATACTAAGCAGCATATATCTTGTCAAAGAATCACCATCCTTTGATTCTTCTATAGCTGAAATAACCTCAAGATCTTATCACAAACATTTGATTCATTCACATTAAGTCCAAGTCCTTGCATAGAATTAACAACCTCATCTACCCAAAGTAGATAAGAACTAATGTATTCCTCATTATTCATTCTTAATTCTTCAAATTATCCTTTGATATTTTGTATCATTTCTTTCTTGACACCTTTATCTACTTCATATATACTTTGCAAATTATCCCACATTCCTTTTGCATCTTGAAAATGCATAACTTTTATGGACTTTGTTATATGTAAACCTCTAAAAATTATATTCATTGCTTTTGAATTGTAATGTTTTAAAAGCTTACCTTCCTTATCTATAGGTGGATCAACTGCGGGATCATATCCATTTTAAGCTGCTTCCCAAGTTTTATTGCCAAGTGCCTTTAGATAAATCGTCATTCTCAAACTCCAATATATGTAATCACTTCCATAAAATACTAGTGTTGTATTATCTGATGATCTATTCTTAGAATCTATTGTGTTCTTGTAATATTTTCCTTTAATTTATTAAAATCTTCCACAAGAACCCGCTTTGATACCAATTGAATAACACAAGCTTATACTAAGAGGGGGGGTGAACAGTATAAGACCACTTTTTACTTTTCTTTCCCAATAAATATTATGTAATGTAAATATAGAAATATCAATAGAAATAATCAAAGAAATGCACAAATCACCACACATAATAGAGACACCACAATTTACGTGGTTCACCCAATGTGGGCTACTCCACGAAGAAAATATTTCACTAAAATTTTCTCAATCAATATCTTGGGAATCCTTTCCCTATTACAATTTTTATGGACCTATATCCAAAGGAGATACCAATCTCCTAAATCAAGTTTGTGGATCTCTATCCATATGAGACACCAATATCCTAATATCTACTTTGGCTGGTGATCCTCTAGAAGACCTCTATCTCCACTGCCCTTAGAAAATGGAACTCTATACATAGAAGACGCCTATCTTTCCTTATCTGGATAGAGATAGCTATCCTCAACTTTGTCATATCTAAATATCTATATCAAATATGCACTAAACATAGTCCTTCGGTCTAGCACAAATCTATCCTCAATATCTATCTCTAATTTGGTACAAACATATCCTTAAATATGCACCAAAATTTGTCCTCAAATATACACTAAACATAGTCCTTTGGTCTAGCACAAATATGTCCTCAATATTTTTCCTCAAGCCTTAACTCAAATCTTGAATCAATCTCAAATAAAATCTACTAGATCTACCCCAAACCTTAACTCAAGGTTTGAAAAAATCAATCAATTAAATTTGATCTCAAGTCTTCTCAAAAACTTTTCTCAAATATGCTTTGTAAGCTTCCACAAAATCTCACACCAATCTATCCTCAAGTCCTCTCTAGAACTTGTCCAATATACTCTACAAGTCCTCACTAGAACTTGTCCAAATATGCTCAATAAGTTCTCTCAAGAACTTATCCAAATTTTCTCTCAATATGTATTGTAAGCTTCCACAAAAGCTTACCCAAATCTATCCACAAGTCTTCTCAAAGACTTGCCTCAAATATGCTCAACAAGTCTAGACTAGAAATTGTCCAATCTCATAGACACATAAAGAGAATTTTTAGAGACTCAAAATGCTCTATACTCATCACAATACTCAATCACTTTCAATCACTCTTTTAGAAACATACATAGAATTGTTAGAGACTCAATATACTTCAAATTCAATTCAATACTTAATCACTTCCAATCACTATTTTAGAAACATATAGATAATTGGTAGAGACTCAATATGCTTCACATTCACCTCAATACTCAATCACTTCCAATCACTTTTTTAGAAACATACAGAGAATTGTTAGAGACTCAATATGCTTCACATTCACCTCAATACTCAATCACTTTCTCAAATCAATTCAAAATATAGAATAGTTTATTTTATGGAACTTGAACAATCATTTCACATGTCTACTTGACTAGGATCAACCAACTCTACTCAACCAATCACTCAATGAAATAATCCTTGCTTACAAACTCTAGTACAAGCATATGAACACTTACTCAAAATGTTTCCAACAATGCTCAACAACCAATCTCACATAATAATGATACTCATGTTCTTTTCAAACCCTAGTTCAAGTTCTTCACTCAAAAACTCACTTCAACAACAATGCTTATAAAACAAGGTTTTAACAACAACTATTTATTCCAGAAAACCTTGAAGCATTAACTCAACACACTCAAAAAGGAAACCCTAATCACTCCAAACTTATTTTCCAGAAAACCAATAAATCAATTCAATTATGGAAGAATGTGCTCATACCTTTTCTTGATGATGAGGAAACTTTTAAAATCTTCCACAACCACAAAAACCTCTTTGCCAAGCTTAAAGAAGTTAGAAAACTCTCACAAAGATACAATGCAAATATCAAACCACACATACACCTTATCATTCCATCTTGAAGAAATATACATCAACATATATAAAAATAATTAATCTAATACACCTTATAATCTCCCAATTAAAATAATATTCAATTCCAAGAATAATATCAATACAATATCCTTTTCAAAATAACTCAATGGCAAGAAGTCCTTTCAACACTTTTAAATATTCAATAAAACCAATGTGACACAAACACTTTATTAAAAAACAAAGCTAACTACTTATTCCTCCAATTTACCAAAAATAATTATTAATTAAAAACCTTTTCAACTAACCCTTTAAACTCCCTAAGACTTCATGTTAAACCTTAGGTATTATAAAAATATATTAAAAAATTTATTACCTTTGCCTTTGTGGGACTCAAACTAACGATGCAGCCTCAACTAGTGTCCTAGCTGCGACTCCAACCACCACGTGATCTAGGCGCTCTCTTAGGGAGTAAAGAGCACCACGTGCTCTATAAAGCTCCCCTTGTGCACCTAATTAAAAAACATACACCGCTCCCTTCGACGTTCCAAACACAACCAACAAAACAATACTATCACCATGATTATATCGCGGGTCACTCTGCACCCAAGCACTCTAGCCTCTGTCCACTTGCCACTAGGCCACACTACCCATATGGATCTTAAATTTCAGCACTTGTCAATTTATCCCTTATTCGTTGGTGTTAAAAATAATATTCTTGTCTCTTTTTTCACATGAATTCTCACAACACACGATTGCACATTTTTATTTTTGAGCAAAAAGATATCTTAATGCCTCTAAGGCATATAGTTTTTATATCCATTTCCACGTTCAAACTTGAACGTCGACGCTTTGATTTTTAACTCATTAATTTAAATTCTTTTCAATTTAAATTTTATAAATCAACTTTTAAATCCCTTTGTCTTTATTAAAGCCTTTTTGATTTTACCACTTCGTATATATAATATTTATTTATAAAATTTAAATTCAATTTGAATTTAAATATTTTATAAAATAAATATTAAAGCTTCCTTGGGATTTTATGAAAAATCTTTTATTTTTGCTCACCCATGGTTTTAATCAAAACCCTTCTAACTTATGCTTCCACATAATATTAAAAATATTATGAAACTCTTTTGACTTTAACCTTTGCATTGTTCCTCTTGACCTTTTTACATCAACAGTAGCTTGATCCTTGACATTAATGATAACTTTGTTTCTTGACATCAATGACAACTTTGAATCAAAATGTCCAAAAACTACATGTGTTTCCTTTGGTGCTGCTTGAAACCTTGCCACTAGTACCACTGCCTACATTATATCTGGTCTTGTAGCTATGACATATAGTAAGCTACCAATCATAGATTTATACAATTTTTTATTTGCCTCAGGAGATTCATCATCTTTACTTAACTTGCATCCTGTAACCATGGGGGTACTTACTGGTTTGCAATATTCTAACTTGAATTTATTTAGCATCTCATTTATATAATTTTTTTTTGGTAGATTAATAAATTTATTAAAACCAGGGCATTTGAAAGGCACCCTAACACCTTGTACAATAAAGGATCAATAGAGAATAAAAAAGAAACAGAAGAAAGACAATTTGAACTGTAGGCTAAAATAGAACAACAACCTCAAAAATACATCCTCAGACTAAAAGGAGCCAACAACCTTAGACAAACAGGCACTAAGAGATATGCCAGAGCTAAAAAAGGAATGGTCCTCGGCCAAAAAGGAACCCAAAAATATGTGATCCACCACCGCAGAGGGCCCAAAAAAATAGAGGAAGAAGCATCAACCATAAAGGGGAATATCCAACTGCATGAGGGATGAAGTAGCACCTTCCAGACCAAAAACTTTTGCATATGTTTTAGAAATTTCCTTAGTGTTATCCTTGGGAACAACAGTGCATGCCTCCTTAGCAATATCCATTACATATTCATCATTGAAAACATATTTGACATCATTTTTGGTGTTGAAGGACACCTCAACACCATCCAAGGCTAAAATATTTTCAAAATTTTCATAGAAGAACAAGAGGCTAAGTGCATGGCACTATTCTTTGAGGGTTGAAATCGCCTTTCCAATGGCCAAGTGAGCAGTTTCAATATGGTCAATGGTGGTAGAAGTAGTATGAATAGCCAGTTTATGAAGATATCTTTCGATAAGGTCAGGAGAATTAGACTTATCCTTTGGAGTTTTTACAGAGGTGGATGGAGGGGTTTTAAAAACTTCTTTATGTTTCAGCCTCTGGGAACTACAGTCAAGGGTATTTTCAACTTTGGCCTTCTTTCTAGCAGAGAACTCATAAATATATTTGCCCCCTTTCTCTTTTCTTTTTTATTTTAAGGTTTTAGGGCTCGAGGTTGAGGATGAATTCTCCTCCTCAGAATCAGGGGCAAGGAGATTACCTGAAGGGAATTGCAGAATGAGGTAATTGTAAAGGATCTTAAAAAGACCCTAGTGGTAAGGTTTGACCTCATAATTTTTGGAACGGTTGGTGGTGATGGTATAGTCCATGGACCAGAATAGGGCAACGATAATGTTCATCATTTTTGAGTCTCAAAAATGATTTACAAATGCAATATGAAAACAACATAATTGAGACTTAGGATTGTCACAAGTAAAATATTGCATTATTGGCTTAAGGATTTCTTTCCAAGGTGTTGAAAAGTCATGGAAAAAAAAAACTTTTTTTACCTTCTTGTGGATGGGTGAATTTTTCTCGAAGAGTGTCAACTCTACCTCCTAGTTGTGCTTGTTTCTTCTGATGATTTTTCCATCCAAGTCTTGCCTTATCAGGTTCGCCAGTAGCTCAAAGGAAATTTAGAACTAGACGCCTTTATATACTTGATTTGTGAGAGAAATACACCTTTCTCTGATTGTGAAATATGAATTCCAAGAAAGAAGGACAACTCACCAAGCATTGACATTTCAAATTCACTTTACATTCTCTTTGTAAATTTCTAAAACATATTATCATTCTTGCTTCAAAAAATGATATTATCCACATAAACCACAATTAGTAAGTCATTTCCTTCATTTTTGATGTATAAGTTATAGTCCAATATTCCTTTTATGAAACCTTGTTCATGAAGATACTTATGCAATATTGAATACCAAGCTCTAGGAGCTTGCTTTAGTCCATAAAGTGCCTTCTTTAATCTACATACATAGTCTATTTTATCAGTTAGGATGAATCCCTCTGTATCGCTCCAAATTTTTCGCATCCCTACCTTCAGGCTATTGGATCCGCGCCTGGAAGGAGGATGGGAAAAGGATGGTGCGGTACCTCGGACGAGAGGACTTCACGAAGGTCCCGCCTCTCAAGGGAGGTGTATTTTGGTGATTTTTCGATGGATGGTGGGTTCACCAGGAAACATTTGGTGGCAGTTTCCACGCCTAGGTTTTGGAATGTGTTTAGATGAGTTCGTTTTATCCTTTAAGCATTCATCCTAGGTTTGGCCGAATGAATCTAACTTAATCTATATGAAAATGCAACTTTCAATGAATACAGAAAACAGATTTTGAAAGCAGAAAACAAAGAATTTATAGGAGGAAAATGGGGAATATCTGATCTGGATGTCTGAAGAAGATTCTGGTGGTTGATGCAGTCTGGATCGTCTGGAATTCTACAGAATCATCTGCAATCAGACGAGATCGTCTGAGATCTGACGAATTCGTCAGACGAATTCGTCAGAAACCTACAAAACAGAGAATAGATGCAAAATGCAAGAAATAACACTATGCTAACAGAGGCAAATTACATTAAATGATAATATGAATGTTGAACACTCTTCAAGAATAGAAATTAATGCAAATTATTGTGCTTAAATGGCAGATAATAAACTTAGCATGCAATCTAAGCTAAATAGGTGAACTCCAGATACAAAATAGATTAAAAACTGAATATATTATCTAATTTGCAAAATAAAATAACAAATACAAGGTTGAGAAAAGAAAACTCCAGGCACTGATTGCCTCGATGTAGACTGTAGTCGAGATCGTCTCGCATCAGTACGAAATCGTCTCGAATTTGACGAGATCGCCTCCGATCTAGACAGGTTCGTCGGCGACGATGGGTGCTGGCTCCGGTTGAAAATCAATGATATACCTGCATCAAAATTGCTATGGGACTAATGCAAAAATAATATTATGATTTTTTAGCGCAGAAGGGTTCAATTTACAGATAAATTTAGCCAAGGGTTGGGGAGGGAAAATCCTAGAAGTTAAATAGGCTTAGGGGGAGTTGTTGGGAGGTTGGAGATCATCCCAATTTGGGAGATCTCCAACGGGGGAGGGTCCCAACGGTGCAGACACGCTTCTACCCGGATTGGAGACCCGTTGGAACAGATTCCAACTATGCAAATTTAGTTTTGCGACAAAATCGTCTGGACGTTCTAGTCTAGACGAAATCGTCAAATCTGGGGTGATATCGTCTGATCGGCGACGATATCGTCCAAC
Organism: Wollemia nobilis; assembly: GCA_028583015.1. Classification (NCBI taxonomy): domain Eukaryota; kingdom Viridiplantae; phylum Streptophyta; class Pinopsida; order Araucariales; family Araucariaceae; genus Wollemia; species Wollemia nobilis. The sequence goes on from JAQPPZ010003361.1 coordinate 17,328,332, forward strand.
GGTCAAAAAAACCTCTAAAAATGGCACGAAAAAAGGGGAAACGGGTTTCTCGGTGGTTAACGGGTGGTTTGGGAGGTTAAATTTGAATTTAAATTTATTTACTAAGGTGAATGTAATTATTCCAATTTTACTGTGCCAATTTTAGGGTGCTACATTTTGCCCCCTCTTTAGTGAATTTTCCAAAGAAAATGCGTTAAAGATGAGTTCTTCTCGATCTACGAGAAAGCAAAAAAAAATTATACCCATTTTTAGGCGACGATTCTTGGTCGAATCATACGACAGCTTACTATGGTGCCCCCTCCGTGTTTTTACCCAAATCGAACGTTTGAGGTAAAAACGCGGAAAAGCAAAAAAATTATTTGAATTATTTTTGAATGAAATTATGTTTGATATATGATATGTTTTTGATCATATGACTTGTGTTATGTGTATATTTTTGATGCTTTTTAATGTTTGATTGATTGATTTGATAATTGGATTGATGATTCATGAAATTATGTCGTTGGAAATATTATAATTTGAATGTCATGCTATAACATTACAAATGAAATAATCTGATGTGACAAAGTGGTTGTTTGTGATGCAATGTGATAAAAATAAAAAGACTTCTAACAATAATTTCAAAGGACATTGTCGCTATTATAGACCATTTCATGGAGTCGCTGCTCACTCGGTCGTCAAGCTAATCCCATTTATAGAAATATTGTTAAAAAGGAAAAGAGTGCTTAAGAGACTGTCTTAAGACTTTGGTGTAATGATGAAAAATGGTGGTAATGATAATGATTTGTTTTCAGATTTCATGAAAAATATTTGTACATGAAATAATGTTAAAAATGATTTTTGCTAGGCATAAATTCCTAAGTGTGATAAAATTTGTGAATAATTCCTTAGGAATTATACCATCATTGCAAAATTTAAAGATTGACATAATGACATAAAATAGTGATAAAGTTTGTTCTTTTGAAAGCATAATTGTGTAACATAATGATTTTTTTTTGGTAAGTAGTGTTTGTATTTACAGCGGGTTTTAACAAGGATCCCAAAACCTGATTACATAAACAATGGGCCTAGGGCATCAATCCCTTGAAACTGAACACCAAAACAGAAATCCCGCCTAGCGGTAACAGTAAGCATGAAACAATCCCTCTCAGCGGGAAACAAAAAAATAATAAATAAAGTAGTTTTGGAGATCCCGCCCAGCGAGGAGTAGCCAAAAACCACCATCGAGAAGATCCCGCCTAGCAGGAAGCAAAGAAAAACCATTACAATAAAATCCTGCCTCATGGGAAGCAGTCAAAACCACCACAAACAGTCCCGCCTAGAGGGAAGCAATAGGGAAATCCCACCATCCAGGAAACCAGTAGAAAAGAAAGGATCCCGCCTCATAGGAAAATCGGTGGATTTGGTGGATCCCACCTTGTGGAGAAACTAGCCGCCCACCGGGAAAACATTTCGTTCAGCGAGAGCCATCCTGCAGGAAGCCGACAGCTAGCACAGAGAGGATCCAACCCATCAGGAAGTGACCAGAGAGTTGCACCACAAGGAACCCGCCCCGGGAAAACAGAAGAGGATCCCAGCAGCAGGGACCAAGAATCTCGTCCAAGCACAGAGCCTGTCGAGGATTCACAAGAAAAAATGGGGAAGTTGTCCAAACCCTAAACCGTCACCTCCACCGCACCGAGAAACGCAGGGGACCAGATCCATGTGAATAACCTACAAAAAAACCCCAGGGGGAAGCCTGAGGGAAAAAGGGAAGGGATCCCCAACCAAACAGGGATCCCTGGGAAGCACCAGTCCAAAAAAACAACCAAGGAAACCCTAGCCAGCTGGGAGGGACACAGATAGTGGAGAAGGATCTCCCCCAGGAGATCATCTGCAAACAACCACTCCCCGGGAGGGATGACCTGGGTTGAGCCAGGGATAGGGTAGGAACCAGGAGCCATGGGAGGGGGAGCAGGGGAGGGACCAGAGCCCTCCCCTCTCTACTTTCTTCCCTCACCACCGTGTAACATAATGATTTAAGTCATATGGTTTTCATGATTTTTAAGAAATGGGGAATAAAAATTGTTACAGTGGTTTGCGCTAGGCATAGAATATGTAGGTATAGACTTATACCGTCATCGCGAAAATCCAAAAAAGGTTATTTTTATTGCATGATTGATGTTTGATGAACATGAAATATGAAAATGAGGACTTGCGCTAGGCATACAATTCCAATTTTGGTTTTGGAACTATACCATCGTCGCGAAAGTCAACCAGATATATATGATTTGATTTGAAAGAAATTTTTGATTTTTCTATTTATATAGTTGTCTTTGTAGTAAACAACTGTACTTGATTTATTTCAACAAATTGCAAAAATAATATTTCAAAGTACTTTGAAGACAAAAGTTAGATTTATAAGGAATCCCTATGTGCATATGTGAATTCATTTTTGATCTTGATTTATCATAATGATAGACAAAATCTCTCAAATACAAATGTGTGTGCAATTGCATTGTTCATTTACCAGATTTGAGCAAGATACTATGATACAAGTGATTTGAAAAAACCAAATAAGTGTTCATTAACCATGATGTAGATGCATATAACCATATTAGACCACTATGTAGGTCGGATTATCAAGAGCTAGCTAATCCATAAGCAGACATAGATCTGTACAAAATAAGGTCGCTAATGTGACAGACATGTCGCCACGCTAGGAGTTATCCAAGGCCAAGCAGGTTGGGCACAAACCACCTGTTATGGGGCTTACCTCACAGTTTTTGAATAATTGAGAATTCCAGGGATTCAAACTCATCAACCCTTCTTTTCTTTTCAAAGGGTAGGGAAAGGGATTTTATTGCTTTCTTGCTTTCTACTTTCTTTTGAACTTTGCTTATTTTTCTTTTGTATTTCTTTTGCATGGAATATTGCTGAAATAACATTTTTCTTTTCTCTTTTTTCTTTCTTGAACTTTTTTTTTTTTTTCTTTGCTAGGGATACTTGCTCAGATTAGCTGTAGAGCAAGGGATTTTTATTCTGGGTAGGGGTGAGCTTGTCCTTTTTCCAATTCTCAAAGATTCTAGACCATGTGCATGATAGGATAGCAGGGGGAACTTTTCACCCAAGAAATCGGTTCTACTATGTAGCAAAACATGGAAATTACAAATATAATCATTTTATTGTGAAAAGATGTGCTTGGTTTAAGTAAATAACAAGATCAATTCTCTATGCTCAAACTTTATTTAATTGAATTTTGTGAACTTTGATATAAGAGAGATTAGTAATCATGCCAGATAAAATCAAGATATTTATTGTTGTGAGTGTGCAAGTGAGGGATGCCAAATAAATGCTAATTGTATCCAAAATAAGTTGAAACATATAACTGCAATAATTATAAGAAAATATATATAAACATTTTTGAGAAGTTTTGAGAATTTTGACTCTCTCTTTCTTTTGTATATTGTTTTATTTTGGTTTCGAAAGAGTCAAGCATATAGCTGTTTTTAGATTTTGATTTTTGTTTTAGTTTTTGAGCAAACAATTTAACAAGTGCTTTAAATAAATGCAATATATAGTTTTTGAAGATTTTTGGAGATTTATGAATGTTTTTGGGTGTTTTTGAATAAATTGAAAGAAATACAAGATAGTAATTTTGAAGAAATATATACATGGATGAAATGACCAGATTTATGCATAGTAACGTTTAAGATGCAAAATATTCATGGGTTCTTTAAGTTCTTTACCATCTAAGGTAGATAATTTATATGCTCCTGATTCAAATTTGGTAGTAATAATATATGGTCCAAGCCAGTTGGGCTCAAATTTACCTTTAAGGTCCTTAGTTGCATTAGTATTTTTTTTTATTTTGAGGATTTTGATTTTTTTGTATTTTGATTTTAATTTATGAATTGAAATTGGTGGTATATACAAGATGATCTATATACACTATACAAGGTTATTTGAGTATAACATGTCTAAGGTTGCTTCAAAATCAAAGGAGGTTTTGAAGGATAATTTGGTTGAGGTGAAGGTAAGGACAAAAGATGATAAATAAAAGGTAATGATAACAAAAGCTTTGTTATAATGTAGAATAATGTAGAAAAAGATTTGACTTTTATATGTGTAAAATTGATCATGTTACAAAATAAAATGTAAGAAGGATAAGAAAGTTCTTCATTCTTATCACTATATTCCCAGTCTTGATAAGATAGAGAAAGTATATGTGAAAGATATGCATGGATGTTATTTGGTAAACAAAGATGATCATATATGGATAAAAAAAAGTGATGGATAGAAGAGAATTGTGATAATAAATAATATATAGAACTTGATGTTTCAATCGTTAAATATTCTTCAAATGGTTTTGGGTCACCATGTATGGTAACAATTTTATTTGTAAGTTCAAACTTCAAACATTGGTGAAGAGTGGAAGGGACAACCCTCATCGTATGAATCCAAGGACTCGGGAGAAGTAGTTTGTAAGGTGAAGGACAATATCCTACATAGAATAAAGTATCCAGGATCTTGGATCCAATATTAAGGGGAATAATTATAGTACCTTGACGTTCTTGAATTTCATTGTTAAAAGATTTTATAATAACATTTGATTCATTAATATATTCTTCCTTTGATTTGAGTTTTTGGAATAATTGATAAGTGCATAAATTAAGAGAAGAGTCATTATCTACCATGATAGTTTTAACAGGTGTTTCTTTACTAGATCTCATAATGTAAAGATAGGAGTCTTCTTGTGGAGCAGAGGAAGGAATATCCTCATCATAGAATGAAATATGGTTAACCTCAAGAGGGTTCACACCATTAATTATGTTCTTAGAGAAAATATGATGAGGATAAAATTGTTGGCTAGGTATTTTGAACAAAATTTCCTTGTGATAAATTTGTAATACTTCTAAAAGGGATATCTTTGTTTGAGGATTAATCACTTGTTGTTGGCTATCAAAGGGGATTTCAGATTGAAATTTTGATTCTGAATATGAGCTTGCTATGCTTACATTCCATTTTGTATCATTCTCTAGAGCCAAAGATAGTTTTGAAAGTTGGTCAAATGAGGAATCCATATCTTGAATATCGGATTGGGTTGATTGAATTTGAGGTTGCTCATTTGTAGTTTTTGTTACAATATTAATAATATCATCATGATGGGACACATTAACATGCGATATTTGATTGGTTTCTTGTTGTTGATAATTGAATAGGGGTTCTTGGGAGATCCCCATGTCTTGACTGATTATTGGTATTTGTTGTGTAGGAGTTTGATTGTTTACTGGAGATTTATCATCAGTTGTAGATTGTAATTCCTTTATATTAAAAATACCCTTATCAATCAAATCTTGAATTGCACATCTTAAATCTTTACAATTTTGTGTCATATGTCCATCTACTCTATGATATTCACAATGTAGCTCAGTTTTAAACCAATATGTTGTGGTATCAGGTTGTCTTATGGAAGGAAGTTCAATCTTATTTGTGTCAAGTAAATACTTGAGAATTATATCCATTGGTTGATTGAGCTTAGTAAATTTACGTAATGAAGTTTTTTGATAAATGCCTTAGGAATTTTTTCATAAAAGGACCTAATGGTTTCTCACCTCTACTTTATTTATTATGGGTAGAATGATGACAGGAAGATTGCGATGTAGGAGGTGAGTGCACAGTAGAATTGGAAGAATAAGTATTTTGTTGTTGAAATGGATGTGTTGTATTGAAAGAAGAATATTGAAAAGGTGGTGGAGGATTATATGTGGATTGATAGACATAATATGGATATATGGGAGAATAGATAATATCATTATGAAGAGGATTGGCAAAGGGATTGTTTTTTTGGGTTATGGATGAAAAATAAGAAGAGTGTGATGGAGGTGGTGTTGAATAGGGATGAAGTTGGTCATAATCAACAAATGTATTTAGCTGAATTCTTCCAACATTACTGATGGACTCATATTGATTTGAGTAAAAACTCATGGTTTCTTTAGTACTTCTAAAAGTAATATTTAACATCTACTATTTAGGATTGAATATAAAACATACAAACTTGAAATGATGATTTTGTTTTTGTTTTTCTTGTATATATATATTATTTTTTTTTTGTTTTTTGTTTTCAAAAGGTTATGATGCATTCACGTCGGGTTCACCAAAATGTATCGCTCCAAATTTTTCGCATCCCTACCTTCAGGCTATTGGATCCGTGCCCGGAAGGAGGATGGGAAAAGGATGGTGCGGTACCTCGAACGAGAGGACTTCACAAAGGTCCCGCCTCTCAAGGGAGGTGTATTTTGGTGATTTTTCGATGGATGGTGGGTTCACCAGGAAACATTTGGCGGCAGTTTCCATGCCTAGGTTTTGGAATGTGTTTATATGAGTTCGTTTTATCCTTTAATCATTCATCCTAGGTTTGGCCGAATGAATCTAACTTAATCTATATGAAAATGCAACTTTCAATGAATACAGAAAACAGATTTTGAAAGCAAAAAATAGAGAATTTATAGGAGGAAAATGGGGAATACCTGATCCAGATGTCTGAAGAAGATTCTGGCGGTTGATGTAGTCTGGATCATCTAGAATTCTACAGAATTGTCTGCAATCAGACGAGATCGTCTGAGATCTGACGAATTCGTCAGAAACCTGCAAAACAGAGAATAGATGCAAAATGCAAGAAATAACACTATGCTAACAGAGGCAAATTACATTAAATGATAATATGAATGTTGAACACTATTCAAGAACATAAATTAATGCAAATTACTATGCTTAAATGGTAGATAATAAAATTAGCATGCAATCTAATCTAAATGGGTGAACTCCAGATACAAAATAGATTAAAAACTGAATATATTATCTAATTTGCAAAACAAAATAACAAAGACAAGGTTGAGAAAAGCAAACTCCAGGCACTGATTGCCTCGATGTAGACTGCAGTCGAGATTGTCTCGCATCAGTACAAAATCGTCTCGAATTCGATAGGATCGCCTCCGATCTGGACAGGTTCGTCGGTGACGATGGGTGCTGGCTCCGGTTGAAAATCAATGATATACCTGCATCAAAATTGCTATGGGACTAATGCAAAAATAAGATTATGATGTTTTAGCACAGAAGGGTTCAATTTGCAGATAAATTCAGCCAGGGGTTGGGGAGGGAAAATCCTAGAAGTTAAATAGGCTTAGGGGGAGTTGTTGGGAGGTTGGAGATCATCCCAATTTGGGAGATCTACAACGGGGGAGGGTCCCAACGACACAGACACACTTCTGCCTAGATTGGAGACCCGTTGGAATAGATTCCAACTATGCAAATTCAGTTTTGTGACAAAATCGTTTGGACGTTCTAGTCCAGACAAAATTGTCAAATCTGGGGCGATATCGTCTGATCGGCAACGATATCGTCCAACGGTCAAAACAACCTCTAAAAATGGCACGGAAAAAGGGGAAACGGGTTTCTCGGCGGTTAACGGGCGGTTTGGGAGGTTAAATTTGAATTTAAATTTATTTACTAAGGTGAATGTAATTATTCCAATTTTACTGCGCCAATTTTAGGGTGCTACACCCTCAGGTTGCTCAATGTAAACCTCTTCTTCCAGGACACCATTTAGAAAGGCTAATTTAACATCCATATGATATACTTTAAAATTTTTGAAACTTGAGAAAGCTAAAAACATCCTTATGGCCTCAAGTCATGCAACCGAAGCAAATATCTCATCAAAGTCAATCCCTTCAACCTATGCATAACCTTTGCATACTAATATTGCATTATTTTTGACTACCTAACCATCTTCATTTAACTTGTTTCTAAAAACCCATTTAGTTCCAATCACATTCTTACCTTTTGATCATGGGACAAATTCTCAAGTCTCACTTTTTTCTATTTGATCTAATTCCTCATCGATTGCATTTATCCAAAACTTGTCTTCTCTTGCCTCATTAAAGTCTTTGGGATCAATTTTAGATAACAAAGAAAAATGTGCATGCTCACTTATTCCTATTATATTTCTCATTGTATGTATATCATTTGGATTTCCAATTATTAGATCTCCTGCATGATTTTTCTTTACATACCTAGATGGAGTTTTGGGTAGTAGTCTTTGTATTTCTTCTTCTTCTTCTGATTCTTCACCTAAATCTTCTTGGCATCTTTCTTCTTCCTGATACACAATTCCTCGAGCTAGTTCTCTTGACCCTATCTGCTCATCAACTATCACATTTATACTTTCTATAATAGTATGTGTCCTTTTGTTATAGCATCTATAGACTTTGCTCTTGGAGTAATAGCCAAGAAAATACCCTCATCACATCTTGAGTCAAACGTACCCAATTTTTTCTCTTCTCGTCTTATGTAATATTTGCTTCCAAAGTTTTTGAAATATTTTACTATGGTTGGTTTTCCTTTATAGAGCTCATATGGGATTTTGTGGTGATTTACTCTTATTTGAGATCTATTGATGATATACACTATTGTATATACTACCTCTTTCCAAAAACCATCTGAAATCTTAGAGTTATTTAACATCTCTAGCCATATTTTCACCAATCCTAGTTTTCCTTTCAACTACCTTAGTTTGGTGAGGATTTTTTGCTCCTAAATATACTCTTTTGATCCCATGTTGTTCATAAAACTCTATGAATTAATTTAAGGTAAATTATCCTCCTCTATTTGATTTAAACCCTTAATTCTTCTACCTGTTTCATTTTCCACTAATTCTTTAAAAGCTTAAACTTCTCAAGAACTTCTGAATTTTCTTTCAAGAAGGCTACCCAAATAATTATGGAATAATCATCTATAAATAATATAAAGCAAATTTCACCTTGTAGACTCTTTTTCCTTGTAGGACCACATAGGTAAGTGTGCACTAGTTTAAATATCTTAGATGACATAAATATTTTGCTTCTCATGCTCACATTGTGCACAAATTGTATTTTGTTGCTTTTTTATCTTGGGTAAATATCTAACAGCCTACTTGTTGCTTACTTTCACTATGTTTTCAAAGGTCAAATGACCCATTCTTTTATGCCACAACCAACTCTCATATTATTTTAATAGAAAATACTTTTTCTCCTTTAATCTCAGTTAGCATGTAGAGGTTGTTTATAGTTCTATTTGCATCTACAATAAGCTTTCTAGTTTTAGACTTTCTTATCTCACATTTATTTGGATGAAATGTAACTATGTGCCTCTGATCACAAAGTTGGATTACACGTAGTAGATTGTGCCTCAACCCCTTGACGTACAATACATTATCCGTATTTATTTTTCCATTATCTAAACTCAAATTTCCCTTTCCATAAATTTTTATTGAACCATTGTCACCAAATTTTACTGATCCTCCATCAATTTATTTGAGTACAAGAAATTTACTTTTGTCTCCTGTCATATGACTAGAACAACCACTATCAAGGAACCATTGTTTTCCCTTATATTGAAAATGAAGTGTTATTTGTACTAACATTGATCTAACTTTCTCAAGCTCTTTTCTCTCTCTCCTAATTGTTGAAGTTGTATTCTTTTTACTTGACTCAAAAAATACCATTTTGCACCATTTAGCCTTGTGCCCAAAATAATTGTATTTATAACATATGACATCATTATTCATAAGATATGCAAAAGAATTGAAAATTATATCAATATTATTTTTCACATTCTAGTGCAATATGCAACTCTATGACCATATTTGTTACATGAAAAACAATAGCCATGGAAGAAATTTTGTAGCCTGTTCGAGTGCCCTGAATGATATGATCAAGTGCTTCTTATTTTGTTGTTCTTGTCATTGACTTTTGTCCATGGATATTCTTCACCCTATTATTTCATCATGCCTTTTTCTTCCAGAGTATTAGCATGATTTATGAGATCATATTTGTTTGATGTCTCTGTTTCTTGAGAGCTTGACTCCTCTTTTTATTTTCCTAACTTTATATCTTGTTGTAACTTAGTCTTTTCAAATTCATTCCTTAGAGAGATAATTTTTTATTCCAATATTTCATACTATGTCTCTCTTTCCCTTAATAGTTTTATCATATCTTTTTCAATTTTATTTTCCTCTTCCATTTTTACATTGAGTTCCGTAAGATGTTGTAGAAGTTCCATTTTGCTTATTCATCCTCTTGAATTTGATCCTTCAAAATTGAGTTCTTCCTTATGATCTTGAGAGCAGAAAAATTTATTCTTTTATGTCAATTGTAGCATCTTCTTCATTCTCTGAGGTCATGTATGTTCTTGTGGGATCTTCCTCCAAGTTGTTAGGCTTTTTTTTAAGGAGACTGCTCTAATACCAGTTGAAGAACATGATCTTATATTGAGAGGGGGGGGTGAAGAATATAAGATAAAATTTTTTACTTTTCAATCCATATGATTACATAAATAATATAAAAATAGTAATCATTCCATAAATCGTCACACACATGAGACAAATGATTTAATGTGGTTCACCCAAAGTGGGCTACTCCACGAAGAAAATTTTCTTTATAATGTTTCTCAATAAATTATTTTGGGAATCAATTCCCTATTACAATATTTATGGACCTCTATCCAAAGGAGACACCAATACCCTTGCTCTAATTTATGGAACTCTATCCATAGGAGAACTCTTTCTCCTCTACTCTAGCTAGTGATATTCTAGAAGACTTTTACCCCCACTATCGTAGCTTGTGGATCTCTCTCCACAAAATACCTTTGTCTTTATTGCTCTGGCTAATGTATCTCTATCCACTAGATACTGTTGTCCTATGACCTATAACCTCCAAAATATACTCTCTACTCTACTCAATCCCTATGTAATTAAAATCTATCACAAATCTAGCACAAATCTACTCTAACTTTCTTCACAAATCTGCACCAAACTTTGTCTCAAATCTACCTCAAGCCTTCTCAGATATTTGCTTCAAATTTGTTCTCAAGATTTCAAAAAATATTTCTCAACTTTGTCCTTAAGATTTCACAAAAGCTTGCTTAACTCTGTCATTAAGCTTTCACAAAATCTTACTCAAATTTGTCCTCAATCTTTCACAAAAGCTTACTCAACTTTGTCCTTAAGTCTTCTTATGAGACTTGCTTAATCATAACATACTCAAACCAATATTCAAAATTTCAACACTATTGTTTAATCAATGAATTACAAAACTTTCTCATACATTTCCAACAATGCTTATAAAATAGTTCTTTTTACTCCACCTTATGTTTCATACACTTAGTACAATAACTTTAAAAGAAAGATACGCTAAACTCATCCGTTTGTGGATGATACACTGAACTCAAATAGTTATTTTTACTCCACCTTATGTTTCACAACTTATAGTTCTTCGTCTGGCCATTCATTTGCATATGATACGTTTAACTCATCTTGATATGAGTTCCCTGCAACTTAAACAATTCTTTCCAGAAGTGAGTAGTGAAGGTTGGGTCACGATTGGACACAATGGAGGAGGGTAGACCATGAAGATGAAAGATAGAATCAAGGAAAATTTGGGAAATAGTGGAGGCTGTGTAAGGATGGGAGAGAGAATAGAAGTGAGCATACTTTGAAAGATGATCCACTACCACGAAGATAACAAATTTGTCACCCGACTTAGGTAAGCCTTCAATAAAATCCATAGAAATATCTATCCAAACCTAGTTTGGAATGGGCAAGGGTTGAAGAGTTCCTAGAGAACGTATTGTTTCACCTTTCATCTGCTGATAGGTATCACAAGTTACCACAAATTTATGAATATAATTTTTCATCCCCTTCCAAAAAAAAATGTGTTTGAGTCGTTCATAAGTTTTAAGAAATCTTGAATGGCCAGTAGATGGAGTAGCATGCATTTCTATCATGAGAAGTTCTTGTAGTGAGGACTTGTGGGGAACAACAAGGCCTTGGTGGTAACACAAATCCTGGCCACCCCAAGTGTATCTTGGACATAAAGTAGGCTCAGTGGTTAGGGAAGAAACCAAAGTCTGCAATTCAAAATCCTAAAGTACCTCCTAGTGTAAAGAATCGATCCATTGGGGATCGACAATGAAATGACACACAACATACTGAGAGCTTCAAATTGATGAGAGAGAGCGTCAGCCACAACATTCTCCTTACCCTTATTATAGGTGATATCATAATCATAGCCAATGAGTTTAGAGACCCATTTTTGTTGTTCAATGGTGGAAATCCATTTCTCCAAAAAATATTTGAGACTCTAATGATCTATTTTAATGGAGAAATGATTCCCAATGAGATATGGTCGCCAATGGATTATGACATGCAGAATTGGCATCGTCTCCTTAGCATAAGTTAATTTTACCAAATTACGACTGGAGATAGCTTTCCTAGTGAAGTCCAATGGTCTCCATTATTGCATCAACACTACCCAAATACCATGACCTAAAGCATCACTTTCAATAACAAATTATTTAGAGAAATTTGACATGGCTAAGACAGGTGTCATGGTCATGGCATGCTTCAATTATTTGAAAGTCTATTCAATGGGTGTTGTCCATGTAAAAGAGTTCTTATTTAGCATGGAAGTGAGGGGAGCTACAATTTTATCGTAGTTACAAAAAAATTTACAATAATAACCTATAAGACCTAAAAATCCTTGAAGACCTTTGAGAGTGTGAGGTTTTGGCCATTCCTGAACAACTTGGATTTTCTTGGGATCAACTTTAATGCCCTCTTAGTGACAATGTGTCCCAAATATTCTACTTATATCAACCTAAAATAACACTTGGAATGCTTACCATAGATTTGATGTTGTGCCAACAACTAGAGAGTCAGATTCATAATAGTAAGATGCTCTTCCCATGAGTGACTATACAATAGAATGTCATCAAAGAAGACTAGAATGAAATTTTTAAGGAATGGATGAAATTTTTTCATGATGCTCTGGAAAGTGGAAGGGGCATTAGTCAAGCTGAATGGAATTACCAAAAACTCATAGTGACCTTCATGAGCATGAAAGGCAGTCTCAGGAATATCCTCCTCTTTGAGCCATATTTTATGGTACCCTAAGCGAAGGTCAAGTTTGGAAAAATACATAGTCCCATGAAGTTCATCTAGTAATTCATCTACCACCAGAATAGGAAACTTATCCTTTATGGTGAGTTTATTGAGCTCCCGATAATCGATACACAACTGCCAAGACCCATATTTATTATGTACCAATAAAATTAGAGAAGAGTAAGGACTATTTTTTGGTTGAATGACATCGAATTTTAATAATTCTTATACTGGCTTCTCAATTTATGACTTAAGAGCATGAGGTTACCTGTATGGTCTAATGTTGCGTGGTGCATTACAAGGTAACAAGAGAATATCATGGTCATGAGAGTGATGAGGTGGTAATTCTATTGGATCAGCAAAAATAGAGTTGTTCTTGGTTAAAATAAGCTACAAATATTCAAGAACATAATCCTCCTATGAAGAATACAGTTGGATCACAAAAATCTGAGTTATGACACCTTGAGATGATTTTTTTAACTTCTCCATTTGGTTGGAACTGATAATCTATGATGACCTTGATTTTAAGCCATGGATAGTGTAGGACTATCCATTCTATGAGAATTGCATCCAAAGCTCACCAAAGTGCCAAGAGATGACTCCCAATATACCCAACCATTGATATCTCAACACAATATCACATCCCCTAATTGAAGTGCAAACATATATTGTTTGAGATCATAGTCCCTAATATTGACCTTAACATTATGAAATTTTCCCTTGCAAGGTAAAGTCCCACTATTTTCTACCATAACCTAAAATGAATTACATGTGTGTACACAATAATTTTCCTGCTTGGCGATGCAGATCAATAAAATTGTGTGCATTGCCAGAATCAATCAAGATGGTAAGTCGCAGACCTTTGAAATAACCCACAATTTTCATGGCTTGGGGTGTAGTAATGCCAACAAGAGCACGAACATCAATTTTAGCCTATGATTCATCTGGGTTTTTATCCTCTGGTTTTAGTGGTTCTTCTACTGATTCAGTGTCATCATCACTATGGTCGTTGGTGTCAGGATCATCAACATTGATGATGAATAATTTCTTTTGGGTGCACCTATGCCCACGATAAAACTTTTCATCAAAATTGTAGCACAACCCTTGGGCATGTCGCACATCCATTTCAGCAGTGGTCAAACGTTTATATGAAACAATGGGTGTAATAGGTTTTTTTTCATGTTGATTGTGGAATCTAGGAGGAAAAGAGGGTTTAGCCTATGGAAATTTAGAGAATTGCCTTTGAGCTAAAAATTTGGACTCGACCAAATGGGGCAAATGGATAGCCTACATCATGTATTGTGGTCTAAACATTATGACCTCGACTTGGAGATCTTCTCGCAAACCACTAACAAAACAACTCATTCATTCCTGTAGTTTTGTTGGCCAATCTCTCAAATTGTATTTGGTAATCTCGAACTGTCAAAGTTTATTTTAGCTTTGTCAATTGTCCTATAAAATCATCATACTCACTGGAGCCAAAATGAGTGAGTAACTGAGACTCAAATTATACCTAGGAAGGATCATGGATAGTTTTTTGCAACCATTGGTACCACTGTAAGGATTCAGATTCCAAATTGAAAGAAGCCATTTGAACTCAATGATAAATGGAGACATCATGGAGTCTAAATAATTGAGCAACATGACATAACCATCCATCAACATCCTTCCCATTGAACTTAGGAAAGTATAGTTATGGCATATTGAAGGGAGTATCATGATCAAAGCAAATGTTAGTCATTTGTTCCCATTTCGTGTCGATACTCAGACTTGCTTGGACAACCTTGTATTTTAGAATCAACATCTGCTATGTGTTATTCTATGCGAATTCTGGAGGTATCTTGGGCAACTCTAAAAGTTTAAAATTATGTTGTCAAGTGTTCAATTTTTTTTTGCAAGCTCATAACAACACTTACTAGGGTATCCAAAAATGAACCAATGTTTTGTTCTACCTCTTTTTGATGTCCACGAGTGCCACTTGCCATTTGAGATAGCTTTGAACTTTTTTACTCAGTTACTAAAAATATATGTGGGATTTCAGGAGTTACTATTTTTAGTAAGGGCCCAAAATTTAATTTGAGAAATGGATTTGCAACACTGATTTTAGGCTAGGGTCCACTTCAAAGGCTATTTGATATGAGCACTCAATGAGGAGATATACTGAATTTCTTGATGTTTTGTGAGCTTTGGTTGGTTGCAAGGTGATGTCAAGGTAATTTCATCCACTTGGACTTAAAATTTTACCAGTGAGTCCTTGAGGGTCTTTGGTGCAGAAAAACGAGTAGATTCTATTCCCAAACATTTGGATCAATTTGATTGACCGTTGAAAAGTTATGGTCTTAGCAAGAAAAATAGAAAATTGTTATTTTTGAAAAATGGGTGTAAAATTTGACCAGGGGCTGCCAAGGACAATTTTATCTGGAATAGAATGTAGAATTATATGCTAAATTTTTTAGTCAATATGAGATCTGTGTGAAGATATATCCCTGTTTTAATAAAATTTCAATGATTTTTTTGGGCTCTAGGTCACAAGTGGGAAAACTGAATCAACTATCTCGGATCTGTCAACTGATCACCCTATCACTGTCCTATCACCTGCACTGCAGTTACAAACACTAATAGTTTTGTTTCTAACCCTGACCACTTGTATTTCCTGACTATTACTATTTCGACTATTATTATCATTGATCAAACTATTATTGCCATTGACCTAACTATTAATGGAATATTGCAGACTGTTACAGACACATATGAACTCTGATCTAATTACTGGTGCATGCAAGGTGTATTCTTCTGTGATAGGGAATTTCTTCTCCGTATGCTCACTTTTTGGGATTGTGACTGTAGGTTTAATAGAACAAGAATATGTGTGATTTTATAGGATAAAGTGTTTAACAAAACTAGGGTATGCTAGGTAAAGGAGTATGTAACACCCATAGGCCCTTTGTTATACCACAATGACGAATAATAGTGCTCGGACCAATATTTTAGGCCATTACCCAAGGAGGATTCCACACATACCCTTGAGCACACTATCTGCCTCTCTAATAATACGAGAGGGTAATAATATAGGATGCTGTGTCTTGTGGACTATGGATGATACAAGGCCAAAAATCTTCCTACTAGATAAAATTTTGTTAACCCTAGAATGATCTCCTCATACACCCGAAGATGCGTGGGAGCTCGGTTTCATGCGTGAGTGTTGTCAAAGACCTAGGTATTGGAGCCAAATCGCCCCTCACTTCACTAGATGATTTATGGGCTATCTATATTATCCAAAAATGATATCTCATTCATGATATTTTAAAACCCTTGGCACAATGTTTCTAACCTACACAACTACTGAAACAGAAACTATATTTTTTTTGTATTTTTTGGATTTGCTGGTAAAAAAAATGAATTGTATTTTTTTGGATTTTTTAATAAAGGAAAAACAAAATGAAAAACACATTGAAAATTATACCTAACAAGTAGAATGGATGGCAAGAATCATCACAGTTGTAGCAGAACTCGACCCTGGAAAGCACTCTGATACCACTTGTTAGGAACATACTATTGAATTAAAGCTCTCACACACAAAATACTAAAATATAACTGAAATACATGCAATAATAGAATAATACTATGTAGAAATTAATTTCAAAATTGAAAAATCTCACAAAAGAACTCAAAATCATAGGCCTCTTCGAGGGGGCAACCTCCTTCAATATTTCATTAACTTGCAAAAGGATAGATTCATACATGGCTTCATAGCTTTTTAAATAAAGACTTCATGCAAACCCTAACCCTAGGCTCAAGAGTTGGCTTACATGCAAAATGCCACTCGAGCTAGAATCTTCTACCAAATGTCGGTTACAATATTTATAACAGTTACATCAAATGGCCCCACTTGCCTAGGAGCATAACATGCCACGTACAATAAAAAATAACATTAAATATAGGATCCACCATGTTGGAAGTGGGTAATTACATAATAATGAGAATTACAAAATAACGTTAGGATGGGATCCTAACACCTGGTGCTACAATAAAAAATGAGACTAGATGGTTGCCCATTCATCTTGGGTAGGCCATGGTTAGCAATAATGGATGCCTACATCAACTATCACAATGAACTCATGACTATTTCGAATGAATCGAACAACAAGAGATTGATAATATCTCCCCCTACTAAGTCTGTGGACACGTTGGGTTAACCCACATTGACCAAGCAGAATGATAATTTGTTGTCCATGCTCCAGCCGATGATGGTATTGATAGAGTTGGAGGAGGATACCAATGAGGATGGCATTATAAAATGATTTATGTAAGGATAATCTTTCCTCATAGTTCTCGAGTCACCATTGGTCGGTGCCTAGGACCCCCATACCTAAAAAATTGACATTGGGCCTGGAAAAATGTTGAATATTAGTAGTGGGTTGACCCCCACATAGTTGATGAAATTAAAAGAGCTCCTAACCAAGAACCAATGAGTATTTGCCTTGGATTATTCATATATGAAAGGAATCAACCCTAAAATTTGCACACATCGGATATACCTCGAAGAGCAAGTGAACCTAGTAAGACAATTGTAGAGAAGAATGAACCCGACCATGAAATAAATTATCAAGGTTGAGATGTAGAAGCTCTTGTTTGTAGGGTTCATCTACCTGATCTTCGATAGTGAGTGGGTGTCACCACTAGTGGTGGTCCCCAAGAAAAACAAGAAACAACGAATATGTGTTGATTATAGATCGCTGAACAAGGTGACTAAGAAATATCACTTTCTACTTCCTTTTGTTGATAAGGTGTTGGACACATTGTTCGAAAGGAAATACTTCTCCTTTATTGATGGATTTAGTGGGTACAACCAAATCCATATTGGGGAGGATGATCAATACAAGACAACGTTCACTTGCCCATGGGAA
Source organism: Wollemia nobilis (assembly GCA_028583015.1). Taxonomy (NCBI): domain Eukaryota; kingdom Viridiplantae; phylum Streptophyta; class Pinopsida; order Araucariales; family Araucariaceae; genus Wollemia; species Wollemia nobilis. The sequence goes on from JAQPPZ010003361.1 coordinate 17,346,194, forward strand.
ACTTTTTCCTATAGAGTGCTGCCCTTCGGGTTGTGCAACGCACCATCCACCTTCTAAAGGGTGATGTTAAGCATATTTTTAGATATGATGGGGGATGCAGTAGAGGTATATGTGGATGAATTCACCATTTACGAAGAAATATTTGAAGCAACGATAACAAACCTAGAATGTGTGCTTTACAGATACAAGGAGAAAAACTTATACTTTAGCAATGAGAATTGTTTTATGATGATGCGTGAGGGTATAGTACTGGGAAATAATCTCTTGACATAAGGGATTAAAGTAGATCAAAATAAAATAGAAGTGATAAAGATCTGCCCAACCCAAAAATGTAGAGGGAAGTGAGGAGTTTTCTCAGGTCTACCAGGTACTATAGGCGATTCATCATCGATTTTAGCAAGATCACCAAACCATTGCACAACTTACTGGTGAAGGACGTAGAATTCATCTAGATAGAGGACTATGAGCAAGCATTTTAGACGCTAAAGAAACATTTGATCTCTGCCCCAGTGTTGCGGGGTCCAAATTGGGTCATCCCGTTTCACATATATTGTGACACCTCTAATAATGCAATTGGAGCAGTCCTCAAGTAGAAGGATGGCAAAGAATTCTATGCCATTCATTATTTTAGTAAGAATTTAGTAGGGGCTAAGCTCAATTACACAATAACAGAGAAAAAATTTCTCGCAGTAGTGCATACCATCAACAAATTCCACCACTATATCACTGGTTACAAAGTGTTCGTTCACACGGACCATGTGGTCATCAAATACCTAATGAGTAAAATAGCGATCAGTGGTAGGATAATTATGTGGCTTTTGCTATTGTAGGAATTTTACATCAGCATAGTTGACAAGCTTGGGAAGGACAACATGGTCATGGACTTCCGATCCAGACTAATCCTAGTAGATCATGCAGCAGTAGAGGACTAGTTCTCAGATGAAAATTAGTTTGTCATCAATAAATAAACATCGTGGTATATAGAAATCACCAATTATATGCCCATCGATAGAACATCCCCTGCTCTTTCATATAGAGAGAAGCAATGGGTGGTTTAAAAGAGTGCTTCCTTTCAATGTATTGATGGTCTCCTATTCAAAATGGGGCCCGACCAGATTGTAAGGAGGTGCATAGCAGAGCATGAGTTCCTAGAGATACTCAAAGCCTATCACAATGATCCATGTGGAGGATATTTCTTATGGAGAAGGACTATGTATAAGGTATTACAAACTAGGTATTTTTGGCCCACTCTATTTAATGACGTAGTCGCATATGCTAGTAGGTGTGACGAATGCCAAGAATGGGCAAATCAACCTACAGGGACAAAATGACCCTTCAACCTCACGTACACATTGAGCCCTTCGATAAATGAGGCATGGATTTTTTAGGACCCATAAACCCATAGTGAAGGAGGTATATTCTAGTATTCATAGACTACGTTACTAAATGGGTCAAAGTCCAGGCACTGAGAGATTCTAAAGAGGGTACGGTAGCTAAATTCTTGTTCGCCCATATTTTCACAAGGTTTGGAGTGCCTAAGGAAATTACAATGGATCAAGGATCCCAATTCACCTCTAGGTTATTCGAGGAACTGATGGAACAGTATAGGGTATGACTCAACAGAACTACCCCTACCATCTGTAGGTGAATGAATAGGTAAAGGTAACCAACAGGGAGATAAAAAAATTCTAATGAAACCATGCAAGAACACAAGAAGGATTGGGCTACAATATTACCAAAGGTAGTATGGATGTATAATACAACATGGAAATCAACCACCGACTTCACACCCTTCCAACTTTTATATGGGAAGTATGCAATGATGCCCATCAAATTTGAGGTTAAGACACTCAGAACGGTGGTAGAACTAGACCTGAGCTTGAATGAGGCATAGAGGGAACACATTTGATATTTGAATCAGTTGGATGAATTCTGAATGGATGTCCTCCAAAGAACAAAAATCATGTAGAGTTAAAGGAAGTAATGGCATGACCAGCACATTAAAATAAAATAGTTCAAAGAGGGAGATTGGGCAAATTGATGCAAATATGTATGGGATCATACGAGGTGGTGGAAATAATCAAAAACGGTGTTGTGCGGGTCAAGAAAATTAATGGTAGCAACACCATTCTAGTATCCAATGGCCACTAGTTGCACCCATACCATAGGTCTAAAATCCTACTAGTAGAATCTAGAGTAGGCATGGGGTGACCCCATCCAAGTAAAACTTTGCCATAATTCTCAATAATAGGGTGGATGCAGAGGTGTCTACCAATAAGAAATTAGTATAGTTTCCGATTTTTTTAGCTTACAATGTGTTTTGCAGGGACAACACCCACATCCAAGCTACAGGTATCCTGAGAGGCAGGGCCTAATAGGCACAAATTATGTTTAACTGCATTTTTATTTTATTTTATTTTCTCTTTGTAGGGGAATGGCCTGATTGCTAAAAAAATAGGTATCTCTTAGAATAGGGCCTAGACAGGATCAGTATCCATAAACCTATGCAATAGGAGGATAGTGTTGATCCAGACATAGGGTGGGTGCCAATTATTCACTAAGGAAAAATTATGTACCCCAATGCCTAGATGAAGTGAACACCAATATTGTATGAGGAGAATTTTAGGAGGCTTGATCAACCTCACATCAATAGACATGTCAGCCACTAAATTTTCAATGAGGGAGGAAAGGTGCCTTACTCTGGAACCTTGCTTCAGAGGAGCGCCATCTTGCTCTGCCAAGGAGGCATCACCTCGGAGCGTTCTTTCATTTGACTGTACCAAGGGAGGCGTCTTACTATAGCACCTTACTTCAGAGGATTGATGCCTTACTCCACCAAAGAGGCACCACCCTAAGGCATTCTTTATACTCAATTAGGCACCTTAATGAGGTAGGCACCTTACTGAGGTAGGTGCCTTACTGAGGTAGGCACCTTATTAAGGTAGTCACCTTACTGAAGTAGGTGCCTTACTCAAGTAGGCATCTTGCTATGATGCCTTACTCTAGAGGAGCAATACCTTGATCCGCCAAGAAGGCACCACCCCAGGATGTTTTATTATCAAAAAAAAAAAAAATCAAGGGAGGCACCTTACACTGGCGCCTTACTTTGCCAAGGAGGCACCACCCCACAATGTTCTTCATAGTCTAGCGACACCTTACTGAGGTAGGAACCTTACTCAAGTAGGTGCCTTCTTGAGGTAGGCACCTTACTGAAGTAGACACCTTATTTAGGTATGCGCCTTAATATGGCACCTTAATCAAGTAGGCACATCGATCAACTCAAAAAAACATGCACAACTTGGTAGTACGTGGAGCAGTCGAAGCCAATGCCATCATATCACGTGATGGAAATCCAAAAGCACCCAAAAATATTTTGAAATCATTGGACAACATATTTGAACATCCCAAGGCCAATAGTAAAAGAGATATGTGTCCCAACTTGAACCAATAGGATCCACCATGTTTTCAGCGTAGGACCTCAACTAGGAATGAAGTACCCAAGGCAATGTAATAAACACATGGGAAAAATATTATCGATTACCAATGCGACATACTCTACACAGTATGAAATGACCAATCAAGTATGCACATGATTTTATTTAGATATATACGTAATTTTTCATATGATATGCTTATTTGAAAATAATTCCGACGCAAGAATTAAATTCACCCCTCATGCCTAATATGTCGTACCAAAAGTTAATTTGGGTGGCATACCCTGCCAACCCCAATGCTAAAATAATTTCTATAGCTATGCGCCTAAGTTTATAAAATGACACCTTTTACTGAGAGCAGGGCATAAAACTAGTCGAAATGAGTAGGGAATTCACCATAGGTGGATGATCGAAGAATCATGCACTAAAAAATAATGAGCCCAGTGATATTGAGGGGATAAGGGGAGAAGTTTGCAACTAGTTCGAAGTAGCTAGGTGGATGAATTACTATCACCTAGTCATCCAAGACCAGGATGTAGAAGTGGCAAAGGAGTTTGTTGTCGCTATGAATAGAGGAGTTGCCCGATTGTGTAGAATGGAAATTCCAATAACTCTAGAGCACATCATTCATATCACTAGCCTCCCCCTTATTGGGGAATGCATGTATAAATATAGAGTGGAAAAGAAATGCACAGAGTTGTTGCTCGGATAAGCAAACGTCCCATGCAACCAACACAGGATCCCAAAGTAGAGACTTCCAATGCACCCGAGGAAGCTCTTTGAGTAGGTTACAAGATACTTCACATGCACCAGGAAGTATTCGCACATGAAGGCAAACCATATGTAGTTCATGAACCATATGGTGCACGGGTGAGAAATTAATGTCCTGTTCTACTTGGCAAATGCCCTGCAGGATGAGGCATCATGATATTAGAAGGGGGTGTTCTCTACCCTAGCCCATAATGGGATAGTTACAACCTGATACACCACATAGAGGAGCATAAGGGAAGCTCATTGGTGGCTAGGATTGAACACTCTGGTGCATGAGAGCAGGTAGTGATCAAAGTAGAATACGAGGTCAAATTACAAGGAGCAGTCGAAGAGGTTAGGGTTGAACCCTATAATACATCAGAGAAGATGGTGATAGAGATGAAATACAATGCCAAATTAGAGGGAAGGTCCAAAGAGGAGCACCCTTGATTTCCACCAGATGTTGTTGAGGAAGGGTAGAGTTCTCTACCCAATTATGAGGAAGAAAGGCCAGAATCATCCAGCCCTGAACCCACAGTACGATGGACTAAGTTTATACATGGTCAGAGATTACTATGGTGCCTAATCCTCTTGAGTGGGGAGGAAGAGGAAGATGAAGAGCTTAGATTCATGGTCTAGACCCTATGAAATTTGGTTGCTCGTATCTTGCAAGACTCATAGTCCTTAACGGGCCTGCAATAGTATTTTGAGGTGATGATGGAAGAAGACTGTGCTAAGCAGAGTGAGAAATACATGATGCAGGTGTTGTTTGAAAAATATAAGGAGATGACTATGAGAAGAATTCAGAGGTAGGATGCTATCATCATCTAATTTTAGCAATTGATCTAAAAGCTCAGTGCAGAAAACTAGCAGCTACAAGTCAGGGTGATCTAAATATGGGACACCTCTACCCAAACCGATTGGGTAATTGAGGTACCCATGAACTCTCCAACATTACTAGAGAGAGTAGTCTCATCCAAGGTAGTCAGGTCAGATACCTAAAATAAGGAATTAGAGGCTGTAGAAGGTTCGCGTGTCTCTGGTAAGGGAATTATGGAAGAATAGGGAAATTCTATTTTTCAAACAAAAACCCTTGTTATCAACATTGATGATGATGATGAGCCTTCAGGGTAGAGCCAAGGGAAAAAACCTAAAACTAACATCAAGGAGGATTATCCAGAGTTCCAGGGACCTGAAATAGAGGGAATGCTACCAGAAAAAGTCGAGGAGCAAGCACCGAGTGACCAGGAGATAGGGGAAACAACCATGAGGGGCCTAAGAATAGAAGAACAAATCCCCAAATCCTCTAATAGGGGGAAACCTTCGTGAGAAAGGAATATCTCTCCATGTAGGCCACCACAATACCAGATTGAAGAAAAGGGAAGGTGCCTCAAACTACATAGAAGAGGGCTAAAAGAAAGGCTAGAGTGATGTTTGTTGAACCAAACCCCCACTCGGACAAGGAATGGTAAGAAGACCTACAGGCCTTCACTAAAAGAAAAGAAAAATTCAAAAATATCTGAGAGGAGTTTGAGGTAGAAAAGGCATCTAGGAAAGCTACCAAAAATATCGAAAGAAGTCCAAGCATCTATGTGGACCTTGCTACAGATGATCAATTTTGGTATATCTATGGTTCATCGCAGGCTCGACCCTATAAGATGAATAAATGGCTAGAAAAATAGGGGGTATATGGACCAGAGGTAAAGGTGGTAGTGATCGCAGAAGAAAACACTAGACTCACCCCTAAAGACCTTTGGTTATATAAGGCCAGTTTTGTTGTATGGAATAGGGATGAATCCAACATTCCATTCAAAGAGTTATGCCCCCAACATGCTAACCTGTGGCAGGAAGCAGAGGTAGTCTTCCAAAATGGAGCAACGACTATGGTAGCAGCAGTCAACATAGGTTTTGGTCTAAGTATGGTAGGGAGGTAGAGCCAGTGTAACAAAATTTGGTGAAGAATGAATACCAATCTAGCGTAGTTGAAAGCCACCATAGCTGAAGGGCAGCATATCCCAGGGATGCCTCACAACAAACCAGGGCCCCTTAGTAGAAACAAAAGCCTTAGGACAGATAGAAATCCAAGGCCATCGATAAGAAAATGAAATGAAAAAAAGTGGCCTACGATGAGGATATGATTATCAATTTTAGGTGCCACAGTGGCGTGGCACATATTAGGTATGGGGGGATGATGAGCAGCAAATATGCTCATATTTTTGTATATGTACTAACAGTTTTTGTGTGGCAATATATCATGATTTGTATATTTTTATAAAATATTATGTATTTATTTAATGAAATCATGTGTATTATCTAATCCATGCGTTAAGTGTGTTTTTTGTAGTTATTTCTCATATTTTATCATCCTTTGCTCAGTCGAGGTCCTACATGGACCTGACATGGTTACACTCAATCAAATGAAGGCATACTAAAGTAGGCACCTTATTGAAGTAGGTGCCTTACTGAGGTAGGCACCTTACTGAATTAGGTGCCTTATTGAAGTAGGCACCTTACTGAAGTAGGCACCTTACTAAAGAAGGTGCCTTACTGAAGTAGGCACCTTACTAAAGACGGTGCCTTACTGAGTTAGGCACCTTACTCAAGTAGATACCCAAATCATGCGTGTTGACCAAGCGGTTGGAAAAAGAACTATATGACCACCATTTTACATCATCTATGGGAAACCACTGATGAATGAGGTGTCCCAGTCAGTGTGGATAAACCCACAACCATTCATGAAGCAGAACCCTAATGAAATAAAAATCGCCCGATTGTAAGGAAATGATGAAGAAGCTAATCATTGCGTGTCAGCTATAGTAATTGAACTATCCTAGTTTAGACTATAATCGATATGCCTATTGTAACATAACTGCAAAAGGAAGTCCTGTGTGTGGTATATAAACACACAAACTTCTCTATAGTAGGAGAGGCAAAATTTAGATAACACTATCGCATGTAATATTTCATTACACTGTTAATAAAATTTTTAGCATTCTTCATCAACAAATTGTCTACATGCTTTGTTGGGTGGGATTTGTTGGAGCTTGGGCCCACTCCAAGCCAATATTCCTCCCCTACCTCTTAGTTATTTTCTTCATAGATTCAATTATGCATAGTAGTATATTCACTTCATAGATTAATTTAATCATTTTAAAGCTGCGTTCTTTTTATGTAAGTGTGTTAATTGCTTTTAGAGTGGTGTGTTTATTTTCTTACATAATTTAATTCTATCTAAGTTTTCTTGGTGTGGACAAATCAATTAATGTTTTATAAACACCCCCAATGGTAGTTAAAGGATTCATATCAGAGGTGGTAATGTGAGGTCTCAATCATGGCACTTCAAAAGTCTATGAGCTCCTCGGTTGACAATTTAAATGCGAGTTCTATGAAAAATTTAGGATAAAATTAACCAGTTTTTGGCACCCAACAGAAGACAAAGGAAAATAACATGAGATGACACCACAAGTGAGTAGTTCATGCCATGATGATGCAAGTACGATTAAGGGAGAAAACTCATGAATAACACCTTATGGGATGACTAATGACCTATCAATGGCAAAAGAACATGAGGATATAGCTTTGTGAGACATTGAATAAGACATTATAGCACCTAGACTACAAGGAAATGTACCCACAGATTCAAGTGAATCTAGTGATGGAGAGTTGCCTTAGCTAGTAAGAGAAGAGAGTTTTGATAGCGATGATGATGACTTAATGGGATAACCACCAACACATCGTGTTCATCCTGACATTAATACCTACATAATGTCCTATCAGCAGTTGAGGTAACAAAGGAGAGAAGTGTGGAGAATTCAAAGATTAATGAACTTACTAGTAAATTGGTTAGAAAAAAGGGATGACAACCATAATGATTCCAATTATGATTTCGATTTAGAGGAACCATATAGGGAAACACTGGAAAATGTGTCTCCACAATGATGCTAGGAGTAAATGTGATGGATACACCGACTAGTACGAACAGACCATCGAATGCAAGCACTCCAACAATTATCACCTGGAACACAAAGAAATGAAGGCCACTTGGCCAATATAGAATTGATGTATATAAAATTGTTAAGGAACCCATTGATGTATAGCCAATGGGTTCCTTACCACTTGGCCACTTGTGTACTTGTGTATGGAATTTTTCATAGTTGTATGGACTCTGACAAGATTGTATAGAAGGGAGGCATACCTATATAATTTAATATTAGTTGGTATGATTTCAGCTCAAGGTTGTACGATTTGAAGTATGATTTGTGTGATTTGTTGCAATTGTACAGAATCGAATGTGATTGAATAGATCTGACTAAAGTTGTATGATATGGGTAGGATTGTATTATTTGGAAATGTAATTGTATCAAATTTCTAAAGCCTTGTACGATATTTATAGTTTATATGTTTTAGAAGTAGTCGTATGAACTTTTAGAATGATTTTGTGCAGAATTGTCCTGAATTGCCAAATTGATGAAAGAGTGTGCAAAATATATTTCCACTCAGTGATGGTAGAAGTATGAGCTCTAGGAAAGAATACCAAGCTCGTTTTGATCGTATTGCAACATCTAGGATAGATAGATCACCCAAAACATTACACTAGATAAAATCATGACCTAGATGATCTTCCTTCGTTTATCCTATTCAAGACCAAGGATGTCGATTGTAGTCACCCAGGAGGTATGGTAATTATCCTTGGAGAGGGAGAGTATAGAGGCCATGGAGGTGTTAGAGATACTAGCATGGTGGTAGAGTAAGAGCACCGCTACAATACATTGAGGAGCTAGAGCTACCCAAGGCACATAGAAGGGAACTTCATAGTGAAGTTCATCGCAAGAAGACTTCGGAAGAACAAGAAGAATTGTCTTGTGAACTAGAGGAGGAGCAAGTGGAGATCGACGATGCCACTTTTGGGTAGCCAATGGGATAATTTTGTAAGAAATGGTCGGACAAACATGATGTTAATAATCTAGTGAAGCAAGTGATGAGAAAGGCTGGAATGAGTACTATAGTGCAAATCTCAAATCTAGTGGGCCTGAGCCCCAAGTTTCAAACGTGATAGCTACACCAAGTGTGTCTGTCCCCATCATTACAAGTGTTGCCATTGTTCCTATAGGGTCGATACCCTTGAATAACATGGCCCAACAACAACAACAAACACACCGCCCTTTGGTATGGTGTGCAAAGTTCTCCCTTGGATATCCCTGGGGTAGTCCATGACTTGCCTAGAAATATTGAAAGGGGATTGCCTAAATTCGTGCATGATGGTCCCATAACAGTCCGAAGAACATGTCCAAATTTACAAGGATTACATGTTTAGACAAGGAGTTACCCATGAAGATATCGCTTGTCAAATTTTCCCTTCTAGTCTAGATAGTACGACCAATGAATGGTACAAGAATCTTCCCGCAAGGTCCATTACTTCATGGGCCCAATTAGAAATTGCCTTTATTAGCCAATTTTGAATGTTGTTGGATCCTTCCATAATTTATAATTTATTCGTATCATGCAAAAGGTTACCCAATGAGCCCATAAGAACATTCAATCAAAGGTTCCAAAAGCTGTATACAAATTTGACTCGCCACTTGGCAGTAGATCCTATGGTGGCCCTACAACTATACTTTGGAGCTTTAGATCCGTTAACATCTTTGTTGACTAGAAGGAATCCTCAGGTTACGATGCTTTCGTTAGCTTATGTGGAGAAAATGACCCTTGAACAAAAAATGAATTTACCAGGAGTAGGGTTGTCTCAATTGATTGGGATGGGACAATACGGTCCATACAGTCAATTTGCCATGATGAATCAATTAATGGCACCACAAGTTCCAACAATGAACAATTTCCAACAACCATCTCAAGTCGCATCATTTCCCACTTATCCTAATGCCTCTATTCCAACATAGGCATTGATTCCAAATAACCCGATGACCTTGTCTGGGTTCAGTATGGGCAATAACTTGTTGACCATGCCTGGGTTTACTCCGATTAGTACGCCAAGCCCAATGAATTATCCAACAATCACTCCTATTCAAAGTGTGAATCCATGATGGAATCAAAGTGCCCAGACCCAAGCCATTGTACCTGTGCTAGAGGTGGCTAATGCAACAAATACAATTGGGCCCAGAATTACAGTGCCCCAACCACAAGGGCCTGAATCCGTGATAGAAGACATGAAGGAAACATTGGCCAAAGTTTTGGTTACTGTGGGAAATGTTAATAAAAAAGTTGACCAAGTCATTGGTCATAACCGACCTCATAACCATAGAGGAAAAGGAACATACAACACACATCCTAATAATGGACGAGTACCCAATCCCGTAGCCAATCAGGAAGATGTCTCGAAAGATTTTGGAGAGTTAGGATCTTGTGATAATGATTGCCTACACTATTGCCATGGAAAGTAGGAGTCTATGTTGACTGAAGTTATACATCCCCAAGAAAGTGAAGAAGAGGAGGATGTTGAGGTTTTTGGAAAAGAAGATGAAGAAACATTGGAAGTTCATGCCAATAAATGTTTTGGGAAAGGAAATCACAAGTATTACACAAGGAGTTCTAAGGATCCCAAAACTTCCTCTACCCCTCCAAAAAACCCATTACTTCCTCCTGATTTCAAAGGAGATGTCAATCCACCTCCTCCATCAATGGTGGAGAAGTCTAAGTTGGTGCAAAACATGTCAAATTCGAAAAAACCCACTTATGACTTGATAGAAGACATGAAGAAAACTAAGGCCAATGTCTCAATGTATGATATGTCCCAAATTTTAGGCCAAGAAGTAAGTCCACCAAAAGGTTTGGATCCACCTACCCAAGTTCATGCCCTTTCTTATAACCATTAGAATCGCTGGTAGAAATCTACACAATTGTCTAATAGATTCAAGGGCCTCTACTAGCATTATGCCCCTAGAAATCTGTCAAAAATTGGGACTTACACCAAAACATTCTAAAAGCAAGGTGGTGCAACTGGATAGATCGGCCATGGAGGTAGTGGGAGAATTAAGTGATATTCTTATTCAGGTCAACTCAGAACCTAGGGTTCAACATCACATAGATATATTGGTACTTAACATTCCTATCAAATATGGCATGGTGTTGGGAAGATATTGGAGCAAGAACTTAAATGGATACATTGTAATAGACTCTTCACATATGTGGTTGCCTTGGAGAGGAGTGGCAAACCAAATTTGAATTGATAGTGAACCTAGGCTCAAGGAAATGATAACAGAATACAACAAACCTAATGAGATTCAATACATTGAAACTGAATTAGGAGCCTATTGCTTGGACGTAGAAATTCCTAAGAATTCTCAAAATGGAAGTATTGGATGCAATGATTCTGAAGAACACCATAAGGTTTGGACTCTAATATTTGATGGATCCAAGTCCAAACAAGGGGCGGGAGTTGGTATTGAACTTTCATGTCTAGACAGAAAACCTATGTTGGTTGCATATAGATTACAGTTCCCAACCACCAACAATGTGGCAAAATATGAGGCCTTGATTTTCGGACTCCAATTGGCCCTTCGAAAGAAAATCAAATGTATCAAGGTCTTAGGTGATTCTGAATTGGTGGTAAAACAAGTTAAAGGAAAATATGCATGTAAGAACAAGCGGCTCAGCCTTTACCAAACCAGAGTTAGAGATTTAATAAACGAATTTGATGCTTTTAACATATCTCTAATCTCTAGAAAAGGCAATCATTTGGAAGATTCTTTAGTTGTAGCTGCTAGCATGCTTAAACCAGTGGATCACAAGAAGTGCAAGAAATTTTCCATAGAATTAGTCCCTTGCCCCTCGATACCTGATAATGTCACGAATTTCCAAGTCTTTGATAGTGACAGACATATATTCAATTTTGTCACTAATTCTGGTATCTTTGAAAATCAGGTTATTGATGAAGACGAGAGGGGGCAAGAAGAGGCAGATTTGAAAATGGAAGCTACTGGAAAATGGAATGAGATGCCAAATGGGATGGCCTCATTAGAGAAAATGTTTGATATTGGATACCAACCGAAAGGAGGGAGAAAAGTTCCACCTCCCAAAGAGGCTTGTGACTTAGTCAATATTGGAAGTGCAGAAAACCCTCATGAAATATTCATTGCAAAGGCATGTACCGAACATGAAAAGAATTCCATTGCCAATGCATTGAAGGAATACATAGATTGCATAGCTTGGAGCTATAAGGAGTTGAGAACTTATGATCGGAATGTTATAATGCATACAATTCCTTTGAAGCCGGACTCCAAACCCTTTAGGCAAAGACAGAGGCCAGTCAATCCGTTACTAGAGCCCTTGATAGAGAAAGAGGTAAAGCGACTATTAGAAGCTAAAATCATATTTCTTGTTAGGCATTCCACATGGGTTGCTAACTTGGTCCCTATGAGGAAAAAGAGTGGAGAGATAAGGCTATGTATTGATTTTAGAAATCTGAATAAGGCCTCACAAAAGGACAATTACCCTCTACCTACCATTGATGAAATCCTTCAAAAGGTAAATGGGTCGGAAATGATGTCATTCCTAGATGGCTATTCAGGATACAATCAAGTCCTCATCCATCCTAATGATAGGATGAAAACCGCCTTCACCAAAAAATGGGGCACTTTTGCATATAGGAGAATGCCTTTTGGATTGTTGAATGCAGGTGCCACATTCCAACGAGCCATGGACTTTGCCTTTAAGGGGCTCATCGGTAAGTGCATTATTGTCTATGTAGATGACATTCCTATATTTTCTAAGAACAGGGAAAACCATGTCAAGGATCTAAGGAAAGTTCTCCAAAGGTGTAGGGAACATGGCATTTCACTCAACCCAAAGAAGTGCATTTTCAGGGTAACGAAAGGAAAATTATTGGGACATGTAATATCCAAAGATGGAATTTCCATTGATCCTGAAAGAATAGATGCCATACAATAGATTTCTTTTCCCAATAGCAAAAAAGAATTGAGATCATTTTTTGGGAAGATTAATTTTGTTAGAAAATTTATTTCAAGTTTTTTACAAATTGCAAAATCCTTGAACGATATGTTGAAGAAAGAGGCCCAAATCAAATGGACAAATGAAAATAGGGATGCTTTCAAAAGAATCAAGGATGCGATTTCTAGAGCCCTAGTTTTAGTGAGTCCTGATTATGCGAAGCCTTTCTACATTTACACATTTGCTTCAGACCATTCCTTTGCGAGTGTTCTAACTCAGAAGAGTGAACGCAACATTGAAAATCCTATTGCCTTCCTTAGTACTCCTCTCAAAGATGCGAAATTGAGATATTCCATCTTGGACAAGCAAATGTATGCCCTATTTAAGACTATTAAAAAATTCAAACATTATATAGTCCATAGTAGGGTGTTTGCTATAGTCCCAGATCCTATAGTTAAAGCCATGTTTATACATAATGAACTGGGTGAAAGACGAGGTAAGTGGATCTCAACTCTTCAAGAATTTGATCTTGAAATTCAACCTATGAAGATAGTATGGGGACAAGGGTTGGTTAAGGCCATAGCAGAAAATGATCCCTTAGTTTCATGTCAGCATTATGAAATAGCAGATATAACTGAAGATGAGTGGTACGTAGATGTTGTGTATTTTTTACTAAATGGTAAGTGTCCACCACATTTAAATTCTACTCAACGAAGAGCCTTGCGTCTAAAATTTGCTAATTTTCTAATCATATCTGATGCATTATACAAGAAAAACCATGAAGGAATTTACCTTCGTTGCGTTGATCGAAAAGAGGCAGCACAAATACTCGAGGAATTCCATGGTAAGTATGGGACAGGACATGGGTCTGCTAATGCCACAACCCATCAAATCCTTAGAGCTGGTTACTATTGGCCTCAATTGTTCAAAGATGCTCATGCTCATGTGAGGTCATGTCATACTTGTCAAATTGGCAAATAGAGAAAGGGGTGCTTCTATGCCATTACAATATGTAATTGAGTCTAGACCTTTTGCACAATGGGGTTTGGATTTTGTTGGGATCATCAGTCCCAATTCATTCGATTCCCATAAATACATTCTCATAGCTACAGATTATTGCACAAGGTGGACGGAAGCTATCCCCACTAAAAATGCCACTTCAAAAGTTGTTATTAAATTCTTAGAGGATAACATTGTCACTCGATTCGGAATGCCTAACTCCATTGTAAGTGATAACGGTTCCGCTTTCTCCTCTCTAGAATTTGCAAATTGGGCATTCGACAACATGGTGAGTTTGAAGTTTTCTTCCAATTACTATCCACAAGGTAATGGCTTGGCTGAGTCTTCTAATAAGAATTTGTTATGTGTCATTAAAAAGTTGCTTGAAATAAATCCTAGAGATTGGCATAACAAACTTAAGTTGGCTCTTTGGGCTGATAGAATTAGAATCAAGGAATCATTAGGAACATCTCCTTACCACTTAGTTTATGGACAAGATCCTATTTTTCCCACAAATATTAAGTTACAAACATTACATTTCATGAAATATTACCTTGGAACTGATAATAAACTTGAAACTAGACTAACACAATTGATGCATCTGGATGAAAAGAGGGATGAGGCTATGCTTCACTTTAGTAAACACCAAGATGTAGTAAAAATGTGGTTTGATAAAAGGTCTAGAGTCAAAACATTTAAAGTTTTAGATTTAGTGTTGTTGTGGGATAAGAGACATGAGAGGAAAGGAGATCATGATAAATTTGATTACTTATGGTTGGGTCCTTACCAAATTTTAGAAGTCCTAGGTGAAAACAACTTTAGATTAAAAACCTTGGACGAAAAATATTTGGCTTTACCCGTCAATGGGCTGCATTTAAAACACTATTTCCAGGCCTGAAATGGCAAGGCCTTGTATTATATGTAAATATGTCATGCTTTGTTTTGTGTGTGCAGATTTGATTTTTTTGGTGTGTTTTAGGCTTTTGCCTTCAACCTTTATTTTAGCATGATGAGGTTGTTTTGAATAAGGTTTTGAGGCATTTTGATTGAATTGTTCTTTTTCTTAGCTTGGTGTGTTGGTCATTGGACCAGTTTTGGGCTTGATATAAAAAAAAAAAAAAAAAAGAGAAGGGGATAGCAAAGATGTTAGTTTGTATCCTTATCAATGTTTTAAGACTAGAAGTATATGAAACAACATAATTGTATTACAGAAAGCTCCACGAGTACTGCAAACACATTAAAGAATATCGTTTGAAATTTGGGATACATGAAAGTTGTCAATTTTGCAAGATAGGGTGAAGCATTTTGTATAATCCATCTTACTCATTTGTTTTCGGGATACATTGCATAATAACTTTGAGTCTCATTCCATTCCATATTTCAAAGACAACCACCAAAAGCATGTCAGACCCTCTTAGGATCATTGCACAATAAACACTAAGTAAGGTCTTGAGATTGGAAACTGATGCCGCATTGTCTTGAATTAGACACATTATGCACATATAAAGAACATCTTGGGAAAAATGGTTGAAACCATACTTGGAAGAAAAAGTGAGGCGAAAAGAATTTTTCTTGTTTGTCCCATCATGCAAAACATAGTCCATGAAACAGTGGTTTTCACCACTCCCACAATACTTGAAACCCATTTGGATTGGAAGGATCGTACTACATGTCCCTCATAAGGATGAGTAGTCATCCCTAAGATTCAAGGAATCCATCATTACTCCACCTCCATCATATCATTAACTATTGGAATGGAAGGATAGTACTACATGTCCCTTGCAAGGATGGGTAGTCATCCCTAAGGTTCAAGGAAGCCATTACTACTCCACCTCCATCACATCATTTGGATTGGAAGGATCGTACTACATGTCCCTTACAAGGATGGGTAGTCATCCCTAAAATTCAAGAAAGCCAAAGCCAAAGCCTAGACTATGGGGTTGATCTCCATCGGGGCTATAGACACCTGACTGGCAGTGGAGTAGGCTCATTAGTGGCGACATGTCTCATTTAAAAGCAAGACCTATGACCGCTCACACGGAAAGGCTAGCCTGGCAGTTTTATCCATAACAGGTTTAATAATTTTGCTTAAGATGAGGTAATAAACTCAAATCAGAGTAGTAAGGATAGGGTTAAATTCTCATCACGCTTAGGTTGAGAATATGATTCCCCAAAGCTTTGATTTCACTTACACATGCACATTGATTCAATATGGTAGTGGCGCATAACCAACCTTGAGATTGGGTATATGAACTCAATACATGCATGATTGGTCCTAAGAGGGTTTGATAGTTTTAATGTTTTTGCTCATGCTACTAAAATTTTATGAGTCCTTGCAAAGCAGGCCAGTCATAGTTTATTATTCTGGCAATACATTCAATCTTGCATAGACCCTCCATGATTCATTATATGCATTCATGTGAAACTAGAAATAGAATGTGGAACTATTTCAAACGATAAAGAATGAATCACTATGCACACATTGAGCTGATGCTGAATGATTCTAATGTTTCATGTATTTCTGGTCTATTTACATTCTTTGGATATTTGCTAACGCTTGCAGTTGAGTTGTAGGTTTTTAGGTTGGGTTCTCACCGAAATGCTCAGGAGCATTTCCCCAGCAGAGTCGCCATTTGTTGTGGCTGCTCCACAACGAGCCCCAAACTTGGGGGCCCACTTTAAATTTTGTGCTCTATGCATTTTGGTGATTTTGAAACAATGATTTCAATATGTTCCACCTAAAATATTTGCAAGTCTCTTTCAAGGTCTTTATTGTATGGGGTATTTGGTATTTTGTTGTCTTCTTTCAAATCGTCCATGGTCTCATAGGCCTTCCTCCCTTCTTGCATTGAGAGTAATCTGGGTAGGTTTGGGTTTACCATGGTTTGTTCCTAATGTTTGAAGACTAAATAATCCAAATATAAATAAAAGAAGAAGAGAATTTTAGTATTTTAATTAATTTCAAAGGTTTAGGATCAAATCCATAAAAAGGGTTGAAATTAATTGAAGTCAATAAGGTTATATATATATTCATGAAAGGAAAATATTAAGCTATATATAACCTATTTTCTATCATATAATAAAAACAAAACAATATAAAAAATAAAAATAATAAAAGAAATGACATTATTATCATACGTTATATATAATACGTATCATATATAATATATATAATATTATGTGATATATAAAGTTATATAATATATAATATATAATATATGAAGTTATATATTATATAATATATAAAGTTATGTACATAAACTTATATATTATATGGCGTATGATATAATCAAAACAAAAGGAAATTGTTTTGGTTTATTTTATGACGTTTCTAAAGTTTTACATAACTTTATATTGACGCGCGTTATATTTATTCTTTTTTCAGGTGCAGCAGAGAATTTTAGCAGAGCAGGGATGCAATAACCATTGGTGGACAGTGACAGCTAATGAAGGTCTGCAGATTTCAAACATAAGACACAGGCCGACAGAGGAAATTTAATACGTGGCCGGCGATATTGGCAGGTTTGAAAGACCGGATAGAATTAAATGCACATAATGTCATGTGATAAAGAGGAGAGCAAGAAATCAGGTCATCTGCAACCTACCACTGACAGTGTGGCGAAAGTAACGACAATCGGGGCAACGAATAATTATAAAATTTTGACAGTGGGTTGCAGAGTCTACAGCCGTCGAGCACGGTAGCACCATGGCAGTGAGCGTTTCGTAGCAGGTGACAAAGATCCATTGAAACCCCAACCCTAAAACTTGGTCTATAAAACTATGTTGCCCTAATAAAAGTCAGTTTTGTTGTAGAATTGAGCAGTATGAAGTAACTGTATGCTTTGAAATCGAGAAAGAAAGGAGTGCAGGCACGAGATGGCAGCTTGCTTCACAATTGAAGTCTCGGTTGCAGAAACCGAATGCACAAGGGATGCGGTATAAAAATTTCAAAATTCCTTTTTGTTATATCATGGCTTACAGGAGGCATAAGGGATTTGTAGTATTATCTATTTTATTTTCACGATTTATATTATAATCTTTCAGATTATAATATAAACTTATACGAGTTATATTATAATTTTTTAAATTATAATATAAACCTATAGGGTTTATATTATAATCTTTTAGATTATAATATAAATTCATAGGGTTTATATTATAATATTTTAGATTATAATATAAATTCATACGGTTTATATTATAATTTTTTTAGATTATAATATAAACCTATATGGTTTATATTATAATATTTTAGATTATAATATAAATTCATATGATTTATATTTTAATCTTTTAGATTATAATATAAACTCATATATGTTATATTATAATATTTTACATGGGAGTTATAAGGGTAAGGAGGAACAATGATACATTTGTTTTTTTTATATATATATAATATAAAAGGGAAAAAGTGAAAAAAAAACATAAAACAAGACATTTTCATTTCTTGTTTTACCAAGGAGAAGTTGAAACGAAGGGACCCTCTTGTTTCCACATTCTTTAAAAGCCTATTGAGCCCATTGTTTTCAGGTGGCTGGAAATTGTAGAAAAAGACTATCTTTCGGAATAAAGGAGCTTTTATTTGGCAAGAGCAACTTTTGTGTGTGAAATCAAAAGGAGACTGAAACTAAGACTATGGTTATTTCTGTAAATCTTTCTTTTGCATTATTGCTTCTTGTATCTATTCGTTTATGCCATAAAGTGGGTTACGATAGGTGAATGATAGAATGATGCAATTATTTGTTTCCTTAGAGTCTTGCATCTGATCTAATCTAACTGTGTTTATGTTGCAAGTCTGTTAGGTCAGGTTGTTTTAGAATTTCATCTCATAACTTGGGGTTTTGCAGGGAGGAGATTGCTAACCAAATTAATGTTCTATTTTGGTTTTTCCAACTAACTTTTGTAGCTAATATTTTTGTTTTATTTTTCTGATATTTAGATTAATCTTACCTTAAAATTTGCTTTTCTGATTCTGGTCCATTCCATAATTTTTGCATTTGTTTTCATTCTATTCTGGTCCATTCCAAAAATTTTGCTAATTGTTCCTTGATTCTGGTCCATTCCAAAATTTCTGTAGGTAGTTGATTTCTTGATTCTAGTCCATTCTAGAATTTATGTTCATAAATAGTTCATTTATTGCCATGAATAATCTAAGTTATAAAGAAGGTAAATAAATCTACCAAGAGTATGCTCTGCATCTGCGCTTGAGAAAGAGATCTGCTCGCACCAAAAATTGGAGGGTTTGTTTACAGATCTAGTGTTTCCCAAAGAAAACCAGGGATTAATAGCGGAGAAGAGAAAGCCGCTTCTAGATCCACTTCTTTAATTTATATTTTCATTCTTGCATCTCCAAACACCTTCATCTAATTTTTAAAAAAAAATATGGGTTTAGGAGGGCTACTAATTCCAAATGCACATTAAGTCAGATCAAGTGAATGAATCCTAACTTTCTAACTTACTAATTTTTGCTAACATTTAATGCTAACATTGCTAACTTTACTAACACCAAATGCTAACATAGGGATAGTGGAAAACTTTTAAATGAAGATAAAATGAATCCGTTAACTCTAAAAATGAACCTCATGTTAAAGGCACGGAGCTTAAAATGAAGTGGCTTATACCACACACTTTCTCATTTGGAATTTTTTTTAAGCTAAAGATAAAAGAGGTTACTAACTGGGTTTTGGGTAGATCACTTTAATCTCAAGAATATTAAAAGAAGTTATCTTCACATTTGGTTGTTTTAATGGATTATGGTTGCAAAGTACTTTTTTGAATCATTAAAGGCCCCTTGTTAACTGTTACTTGCATGGTTTAAGTTATTTTGGTATACATTCATTTATTTGCTTTAGTCTTGATTGATTACATGCACATGAATGTCTGTTCACAAGAACCTTGGAGAAATGAATAATGCTACTTAATTTCTTTGCAAGAGAGAGTTTCTTTTTTAATACTCTAGTTGTGGTGATCAATTTGCTATAGGGAAAAATATTCACTCAACAGTACCTTGCTTTGATAATGAAGAGGATGTGGGTGAAAATACTGATGGACAAGTGGAGCACTTCTTCTGACAGGTTAGTGAAATATTTTCTAGCACTAGGTTACAATTTTGCATTGGTGGCATGGGGCAGTTGAAGTAGTGGAGGGAGAAAACCTTCATTGAATTAGAAAATATTATGGAGTGGGTGTGCAATAAGGATTGTATGAGGTAGATAGCACACATCCATGCACAACATCCATGGTTGTTCCTTGGGGGATATGTAACCATGATTCTTAGAAAACATGATTTACCAAAGGGAGTGAACACCAATTATCATACAATATCACGCGTGTATTTGGATAGGACAATCTGTCAGACTTGTCCATTTAATACAACAAGTACATTATTTTGAAGAGTGCCTTTGAAATTGGCTTTCACTTCAAGGAATTTTAATTTCCTAACTTATAGTATTGAGTGGCTTAGCTTGGGACTTGAATAGATTTACCAGGCCATAGAAGCACATCTAGAGGAATTAGAAGCTACTCAACATGATATGGTTGCGATGGACGAAGAATTAACATGCAACAAAATAATGGTTGAGGAAATATTGAACAAGGAAGAAATAGAGTTGGATAGCATGAAGTAGGATTATGAGGATAAGATACACTTATAAGAGGAGGAAAAACAACTTGTGATCTAATAGGCAGAAGAGTGTACAAAGCATTCGGAAGCTCAACTACAACACAAAATGAATAGTTGGCCAAATAGGAAAATCAGTTGAATGCAGTAGAGGAACAACTATAGGAAAAATACCATAATATCGAAGAGATGGTGAAGGATTCCATGTGCTATAGTAAAATTATTGGATCATAAGGGTTGGCTGGCAGCTAAGGATGAGAGGATGGTAGTTTATTAAACCAACATTCATTAGAATTTGTAGGTCATTATTGAGAAGAATGAGAAACTAACCATAACAACTAGAATGGAAGCTCTGTTGATGGAAAAGCTATGCAAGGGAGCATATAAACATGAGAAGGGGCTAGGTGCACTTTTGGCTATTTTATAAGAGAATTCTAATGAGTATGGGTTGAAAGCCTTGGAAGTTAGTTAATATGTAGCTCTCTTGAAAGATGACCGTACCGCCTTGCATTATCAGCTTGCTGAGTATCATAAGGGTGCATCGGCCAAAATGAAAAAGACTAATATGGTAAGGACACAACCTGATTTAAATGGGAGGGCAAATGTAGGCAACAAATCGACCTCCCAAAAGAAGTGATCTTTGGATTTGCATAGTTTTGTCTAGTTTTACTCAATTTTGACTAGAATGTACAAGTGTCAAAACATACAAGCAAGAGCAAAATGTACAAGGTTGCAAATGTACAATGTGAAATGAAATGAAATTAAGGTAAAATGTGTATTTGGGGTTAATTTGATAAAAATTGAATTAGACCTTAGTAAACCTTGTAAAATATTTGTTTTGGAATTAGTTGGGAATGGCAGTTATAAATATTGTGATGCTTCAGATACCACTTTGGAATGTTCTGGGCATGCATTATATAGATTTCCCAATTCATTTTTGTTGTTGTTCATTCATGTTCATTTATATTTAATTTTTGATGCATAATTCATGGAGTATTGATTATGGAGTTACATACTGTTCATTATGATGATTTTTATGATTGTGAGCAATACCAATGACTACATTGTACATGGTTACTCATAATCTAAATATTACAATAATTTTCCTCATTTTATTACCCTTGTGAATTCCACCATACATTTTGGTTGTTGCAGGCTATGTATTTAATGTTTAATACATAAACTTGGCATGGTAGATGGATGGAATTGCATTATGAATGATATTGGTTACCTTACAAACTTGGTGTAAGTAATGGAATTGATTATATGATGAATTATAATCATAAAAATATATATCCAAACAATTGTATGATTTCTAGAATTGTCCATGATGAATACCATTCATTATTGTTGATTTAGAATTTGCATGTTAGAAAATATTGGAGCAATTGACACAAAGAAACTTCCCAAAACCTATCTTGGAAGGATTGGTTATGCAGATTTATATATCTAAATATTAGTTGCAGCAAGGGTTCACACAAACCGTAAAAGTGCGGTACCAAATTGTACAAGTTGTCCGTGTACCCGATTTAGTAACAAAACTGCAACCCAAAACCTGCCAAATAAGAAAATATTGCTAGTTTGGAGAAATTGATTATAAAAATGATTGATTTAACATGAAAAACCTATTATAGTGAATTGGTTGAGTACCCAATCGTACAAGGTGCAGTGTTGTACGATTTGGATTGTATAATTATACGATTTGGTGATCGTATAAGCTATTTTGGCAATTTGACATGATATATGATTGAGACCGTACGAGCTGTACGATTTGTGTAAGCTAGGTACTGAGACTTTGGTGATCATTACAAAGCTTCCAAAACACCTCCCCATCGAGAATACTACATTGCTAGCTCTACATGGTTCCTATATTAGGAGCTCTTCTGCATGGATATCCATGACAATTCTAATTTACCAATAATAATTTTTCCTAGTGGGTCTCAATTTACTATTTATTTTGGTGTGTTGCACTAATAATAAATGCATGCTTTCCCAATTTTCAACCATACCTCTTTGCCCTAAATTCTTATTATCTATACATGTTTACCTTTTTTTTTTTTCTCTTCTTGTTGCAGAGTAGTAAGATCATCATCCATGCAAAATGTATTTGTTGTAGCAATCCTCTATTTTGGACAATTTGTCTTTTATCTTCTAAAATGAACACTATGACTCATATTGGTTTTATCTCTCATGTCTTCCTTTACATTTTGTAGTCTACATGCTTGATGAATTTTTTCAATACAATGAAGTTTTTCAAAAATAAAATCTTTTGTTAAGTTGGATGTGTTCTCTCATTCTTTGTGCTCTTTTATTCCTTTAATAATGATACTTATTGACTAGTTTTATCTTTTACTTTCTTTAAATAGTTACATACTAATTTTTCTCTACTATAATTTATTTGTTATTTTGACTTGATTGTTGCTCTTTTACCACTTGTACCAATGACCTAATCTCCTCTAACTAGTGTTGTAGTTCTTGTTCTTTTCTCATCATGTTTGCCATTGTTAACTAAATTTCTTTTATTTGAAATAAAGTTGATTTTTTTTTCTATTTCTTTGTTGACCTACAATTCAATTTGAAGATGTGACCCCTTAGAATCATTACTATTGCATAAGCCCATGGTAGTGGTGGATTTTAGTTTGTGTAATGATTCCTGAATAGGTTGATTTCAATAGCTTATTTCAAGATCATTTTTATTGTTCCGTGAAAAAACTTTGTTTTTCCCTCATGACTACATTCAATTGTAACATCTCATGTTATAAAGACACTATGAGTTATTTTAAAATTATTAGTATATCATGAGATAGGTTAGTCATGGTATCATCTACTAGATTCAAGAAATTAAACAAATATATGAAGATACCATTTTGAAATAAAGTATTTAAAAACTATAATATCATATAAATAAATAAACATGTTTTGGTATAACTGCAAGCTTATTGCAATGGTAAGGGTTTTAACCATTCTTTGAGAGGTCAAAGGTTCAAACCCCACTCAATATGAGGGGACCAAGACCCCTCATAAAAACTTGTTTAAATTCATTGAAACCCATTAAAAAAAAATAAACAACTTTTGGTAAACCCTACTAAATAATTTATTATTATAAAATAATGAATAATAAAAAGAAAACATGTTCTTGGTATAGCTTAATAAATTTATTAAAATATCCATTTCCAAGTAAATTATTTTAAATCCATAATATCAATTTCAGTCAAAAACATGTTTTATAGACCTTAATTAACTATTTGCTATAAAAAAACATGAATAAAATATAATTAAACAATAGGATATCATTTAAAAAAAATAAAGTTTTAAAATAATATTTTTTGAAACCATAATATCAATATTAGTGGAAAACACATTCATGCATGTGGAGACATGTATAGTGTTATTGTGGACATGAAAAGCGGATGATTATAAAAGTTTCAGATGATTCCCCATCAAGAGGTGTGGCAAATTCACCCATGGAGACCAAGTAGAGTTCTAAGTTCAGACACTCAACATGGAAAAATGAACACGAAACATTCAAAATTGAGTCTTTTATTATTATTATTATTATTGTTGGGGGAAAGCTAAGCTTAGTCTTGGTTGCCTGCGCAAAGATATTCTTAAAAATTGTTCAGGGGCGCTATTTTGCTTAAAGTGCACGTATTTGTTTGAGCTGGGTCGGTGGCAAATGTGGACGAAAAGCTGCGGGATTTGTTAAACAATTATATTTGTCGAATGGGTCGAACACATTAGTTGAAAAAACAAAATAAAGAGTTTTGTATACATAGTTTTATGTTGAAAAAAACAAAACAAATAGTTTTCTATACATAGTCTTATGTTACAAACTAAATGCTTTGACTTGTCAGCGGTCAAAAATGGCCGGCAGCCGTTACTATTAAACTTTTTAATTCTAAAAAAAACGCAGTCCAAACACGTGAGTAGAACTTGAACTCAGGTTATGCCTTGGTTAGGTAAAAAGATGGCATCATTGATACATTTCCGTCTCCTACGGTTGAATTGTTTTTTTTTTGTACAACAAATAGTGCTATGTCAGTCAATCCTCATATTGTTGTCCTCATCTCACGGCAAATCTCACAAAATTGCTAATTCCAACCAAGTTGCACCGAGGTGTCCCTGCAAAACTCCAAGCCAAACACAACAAAAGCCTATAAAGTTCTTTCAATAGCTTTGCACACAGCGAAGTCCCCATCCTTAGTAGTTTCTCCACTAATTTTAGAATTGAGGGCCATGGAAGCCGATGGATCGTCTTCTGAAAATAAAAGAATTCAAGTCGTAATGTTGGCCTTTCCAGCACAAGGGCATCTAAATCCATTGTTAGACCTCTCTAGATGCCTAGCCATTCGAGGTCTAAACGTCTTGTTTGTCACCACGAACTCTCAATTACACCAAGTTCGACATCGAGTGGATGGGTGGAATCCTGATAATTTTAATATCCGTTTCCATGGCTTACCTATGCCTTCTCAGCCAAGTCTACACCCTGATCTAGCGGAAAGCCCTTCAAAATTTCCGGCCCACTTGGTGCCTTTCATTGAATCTTTAGAGGAGTCTTTGCAAGAACCTTTGGATCATTTGATACAAAGCATTAACCAAGAGCAACGGATTACTATCGTGCATGATCCTTTGATGGCGTGGGTTAAAATCATAGCTACCAAGTACTCAATCCCCCTCTATGTTTTCAACCCCAGTGGTGCTTATTTCAACTTGCTTTTCAGTCGCTCATACTGTAAAGAGGATTCTGCAGACTCGTTGAGACAGGGCTACCCTCCAAGGTTTAAGGAGTTCGTCTCAAGGCAACTATATTTCCTCGGAGGTTCTCAAGGGGAAATATTCAACACCTTCAGCGAGTTGGAGTCCAAATTCATAGAAGATTTGAGAGAGAATGAATTGGCCGGTAGACCAGTGTGGACAGTCGGTCCTCTTCTCCCACGTAAGGAGGAATTGGTAAAAGCTGACTCTGAGTGCCTCACATGGTTAGATAGGCAACCACCAGGGTCTGTTCTCTTCGTTTCTTTCGGCAGTTGTTCGTCTCTATCGGCAACACAAATCCAGGAGCTGGCCCTTGGATTGGAACGTAGCGGGCAACGTTTCTTATGGGTGCTCAGGATTTCTGACACTTGTGAGTTTTCTACGGAAGCTCAGTCGAATTGGATTCACGAATTTCTCCCTGAAGGCTATGAGAAACGAACAGAGGGACGCGCGTTCCTTGTGAGGGATTGGGCGCCTCAGCTGCAGGTGTTGAGCCACAAGTCGACGGGAGGATTTTTAACGCACTGCGGGTGGAATTCGACGTTGGAGAGCATCACCGCGGGAGTGCCCATGGTGGCGTGGCCTCTGCATTCCGATCAGTTTGCCAACTCGATGTTGATAGCGCGGGAATTGAAGGTGGGCGTGGAAGTGAAGGATTGGGCAATTGCAGACGACCATGATGAGCTTGTCAGTGCAGAAGAGGTTGAGAATGCAGTGAGGTTTGTTATGGAGGAGGAAGAAGGTGGCAATTTGAGAAAGAGGGCGCAAGAACTCAGATTCGAGGCCCGCAAGGCCACATCCGAAGAAGGGTCTTCTTGGAAACACTTGAATTCACTTATGCTTCACCTCTCTCAACAACATATGTGAATCTAGATTGGGAAATGCTGTTGTTTTTCGTACGTATCTGGTTGTTTTGGTCTTGGGCTGGTGTTAATTCTACTTTATGGAAAATTAATAGATTGTATCTGTATTGGATTAGTTTTTATTCTAGTTCTTAGAAAATGGATAATTTGTTTTGCATTAAGATGCACGTTCTTGCCAAGGTTTTTATAAAGTATTTAAATATGTTCGTTTGAGTCGGGCAGAAGTCGCAGCTTTGGGCCTATCCAGCGCTAACTTTTGTAGAAGCCTGGCTGCCTAATCCATATGGGAAAAAAACTATAGAAGCAAAGGACAGATATATTATCGTTGATATGAAATAGATTGTGTCATCTTATTAAGTTTAAGAAACATACACTTAAGTTTTTTTTTTTTTCTGTAAATAAAAGTTTTCATTAATTATCGGGTTTTGCAGGTTAATCCAAAACTTATTACCATATTCAAATTTCTGTTGAGATTGTAGATCCTAGTCATCCTTAAAATTTTCATACCAGAACTTGTGTTGAATCCCCTACAACACCTTACTAACAAGGCACACCCATACCTAAACATAACTGTAAACATTACTTACATTGACAGGAAATTGAAGTTTGGAACTTTGCACTTGTGAAACCTGTTGCTTGCCCATTTCCTATTCTCTGTCAGAATCCTCCAAGGATTACACCCTGTTACCTTCATTTCCAATTTGGTATGACTTAGAGGGAAATCCCATAGTTATTACCAGCTCCATGGGGAAAGAAAACCCATTCATCTTTCTCCTTAACGGGTAGGTTTCTTTTCATGACTAATAGTGTTTTCCACTTCACGTGGCACACCTTGTATCCATGTCACCAAACTACCAACATCAACACCTATGTTGGCTAATTTGTCAGCTAACCTGTTGGTCTCACGGTACACGTGACGAGCCCTCTTGTTCTATCTTGCCGCAAAAAGGATCCTCACTTCATGAATGACTCCCTCGATTCTCCATGGAGGTTTTTTGCCATTGGTTAACAGGTTGATGATGTTCATCGAATCACCTTCAATCATCAAGTTACCTTGAGTTTCTTGGGATACTTGCAACCCTCTCCAAAGGGCTCTAGCTTCTGCTTCATTATTAGTTCTGATTCCCAATGGTTCAACGAAGGCCTTGACTAGATTTCCTTGATGATCCCTGATTATTCCTCTAGCTCCAGCTCTTCTCGGGTTCTCCTTGGCTGCACCATCAAAATTTAGTTTAAACCAACCCTGGGGGGTGGCTTCCAAGAAATCCCATTTCTGGGATTGGGCAAAGGAATGGAAGGTTTGTCCTCAATACCTAAGGCCCGAGCTAATTATTTTTCTTGGGGAGGAATTGAGTGGTTCTCATCCACTAAGGTGCTAAGGTTTTCTTTCGCAAAGACAATAATCCTATTGAGGATGGTTTTTGGGTTATGAATGGTATCCTTAAAGGCTCTATGGTTCCTTTCTAGCCAAATCTGCAAGAGAAAATGATGCCAACAAATTTTTCATAGGTACTTAAGTTTTAGGTTAACAAAGGTTTGAGGCCATTGATGGAACACTTTGGATATAAGAGCAGGCTTAACCCACGAGATCCTAAAGGCTTGGAAAAGTTCATCCAAGATGGACTCCACTACCGGACACTCCAGAAACAAGTGTTGGGTTGTCTCCCATCCTGCCTGCACATGTAGCAAAGGTTAGCAATAACCATACCTTTGGATAACATATTGTCCATAGTGAGGATTTTTCCTTGAATCACCAACCATGAAAAAAATGATATTTTAGGAATTAAGCCTTTGATCCAAACCAAACTCGGTTGAAATTGTTGACCTTCCACATTGAGAAGCAAATTATAGGCAGACTTAACTGTGAAGTCACCACTTTTAGTCTCAGCCCAAACAATGTGATCTTCATCCTCTCTAGAGGGAATAATTTGTTGAGTTAAAATGTTATAAAGCTCTTCAGACTCTGCTTAAAAACCCTATACTCTGATGTGTTTCCACCTGTTGATATTTATATCCTGCCACATATAATTTGCAACCTTCTTCCCAATATGCTGCTCCATATGCTCTTGAATCCTAGCCAAACGAGGATTCTGGGATAACTCCTCAACTCTCACCCACCGATCCTTCCAAAAGTCTATTTTTTGCCCATTTCCTATAATCCATCTAAGACATTTCTTGACAAGATCCCTACTCGTGAGGATTGCCTTCCAAAAAGTAGACCCCCTGCTTGCTAAGTTGTCATTAAGGAAGTTCACACCTTGGAGGTATTTCCTCCTAACTATGGCAGTCCATTCATTATCAACCTTAGTCAATAACCGCCACGCTTGTTTGGCTAACAAAGTTGTATTGAGATGAGCAACTCTCCTCAATCCTAACCCCCCATCAGCTTTAGGTTTGCAAACCTTGTTCCAACCTACTAAATGGATCCTTTTATTATCCTCAGTCCTTGACTAGAGAAATTTTTTTTGAAGCTGCTCAATTTTGTGATACACCTTGCTGGGAGCTCTGAACACTTATAGGAAGTAAACAGGTATACTTTGAAGTGAAGCCATAGTTAAAACTGCTTTGCCTACTTGAGATAACATATGTCCTTTCCAACCTGCTAGATTTTTTTTTATCCTCTCCAGAACTATGTTCCACATTGATCCTTCAGGTTTCCTCGTAAACAGGGGAAGACCTAAATAGGAGGTGGGAAGGGATGCAATTTGACATTCCATGATCCTTGCTATGCTATTTTGCCTAGGAATGGGGGTATTGATGAAATAAATTTTGCTCTTATCAAAATTCACTTTCTATCTAGCCGCTTCTTCATACATTATGAGAATATTTTTAATCCTTCTTGCCTCAACCATAGAAGCCAAAGTCAGTAGCAATGTATCATCAAAAAATTGTTGATGTGTCACCGGGGTAGTTAGAGACGTTTCCATGATACCAGATATGAGTCCAGCTACCGTTGTTGCCTTAATGGTTCTTCCCAAGGCCTCAGCTACGATGATGAACAACATAGGACTTATGGGATCTCCTTGTCTTAGACCACATTTGCTTTGAAAAAAACTTGCAGTAGACCCATTAACCAAAAATGAAAAACAAGGCTTAGAAATACACTCTCTTATTAACTTGACCCATTTCATGTTGAAGCCAAATTTTAATAAAACTGCCTCTAGGAATTCCCAATTTATCGTGTCATAAGCGTTTTTCCTGTCTAACTTTAAAGCCATGACTGATTTTTTGGTCTGAGCGGCTATATGAAGAACCTCATGAATAGTAATAACTCCATCTAAGATTGATCTTCCTTGTACAGAACTTCCTTGACTTGGATCAATGATAATCGGTAGAACTTTCTTCAAACGGTTGGCTAAAACTTTGGACAAAATTTTATAGGATATATTACACAGGCTAATCGGCCTAAATTCAGCCATAATCTTGGGGTTGGGGCCTTTAGGGATCAAAGCAATGAAATTTGAATTGAAACCCCTTGGAATATGATTTGAACTTTGGAACTCCTTGATTGCGGCAATAAATTCTGCTCCAAAAATATCCCAACAAACTTGGAAAAACCGCGGTGAAAACCCATCCAACCCAGGAGCTTTGTCAGGATCCATGTTAAACAAAGTCTCCTTGATCTCTTCGTCTGAAAATGCTGCTGTAAGAGAATCGTTAAGCATTTCATCAATGAGTTGTGGAATGAATTGAAGGAGAGAGTCATTTGCTTGGGCATTACAGGCCCATTCTTCACCCAATAATGAACTGAAAAAATTAATAGCCTCGTCCCTGATATCCTGAATGTTTTGAGTTGAGGATCCATCCACCTTAGTTAAATTTCTAATATTATTGTTGCTTCTATTGCTCAATGTGGTAACATGGAAAAAATTTGAATTAGAGTCCCCTTCCTTTAGCCATAATGCCCTTTATTTTTGCCTCCAATACATCTCCTCACAAGCTAAAATATTATAAAACTCACAAAGGGTTTCCTTCTCTTCAATCCTTGTCGCCTCATCATAGGTTCCATTTTGGATTTTGCTTTCTATTATTCTCAGTTTTTCCCCCACTGCTCTCTTATTCTCAAAAATATTTCCAAAGACTTCTTTATTCCATATTCTAAGGTTGTTTTTCACCATCTTAAATTTTTGAGATAGTTTGAAGGAAGCACTTCTCTGGATAGGCTACTATCATCATTCCTCTATTCGTTTCTTGAATTTCGGATGTTTAACCCACATTGACAGAAATCTGAATGGATTTTTAGAGGAGTTAGCCTGAAATGCCTCCCATAGAATAAGATTATGGTTTGAAGCGCATTTAGGAAGGGCTTGTAATGTTGAATCACCAAACATTGTTGTAGCTTCCTTGGATAAAAAAAACCTGTCCAACCTTTCTTGAATTAGCTGACTTCCTATCCTCTTGTTACTCCATGTAAATTTGGCTCCTTTTAGTCTTACATCCATCAATTCATTTGTGTTAATGAATTCATTGAAGTCCTCCATTCTCCTTGAGGGTAACCCAGATCCTCCCTTCTTATCAGATGGGTAAAGGGGGTATTGAAATCTCCCCCAATCACCCAAGGAATGTCTTTAAAAGCTTGGCTCAAATGCCCCAAAAACTCCCATAGTTTAGACCGCCCTTGGACAAAGGTGGGGGCATAAACATTTGACATAATCCAATTCTTATTAGTATCAAAATCATGAAATAATACGCTTAAGACTCTTTCATTTGCTTGAATAATACTTCCTTCTATTTTAATAGGATCCCATAAGATCATGAGGCCCCCAGATGCTCCTCTCACTTGTTGAAAGGACACTTCCCCTTGCTTCCAAATCCTTCTAGCTATAAGTGTTGATTGTGTCGCATTTGTTTTGGTTTCTTGAAGAAAAATGATAGTAGGATTCCAATCCTTCCTTATAGACTTCACCATCCTTTGTTTTGGTGGGTCGTTTAGGCCTCTCACATTCCATGAGAGAACCTTCATTTAGACTGTTTGATATTTTTTCCCCGCCCCCTTCCCTGAGCCAAAGGGGGTTTGTCAATTTTGTTATTATCCTAGCCAAGAATAGCTTGTTGTAACAATGTTCTTTGCTTTCTGTTTGCAATTTATTCATTGATTCTCATTCTATAGTGCTCTGTTGTAGATATTCTCCCTTTCTTTATTTCACTTCCATAATTTATCGGAGGCTTGGTGGTGCTTCTAGTCTGTTTTAGACTGGGCATATACTGTGATAGTCTAGGGCTTGAACCTTCTTCCTCATTTTGGGGGTTTTCAATTCCCTCTTCATCCTCAGGCTTGTTTTGGTTCACCTCTCCTATCTAGTTCCTAAACAGGGGGCTTTCCTTCAAGGAACATTTTACCGTTGGGCTCGTCTGATAAGGGATAATTTGCTCCACTACCGGATTAGAAGCTACATTCCTGCCTCTTGTTTCCACAACTTTGACTCTTGACTCTATTTTTTCCATGTTTAAACTGAAATGACCTGGCAAATTTTCTTCATTTTGAGCATAACTTTTGGGGCTTTTTGTCATAACCGTGGATGGTCCCGATTTGGATGGGGAACCTAGTGTTTCAGGAAACTTGACACTGATGGTATCATCCTTACTATTTTCTTTTTCAACTTCTAGATTTGCTAGGATATCAAACATGTTCAAGTTGGGATCTTTATTACATACCTTATGATTTTTGCCTCCCTCATTATGTTGCTTTCCTTTCTCCTGGATTTTTGCTAGTTCTGTGTTGGCTTGGTCAGCCTGGTTATTCTTAACTTGTTTGTGTCCTTACAAGTTAAGACGCGGTCCTTTAAACTTTGGGATCCCTCTCCCATTAGCTTTCCCCAAAAAACCTTTGCTCGTGGCTTCCTTGATTGCAGTTATTGTCAGACATTGGGTTTGAAGGTGGCCCTAGGTTTTGCACACGCTACAAAATGCCAGCTTGTTCTCATTCTCCACAAGCTGAATCCTTAAAAACTCTCCATATGCTAGTTCCACCTGAGAAGGTAGATCAAAATCCAATTTTGCATTTACACAGATCCTGGCATACGTCAGTCTAGTCCTTGCTCGGGTTGAATGGTCTATTGCCACGAGCTCTCCTATCATCTTTGCTATGCCACTAAGCCAGTACTCATTAACAAACTGGTCTGGGAGGTTTGGTAAGTGGACCCAAATGGGTTCTATATTAATTTTTTGCTTCTCAGGGTTGAAATCCTCCCCCCACTTCCTCAGAAAGAGGCTACGCCTTCCTAGAAACTAGGGTCCTCTTGTCAAGATGCGCTTTGCATCAACTTTTTTGTTGAGTCTTATCATAAAAAAAACTCTTGAAATGGCTATGATTTCTAATCTTCCTGAAGTTTTCCACTTTGCCATGGCCCATGAGCGAATAGTCTCAATGTCCGGCCTTCCTCCCAAAAACTTGCCAACTAAGGATGATGCCTCCATATCCAAGAATATTTCCATAATATCCACTAGCGCAGTTAACCTGTTATTGTTTGGTATTAGGGGCGGTAGTTCACTGACTGGCTCCTTATTTTTCCCTTTCAGCATTTCCAAAAAGGTTGGGCCCTTGTTGCCAGCTCCCGAACCCCAGTGGGACCCTTTGTCTGAGGGTTTATTTGGAGGATATGTACCTTTAGCCTTTTCGAACTGAGCTGACAGGGAATCCTTTTCCTTTCTAGCTACAACATTTTGCCCTACCTCTGGATCTTCTCCTTCCATTGGTTCAAAATTCCTACCTGCCGTTTTTGCTCCTCCTCCGCTTCCTCCATCGCTCCTCATCTCTTGAGTGTTTTTGGGAATTTGTTAATAACTTTGATTTATTAGAATAACAAAAAATATTTTAGTTTTCATTTGAAACATATATATTGTGTCTTTTCAATCCATATCTATCTATGCAAATAAATATTAGGCTCCACAAAAAGTGAGTGAATATTCATAAGTCATTTGGGTGTGGTAAGGAATTTTGTTCATGCAATAAGGTTCATAAGGTTATTTTTATTGTTGTCTATTATTATTATTTTTAAAGGGGTAATAATGAGAAGAGTAGATGATATAATATAGAATATGTTTTATGATAATTTGAATTTATTAATAATATTTTAAAAACTAATTTAATATTATAGTTTTAGATTTTTATAGGTAATAAATGTATATTGTTAAAATATTGTTGTATTGATATTTTTATGCATAATGTATAAATATTTTTATAAAACAATCATGATGTAATATGGATGTTCATACAAATTATTATTGTAATATTGTTGTTGAATTTTATATAGCACATTAAAATTATAATTTAATTTTTTATACAAATAATTTTATAAAAGAAAATGTTCATTTTGATCTTACATTACAAATAGAATATAATATATAATTAGAATTTAAAGTTAAATGTAGATGGTCCATTGAGTTTAAATGCATTGCAGAGAATGAGTTTAACATTATAAGCCAAAATGATAAACTTGTAAAGGTAGTGAGCATAAGCAATGAGTGAGTATAAAAAATGAGTGAATATTACCGGTAAGACCCCAAGGTTTACATTAATTAATTAATGTAAACTGAAATCACAAGCCACTCAAAGGGGGATTCCTTGTAATCGCCTTGCCACTATAGGGGGGTTCCCTCCTTACCACTATAGGTGTCTCCCTCCTTTAAATATCAAATACTACTTTTATTCGACTTGGATGATTTATGTGCATATCCAAACCTAATATTTATATCTACCTTAAAGCTATGTTGGTGAAGAGATGTGATGGTTCACATTATGAAGAGACACGATGGTTCACGTTATAAAGAGAAGTGATGGTTCACGTAATGAGTTAAAAATATTATAATTAAATAATTACTAATATTAAATAATAATGTTAGGATGTAGGATCCTAGCATGCCACCCTTCTTGGAAAAATATTTGTTCTCAAATTTGAGATTGAGTAAATTGTTGTTGAAGTTGATGAAGTGCTTCCCAAGTAGCATTTGAACATGTTCTTGCACAAGTTTAATGTCACTTTTCTATAGGCAGGGATATTTTGAAGGTCGAAGCTTTAGTGGTGGATTGCTAGGAAGAATAGTAGGATCATGACGATGGTGGGAGACAACCCTTATGGTGCCTCAAAGAAGCTAGAGTGATATGCCAAAAGTTGTTGTAACCCTTCCACTTTAACCTCCTGTTCTCATGTAGAATGGAAGGAAAATAACTGTGCAATCACTCTTTTATCTCTTTTTTGAATAAGTTTACCCATATGTTGAGAAATCACTATTGGTGAGTAACTTGCATGTAATCCTTCTAGAGTGTACGTATGGCCTTCATTGGTAACTTATTTTATGTCTACCTCATCTTTTATCGATGTATAGATCACTTCTTGCACATTGATCTCATTTTATCTCTCTATAGAGGGACAAATATCAACTATATTCTACAAATACAATGTTTTGGTAGTGCATCTATGATGGGGCATGTATTGCTCATCATAATTATAGCAGATGTCTTTCACCTGCCACTCCTCCATTTCCTTTGGGTTGAGGTACTTAATCAGCAAAGATTGGTTAGGTTTTGGGGTAGCATGAGAGATAAGAAAATTTTCAATAGGTTACTTCTTATGTTGACATTGAGCATTAAATTTATCTTCGGATAACAAAGCTAATCCAAAGGTCTGCATCATGTTGTGGGGATTGAACATCTCAACTTCCTTAATTTCTTCTTTTAATCCACTAACAAAGCAACTTATGAGAAATAATTCATCTAATCTTGTGGTGTGATTGATGAAATCCTTAAACTAATTCTGACACGCATGCACTGAAGTGATTTGACCTAGGTTGGTGAGATTAATATGCAAAAGTAGGTTGGGGTCTTAAGATTTGCTTTCGTTGGACATTTTAGGTAATTTTGAATTTTTAAATATCCAACAATGATCAACCTTTCATGAATTTTCAATAGGATGTCTTCCAATTTAAAGTCTAATATTCCTTGGTAACCATAGAATAATTTTACCAAAATTTGCACAGATATAAATTTACTTTGTCCTGGATCTCAAGTGTGCTAATAGTTTGTATGGTGAAGCTAGATAATTTACCTAGATTGATTCTCTGATACTAAATGGTAAGACCCCAAGGTCTTACTACAAAATTTTATTAATTAATTAATATAAACTGGAATCACATGCCACTCAAAGGGGGCTCCCTTGTAATCTTCTTGCCACTATAGGGGGCTCCCTCATTTAAATATTAAATACTACTATTATTCTTCTTGGATGATTTGTGTGCATATCCAAACCTAATATTTATATCTACCCTAAAGCTACGTTGGTGAAGAGACGTGATGGTTCATGTTATGAAGAGATGTGATGGTTCACGTTATGAAGAGATGTGATGGTTCACGTTATGAGTTAATAATATAATAATTAAATTATTAGTAATATTAAATAATAATGTTAGGATGTAGGATCCTAACATGCCATCCTTCTTGGAAAAAGCTTTGTCCTCAAAGCTGAGACTGAGGAAATTATTGTTGAAATTGATGAAATGCTTTCCAAGTAGCATTTGCTCAAGTTCTTGCACAAGTTTAATGTCACTTTTTTGTAGGCAAGGATATCTTGAAGGTCAAAGCTTTAATGGTGGATTTCTAGGAAGAATAGTAGGATCATGACGATGGTGGTGGAAAAACCTTATGGTGCCTCAAAGAAGCTAGAGTGATATGTCAAAATTTGTTGTATCCCTTCCAGTTTAACCTCTTGTTACCATGTAGAATGAAGGGAAAATAATTATGCAATCACCCTTTTATCTCCTTTTTGAATAAGTTTACACATATGTTGAGAACTCACTATTGGTGAGGAACTTGTATCTAATACTTTTAGAGTGTACGTATGGACTTCATTGGTCACTTCATTTATTTATACCTCATATTTTCTCAGTGCATCGATCACTTCTTGTGCATTGACCTCATTTTCTCTCTCTATAGAGGGACAATGATCAACTACATTCAAAAAATACAATGTTTGTGTAGTGCATCTATGATGGGCCCGTATTGCTCATAATAATTATAGTATATGTCTTTCACCTATCACTCCCCCATTTACTTCAGATTGAGGTACATAATTGATAAAGTTTGGTTAGGTTTTGGTGCAACATGCGAGATAATTTATTTTTCAATAGGTTTATTCTTGTGTTGACGTTGATTATTAAATTTATCTTTGGCTGAAAAAGCTAATCCAAAGGTCTGCATCATGCTATGGGGATATAACATCTCCACCTTCTCCTTAATTTTTTCCTTTAATCCATTGACAAAGCAACTTATGAGAAATGATTCATCTAACCCTGTGGTGCGATTGATGAGATCCTTGAACTAATTCGATATGCATGCACTGAAGTGATTTGACATAGGTTGGTGAGATTAATCGGCAAAAGTAGGTTGGGGTCTTGAGATATGCTTTCATTGACCATTTTAGGTAATTTTGAAATTTTAAAGATCTAAAAATGATCAACCTTTCATGAATTTTCAATAGTATGTCCTCCAATTTAAAGTCTAAGAGTCCTTGGTAGCCATAAAACAATTTTACCAAAATTTGCACAGATATAAATTTACTTTTTCTTGGATCTCAAGTGTGTTAATAGTTTGTGTGGTGAATCTAGATAATTTACCCAGATCAACACTCTGATACCAAATGGTAAGACCCCAAGGTCTTACTATAAAATTTAATTAATTAATTAATATAAACTAGAATCGCATGCCACTCAAATGGGGCTCCCTTGTAATCACCTTGCCATTATAAGAATATCCCTCTTTGCAACTATAGGGGCCTCCCTCCTTTAAATATTAAATACTACTTTTATTCTTCTTGGATTATTTGTGTGCATATTCAAACATAATATTTATATCTACCCTAAAGCTACGTTGGTGAACATACGTGATGGTTCATGTTATGAAGAGACGCGATGCTTCACATTATGAAGAGACGTGATGGTTTACGTTATGATTTAATAATATAATAATTAAATTATTAGCAATATTAAATAATAATGTTAATATGTAGAATCCTAAAAATTATGTTCAAATTTCTTACTATAAATGTTTGGATAAATTTAAACAATGAAGGATTCTCATGAGAAAAATCTAGATAGAAAGAAACACAACCATTTGCAGAAACCCTAACTAAAAGTAGTTATGGTGAAGTTGGAAGTAGGTATCCCCTTATCTAGATTTATATATTTTTCAAAAAATCATTTGATTAAATATTCTTATGGAGGAAAATTTTAATTTTTTAAAAACAAGCACCACTACCTATTTTCTCCTTTTTATTGCCTCTTTTGTTGCAACATTTCATTGCTCAAGTGGGCAAGTTATTTTTATAGACTTCAAAAATCATCAATGTAGACTCCTTTTATTCTAAGAAATCAAGGATCTAGCCATATGCTTGGTTAGTGGTAGTGTGGCTAAAACACTATCACATGAAGTGCCACCTATTTTATTTGAACCCTAGCATAGTTATGTTAGGAGTGTTTTCACATGTACTACTTGATTTGTAGAGATGATGTCTTCACCAAGGGGATGAATATTACTATACCTCATTTATTGCTACAGTGAAATTGGATAGGTAAAGAATGTATAAAAAATTATAAATATTGGTCATGAGTTCAATTCCCTTTGCTAGAGTATGGTTACAAGCACAATTATTTCATTTTTGGTTTTACTCCTTGATTGAATATCTTCAAGGAGGTATTATATTCTTTTTTCAATATGGAATGCTTGGTCTAGCATCAAGAAGGCATCAGTTAAGAATTTCTAAAGGGAAGTGGAGAGTTTGAATTTGATGGTCTATTTTTTGGGACCATTAACTTGGATGGCGTTCATCTAAAAGGATAGATACACCCTTTTGCTCCTAGTGCTTCTATGTAGGTAGATGGCTAACTTGCCTTAATCAAGCTACCTACTTAACAAAGGTCTAGTTTTTATAATTTTCCTATTTCATTATCTTGTTTTTGTAGTTCTTATACTAATATCGAATAAGGTGGTGATTGACATGGCTATTGAGCAATATATTTTTTACGTATTTAAACCTATACAAAAAATCAAATGAAAACAAGTGTTAAAGTTGCACAGTCTATGGGTACTAAAGTGGTGAATGATAAGTGGAAGATATAAGTGAATTATGGATTGCCAATTGGAAAAACTTCTGGAGGCTATAAATTTTGAATACAAATGCATTTTAAACTTATTTTTTAAATCACATCATTTTTTGAGCTCTACACACTAGTTTCATTAGTTTAAGGACTTGCTAAAGTGTTAGGGATCACCAATCCCTAGTTACTTTTCTTAATGGGTGAAACTATAGAATTTTCTCAACTAAAATGATTGGCCCATTAAGTAGTAAGAACTTGTAGTGCATCTTTCACAAAGGGAAAGAAATAACCCTTGATGAAAAACTCACCACTAAAATAAAGAAATAGCTTTTAGCCTATTTTCCTTGCTAATTAGACTAGGGTTATGTCATGACCCTCCCAAAACATGATTTATAATGGCGTTATTTTATATGTTTATAGTGTAAATATTTTTTGAATTATTATGCTTTAACATTCTTGGACAAGGTATTGTTGAAGAATTTTGTGTTGTAGGTACAGGTCCTTGAAATACCAAATGGGAAATGATGGTAATGAAAATTTTCACCATGATGAAACATTTACTTTTAGCTAAAGGGCATAATAGCCTTACCAGTGAAACATTCACCAATGGCTCAAGGGTGCATGGAAGCCCAAGTAGATGCATTCCCATAGGTGCATTGTTAATGAATATTTAAATCATTAAAATGAATGAGTGCTTATTTTGCTAATCCTCCAATGGTAAGGAAAGTGCCATGAAGCATGGAAGCTATTCTTGTTCGGTAGATGGTACATCTTCTTAACATCAGATTTCCTATATAAAAAGAATTTTTGGAGGTATAAATTCACATGCCAATTTAGATGGTTTGTTTATTTGTTTGTTTGCTTGTTTGATTATTTATTATTATTATTATTTATTTATTTATGTATATTTATTTTTATTAATTAAATAAATAAATTAGAAAAGAGTTTTAAATTAAAAATATATATTGTGCATTTTTAATTTATTCTAATCAAGTTTTGCTTACGAATATATCCTTGAATATTTGGAAGGTCTTAAAAAAAGGTGTGTATATGATAATAAAGAACCACTTGGCAAAATATTTGTGAACTAAGATGTCTGAGTGCATGAGATTACACTTGTCTAATAATATTCCCTTAACCTTAATTTTAAAAGAAGATTAGAATGGGATTGGGGGTACGAAGAAAAAAGGAGAAAAATAGACGGTGAGCTGTTAAAAGTAGAGAACATAGGTTATTTTTGCTCTTGCAAAGTTATGATTAAATAAATATGTTACTAATACCATTTTGTGGATTGCTTAAATTTATGTTAGTGCTTTTAATTATTCCATTCTAAAAGCAGCAAATATTTAAAAGATGCATCTCACTGTGTGTGAATAATCTAAAATTATCTTTTTCCACTATAGCCAAATATTTGGAAAGGAAAACCAGCATCCTATGGGTATCTAATTCTTTGTAGATTTTCTCTAAATGTTTATATGTTTATTTACTACAGTGAATTATATTTTGATAAAAATAATAGAAAATATGTTATGATTGTTTAACGAGTTGTCTGACTATACAAAAACTTAATTTTTTTTTTAGCAAATATAATATCATGCAGTGATTATTTTCTGCTTTTGAGTGGTGTGACCTTCTGAATAAGTCACTTTTTCTTTAAAAAGTCGTGTAAATATTATTAATTTTTTTTTTATTTTGATTATGTTATCACTAATGGTTGTAACCCACCTATGACTGAGTAAGATTTATTCTGTTTTAATGTTACATTATGTTTTTTTAGTTAGGCAATAATGTAGGAACTTTTTAATTCATTACCTCCTTGGTTTTTGCTGACTATAAAACCAATGTATTAATTGGATAGTTCAATTTTACTTTTAACCATTATTTTAAGGGTTTTGGTTCATCCTGGTAGCGTTGGAGAGTCATATTGATAATCTCTTATGTTATCCTAGAAGGGATTGATAACCCTTTTGTTTGTGTGATATAAACTATGTTATTGCCCTAGGCACATGCTCTTAAAAATATTAACCAGTCTCTCCTTATGGAAAACATATAACAAGTGAATAATTATGGTTTGAAAGTTGTGCTTTCAATATTTTTTTTGAATTATTTCAAAAAAAATTAGTTTGCACACAAATAGATGCACTCATCATTAAATGGAGTTATTCTGAACATGTATTCTGAAGTTATCTCTTAAGAAAGAACTGCATTGTTGTAGACCAAGTGAATGGACCATGAAGCTTGATAGTGTGTGTAAGTAGCATGAACAAAATAAACTATAGTTTCACCTTTGAAAGTATATTGTTGCTTCAATTGCAAAGAAAATAAAATAAAACTAATGTGTGAATAAATAAAGGACGAAACAATTGTATTAAACCATATATTGGTAATTTATTGCCATAGGCATATATATTAGAATGTCTTTATTTTCTATGCATTCAATAGGAACTGCCACCTCAAGAAAATATGTATATTAAAAACAAATTCCAAGCCTTTATATTTGGCACGTATGTTTAAGCTTTTATGTATTAGTCGTGATTGTTGACTTCCTTAAGTCAAAGTAGGTAATAATTCAGTATTGATCATTTTTAATCAAAGTAATATGTCTTAAAAGTATGTTAATAATTTTTGAAAAAGGAGTGATCACATATTATATCTGCACCATTTTATTTACAATTATAAAGTCAGAATATTTCTTAAAATACTATATGGCTAATCGACGTTTAAATATATTAACACATTCTTTTAGAGTATTTTTTTAAGGTTGTATTACTTTTATTTTAAGAGTACTATAAAAAAAAGAGGGGGTATGAAATAGAATAATTTGGGATTAGTAAAAGTAGTTCTTTTATTTCATATAGTCTTTTCTTTATTAAAATTTAATATTATATGGATTATTTACTGGAAAGAATTATTTAAAAATATGGACTATTTATTTTAAATAACCAAATAAAAAGTCCTTCTAGGATAATCTAAGCTTTTTATTAAATTGGAATCTTAACTTAGAGAAAAATTAGAGAAATTTACCAAAGGAAAACACCCTTAAATGGTTGAAACATCAGGGAGGATGAACAACCATTGAAACCAAGTCACCCAATATCGTTGAATTGTATACATGCAATCAATAAATCTTCAAGTATGGCCAATCCTAACTAAATCAATAAGTATGGTAGGTATAGATGGGCAGCATGGGATGTCGATCAAGGCCATTGCACAAGTAGTATGGTGATGGTCCCTTAAGCAATTTTTGGATAAGGAGAAATCTAGTAAAAGGGCTAGATGCATCCACGATGGTTGGTATGGGATAATTCATTATAATATTCATGACTTGAAAAAGAAAACTATAATTAGTGCTAGGTGAATGGCATGATATTAAGTATCTATGGTGCTAGATATTAATCTAGATATGTGGTCATCAATTAAGCACTATAGCATCTATGCTAAACACCATTAAATATTATCTAGGTAATATATAAGTAAAATTAAACTCAATATTCCATATTTCAATTGCATGCTAAGGGAGAGGAGTTATGCATCCACCCTCTAAGTGTTATGAGCCTTATAAGATAACACCCAAGTTGTGGTTTTGGGCTCTCATACCAAAAAACAGGGTGGTAAGGATAGAACCACTAAATGTCACTTATAGAATTTGGCCAATCTCATCCACTTAGGGGTCATCTACAACAACCATAATCCAAAAATGGTTTCCAATGCTATGTATTGATTAGTCCATAGGTGCTAAATTAAAGTTTAAAAATGAAAAATTTTACCCTAGTTTAACTGCTATCCTTATTTGTCAAACCTATAAGTTAGACAATATGTTACAACCAGTATGATATATTGAATTTTTAACCGTAACAACCCAATCTATCATATTGGTCGTAACATCCTGTCTAACTTATAGGTTTGAAAAATAAGCATAGCAGTTAAAATAGGGTAATTTTTTTCATTTTCAAATTTTTAAATTTTCACCTTTCGAGTAATTACGCCGATAGACGTCCTACAATGGCAGCTAGGAAGGCCACAACCACGCTGTAAAAAATATTAAAATTTTATTAAAAAAGTTGACATTAAGAAAATTATTCGTCGAAATTAAGGGTTACGGTGGATTTAAAATATTTAAAAATATATATCAATCTTCGAGAGTTATCAATCTCGAGGTGCCTATCTCATTTCTTGGGGGTGTGATAGATAGGCACATCAAGATTGATAACTCTCGATGTTTATAGATATATATATATATATATATATATATATATATATATATATATATATATATATATATATTATATATATCTAAGCTAGTCAATACATAGCATCGAAACCACTTTTGGGTTATGATCGCTACAAATGACCCCCAAGTGGATGAGATTGGCCAAATATCATAAGAGATGCCTTTAGTGGTTATATCCTTCTCACCCTCTATCCTTGTATGAGAACCCATAACCACAACTTGGGGGTTATCCTCTAAGGCCCATAACACTTAGAGGGTGGATGAATAACTCTTCTCTCTTAACACATTGAAATGTGTAATCTTGAGTTTAATTTTACTCATCTATTACCAAAATAACATGTAAGGGTTTTTAGCGTAGATGCTATAGTGCTTAATTGATGACCACATATCTAGATTAATATCTAGCACCATGCATAATTAAGATCATGCCATTCACCTGATATTGGTCATGGTATTTCCTTGTCAAGCCATGAATAACCATGATAAATGCTAGGTTAATGGCATGACCTTAATTACCCATGGTGCTAGATATTAATATAGATATGTGATCATCAATTAAGCACTATAGCATCTACGTTAAATACCCTTACATGTTATCTTGGTAATATATTAGTAAAATTAAACTCAAGATTCCACATTTCAATGACATGTTAAGGGATGGGTGTTATGCATCCATCCTCTAAGTGTTATGGGCCTTAGAGGATAACCCCCAATATGTGGTTTTGGGTTCTCATACAAGGATAGAGGGTGGGAAGGATAGAGCCACTAAAGGCACCTCTTATGGGATCTGGCCAATATCGTCCACTTGGAGGTCATATACAACAACCATAACCCAAAATTTATTTTTGATGCTATGTAATGATTACTCCATGGTTACAAAATTGAAGTTTGAAAATAACAAAATTTACCCTAGTTTAACCGTTATCCTTGTTTGTCAAACCTATAAGTTAGATAGGACAAAGTACTTCCATAAAATTACATCAAAGAGGAGAGTGAAAATATTATGGTATGGTTAAAATTACATGAGTTATTTGGAGTGTTAATATTGCTAAAGTAAATTA
This sequence comes from Wollemia nobilis, assembly GCA_028583015.1. NCBI lineage: Eukaryota > Viridiplantae > Streptophyta > Pinopsida > Araucariales > Araucariaceae > Wollemia > Wollemia nobilis. Next base: position 17,389,900 of record JAQPPZ010003361.1, read on the forward strand.
TTTGGAATTAGAGATTTCTTACCTCAAATTTGTTGAGTTTGATCATGTAGAGGACTATGTTGTTAAATTTAAGGAATTGAGAGATTACATTTTTGAAATACAAAGAGAAAGATGATATATAATACAAGAAGGTTGTCCTTCCTAATCTATTTTATTCTTTTTATATGTTAAACCTCAAGGTTCATACGGTCTCTATATTTTTGGAATCTCAAAAAACTCTTACTCTAGGTCAACCTTTTTATTCTTATTATTTGTTTTCATGTGGAATTAAGGAATCGTGGTGGATCTTCACAAATTTAGGCTCATGAAAAGGAATTTAAATCTAAGGAAACTAAGGCCTAAGGGCCTAAGGGGTAGGCTAAATCTAAAAAATTTCAAATATAATTTTTGGATACGGTAAGAGGGAAGGACATTTACTAAACAATTGCTTACTAAAATCGTAAATGATTGAAGTTGAGTTCTTAAAGAGAGGTGGATATCATATGGATGATGAGGGATATTCTAAAGGATGATCCTCAACTATAGAGATCCATTAGATCATCCATTAGGGGGGGAATATATTATTGTTACTCATATCTTCTCTTTTTGACCCTCAATTTTGATTATATGAGGTGTTGAAATTATAATGTGATCCATGACCAAGGTTGATATTATATGATATAATATTGGACATGCCTAAGGAAAATTCTTATAAAATATATGGAATTTACTATAATACTTTATTATGTAATCCCTATAGTTCATGGTTAACCTTATTGTGGTTAAACCCTATTTATAAACTTGTAATTATCCTTAGAGCCCTTCTTGTTATGTCAACTTAATCTTGAATTAATTTATGTGTTTAGGGTTTTGATATTGGTATAAATAACCCCCACCACTTCTAATTTGAAGCATTGGAGTGTTGTTATTCTTATATATGGATATTATAGTGAATATTTATCATGCTTATAGGTGCCAACCATATATTTCTCTCTTTCATCCTTTTTTATGCTTTTTGTATAAGAGTTGAGTGGATGGATTGATTTTTTTTATTTATAAAGAATATTATAAACTTGGATACAGACAAAGTTCAATTTGTTTTAGGAATTTTCTTCTAAAAATATGTTTGTCCACAAACTTTTCTAGTTTAAAATTTAAAGATAAACTAATGGGTGACAAACCATGTTTTAAAAGGAGATATAAATTGTATTTATGAAGTGAGAAATATTGTATGGAGGTAAAATTATTTAAAAAATTCCACAATAGGTTATAATTTTTGGACTTTCATATCCATTTATGAATAATAAGGATTTCAAAAATATTGATAATACTCTAGGAAATTCATCCAATATGGGATAACTAATAAGGAGTGAAATCATATTGTATATATTTGGGTATACATTGTCATGGATATTTTAAGACCCTTTACAAAAACAATTTAAGATTGAATTTAAATCAAGATAATATGATATGAGGTGGTAGATCATTTCCATGATATTTTAGGTTTAGCTCAATCCTATCCAGATCAAGTGGCCAATTCTCTTCTTCAACACATTTTTTCCCTCATCGGTGATTATTTTAATGAGTTCTTGCTTCAACCATTTTCCACTAATAAAATAAAAGAATCCATATTCTCTATGTCGATCGATATAGCCCCTGGTCCAAATGGGTTTCCTCCACATTTCTTCTAGATCTTTTGGAATATTATTGGGAATGATGTTTATTTAGCCATCCAAGAAATCCAAAAATCTAACTTCATTCCCTGAGATATCAATTCCACTTTTTTAACCCTCATAATAAAATCCCAAGATGCTTCCTCTATTAATGACTACTGATCAATTATCTTGTACAATGAGTTCTACAAAATTTTAACCAAAACCATGGCCAATTGAATTAAATTCATCCTTTCGTTCATCATCGATCCTTTCCAGGGATGTTGTGTGAAGGGGAGAGTAATAATTGATAGTGTTGTCACCATACTTGAGATTATTCATTTTGTCACCTAAATTTGAAAGGTAGGTTTCTTCATGAAGCTTGACATGAATAAAACCTTTGATAGGGTCTCATGGAAATTTCTGTTTGCTATGCTATCTAGGTTCAGTTTTCACCCCAAGTGGATCAAATTAATTAAATATTGCATCTCATCTACTTTATTTTATATTATATTTAATGGATCTACTACAGGGTACTTCAAAATTAGGTGTGGTCTAAGGTAAGAAGACCCTCTCTCCCCCCTTTATTTTTCATCCTAGCCATTTTTTTGGAAAGAACTTTGAAAGTTGCTTGTTCCTATGGATATATTTTGGGCATCAAACAATCCTCTGATCTTCTCTAGTTTCCCACCAACAATTTGTGTATTATACCATTCTAGAAAATCGATCCATCATTCTTGAAGCTAAAATTGTAAAATCTATTTTAGATTCCTACAAGCAAACAGTCGGCCAGAAAATGAACTTCAACAAAAGAAACCTTTATTTTATAAATACTCCTATTCAAAGGTAAAATAAAATATCTAGAATTATTGAGTGTAATATTTCTTCCTTCCCTTCCATCTACCTCGGGCTATCCCTCTTTCAGGGTAAACCAGTTGCTAATATGTGGAATAGAGTAGTCATCCAAAGAATAATGAAAAAATTTACAGGATGGAAAGGTCCTCTTCTGTCCCAAGTAGGAAAATCCACTCTTGTTCAGGCCAGCCTCTAGAGTTTTCCAATCTATTTTCTATATCTCTTTAAAGCTCCTTGGTTAATCTGCCACAAAATTTAACAAATTCAAAAATGATTTCTTTGGTCTTAGGCTAAAAATAAATTTAGATTCCACTTAATGGTGTGGTACAAGGTGTGTCTCCAAAAATAACAGGGAGGCCGCAACCTCAGGAAAATACATAAAATAAAATTACCAATGATCAACAAGCAAGTATGGATAATTATTAAAAATCTAGAACTAGTTGGATCGATATTATCAAAAATAAATATTTAAGGAGTGAATCCTTACTTGTCAACAACCCCTTTCCTGAAGGATATGCCTTTTGAAACACCATCACTTAGATTATTCCTATCTTGAAAAAAGAATCATGTGGTGCATTGGATATGGTTCTATAGTTAGATTTTGAGAAGACCCTTGGGTGACCAACAAGCTATTAATTAATATTTTTGCACTAAGAATTTTAAATAAATATCTAGCCACTTCTTTGGCAACAGATTCAACAATTTCATATCCAATAAATCTGGTCAACCCAGGTGGAAATATCTACCCTATAATGAAGGCAACCACAAGAAGCACCTGGTGCGCAAATCCATTTCTAATATGCTCAGGGACAATATCATCCCAAGCATTCCTTCACAGGACATACTTGTTTGGTAGCCTTGTGAATCCATCATCTTCTCTATCAAAATGACATATCACATACAAGATGAATCTATTTGCAATTGGTTCCCTGTCAAAAGTGTTTGGTTAAAATCCTTATTTCCAAAATCACCCACTTCTTATGGCTAGCTTTTAAAAATAATATCCTTACCTCTTATAATATTATTTCCTATGGAATGCTTATCCCAAACTATTGTTTTCTTTATCTGTTATCTTGGTAATTTTTCCACCATATATTCCTTGATTGCCCCTTCTCCATTGGTATCTTGTCTTCCCTTATTGGTTTGGTCAAATTAGAGTGGACTATCCCTAATTCCTTAGCTGACCTGAGCATCCAATGGCCCCCGTTGTTCAAATTTTCTTGTCTTAGATATTGGTGGTCCTTTTTGCTTTCTTATTATTTATGGCATATTTGGTTGGAGAGGAATAGAAGAGCTTTCAAAGATGAAGCTAGGAACCTTGAATCCATTTTCTCAAAACTTTTAGCTTCGGTTATGAAAAATACTAACTTGCTATCTTCAGTTGACAAACCCATGGTCCAATCTAAATCTAGGATGGTGTGCACCCTCAACTTGTCTTCCTACCCCAATATTTAAATTTGATCCATTGTGGATAGGTCCTTGGTGTCTTGGACCCCATCACCATCAGATTGGATTTAACTTAATTTTGATGGGATGACAAAAGACAACATCAATAGGGCCAGTTGTGGAGGAGTGATCAAAGATAATGAAGCAAAAATTATCCTAGTCTTTGCAAAAAATATAGGGTGTCAATCTAACAATTTCATCGAAGCTAAAGAAGTGTTTCAGGTATTGGTGGCAACAAAAGAGATACATTCTCAAAACCTTATTGTGGAGGGTTATTCTCTCAATACTATTAATATCTTAAAAGAGTCTACTCACCCACTGTGGAACATTGCAAAACTTATTGAAGAGTCGAAGGCTATTCTCTAAAGATCTAGTAACATTGTAGTCCAACATATCTATCGAGAGGAGAACAAAGTGGTCGACCTCATGGTCAATCATGAGCTTCTACAGGAGACCCTCATGATATGGAAGGGAAATTTTACCCAATACTTAATGCACACTTGTACCACCGAAGATAGTATATCATATACCTAAACTTTGCAAGTGTATTAACAAGTTGGCCAATAACCTATCTCGTTTGATGGTCACAATGAATGGTTGTGGGTATTCCCTGTCTTACTTATCTTTGTAGGACTTGGGCCCTTATGTAGTTTAATTTTTTTGTTTATTTCCAGTTTGACCCTCTTTTGGTTCATTGGGTGACTATGGAGATTACCCTTCTAATCTCTAAAATTTTGTTTTATGAAAGGTGAAAGTTCTTCCTTTGGAAGTATTTTTTCCCTTTTCTAGCTGTAATGGTTTGGGGATCCTCTTAAAACCCCACTATCAATCAAAAATATATACACTATGAGAAACATCTAAATTATAAAAATACTACCTATAATTTCAAAAATATTTTGAGATTGTATATAGTAAGAGTCTACAAAGTGAAAACAAACAAGAAAAAGATAAAAATATTAGGTCATGGCATAAAATCAAAGATAAAATATGAACAACACATTGTAAAAGTTTGATTAGATCAAATATTTTCTAATTATAAAAAGTAATAAACAAATATCATATTCCTTATCAAATAGTGAAGGCCTTCATAGTTATATTAAAACAAGCATTAGTAGAAACTAGGATTAAAAGGATAAGGAATTGTAATTTTCAAGTTCAACGCCACATGAAATAAAAATAGGTGGTGAGGAATGTACGAATGCATTCAAACATATTTGAAAGATGGATAATTTTCTAGTAATATTTGTTATGGTATGCTTCGGAGGTATTGCAATTATATGGACTATTACAAATGGAAAAAATAATTGTTAGAATCAAGAAGTAACTAGTTTATTATTTTTATAAGAAAGTGAATAGTATTAAAATTGAGGTTATAATTATGTATGATCCAAATACAACGAGTTTTCATGATAATTCTTGGAAAGATATTAATTTATTATGTTAAATTCAATGATTATTTATAATTATGATATTTATATTCGAGAGGAGAATTCAACATTGTTTTAACTCAAATAAATGGTGGTATTCATAGATGATCTAGACCAATGCAAGATTTTTATTTCTTTATCAATTCAAACGGACTTAGGGATGTTATTTCCATCATGATTTTAGTATACATGTGATAACATATGTTGGTAAAACTCATATAGCAAAATATTTAGATAGTTTTTTTTATTATCTAATAGATGGTCATTAACACAGTATTCAATTTTTTTAGGGATATTATTGAAAGTATGATCATATCGTAAACCATAATTTTGATATGTGATCTAATTGATAATTTAAATCTAAATTCAAGTCATTTCTAGTCTATACGGTTCCAAGATCATGATATTTTACATATGTTCATGTAGTGGCTAGGTGATGCAAAGTTCTAAAGGTATGGATAGCAATGCATTTTTTTAATTAATTAAGTAGTGAGGGTTTTGAGAAGATCCCACAACCATAAACAAGCACTCCCATAGGAGATAAAAAAGGGGCCAAAAACCCGAAAGGGATCCCTAGCCAAAAAAAAAAAATCTTGATTATAGGATACTAATAAAGGATCAGAATAACAACCCAAAGTCAATAAAAAACCAACCCATCAAAAATTATTGATCCAATAAACTCAGGGCAGCAATTGAAAATTATCTAGAGCATTCAAGCCTGAGGAAACAAACTCCAACAGACAATCCAACCTTCTATTCACATCCTTCATGAATTCAAAAATGATTTTGAGAGTACTTAGCATGGACTTCTACTTGTCATCAATAGATTTGATCGACTAAAATAAAAAAATTAAGAGACTCCACACTAGCAAAGTCCATATTTACCTCCACAATGGGCATAGCCTACTTAATCCCTTTAGGAAGGACCTCCGGAGTTGATATGGGCATCTTACAATTCAAAACCTCCTTTATATTTTTCTTTTCCAACAATATTATGGAACATCTCTTTTTTCTTTCCTTAACCCCTATCAATATCATCGAGATACCCCTTGTTTGCATACTACCATTTGATCCCCTTAGCGAGTTTGACAGGCTCATACTAAGAACTGAGTTTGAAACAGTGGTACTAGACCCTTTGGGCCAGTGTAACTTCCCTCCTCAAACACCATTGGAGAAAATAGATAGCTCTTTGACCAGACATTTACGGTGGGACCCATGGCCTAGGCAAAACTTTGACTTACTGGAAATCACATGAGTAGAGAAGGTTTCATTTGGCACTAGAAAATCCAAAGACAACAATGGATTAGCCTCTATAAAATTTAAAATCTTTGCCATATCAATCCATTTTTAATTGGCCATTGATTTCTTCAACGAATGGAACACAAACACCAGAATAGGAATGAATGGACAATAATGTATTATATCAAATATCTTGGTAACATATTAAAAATTAAAGAGAAATTTATTTTTCCAACCTCAACAATTTAAGAGAGAAAGTAAAAATCAACAAAAGGAAGCAAAATAATTATATGAAAGCAAAATAATTATTTGTTTATTATCATTGTATATTACATTATTAAACTCTTACTGGTCCAAAAAATTGATATATGTTTTAAGAATAGGAAGGAAGAAATCAATTATTTTGAATGTCTCTATTACATGTTGAGCAATATAGAGGGCTTAGTGTGATATTTAAAAAAATATTTTACCAATTATAACACAAAAAAAACGAAAGGTTGATGAGGAAAATTTGAATGGAAGAGATAAAAGAGTTTTTTTTTCAACCCTAGTAACACATTTGTCCATATGGATTTCCTTTAATTTTATTTCATACAATTTGGAACATTTTAAAGAGTTATAAGTTGGTTGTAATTGAAGAGGTTAGGGTAAGAATTCTATAATAAATGATACCAATGCCACATTTATTACATTGGTTTCCAAGAAAGGAAAGATTAAATATTTCAATAAATTTTATCCAATAATCCTTTAAAACATGATTTATAAGATAATTTGAAAAGTTATGTTAGATAGATTAAAAATATATTCTAAATTGTCTTATCTTGGAGGAATAAGATGGTTTTTTTTTGTGGTAAAATAATAATTTATGCTATAATAATTGTAGAAGAGTCTATATATTCTCTTCAATTTATGAAAATACTAGGTATGCTTACAAAATTAGATTTGAAGACAACTTATGATAGGGTTATTTAGAATTTTTTACAGGATACTCTCAAAATATTCTTTTTTATAGTGGTTGGTGATATTGAATACCATATTGTTATGGCACTCAAATATATCCAATTTTGATCAATGGACCCACTATTGCATACTTTGAATCTTTCCATACCACTAGGCTAACCCACTATGCCCATTTTATTTTTATTATTTTTACTGAGCTATTAAGAAGATGTGTCTCATAGGAAAATGTAGTAGTAAAAATAAAATTAGTTGAAATTAATAATCCACTCAGATATTATCTTCAATTTATTGCTAAAACATTTTTTTGGGATGTCCCTTGACTAACTATGCCATGGAATATAAACTTATACTATTGTATGATGATAAGGCAACTAGAAATTTTATTTAAACAATAAAATCTACAATATTTTTCATTAATATTTCTCTAAAAATATATAGAATTATTGTAAACATATTTTGGTTTAAAATTTAAAAATTGCCATCAAAATATCTAGGTATTGTTTTGTATGGTTAAGGGAAAAAGAAAGAGCTTTAGGAGTAAAATTTGGATGGAATGAATTTCTTTTTAGCCAATTGGAAAGTTAGGTTCTTAACCATGGCTAGAGGAGCACATCAAATAATTGTTGTTTTGTTATCTATCCTTATACATGGGTACATACATACATACACTCTCACACACACACACATATGGATGATTTATATAGGAAATAATATCGAAGGGGTATCCTTTCAAAATATAATCTCATGAGATTGAAATTAGGAGGGAACCATGATTGGAAACAAACTCAAAGATCAAAGAATATATTGAAAAAAATATGTTACATGAAAAATATAGATTCTAAGGATGCAATAAAATTGTTAAGGAAATTGCCACTACCTAGGGATAGGCAACATGGAAATTTATATTAGATATCATGTAATTGATCGAGAAATTTATTATATAGTTGGTTATGGAAGGGATCATTATGAAATTTTAATCTGATGCTTAGCTAAATCTATAACTAGTTATTTTTAATCCAATATAGCAAACATAATATTTAGTCTATTTTACTTTTAGAGGTTTAAATGTTAAAAGCTATATTAATATGGGCATTAAATTTTTTATAATATTATAGACATGGAAAATTGACCCATCCAAATGAGTCAATTTCCCCTTAGATTCTAAGGAATCCCTTTAAAGTTTCCAAGTGCAATTTTGAGCTTCCCACTCCTTAATTTACTATGTTTTCCTTTCCTTTATAAATTTGTGGTCATCGAAGATCGATCGTAAACATGGTTATGACACCTTGGTGCTATTTGACCTCCAATGGTCAAATTTCATAGATTCATGATCTTCTTAGATTGACCATAAATTCAAATATTTAGGGTTTTGACCTTAAAACCCTAACCTTTACATTGTCATTTTGCCCTTTTGACCCTAAACCTAGTTTTTTGTTTTATTGCTTTTCCTACCTATCTCTCAAAACCTCTATAAATAAAGGGGTTGAATTCATTTTTTATACCATCTTAAATATTCAAATTGAATTTTTTATTTGTGAGCTCATATCTACTATCTACGATCTTATTTGTTATTTATGAATTTGCTTTTGTTGTGTGATTTTTGGCTAGCTATATTGGAAAGCAAGTGGAAGGATTGTGGTGATGGATTTTGTACATGTCATATATTTACCTCCATAAACATAAAGGGAAGAGAGATTTACTTCTTTGGTTGTGGCCTTTAACCCTCTATTGTTCTTTTATTTTTGTTGTAGTTAGTAATTTAAAATTTTTTTTGCATTATTGTTCTTCTATTTTACCTTATTTCTATTTTAGATAGTTTTTATTTCATTTTCTGCATTAGATATATTATAGATTTATCTTTGTTTATTTATTTTACAATAGAGTACATTTTAAGTTCATTATTTTGTATTATTGTTGCATTGGGATCCAATTTTACATATATATGTTGTGTTTTAATACTTGTGTTATTTATACACTCTTCTGCATATTGTTGTTTATTTGCATTTCCATCTACATTCTGTTGCATTCTAGATTAACTACATTTCCATTAGTTATTTGCATTAATGTTTTGCATATTTACTACACTTAGGGTATTTTCATTCTACATTGCATTTTACTATTAGACTGCATTTTAGATTGTTTAGATTACACATAGTTGCTTATGTTTCTTCCTCATTCCTTATTTGTTGTTAGCATATTGTTTGTTTACTGTTAGGTTACATTTTTAGACATCATTATTTCATCCCTTTTCACCTGGTCTATACATATGAGGGATAAATTTGGCAATTTGTAAGAACCCTTTGTTTCACCCCTTTTTTTCTCTCTGTCATGAATTTGTGGTTGCCCTTTATAGGGCACAAATTTGGCGAGTGCATTGCAGAAGGTATTTTTTGTGTTCTGTTAGCTATTTTTTTCTACTATCATGAAGTCATGATAATCCATTATAGGGCATGAATTCAGCTATTATAGACTTAGGGGTAAGCCTTTTCTTTCCCTATTGTCTTTTTATGCTTAATATAGCAATTTTTATTCTATTCTACATATTTTTTTTGTTGCATGTTGTTTGTCCATATCCGAAAGGTCAAGTGCTATTTTTTTCTTCACACGGTTAGCAGAAAGGACCAAGGGAGCTTTATTTATATGCCTACAAGCTTAGCCTTCACAACAACTTAAGTAGGCCCCCAAACACTAGCCATCTATTTTCTAGTTTATATCTTTATTTATAGGTTTGTTTGGACTCATGGTCAAAAAATTTAGGGAGAGAATTCGACACGAGTGAACGTCAAGAGAAGTAAGTGTTTTGTTAATCTTGTAGACTATTTGCTATGTGTTTTCACTTGTTTTTATTTATTTTTGTTATTAGTATAGAAGAATAAATCACATTTAGGAGATTAATTAAGGATATCTAATTAATTTTATTTTTAATTCATCTTAGATTTATTTTACTCTAATTCTTAGGTATTGAATAAGAAAATTGCATGTAGTTTACATATTAGGCTAAACTGTATGTTCATAATTTCTTGAACCCTTTCTTAAAATAAAAATAAAGTTTATTTTCTTATGTTCTAGGAATAGTTTGCATGCAAAATAAGAATCATTCTAGGATTTTTTTTTTGTTTACATTTATGTTTTTTGCATTTAGTTTACAACGTATTTTTATATTAGTTTAAATTTTTAAGGGTAAAATTAGGTGTATTCAAATAAATACATCAAACCCCCCCATCCAAGACTTGAAGTGAGTCCTAAAAACACTCCTAGTGAACCCTAAATCCCCTAGACCTTGAGTGTAGAGAAACATAGCCCCACGGTTACCTCCATTCCTCGTGGATCCATCAAGAATAATCTATGTAGGTTATTTTCTCCCTCTATATATTTGGTAAACCTGATGTGAACACGTCATTAGTGTCTATTTAGGAAGCCTTTTTTTTGTCTTTTTTTTTCTATTTTAAAATTGTAAACAAGACAAAAAAATTGTTTGAGTAGATTAGAAAACTAAAAATATAATAAAATTCATGTTTTTTGTATATTTTCCATTTAGTTTCAAAATATATTTTGGTTATCCTATGGCTCCAACCCTTAGGAATAAGTAAAATATTTTAGAGCCTATTGATAATCCTCTATGGAATGAGGATGATCAAGTTGATAGGGAGAACCCAAACATAGAGGAAGAAGAGGACACAACAACTAATGACAACTTTGATCCAATAGAAGGACCTCATGGTCAACTTGTGTTTAAAAAATATGACCATATGATGAACTTCTATAGATAAAACAAATAATTTTTGTCTAAAATATTATAAAAGGACATCCACTTTGATGAAGTTGGACTATCCCACCATCAAACCAGTTGACATCATAATATTCATGTTAATCCCTTATTTCAGAATTTATAAAATCATAACCTAAATCCATTTCACAACCCCACATATGCTACTACAACAACCACAAACATTGGAGGAATTTCACAATCTCCTCCAACTAGTAGCATACCCCAAAATTTCACTCAATTTCCTCCTCACTCTATTCCTTCTTCTAATGTAAATAATATTCCTCCTCTTGTTAATAATTTTCCTTTGTTCCACCATGTAAATCATATCTCATGACAATATGCTACACAAAACATCCCATACCATAACCCTTACCATAATAGTGTTAATGCCTCCAACATTAACCAAGTACCCTTCCAACAACCCATGCATAATAGTTACAACCCACCTTTAGGGAACCTTGGAGTAAACATGTCAACTACACCCCATTTAGAGTTGCACAACAACAATCCTAACATTCAAAGTTTGACAACTATAGTGAAACAACTTGCATTGAGGATGGATACACTACAAGCACCAAGTTTCACTTATTCATACAAAGAAATGTGCAACCAACCTTTAGATCCCATAGTAGCCTCTAGACCTTATCCTAATAATTTCCCCACACCTATTTTACCAATCTACAAGGGAACAAAGGACCCTATAGAACATTTAAGGATGTTTAGGACAACATGTCATGATATCATTTATGATGATATGTTGTTGCTAAAAATGTTCCCTAAAAGTCTTGGAGGTATGACCTTGGAATGGTACTATCAACTACCCCACCATTCCCTAAGGAATTTTGAAGAAATAATCAAGTTGTTTGTTCAACAATTTGGAGCCTATGTGGAAAAAGGAGCAACCCTTCAAGATTTATACTTACTAAAAAAAGCTAAATATATATATTTTTTAGATTTTCTATCTCGATGGAGGAGTTTAGTTGGAATATTAATATATACCCCACCTCCCTAAGACATGTTAGAGATATTTGTTAACAACTTACAAGAGCAGATTTCATATGAGCTTGAGACAACAACTATCACCTCTTTTGAACAAGCAATAGATTTAGCTAGGAGGGTTGAGAAAGCCCTCATTCTAAGAGGTCAACTAAAACCCATAAAGGAAGAAGAAAGGACCATGAAGCCTCAATACAAGAACACGCATGTAGTTGGTGATGAGGTCATAGATAATAGAGAAACTAATAATGTCAATATAGCTAGTACCTTACAAAAATTTGTACTTAGCAAACCTAAATGATCCCCACCAAGAAATTTCACAATACTCAACTAGCCTCTATTTTTAGTACTTAAATAACTCATGGAGGTTAATATGATCAATTTTCCCATCATAATACAACCTAACCCAATGATATATTGGTACAAAACTAACAAATATCATGAGCATTATAGGGTGGATAGGCACATGAAAAATCAATGCAATTGGTTAAAACATATGGTTTAGGGTCTAATAGAAAAGGATATCCTTGTTATAGGTGACCCCCAACCCACTCCTAACCATAAATATCCAACTCATCAACTATCAACTCATCAAAAACTAACAACCAAACAAGATATGGAGATCTTCCAAAACTCCCTAAGCAATCATGAGCAATAGAAAACCAATCAAGTGTCCTATAATAATATGCCACCCCTATAACAATATGGTTGATATGATAACAACAACCACAAGATGGAAAAATCAGACCCAACTAGATCAACAACCCTAAAAGAAAGCACCTCCAACACCCAATCAACCCTCTAGACCACCTTTAGTTTTGAGAAATATCCAAAAGAAGAGTAAGGGTAGAAATAAGCCACTTTTATTCTTAAAACCTCAACCAATAGTTTCTTTCAACTTAAAACAACTTTCTAGTATACCCACCAATATTTCCTTAGATCTTCTACATATTTCCCCTATCCATAGGGAAGCCTTACTGAAGCTTCTAACTCAACAACCTGTCCCACAATACCTTCCACCTAGTGACATATCCAATGTCATAGGGACATTTGGGGTTAACCATATACCTTTTTATCAATTATGATATTTCTTCATAAACCTTGCAAGGATATTCTTCCCTTTACATTACTGCATATATTGGGGAAACATTTATCAAGAAGATCCTGGTGGACAATGCTTCTTCCCTCAACATATGCAATTATAAATTATTACAATTTTTTTATTAAGAGTGAAATATTTAACTAAGTTAGATGTCATCATAAAATATTTTAATAATAAATCCCAAGAGGCCTATGGCATTATATACCTTCCCCTTAAGGTAGGACCCAAGATCCTAGACAACTTATTTTATGTAGTATCTTGTCCAACATATTTTGATATTCTTCTTTGATGCTCTTGGATTCATGCTATTAGGGTTGTCCCTTATACTCTCCATAAATGTGTTAAGTATGAATTCAAAAACATCTTATCACCATCCAGGATGATCCTCACCCATTCCAATATTATTCAATGGTTAAGTAACCCAATCAAAATTCAATTTTTATCCAATAGTTTCTCTTCATAAAATTTCTTCTTCTTCTTCTTCTAGATATTATCCATATCCCAAAATCACTAAAAAAATTAAGATCTTTATAATTAGTGAGGAACCACCAACCATTATTCCATCATAGGATCAAGTCAATCAATTAGTCCAAATTCCTCTTCTAGATCTAGCAAAGCTACCACCTTCACCTTGAACCATGGGTTTGCCCCATAAAAAGGGTGAAGTAGTACACATAGGGATGTGTACATTTATTTACATGGAAACTTTGCATAAATAAAATATTCATTGTAGGAACCCTTCCCCCATAGAGACAACCTTTGCCCATTGTTACCTATCCAATGATTACCCACTACCTAAGCATATCCTATCTAGTATGGTATATGAAGGTAAGGGATTGTGAATTCAAAAAAAAAGGTATCAAAGAGCCCTTGGATGTTGAACTATGGTTTGGGAGATGTGGCATAGGCTACATCCCTAATAAAAATCAATCCTTGCCAACCAAAAATGATCAATTCATTACCTTTTCTAAATACATAGATCATCATGACTTGGAGTAGAGTGATGAGGATGATGGACCCCCTTCCACCTCAAACATATTATTCTACAATAAGATAAATTTATTCCACCCTAAGCTAATAGTGACCCTCAAAGAATATGTTGAGGGAGATACTCTTTGTAATATGGCTCATGAAGATATCCTTCATAGTAGTTTTTTTTTTTGATGGGTTAGTTCCTTGTGTTGTCCATGTTCAAACTTATAAGTCTCAAGAAAATATAATTCCTATGTCTCCCAAAGACCTTAATCAACTAGAAGTTATTCTCACCCCTCTTCATTACAAATATGACTTCTACATCCTCTTTGATGAGACCATAGATATCAAAATAGGAAGCATAGAAAAATCTATATTCCTTAAGTTAGGAAAATCCCTTTCCATAGATGAGCAGTAGTAATTGACTAATTTATTAAAGAAGTTTCAAGATATATTTTCTTGGTAATATGCCAACATGCTAGGTCTTGACCCTTCCTTAGTCATAAACCACCTAGTAGTTAGACCCAATGTAAAACCAATAAATCAAAATCTTAGGAATATGCATCCTAAAGTCACCCTATTAGTCAAGGAGGATCTCCAAGAACTCCTTGATGTTGGTTTTATCAAAGACATCAACTATTCTGATTGGATCTCTAGCATCGTTCTTATGACTAAGAAGGAAGGTATGATCAAAATATATACCAACTTTAGGGACATAAAGTTAGCTTTTCCTAAGGATGACTTTCCCCTACCCAACATAGATATGATAGTATATTTCACTATTGGATGTGGAATATTATCGCTAATGGATATTTTTTGGGGTATAGTCAAATCAGGATTTCCCTTAAAGACCAAGAAAAGACAACTTTCATCACTCCATGGGGCACTTTATATTATAGAGTCATACCTTTTGGCTTAAAGAGTGTTGGTGCCACATACCAAAGGACCATGACATATATCTTTCATGACTTGATGCATGATATAGTTGAACACTATGTGTATGATCTTCTTGGTCATTCCATCAATTGAGAAACTCATGCACAATATTTAAGATAGATTTTTTAATGAATTTGAGATTACAAAGTTTATCTTAAAACCTCCAAGAATATATTTGGAGTCACATCTGATAATATTTTAGTCTTTATAGTGTCTAGGAAAGGTATTGAAGTATATTCAGCCAAGATTTTAGCCATTACTAACATGCCTCCTCCCCATAACCTAACTATGTTACATAGATTACAAGGGAAACTTCAAGCTATGCAATGATTCATAACCATTTAGCAGATAAATGTTAACATTTTCTTAGGCTCCTCAAAAAAATAAAATTTAAGTGGGATAATGAGTGTCAAAATGCTTTTGACAAGCTCAAGAAGTATCTCACTTCCCCACTTATCCTTATCCCACCCAACCTAGATAAAAATTTAATGCTTTATATAGTATCCATAACCCAAGCCTTGGGGACCATGCTTGCTCAACATGATGATAAGAAAAAAGAGTGAGAAATCTACTATATTAGTAGAACCCTCATTAGCTACAAAACCTGGTCCACTCTCTCAGAGAAGCTTTGCATTATTGTAGTGTTTTCATCTCAAAATTTGATACACTACATGCTTAGCCATAAGACATTGGTAGTTGTAATATTTGATCTCCTTCACTACTTAATGTCAAAGCCCCACCTTTCAGGTAGAGCAACCAAGTATTTCTTATAGGAAAAAAGGCTATAAAATATTAGGTGATTGTTGACCAACTAGTTGTTGCTCATATAGAATCCTCATCCTTTAGTCATTGAGTTTATAGATGAGTGATTCAGATTAGATGTAGAAGAACCTAATTATTGGATATTATTTTTTGAGGGTGCTAGGGCTAGAATAATCTTAGTCACTCCTTAGAAATAATTAATCCCCCTTTCCTTTAAGTTACAGTTCTCATGAACCAAAAATATTGTAAAGTATGAAGCCTTGATCATAGGCCTTAGGGAATCCTTAGCCTTAAAATTTGGGAGCCTTCTCATGTTTGTTGAATCTCAACTTGTGGTCAGTTAGGTTAATTATGTTTATCAAACTAAATATGATAAACTAAAACCCTACAAGGAAACTATCACTAAACTCATGTTAGCCTTTGATAAGGTAACCATAGAGTTTGTCCCTAGATCCTCCAACCGCCATGTAGATGCCATGGTTGTAACAAAATTGATTATCCCCTTATAGTTATAATATGATCAGGGAACTATTATCATTTGACAACTTCAAGAACCCATAACCTTTTGTGCTAGCCAGATTCCCTTAGACGTCCGAAACATTGGAGCTTCTCCATATGAGCTTTGGTACACTATATTTAAATTTATTAAATATGACATGATTCTTGATGGCTTAGATCATAGTAAGAAAATAATTTTGAAAAAATT
This sequence comes from Wollemia nobilis, assembly GCA_028583015.1. Classification (NCBI taxonomy): domain Eukaryota; kingdom Viridiplantae; phylum Streptophyta; class Pinopsida; order Araucariales; family Araucariaceae; genus Wollemia; species Wollemia nobilis. The sequence continues at coordinate 17,406,701 of JAQPPZ010003361.1, forward strand.
AGCATGTCAGTTTGTGATAACATGGCTTAGATCACATTCTTCTAAGGAAATTCATTTACGATGCCTTAACTCCAATGGATCCTGACAAGCCCTTAGTGAAGTACATGAAGGATAATGTGGACACCATTTTAGCAGTAATACAGTTGCCAAAATATCCCTAGGATAGGATATAATTTGCCTTCCATGGATAAAAATGCATGTGACTATATTTAACATAGTGATAAGTTTAAATGTTATGAAAACCTTATTCATGCACCTTCTCAAAACATTCTAGTTATTTCTTCCCCATGGCCATTATCCATGTGGGGATCAAATATTATTGGGAAGATTAAACCCACATCATCTAATTATCAGAATTTTATCATCATGGTAATATAGTACTTCACCAAATGGGTAGAAGCCATGCCCTTAGACATGATGACTAGATTCCAAGTCTCTAAGTTCATCTTCAACAAAATCATTTGTAGGTATGAAATTTCTTTGGTTATCATATCTGACAATGACACTCCTTTCAAGAACAAGGATGTCCATAAATATTTTTCCAAGTACAATATTCTTAACAAATGGTCAACTTTGTATCACCGTCAAGGTAATGTTCAAGTTTAAGCATCCAATAATTCCTTAGTCAAGATCCTTTAAAACTTGGTTAGTAATACTGATAGATATTGGTATATCCAAATTTACTTTGCCTTGTGTTCCTATAGTTCTAGCGTATGAAATCATATAGGTGCAACCCCTTATGTCTTGGTCTATGGCAATAAGGTAATTTTTCCATTCAACTTAGAGATCTCATCCTTATGCATCTTGTTGTAATATACCTCAGTATATGATAAGTATTATTTATATTGTTTAAACCAATTATATTTTTTGGATGAAAATGCATCTATGCCTTAGAGCATATTCAAGCCTATAAAAATAGGCTCAAGCAAACTTACTCTAAGAAATTTTGAAAATGTTCTTCTGAGGTTAAGGACCTTGTATTCAAATAAAACCAAAAGAACACTAATGCTTGGATATATTTGAAGGGTATGTTTTAGCTTGGCTAGGCCCCTTTGTCATAATGGCCAATTTTATCTCAAAATCCTATCACTTAGTAACATTAGATGATAAATATGTCAAATAATAAATTAACATAATGCACCTAAAAATATATTATGCATAAATACACATCTCTCATCTCTTCTATCATTGATCATTCTCTATTCTTCTACCTTCTTCTTCATATCATCTCACTTATTTTACTTCTTTTATGCCAACTTGCATCGGTCTACTTGCTTAGAAAACATGAGTACTACTTGTCATGCCTTGCATGAACCACTTGACATACTCTTACTTTTACATTTTTACTTGTCATATAGCTACTTCATTGCTTGAACATATTTACATTTGATTGCTTGATCATATAGACTTTTGAGGACTTTGTAATGAGGTAAGTGATGACACCTAGTTAGGTTTAGCTCATATGCATTGCACTCACACTAGGTCACTAATGCTTAGTGAATCCCCAACCTAGGGCACATCTTTTACTTTCTCTCATCGAGATGCTAATGATTACCTCTATTGTTAGATTTCTTTGACATTTTAGTGGCTTTCTCCTTCTTCTTTTTCTTATTTTCTTCCCTATTTCTTCTCCTCTTTCATATTATCATGAATTCATAATTTGAATGTACTAGGCATGAATTCATAGAATTCTTCCTCTATCATGAATTCACAATCACCCTCTATAGGGCATGAATTTGGTTAGTGCATTGTACCAAGAGTTTTTTCATCTTATTTTATCCCACCACATTTTTCTTGTCTACATATAGTCATTTAATCATTTTTTAGGTTCTTCTATTCATAATGTATTTATTCATATATTTTTATAATTTAATTTATCCAATAATGGTTAGGAAATTAAAAACATATAATTAACATAATAAATAACAAAGTAGCAAGGTATATATTGCTAAAAAATGAGATTACAAGTAATTCAGTGTGTTGGTATGCCACAATAAAAATCTAGGCACACTCAATCATCTCCTAGCCCAATGAAACATGCCACACTCAAAATTGGTATGTCATCTCGATCTCAGACCTAAGTCTATGAGCTAGACTCCCTTGATCTACCTACTAGAGATGGTCGTAGAGGAGGCATGTTCATGGATCATGAAATAGACTATTTCTAGAATTGTAACTTTCTCTAATCATCAGGAAGACGATGAAACCACCCTCTAATTTGTTGGGATAGCCTAGAATTAGATTGATTTCTAGAATGTTTAGCTTTGTATCAACACTTGTAGATCTTCCCTCATCTTCTACAACTCCTCCTATAGCAGTTGGATAACATGTACTTATTGTCTTCCATCGATAGTAGCCATCCATTCTTCTTGAGCCTATTGTCACTCCTACTCTAGCTGGCTCATTTCCCCCCTAAGATGTGTCACCTTAGACCTTGTTGTATTCCTCTTTGTAGTCATTACATCTCACTCTATGATTGCTCGATCTCATTATGTAATGATGTCACCTATCACACCCTACAACCCCTCTATCCTATTAGTCCTATCCTCTTAGAGAAGATCCATCTCCCATTGTATTTGAGTCATCCTAGCCATCATTACCTCCATATCTTGGGATAGGTCATCATAACCCATCATCCTACTAGGTCTCACCATCATCATTGTAGGATAAACTCCTATTGTCCCACTTGGTCTAACCTCGATAGTCATAGGGGAAACTCCTGGTGTCCCCACCCTAGTCATACTTAAAATAGTTATGATATTTCTACTAATCATCACCATATCTCCATCTATATCTATATAAGTTGATTTTTTCCCCTTTGACATCATCAATGGTATGTCAGGTGGCCTTCCAAAGTGCTAGTGCATGCCCCAGCCCATGATCTAGCACCTTTACAATAGCATTGATGGTGATATTATTACTCTATCCTATACTAGAATTTTATCCCAATGTCATCCATCCTTGGTTCATCTAGTTTCTCCTCCAAAAACCTCACCATGTTAGGGTCTCCTCCAACCCCTATTAGGTACTTTTGCACTTGCCTAAACTAGTAGTCTTCCAAGTCTATAAAATCCTACAAGATGCAAAACTACCACTATACCTAGTCAAATAAAAAGAGCTCTAGCTCATATTGATCCATAGTCACCCACCTTATCCTCTACATCTAATCCAACACATACCCATCCTTTGCCCATCTTGGGTGTTGATACCATAGTCACAAGATGATCATGTAATATCATAGCTCATTGTAGACACCAAAATCCAGCCACTTGTAAGTCATCTATACCTTCCTGTTAGCCACGTGTCAGTCATCCACCTTCCCGCCATTATTTGGCCCAAATACACACCTTCCCACCATTATTTGGCCCAATTTCACCTTTCTCGCCATTTTTCATTCCCAAATTTATTTAAATTAATATTTATATATATATATTTTTTAATATTTTAATATATTTTAATATATATATATATAAAGATACTTTAAGTGATTTAATCTGAGTCGTCCATCCTTCATTTAATCTCATCCGTCCATCCATCTTAATCCGTTTCACAACCTAGATTTATTCTCTACCCTTGGATCCACTTTAATCTTAGCCACACATTCAAAGTGTCGTTAAAACCCTAAAGTGTGCCCTAAGAGTAGATTATAAATTGAGTCACCTTGATGGCTCAAGCCCGATCTCTTTTACTATCTCTCTTTTGTTATCTATCGCTATCTATCTCTTCTTTAGCTAAACCTACCCATCCATCGCCGTCCCTTTTCATTGCATCCATCGCCGCATCCGTCGCCAACTTCGCCGCCATCCCTTCTACAGCATTCTACAGAATCCCCCATTCTTGTCGCAAGTGCCCGCGGGCATTTACCCATAGCCACAAACACAGATCGACATCTGCAACCCCGATCCAGAAGCACGCGGGCGTTCAACGATCGCACCAGGGTGCCTTCCGTAGCCGATTTGACAGTTACATCATTTCCAGGTGCCGCCTGGTCTCGCTACATTAACAGAAAAAGAGGTATAGATTCTAAAGCAAGTAATATTTTTATGTATTAATCCGTCGCTAGATTTTGCATTCTATTTATTTCATTTCTAGGGTTTTAGACTATTTTTGAGGGCTCACACAGTGGAGCCCTCTTACTAGTTTCTAACATTTTTGTAGTTTTAATGTGTGCAGGATTTTAATGGCAGATTTGATTGGATGATAGCTACTGCTTAAGCTGGAGTGGTCCGAGCCAAAGGATACAACGAAGCCCACTCATTTTGTTGAGGTTAAGGATACATTCTTCGGAGACGCCACCATATTGTGCCAGCTAGGGTTTCGGAGAACCCTAGCACAAATTGTAATCTTGTATCACGAAAAGGGTTACAGGCCCTGTTGTACTCAAAAGGAGTTTCTAAACTCCATTGATTAATAAAAATCGTTTGTTTTGTACAACTATGTTCTGCATTACTTTTTATCATGATTTCTTTATCTTTTGTTTGGTGTTGTATCTTTAATCTACAAATGACGATCACGGTGGGACCCCCTAGGGTTTCATGTTTTTAATACTTGCTTTACTGATCTATTCCTATTTTTGTTTTATTTTGCAGGTTTCGAAAATTGTGAAATTCGCTGTTCCAACGAACTAGGGTTTCTAAGGAGTTTGCAAAAAATGCAGCAAACGCAGAGCGGCGTCTGGAAGTCCAATCCGAAACGCAGAGGTGCATTTCAGCCTGCAAAGACTCCCTTGGGCGTTTAAAGACAGTTTTACAGAAAAAGCGTAGGCTTCCAAGTAAGTGCTGTACTTTTTACGTTTTTAGTTTTTCTGCCGTATTCTGTTTCTTTTTTCAGATCATTGCTTTAAAATGAACAAAAACTAAGTGTAGACACCAAAATCCAGCCACTTGCAAGTCATCTATACCTTCCTGTCAGCCACATGTCGGTCATCCACCTTCCCGCCATTATTTGGCCCAATTTCACCTTTTCCCGCCATCATTTGGCCCAATTTCACCTTTCCCGCCATTTTTCATCCCCAAATTTATTTAAATTAATATTTATATATATATTTTAATATTTTAATATATATATTTAAATAATAGTTTAAGTGATTTTATCTGAGTCGTCCATCATTCATTTAATCTCATCTGTCCATCCATCTTAATCCATTCCACAACCAAGATTTATTCTCTACCCTTGGATCCGCTTTAGTCTTAGCCACACATTCAAAGTGTCATTAAAACCCTAAAGTGTGCCCTAAGAGTAGATTATAAATTGAGTCACTTTGATGGCTCAAACCCTATCTTCTTTGCCTATGTCTTTTGCTACTTCTATCTCTGATTCTAATTCTTCTACAGCTATCTCCTTTCTTCTGCTACCCTTTTCGCCGCATCTATCACCATTTTCGTCGCCGCTTTCATCGCCATTCCTTCTGTAGCACTCTACAGAATCTCCCATTCCTGTCGCAAGTGCCCATGGGCATTTACCCCTTCACCAAGTGCCCACGGGCGTTTACCAAGTGCCCACAAGCATTTAACAAGTGCCCACGGGCGTTTACCTTCAGCCACAGACTCAGACCGGCATCTGTAATCCAGATCCAGAAGCACGCGGGCGTTCGGCGAGTGCACCAGGGCGCCTTCCATAGCCTATTATGACAACAAAATTACTTCCAGGTGTCGCCTAGTCTAGCTACGTTAACAGAGAACAGGTATAAATTAGTTTAAAGCAAGTAGCCGTATTTTATGTATTAATCTGTTATTGATTTCCTGCATTCCATTTTTATAAGGTTTTAGATTGTTTCTGAGGGCTCACGCAGTGGAGCCCTCTCATTAATTTCTAACTCCTTGATAGTGTTAATGTGTGCAGGTTTTTGATGACAGATCCAGTTTATTGATGGCAGCTGATTAAGCTGGAGTGGTCCAAGCAAGGGATACGACAAAGCCCACTCATTCTATTGGGATTGAAGATACGTTCTTCGGAAGCACCACCATTCGTGTCAGCTAGGGTTTCAGAGAACCCTAGCATAATTTGTAACTGTGTATCACAAATAAAGGGTTACAGGCCCAGTTGTATTCAAAAAGGAGTTTTTAAACTCCATCGATTAATATAAATCGTTTGTTTTGTGCAACTATTCTATACTCTGTTATTGTGGTTTTATATTTTGTTTGGCGTGGTATTTTTAATCTACACTAAGTAATCTGGAAAAGAACAATTATTTTTAGTTACATTGCATTATTGGTTGCATAAAAAAAAAAAAAAATTTGCATACCTAGCTGCATATTAGAATAGCTACGAATTATCTGTTTTAGTTATCTAAGTAGGACTATTGATTGGATTTCAATAGTACTCTTGCCATTGGGTGATTCCAGGCAGAGAAGTGGACGACCCTTCCGGTTGCTCCTTTGATATCTGATATCATTGGTAGACGAGGGGTTTTAAACCAGTGTACTCCACTTCTTCAGAGGAAATGGCATATTTTTAGTGGCCTCTTGCTTAGATCATTAGAACTTTTGATTTATAGCTTTGTATGTATACATTAGACAACTAAAACACTTAAAATAAAATTCACTGCATTTCATATTGCATTTAAAATAGTAATATCTGGATTTCATCACCAGATATTGCTTGAAGTTTAGTGACGGTGGAATTCATCTCCATCCATTAAACTTCTACCTTAGACACCATAGGTCACCCCCGAGCAAACTTGCTGGATTTCATCACCAGTAAGAATCTCGTTGTCCTTTCCTAGCCATAGTTTTTACTTTTTTTGTGAATAATTCAAGATTAGATCACATGCAAAACTCATAAACCGGACACTTAAAATTTACTGCGATTAAGATCAGAAAATAATTAATTAACCGCAGGTAAGACATATTGGTTGAAACCTAGGTTGTGACTGTTTTCTGATAATTTCTTTAGTGTAAATTTATCATTTAAGTTTTACATTCTTCTTTTCTGAATTTGTTTAGATTTATTGCGTTATGGTCTTAACAAGGAATCAATATAAAGTGTTAAATCTAAATAATCAAATGAATAATTCACAGAACATCCCCACCACCAACATGACCACTTATCCTAGTGAATTTCGAGCAGGTTCACCTGCAGGTCTTTCACGTCCTTCTACCATCTATCGCATGGCCATGCCCATGGAGGAAGACAATTCCTGTCATATTACCCACATTGATATGGCCCAAGTGCAAACTCACTTAAGAGATGGCACTGGTTATATCCTTGAGCCAATCCAAGATTCCCCTATGCAAGATTCTATTTTTCAGCAGGATATTGCATCAACCATACCCGCTGGTTTCACTCAGGTCTACACTAACCCTTTTTTTGAGGCTAATTTTGTATCTGCTCAGCCGACTTCATCTCCAACATCTTCCCAGATGCTCAATTGTCCTCCTTTGGAGACAAATTTAGTGTCTTCCCGACCACTTTCTCCTCCATTTACCCGGGTGTACACCAATTCTCTCTATGAGGCTGGTGGAACCTCCTCTAGCCATGACCAATTTCAACCCTCTTCTTCCCAAACCATTTATGGTTTCACCCTACCTGGGGCACAGTCTCTTGTTTCTTCCCAGGTATCGCCTACTTCAACCACCTTCATTGCCCCTGCTATGCAATCTCCTGTGACTACCATGGCAGCCTGCCCTCCACCTTCATCCAATCATACCACCTCCCTTGGGTTAGAGATTAATAAGGTTAGGGAGTACCTCGACAAGTTGCTTCAGCAACAACAACAACAAAATGCTCAACCACCTGTCATAGTAAATCCTACACCTCAACCAATTTCTACCCGACCGACTTTTCTTAGCTCAGGCCCCACCTGGGTACCCCAATCTTTGGTGGTGTTCATTCCTACCCCACCTTTCTCCCAACCCAGTCCAGTTCATCTTTCACCCCAATAACCTTCTTTTTGGTATCATCCATACCAAAAACCTGTCCATTCCACATTGCCTAATCTAGGCAATTTCATCCCATCTCATCATTTTTCCATTCCTCCATTGCATCATCATAATCATCAAACGAATCAAAATTTTCATGAAGATTCTCGACTCCATGCTATGCAACAACAGATTGACAACCTTATGCTCAACATGCCTGGCTCATCTAGTCAAAAACCTATGCTAAGGTCATTGATCAATCAACCAATTCATCCTTCGATACCTTCACCACCATATCCGACTGATTTCACATTACCGAAGTTTGACAAATTTTGAGGAACTGAGGATCCTCATGAACATGTGAGCTCATTCATGCATGCCTGCTTTAGAATCCAAAATAATGATGCTATTATGCTCAGAACTTTTCCTCAGACATTAGGAGGAGATGTTGTACAATGGTACAATCATTTACCTCACCATAGTATTTATGCTTACGAGAAATTGATTAATCTATTTTTAGAACGATTCTCCCTAAATTTACAAAGTAAAGTTTCATTGTCCAACTTATACAAGCTCAAGCAACATGACGATGAGACTGTTTATGACTTTGGAAACCATTGGAGGGCTATCATTAATAAACTGCCATTCTCCCTACCAATGGAGGAGTTAACCAAAATGTTCACCCATAGTTGTCTAAAACCTATCTCTTGGTTACTCCAATTACAACAATACAGGACTTTTGAAGAGGCTTTGGCCCAAGCAAGTATCATAGAAGACATTAAAGTCCAAGAGGGTGTTTTTAAACCCCGTAGAAAAGAATGGCAACAAAAGGGCCAACAACGAAATAATAATTATGGCCAAAACAAACAAACACAAAGCTAGTACGACCTCAAATGTTAACCAAGTTAATCAAGTGGTGGCGAGCCAGCCCTTAATGGCTCAACAACAACAAGTAATGCAAAGTCAACCGCAACCAATTTCTTATCATGCGGTACCCGCCCCTCCTCAACCAGCTCACAATACTGGGCCAACCATGGAAACTTGACCTTGGTAAAATAATCGTCCCAAGCGACAATTCACACCTTTAGATGAACCATATGCGGTCATATTCAATAAGTTATATAGCACAAATCAGTTAACTTTACCTGAGTTCAAACCTTTAGAACCATCTAGAAGGGGGAAGTATTACAAAGAGTACTTATTTTGTCCTTATCATAGGCAAAATGGACACGATATCAATAATTGTACAGCTTTCAAACATGTGATCCAAGATCTTATTGAGATTGGAGCCATTAAATTGGATAGTCCCTTAGCCCAACAAAATCAAAATCTTGGTGTATTTTAAACACCCCTTCCACATCGGGAGGAAGCTCCAACAACTTCAGGGGGAGTAACTCAGGTAACTCCTCCTAATCAAGTCAACCATGTACAACCATACCAAGGTTTTATGGGTACTATTAACGTAGTAACCCGGGGTCAAAGGGCGAACCAACCAAATAAGGCTGAACCACGACCACTGTACAAACCCCAGTCCACCTCGAGTAACAGTGACCCAATGACGTGCTAGTACTTCTCAACAACCGCTAAATCATTCTACTCAATGCCAACGACCCATCATGTCATTGAGTAGCAGGTTAACTACCAATTTAAAAATGGCTTCTGCCAAGTTATCGATCTATGACCTCATTCAACAATCTCCCCCGCATAGAGAGGCATTAATGGAAATTTTGAAGTCAATCGAGCTTCAAAATCAAGATACTAATGCCTTCAACAACTTTTTGGGGAGTATTCAAACATGCATGGAGCCCTCCATCACTTTCTATGATTTTGAAATCAAACCTTTGTCAACAGAAAGTATAGATCCTCCACTGCATATCATGGCCAAGATCGATCACAAGCCATTCAAGAGAGTCTTAATTGACACCGGTTCCTCAATCAATATCATTACAACATTGGCATTGAGTCATCTAGAGTTGTCGCCATCCCTTATCACCAAGTCGAATTTTACTCTTAAAGCATTCAATGATGCTTTATCTTCCACAGTTGGCACAGTTATCTTGCCCATTGAGGTAGAGGCCCGAACTTTGCATAGCTTGTTTCACATCTTGGAAGGGTCCATGGAATACAATGTATTGCTTGGACGGCCTTGGCTTAGGGATATGAGAGGTGTCCCTTCTATATTGCATCAATGTCTGAAGTATGTATATGAGGGACAGGTTCATTGTGTACCTGCTGACACTGAACCCTTCAAACATTGCAACTATGTCTCAAATCCTTATGAGATTGTGTTGCCATCCACTCATCTTTTCTTGACCCCATCTACTTCTTCTATACCATATTCTTCTAAAGCTCCCATTCTTGAGGGGCTACCCATCATATCGCAACCATCTTCTTCTTCTGCTATTCAATCTCATTCACCACTTTCTTCATCTCCTAATCTTCCTTCTTCTTCATCAGTGACCACATGCACATGTGGCCATGACCAATCATCTATTTCCATGTCATTAACCCCTTCTTCTACACCTTCTTCAACATCACCTATTATTCCTCCATCTTCCCAACCATCACCAGCTGATGTTTCACAAGTCAGTGAAGCATCAACCCAACCAAATCCTTCCAATTCTTCTATCCCACATTCTTCTATTCCATCATCTAGTCCATCTCTCTCCCAATTCAAGGTCCATCTCACTGATGCAGGTATTGGTGAGTATGCCATCCAAGATGTCCACATCACACCGTTCAATGTGCAAACAGTTAAATATTTTGGTCGTCCACATGACCAACATTTATCCATTGGATCAGTTTATAACATGGGTTCTATGCCAAATTCCATTAATTTTGTATATGGGGGAATAGAGTCATCTTCTAGTCCTACCACCATACTAGAACCCAAGCGTGCAGTCCCTGCCAATATCGAAAGGATGGAGGTTTTTCCCTCTCGCTATTTCCACAGACATAATTGGCAGCAATTTGGCCTAGGTCACTACGAGCAAGGAGTAACTGAATGCATCGATATGCCATATCAGAGACCCACTGAGCATTTTGGTCTGGGCTACCAACCACTTCCATCCCTTTCTTCTTTTGAACGAGCTTTTCAAAGCATTAATATTAATTCAGAAGAAGAAATCCTCCACCCCGACGAATTCGAAGATGAAGCCTATGAAGAATTTGACGTCATGTCAAATGGTGATGAATCTGAAGAAGAGTCGACGCCAATTGTTACCCTCATTGAACAAGACGAGTTTTATCTCCAATTGTTCCCTCTCCAAGAAGCCATATTTCACTTGTTTCTTCCACAAGAACGAGGTGAACCACCCCCTCCGCCACATCCATAAGCCATAATCCAAACCTGTATTATATGTATATACTAAAATAGTGGTTTTCACCACTACAAAAAAAAAAAAAAAAACTAAAAAAAAAAAACTGAAAAACTATGATGTTTTGCATCTCAGGTCTTCCGAGGTCTTCACCGGTTTTCCCTTCCATTCCACTCATCCTTTCTTCCATAAGTCGACAATGAATTTCGAAGACTTATTCACCCTGCTCCATAATCCATATGATCCGGATAAGCCTAAGAAATGTGTCTTTGGTGTTACCTCAGGCAAACTCCTAGGTTTTATTATCTCTAAACGAGGTATTGAGGTGGACCCAAACAAGGTCAAAGCCATTATGGAAATGTGCCCCCCAACTAATTTGAAGGAGTTGCGTAGTTTACAAGGAAATATTAATTCAATCCGTCGCTTTATTGCACAACTTTCTGATAAATGTAGGCCATTTTTCCACCTACTACAAAAGGGGGTACAATTTTCATGGATAGATGAGTGTCAGAAAGCCTTTGATGACATCAAACAGTACTTAGCATCTCTGCCAATCTTAGCTCTGCCTCGTCGAGATCCCTCCCTTGCGAATTTCTTTGCAAGAATTTATCGATGATGATACTGCTAGACAAGCACGTCTTGATCAACTCACACTCAGATGAAAAATGAATCAATGCTTTAGAGCATTTGCGAGTTTATCAAGACCGATTGAAACATGCTTACAATGCCAAAGTTCATCTAAGAGAATTTCAAGTAGGGGATCTTGTCCTTAAAGAGAATCAACAAAACACCAATGCATTGCCGCATCTTCGAGATAAATTCGTGGCTAATTGGTTAGGTCCATATATGGTCACTGAAAGAGTGGGTAATGGAACTTACAGACTTGCCAGTTTAGAGGGAGAGGAAGAACCCGAACCACTTAATGTTATACACTTGAGGGCATTCTACGCATAGTTTGAATTTTATATGTACATATATACATGGCTTGTACAATAAAAAAAAAAAAAAACAAATAAAATAAAAAGAATTTGCATTTCATTGTTAGTTGCATACATCTCATTCAAAAACATTGCATTTCATGTGCATACATCTCATTGAAAACCATAACATTTCATTTCCAGCCATAGTTGCATATCATGTTAGAGACCATTCTATCTTTTGGATATAAAATTTGGTCAAGCAAAAGTCATGTTGCCTTAATCAGGGGCACCTTCATAAAATCCATCAAACCGAATTGTCATTCATACACCCATTTTCCATTTGCACATATTTACATTGCCAAAAAAATTTCAGTCACTCAGCCATTCCTAGTGTTTTAATTAAACTTTGAAATGCATGTCAAAGTTCTCTAGGGCCATATCACAAATTACACTAAATAAAATCTTGAGTATTGGGAAATGATTTCAAAAGCGGTCTTGAACCTATCACATTTTCACATATTAAAAACATCTTGTGTCAAAGAGAGATAACACCATCCTTGGGTTGTGCCTTGAAGTGAAAAGGGTAATCCTCGTTTGTCCTATCATGCAAACATAGTCCATAAAACAGTGGTTCTTACCACTATCACAAGCAATCACAAAATATAAATATAAACATAGTAGTAAGGATAGGGTAAAATTCTCATCATACTTCGATTGAGAATCCGATTCCCCAAAGCTCTAAGGAGATGAACATTTTTCACACACCACTGATCCCAAATAAGTTGTAAGGATCGTACTACTTGTCCAGTCAGATGGATAGGTAGTCATCCCCAAGGCTTACAAAGGTCAAAAACAACATGGACTATGGAGTTAACCTTCACCGGGGCTATAGACGCTTGACTGGCAGTGGAGTATACTCATTGCGTGGCGACATGTCTCTCCTCAAAAAGAGACCTCTGAATGCTCATACGGAAAAACTAGCTTCGGGGTCTTCTCCATAATAGGGTTACCTAATTTATGCAAGATGAGGTTAATGAACACACTTGCACACACACACAGGTTTTTGATTGCCTAGAGTCACTACCATGCTTCTGATTTGGTTAATGAACTCGCATGCACACACATTTGGTCCTAGTTGAATTAGGCAGTATTAGTAAGTTTGTTTGATACCACTAGCATGTTTGAGTCTTTGTAAAACAGTCTTCCTCCATATATTCTTCCATATTCATGTCATTCCATACGTCATTCATTCACAAGCCACCAAGTTCGGTGCCCCTGATTAAACAATTATGATAACAGTTGGCTAAATCTAACTATCTAAAAGTATGAGTGCTTCTTAGTGCATATTTCATTTACTTAGTCTCGCATTAATCATCTATAATTTTTCATTCCATTCCATCACATATGCATCAAAAACATTAAAACATATAAAAACATGCATCACAAAAACATAAGCATTCACACAAAAGAGAGTAAAACACCAAATAAATAAAAGCCATGTATATATATATGTATAAAGGTCAAGCTGTACAATGAATGCCAAAAGGCTACAATATACAATAGAGCACCAAGGCTCATAAAGAGTGCATCTAAGCACTAAACTAACCATCAAAAGAGGACCCCTGAGACCTAGTAGGAGCCCTAGACCTAGTGGTGTGCCTAGAGGTACCCCTCATCCGCCCGAACTACCTCCAACCGGGCTGCCTCCGCTAGTCCCACTGCCTCCAATATCTCCCAGTATTCCTGGGACAATGACCTCCTCATCCCCGAAATGATAGGGGAGAATCGGTGTCATGCCTCTAACACCCTAAGCTGCAAAACAACAAAACAAAAATTTGTTACAAATTTTTCCAAAAAAAAAACACATAATAAGTACTTGCTTAAATGAACAAATACCTTAGCTAGCTGCACTGGCGCATCCGCTCCCATCTCCGCCATAGCTCCCGCGTGCTTCACTCTCCCACACAACCTTTCACTCCACTCCCTCAGACGCACTTCTCTTAAGCTCGAACACACAAATGAGCGAAATTCTCACTGAAACTGTTTAAATAGCTGATTTTGGCACCCTGAAACGTAGTAGGGCATTTCATGGCGGATTCAGATGCAGTCCTGCATCTGCAGAGTGCCTAAACACCAGCGGGCATCTCTGCCAACCACAAATGCAGACCGGCGTTTGGTGTCAGTATTGAATAAAGGAACAAAACTTGCAAAATTGAAGCTTACCTCCAAATTTCATCCATTCTTCTTATCATAATAAAACATTTTGTGAAGGTTACAATAGTTTTGGACACAAATTTTGTCATTTCGCTCAAAAAGCACATCATTCATCATTGTTTTACAAATTGGGTTAAAAATATTCAAAACCTTCAAAAAATTAACCACATTCATCAATTTTTCTGATCTATCGTCAATTTCATTCATTCTTCTTTCATCATGCATATTTTTGCCAAATCAAATTAAAGTAAACCTCGTATCTAGTGGTATATTCTATCACCTTGGCGATTGCAGCGATTTGAATCCATGTAATTCGATAAGAGGATTAAACCACCATAAGGACACCTACCATTTATCATAATCAACTATTTCACTGTTTGAAAATTGGAAATCAATTTTGGATATTCTACTTTTCAAGTGACCTCATACCAAGATTAATTTTCTCAATAGTTGTCATTGATGGCCTAGTTCATGGGGCCTTAAACATGGACAATCTTTAATATCATCATTATTTTGAGTCTTGCTAGAGATTGAGGCTACCTAGGTTGATTGGTTCCGACCCGAGGAATTATCCATATAGTCACTAGGAGCATCTCTGAGTTTTGGACTCTTTTCATGCATCTTTCATCTCTACATATCAATGGTGCCAACAAGGCAATTTCATTAACAGTATGGACTCACACACAGGAGTTGGGGCATTCGTTATCAATTTCTAATTTTCCTATAGTGGAATTCATCTTACATGATCATTGAACTTACAATTTGGCAAAAATCCCTTTATAACCGTTGGGGCAGAAAACGGTCCATCTTTCACATCACTCATATCGTCTTCAATAATATTCTTTTCTGGTTTGTACACCAACCCCTTTCCTGTTGGGACATAAACAGATGGTTCATACACCAACCCCTTTTTTTCACCGTTGGGGCAAAAATGGTTCATTTTCTTCCAAATTTCTTCCAATTGGCTTGTGAGAACCATTCTCGCTCGCCAATTGAGGGGGTAAGCTAATAAAATTTTAAATGTTCTTTTATTCTTTGGTCTTCAAATTTGTGCTTTAGTCTTGAGAGAGAGTTGCGTCTGATCCAGCTTTTCAGGTGTCTTAAGTTTTTGTGCTGCATTGTGTCTTCACACAAAGTAGCTCAAAAAGGGGCATCTGTAGACACCAAAATCCAGCCACTTGTAAGTCATCTATACCTTCCTATTAGCCACGTGTCATTCATCCACCTTCCCACCATTATTTGGCCCAAATCCACACCTTCCCGCCATTATTTGGCCCAATTTCACCTTTCCCGCCATTTTTCATTCCCAAATTTATTTAAATTAATATTTATATATATATTTTAATATTTTAATATATTTTAATATATATAAAGATACTTTAAGTGATTTAATATGAGCCGTCCATCCTTCATTTAATCTCATCCATCCATCCATCTTAATCCGTTTCACAACCTAGATTTATTCTCTACCCTTGGATCCACTTTAATCTTAGCCACACGTTCAAAGTGTCGTTAAAACCCTAAAGTGTGCCCTAAGAGTAGATTATAAATTGAGTCACCTTGATGGCTCAAGCCCGATCTCTTTTACTATCTCTCTTTTGTTATCTATCGCTATCTATCTCTTCTTCAGCTAAACCTACCCATCCATCACCGTCCCTTTTCGTCGCATCCATCGATGCATCCGTCGCCAACTTTGCCGCCATCCCTTCTGCAACATTCTACATAATCCTCCATTATTGTCGCAAGTGCCTGCGGGCGTTTACCCACAGCCACAGACGCAGACCGACATCTGCAACCCCGATCCAGAAGCACGCGGGCGTTCAGTGATCGCACCAGGGCGCCTTCCGCAGCCGATTTGACAATTACATCATTTCCAGGTGCCGCCTGGTCTCATCGCGTTAACAGAAAAAGAGGTATAGATTCTAAAGCAAGTAATATTTTTATGTATTAATCCGTCGCTAGATTATGCATTCTATTTATTTCATTTCTAGGGTTTTAGACTATTTTTGAGGGCTCACACAGTGGAGCCCTCTTACTAGTTTCTAACTTTTTTGTAGTTTTAATGTGTGCAGGATTTTAATGGCAGATTTGATTGGATGATAGCAGCTGCTTAAGCTGGAGTGGTCCGAGCCAAAGGATACAATGAAGCCCACTCATTCTATTGAGGTTAAGGATACATTCTTCGAAGATGCCACCATATTGTGCCAGCTAGGGTTTCGGAGAACCCTAGCACAAATTGTAATCTTGTATCACGAAAAGGGTTACAGGCCATGTTGTACTTAAAAGGAGTTTCTAAACTCCATTGATTAATAAAAATTGTTTGTTTTGTACAACTGTGTTCTGCATTACTTTTTATCGTGATTTCTTTATCTTTTGTTTGGCGTTGTATCTTTAATCTACAATTAGGATTTTAATGGCAGATTTGATTGGATGATAGCAGCTGCTTAAGCTGGAGTGGTCCGAGCCAAAGGATACAACGAATCCCACTCATTCTGTTGAGGTTAAGGATACATTCTTCGGAGATGCCACCATATTGTGCCAGCTAGGGTTTCGGATAACCCTAGCACAAATTGTAATCTTGTATCACGAAAAGGGTTATAGGCCCTGTTGTACTCAAAAGGAGTTTCTAAACTCCATTGATTAATAAAAATTGTTTGTTTTGTACAACTGTGTTCTGCATTACTTTTTATCGTGATTTCTTTATCTTTTGTTTGGCGTTGTATCTTTAATCTACACTCATATATCACCTACCTCTCCATTGAAAGAGTACTATTGTATGTCCTTTATATACATTCAAATTTTTGATACCATTTGAAATTTGTTGGTTCCTCTGTGTTAGGTGATGGCCGTGGTAGTGCATGTGGTCTACAAATGGCTATGTGCTCCCAACATCGTACCTAGAGCTATGTGGCACATACAATCCCACTTTTTTATTTGTACATGTCATTGTACAATGTCCTATACAAGAAGGTTAGTATATAGGGATCCCATGTGAATCTAACCCATTGATATTCCATGTCTACTATTAGCCTTACCAATTCCCATGGCAAGTATTTCCTACTAGTGTAGCATACCAAAAGTCCAACCACTATCCTATAGAGTACAAACATAAGTACATTGACTCCATATTGCTCTAGCATCTCATCAACATGTAGGCCATTATGGTGGATCTCATGCATCGTATACCTCAATAATATCTATAATGATGCTCGAGGTACCTATGCTCTATACACTACCCTCCCTCAAAATGGATCCTTAGGATCTACCATGCATACTTTAATATGATGAGCATCTCACCAATAGGTATCTAGAAGATTGATGACTCTAAATACCATAACTTTATAATAATTATTAAGAGGGCCCTATCTACCTCAACCTAGGTCATATTTTCTAGATGCATTAGCCTCACAACCCATAACACATCCTTGTCAACTACTATGAGTTACCTAAAAATATCCTCTAGTGTACCCGATTGCCACTCCCTACTCTTGAGCACACCTTGCTACAAAACAAAATTCATAAAATTTAATTAGTTTCACATCATAATAAAATAATAGAAATCATAAAATAATAAAACATCAATAATGCAAGCATTATTATCCTCTTCTATGTCTAATTCATCTCTTCTTTTTCTCTCACATAATACTTCTTCTACGATTTCATACCCCTCCTTTTAGGGTACAAAATCATGAATTCACAAATGGTTTTAGCTGACCATAAATTTATTTCTCACCCGCACCAAACCAAATTCATAGTCAACCACGCAAATTTGCATCGAGTTTCACATGATGATTTTTTAAAAAATAAATAAAAATTGCACAAAAATCTAATCTAACCTACTCTAGAAGGTAATTTTAAAGGTATACCTATCTATAGTCTGCTATTGTGTTGTATTTACCCCTCGCAATGGTTCCAAAATGTGTCGAAACTACCATTTTATCTTTTTCTCAAGACCTCTTCTTCTCCTTATTTTCATGATGAAAATTAATTAGTTTTCACCCTTCTTTCCTTTTATCCCTCCCTTTCTTTCTTCTATTTTATCTTTTCCTTTCTTCCTTTTCCTCATTCTACTACGTCTTCCATTTCAATTTTCTTCAAGAATTTTGTATTATTCCTTAAAATTGAGGGGCCGTCCTAGCCTTGGGGGCATTGATGTCATCATTGCTCTATAAAGCACGCAAAAATTAAAAGTATTTATAATAACACCATTTATGTACCATTCCTCCACCTAAACCTACTACCCCTATTAGTGTCTATCATTTCTAGCCCGCATGTGTCTACAACTTTCTTTAACACATTTATTATGCCATCAAAGAGAGGGCGAAATTTAGGTACAAAAAATTGACCTAGCCAAATGAGTCAATTTTCCTTACATTATTAGGAAGCCCTCAAATTTTCTAAGTGAAATTTTTGAGATCCCCATACATTATTTTAGAATGTTATCCTTACCTTTTTAAATTCATGATCGTCAAAGACCAACCACAAATTTTTTCAAGCCACCTTAACACCATATAAACTCAAACAATCAAGTTTTATGGATTCATAGTCCTCTTAGATTGACCAGAAATTTAGTGATTTAGGGTTTTGACCTCAAAATCCTAAACAATGTGCCACTATTTTATCCTTTTAAACCTAAACCTAGTTTTTTGTATTTTTTATTTTACTACCTATCTCTCAAACCCTCTAAAAATAGAGGGGTTGAATTCCATTTTTGGACCATATTTAGTCTAAAAATTGAATGTTTTGTGTGAGCTCCTGTCTCCTATCTGTGATCTTCTTTTCTATCTATGAATTTGTTTTTATTTATGATTTTTGTCTAGCTACATTGGAAAGTAGGTGGAAGGATTATGATGGTGAATTGTGTACAAGGAATATTTTTAGCTTCATCAACATAAATGGAAGATAGGTTTGCTTCTTTGGTTGTGGCCTTTAACCCTAAATTGGTATTCCTATTGGAATATATTATATTATTTGGTATATGCCAATGTACCACCTTGGGTACATATTTAGATTAAGAGTTTATCTTATATTAGGGTTTGAGTATTTACTTTATGCATTATAATAATTACACAAATAATATTAGAATGTGCAAAGTGTTCAATAATATAAATGTGGATCATAGTCCATGTGCACATGAGACCATATCATAGGAAGGTTAAGATTCATAGGAAGATGGAAGATAAAGAGTCATATCACACTATATATTGGCCTTGGTGTGAGCAAGTGAGTGATAGAACTTCATATCATTTTATCATTCAGTGGAGTAGAGTAGAATACAAGTTTGAAACAATGTAGAACTTATATGAAGCATGGAGTAATTGAGATCTTCATATTTTGTATGAATATCCTATTTTTGTGAGCATTCATTAATAGTAGTTTTATAAGTTATTTTAGAAGTTTTTTATAAGTTTTACTTGCTTAATAATTTTCCATTATCATAGTTTCAATATTGCATGCTCATTTTATATCTTGTGGTTGATTTATAATTAAGTATTTAGCATAAAATGCTAGTAGTGGTATTAGAGCACACGGTATATTGATAGGAGATAGGGAGATATAAAAGAGATATTGAGAGAAGATAGGAGATCTCATTTTAAGAATTTTAAGAATTTTTGAAATTACAATTTCGCTAGAGTCTTTCTATAGGGTTGCAAAAAAACTCATGAAGACTAGGACTCAACATAGATCTATTTTCCACTAGATTGAATGATAACTAGAGATGTTTATTGATTTATAGATATCTAGATATTTGCATGGATTTGCTTGCCACTATCTAATTTTTTTTCTGAAAAACATTATTTCTCAGAGGTTGAGAAGCTTCCTACAATGGGTAGAGAAGAATTTCATTTTTGATTGCCTGAAAGTCTATGTGCTTTACTCATGCAGGGATTAGTTATTTGTTTTAGAAAAAGTAGAATATTGAGAAGACCCAAGAAGGAGGTCCAATAAAGAAGGCCTCATTGGATATTGGAGGTAGAAGATTGAAGACTCCATATTGAAGAAAGAAGATACTTAGGAATAAGAGTTCCATAGAAGATTGAATACTGTAGATTTATAAATAGGATACCCAAGAGAAATGTCTCATTGAAGAACTTACAAATTTGGAAGATAGAATATTGAATATTGAATATAGGGAAGGACTAGGAAATGTCATATTGAATATTTGAGAAACTATAGGATTTTAATACCCAAAAGATGAGGTCTCAAGAAAATTTGGAAGGAGAAAGAAGAAAGAGGCTATAGAAGCCCTATTTAAGGAATTTGAATAAGTGTCTATTGGAGAGTCGCAAAGGAATTCGACAGGGGGACCCTATCATCCCCATGTTATTCATCATTATGGCAGAAGCTTTAAGCAAAACCATCAAAAATGCTTGCAATTTAAGGCTAATATTAGGAATCAAGGCAACATCTCTCACTAGGGATGTTTCTCACCAACAATTCATCAATGATACTCCTCTATTGACTAATGTGTCGGTGGTTGAGACCAAAATAATTAAATACATCCTACAACTTTACGAGGATGCTACTGGTTAGAAAGTTAATTTCAATAAAAGCAAGTTATATTTCTTGAACACCCCCATTCAGAGGCAAGGAAGGATTACAAAAATTTTAGGGTGTGATATAGCAAACCTCCCCACTTCGTATCTTGGTCTCCCTATTTTCATTGGTTCTCTGAGAGAGTAAATATGGGACAGGGTTATTGAAAGAATTCAAAAAAAACTTACTGGATGGAAAGGTCATCTTCTATATTAAGTAGTAAAGTTGACCCTCAATAAGACCTCTCTTTAGAGAATTCTAGTCTATTTCCTCTCCGTTTTCAAATACCCTATGAAGGTTTTCCAAAAAATTAAGAAAATCCAAAAAGAATTTTTATGGACTGGATCAGAGGAGAAAAAAATGATACATCTTGTAGGATGGACCAAAGTGTGCAGACCCAGAGGCTTATGTCTAAGGAGAATTGCTCATATGAATTTAGCTTTACTAGCTAAGAAGGCATGGTGCCTCATTTTTGGTGAAGAAAATGATTGGAAAACTATCATCAAATGAAAGTATCTTCAAACTATAGAATTTCTAAGTGACTCAGTTCCAATCAGAGGTTATGCTTTTTGGAAAGCAATTATCAATTGTAAGGAAATCATCAAAAAGGTTTAAGATGGGTTTTAGGCAATGGTGAGAGGATAAATTTTTGGAATGATAGGTGGGCTAAGGATGAACCACTAATGCAATATCCTAACTTAGCCTGAATCAGAGATATCATGAAAGAACTCATTGGTAGAAAAGTCTTCGATTATATGGTTTAGGACAAAGGCATAATGAAGTCGAAACAAATAAGGATTCAGGGATTTCAAGTAGAATCAAATGATATTTATAATATTCTAGGGCAATAGTTTATCCCTATGAGACCCAAGGAAGATCAAGTGACCTGGGCTCTTACAGAAAATGGGCAGTTCACTGTTAAATCAGCTTACAAGCTTTTGCTTGATGACGAGGATTTTGTCCTCCAAAAATTTAATTCCAAAAATTACAGTATTTTCATGGCTGGTTATCCAAGGAAGAATTCTAACCATTGATAATATGATGTGTAAAGGTATTTGTATCACTAATCATTGTTATCTATGCAAGGCTAATTGGGAGACCATTTATCACATTTTCCTTGAGTGCCCTTTTTCCTTGACTATCCTAAGTGGGATTTTTTAGGCCTTCAATATATCCTAGGTTAAACCAACCATCATGCTTGATTTGTTCATCTAGTGGCCTTATTACTTTTCAATCCAAATACTTAGATACATGTGGAAAATTTGTCTCAATCACTATCTTTTGCAAGTGTGGTTAGAAAGGAGCCATATAGTATTTAATGAGTCTATCCATGATCATCAAACTGTCATTTCCAAGATCCTATACTTTGCCAATAATAATGTGAACCTTATCCCTTTTGATAGTCATAAAACTCATTTGTAGGAGACCACGATTGCTCAATATTTAAGCTTAACCTTGTTATATGAGTCTGTGCCTAGGGTAGTCAACCCTAGAGCCAATGTTAAGTGGTCCCCACCTCCGACGGGTTGGTTTAATCTTAATTTTTATGGAGTGGCTAAGGAAAATCCTAGTAGAGTAGGCATTGGCGTCATTGTGTAAGATCATAATGGGAATATGATGCTTGCATATTTCAAATATTTTGGAACAATGACGAACAATGAAGCTGAAGCTATAGCTATGTGGAGAGGCCTTCAAATGACTCAAGACTTAGAAGGCAATTTTATCATATAAGGAGAGTCTATGCATGTTATAAATCTCCTGAATAATTGGAAAACACCTCCTTGGAGGATTAAAATAATTTTTTAAGAGGCTAGGATCCTTTTCCAAGGAAAACGGGACAAAAAATCCCAACATGTCTTTCGAAAAGCTAACAAAATTGTTGATAAGCTGGCCAATTTGGTTGTCGATGGTGATGAACTTTTCAAATGGGAAAACAGTGTCCCAAGTGAAGTAGAGGAGCTTATTCAACAAGAATGCCAAGAATTATAGTCAAATTTACCAACAGGGAAGGCACTGTAAGTTTGAAGGCTAGGAGTATTCCCACTTATTTTTTTAAGTGGACTCACAATAAAAATTATCCGAACTGTCAGTATTCATGGATGCTACTTTGAAATACCACAAAGACTAATGGGGACAATCACATGTCATATAACATGGCTCCTATTCATCTTAGTAATTTGATTTTGGCCGATAATCACAAGGCAAGAAAGAAACAACAATATAAGACTTCAAACCAGAGCCACGTGGACCACTAGATAGCCACCACCATAAGTCTAGATATCAAGTTCACTTCTCCAAGGCTGATTGGCCAAGATGGTATGTGGTCCCAAAGCATGTCATAAATGGAAGAAATTAATTACCAAATAATTATTAAGAGTAATTGTTAATACAGATCTTGTGGGAGTTTTATTTAGTACTCTGCTATGTGTGTCTGTAGCTTTTTGTTTCTCCTCTGTTTCAAGGAAGGGATACATGTTTGTTTCTTTTTTTGTAATTATGATGCAGGTGTGTTTTCTCGGGGTATACCAAAAATGTTGTATGGGAAGTTTCTTTTTGATAACAGGTTATGTGCCTTACCGGATGTAATGGCTTTGGCAGCATGTAGATTTTACATATATAGGATCCTTAGTAAGGACATGTTCATAAACAGCTCTGGGCTAATTTTTGTAAAGGTTTTGGGTCAACCCGTAAAACCCAGTATTAATGCTATAGTATCTTATCTACCAAAAAAAATAAATGTCAAGGGAAAATATTTCTAGCAAGCATAAGCTCCTAATAAAAAAACAAATTTGGGACAATTATCGCCATCCAACAAGAAGCCCAAAAGGAAGAAGGATTTATAAATAAGTTTACCAAATTTTGGAAGAGATTATTGAAGGCCTCAATACATTCATATTATTAAGAAGAATGCCAAAAAAAGGCCTAATTTGAAGTTAGAATTTGAAAAGAATATTAAATGAGAAAGGAGCTAGAAGAGGACACCATATTTGAGAGTTAATGATAGAAAAACAAATAAGAAATTAGTTGCATCAGAAGCTGAAATTTTCATATTTTAGGACAGTAAGAGGGAAGCAATTTGGGAAGCACTAATAGCTATAGATTTTAGAGTCTGAGGGAGCCACAAAATCATATTTTCAGACAAAAAATTAAATGTTATAAATAAGAAAATTTTGGCAACAATTAAAGCTGTAAAATTCACAAAATCGTGGCAGCAAATAGGTGAACCAAATCACCAAGAAATATTTCTACAAAGGAGGCCAAAATCAGATTTATAAATTGGTGTTATTAAAGTTTTATCCAAGAATTTAAACCAGTTTGTTTTAAGGTTATATTAGCACCATATTAGAGCCATTAAAGATAGAAAAATAGAGATTTAAAGTTTAGTGTCTCCAAGGAGAGAAAGGAGGCATCTTGGTTATCTTAAAACGTACACATTTTTAACAACATAGAGAAAATTAGATATTGCATAAAGGAAGGATTTATAAGGAAATATATCATTAGTTTCAAAGCATTCTATAGAGTCAATGAAGTGCAGATTTTTCTAAGTCCTATTGAGTAAAATAAAGAGACTCAATAGTGAACAATGGCAACACATATTTCTAGTATCTAAATACACCAAGAGGTGTGTTAAGTATTGAAAAAAAAAATCTAAAGGTAAGTTATAAAAGGTGTAAAATAACTACCATAAGCAATGCCATGAAGGAGATAGCCATTTGCACCAAGAAAGGTAACATAGAGTATTGATAAATAGTCATTATTTAGCCAACATATAGTTTGAAACTGTTATTGGATTGCAAGGTTGACCCACCAAGGTTGTACCACTAGCATGAAGAGAAGGTTAATAGTCTCACTACCACCAATAGCATAACAAGCTATGGCATATGAATAAACAACATCAAAGAGTGAGAGTTGAAAAGCTTAAGTGCCATTAGCACCACCATAACATCTCCAAGAAGTTAAAGAGCCACCACCTTGAATAAGGCACCACCAAAGTAAGAATGAGTACCATTACCAGGAAAGATAAGAATACCTAAATTCATAAGGTGTTGAAAGAAACCCTAACACCATTTGTTGTTACAAAGGTGTATAAGAATCAAGCAAAGATGTTTGAGAAGGATCAAGATATTGCTAGGTGTAGCAATACATTATGAAGCTACATAAAGAAGAGAAGGACAATAGCATTACTAAGAAAACAATGAAGGAAATCATGCTATGTTGAGGTGTCAAGAGCGTTACTAAGTAGAGAATGAAGGAAATTATGATACGTTAATGTTTCTAGAGCATTAATGAGTAGAGAATATCATAGCAATAATTACAAAGAAAGAAGTAAACGTAGCTTGGAAAAGGAGTACCACTAGCTAGAAGGAATTAGAGAATTCAAGAGTTTTATTAACAAGTATCACAGTGCAAGGGAAGATAAATATTTACATTGCATGTTAGACAAGTAATACAAGATCACTCTTAAGATAAGAGTGTAACACAGATGAAGGCAACATAGCATTTATGTATGTCACTAAAAAAGGTAACATGAGAAGGAGAGTCAAGATCATAGAAGGCTAGAAGATGCAAAAGGAAGGAGCATTAAATATTGGTGTTATAGTGCATTGAACACAGTGAAGTGGAGAAAGTAAAGTGTGAAATATTAGTGCATATGTGATATACTAAAGGGAAGATAAAAACACAGATTGAAGATTCAAAGCATTGTGTTAGAGTGCATTGAATGCATCACAGTGGAATAAAAGTACAGATTGGAGTATAAAGCAATCAAGAGAAAGTTGTGGAGCACTATACTAAAGGAGGAAAGAAATATTTAGTATAATCTAAAACCTTTGCAAAAGTTACAAGGCATAATATTGAATTCAAGTTAATTAATTTATTATACTCAAGGTTTTTTTAATAAAAGGAGAAATATGGTATGCATTTGCAACCTTAGAAGTATTATTGAATGCCTTGAAGAAATAAGTATTTAGAAATGTTTCTCAAATCACCTCATTCAAATTGCATAGAAATATTTTTGTAAGTACTTTAACTTGGAGGAATAAGGATTTCCATATTGAAATAGAAATATTATATTTGCAAATACCTTTGTTTCTAAATTTCCAACTAGGTAGTTATAAGGATTTCAACACCAACATTAAATTATTGAGATTTAGAAACTATACTATTGAAAATTAAAATATACTAGAAGAAAAACATAGAGTTGCTAGAAAGTTGGAAAACTACATTGGAATTAGTATCTTTCTCAAATTAATGAGACAAAAATAATCCAACTTAAAGGTATTGAAAATAGAGAACCTTGTCAAAATTGAAAGTACATTAAAAGGGATACAAACGTGCTTTCTATAAGGAGAATTAAAGTGCTTGTCTTGTATTTGAACATTAGGGAGACAAAAAGGATTCAACTCAAGGAAAAATTAGAAATATAAGCATTTTATCAAGACCATATTATATTGAAAGATTAGGGATATTTAAGATAGTCTACAAGAATCATCATGACAACAAATTAATTATTTCTTATAGAATCACAACTTAATAAAGGACCTAAATACGTTTCATGGAAAAACAAAGTGAGGTCAATATTGATAGTTGAAAATATTTGGGACATTGTAAGAGGAGAAAAATCTAAACCTACTATAAATGATAGAGAGATTCAAAATTTTGAAGAATATGAAGCAAAAACACTCATGATAATGCCATTTGCAATTATAGATAAAATACAACCCTACATTAGTTTAGTAGTAACTTCTATAGAATATTGGAAAACCTTAGCCAAGATTTTTGAAGGAAAAAATAAAGCCACTATCTTGAACATTCAAACTCAATTGCATTCTCTAAAATTTAATAGTGGTGAAAGTATAGAACTATTCCTAAGGAAAATAACATATATAAAATAAAAATTGTTAACCTTAGGAGAACAAGTGGAAGATAAGTTTCTTGTTCATGTAATCCTAAGAGCACTTTCGGAAAGCTACAAGAATTTAGTTACATATTTACAAATTCTAAGTAAAGATACATCATTTGATGAGTTAGTCAATATTCTACAAGAATATGAGGTGGAAAATTTAGTAAAATATGAAATGACTAACAATGCCTTAGTTTCAAAAGATAATCCACAAGGAAATGTTGCTTCATTCCCAAAAGGAAGATCAAAATGGAATAATAGATATTGTCAAGTATGCAAAAAGAAAGGACACAATACCAATTATTGTAGATTCAATCCTAGAAATTAGTATCAAGGAAATCAAACAAATTTTGGAAGCCAATCGAGTAGCTCATTCCAACCAACACAATAATAGAATCAATATAATCCACATCAACAACAATTTTAGCATCCATATAGTTCTCAAAATCAATAAAATCATCCTCAACTATAATATAGATAAGGGAAACATAAAGGAAACTTAGTTTAAGAGATTCAATAAATTCAAGAAATAAAAGAACCTATAAATGAAAATGAAGTTAAGCTCTTTCATTAAAAATAGTATTTTATGAAGATACTAATTACTTACTCGATCAGGATACAGACAGGGAACAAAATGAAGAAAGCAAAAAAGAATAGCTCAAGTTCCAGAACTAGGATGAAGACCATATTGAAGACAAAAGTCTTCAATAACCAAATAATGTAATACAAGGGGGTGTTGGAATATATTACACTATTTGGTACATGCCAATGTACCACCTTGGGTACATCTTTAGATTAAGAGTTTGTCTTAGATTAGAGTTTGATTATTTTCTTTATGCAATGTAATAAATGCACAAATAATATTAGAATGTGCAAAGTATTCAATAATGTAAATGTGCATCATAATCCATGTGCACATGAGTCCATAGGATAGGAAGGTGAAGAGTCATATGAAGATGGAAGGTCAAGAGTCATGTCACACTATATATTGACCTTGGTGTGAGCAAGTGAGAGACAAAACTCTATATAATTTTATCATTTACTGGAGTAGAGTAGAATACAAGTTTAAAATAATGTAGAACTTGTATGAAGTATGGAGTACTTGAGATCTCCATAATCTATATGAAGATCCTATTTTAATGAGCATTCATTAATGGTAGTTTTATGAGTTATTTTAGAAGTTTCTTAGGAGTTTTACTTGCTTAATAGTTTTCCATTTTCATGGTTTCAATATTGCATGCTCATTTTATATCGTGTGGTTGATTTCTCATTGAGTATTTAGCATCAAATGCTAACACTTCCATTTTTGTTATAGTTAGTAATTTAAAATTATTTTTGCATTATTGTTCTATTTTACCTTATTTCAATTTTAGATAAATTTTATTTCATTTCTGCATTAGACCTCTTATAGTGTTAGAATAAATATTCCACTTATTTAGAATACTACCCATATTTCTAATTATAGGATATCATTACTTTGTTATAACGATCTCCCTATTAATTAGAAATATGGTTATGGCTAATATTAGCTTATATTTTGTACAAATATATATTTTGATTAATGATATTATTATCATTCATACCATTAGTGGTATAAAATCAGGAAGTTCCTACTTGTGAGTGGGATTTCCCTCGTGGAAATTCCCCTCCCCTCTTTCCATTTCATATTTTGTTTAGATTCTATGGTTTAGTGGTGTTCTCCACAAATGCTTTGAATATTTGGTAATTGATCATCTGCAAATGTCGATTCATACTAGCGGTATGTAATTGTCAATGGCTTTCGGCTGGGTTTCCATATGGATAATAGTAGCCCTAATTTTTGTGTTAATCCAGGCCTCATTATCTGCACCAAAATCCCCTAGATGCTTTTCCCAAAATAGGTTTAACACAATTTATACATGTTGGAGGAAAAACCCCAAATGGGCGAGTGACAGAATGAGGTTGTCAAGCTACGATAAGGGTTTTGGTGGTGAGGCCACAATTGGTAGAGAAAAACATTAGAGAAGGTCCTTGTGCATCTTCTTGGCATTATGAATATCAATTTAGGAGACACTTGTAACTTCTTGGCATCATGGATGCCAATAAAAATCAATGTCAGCATCACAGATGTTGGAGTAGGCCAATTATTGGTTGTTTTCTTGGCCCTAAATGTCATAGCATATAGAAAGATTGACAGGTTGTCAGTTCGACTCAAATTTTTAACCCTATGAAGACAAAGACTACTACTCCAAATATCCCCGTACGCTGATCAAAACGATTAATGCATAATTAAATGTATTTTTTGTGATCACGTAAATTTTATATCTAGACCTCAATCTCTATGTAGGTCCCCACATATTTTTAACATCATCACGAGTTTTTTTTCATTTGGCTATAAATACCCCAAGCTACCACTATGACTTAGAACCCTCAAACAAACTATAGTCATTTTGTTTCTATGAAAGAACATACACCAACACCTGTTACTACAATAAATCCTACTTTAGATAATCATGGTTCTCTCAGTGAAATGATGCCATGGTTGTAATGTAGATTTGAACCATGCTCAATGCAATAATTGATCTCAACACAGCAAAGAGATCGTAGTTTGAATTAGATGAAATTTGAAGCAGAGATGCATGGGGCAATAGGTGTTCACAACATCAAATGATCAATGATGAGGTGGTAAATTCAAGTGTCAGATTCATTAGATTGGGTTATGCCATATCAGATCTGGTTGTTGAGTGAGTTTGCTTAATTTATGGAGACATTGATAAGGTTCTCCATATAAACCCTTGAATTGCCCACAATACCATTGTGAGGTGATTGGAAGAATACTAGATAAAATAAATCGGCCTTCAGACGTCTCATGGATGCAAATTTACCATCAGATATTGAGTACACCATTGGTGCATGACACGAGGAACTTCATTTCCTATTTTTTCATATTGAAGTTCCAATTTTATGATCATGTTTCATAAGATGGTGGAGCACCCATAGGAAAACTATGGGATTATCCCATGTAAAATATTTGATATCATCGTCATCCGATCTGTGATTGCTTTGTAATAGATCTAGGATATAGGCAGTGCCCATTCGCTACCATCACCAAGGAAAGTGGTCATTGTATACATTGACCAGGAAAGCTACATACAAGGTGGGGATATGGATTTTTGATCTCCTAACACCACCTAATTATGTGAGGGATTCACTAGAAAATAGCACAGAATGGCCTGAGCCTCGTAGTGCATGTTTTGTAAATTTGTTTTGGGAGTCTTTGGAGGATGTGGAGGCCAAATATGAAGGGTTCTTCGAGATCGATGAAGTTCTCTTGCAGTACACAGTGGTAAAACACACAGATTTAATAGAACCATCAACTTCCAGTTTTGTAAAAGTCTATTATGACTTCATGATCCATGCATTCATCCTCCACTCTAGGATTGTAATGGCTCAATTTTCTCAATGTTATTGTAAGGAAGTGCATTTTTGGAAGAGACTGATACTCCTCAAAACTATAAGCGTGCCTCATAAACACACTTGTAAATGGCTCAAATAGTCTTGTAAAGGTGTAATTTTGGTGTAGACCGATACTTGCATACATGAGACGAGTTTCACCTTAAGGGGGGAACAAACAAAATAACAAAGTGAACCTCGTATGTAGTGATCTACTCTATCACACCTGGAGGATGTAGCGGCTGGTTACCCATGCATTCTGATAGGATGAGGTGGTCACCATAAGGACACTCATAGTTGTTAAAGCAAAGTGAGGGATGTCCCACTTTTGCTTAAGTACTCAAGAAGTACTTATTTTTTTCTTAGCCCTAAAGGACCATCGAGTGGCAAATATAGAGGTAAAATGACCAAGAGGTAGACCCAAAGATAAAATGACCTAGAGGCAAAATGATCGAGAGATTGACCCAGAGGCAGACCTAGAGGTATTTACCTAAGCAAGAGCAACCAAAGCCATGAGCCAAAGTAGCTCAACCACGAACCAAGAGTTCAGAGCCAAAGAAAGCAAAAGAGCAAGATCCTAGACATTATCCCAAATAATGGAATACAGGGGGTGTTAGAATAAATATTCCACTTATTTAGAATATTACCCATATTCTAGATTATAGGAGATCGTTATGTTGTTATAATGATCTCCCTATTAATTAGAAATATGGTTATGGCTAATACTAGATTATATTTTGTATAAATATATATTTTGATTAATGATATTATTATCATTCATACCATCATATAGATTTATCTTTGTTTATTTCTTTTACAATAGAGTAAATTTTAAGTTCATTATTATGTATTCTTATTGGATTAGGATCCATTTTTACATATATATTGTGTTTAAATACGAAGGTTATTTACACTCTTCAACATATTGTTGTTTATTTGTATTTCCATATCCATTATATTGCATTCTAAATTAACTACATTTCTATTAGTTTTTTGCACTACTAGTTTGCATATTTACTACACTTAGGGTATTTTCATTCTACATTGCATTTCATTGTTAGAATGCATTTTAAATTTTTTTAGATTGCGCATAGTTGGTTATGTTTCTTCATCATTCCTTCTCAATTGTTAGAATACTATTTGTTTAATGTTAGGTTGCATTTTTAGACATCATTCTTTCATATATTTTCACCCTATCATGAACACATGGCATGTTCATACGAGGTATACATTTGGCAAGTTGGTAAACCCTCTATTTTTCTCCTTTTTCTATCTATCATAAATTCATAATTTTTCTTGACAGGGCACAAATTTGGTGAGTGCATTGCAATAAGTATTTATTACATTGTGTTTGCTATTTTCTTCTACTATCATGAATTCATGATCATCCATTATAGGATATTGATTCAACTATTATATATTTAGGAGCAAGCATAATCTAGTAGTTTTTATTCTATTATGCATATTATTTTATTTGCATGTTGTTTGTCCATCTCCAAAAGGTAAAATACTATTTTTTCTTCACATGGTCAGCTGAAAGGACTAAGGGGGATTGACTATTGTGCCTACGATCCTAGCCTTCATATAATATTAAGCAAGCCCACAAAAATTGACCATTTGTTTTCTAGTTTCTATCTTTATTTCCAGGTTTGTTTGGACTCATGATCACAAATTTTGGGGAGAGAATTTGGTATAGGAGTGAACATCAACACAAATAAGTGTTTTGTTAATCTTGTAGGTTATTTGTTGTGTGTTTTCACTTGTTTATATTTTTTTGTAATTAGTATAGCAACATAAATCATATTTAAGATATTAATTAAGGAAATCCAATTCATTTTAGTTTTACTTAGATTTATTTTACTTTAATTATTAGGCATTGAATAAAGAATTGCATGTAGTTTGCATATTAGGCTAAATTGTATGTGCATCATTTCTTGAACCCTTGCTTAAAATAAAAATAAAATTTATTTTATTATGTTCTAGGAATAGTTTGCATGCAAAATAAGAATCATTCTAGGATAGTTTTGTCTATTTGAATTTATGTTTTTTGTATTAATTTTACAACATATTTTTATAGTTGTTTTCTTAAGGCCAAACTTAGGTGTGTTATAATAAACACATCAAACCCTCCCATATTGTACTTGGAGTGAGTCCTAAAAACACTCCTAGCAAACCTAAATACCCTAGCTCTTAAGTGTAGAGAAACATAGCCCCATGATTACCATGGATCCAAGTGGATTCACTAAGATTCATTTTTCTAGGTTATTGGAAAAAGAAATAGCCTAAAGAAGAGAGCTCTAGATAAGGAAATGGAATATGTAAGAATCAAGTGGATGGATTTCCCCAATGAAGGATCATACACTGATGAAAAATTAGGAGGTATTTTTCTCATTAGAGGATTTTTAAATTTCTATTTCAAATGATTTTAATATTTTAGAAGTTTGTAATCTTGAGTTAGCTCTCAATTCTCAATCAGAGCGATCTAAACAAGACTCTATGAAGTCCAACTATGATTTTGAGTCTCAATAAAAAATCCAAATGCCCCTCAAGGAGGATGTTATCATGGAAGAATAA
Source organism: Wollemia nobilis (assembly GCA_028583015.1). Lineage (NCBI taxonomy): Eukaryota > Viridiplantae > Streptophyta > Pinopsida > Araucariales > Araucariaceae > Wollemia > Wollemia nobilis. Next base: position 17,439,456 of record JAQPPZ010003361.1, read on the forward strand.
AAAATAATAAACTAAAAGGGGGTCTGAAAGCCACATCAATCCCAAATTGTCAAAAAGGAACCAAGAACAAGGGAGAATCGATGTTGGTGTAGAGAAATATTTAGATAGACCACCAAAATAGAATATTATTGAATGGGAAATAGTGACTAACATATCCAATGGAAATCACACTATATTGTCCCTAGGTAAGGGGGGAAAATTTAACAAACCTAAAATTGAAACTTATCTCATGGAATATAAGGGGACTCAACTCCCCTTCAAAACAAAGAATTTTTAAAGCATTGAGAAAAGAAAATAGATCGTAGATTTTTCTTCTATAGGAAACTAAAATGGAGCTACAAAACATGGGAGCAATTAAATTTAAGGCCTAGAAATAGGTAGAGTTAACAACTAGCCCAGAGTGTGGAGCTTCTAGGTTTCTACTTTGCTTATGCGATAAAAACCATTTAGAGAGAAAACTTTAATATAAATAGATTGGGTAATTACTTCCCTTTTCCAATGTAAGGAAACTAACAAACACTGGATTATAACAACCATGTATTCTCTAAATTAAATTTCTAGGAGAAAACAACTTTGGGATAACTTAAGCCATCAACATAAAGTGTTTAAATAAATTCCTTGGATTATGGCTAGGGATTTCCATTCTCCCTTGAATCTATGTGATAATAAAGGACGAAAACCTACTATATCAGAAGGAATAATTGATTTTTCAAACTTAATAAATGATAATGAACTAATGAATGTGGACCTTAGGAGAGAAAAATATACTTGGAGTAACCATTGTTTAGGGGAGCATCTAATCTAGGTCAAAATAGATAGAGTTGTACTGTCTCAAGAATGTTTATAGATTTTTTGAGAATCCCTCCTATATTCCCTCCCTAAAGTTGGTTTTGATAACAACCCTTTTATTTGCAAATCGAGTGATTCAAAATAATTGTCTAGATCCCCCTTTATATTTGAAATTGTGTGGCTACAACATGAGAATTTGGAAGCTCAAATTATAGACTAGTGGAAGGAATAATTGTTTGGTGAAAATATTTCCCAAATAGCTAAGACGGTAAGGTTCATTAAAAGGAATATGAAATAGTGGAATAAATAGGTTTTTTGGCATATTTAAAATAAAATAAAAAACGAAGTTAAAAAATCAACTACAGGATAGTGAAGACTGATAGATATGGAGGGTCTATCTAGTGAGTTGCGAGATAGAGAAAAACTTATTCTTGTGAAATACCATAAAACTTTGGCTTATGAAAAGATTTTTTGGAGAAAAAATTTAAGTATAACTTGGCTTAAATAAGGGGATCATAACACTAAGTTTTTCCATGTTTATACCTTAAGAAATCAAAGCAGCAATAAAATCATAGAAACCTAGAAAAATGATGGGTAGGTAATAGAGGATTTGGGGGAGATTAAAAAGGAGGTAGTTTAGTTTTTCTTAGAGTTGATTGGTGTGGCCGCCCCCATAATGAGGAAGCAATGGATTCCATGATCCAAAATATCCCTACTCTAATCATAGATCAAATGAATGACTATATTTGGATTCCTTTCATAGATGAGGAGATATACGAGGTTGTATTTTATATGAATGGGGATAAAGACCCTAGGCCAGATTGTTTTCTAGTGGGTTTCTTCTAGCATTTTTGGCACATTGTAGGGCCTGATATAATTGGTGCACTTAAGGAGATTCAAAATAATTATCATATTCCTAATTGTGTGAATGTTACTTTCCTAGAACATATTCCAAAGGTAGTAGGTGTAGACACTAAAATTATGTAAATCAGATAATACTGCTATGTGTCACTCTTATTGACACTATATGGCCGCATTGGGAAACCCTTAGGGGTTAATTAGGGGTCCCAACCACATTTGGGAGGGTTTACCCCACTTTTGGGAGGTTTTTGGCCATGTAGCCATGGCCATACCACTCTAGGATGACCATAGTTCATTGCCATCTCACCCAAGGATGGCCACATGTAGTCATCCTTGGGTGGGATGAACATGCACCAGACCCCCCAAAATTCAAAGGGTGGGACAAATGGTAATCAATTCATATAATTTATCCTATACAATCACCAAAAATTGATTGGGATGCTATCACAAACATCAAGGCCTACAAATTGGAGGTCCCAAATGGGTAAGCTCTCCCACCCTATGCATGGCAAGGGCATTGACAAGTGGCAACACTTGACCTACATTCCAGAACTTGCCCCTTTGTACAATTGCCCTATTTTGGCTATAAATTTATGTGCTCACACCCAACTAAAAGGAGATAATAAAAAGCATTGCTCATGGATTTCTTCTCACATTTTTCCAAGTATTTTCCTTGAAAACATCTTCATTCGAAGGTGCTTTTAGGGGTATCCCAAAATACACTAATCCATTCCAAAACCTATCAAATCTAAGATTTATTTGACCAAATTAAATGATAACACATTTAGGAGAGTTCTAAACCAGATCCCCTTGGAATTGGTGAAAACAACCACCCAGTTGTGTGACCAACCCTACTAAGTATGGATAAAAGTCCTAGTTACACTTTCCAGGGATGGCCACAAAATGGCTAACAATTTTTATGCAATTTCACCATAGATCAATCATAAAGCATTAGATTAGTCTTTTATTCAATTTTGGTTAAGTTTTGAGTAGATTTGATGGGTCAATTTGTGTTTTTGTGATTTTAGTCTTAGTTGTTCCTGCCAGGTGGTGAGTAGAAATTCATGTCCTGAAAAACATTCATTTCTCTTCCATAAATTATCAATCCGGTAAGTTCGTAAACTTATGAGTGTCACGCATAGTATATGCCTGCAGTGTTGGGGAACAAATCTGGTTGTACCTTATTTAGTTTGGTGGGGAGGTTTGTGTAATTGGATTCCAACCAAACCAAATAAACTGAGTGCAGAGAATTTAAATAAATAAAATACAATGCTGGAAATAAAATTCTGAAAATAAAAGCACACACATAAATTAAATAAAGCAAGAACTAAAGAAATAAAATAATCTACATAAAATAATCAACAGAAATAAATAGAGGAGGACTACTACAGGGAGTGTGTCCAAGCTCCCGCAGATAGTCCGCTCGGCTATCTACGTAAAGCTTGCTTTAATAAGAGGAGTTGCACTCTTGATTAATTAAACAATAAAATAAAATAAGTTCTCTATAGAATTAATCATTGATCTCTGATCTCCTCTGTTCATCTGGCCTGCATATTTATATAAAGAACGTCCAGATCTCATTACAATAACCACTCAGTATATTTTAATCACGTGATGTGATTTAGTTACAATTGATTCTACACATATTTTATTCTTCTATTTTAAAGTATGTTCGTTCACCAAAAGGATAAATATTCTTAGGTGTACGTAACAACAAATCCTAAACTAATGCATCCTAAAAATAATAATATGCTTTAAGAGCTTTACAAGGTCAACCGGCCAATCGGTTGATAATAATAACAAACACTTTATTCTATTTAATAAATGCATGATTAAAATAGATCTCCTTTGTCTTCACGTGCAACCTCCTCCATAGTCCTTGGTCAACCAGTCAAAGTTGACTTGGTAAATCTTGCAAAGTATGAAGGCATGGAGGCACCTTCTAGTTGTAGGGAGGCACTCTTCTTTCGTTGGTGTCTTCTGGTTGCAGGGAGGCGCTCGTCTTCCATTAGCGCCTTCCGGTTGTAGGGAGGTGCTTGTCTTCTATCAGTGCCTTCCGATTGTAGGGAGGCACTCTTCTTCCGTTGGCCCCTTCTAGTTGTAGGGAGGCGCTCATCTTCTGTTGGCGCCTTTCGATTGTAGGGAGGTGCTCATATTCAGTGGATGCCTTTCGGTTGTAGGAAGGTGCCTACTTCTGTTGAGCACCTTCCTTGAAGAGGAAGGCGCCTAATCTCTTGCCTTAGTCTCTGTAAGTAGAAGTATGTCGGGTCCAAGTGGATGTAGACTGGAAAACACCATATTAGTACCAATACTTGCATTTATACACATTTCCCACTAAAAACACCAATCAAGCATAATACTGAATTTTTCTATCAATTATATGCATAAGTTATATAAAATACATTTCATATGCTAATTGAACCAGTGATAATTCTCCTTAACCGTGTATATAAAATGAGCATTTTTGGTGCTCATCATCCCCCCATGCCTAACATGTGCCATGCCCTCGTGGCACCAAAAGGTGAAGTTATCCCTCTCGCAGGCTGACCATGCCAAAAAGTTTGTCATGTCTTTGTGATAACAACCCCTGGGATATATATTTTTTTCACTATTTTTTTTCAATGGCCTTCAGCATCTCTGTTTCTCTGCCGTTGAGTGCTGCTATTTTTTTCCATTCAGCACTACTATTATTTTTTATTTTTTTATTTTCATTGAGTGCTGCTATTCTTCATCCATAGAGCGATGCGACACCAACATAAGTTAGAAACACATCCTGACTAATCATTACGGATAAATAGTTAAATCGTGACCACACTATTTAGGGCAAATTGCCAGTGCACTAATGTTGGCATTTTCCAGTGTTGCACATTAGTCAGATTTGGTGAGACCAAATTTGTTTAAAACAAGTGCAATCACTAGCTACTCTTTTACCCACATTTGAAACGTATTTCACATCTCTAGAACCTCCTTTGTGGTATAGAGTAGCATCATTTATATGTGTTCGCTCAAGTCGGTTGCCATTGTCATGAGGCGGCAATGAAAATGATGCCAAATTTATTCACGTAGATGCCATAGCCTCTCTCTCTCTTTTTTTTTTCAATTATATATTTTTTTTCAAGGCACATCATGTGTTTGAATTCTAATGGGAGATTTTGAAAAACTGTGGAGGCATCGACTGGTATTAGCATAGAAATGATTTTAAAATAATGATACACATAATTAATAAGAAAATCAGTACATACCTGATTGAATTTCGTAGAATCTGATATATATGATGCCGGTGGTGTGAGACGTCTTCACGTTGGTGATCCTCGAGATTTTATTTATTTATTTATATGTATATTTATCTATTTTGCCATGAATAGAACAGATCTTGACTCTCTTTTTTTTTTCTTTTTTTTTTCTCTTTCTTTTTTTTGATTTTTTTTCTTTCCTTTTTTTTCATCCTTTGCATTAAATAACAGAGTCAATCCACAAAAACTGAGCTGGTGACTCTAAACTTTGAAATACCCAGCTTTTTTCTCAATAGCACATAAAATATTTTAATCCTACATTGACGTATCTCTCTCTGAATGCATTTACAGGATGAATATTAAAATTTATACCTGACACGTGTGCATCCAAAATGATCTCCCCTTTGAATTATTTCTTTTGCATGCATAATTGGAACAACACTACATTCCTTTGTTTTTTGGAGTGAGGAAAAATAGTATTTCTTTCATTATTCACGACATCTGTCAGGTGCATTGCTGAGATGTATGTGTTGTATGTGCTGGCGTTGGTAGGATGTTCTCATCCGTTAGTGTGATCCCCAAATTAACCTACATGCCGTAGAGTTGGAACTGCACCAATTTTTGTTGCCCACATCGTGCTTGTCTAGTCAATGGGCGAAGAACAGAGGCGCCTTCCATCTGAGGAAGGCGCTTGCCTTCTAGTGGCACCTTCCTGTTGGTGCCTTCCTATGGCACCTTCCTATTGGTGCCTTCCTATGGCACCTTCCTGTCGATGCCTTCCTGTGGCACCTTCCTATGGGCGCCTTCCTGTGGAAACTTCCTATCAGTGCCTTCCTATGAGAGGAAGGCGCTTGCCTTCCTGTGGGCACATTCTAGTGGCACCTTCCTATTGGTGCCTTCCTATGGCACCTTCCTGTCGGCGCATTCTTATGGTGCCTTCCTGTTGGTGCCTTCCTGTGGCACCTTCCTGTTGGCACCTTCCTATGGCGCCTTCTTGTTGGTGCCTTCCTGTGGCACCTTCTTGTCGGTGCATTCCTATGGCACCTTCCTGTCAATGCCTTCCGGTGAGAGGAAGGCGCTTGCATTCTTTTGGTGCCTTCCTGGAAGAGGAAGGCGTTGGCCTCCTATTGGTGCCTTCCTGGAAAAGGTAAGCACTTATCTTTTCTTGGTGCCTTCCTAGAAGAGGAAGGCGCTGGTCTTCTATTGGCGCCTTCCTGGAAGAGGAAGGTGCCTACTTACCATGCGTTGATTTCAAAGGAAACAGATATTTGACATCTATTTTTTTTCAAACTCATCCCCCATTTTATTTAGCTACCAATTGGAGATTTCTCATTTCCCTTCGGGACCAGGCTAGTCCTCGGGAAAGAGGATACTCTCTTCCAACGAGCGGTGAAAATAAAACTTTGCTTCTGATTTGCATTTCATCGTGGAGCTATTTCAACACAAGGTGGTTTTTTTTTTTTTTCATAAGAGTAAGTTAGGCACCGACAATAAGGCGTCTTTCCCCCCATGTCTAAAAATTTTCACGTCCTTGTGACAACAACCTTTTGAACTCCACCTTTTTTTTTTTATGGGAGGTTCTGATTCACCTGCATCTTCCCCCACTTAAATTGGTGATGCCCTTATCGCCACAATAGGTCTGCAGCCCTTCAAACGTCAGGTCCCACACTGAAAAATAGGTACCTCCATCCAAGGGAGAAGAAAATTGCTTATTGGTGCCTTCCTCCATGTGGAAAAAGGCATTGCTGTATTGGGTTGATTGTAGGCACTCTCTTCCTAGTAAGTGCCTTTTCTGCTTCGCCACACTCCTAATTGTAGGGCATAAAATGTCACATCTATTAGGCCTAGTTTAAGTCGGCTCCACCTACAGATCATGCTCATGGTTGTGTACTGCGAAACTACACCTACAAAAACTGCACACACAAAAGCAGTAAAACAGGAGTCATGACTTCGTGCCTGTTAGGCCCTGGCTCTCAGGATGCCTACAGCTTGCATTCGATTCATGATTTCCTGCAAAGCAATAAGAAAGAAATTTTTTATGCTAAACAAGACATGTTCTATGCATTTTTTTTTTGGTGGAAGGCACCTTCAATGTATGGCACCTTCTTGATGCGGAAGGCACCTTCTTGATGCGGAAGGCACCTCCAATGTGTGGTGCCTTATTCCTATGGAAGGTGCCTCCAATGTATGATGCCTTCTTGATGTGGAATGTGCATCCAATGTATGGTTCCTTCTTCATGTGAAAGGCGCCTCTAATGTATGGCACCTTCTTCCTGTGGAAGGCGCCTCCAATGTATGGTGCCTTCTTCCTGTGGAAGGCGCCTCCAATGTATGGTGCCTTCTTGATGTGGAAGGCGTCTCCAATGTATAGTGCCTTATTGATGCAGAAGGCACATTCTTGATAAACAAGGCATCTTTCACTTCATTTTTTTTCTTTTTTCACATATCCTCCCTCTCTTTTTTGTTCTTTTTTTTTTTCTCTTCTTCCTTTTTTTTTTCTTTTTTTTTTTCAACGAATATTTGAACATTCGTCCAAGCTACTGGTATGGTATGGGGTCTCCCCCATGCTGATGTATGATCCACTCTTGTGAATGTGAGGCAGTGGTTAATGGAGCTTGTTGACCGTTACTCGAACATTGTCTCAACACTCTTCTCTTGTACGTGGTGTAGCATCTTTGACTCCGCTCATAATTTAATCAAGTTGTAAATTGTATGTGTATCATTTCTTGAACCCTTGCTTAAAATACAAATCAACTTTATTTTATTATGTTCTAGGAATAGTTTGCATGCAAAATAAGAATCATTCTAGGATAGTTTTGTCTATTTGAATTTGTGTTTTTTGTATTAATTTTACAACATATTTTTATAGTAGTTTTCTTAAGGCCAAACTTAGGTGTGTTATAATAAACACATCAAACCCTCACATATTGTACTTGGAGTGAGTCCTAAAAACACTCCTAGAAAACCTAAATACCCTAGATATTAAGTGTAGAGAAATATAGCCCCGTGATTACCTTGGATCCAAGTGGATTCACTAAGATTCATTTTTCTAGGTTATTGGAAAAAGAAATAGCCTAAAGAAGAGAGATCTAGATAAGGCAATGGAATATGTAAGAATCAAGTGGATGGATTTCCCCAATGAAGGATCATACACTGATGAAAAATTAGGAGGTATTTTTCTCATTAGAGGATTTTTAAATTCCTATTTCAAATGATTTTAATATTTTAGAAGTTTGTAATCTTGAGTTAGCGCTCAATTCTCAATCAGAGCGATCTAAACAAGACTCTATGAAGTCCAACTATGATTTTGAGTCTCAATAAAAAATCCAAATGCCCCTCAAGGAGGATGTTATCATGGAAGAATAAAAAATGATAAACTAAAAGGGGGTCTAAAAGCCACATCAATCCCAAATTGTCAAAAAGGAACCAAGAACAAGGGAGAATCAATGTTGGTGTAGAGAAATATTTAGATAGACCACCAAAATAGAATATTATTGAATGGGAAATAGTGACTAACATATCCAATGGAAATCATCCTATATTGTCCCTAGGTAAGGGGGGAAAATTTAACAAACCTAAAATTAAAACTTATCTCATGGAATATAAGGGGACTCAACTCCCCTTCAAAACAAAGAATTTTTAAAGCATTGAGAAAGGAAAATAGATCATAGATTTTTCTTCTATAGGAAACTAAAATGGAGCTACAAAACATGGGGGCAATTAAATTTAAGGACTAGAAATAGGTAGAGTTAACAACTAGCCCAGAGTGTGGAGCTTCTAGGTTTCTACTTTGCTTATGCGATAAAAACCATTTAGAGAGAAAACTTTAATATAAATAGATGGGTAATTACTTCCCTTTTCCAATGTAAGGAAACTAACAAACACTGGATTATAACAACCATGTATTCTCTAAATTAAATTTCTAGGAGCAAACAACTTTGGGATAACTTAAGCCATCAACATAAAGTGTTTAAATAAATTCCTTGGATTATGGCTAGGGATTTCCATTCTCCCTTGAATCTATGTGATAAGAAAGGATGAAAACCTACTATATCAGAAGGAATAATTGATTTTTCCAACTTAATAAATGATAATGAACTAATGAATGTGGACCTTAGGAGAGAAAAATATACTTTGAGTAACCATTGTTTAGGGGAGCATCTAATCAAGGTCAAAATAGATAGAGTTGTACTATCTCAAAAATGTTTATAGATTTTTTGAGAATCCCTCCTATATTCCCTCCCTAAAGTTGGTTTTGATAACAACCCTTTGATTTGCAAATCGAGTGATTCAAAATAATTGTCTAGATCCCCATTTATATTTGAAATTGTGTGGCTACAACATGAGAATTTGGAAGCTCAAATTATAGACTAGAAGAAGGAATAATTGTTTCGTGAAAATATTTCCAAAATAGCTAAGACGGTAAGGTTCATTACAAGGAATATGAAATAGTGGAATAAATAGGTTTTTGGGCATATTTAAAATAAAATAAAAAACTAAGTTAAAAAATCAACTATAGGATAGTGAAGACTGATAGATATGGAGGGTCTATCTAGAGAAAAACTTATTCTTGTGGAATACCATAAAACTTTGGCTTATGAAAAGATTTTTTGGAGAAAAAATTTAAGTATAACTTGGCTTAAATAAGGGGATCATAACACTAAGTTTTTCCATGTTTCTACCTTAAGACATCAAAGCAGCAATAAAATCAGAGAAAACTAGAAAAATGATGGGTAGGTAATAGAGGATTTGGGGGAGATTAAAAAGGAGGTAGTTTAGTTTTTCTTAGAGTTGATTGGTGTGGCCGCCCCCATAATGAGGAAGCAATGGATTCCATGATCCAAAATATCCCTACTCTAATCATAGATCAAATGAATGACTATATTTGGATTCCTTTCATAGATGAGGAGATATACGAGGTTGTATTTTATATGAATGGGGATAAAGACCCTAGGCCAGATTGTTTTCTAGTGGGTTTCTTCTAGCATTTTTGGCACATTGTAGGGCCTGATATAATTGGTGCACTTAAGGAGATTCAAAATAATTATCATATTCCTAATTGTGTGAATTTTACTTTCCTAGAACATATTCCAAAGGTAGTAGGTGTAGACACTAAAATTATGTAAATCAGATAATACTGCTATGTGTCACTCTTATTGACACTATATGGCCACATTGGGAAACCCTTAGGGGTTAATTAGGGGTCCCAACCACATTTTGGAGGGTTTACCCCACTTTTGGGAGGTTTTTGGCCATTTAGCCATGGCCATACCACTCTAGGATGACCATAGTTCATTGCCATCTCACCCAAGGATGGCCACATGCAGTCATCCTTGGGTGGGATGAACATGCACCAGACCCCCCAAAATTCAAAGGGTGGGACAAATGGTAATCAATTCATATAATTTATCCTATACAATCACCAAAAATTGATTGGGATGCTATCACAAACATCAAGGCCTACAAATTGGAGGTCCCAAATGGGTAAGCTCTCCCACCCTATGCATGGCAAGGGCATTAACAAGTGGCAACACTTGACCTACATTCCAGAACTTGCCCCTTTGTACAATTGCCCTATTTTGGCTATAAATTTATGTTCTCACACCCAACTAAAAGGAGATAGTAAAAAGCATTGCTCATGGATTTCTTCTCACATTTTTCCAAGTATTTTCCTTGAAAACATCTTCATTCGAAGGTGCTTTTAGGGGTATCCCAAAATACACTAATCCATTCCAAAACCTATAAAATCTAAGATTTATTTGACCAAATTAAATGATAACACATTTAGGAGAGTTCTAAACCAGATCCCCTTGGAAATGGTGAAAACAACCACCCATTTGTGTGACCAACCCTACCAGGTATGGATAAAAGGCCTAGTTACACTTTCCAGGGATGGCCACAAAATGGCTAAAATTTTTTATGCAATTTCACCATAGATCAATCATAAAGCATTATATTAGTCTTTTTTTCAATTTTGGTTAAGTTTTGAGTAGATTTGATGGGTCAATTTGTGTTTTTGTGATTTCAGTCTTAGTTGTTCCTACCAGGTGGTGAGCAGAAATTCATGTCCCAAAAAACATTCATTTCTCTTCCATAAATTATCAATCCGGTAAGTTCGTAAACTTATGAGTGTCACGCATAGTATATCCTTGCAATGTTGGGGAACAAATATGGTTCTACCTTATTTAGTTTGGTGGGGAGGTTTGTGTAATTGGATTCCAGCCTAACCAAATAAACTGAGTGCAAAGAATTTAAATAAATAAAATACAATGCTGGAAATAAAATGCTGAAAATAAAAGCACACACTTAAATCAAATAAAGCAAGAACTAAAGCAATAAAATAATCTACAAAAAATAAAGAATAGAAATAAATAGGGGAGGACTACTGCAGGGAGTGGGCCCAAGCTCCCGCAGATAGTCCACCCGGCTAGCTACGTAAAGCTTGCTTTAATAAGAGGAGTTGCACTCTTGATTAATTAAACAATAAAATAAAATAAGTTCTCTATAGAATTAATCATTGATCTCCGATCTCCTCTATTCATCTGGCCTACGACTTTATATAAAGCACATCCAGATCTCATTACAATAACCACTCAGTTTATTTTAATCACGTGATGTGATTTAGTTACAATTGATTCTACACATATTTTATTCTTCTATTTTAAATTATGTTCATTCACAAGAAGGATAAATATCCTTAGGTGTACGTAACAACAAATCCTAAACTAATGCATCCTAAAAAAAATAATATGCTTTAAGAGCTTTACAAGGTCAACCGGCCAATCGGTTGATAATAATAACACACTTTATTCCATTTAATAAATGCATGATTAAAATAAATCTCCTTTGTCTTCACGTGCAACCTCCTCCATAGTCCTTGGTCAAATAGTCAAAGTTGACTTGGTAAATCTTGCAAAGTATGAAGGCATGGAGGCACCTTCCGGTTGTAGGGAGGAGTTCTTCTTTCATTGGTGCCTTTTGGTTGCAGGGAGGCACTCGTCTTCCATTGACGCCTTTTGGTTGTAGGGAGGTGATTGTCTTCTGTCAGTGCCTTTCGATTGTAGGGAGGCATTCTTCTTTTGTTGGTGCCTTCCGGTTGCAGGGAGGCGCTCATCTTCCGTTGGCGCCTTTTGATTATAGGGAGGCGCTCGTCTTCCGTGGATGCCTTCCAGTTGTAGGAAGGTGACTACTTTTTTTGGGCACCTTCCTTGAAGATGAAGGCGCCTACTCTCTTGCCTTAGTCTCTGTAAGTAGAAGTATGTCGGGTCCAAGTGGATGTAGATTGGAAAACACCATATTAGTACCAATATCTACATTTATACACATTTCCTACTAAAAACACCAATCAAGCATAATACCAGATTTTTCTATCAATTATATGCATAAGTTATATAAAATACATTTCATATGGTAATTGAACCAGTGATAATTCTCCTTAATCGTGTATATAAAATGAGCATTTTTGGTGCTCATCATCCCCCCATGCATAACATGTGCCATGCCCTTATGGCACCAAAAGGTGAATTTATCCCTCTCGCAGGCTGACCATGCCAAAAATTTTGTCATGTCTTTGTGATAACAACCCCTGGGATATATATTTTTTTCCCTCTTTTTTTTTTAATGGCCTTCAGCATCTCTGTTTCTCTGTCGTTGAGTGCTGCTATTTTTTTCCATTCAGCACTACTATTATTTTTTATTTTTTTATTTTCATTGAGTGCTGCTATTCTTCATCCATAGAGCGATGCGACACCAAAAGAAGTCAGAAAAACATACTGACTAATCATTGCGGATAAATAGTTAAAACGTGACCACACTGTTTAGGGCAAATTGCCACAGCACTAATGCTAGCATTTTCCAGTGTTGCACATTAGTCAGATTTGGTGAGACCAAATTTGTTTAAAACAAGTGCAATCACCAGCTGCTGCTTTTACCGACATTTGAAACGTATTTCACATCTCCAGAACCTCCTTTGTGGTATAGAGTAGCATCATTTATGTGTTTGCTCAAGCCAGTTGCCATTGTCATGAGGCGACAATGAAAATTATGCCAAATTTATTCACGTAGATGCCATAGCCTCTCTCTCTCTCTTTTTTTTTTTTAATTATATTTTTTTTTCAAGGCACATCATGTGTTTGAATTCTAATGGGAGATTTTGAAAAACTGTGGAGGCATCGACTGGTATTAGCATAGAAATGATTTTAAAATAATGATACACATAATTAATAAGAAAATCAGTACATACCCGATTGAATTTCATAGAATCTGATATATATGATGTCGGTGGCATGAGATGTCTTCACGTTGGTGCTCCTGGAGATTTTATTTATTTATTTATATGTATCTTTATCTATTTTGCCATGAATAGAACAGATCTTGACTCTCCTTTTTTTTTTTTCTTTTCTTTTTTTCTCTTTCTTTTTTTGATTTTTTTTTCTTTTTTTTTTTTCATCCTCTACATCAAAGAACAGAGTCAATCCACAACAACTGAGATGGTGACTCTAAAATTTGAAATACCCAGCTTTTTTCTCAATAGCACACAAAATATTTTAATCCTGCATTGACGTATCTCTCTTCGAATGCATTTACAGGATGAATATTAAAATTTATACCTGACACGTGTGCGTCCAAAATGATCTCCCCTCTAAATTATTTCTTTTGCATGCATAATTGGAACAACACTACATTCCTTTGTTTTCTGGAGTGAGGAAAAATAGTATTTCTTTCATTATTCACGGCATCTGTTAGGTGCATTGCTGAGATGTATGTGCTGTATGTTCTGGCATTGGTAGGATGTTCTCATCCGTTAGTGCGATCCCCAAATTAACCTACATGTCGTAGAGTTGTAACTGCACTAATTTTTGTTGCCCACATCATGCTTGTCTAGTCAATGGGTGAAGAACAGAGGCGTCTTCCATCTAAGGAAGGCGCTTGCCTTCTAGTGGCACCTTCCTATTGGTGCCTTCCTGTGGCACCTTCTTGTTGGTGCCTTCCTATGGCACCTTCCTATCGGTGCCTTCCTGTGGCACCTTCCTGTGTGTGCCTTCCTATGGCACCTTCCTATCAGCGCCTTCCTGTGAGAGGAAGGCGCTTGCCTTCCTATGGGCGCCTTCTAGTGGCGCCTTCCTATTGGTGCCTTCCTGTGGCACCTTCTTGTCGGTGCCTTCCTCTGGTGCCTTCCTCTGGTGCCTTCCTGTTGGTGCCTTCCTGTGGAACCTTCCTGTCAACGCCTTCCTATGGTGCCTTCTTGTTGGTGCCTTCCTATGGCACCTTCCTGTCGGTGCCTTCCTGTGGCACCTTCCTGTCGATGCCTTCTGGTGAGAGGAAGGCACTTGCATTCTTTTGGTGCCTTCCTGGAAGAGGAAGGCGCTAGCCTCCTATTAGCACCTTCCTGGAAAAGTTTGGCACTTATCTTTTCTTGGTGCCTTTCTAGAAGAGGAAGGCATTGGCCTTCTATTGGCATCTTCCTGGAAGAGGAAGGCGCCTACTTACCATGCATTGATTTCAAAGGAAACAAATATTTGACATCTATTTTTTTCAAACTCATCCCCCATTTTATTTAGCTACTAGTTGGAGATTTCTCGTTTCCCTTTGGGACCAGGCTAGTCCTCGGGAAAGAGGATACTCTCTTCCAACGGGCAACAAAAATAAAACTTTGCTTCTGATTTGCATTTCATTGTGGAGCTATTTCAATACAAGATGGTTTTTTTTTTTTTCATAGGAGTAAGTTAGGCACCGACAATAAGGCGTCTTTCCCCCCATGTCTAAAAATTGTCACGTCCTCATGACAACAACCTTCCGAACTCCCCTTTTTTTTTTTTTTTTTTTTTTTTACGGGAGGTTCTGATTCACCCGCATCTTCCCCCACTTAAATTGGTGATGCCCTTATCGCCAGAAATAGGTCCCTCTGCACAACAGGTCTGCAGCCCTCCAAACATCAGGTCCCACATTGAACAACAAGTACCTCCATCCAAGGGAGAAGAAAATTGCTTATTGGTGCCTTCCTCCATGTGGAAAAAGACACTGTTGTATTGGGCTGATTGTAGGCACTCTCTTCCTAGTAAGTGCATTTTCTGCTTCGCCGCATTCCTAATTGTAGGGCATAAAATGTCACATCTATTAGGCCTAGTTTAAGCCGGCTCCACCTACAGATCATGCTCATGGTTGTGTATTGCGAAACTACACCTACAAAAACTGCACACACGAAAGCAAGAAAATAGGAGTCATGACTCCGTGCCTGTTAGGCCCTGGCTCTCAAGATGCCTGCAGCTTGCATTCATTTCATGATTTCTTACAAAGCAATAAGAAAGAAAATTTGTATGCTAAACAGGAAATGTTCTATGCATTTTTTTTTTTCACTAGGAGGATTCGCATTTTTTTTTTGGTGGAAGGCACCTTCAATGTATGGCACCTTCTTGATGTGAAATGCGCCTCCAATGTGTGGCACCTTATTCATATGGAAGGTGCCTCCAATGTATGATGCCTTCTTTATGCGGAATGTGCCTCCAATGTATGGCGCCTTCTTCATGCGAAAGGTGCCTCTAATGTATGCCACCTTCTTCCTGTGGAAGGTGCCTCCAATGTATGGTGCCTTCTTCCTGTGGAAGGTGCCTCCAATGTATGGTGCCTTCTTGATGCGGAAGGCGTATCCAATGTATGGCGTCTTCTTGATGAGGAAGGTGCCTTCTTGATAAACAAGGCGTCTTTCACTTCATTTTTTTTTCTTTTTTCATGTATCCTCCCTCTTTTTTGTTCTTTTTTTTTTCTTTCTCTTTTTTTTTTTTCTCTTCCTCCTTTTTTTTTTTTTCAACGAATGTTTGAACATTCGTCCAAGCTACTGGTATGGTATGGGGTCTCCCCCATGCCGATGTATGATCCACTCTTGTGAATGTGAGGCAGTGGTTAATGGAGCTTGTTGACCGTTACTCAAACATTGTCTCAGCACTCTTCTCTTGTACGTGGTGTAGCATCTTTGACTTCGCTCATAATTTACTCAAGTTGTAAATCATATGTGTATCATTTCTTGAACCCTTGCTTAAAATACAAATCAACTTTATTTTATTATGTTCTAGGAATAGTTTGCATGCAAAATAAGAATCATTCTAGGATAGTTTTGTCTATTTGAATTTATGTTTTTTGTATTAATTTTACAACATATTTTTATAGTTGTTTTCTTAAGGCCAAACTTAGGTGTGTTATAATAAACACATCAAACCCTCCCATATTGTACTTGGAGTGAGTCCTAAAAACACTCCTAGCAAACCTAAATACCCTAGCTCTTAAGTGTAGAGAAACATAGCCCCATGATTACCTTGGATCCAAGTGGATTCACTAAGATTCATTTTTCTAGGTTATTGGAAAAAGAAATAGCCTAAAGAAGAGAGATCTAGATAAGGCAATGGAATATTAAGAATCAAGTGGATGGATTTCCCCATTGAAATTCCCCAATGAAGGATCATACACTGATGAAAAATTAGGAGGTATTTTTCTCATTACAGGATTTTTAAATTCTTTTTTCAAATGATTTTAATATTTTAGAAGTTTGTAATCTTGAGTTAGCTCTCAATTCTCAATCAGAGCGATCTAAACAAGACTCTATGAAGTCCAAATATGATTTTGAGTCTCAATAAAAAATACAAATGCCCCTCAAGGAGGATGTTATCATGGAAGAATAAAAAATGATAAACTAAAAGGGGGTCTGAAAGCCACATCAATCCCAAATTGTCAAAAAGGAACCAAGAACAAGGGAGAATCAATGTTGGTGTAGAGAAATATTTAGATAGACCACCAGAATAGAATATTATTGAATGGGAAATAGTGACTAACATATCCAATGGAAATCATACTATATTGTCCCTAGGTAAGGTGCGAAAATTTAACAAACCTAAAATTGAAACTTATCTCATGGAATATAAGGGGACTCAACTCCCCTTCAAAACAAAGAATTTTTAAAGCATTGAGAAAAGAAAATAGATCATATATTTTTCTTCTATAGGAAACTAAAATGGAGCTACAAAAAATGGGGGAAATTAAATTTAAGGCCTAGAAATAGGTAGAGTTAACAACTAGCCTAGAGTGTGGAGCTTCTATGTTTCTACTTTGCTTATGCGATAAAAACCATTTAGAGAGAAAACTTTAATATAAATAGATTGGGTAATTACTTCCCTTTTCCAATGTAAGGAAACTAACAAACACTGGATTATAACAACCATGTATTCTCTAAATTAAATTTCTAGGAAAAAACAACTTTGGGATAACTTAAGCCATCAACATAAAGTGTTTAAATAAATTCCTTGGATTATGGCTAGGGATTTCCATTCTCCTTTGAATCTATGTGATAAGAAAGGATGAAAACCTACAATATCAGAAGGAATAATTGATTTTTCCATCTTAATAAATGATAATGAACTAATGAATGTGGACCTTAGGAGAGAAAAATATACTTGGAGTAACCATTGTTTAGGGGAGCATCTAATCTAGGTCAAAATAGATAGAGTTGTACTGTCTCAAGAATGTTTATAGATTTTTTGAGAATCCCTCCTATATTCCCTCCCTAAAGTTGGTTTTGGTAACAACCCTTTGATTTTCAAATCGAGTGATTCAAAATAATTGTCTAGATCCCCCTTTATATTTGAAATGGTGTGGCTACAACATGAGAATTTGGAAGCTCAAATTATAGACTGGTGGAAGGAATAATTGTTTGGTGAAAATATTTCCAAAATAGCTAAGAGGGTAAGGTTCATTAAAACGAATATGAAATAGTGGAATAAATAAGTTTTTGGGCATATTTAAAATAAAATAAAAAACTAAGTTAAAAAATCAACTACAGGATAGTGAAGATCTGATAGATATGGAGGGTCTATCTAGTGAGTTGCGAGATAGAGAAAAAATTATTCTTGTGGAATACCATAAAACTTTGGCTTATGAAAAGATTTTTTGGAGAAAAAATTTAAGTATAACTTGGCTTAAATAAGGGGATCATAACACTAAGTTTTTCCATGTTTCTACCTTAAGACATCAAAGCAGCAATAAAATCATAGAAACCTAGAAAAATGATGGGTAGGTAATAGAGGATTTGGGGGAGATTAAAAAGGAGGTAGTTTAGTTTTTCTTAGAGTTGATTGGTGTGGCCGCCCGCATAATGAGGAAGCAGTGGATTCCATGATCCAAAATATCCCTACTCTAATCATAGATCAAATGAATGACTATCTTTGGATTCCTTTCATAGATGAGGAGATATACAAGGTTGTATTTTATATGAATGGGGATAAAGACCCTAGGCCAGATTGTTTTCTAGTGGGTTTCTTCTAGCATTTTTGGCACATTGTAGGGTCTGATATAATTGGTGCACTTAAGGAGATTCAAAATAATTATCATATTCCTAATTGTGTGAATGTTACATTCCTAGAACATATTCCAAAGGTAGTAGGTGTAGACACTAAAATTATGTAAATCGGATAATACTGCTATGTGTCACTCTTATTGACATTATATGGCCCCATTAGGAAACCCTTAGGGGTTAATTAGGGGTCCCAACCACATTTGGGAGGGTTTACCCAAATTTTGGGAGGTTTTTGGCCATGTAGCCATGGCCATACCACCCTAGGATGACCATAGTTCATTGCCATCTCACCCAAGGATGGCCACATGCAGTCATCCTTGGGTGGGATGACCATGCACCAGACCCCCCAAAATTCAAAGGGTGGGAAAAATGGTAATCAATTCATATAATTTATCCTATGCAATCACCAAAAATTGATTGGGATGCTATCACAAACACAAAGGCCTACAAATTGGAGGTCCCAAATGGGTAAGCTCTCCCACCCTATGCATGGCAAGGGCATTAACAAGTGGCAACACTTGACCTACATTACAGAACTTGCACCTTTGTACAATAGCTCTATTTTGGCTATAAATTTATGTGCTCACACCCAACTAAAAGGAGATAATAAAAAGCATTGCTCATGGATTTCTTCTCACATTTTTCCAAGTATTTTCCTTGAAAACATCTTCATTCGAAGGTGCTTTTAGGGGTATCCCAAAATACACTAATCCATTCCAAAACCTATCAAATCTAAGATTTATTTGACCAAATTAAATGATAACACATTTAGGAGAGTTCTAAACCAGATCCCCTTGGAATTGGTGAAAACAACCACCCAGTTGTGTGACCAACCCTAGCAGGTATGGATAAAAGTCCTAGTTACACTTTCCAGGAATGGCCACAAAATGGATAAAATTTTTTATGCAATTTCACCATAGATCAATCATAAAGAATTAGATTAGTCTTTTATTCAATTTTGGTTGAGTTTTGAGTAGATTTGATGGGTCAATTTGTGTTTTTGTGATTTCAGTCTTAGTTGTTCCTGCCAGGTGGTGAGCAAAAATTCATGTCCCGAAAAACATTCATTTCTCTTCCATAAATTATCAATCCGGTAAGTTCGTAAACTTATGAGTGTCACGCACAGTATATGCCTGCAGTGTTGGGGAACAAATCTGGTTGTACCTTATTTAGTTTGGTGGGGAGGTTTGTGTAATTGGATTCCAGCCAAACCAAATAAACTGAGTGCAGAGAATTTAAATAAATAAAATACAATGCTGAAAATAAAAGCACACACCTAAATTAAATAAAGCAAGAACTAAAGCAATAAAATAATCTACAGAAAATAAAGAACATAAATAAATAGGGGAGGACTACTGCAGGGAGTGGGCCCAAGCTCCCGCAGATAGTCCGCCCGGCTAGCTACGTAAAGCTTGCTTTAATAAGAGGAGTTGCACTCTTGATTAATTAAACAATAAAATAAAATAAGTTCTCTGTAGAATTAATCATTGATCTCCGATCTCCTCTGTTCATCTGACCTGCATCTTTATATAAAGTGCAGCCAGATATCATTACAATAACAAATCGGTCTATTTTAATCACGTGATGTGATTTAGTTACAATTGATTCTACACATATTTTATTCTTCTATTTTAAAGTATGTTCGTTCACCGAGAAGGATAAATATAAACATCCTTAGGTGTACGTAACAACAAATCCTAAACTAATGCATCCTAAAAATAATAATATGCTTTAAGAGCTTTACAAGGTCAACCGGCCAATCGGTTGATAATAATAACAAACACTTTATTCTATTTAATAAATGCATGATTAAAATAGATCTCCTTTGTCTTCACGTGCAACCTCCTCCATAGTCCTTGGTCAACCAGTCAAAGTTGACTTGGTAAATCTTGCAAAGTATGAAGGCATGGAGGCGCCTTCCGGTTGTAGGGAGGCGCTTCTTTCGTTGGTGCCTTTTGGTTGTAGGGAGGCGCTCGTCTTCCATTGGTGCCTTCTGGTTGTAGGGAGGCGCTTCTTCTTGCCTTCCGATTGTAGGGAGGCACTCTTCTTTCGTTGGTGCCTTCCGATTGTAGGGAGGCGCTCATCTTCCGTTGGTGCCTTTCGGTTGTAGGGAGGCGCTCGTCTTCCGTGGGTGCCTTCCGGTTGTAGGAAGGTGCCTACTTCTGTTGGGCGCCTTCCTTGAAGAGGAAGGCGCCTACTCTCTTGCCTTAGTCTCTGTAAGTAGAAGTATGCCGGGTCCAAGTGGATGTAGACTGGAAAACACCATATTAGTACCAATACCTGCATTTATACACATTTCCCACTAAAAACACCAATCAAGCATAATACCGGATTTTCTATCAATTATATGCATAAGTTATATAAAATACATTTCATATGCTAATTGAACCAGTGATAATTCTCCTTAACCGTGTATATAAAATGAGCATTTTTGGTGCTCATCATCCCCCCATGCCTAACATGTGCCACGCCCTCGTGGCACCAAAAGGTGAAGTTATCCCTCTCGCGAGGATGACCATGCCAAAAAGTTTGTCATGTCTTCGTGACAACAACCCCTGGGATATATATATAAAAAAAATTTTTCTCTTTTTTTTTTTTTTAATGGCCTTCAGCATCTCTTGTTTCTCTGCTGTTGAGTGTTGCTATTTTTTTCCATTCAGCACTACTATTTTTTTTAAGCACTGTTTTTTTTTTTTTTTTTTCATTGAGTGTTGCTATTCTTCATCCATAGAGTGATGTGGCACCAGCAGAAGTAGAAACACATCCCGACTAATCATTGCGAATAAATAGTTAAATTGTGACCACACTATTTAGGGCAAATTACCACTGCACTAATGTTGGCATTTTCCAGTGTTGCACATTAGTCATATTTGGTGAGACCAAATTTGTTTAAAACAAGTGCAATCACCAACTACTACTTTTACCCACATTTGAAACATATTTGACATCTCCAGAACCTCCTTTGTGGTATAGAGTAGCATCATTTATATGTGTTCGCTCAAGATGACTACCATTGTCATGAGGTGGCAATGAAAATGATGCCAAATTTATTCATGTAGATGCCATAGCCTCTCTCTCTTTTTTTTTTTCAATTATATATATTTTTTCAAGGCACATCATGTGTTTGAATTCTAATGGGAGATTTTGAAAAACTGTGGAGGCGTCGATTGGTATTAGCATAGAAATGATTTTAAAATAACTATACACATAATTAATAAGAAAATCAGTACATACCCGGTTGAATTTCGTAGAATCTGATATATATGATGCCGGTGGTGTGAGACGTCTTCACGTTGGTGCTCCTGGAGATTTTATTTATTTATTTATATGTATCTTTATCTGTTCTGCCATGAACAGAACAGATCTTGACTCTTTTTTTTTTTCTTTTCTTTTTTTTTCTCTTTCTTTTTTTGATTTTTTTCTTTTTTTTTTCATCCTCTGCATCAAAGAACAGAGTCAATCCGCAACAACTGAGCTGGTGACTCTAAACTTTGAAATACCCGACTTTTTCTCAATAGCACACAAAATATTTTAATCCTGCATTGACGTATCTCTCTCCGAATGCATTTACAGGATGAATATTAAAATTTATACCTGACACGTGTGCGTCCAAAATGATCTCCCCTCTGAATTATTTCTTTTGCATGCATAATTGGAACAACACTGCATTCCTTTGTTTTCTGGAGTGAGGAAAAATAGTATTTCTTTCATTATTCACGGCATCTGTCAGGTGCATTGCTGAGATGTATGTGTTGTATGTGCTGGCATTGGTAGGATGTTCTCATCCATTGGTGCGATCCCCAAATTAACCTACATGTCGTAGAGTTGGAACTGCACCAATTTTTGTTGCCCACATCGTGCTTGTCTAGTCAATGGGCGAAGAACAGGGGCGCCTTCCCTCTGAGGAAGGCGCTTGCCTTCTAGTGGCACCTTCCTGTTGGTGCCTTCCTGTGGCACCTTCCTGTGGTGCCTTCTGTGGCACCTTCCTATCAGTGCCTTCCTGTGAGAGGAAGGCGCTTGCCTTCCTATGGGCACCTTCTAGTGGTGCCTTCCTATTGGTGCCTTCCTGTGGCACCTTCCTATCGGTGCCTTCCTGTGGCACCTTCCTTGGTGCCTTCCTGTTGGTGCCTTCCTGTGGCACCTTCCTGTTGGTGCCTTCCTGTGGCACCTTCCTATGGCACCTTCCTGTCGATGCCTTCCGGTGAGAGGAAGGCGCTTGCATTCTTTTGGTGCCTTCCTGGAAGAGGAAGGCGCTGGCCTCCTATTGGTGCCTTCCTGGAAGAGGAAGGCGCTTATATTTTCTTGGTGCCTTCCTGGAAGAGGAAGGCGCTTGCCTTCTATTGGCGCCTTCCTGGAAGAGGAAGGTGCCTACTTACCATGCGTTGATTTCGAAGGAAACAGATATTTGACATCTATTTTTTTTTTCAAACTCCTCCCCCATTTTATTTAGCTACCAGTTGGAGATTTCTCATTTCCCTTCGGGACCAGGCTAGTCCTCGGGAAAGAGGATACTCTCTTCCAACGGGCAGCGAAAATAAAACTTTGCTTCTGATTTGCATTTCATCGTGGAGCTATTTCAACACAAGGTGTTTTTTTTTTTCATAGGAGTAAGTTAGGCGCCGACAATAAGGCGTCTTTCCCCCCATGTCTAAAAATTGTCACGTCCTCGTGACAACAGCCTTCCGAACTCCCCCTTTTTTTTTTTTTATGAGAGGTTCTGATTCACCCGCATCTTCCCCCACTTAAATTGGTGATGCCCTTATCGCCAACAATAGGTCCCTCTGCACAATAGGTCTGCAGCCCTCCAAACGTCAGGTCCCACACTAAACAACAGGTACCCCCATCCAAGGGAGAAGAAAATTGCTTATTGGTGCCTTCCTCCAGGTGGAAAAAGGCACTATTGTATTGGGCTGATTGTAGGCACTCTCTTCCTAGTAAGTGCCTTTTCCGCTTCGCCGCACTCCTAATTGCAGGGCACAAAATGTCACATCTGTTAGGCCTAGTTTAAGCCGGCTCCACCTACAGATCATGCTCATGGTTGTGTACTGCGAAACTACACCTACAAAAACTGCACACACGAAAGCAGTAAAATAGGAGTCATGACTCCGTGCCTATTAGGCCCTGGCTCTCAGGATGCCTGCAACTTGCATTCGGTTCATGATTTCCTGCAAAGCAATAAGAAAGAAAATTTTTATGCTAAACAGGACATGTTCTATGCATTTTTTTTTTCACTAGGAGGATTCACATTTTTTTTTTTTTTGGTGGAAGGCGCCTTCAATGTATGGCACCTTCTTGATGCGGAAGGCGCCTCCAATGTGTGGTGCCTTATTCCTATGGAAGGCGCCTCCAATGTATGATGCCTTCTTGATGCGAAAGGTGCCTCCAATGTATGGCGCCTTCTTCATGCGAAAGGCGCCTCTAATGTATGGCACCTTCTTCCTGTGGAAGGCGCCTCCAATGTATGGCGCCTTCTTCCTGTGGAAGGCGCCTCCAATGTATGGTGCCTTCTTGATGCGGAAGGCGTCTCCAATGTATGGCGCCTTCTTGATGCGGAAGGCGCCTTCTTGATAAACAAGGCGTCTTTCACTTCATTTTTTTTTTTTCACGTATCCTCCCTCTCTTTTTTTGTTCTCTTTTTTTTTTCTTTTTCTTCTCTTTTTTTTTTTCTTTTTTTTTTTTCAACGAATGTTTGAACATTCGTCCAAGCTACTGGTATGGTATGGGGTCTCCCCCATGCCGATGTCTGATCCACTCTTGTGAATGTGAGGCAGTGGTTAATGGAGCTCGTTGACCGTTACTCGAACATTGTCTCAACACTCTTCTCTTGTACGTGGTGTAGCATCTTTGACTCCGCTCATAATTTACTCAGGTTGTAACAGTCATGCACCTTGCAGCAAAATTTTCCCCCAAATTCCACAAGCACCTTGGGCTAGAAGCCTTTCGCTTGATCAGGGTTACTTAGCCTGCCTTCAAGTGCCAATGTTTCCAAGGCAAAACTCTGCTAGCTTTCACCTGCTAGATTGGATGCTACACAATCAGGTACACGAGACAGTTCGTATAGTGCTATTACAAACTCCACGTATGAATCTCAATTCACGAGATCTTCCCAGACACCTCCTTATTTGTCTACTTCGCACTTCATGTTGTCCTGCAAAACATAAAAGAAAAATCTAAACTAAATACATTAAAATAAAATTCTAACTAACTAATTTTTTTTATTTTTTTATTGTTTTTTTTTTTTCATCTTCTGATTACTTCTGGACTCCTCGCTTGCTTTATTTAGTGATCGGTTGGAGATTTCTCATTTCCCTTCTGGACCAAACTGGTCCTAGGGAAAGAGGATACTTTCTTCCAACAAGTAACAAAAAATAAAGCTTCTATTTTTTTATATGTTTCTTTATTTAGCTACCGGTTGGGGATTTCTCATTTCCCTTCTGGACCAAGTTGGTCCTCGGGAAAGAGGATACTCTCTTCCAACAAGTAGCAAAATAAAACTCTAGTTTGCTCTTAACTTGGAGCCTTTGCAGTAGAAGATATGTTTTTCTCCCTTTTTTTTTTTTTAGACAATATTTATTTGTGTTGTTGGTGGCAATGATGAAGGTGGGGTCTCCCCCATGCCTACATATGAACTAGTCTTCTAAAAGTTATCTCATTCTTGATCAACTAGTTTGATGCACTACAGCATGAGAAGAGTATTTTACCCCATAGCCTCAAACACAAAATTTTTTTAACATAATGGCAAAACGTGCAGGCTAGGAAATGACTATCTGTGAGCTAGCAACCTGAAGAAAACATGGCATAGCAGTTTGTTAAAAACACATGCTAGTTTCTGATTCACCAGGTCGCCTTAAGCGCAAGTGAAGAGCATACTCCATAACAAGATGTTCTTTTTAAATTATGCTCTGTCATTTTCCCTGCATTATTAATTTCATCATAAAAAAACATTTACCAATACGTTGCAAAAATTTCAAGCCTGTAAAATTTTTTAATTTAAAACCAAGCTTCTAGAGGCACAAATTTTCAATGGTTTCCGTATAAAAACACGTCCCTAAAAATTTTCAATCAGACTTGGGTTGCTGCTTTTTCTTTTGATTTCTTGAAACCATTTGGAACATGATGGAAATCCTTCAATGCCAGATTTTTTTTAATTTTTTTTTCAACAACACATTTTATTTCTACTTCTACACTTAATTATGGTACATCAGGTTCATTCCCGCGTTTACCTGAGAAGCTAAAAAATATAAATAATTGCCTATGGGATTTGGCTCTGATTGTGCCGACAACTATTTTTGGCCTTATAAAAAGCTCCTTGGTGGACTCATGCTTCTCAAATAAAATATTTACAGGTAATTTCAAATAAGCTTTTTATCTGACCTGTAAATCAAAACACTACAGTTTAGACACTCCCCGACAACGACGCCAAAATGGTGAGCAGAAATTCATGTCCCGAAAAACATTCATTTCTCTTCCATAAATTATCAATCCGGTAAGTTCGTAAACTTATGAGTGTCACGCACAATATATGCCTGCAGTGTTGGGGAACAAATCTGGTTGTACCTTATTTAGTTTGGTGGGGAGGTTTGTGTAATTGGATTCCAGCCAAACCAAATAAACTAAGTGCAGAGAATTTAAATAAATAAAATACAATGCTGAAAATAAAATGTTGAAAATAAAAGCACACACCTAAATTAAATAAAGCAAGAACTAAAGCAATAAAATAATCTACAGAAAATAAAGAACATAAATAAATAGGGGAGGACTACTGCAGGGAGTGGGCCCAAGCTCCCACAGATAGTCCGCCCGACTAGCTACGTAAAGCTTGCTTTAATAAGAGGAGTTGCACTCTTGATTAATTAAACAATAAAATAAAATAAGTTCTCTGTAGAATTAATCATTGATCTCCGATCTCCTCTGTTCATCTGGCTTGCGTCTTTATATAAAGCGCGGCTAGATCTCATTACAATAACAAATCAGTCTATTTTAATCACGTGATGTGATTTAGTTACAATTGATTCTACACATATTTTATTCTTCTATTTTAAAGTATGTTCGTTCACCAGAAGGATAAATATAAACATCCTTAGGTGTACGTAACAACAAATCCTAAACTAATGCATCCTAAAAATAATAATATGCTTTAAGAGCTTTACAAGGTCAACCGGCCAATCGGTTGATAATAATAACAAACACTTTATTCTATTTAATAAATGCATGATTAAAATAGATCTCCTTTGTCTTCACGTGCAACCTCCTCCATAGTCCTTGGTCAACCGATCAAAGTTGACTTGGTAAATCTTGCAAAGTATGAAGGCATGGAGGCGCCTTCCGGTTGTAGGGAGGCGCTCTTCTTCCGTTGGTGCCTTCTGGTTGTAGGGAGGCGCTCGTCTTCCATTGGCACCTTTCGATTGTAGGGAGGCACTCATCTTCCATTGGTGCCTTCCGGTTGTAGGGAGGCGCTCTTCTTCTATTGGTGCCTTCCAGTTGTAGGGAGGCGCTCGTCTTCCATTGGCACCTTTCGATTGTAGGGAGGCGCTCGTCTTCCATGGGCGCCTTCCGGTTGTAGGAAGGTGCCTACTTCTGTTGGGCGCCTTCCTTGAAGAGGAAGGTGCCTACTCTCTTGCCTTAGTCTCTGTAAGAGAAGTATGTCGGGTCCAAGTGGATGTAGACTGGAAAACACCATATTAGTACCAATACCTACATTTATACACATTTCCCACTAAAAACACCAATCAAGCATAATACCGGATTTTCTATCAATTATATGCATAAGTTATATAAAATACATTTCATATGCTAATTGAACCAGTGATAATTCTCCTTAACCGTGTATATAAAATGAGCATTTTTGGTGCTCATCACCAGGGATGGTCACATTTTTTGGACACAATTGCACTTTAATTTATGCTCATATCCTTCCAAAATCATATTAATAACATCATATTATATTTTCAAGTCATTTGGAGTTGTTTTGATTTGTCGCAAATAAGTTTTACTTTCTCTATTACATACTTTTCAAGGTTTTCAATATAAAATGCATATGCTATTAACAATTTTCAATCTCTTGTGTGTAGGTGTAGGTATTCTAGGCATGAGGGAGGAGCTAAGAGGTATATTAAAAGAAGCCCAAGATTAGCTCTCAAGTGTGGGTTGCGAGAAGAACATTGAAACACGCCATTAAGCTCATGGAGGGATTCATTCCCTTGTAATTTGTAATCTGAAATGTATCAAAATGATAAGCCCTCAAAGGGGATGTATTGTAACCTTTTGGAATTGATGAATTTATAAATACAAGGAGAAACCCCCTATTTTTACTTCAAATCATTCATCATTTCAATAGTTTACATCTTTTGCATCTTTCCTTTACATGCTTTCTCATAAACACTAGATAGCATTTCAGTTTCAATCATCTAGGCATGCCATTTTTTATGCTTCTTCAGTGGTGATCATGGTGGGACCCTTGTCCCTTGTTCCCTTTCATTTTTATCATTTTTGACATCCTTTTTGTGTTTTGTGTGTTGCAGGTTCTGGTCATTCTGAGTAGGAACAACTATAGAATTCCTAATTGGAACTGCCAGGGATGACCACTGTAAACATCCCTACTAGGGATGGCCCCAAAATTTATAGCCATCCCACCCAGGGATGGCCACAAAACTAGGGGGTTTCTACAGAAATTTCTAGAAATAACAAGTTTTAGAATAAAAAAGGTAATCTTCCAAACCTTCAATTTGCATCTAGGTTGTTTCAAAAAGCTTAAATTTTAGTTTTTCTTGTCTTTTGTGTGCAATTGAAAGTTAGATTTCATATTTCTAAATTTTGCATTAACAAATCGAAGAAAAATAGGAAAAATAATAACCTTTCAAAATGCATTTGTCTGGTTTGCTTGTATATGACCTACCTAAGGGTTAGGTTTTCATATAGTTTACAAATTTGGTAGTTTCCTTTTATATATATGCTTATGATTCTGAAAGTGAAATGTAATTTCATGCATTTAGTGAATAATCATTGAATGCTATCTTGTTTTCTTTCAATCATTTTAAAAGGAATCACACACACCACACTTATTTTTAATGTTAGTGAGTTGGAATTCATCCCCAACCACTGATAGAGTTCAATGACGGTGGGTTTCATCTCCATCCATTGGCTCAAATCCCATGTACCCTATATTTTTGGCCAAAGTCAGCTCCAAGATCTGATGTAGCTTGGAAAATTTGCATGTATTTCTCTTCAGAGGGTATAACATTGACCAAGTGAGTACTGGGTGAGGACTAGTAGGACCTATGCTCCCTGATCGGGTATGGATTTCATCTCCATACTTTGGTTGGTTCACGTGATCGGACTTTCATTACTGATTGTCGAGATATGAGTATATAGGTGAAAACATTTAAACAATTGAGAATTACATCAACATTCAAAACACATGAAAGATATTCTTTACAAAAGCAATAAATTTGAAACACATCAAACAATTTAGGAACACATAATATTTAAAAGAGATAATCATTTGTATTCTTGTGTGTTTCTATTGATTGTGTGTTTGAATATATAAAAATTGTAAAGGAGATAATCACATAGAGGTTTAGAGTAAGTAGCTATGGTATATACCCATAGCCAAGCCCACTTAAGGGTGGACATTATGGGGAGTAGGCAAGGAGACATAGAATATCTCCAATTTGACCCCAAGGACATGGTTATACCTCCTTGGTGGCCACCTACTCTCCCAAATTATCGAGTGGTAGATGAATGGATGGTTAGTCCTAGAGTGTCAGAAAAGGGACCTAGCCTACAAGGGACTCCTACATAGGGTACCCCTATAGGTCATAGTCCCAATCTAGGAAATTATTTCCCAAGTATAGATACTTCAAATACCTTCTTTCAAGAAAGGCAACCATGCAATGAGGTACCTACACATAGAGTAATACCATGCATTCACATGCTTGCTCAGTCTACTCCACATGCTGGTGTGTAGGAGCAAGACCATACACCTAGGGTAGGGTTAAATGATCATCTTATGCTTTCAAATCACCCTTCCCCAAGGTACCAAAACCTAGATGAGTATGATACTCATCATAATGGGTGAGCCAATTCTACCCTACCATTCCTCATTTATGAGGGAAGACCTGAGGAAGATCCTGATTATCCTCAATCGCATCATTCCATGCAAGCATGATGTGCCTCTACACCAAAATAATATCAAGAATATATATTTAGGAGTGAGCCTCAAGTAAATGCGACTTCTCTCAATCGAGGGAAACTCGTAGTAGATCTCACAAATCCTCCTAAACAAGATAGGTATCAAGGCAATAATGCTAGGGCACATAGGCCTAATACAACTGATCAAATTAATCAATTAGTCAAAAAGTATGTTGATCATCAAGCTAAGTTTAATCAACTTTGATCTGATAAACAATGCTTGGATCTCCTAGAGCATCAACAACAATTAGAAAGACAAAGACTTGAACAACAGATTCAAGAAACATTGTGTAATGGAGTTCCTACTCCAAGCATGCATAGACAGGAGGCTAGGCAAAGGCAACCTACTTTCCATCAGAATAGGTCTCCTAGACCTAATCAAATGTTGCCTCCTAGACCTCCTAGGCCTGATCAGAACTTACCTACTAGGCCTAATATAGATCACCTACAGTAGGCTTTCATTCCTCCTTGTAGGCCCATTCTAGAAACACCTTATGGGGCTTATGATGATTTGGAAAAAAATGAGGATTACTTAGAAGCACCTTTTGGAGGTATGGGTGATGACAATCAACCACCTCAACATATGCTTAATATTCCTCATCCCCCTCCATGGGTCCAAAATAAAGAAGAGGAGATTAAATCCTTTGATGTGTATCAAGCATTGCTTGAATGCTTAGAAACTATAGAGGGTAAGACAACTAGGAATGGGCTTCAAAAACCCACCTTGCACCAGTTGTGCAATCAACCATTGCATCCATATATCCCTTCCCTACATATCTTGAGCATTTTAAAATGCCCAAATTGGACAAGTTTAAAGGGGAAGAATATGCTCAAGAGCACATTACAAGATTCATGAATCAGTGCTTTAGCATACAGGAGAATGATGCATTACTCCTGAGAATATTTTTAATTACCCTCTCTAGCCTAGCCATTGAGTGGTTTAATCAACTTCCAAGGCATAGCATCTATACATTTGAATAGTTTGCAGATGCATTCTTGGAATGTTTCACCTTCAATACCAAGAGGAAGGTGACCTTAACCGACCTTACGAGGTTGAAACAATATGATGATGAGTCTATCACTGACTATGGAAATAGGTGGTGAACACTCTTAGCTAAGCTACCCTATCTATTGCCAATGACTGAGTTGACTCAGATGTTTTCAAAGAGTTGTTTGAAACCAATATATTTATTGTTACAACTCCAACAATATCCCACTCTTGAGGATGCTCTAGCGCAAGCTAGAACCATAGAAGAGATCAAAATCCAAGAGGGGGAGATAGCTAAACCTCTAAGAAGGAGTGGACAAAGAATCCAAAGAGCAATCTAGTGCCATCAAAGCTAGAAGTGGTCAATCAAGTGGCCATTAATGTCCTAGGGCCTGCACAAATGATGCCTCCTCAAAAGGTAAATTATCAGGCCCAACCTCCTCCTACGAGTTATAATAATAATACTCAAGTGAATCAGGGTCAAAATCAATAAACGTCACCCTAGGCGATAGTTTACACCCTTTGCTGAGTCAATGGACTCCCTATTCGATCATTTGTGGGTTGCTAAACTAGTTAATTTACTAGAAATCAAGCCTATAGACCCGAATATAGGTAAACCAAAGCCTATGGGACATCGAGAAGATCAATTTTATCGATATCATCGGTAGAATGGCCATGACTTGCCTACATGCTATGGTTTCAAAAACATAGTGCAAGACATGATAGAGAGGAATGAGCTCCAAGTGGATAATCCTCTCACCCAAAATAATCAATAGATGGGGGTTTTCAAAGACCCCTTACCTACTCATGAGGTACAGGTAGCTCCTGCAAAACAAATGAATGAGGTCAAGATGACACCTCCTTTACAAGGGTACGTCAGGATGATAAGTATTGTGACTAGGAATAGATGCTACCCAAGTCAAGTTGCACCACCTACAGCTTCAAGCGATGTTCCATCAACATCACAACCTCCACCACCTCTAGTATAGAGCCTTCCACCTAGGCCAATAGTGACAATAAAAAGTAAGCTTGCACAAAGCTTAAGGACAACATTGGCTAGATTATCCATATACGAGCTCATTCAACAATCTCCACCTCACAGAGAAGCTCTAATGGATATTCTTAAGTCAATAGAGTTGCAACCCCAGGAGTCTAACTCCATCAATTTTGTGGGGCATGTGCAACAATGTAAGGAACCAATGATCACATTCCATGAGCACGAACTCAAACCCATAGCAAGTGATGCAGTGGACCCTCCTTTGCACATCATTGCATGTGTGAATGATATACCATATAAGAGAGTTCTGATAGACACTGGTTCATCAAGCAACATAATAACCACTAGTGCTCTTAAATACCTAGGACTCCCAGCATCTCATGTTGTAGCATCCACATACACCCTCTGAGCATTCAATGATATAATATGCTCCATAGTCGGTACTATAGTCCTACCCATTCAGGTGGGATGCAAAACTATATCGACACTATGTCATGTTTTGGAGGGTGCGATGGCCTATAACATATTTCTAGGTAGACCTTGGATTTAGGACATGAAGTGTGTCCCATCCATTGCTCATCAATATCTCAAATATACTTATGAAGGGTAGGTGCACGTAGTCTCTACAGATCTAGAGCCCTTTAAGTATTGTAACATGGTGCAGCAATTCCTCGAGTCGATATTACCATTGACTCATGTGGACTTCCAACTGAACACATCCATTCAGGGTCCACTTCCATCTCCATCACCTTCCATTACACCAATACCATATTCATCCATACCATCATCATCATTGGCAACTTTAGAAACACCTTCATCATCATCAGATCCTCCATAGAGGAACATGTCGAAGAGGCCAATCGATGAAATCCCTCCCATCATTTCCACCATCTCTACGAAAGATATTCCTAGTCCAGAATATGAGGAACCATCTCAGGAGGTACACATTGAGTCATCTCAAGCCTCACTTCCATCCCCTACACCTTCATCATCCTAGGTTACCATCCAGATGTCTAGTACAGGGATAGGAGAGTACTTAGTGAGAAATGTCACAACAATTCCATCCATCGAGATAGTGCAAGATATGGGATGACCTCATCTACCCATAGGTAGCATTGTGCCTCTAGGCATACCACCCAATCAAACAAAATTTATATATGGGGGTATCGAGTATGGAACATTGCTAGTTCCTCAACAAGAAGAAGATGATGAACCCTTCTCTGAGGATATAAACTACATGTCAAATCTTGACTATGCCATGTGATATCTACATCATTGCAATTGGCATGGTTTTGGTCTAGGGTTATATGAGCAAGGTACTCATGTTCCATATCAGCCACAATATCAATTACCATATGATAAATCTAGGTTGGGACACAATAAGCCAGTACCTTTAGATGTCCTCATAAAAGGTCTAGAATACCTATTTCTGAATTATAGGGATGAGCTTGCATGTGATCCCTATGCCAATCCACATCATGTCCATTCATTGGGAGATTATTTTCCCATAAACATGGTAGATCAAGGGTTATCTAGTGATGTCGCTCAATCTCATGAAGTGGGAGAGAGTTCACATACCTTTCAATATGATAGTGAGGAAGAGGATCAAGGTCCTCCTCACGAATGGACAATAGATGATGAGTCAGACTATGGCATAGCTCCCATCAATTATCCAAGTTCAGATGAGGAATATGAGCAAGTTATCCCTTTGGATGATGAAGAATATTTCTATATTCATATGTTCCCATTACAACATCCTATTTGGTGATAACTTTTACCACTTGAAGAGCAAGCTCATAATCTGCCACAACCACCCTAGTGAGTCTAGTGATAACCCATAGATAGGGGGTCTATAGATAGGGGGTCTATATATAGGGGGTCCATCCTAAAATACCCCTAGGTGGTCTATGACCATCTAGGTCAACCTAAAATACTCCTAGGTGGTCTACAACCATCTAGGTCAACCTAAAATATCCCTAGGTAGTCTACGACCATCTAGGTCAACTTAAAATCTCCTAGGTGATCTACGACCATCTAGGTCAACCATACCTAAACCTAGGTTCAACCATCTAGGTCAAAATACCTAAAATACCCCTAGGTAGTCTACAACCATCTAGGTCACCCTAAAATACCCCTAGGTATCTATAACCATCTAGGTCAACCTAAAATCTCCTAGGTGGTCTACGACCATCTAGGTCAACCTAAAATACCCCTAGGTGGTCTATGACCATCTAGGTCAACCTAAAATACCCCTAGGTGGTCTACGACCATCTAGGTCAACCTAAAATACCCCTAGGTAGTCTACAACCATCTAGGTCAACCTAAAATACCCCTAGGTGGTCTATAACCATCTAGGTCAACCTAAAATACTCCTAGGTGGTCTATGACCATCTAGGTCAACCCAAAATACTCCAAAGGCATCTATAAGCCCTTTGGTCACCCTAAAATACTCCTAGGTGGTCTATGACCATCTAGGTCAACCCAAAATACCCCAAATGCATCTATAAGCCCTTTGGTCACCCTAAAATCTCCTATTCTACAACCATCTAGGTCACCCCAAAATGCCCCAAAGGCATCTATAAGCCCTTTGGTCACCCTAAAATACTCCTAGGTGGTCTACGACCATCTAGGTCAACCCAAAATACCCCAAAGGTATCTATAAGCCCTTTGGTCAACCTAAAATACTCCTAGGTAATCTACGACCATCTAGGTCATCCCAAAATGCCCCAAAGGCATCTATAAGCCCTTTGGTCACCCAAATCACCCAAAAACCCCAATGGCATTCACTAAGCCCATTGGTCAACATGTATATACATATATATATCAAAAATACAAAAACATCATTAAAAACATCAAAAACACAAAAATATTGCATTGCATTGCATTTCATATCATTTGCATTATAACATCAATTGCATTAGGCATACTCATCATTGCATTATGCATTATTAGAAGTTGATCATACATGTCTAGCACCAAGTCTATATACTAGGCATCTATCAAAATCAATGTTATCAAAAGTCAATGTTACCACCTATTTACATTACACTTATCATTTACATCTACACTCCATATTGTGTGTCTATTTCCCATCACTTAGCCATTATTCATAAGATATCTTTAGGGTTTTCGGTCACTCAACCATCTCTAGTTTTCTTTTCAGATTTTGTAGAAAGCTATCATGATTTTTAGAAGGTAGAATCTTACTTAGATTATACCTTGTATACATCAAAATCCCAACACATTTTCACATTAATAAATCCAAGTTTAGCACAAGGAAATATGAAACCTACAAAGTGGTCTAGGTTACCTTAAGTAAAAAGTTTATCTCGCTCATCCCCCTATGCGAATGGTTCAAATATGTTGAGAATTGACAAAAGGACAAGTTCCTCCTTACCCAAAATAATCAAAATCCCTTGCTTCACACCAAATTGGGGCAAGTATCCAAAATGAAAAATAAACAATGATTATTATCACTTCACAATATGCAAAAGAAATAGTGGTTTTTACCATTAGCAAAAAGTAAAATAAATAGTGGTTCTCACCACTACCAAAATCCATTGCTCACCATAAAAAAAATGAGCAACTCCCTTGAAAAATTCAAAATTAAAAGAAAATAAGGGAGTATTGAACTTGAATCCCTAGAATTCTCAGCATTAGAGAACCATAAGGTGATCCTCATTACAGGTTGGGTGGCATCAAGCCCACCTGGCAATGGTGGTATCCTTACGCATGATGATATGTCTATCACATAAGCAACTTGCTTTTGTATAGACCAATGTTTGCATGTGGATGAGCTAGCTTTTGGTAGCCTATATTGCCTAGTGGTCTAATCCAACTAAGTACAAAACTCAGGATAATGATACTCATAGGGTGATCTCTAGTATAGATGGGTTGCATCAATCCTATTTGGCACTAGGGTAACTTTATGCATTATCATAGTAATGAACTCACATGCACACATAGGGATATTGAATATCTTGGTTATCTTAGCAGATTTATACTTTGTTAAAAAGTCTTGCATGGTTACTATACAACTTTTGATTAGGTAACTAGAGTGTTTGAGTCTCCTAAAAATCCCAAACACATCATAAAACATTATACTATTCATTCCATTTCATATCATGCCATCACATGTTTGTTAGTGTACATTTACACAAGCCATTACATAATGTCATAATAACATTAAAATAATGAGATAAATTTTGTACAATCTATGGTGCTAGCATCTAATGTGTCAACTAGTCATCATAATACATCATACAAATTAAATCAAATCATCCATTTCATTCTACATTTACAAATATCCATATCATCAAATCACATCATAGGACAAATACATGCATACATGTTAGGCATCCATCACAACATCATAATAAGCATATAAGCATTGCATACATCTCATAAAGTAGTAAAGCATCACATGATGATAACATAAAACTCATATATATATATATATATATATATATTTTTTTTTGTATATATATATGAAATCAAAAGCTACATCATCATCCATATACTACTTGTAGGCTACAATAAAGTGGGTCCTCAGACCTCATAAATCCCAAAATATCAAAAAGAGCCATAGAGTCTCAAAAACCATGGTCACGTAGGACCGATACTATGACTCTCACCCCTACCCTCAGTCGGAGTCCACCGAGAACTCCTAGATCTGCTACCACCTACCCTATATGACCTCCATGTAGAGCTAGGAGGCCCCATCCATGCAGAAGACTATCCTGTACCACTCCTCCGACTCTGGTGTGACCCACTGGTAGATGAATGGTCTGGTAAGCACCCCCTAAGGTGCACTATCTCATCCTCCAACTCATCAGTATAAGTCCACTCCTATCAGCAATGAGTCTGGTAGGTTCCCACTAAGGACTGAAGTTGTACCACCTCCTCCCATAGCTTAGCCATCTCACCACTACTAGATCCCTCATAGCTAGGGCTCTATGCTCCAACCTATGCCTAAAGCGTAGCTATCAATATTGCATACCTATCCATCTTAGCCTATAGTAGATCTCTCTCCCATTAACCTCTGATAAGATCACCCCATAGCTCAATAATCATAGCATCTCAAGCTGCTAGTTGTACCTACATCCCCTGATCATCAAATTTAGCCTCACCAAGGTCACCCTATAGATCCCCTAAGTCAAGGAGCTCTATCCACTCATCCACTACATGATGATGCACATGTCACTCACCTCCCTCTACCTCCTCATCATCTAGAGACTCATCCTGGTCCTCCTCCTCTAGAGCATCCCTAGGTGCCTCCTCTACCACCTCAACTACATCACCTCCTAGTGGTCCCTCTCCTCGCCACTATCATGTCACCCACCAAGATTCATACTCCTCTATCATCCCGACATCATCCAACTCTAGAGATGTCTACTATAGGATCTGACTCCTCCCCCAATGCCTCCACTATAGGCCAGCTAAGAGTCCTCTCATCCTAATGATGTCGGTAGATCATCAACTCACTAGGAAACCCCTAGCATAGCCCAAACTATCATAGGACTCGAGCATAAGGGAAGTACTCTCACTCAGTCCCATGTCACCCAACTAGCCATCTACCTCACCTCACCTGATGTAGTTGTGTCTCAGCCTCATCCCATACTGGACAATCTCTATAAGATCTCTAGGTAATCTCCTCTACCTTGAGTCATGCAAAGGACTCTACATAGTGCTCAACCTCACCTACAAAGTGATGGCTCTAACCTATCTCCTAGGCCCACTACCATAGTATCCCATAGCCTATATCCCTATCAGTAAGTTGTGCTCGGGTCATCCAAGGTAGTCCCCATGGTCGATCCATAAAAATATGCTACCATCCCCAAACCTATAGTAGAAAGCTGCACCCTAAGCCCTTCCACCCATGGGAGTGGATCTCATATAACTCATCATATAGCTGTGCCAATAATGTAGGACCCCAAGCCATCACTATAGGCTCCTCCTTAGTGCACTCCACAAGTGTAAAAACCAACTCTATAAGGTTCCAGGGGAACCTGGCTCCTGATGAGTCTGGGAGCAACATGTTGGAGATCAAATTCATCAATAAGGAATGTCTAATACCCAATACATCAGCCCCAAACCATGACTCTACTAATATCCCTCCGTTGAGTAGGTCATGCACTACCTCCTCCCAATGTCTCCTAAAGTACCTCTACATCACTACATCTCTCTAGTCTCAATGAGTGGATATGATAGGGTGCCCCTCTATAAGAATGCATAATATCTAATAGATATCCTCTAAAGTCACCATCATCTCTCCTATAGGTAAATGGAAAGTGTTGGTGCAGGATCCCAAAGGTCTATCAAGGTAGTCAAGTAGGTGTGGTCACCCACCATGGGCTCTAACCGTGTCACATGCTTAAGGCCAATGGCATCAAGCCATTTCTAGTCATCCTCTATCAAAATGTCCCTAGTGACCTGAAAGAGAGTTGAAACTCGATACCGACTCTTCACCACCTGAAAAAGCTAACTAAGTGTAAAAAATGCACTCAAAATACATCAAAAAAGTCCAAAAATACCCAAAAAATGACCAAAAAGGGCCCTTTTTGCCCCAATTTTGTGACCATCCCACCTTTCCACCTAGGATATCCCCCAATTTGGAAGCCATCCCACCCAAGGATGGCCACCAATGGTTGTCCCACCCAGGTACAACCCCCAAAAATGGCTAAAATAGGGTCATTTTGACCCCTAAATTAACCCTAAAAATGCAAAAAAATAGCAAAATAATGGTAAAATAATGCATATAAAATAAAAATAAAAGCATGCATTCCTAAATTTACCTACTATTATGGTTCTTTAACCAAAATTTAGTGTATTTTATGGAAAAAGCACAAGAAATTAACATTTCACATTAAATAAAGAAAGAGAGGAAAATGTAGTCCATACCCATCTCACACCGGCTCCACCACTTGACGAGTCCTATTGCTAGCTCATACTAATTATGGGGTACTCTTAGTAGTGCTATAATTCATAAAAATAGCTCTCTCCTCTTCACCTCTCAAGTTTTCCAAGTTGAGAATGCAAAATGAGCTCATTTGCCTCATTTTGGGCTTATATAGCCTTCAAAAAAGCATGGCTGCCCCTTGGTGGGATGGTTAGATAATTGGCTAACCATCCCACCTTGGGATGGCCATAAAATATGCAGCCATCCCACCCAGGGATGGCCACCAAAAAATCCTACAAAAATAGCTTAAAAAGATCAAAAATAGGGCCAAAAACCCACCAAAAATAGGTCAAAAATGGTTCAAATTAACAAGGGATCAAGATTAAATCCAAAGTATTCATGGATGCTCTAAAAATTATTTATTTCACTCCCCAATAAGGCTATTATGGCTGGACCACTCCACGAGAATGAAGTATTTAGGCTCTCGCTTCCATAAATCATCATTAAAATGATCAAAATCCTAGCAGAATTGATAAGGTTTGCAATGGGCAAAACTGATGGCTATCCCAATTAAGTCATATATGTCAAGTGACTCATCACTTTCATCATTAGTCATGCCCTCATCGACTCATCACTTGATGGGGTAGTCATAACAAATATTTCATAATCAAATCAACACTTAAACACTCAAAAGTGCAATTTTCATACATTCAAAAGAATCATTGCCAAAGACAAATTTGCAAGCCCATGTTGGGGAAAACAATCAGAAAATGCAACAAAACAAAGGCTTGGCCTCCTTTAAGCCTTGGGAATTCACCCATGAAAAGGCTTACAAGGAAACAAGGAACCAAGACCAAGTATACCCTAAGCCCCTAAAAATGTCACTATAATGTGGCTAAAAGGTATACCAAAATCAATCCTTCAACTATGTCAAAAGCAAGGATTCCAAGAATGTATGCTCTTTCCACAAATGGAGGCATCTAAATTTGGTTAGGTTAATGAATAACCTCAATCATTTAATTATTTAGTCATCTATTTTTTCTCAACGCTCTATTGCACATAATGCATCTCAAAAAGGGGCATCTGTAGACACTAAAATCATGTAAATCGGATAAGACTACTATGCACCACTCTTATCGACATCATATGGCCCCATTGGGAAACCCTCAAGGGTTAATTAGGGCTCCCAACCACTTTTGGGAGGGTTTACCCCACTTTTGGGAGGTTTTGGGCCATGTAGCCATGGTCGTACCATCCTAGGGATGGCCATAGTTCATGGCCATCCCACCTAGGGATGGCCACATGCAGTCATCCCTAGGTGGGATGACCATGCACTAGACCCCCAAAATTCAAAGGGTGGGACAAATGGCAATCAATTCCTACCATTTATCCCACCCAATCACCCAAAATTTATTGGGAGGTTGTCATAAATATCAAGACCTACAAATTGGAGGCCCCAAATGGGCAAGCTTTTCCCCTCATGGCAAGAAGGGCATTGACAAGTGGAAACACTTGCCTTGCATGCCAGAACTTTCCCCTTTGCACATTTTCCCTATTTTGGCTATAAATTGAGGTGCTCCCACCCAATTTCAAAAGGAGACAATAACAAGCATTGCTCATGAAGTGCTACTCACATTTGTCCTCAACATTTGCCCAAGTATTTTCCTTGAAAACCTCTTCATTCGAAGGTGCTTTTAGGGGCATCCCAAAATACACTAATCCATTCCAAAACCTATCAAATCTGAGATTTATTTGACCAAATTCGATGACAACACATTTAGGAGAGTTCTAAACCAGATCCCCTTGGAATTGGTGGCAAAAACCACCCAGTTGTGTGATCATCCCTACCAGGGATGGATAACAGTCCTAGTTGCACTTGCCAAGGATGGCCACCAAATGGCTAACAATTTTGATGCAATTTCACCATAGATCAATCCTAAAGCATTATATTAGCCTTCTATTCAATTTTGGTTAAGTTTTGAGTAGATTTGATGGGTCAATTTGTGTTTTTGTGATTTCAGTCTTAGTTGTTCCTGCCAGGGACATCCATAGGTTTTGATCACAATTGAAATTTAATTTATGCTCAGATCCTTCCAAAATAATATTAATAACATCATATTATATTTTCAAGTCATTTGGAGTTGTTTTGATTTGTCGCAAATAAGTTTTACTTTATCTATTACATACTTTTCAAGGTTTTTAATATAAAATACATATGCTATTAACATCTTTCAATCTCTTGTGTGTAGGTGTAGGTATTCTAGGCATGAGGGAGGAGCTAAGAGGTAGACTAAAAGAAGCCCAATATTAGCTCTCAAGTGTGGGTTGCGAGAAGAACATTGAAACACGCCATTAAGCTCATGGAGGGATTCGTTCCCTTGTAATTTGTAATTTAAAATGTATCAAAATGATAAGCCCTCAAAGGGGATGTATTGTAACCTTTTGGAATTGATGAATTTATAAATACAAGGAGAAACCCCCCTTTTTTACTTCAAATTATTCATCATTTCAATAGCTTACTTTGTTTACATATTTTGCATCTTTCCTTTGCATGCTTTCTCATAAACACTAGATTGCATTTCAGTTTCAATCATCTAAGCGTACCATTTTTCATGCTTCTTCAAGTAGGGTCTAGAACTTTTTTTATTTTCATCCTATTAGTTTGTGTAATACACTATATAAAATTTTCTACAAAACATTGGCTAATAGAATTAAAGTTATGCTACATTTATAATAGATCAAAATTAAGGTGGGTTTACGAAAGGATGACAAATTTTAGATGGTATAGTCACAATTCATGAAATAATCCATTCTATAGATAAAATCAAGGAGGAAAGGATGATTCTAAAGTTGGATATGATTAAGGCATATGATAGGGTTTTTTGGGAGTTTCTCATTAGTGTTGAGAAAATTTAGATTTTAGTAGAACTAGATTTACTTATTAGCAACCTGTTTTACCTTAGCTATGTTCTATGCTTTAATCAATGGCATTGATGCTAGTTATTTTAAAGGTTGATAAGGTATATGGCAAGGGTATCCCTTATCCCCTTGTCTCTTTATCATCCTTTTTTAGGCCATTGGGAGAAATTTTTCAAATATTATAAAGGAAGGAAATTCATATGGTATTAAGCTTGCTTCCACCCTTACACCTATATCCCATTAGCAGTTTGTAGATGACATTATCATCACTTAAAAATCCTCTATACTACAAGAAATAAAGTTGAAATATATTTTGCAAACCTATGAATTAGAAGATGGCTAGAAAAATAACTTTGCAAAAAGTAAAATCTTCTTTTTAAACACTCTTGTTAGGAGGTAGTTGAAAATTGTAAGTATCTTTGGATGTGGGATTAGGTATTTTACTTCGAATTATCTTGGGATGCCCATGTTTAAAGGTATATATTTTGATACTATGTGGGACCCAATTGTGGGGATATTTTCCAAGAAAATAATAGGATAGAAAGGAGATATTCTTAGCAAGGCAGGGAAATCTCTTCTAGTGAGATCCTCTCTTCAAAGCATCCTAATCTATTTTATGTTTCTCTTTAAGATGTCAGCTAATTTTTGTGATAGAATTGAATTGATTCAAAGGAATTTTCTATGGACTAGTTTAGAGGACAAAATGCGTCTACCACTAGTAGCTTCAAAAAATGTCTACCAAAAAATAAGCAAAGGGCTTGAGTTCTAGAAGACTCAGAAAACTAAAAAAAGCCCTTTTGGGAAAGTATGGGTGGAAACTGATAAGGAATGAAGAGGTAAGATGGGTGAAGAATATTCAAGCTAAGTACCTAAGAGATGATGCTAATTTTTTGAAGGACAAGTATTTTCCCAGGGGATCTAAATTTTGGAACAATCTCCAAGCTATCAAACCATTTTTGTGACAAAGTTTATAATGGAAAATTGGGAGGGGTAACAAGGTTATTTACTAGAACTATTCGTAGCTTAAGAGAATTCCCATTGATTAGGAATTGGAATTCATTATCCTAGAGAATAAAGCTTCTCATACTTATGGTACTATGGTTAATGATTACATTATAAGGGGAGGGAGTATACCCAAATGGAAACAAAATGAAGTTGACGGTTTGGACCAAAGAAGGAACTAGGTTCCTAGTAAACTGAATAGGATGATTCAGGTTTATTCCTTGAATAACCTAAATGCTCAATATTATAGGTGGTAAAAATTATCCAATCAAGGGACCTATTTGATCAAATTTGGTTACTATTTTTTGGAAGATGAAAGTCCTTGTTCATTTTCAGCTTTGAATATTTGGTTAAAGAATCTCACTCCTAAAGTTACCTTCTTATTCTGGCTCATCTACCAAAATAAGATCCTTATTGTAGATAACCTTATGAAAATATTTTTTCAACTTCCAAATAGGTGAAGCCTTTGCGAATGTATGTTGAAAAATGTTAACCATTTGAGCCTGAACTGTACCTTTGCTCAATAAGTCCCCCATCTAGTTCTCAATAGATTCCAAGTTTCTTGGGTCTTTCCTAATTGCCTTAGTGATCTTTACCTCCAATGGAAATCTATTTCAAGAGTAATAGGCTTAAATCTTTATGGGACTTCAGTCTTCCTCATTCTTTATGGGTTCTTTAGAAAGAATAAAATAGTCATATTTTTAAATGGAAAAGAAGGGATAGTATTGTTGTAGCCAATAGTATTTTCTTTCTAACTATGGAGAATGCTAGATTTTAAGTGGGAAGAGGTATGGGAACTGAATTATGAAGGTATGGTTACTATTTATTGAGGTCTTGATCCAATGACAGGTATGTTTGATCTCCCTAAAAAAAATTTATGGAGGTAAACAAAATGAACTACCCCTTTAGATGGTATGCTAAAATTAAACTTTGATGTGGTAGATAAAGTAAATCTTGGACTTGATGGAGTAAGATGTCTGATAAGAGATGAAAATGATAGTATTTTTATTACTTATGTTGAAGCCTTGGGGAACTAGTCTATCAAATTTGTGAAGACCCATGCTATGTGTGTGGGAATAAATTTAGTGAGTAATATTTAGGTTAAAAAGATAATTATAGAAGAGGATTTCTTAAACATTATTAATCTAATGAAAAAATATACAAAAGTAAACTAGAATTTAGCCTTTATAATTGGTGAAGCTTAGCATATTATTTTGGAATTTAATGGAGGTAGTGGAATTTAATCATATTTATAGGAAAGGAAATAGTAAAGTACATTGTATGGCTAATTTTGGAATAACACAAGAAGGGCTCAGTTTTTGGGAATAAGACTTCCCCCATCAAGTTATTATAATTTTTTATCATGAAAAAAGAATTGGGTTCACAATTATTAATATTTCATTTCTTAACATTTTATTTGGTTTATTTCATAGAAGGATGTGGTCAAACCTTAGAACCAGTAATATGGAAGATTGGTCATATGAATAATTGTTTGAGAGAAAGTTTGAAAATAGAATATGGTAAAATTCATCTAACAATGGTGCCCCACATTTTTGTGTGGTTTTTAGAATAAGGAAATCTAGTGATGTTATCTCTTTTGTG
The DNA here is from genome assembly GCA_028583015.1 of Wollemia nobilis. Lineage (NCBI taxonomy): Eukaryota > Viridiplantae > Streptophyta > Pinopsida > Araucariales > Araucariaceae > Wollemia > Wollemia nobilis. The sequence goes on from JAQPPZ010003361.1 coordinate 17,483,274, forward strand.
TACCACTCTTTTTAAAGAAAAGTTATCATGTTTGGAATCATCATCATTCAGGCCTCATTTTTGTTAATATTTTCTTTCAAAATATTTGGTTGAATATTTTGTGTGAAGGTGAGTACCTTCCCTAGGTTATTTTAACCTGGGTATTTGACCCTAGTTGAACTGTGTTAATGTCTAATGTATATTGCAGTTCCAAGGACAAATGGATAGAGGGACAAATTCATAGATTTTTTCTCATAAATATTATCTATATGTGCCTATTTGTGTTATCTAGATTGTAGCTCATAATCCTTGTTTTTATTGGTGTGAAGCCCACATGTTTATCTATATTGTAGCTTAAAATTTGGTACAAGTTTCACAAAAGCAAACATCTTTTTTTAATAATCACCTATGTTCCACGTATCGATCTCCTCATATACCTATAGTCTCCCTCACGTAAGTGTGGGTCATTGAGAAGTTTGGTATAAAGGTCTGGCAGGTTATTTTGGTTTTAAAATGCCTATGTTCCACATATCGATCTCCCCATATACTTATAGTTTCCCTTACATAAGGGCGGATATATTGAAGACTTCGGTATAAACGTCTAGTTTTTGCTACCTTGATTCAAAAGGGGTTTTCTGGTGGTGTTGCTTCTTGCTAAATTATTTTTTTGGAAGTCCTTATTTGGAGCGGGGATGGCAATTATCTTTGGGCAATATGAGTTTGCTCAATACAATTGACCCACTCACTCCCCATAACTATCACACATGGAAACCCATGATATTAAATCTTATAACTCAAAAAGGTCTCACACATTTTCTAGAAGAAAAATAGCCTACATTTGATAAAGAATATGAAATATTTGTTCAAAAAGGAAATATGTATGAAAAAATGGGTATTATATCCACAAATGTAAGTGAAAGCATATGGTTTCACATATCTGAATGTAAAACTCCATTTGAGAGTTGGGAAAAACTTAAAAACTTGTTTGGTAAAGTTGATCAAATAAGATCAATGCAGCTAGAAGCAGAGTTAAAGTTCTATCTCCTGAAGACTTCAACACTATTTTTTATTTCCTCACAAAATTCAAAGAAGTCCTCACTCAATTAAAATTTAGTGGCAAAAATAAAACAAAATAAGAAAGCATCCATCTTATTCTTTCCAAATTAAATTGAGCATTTCAAATTTTTGCAACCACTTTTTTTTCTACAAAAGATTCTCTTGGAACAAGTTTTAAAATGCCCACTTTAGAGGAGTTTTGTGATAGGCTAACTAGAGAGGAAATAAAGCTTTCAAAATATGAGATATCTCCCTCCTCCTCAAAAGCCTTAGTAGCTTCCAACTCCAAAGAAAAATTCAAAAACAAAGACAAAGCACCTATAACTTGTACCCATTTCAAGAAAGATGGTCATTTTGTGAGAAAATGTTGGAAAATACTACAACAGCTTGAGGCAGCGATGAAGGATCATAAAATAGACACAAAGAAACACTTTGAAAAGTCCTTAAATATTCAGGAAAAATTTGCTAATATTTCATCAAAATATTGGGTTCTATATTTAGGAGCAACCCATCATATGACATCTTCAAAAGAGTCATTTACTTCTCTCTCCTCAAGCACCACTTGCAACATTGAAGTTGGTGACTCATATTTTATACCTGTCAAAGGAAAAGGTGACATAATAATTTATGGTGGTCATATAAATAATGTTCTCTATGTTCCCAATATCACTACAAATCTTCTCTCTATCTATCAAATTTGTACTTTTGCACAAGGTAAAACAGTTCTATTTTAACCAACAGGAGTTAAGATAAGAGACTTTCAAGAACCATACTCCCTCATAGAAAAAGGTGAAATTGATGATAAAGCTCACCTATTTTACTTCAAGGGATTCAAATATTTAGATAGAGCATCCTGTTTTGTTGCTCATGGAGACCTTGAAAGAAAAATTTGGCATGAAAGGTTTGGACATATTAGTTATAGCTATTTAATGGAGTTGAATACTCGTGAAATGGTAACAGGGTTGCAAAAAGTCTATTCTATTGATGGATTATGTCCTAGATGTGCTCTTGGGAAACAACATCAAGATCCTTTTCATCCAAGTGGTTCACAAAAAACTTTATCCCCACCATAATTAATCCATAGTGACTTGATGGTCTTCTCGGAGCCTTATTTCAAAGGAGCAAAATATACCTTAACCTTCATTGATGATTTTTCAAGAAGAACTTAGGTTTACTTTCTAAAATACAAAAGTGATGTACTATCCCACTTCAAAAGTTTCAAGGCCTTGGTTGAAAATCAGGCCACATGCAAAATCAAGTAGATTCGTACTAAAAATGGGGGGAATACTTCAGCAATGACTTCTCAACATTCCATTCAACTCATGGCATAATTTATCAACATTCAGTCTCCCATAATCCATAGCAAAATGGCATAGCAAAAAGAAAAAATAGATCTTTGAAAGAAATGGCAAATTGTATGCTACACTCAAAGGATATTCTATTATTTTTTTGGACTGAAGCAATTAATTGTACTAATTACATTCAAAACCACACACCTCACAAGGCTCTTAGTCATTTTAATCCCGAGGAGGCATGGATTGCCTCAAAACCTGATGTATCTTTTTTCAAAACCACATCCAAAATAAAAAGAGAAAGGATCTAGACAACAAAGCAAGAAACTTATCTTTGTTGGTTATTGTTAGGATATGAAATCCTATAGGCTCCTTGATTCTACCTCTCATGAGGTATTTTTTCACAATTTTTTTAAATTTTATGAAGCATTCCCTTCTAAATATCCTCATACATCTTCTACCAACCTTGATTATCTTGAGCCATCACCAATTATTGAGCCCCAATATGATGAAGAACTCATCCTTGAAATAAATGCTCAAAATGAGGATCATGACATTCAAACTCCAACTCAAAGTCCTGCCACACCCATTACTCCTTCCACAATGCCAAAATGGGCTCGTACCATTTTTCAAGAAGCCACCCATTATATCCAAGATCTTACTTCATTAAGGCTAAGTCACTCCATGGGTTTAGTTTTTGTCTATTAGTCAATTTCTACTGATCCTCAGTCATTTAAGGAAGCAAATGGGATTAAAGAATGGGATGATGCAATGGAAAATAAATTTTTATACTTGATCAAAAACAATACTTGGGATTTAGTCCCTCTCCCCAAAGGAAGAAAATTATTTCGTTGCAAGTGGATTTACCGAACCAAGTATGCAACTGATGCAAAAATTGACAAAAACAAAGTTCGCTTGGTAGCTAAAGGTTTATCTCAAGTTGAAGGCATTGACTATTTTGAAACCTTTACCCCTGTTGCAAAAATGGATTATGTCTGGTTGGTCCTTGCACTTGCTGCTTCACAAAAGTGGTTTGTTTTCTAGATGGATGTTAAAAGTGCTTTCTTACATGGAGACTTAAAGGAAGAAATATTTATGGATAAACCCATTGGATTTATTCAAGACTCGTCACTTGTTTGTAGACTAAGAAAATATATCTATGGTCTCAAACAAGCCCCTCAAACTTGGTACAATAAAATTGACTCTTTGCTTATTTCCATAGGATTTTCTCGCTGTGAGTTTGATGCTATAGTATAAATTTGGCATGAAGAAGATAACATCACCATCCTTGTTTTCTATGTTGATGATCTTATCCTCACTAAAAGTGCCACTTCTCATATTTAGATTGTTAAAAGTTCCCTTTCTAAGAAATTTGAGATGGCTAATTTGGGTTTAGCTCATTACTTCCTTGGATTTTAGATAACTCAAACAAATAGAGGAGTTTCAATCTATCAGTAAAATTACACTATAGATCTTCTTCAGTGGTTTAATATGGTTTATTGCAAGCCTTATTCCATGTCCTTTCAGTCTAGAGTGACTCTTCTTCTTGCAATTCTCCTCCATGTGACGCTACTCTATACAAATAGCTTGTAGGGAGCCTATTATACCTCACTCATACTCATTCATATTTTTCCTATGTTGTTGGCTTAATCTCTAGATTTTCTCAATCTCCTCATTTTAGTCACTGGAAGGTAGAAAAACATATTCTTCGCTACTTGAAGGGGACCCTCACTTTGGGCTATTCTATGAGAGCGAATCCATAGATATTGTTAGATACATAGATTTTTATTGGGCAGGATCATTTGAAGATAGGTGCTCCACATCCGGCTATGTTTTTTGTCTTGGATATTCACCTATTTCTTGGTCATGCAAAAAACATCAAGTTGTTGCATTATATTCTATAGAGGTAGATTACAAGGCAGCAATTTTGGCTAGTTAGGAGGCATTTTGGCTTTATCAAATAATGAGGGAATTTGGTTTTTTCCATGACCAACCTATTACACGTTGGTGTGATAATCAAAGCACAATTTATATTTCCAAAAATATAGTTGAGCATTAACACACCAAGAACATTTATATTCACATGCACTTCATCAAGTAGCATATTCAAGATGGAGATCTAAGTTTACAGTTCATTCTGAAAGAAAGTCATATTGGAGATATCTTCACCAAATCCTTTGATTCTCCACGCTACATTCATTTACGTGAGAAACTTAGTGTAATGTAGTTGTATTGAGACTCTGCATACCAGAGGTTTTAATCTCTCTTCTTCTTCTTCTTCTTATTCTTAGGAAGATGGTTTTTTCCCATGTGGTTTTTTTCACCATCTCTCTCTATTTTGATATTTATGTTGTATATGAGTACCTAATAAGGCCTTATTGTCGCGACTATTTCTTAGTGGACATGCCACTCACATTTTGTACATGAGTACCTCATCAGGCCTGGTTGCCATGAATAATTTCTTGTTGCTACATTTACCCCTAGTATCACTTAAGGGGGGTTTTAGAATAAATCCTAAGTTCTACTAGGATAGTCTAACTTGAGTTATCACTCTTGCATGAGGTAGTTAAACTCCAAATTTATACTAGCTCAAATTTGTTGAGTTTTTGTAATCCAATGGCTCACATTGATCAACTTTGCTATTTATTCAAATTTGATCCTATGGAATAATTAACTAGTTCTTGATATTTTAGTAATGCTTTGCATATCTAGTCTTTGTATTTCAATATTGTTCTTCAATATTTATAACACTAAGAAGATCACCGACATAGTCTTCCACAATGTCATGTATTAGAATATGGAAGACATAAGTCATTTATCCCTAGTAGGAACCTCCTACATTTCTCATCGTAAAAGGGTATTACATGATAGTAAATGGTTCTCCATGGTATAGTGAAATTAATTTTGTGTTGGTCCTTAGAAGCAATTTTTATCTAATTATATCCTAAGAAACTTTCCATTTATTATAGCATTGCAACCCTATTGTGAATTCAACAATAATGTTGATGTTGGGGAAACAAAATCATCATTAGAATGAGCTTAATTATTTTCTAAAATTTTGTACATAGTTTGATGCTTCTAGTTTTATTTGTAACTAGAATCATATTGAAAATAAAATTAGAATAGTTTATGGTATTAGTTTTCCTTGTAACTTATGGCTTTAGTAGCATTCAACTACAACAAAAGATAGAGATCAAAGTAGTAGAACATATTATTGAATGAATAGAAGTGACACATTCAAGTAAAGATATGAGGCTCTTTATATAGGAATATGGATTCCTTAGACAACACTCTACCTAGCTATACAAGGGACAACTTGTACATATATAGCTTGCACATTGAAACTTGACACAGGTTTGTGATTACACACAGAATAACCACCAATATTTCATTCAGAGCTTTCAAAATCTGATTTACAAAAGTTAAAAATGGCCAACCCCCCTTAAAATGTATGAATTGCCTCTTATAGTGGACCCGACCCCCTTCGGACATCATTACACAAACTACAAAGTTTTTCTGTAACCTCCCGCACGAATGTTCTGTCATTGCCTGCATCCTATTGCCAGGTGCCTTGGACCATCATTGCATAGAATGGCAGAGTGCTCTGCAGCTGCCTGCACATCGACCCTCTGAGTCATCATTCATAGGAGTGCTCTATAGTCACCTGTATTTTGCTGCCACATGCCCTTTTGCAACAACCTCTGCAACCGCCTGCCTGTCTGGAGTCATGAACGTTCTGTCGTGATATCATGACATTTTCGCTCCCTTGCTCTCTCTCTCCTCTCTAGGTCATGATATCATGACATTTTGGTGTTTGACCTCTATTCTCTCCTTCGGGTCACAAAACTGTGACATGTCACGAAATCATGACATCTTTGCCTTCCACACTTGTCTTTTGCCTTCGGGCCATGAAACCGTGACATGTCACAAAATCATGACATCTTTGCATTCCACACTTGTCTTCTACCTTCGGGTCATGAAATTGTGACATCTTTGCCTTCCATACTTGTCTTTTGCCTTTGGGTCACAAAATCGCAACATGTGAAATCGCGACATATTTGCCTTTCGTACTTGTCTTCTGCCCTTGGGTCGCGAAACCGCGACATGTCACAAAATCATGACATATTTGCCTTTCATACTTGTCTTCTGCCTTTGGGTCACGAAACCGCAACATGTCACAAAATTGTGAAATCTTTGCCATCCTTGCCTCTCCTATGAAACCCGTCACGATATCACGACAGTTCTTCCTGCTAGCTTCATTCTCCAAATGTGTCGCGATATCGTGCCACATTTTCTATCATGATATCACAACAGCCTTTCCCCTTGGCGCCTTTTCTCCAAATGTGTCATGATATCGCAACACATTTTCTGTCCCGATATCGCGATAGCTTTTCCCCTTGGTGCCTTTTCTCCAAATGTGTCACGATATCGCGACACATTTTTTGTCGCGATATCGCGACAACTTTTCCCCTTGCCAGCACTTAAAATTTTTTTTGGATGATGCAAGATTGCTCTGCCAGCACCAGATGCTCCTACATCAGAAACCCGGGGTGAATTGAGAAGTGACCTTCACTTCTATTCTATGTGAGGTAGACCCAGGCGGTCAACCTCTTCCTTCGAAAACCAAGTTGCATATTCTATGGGTCTGCCCTTCCACTTGATCAAATATTCAGAATATCATCTATTCCTCATACTTTGGCCTTCACGCGTGTCAAGGACTTCTTCTATCTCATCTGTGATTGGGGTGGCTACTGGAATGCTCCACAAATTTGGGCTTGGTGTCTTGCTGCTACCTCCTTCATGATACTCGACCAAATCCAAAATGTTAAAAACGGGTAAGATGTTAAGTTCACTTGGCAACTCCACCTCGTATGCATTGCCCGAATCCCATTTTCCAATGATTCTGCATGGCCAAAACTTCTTCATCTCCAGATTGTTATAGGTCTTGGCAGGAAACCTTTCTTTTCTTAGATGGACCATGATGGCATCTCCCACTTCAAATTATTTAGATCGGTGCTTTTGGTCTACCTTGGTCTTATATTGAGTATTCATCTTAGTGATCTGCTTCGTCACCTCTTCATGCAAACTTTTTAGGTGCTCTACAAAGTCTTCGGCCTCAGCACTGCACTTTTCTCTTGTATCCATCCTCCTCAACTCGAAAGTGTTTCTTGGGCTACTCCCATAAATTATCTGGAATGGAGAATTGTTGGTACTTCTGTTGACAGAGTTGTATGCGAATTCCGCCTGTAGCAAAACTAAATCCCATCCCTTGGGCTTGTATCCTATTAAGCATCTCAATAGATTGCCCAAACTTCTATTTACCACCTCTGTTTGGCCATCTATCTGTGGGTGGTGTATCGCTCCAATTTTTTCACACCCTTACCTTCAAGCTATAGGATCCGTGCCCAAAAGGGGGATGTGAAAAGGATGTCTCGGTACCTCGGACTGAGAGGCCTTGTGAAGGTCCCGCCTCTCAAGGGAGGTGTATATTGGTGATTTTTCGATGGATGGTGGGTTCACTAGGAAACATTTAATGGCAGTTTCCACGCCTAGGTTGGGAATCTATTTTATGTGTTCGTTTTTAGCATTAAGCATTCAAATCCTAGGATTGGCCAAAATGCATCTAAGCTATTCTATATGAAGATGCAGATTAAATGAATACAGAAAAATAGAATAGGACAGAAAAATAGAGAAATTACAGAATATTAAAAGAAGAATACCTGATCCGGATGTCTGATGAAGATTATGATTCTTGAAGTAGTCAGGATCGTCTGGAATTTGACAAAATCGTCTGAGATCTAACAAGATTGTCTGAGATCTGACGAATTCGTCAGAGACCTGCAAAAAAAGAAATAGGTGCAAAATACAAAAAATGCAACTATCCTAGCAGAGGGAAACAATGTAAAATGATAGCAATAATATCAAACTGAAACTTGAAAACAAAAACATGAATGAATTATGCTAATTAGATAATAATTATGATTTAATCATGCATTTGATCTAGATGGGTGAACTCCAAAATGTAGAATAGCATAAAATACTGAATAAACTATCTAATTTGCAGAATAAAACAGTAGCGAAAAGATGGAAAAATGCAAACTTTAGGCACTAATTGCCTCAATGTTGACTGCAATCGAAATTGTCTCGCATTGGTACGAAATCGTCTCTGATTCGACAGGATCGCCTCCAATCTGAATAGGATCGTCGGCAATGATGTAAGCTTGCTTCGACTGAAAAACAATAAGGTACCTACAACAAAATTGGTATATAACTACTACAAATATGAATTTGGGATGCTTTAATGTGTATGAAGTCGGGTTACAGGAATTATCAGCTAGGGGGGTGCTAAGGGAAGGGCTTAGGATTAAATAGGCTTAGGAGGGAGGTTAGGAGGTTGGAGATCATCTTTATTTGGGAGATCTCCAATGAGGGAGGGTCTCTAACGGCACAGACATGCTTCTTCCCGGATTAGAGGCCCGTTGGAATAGAAGCTAATTATGCAAAATTAGTTTTGAGACAAGATCGTTTGGACGTCCTAGCCCAGATGAAATCGTCAGATCTGGGGTGATATCGTCTGATCGGCGACGATATCGTCAAATGGTCAAAAAAACCTCTAAAAATGGCACAAAAAAGGGGGAAACAGATTACCCAATGGTTAACGGGTAGTTTGGGAGGTTAAAATTTGAATTTAAATTATTTACTAGAGTAAATGTAATTATTAAGATTTTACTGCGCCAATTTTAGGGTGCTACATTTTGCCCCCTCTTTTGCAAATTTTTTGAAGAAAATGCGTTAAAGATGAGTTCATCTCGATCTACGAGAAAGAAAAAATTATTCCCATTTTTAGGCGATGATTCTTGGTCGAATCATACGACAACTTACTATGGTGCCCCCTCCATGTTTTTACCCAAATCGAACGTTTGAGGTAAAAACGCGGAAAAGCAAAAATTGTTAAAATGTTGTTAATTATGTTTTTGAATAAAATTAAGAAAAATAGGGTAAAACCCTAATTCATTTTTACTATTCATTTTTACTGGTTTTAGAATTCTGGAAGCAAAAATGGTGGAGACGACACAGATCAACAGAGGTCCGACGCGGGCTACGGGTAAGAGTCTAGACTTAACTTAGAATGATTTAATTTGAGTTTACATGCTTTTTAGGTGAATTTTAAATGAATTTTGAGCATCGTGACCGTTTTTGGGCTATCGACATCATTGGGACGAAATCGTCCCGATTTCGACGAAATCGTCTCAAGTTCGCCAATTTCATCTAAGAGCGAAATCGACGAAAGGGGGACGATTTCATCAATTTAGGGACGATTTCGGCTTGCGAAATAGAAGATGATTCTGCTCAAATTTGGGACGATATCGTCCAATAGAGGGCGATATCATCATTTGATTAAATTGAACTTGTTTTTAACTTGCATTTTTAATTAATGATTTTTTATTGATGATTGTTTGTTGTTTTGTTGTTTATGTTGCAGAGAGGATTGCTAAAGAGTAGAGAATGGAAATATGGAGGTTTGAGAGATGACTTGGCCGCTCTAACACAGGTAGAGTGGGATCAGCTGGCATAGGCTGGCTTACAGCATGTGGCAGAGATGCCATAAGTGTCTACAGACATGGGGCTACTGAAAGCCCTAGCAAAGAGGTGGTATCCAGGTTCTTCCTATTTTTGGCTACCGACAGGGGAGATGACTCCCACACTGGAGCATGTATGGAGGATTCTGAGGATCCCCATATAAGGACGGTTGATCACTCCTACGGCTAATCAGGGCCATGCTATGGGACGGTTGTGTGGTGACCCGAGCTTCACCCTAGAGAAGGGCAAAATTAACATTGAGGTGCTGCATCAGATGCCTGGGGCATCTAGACTCACACAGGTTTTAGTCGGAGTGGTTGGTGGACTTTTGCTATGCCACTAGAGCGGATGCAGGGTACCATGGATGCTAGCAGATGTGATCTGCAATATGCAAGACCATGGTTATAGATTTGCTTGGGGCAGCTATGTTCTATTCCGATTGTACAGGATCCTGCATGGGGTCATGTACAAGGGTGACCGATGTCTAGTTATGACATCGCTCCTAAATGTTTGGTGCCAGGAGCACATTGCAGTGCGGAGGCTGATAGGGCTTCCTCTGACAGGTATTGATGGGGAGAGGCCTCGAGTTTTCTACTGGTGGCTCCAAAGAGGGTCACAGCAGTGGATTGATCTGTCGATGTCTCGAAGACTGCTGGATGACCTTTTCTCGGATCAGATCACCTAGATGCCATGGCGAGAGCATCTAGGGTGGGCTGAGGACAGACAGGAGCTGGCTCACGTCAGGCGAGTTTGTTGGTTTTGGATGGAGAGGGGAGAGGTGGAGCTCCACCGGTATGACCGATTTTTGCGATAGTTTGGTCTACAGTAGGGGATCCCATCTCTCAGGGATTACGAGTTTTCTCGAACTGTCTGGGATAACACCACAGTGAGCAGGGCTCCAGACATGCAGCACTTCTAGAGTCAGGAATCGAATGATGCCCGCATTTAGCCAGTGGATGGGGACAACGTAGGGGTATATTATGACTATGATGTCTGGTACATAGGCATCCACCCTTAGATGACAAGGTCTTAGGGTTTGATACACACAGTTGTGTGTCGGATAGGGAGGTGGCGCCAGGCGGCTATGGAGGCGGCCTAGGGTCATGGCAGGAGAGAGCAAAGGAGGCCACAGGCATAGGAGAGGCCGCGATAGTGGGAGAGGAGGGCGGAGAGACCCCCTTCTCCATAGAGAGAGAGGCCACCATCACCCGATAAGGGCAAGGGTGTTGACACAGGGGAGAGTAGCGAGACAAAGCAACTCTTCGAGCAGAGAAAATCTGTCTCCAGGCATAGGTGCAGACCCTACATGAGGAGGCTGCATGACATCGAGCTAAGGTTACATAGCTTAGAGACGAGATTGCACCCCTCAGGGCACGGGGTGGAGGGGCGAGCACTGGGGAGTTGACACGGGCTATTTCCCAAATTACTTTCTATCAGACATTGTACTATCAACTGGTGCTAGAGGAGGATAGACTACCCCTACCAGCTAACATTGTAGAGCCGATCAGGATTGAGTCGTTGAGGACTTCATCCCGATCGATAACTAGGACTCGCAGTACTACACATACTACGACGGGGCCACCTCATCCACCTTAAGGTAGGGGAGGAGATGAGGCTAAGAGCTCAAGGGGTTCTCGAGGCTAGACTACTGCATTACATTGTACAAATTGATATATAGTTTTATTATTTTTGATAGAGGATTGAGTATGTCGAGGTACATATTGTGGCATACCAATCCAATTTTGATATGATGTATATATACTATTGATATATATATGAGATGAGATATGTTTTTGATCATATGACTTGTGTCTTGTAGTTTTCTGATGCTTTTATGTTTGATTGATTGATTTGATGATTGGATTGAGAATTCATGAAATTTGGTCATTGGAAATATTATAATTTTGATGTCATGCTATGATATTTTAAATGAAATAATCTGATGTAACAAATTGGTTGTTTTGTGATGTAATGTGATAAAAAATAAAAAGAGACTTCTAACAATAATTTCAAAGGACATTGTCACTATTATAGACCATTTCATGGAGCCGCTGTCACTCGGTCGTCAAGCTAATCCCAGTATAGAAATATTGTTAAAAGTAAAAGAGTGCGAGACTGTCTTAAGACTTTGGTGCAATGGTGCAAATGATGATGATGATGGTTTGTTTTTCAAATTTTCATGAAAATAGTATGCATGAAATAATGTTAAAATGATTTTTGCTAGGCATAAATTCCTAAGTGTGAAATTTTTTGGATAATTCCTTAGGAATTATACCATCATTGCAAAATTGAAGGTTGACATAATGACATGAAATAATGAAAATGTGTTTGTTTTTTTTTGTTGAAAAACATAATTGTATAACAGAATGATTTAAGTCATATGGTTTTTCATGATTTTTAAACAAATGGGGAATAAAAATTGTTACAATGGTTTGCACTAGGCATAGAATATGTAGGTATAGACTTATACCATCATCGTGAAATCCAAAAAGAGATAGTTTTATTGCATGATTGATTTTTGATAAACAAAAAATATGAAGAGGACTTGTGCTTGGCATAAAATTCCAATTTTGGTTTTGGAACTATACCATCGTCGCGAAAGTCGACCAGATATATATGTTTTGATTGTATAGTTTTGAAAGAAATTTTGATTTTTCTATTATATAGTTGTCTTTATGCTAAACAACTGTACTTGAAAGAAGAAAATGAATTATTTCAAACAATTTGCAAAATATTTCAAAGTACCTTAAAGACAAAAGTTAGATTTATAAGGAATCCCATGTGCATATGTGAATTCATTTCCAATCTTGATTTATCATAATGATACACAAAATCTCTCAAATACAAATGTGTGTGCAATTGCTATGTTCTTTTACCAGTTTTGAGCAAGATAATATGATACAAGTGATTTGAAGAAACCAGATAAGTGTTCATTAACCATGATGTAGATGCATATAACCATACTAGACTACTATGTAAATCGGATTATCAAGAGCTAGCTAATCCATAAGCAGACATAGGTTGGTACAAAAGAACGTCGCTAATGTGACAGACATATCGCCACGCTAGGAGTTACCCAAGGCCAAGCAGGTTGGGCACAAACCACTTGTTATGGGGCTTACCTCACAGTTTTTGAATAATTGAGAATTCCAGGGATTCAAGCTCATCAACCCTTATTTTCTTTTCAAAGGGTAGGGAAAGGGATTTTATTGCTTTTGCTTTTGCTTTCTTTTGCTTTTATTTTCTTTTTCTTTTCTTTTTCTTTTTGTATTTTTGCTTGATAATTGAGATAATGCTTGAAATATTGCTGTAATGAAATAACATTTTTTTGTCCTTTTTTTTTTCTCTTTTTTCTTGAACTTTGCCTTTTGTTCTATACTAGGGATACTTGCTCAGATTAGCTATAGAGCAAGGGATTTTTATTCTAGGTAGGGGTGAGCTTGTCCTTTTGCCAATTCTCAAAGATTCTAGACCATGTGCATGATAGGATAGCAGAGGAAACTTTTCGCTAAAGAAATCACTTCTACTATGTAGCAAAACATGGAAATTACAAATATAATCATTTTATTGTGAAAATATGTGCTTGGTTTAAGTAAATAACAAGATCAATTCTCTATGCTCAAACTTTATTTAATTGAATTTTGTGGATTTTGATATAAGAGAGATTAGTAATCATGCCAGATAAAATCAAGATATTTATTTTTGTGTTTGTGAAAGTGAGGGATTCCAAATAAATGCTAATTTATCCAAAATAATTTGAAACATATAACTACAATAATTGTAAGAAAATATATATAAATACTATTTTTGAGAAGCTTTGAGAATGTTGACTCTCTTTTTCTTCTTTATTTTGTTTTGGTTTCGAAAGAGTCAAGAATATTGCTGTTTTTATATTTTTATCATTATTTTTTTTATATTTTTGAACAGAAAATTAACAAGTGCCATAAATAAATGCAACAAATAGTTTTGAAGATTTTGATGATTATGAATGTTTTTGGTGTTTTTGAATTTATAAATTGAAAGAAATAAAGATAGTGATTTTGAAAAAATATATACATGGATGAAATGATAAAATTTATACATAGTAACGTTTAAGATGCAAAATATTCATGGGTTCTTTAAGTTCTTTGCCATCTAATGTAGATAAATTGTATGCTCCTGATTCAAATTTAGTAGTAATAATGTGTGGTCCAAGCCAGTTGGGCTCAAAATTACCTTTAGGGTCTTTAGTTGCATTAGTAATTTTTTTTATTTTGAGAATTTTTATTTTTTTTGTATTTTGATTTTAATTTATGAAGTGAAATTGGTGGTATATACAAGATGATCTATATACACTATACAAGGTTATTTTAGTATAGCATGTCTAAGGTTGCTTCAAAATCAAGGGAGGTTTTGAAGGATAATTTGGTTGTGATGAAGGTAAGAACAGAAGGTGATGAATAAAAGGTAGCGATAACCAAAGCTTTGTTATAATGTAGAATAATGTAGAAAAAGATTTGACTTTTATATGTGTAAAATTGATCATGTTACAAAATAAAATATAAGAAGGATAAGAAGGTTCTTCATTCTGATTATTATATTCCGAGTCTTGATAAGATGGAGGGAGCATATGTGAAAGATATGCATGGATGTTATTTGGTAAACAAGGATGATCATATATGGATGAAGAAAAGTGAGAAATAGAAAATAATTTTGATAACAGAGAATGTATGGAACTTGATGTTTCAACCGTTAAATATTCTTTAAATGGTGTTGGGTCACCATGTATGGTAACATTTTTATTTGCAAGTTCAAACTTCAAACATTGGTGAAGAGTGGAAGGGACAATCCTCATTGTATGCATCCAAGGACTTCTAAGAAGTAGGTTGTACGGTGAAGGGAAATATGCTACATAAAATAAAATATCCAGGATCTTGGATCCAATATTAAAGGGAAGAATTATAATACCTTGAGCTTCTTGAATTTCATTGTTAAAATATTTTATAATAACATTTGATTCATTAAAATATTCTTCCTTTGATTTGAGTTTTTGGAATAATTGATGAGTGCATAAATTAAGAGGGGAGCCATTATCTACCATGATAGTTTTAACAAGTGTTTCTTTACTAGATCCTGTAATGTAAAGATAATAGTCTTCTTGTGGAGTAGAGGAAGGAATCTCCTCATCATAGAATGAAATATGGTTAACCTCAAGAGGGTTTACACCATTAATTATGTTCTTAGAGAAAATATGATGAGGAACAAATTGTTGGCTAGGTATTTTGAACAAAGTTTCCTTATGAGAAATTTGTAATACTTCTAAAAGGGATATCTTTGCTTGAGGAGTAATCACTTGTTGCTGGATATCAAAGTGTATTTCAGATTGAGATTTTGATTCTAAAGATAAGCTTTCTATGCTTACATTCCATTTTGTATCATTCTCTAGAGCCAAAGATAGTTTTGAAGGTTGGTCAAATGAGGAATCCATATCTTGAATATCAGATTGAGTTGATTGAACTTGAGGTTGCTCATTTGTAGTTTCTGTTACAATATCAATAATATCATCATGATGGGACACATTAACATGCAATATTTGATTGGTTTCTTGTTGTTGATAATTGAATAGGGGTTCTTGGGAGATCTCCATGTCTTGATTGATTATTGGTATTTGTTGTGTAGGAGTTTGATAGTTTAATGGAGATTTATCATCAGTTGTAGATTGTAATTCCTTTATATTAAAAATACCCTCATCAATCAAATCTTGAATTGCACATCTTAAATATTTACAATTTTTTGTCATGTCCATCCACTCTATGATATTCACAATGTAGCTAAGGTTTAAACCAATCTGTTGTGGTGTCAGGTTGTCTTATGGAAGGGAGTTAAATCTTATTTGTGTCAAGTAAATACTTGAGAATTATATCCATTGGTTGATTGAGCTTAGTAAATTTACGTGATAAAGGTTTTCGAGAGGTTTTTGATACGTGCCTTAGGAGCTCAGTCATAAAAGGGCTTAATGATTTCTCACCTCTACTTTCTTTGTTATGGGTAGAATGATGATAGGAAGATTGCGATGTAGGAGGTGAGTGCATGGTAGAATTGGAAGAATAAGTATTTTCTTGTTGAAATGGATGTGTTGTATTGAAAGAAGAGTATTGAAAAGGTGGTGGAGGATTATATGTGGATTAATAGACATAATATGGATATATTGGAGAATAGATAATATCATTATGAAGAGGATTGAAAAAGGGATTGTCCTGTTGGGGTAAGGATGAAAAATGAGAAAAGTGTGATGGAGGTGGTGTTGAATAGAGATGAGGTTGGTCATAATCAACAAA
The DNA here is from genome assembly GCA_028583015.1 of Wollemia nobilis. Lineage (NCBI taxonomy): Eukaryota > Viridiplantae > Streptophyta > Pinopsida > Araucariales > Araucariaceae > Wollemia > Wollemia nobilis. Next base: position 17,499,499 of record JAQPPZ010003361.1, read on the forward strand.
TGTATTTGGTTGAATTCTTCCAACATTACTAATGGGCTCATATTGATTTGAGTAAAAAATCATGGTTTCTTTAGTACTTCAAAAAGTAATATTTAGCATCTACTATTTAGAATTGAATCTAAAACATACAAACTTGAAATGATGATTTTGTTTTTGTTTTTCTTGTATACATATATGTTTTTTTTTGTTTTTGTTTTCAAAAGGTTTTAAATGCATTCACGTTGGGTTCACCAAAATGTATCGCTCCAAATTTTTCACACCCTTACCTTCAAGCTATAGGATCCGTGCCCGGAAGGGGTATGTGAAAAGGATGTCGCAGTACCTTGGACTGAGAGGCCTTGTGAAGGTCTCGCCTCTCAAGGGAGGTGTATATTGATGATTTTTCGACGGATGGTGGGTTCACCAGGAAACATTTAATGGCAGTTTCCACGCCTAGGTTGGGAATGTGTTTTATGTGTTCATTTTTAGCCTTAAGCATTCAAATCCTAGGTTTGGCCAAAATGCATCTAAGCTATTCTATATGAAGATGCAGATTAAATGAATACAAAAAAATAGAACAGGACAGAAAAATAGAGAAATTATAGAATATTAAAAGAAGAATACCTAATCCGGATGTCTGATGAAGATTTTGATTCTTGAAGCAGTCAGGATCGTCTAGAATTCGACAAAATCATCTGAGATCTGACAAGATCGTCTGAGATCTGATGAATTCGTCAGACGAATTTGTCAAAGACCTGCAAACAGAGAAATAGGTGCAAAATATAGAAAATGCAACTATCCTAACAGAGGGAAATAGTGTAAAATGATAGCAATAATATCAAACTGAAACTTGAAAACAAAAACATGAATGAATTATGCTAATTAGATAATAATTATGATTTAATCATGCATTTGATCTATATGGGTGAACTCAAAAATGCAGAATAGCATAAAATATTGAATAAACTATCTAATTTGCAAAATAAAACAATAGAGAAAAGATGGAAAAATGCAAACTTTAGGCACTGATTGCCTCAATGTTGACTGCAGTTGAAATTGTCTCGCATTGGTATGAAATCATCTCTGATTTGACAGGATCACCTCCGATCTGAACATGATCGTCGACGATGATGTAAGCTTGCTCCGGCTGAAAAACAATAAGGTACCTACAAAAAAAATGGTATATAACTACTGCAAATATGAATTTGGGATGCTTTAATGTGTATGAAGTTGGGTTACAAGAATTATCAGCCAGGGGGGTGCTAAGGGAAGGGCTTAGGATTAAATAGGCTTAGGAGGGAGGTTAGGAGGTTGGAGATCATCCCTATTTGGGAGATCTCCAATGGGGGAGGGTCTCTAACGGCGTAGACATGCTTTTTCCTGGATTAGAGGCCCGTTGGAACAGAAGCTAATTATGCAAAATTAGTTTTGAGACAAGATCGTCTGGATGTCCTAGCCCAGACGAAATCGTCAGATTTGGGGTGATATCGTTTGATCGGTGACGATATCGTCAAACGGTCAAAAAAACCTCTAAAAATGGCATGAAAAAGGGGGAAACGGATTACCCGACGGTTAACGGGCGGTTTGGGAGGTTAAAATTTGAATTTAAATTATTTACTAGAGTAAATGTAATTATTAAGATTTTACTGCATCAATTTTAGGGTGCTACAGGTGGTATGCAGAACTGAATTTTAAATCTGTCTTTAGTTTCTTCCACAGGTTTCTCCAGAAATACCCTACAAACTTGGTATCCCTATCCAACACAATACTCTTTGGTAGACCATGAAGTCATACCACTTCTTTGAAAAATAAACCTACCACATGGACCACATCACTAGTCTTCTGGCAGGGGATAAAATGAGCCATTTTTGAAAACCTGTCAACCACCACAAGTATGGAGTCATTTCCCCTCTATGTCCTAGGTAAACCAAGAACAAAATCCATACTGATGTCCTCCCATGGCATTTTGGGTATAGGTAGTGGTTGATATAAATGAGTATGCTACCTCACACCTTTCGCCATCTGGCATATCCTACAACTTTGCATGAATTTTGTCACATCTTGTCGTAATTGTGGCCAGTAGTAGTTTTCATTAACAAGGGAAATGGTCTTGTCTCGACCAAAGTGTCCAGCCAACCCTCCATTGTGTTTTTCCTTGATCAGATTCTCCCTCATTGAACTCTGTGGAATGCATAATTGGTTTCCCCTGAACAACATTCCAGCTTGGATCAGAAAATTTAACCACTTAGTCCTGTCTAAAGTAACAGGCGCATAGTAGGCCTTCCAAGCTTCTGCGAAGTCAAGATCTGTGGGGTACAAACCCTTAATTTCAACAAACCCTACAACTTCCACCTTCATTTCCATCAATAAACATTATTTCCTACTTAAGGCATCCACAACTCTATTGGACTTTCCGTTCTAGTGCTTTAGCACAAAGGTATAGCTCTGTAGGAACTCAACCCACTTCAAGTGCCTTTGATTTAGCTTTCCCTGACTATTAATATACTGCAGTGCCTGATGATCAGTATATAGAACAAATTCCTTTGGCAACAAATAATGCCTCCATTTCTTCAGAGCCTAAACTATATCATAGAACTCATGATCATACACTAAATACTTCTTCCTGGCATCATTGAGTTTCTCACTAAAATAAGTGATAGGCTTACCCTCTTGACTCAATACAACCCCTATGGCACTACCAATAGCATCACAGTCTACCTGAAAAACCTTACTAAAATTTGGAAGTGCTAAGACAGTTTGCTTTGTGACCTTCTTCTTTAACATAGAAAAGCTCTTGTATGCTTCGGTTGTCCACTTAAATTCCTTATTATTTCCCCTCATTGTCTCCGTAAGGGATGCGTAAATAATGCTGAAAGTTTTAATGAATTTTCTATAAAAACTGGCTAGACCATGAAACGATCTTACCTCAGTCACACTTCTTGGAGCAGGCCATTCTATGATAGCCCTCACCTTTTTTGGGTCCATTTTTAGACCGTCTACTGAGATGACAAATCCCAGGTATACTAACTCCATTTTCATGAAGTTATACTTCTTCAAATTTATCAGCAACTGCTCCTCCCGTAGCATCTCAAAAACCCTCTTGATATGCATCAGGTGTTCCTCCAGGGTTCTGCTAAATATCAAGATATCATCCAAGTAGACAATGACAAATTTGCCTAAAAATTCTTTCAATACTTCATTCATCAACCGCATGAATGTACTTAGTGCATTGGTTAGCCCAAATGGCATGACCAACCACTCATACAAACCCTCTCTAGTTTTGAAGGTTGTCTTCCACTCATCCCCTTCTCTAAAACGGATCTGATGATAACCACTCTTCAGATCAATCTTCGTGAAGTACTCAGCTCCACTCAAACAGTCCATAATGTCATCCATCCTTGGCAATGGAAATTTGTATTTTATAGTGATCTTGTTAATTGCTCGAGAGTCTGTGCACATTCTCCACTCTCCATATTTCTTGGGTGCTAGTACTGTAGGTACTACACACGGGCTAAGACTCTCTCGAATCAACCCCTTCTTTAACAACTCTTGAACTTGCCTATTCAGCTCCTCAGTTTCCATAGGAGTCATCCTATGTGCAGCCTTATTGGGAAAGCTAGACCCTGGTACCAAGTCTATATGGTGACTGATCTTCCTTATAGGTGGTAAACCCTCAGGTACATTATCTGATATGATATCTAGAAATTCTTCTATCAGGCCCATGACTTCTACTGGGGTATCCTCGCATTCATTTTCCCTAACCCTAGGGATTATTGCATAGCACATATGATCTGGCTTCAGGCCATCTAAAAATCTTCTTCCATCAACTAGACAGATTCGAGCACTGCTACATACCTTTTCATCCACCTCCTTTAGGGGTTTCAACTTATGGTAAAATCCATTGTTTGACAAGGAATATATGTTGTATCGACCATCATGTACTGCACTCTGATCAAACTGCCATGGTATCCCAAGCAACATGTGACATGCATCCATAGGCAGGATGTCACACAGGACCTCATCACGGTAAGTCCCAATGTTAAATTTCACTAGGCATTGCTCATTGACCGAAACCCTATGGTCCTTCTATAACCATGCAATATAATATGGATGCGGGTGTCTTCTTCTCTCTAACTGTAACTTGGCAACCATCTCCTTAGAAACCAAGTTATCAGTACTACCATTGTCAATAATGATGTTACAGACCTTGCCTGAGCACTTGCATCTCGTGAAAAATAGGTTGTTCCTCTGGTATGACTCCTTTTCCTCATTCAACAAGACTCTCCTTATGACCATCACTTCTCCTGGTTTTTCCTCCTTAGAGTTCTTGGATTCGACACCTTTGTCTGCTACAGTAGCCTTGGTCTGACCCTCATGTCTCTAATTTGGCCTCTCTTGGCACTGTGGACATTTGTATGCCTGATGCCCTTCTTCCCTACAATTGAAGCAGGTTCCACAAAATACAGTTCTCCCATACCCATGCCCAAGCCTACCTCTTCCTCTTGGGTAGTTGTTCTGATTGCATGGGTGGTGGGTATTCTCCTCTTTCTCTTCTTTCTAGCCTTGGCTACTGCTTGTTTCACCAGTCTTCTTCAGATCTCTGTATCTTCCTCCATTGGTCCTTCCACCAGCTCTCCCACCATGATCCTTTCCTCTCTGCTTACCCTCAAACCTCGTATTCAGTTTCTCTTCCCCTTTTAGGGCAAACTGGTATGCATCATCAATCGTGCTCATCCAAACCAGACTCAGCTCTTCTTGAATGATGGTTCTCAATCCATTGATGTAGTGGGTGACCTTCTCCTTATTCACCTTAGAATGGCTAGTTCGAATTGAGATCTGGTAGAACTCCTCCATGTACTCTTTGATAGATTTACTCGCCTGTCTTAGACTCTGCATCCTCCTCAACAGATCCAACTCATAATCTGTGGGGATGAATTACCTCTTTAATTTCTCAACCATCCGATCCCACTTGGTGATCTTTTATTTTCCCCTCCTGTTCCTTTCCAGTTGTACTCCTTTCCACCAGATTCTAGCATGTCCCTTCAACTTTGTTTTTGTGAACCTGATCCGATTTGGATCCGAGATCTCCTCATACTCGAAATATTCCTCCATGTCGTTGATCCAATCTATCAACTCCTTGGGGTTGAGATTCCCAGAATATGTGGAGACGTCAAACTTTGGCTTCTTCTCAATTTGGGATATGGCCCTATACAGCCTAGCTTCTACTGGATCCAATGCTTCTTCCTCATCAGATGGACCCTCGGATTCCCAAGCTTCATCTTCATTGTGGTCTCCTCTTCTTGGCTCAACTCCTCTTCTCAATTCCTCCTGCAGGGCTTGCACTTGCCTCTGCAAAGCTCTGAAATTGACCTATGGCACCATATTCCTTGCACCACCATAATTTCTTCATGGATGCATCTTGCTCACTTTCTCACAACCCACAACCATAGATCCTGGTGCAAACTGCCTCATGGTTGATGATTTGTTCATGCGCTTAGAACCTTCTCGCTCTGATACCACTTGATGCAAGACTGAGATTACACGTAGAAAAACCACCAATATTTCATTCAGAGCTTTCAAAATCCAAATTATAGAAGTTAAAAATGGCCAACCCCCCTTACAATGTATGAACTACCTCTTATAGTGGACCCGACCCCCTTCGAACATCATTACACAGACTATAGAGTTTTTATGTAACCTCTTGCATGAATGTTCTATCGCCGCCTGCATCCTGTTGCCAGGTGCCTTGGACCATCATTGCATAGAATGGCAGAGTGCTCTACAGCTACCTACACATCGACCCTCTGAGTCATCATTCATAGGAGTGCTCTATAGTCACCTGTATTTTGTTGCTACATGCCCTTCTGCAATGACCTCTGCAACCGCCTGCCTGTCTGGAGTCGTGAATGTTCTATCATGATATCATGAAATTTTTTCTCCCTTTCTCTCTCTCTCCTCTTCAGGTCACGATATCATGACGTTTTGGCGTTCGGCCTCTATTCTCTCCTTCGGGTCACAAAACTGTGACATGCCACGAAATTGCGACATCTTTGCCTTCCGCACTTGTCTTTTGCCTTTGAGCCGTGAAACTGTGACATGTCATGAAATCATGACATATTTGCCTTCCACACTTGTCTTCTGCCTTCGGGTCATGAAACCGTGACGTCATGAAATCGTGACATATTTTCCTTCCGTACTTGTCTTCTGCCTTTGGGTCATGAAATCGTGACATGTCATGAAATTGTGACATCTTTGCCTTCCATACTTGTCTTCTACCCTTGGGTCACGAAACCACGACATGTCATGAAATCATGACATCTTTGCCTTCCATACTTGTCTTCTATCTTCGTGTCGCAAAACCGCGACATGTCACGAAATCGCGACATCTTTGCCATCCTTGCCTCTCTTATGAAACCCATCATGATATTTCTTCCTGCTAGCTTCATTCTCCATTTTGTGTTGCGATATCGCGACAAATTTTCTGTCACGATATCATGACAGCCTTTCCCCTTGGCGCATTTTCTCCAAATGTGTCACGATATTGTGACACATTTTCTACCGCGATATCACGACAGCTTTTACCCTTGGTGCCTTTTCTCCAAATGTGCCATGATATCATGACACATTTTTTGTCGCAATATCGCGATAGCTTTTCCCCTTGGTGCCTTTTCTCCAAATGTGTCGCTATATTGTGACACATTTTCTATCGCGATATCGTGATAGCTTTTCCCCTTGCCAGAACTTACAAATTTTTTTGGATGATGCAAGATTGCTCTACCACCACCAGATGCTCCTGCATCAAAACTTGTGTAGTTATTACATTGCACAAAGTAACTAGATAACTTCCCCCTAAAATAATATAACTTAACCAAATGATGTAATATATTAGAACACCCCCCTGTATTAAATTATTTGGTATGAAGTTCTCTTGAATCACATAGATGATCTCTGAATATTTGAAATTTTATTTTTCCAAGTGCCTTTGTAAAGACATCTGCCAACTGTTCTTCTGTAGGAACATCCTTGAGGATGATATGCTTGTTATGAAAATATTCCCTGATAAAATGACATTGTGCTTCAATATGTTTTGTTCTTTCATGTATGATTGGATTCTTGATCAGATTTAATACTCCTTGATTATCAAAAAATATCATAGTGGGAGTTAGTTTGATTTCCATTTTAGATTATATGTATTATAACCATAGGGCTTCACAAGTTGTATCTCTTGTTGCTCGATACTCTAATTTAGTTGATGATTGTGCTATTGTATGATGTTTTTTGATGTTCTAAGATATAGGACATAATCCAATATTAAATACATAGCCTGAGGTGTATTTTCTATCATCAATAGATCTAACATAATTTGAATCTAAATATCCCTATAGAAAAAAATCTTTGGCATCCTTCATATAAGTCAATACATAATTTGTAGTCTTCTTGATATATTGTAATATTCTTTTTGTAGCTTTCCAATGACTTTCCTTTGATTCTTGGATGAACCATGAAAGATAATTTACTGCAAATGCTATGTCTAGTCGGTTGTTTGTTAAGTATAGAATATTTCCAATCAACTAAAGATACATTGTAGCTAAGACCAATGGTGTTTTATCACTTTTGGATAATTGAATACCTTGTTTCATTAGTGTATCTTTAGGCTAGCACTTTGTCATTTTGTACTTTTCAAGAAGAGATTTTTCATATTTTGAATGAGTTATAACTATATTATCCTTTCCTTGATAAATTTTTAAACCAAGGTAGTAGCTCATTAATCCTATATCAGTCATTTCAAATGCCTTTTTTAGATCCTTTTTGATATCACTTATTAACATATATGAACTTCTAGTAATTACTATGTCATAAACATATACTATGAGGATCAAGATATCATTTCCAATTTTCTTGGTATATAAACTGGGATCTGAAAAACTCCTTTGAAATCATGATGTATTAGATGATTATTGATCTTTATATTGTTGGAATATGTAATGCAAAATTGTGTAAATTATTCTTAGACTAAAATATAAAGTCTAAAGAATAATATTTGAATTAGAATATAATTCTATCTTATGTAAAATATTCCCACCCAATTAATAAATAAATTAAGGGTGCTATGAATATTTAATTTCTTGGAAAAAAGTTATTTCCTTTTTCTACCAAATATTAGAAAGTAACTAATCACTTTATAATATTTGATAGATGCCACTTATCACATATCTCAAATATTATATTGTGATAAAATTAGAAAGTAACTAAAACACTTTCTAATATTTGATATATTGTGATAAGATTTAGGGTTGTAGTAGAAAAGCTTCTCTTTAAATAGGGGTGTTTTCTACCACATATGAATATATATTGTCATGTTGACTTGTGTTGTATTTTATGTTGATGCATATTGTTGAATAACATTGAAGCATTCTTGTACTTTTGAATCATTGAGTAATATAGTGAGCTTCATAGTGGATGTTTTCCTTCTTCATTTGAAGTAGGGTTTTACCACTCAATATTTGTGTTGTGGGTTTACCTTTTTTATGTGTGATTGATCTTGTGGAGCATTCTTCGATCTTGGGGAGACTTTGCTTGTCTCACATATATTTCATGCTCTGGGAGATTGTTTTAAGCCATATAGAGATTTATTCAATTTGCATACCTTGATTTCTTGTTCTTGAATAACAAAGCCTTCAGGTTGTGTCATATAGACTTCTTCTTATCATTTACCATTAAGGAATGCACTTTTCACATCCATCTGATAATTTTTCCACCCTTGATATGTAGCTAGTGCACAGACTATTTGGATAGTAGTCATTCGAGTTGGTGCAAATGTTTCTTCATAATCAATTCTCTCTGTCTGAGTATATTATTTTGCTACTAGTTGATCTTTGTATTTGTCAAGTGTCCCATCCAATTTGTATTTTATTTTGTAAACCCACTTGTATTCCACTACTTTCTTTCCTGGAGGTAGATTCACTAGATTCCATATCTTATTATTTTTTAGTGATGCATATTTAGTTTCCATAGCTACTTTCCAATGTGATTATTTTAGTGCTTGAGAAGTTGATGTCAACTCTATTGAGTTACTTAGCATTCCTTTGTTTATTATGGTAATACTACGAGTTTGAGGTCTTGTAGAAGTAATACCTATCATTATTTCTAGATTTGATTCTCTGAGAGTGTCTTTGAGCCATATTGGTTTTTTCCTAGGCAGTATTGTTGATGCTTCCATTTCTTGTTCTTGAGATTACGATTCTAAATCTATACTTATCATGTCTTCTTTAGATAGGTTTATGAGGAATTTTGTACCAGAACTAGATTTATCTATGTCAGTATTGGCTTTTTCATCAAATACCACATCTCTACTGATGTAGACTTTCTTTGTAGATGGATCTAGCATTTTGTATCCTGTAGATTTATTGTCATAGCCAAAAAATATGCCTATCATATTTTTGTCATCTAGTTTAGTCCTCTTTTGTTTTGGAACATGCATGTATGCTTTGTATCCAAATACCTTTAGCTTTTATATGTTGGGACTTTTTCCTGACCATGCTTCTTCTAGTGTAATATTCTTGAGCACCCTTGTTGGAAGTCTATTTTGTATGAAGACTATTGTTTGTACTGCTTCGGCCTAAAATTTGTGATCGAGGTGTGCTTCTTTTAACATACATATTACCATTTCTATTATTGATCTATTTCTTATTTATGTAATTTCGTTCTACTGAGGTGAATATGTTGTAGTAATTTGTCTCTTAATTTCATTTTCTTCAAGAAATGAGTCAAATTATTTGGAAATAAATTGTCCTCCTCTATCTGAGCAAAGTGCTTTTATGGTCTTCCCTAATTATTTTTAACTTGAAGTTTGAACTATTTGAAGTAACTGAATACTTTTGACTTGTTCTTCATTAATGATACCCACATTTTTCTAGTGTGATCATCAAAAAATAATTGAAAATATTTATGTCCTCCAACACTCTCAACTTTTATTAGTCCACATAAATCCGTGTATATTATTTCTAGAGATTTTTGAGCTTTGTATTGATGAATTTCAAAAGTAATTCTATGTTTTTTTCCTTCTAGACATTATGGACATATAGTAATTTATGGATAAAATTTAGGTAGACCTTCTACCATTTGTTATCTAAATAATTCCCTCATTGATGTTTCACTGGTATGTCCTAGTCGTTTGTACCATAGTTCTGAAGCATTGGCAGAAAGGGCTAAGTGAATAGAAGTATCTAGAAAAAATAGACCATTTTTATATATTCCTGATGCTATAATTTTTCCCTATCTACAATTGTGACATTATTTTCTACCAATGAGAACCTTGAACTCAACGATTAAGTCTTGATCCATAAGTTGAGAGATAGAAATAAGATTAGTAGTTAATCCTAGAACATACAATATATTTTTTATCATACCTCTTCCATACTTAATATTTACTGTAATATCTCCAATTTATTTTACTTCATATGTTTTACTATCTGCTACGACAAATGGTTTTTCATTAATATTTTTCAAATATTTGAACCAATGTATGTTTCATATCATATGCTTACTTGCACCCAAATCTATATACCAATAATCTATGATACTATTTTTATACCTGATGTCGCCCAAGTATGTTTTGGATAGTGCTATTGAAATTTGAAGTTCAATGTTTGTTGATTTTGTAAATACCAAAAATCAACTTCTAATATCCCTTATTCCTCCTATTGAATTAAGCACTTTTCTTAAAATTTAAAGAGTTTATAATGTTGGATCTTTTGTCTCCTTTTGAGAAGTTTGAGACAATAATTTTATAAATTTCCAACCTTTGAATTACTATGATAAACATCTCTTTTAAGAAACCCTTTGGGAACTAATTTAAGTGTATCTAATTTATAATAAATTAATTTGATGTAGTAACCCTTATGACTCCCTAATTTTTGAAAAAATTAGACCACAATAATATTTGGAAAATATTAAATAATCGAACCCAAGTAGAATTCCTTATATCTCCTAGGCTAATTTACAATTATTATTTTAGCTTGGTAGGTTATCTCCTATGTATTTTGCTTTCATAATATCAAAATTTATCCTTTATTTTAAAACCTTATATCTCCTTTATTTGAAAGCAATATTAAATGATATAAATTACTTACCTTAGCTCCTTTATCACCACACTTGAATGGCTCTAAATTTTGTTGGATATAACAACTGCAATACATAACTTTTGGTACTTGAGATGATGAGTGTGGATTGGGCTGACCTTGTTTTTAATGCTAGAGTGAAGAGCACTACAGATTTGATAATATTTGACCTTCTTTTCTAGGAACCTTTAATGCTCCTCCTTACTTCCTTGCATGTTGCACTTCAAACGTGTTTCAATGCACTATTATCTATCATATGCCTTGGTGTGGCCATTACAAAACTTGCCCTAAAATTGGGGATCCACCATGAAATTATGAGTTTTTTGGGATTTTGTTTGGATTTTTGGTTAAGACCATAGGTTTAGTTCCCTGTTTTATTATTCAATGTTAGCTTAATTTATTTCCTTTTATTTTTATTTTTAATCTATCAAGCTCTTTAAGATTGATTGTTCCATATTTTAATAGATAAATAAATAGAGAATATATATTGTCACGATCTAAAAAGCATACACCTAACTAGTGCATAAATTGAAATTGAGTATTAAAGCAATAAAGAATAGACAACAATGAATTTAACAAGAAAATTGAGTTTTCTTTTATTAAAAATTTATCAAATCCAGATTACATATATGTCCCTCTTAGGGATAATATGGATTTGATAAAGTTTTAATAAAAGGAAACTCTATTTTCTTGTTAAATTCATTGTTGTATATTCTTTATTGCTTTAATACTCGATTTCAATTAATTTACTAGTTAGGTGTATGTTTTTTAGATCGTTACAATATATATATATATATATATATATATATATATATATATATATATATATATATATATATATATTCTTTATTTATTTATTTATCTATTAAAATATAGAACAATCAATCTTAAAGAGCTTGATCGATTAAAAATCAAAATAAAAGGAAAGAGTTTAAAAAGCATACACCTAACTAGTGCATAAATTGGAATCGAGTATTAAAGCAATAAAGAATAGACAAAAATGAATTTAACAAGAAAATAGAGTTTCCTTTTATTAAAACTTTATCAAATCTAGATTACATATACATCCCTCTTAGGGATACTCAATTTTTGATATAATTGATACAATCTTGAAGACCCTCTAAACAAGGGGGAGGTGTAATCCACAGACTTTTCAGAAGGTACACAAACTACTTAAGGCCAAAGATAGCCTTCTTCTCCTTTTTTTGGAGGCATATGCTGCCTTGAATAACTTAAAAATGATTAGGTTCTATAAATCCTGCGTTCAAGAAACAATATGAAAGGGGTTAATAACAAATGAGGCCTCTCTTGATGAGTCTTTTGAGACAATTGCATAAATTGATGATAAAGACAACAAGAAAGCATGTAGATCTACTAATATATGCAAGAAATCACCAAAATACTATAAAAAATGTAAAGAAATAATGATATCTAGCAATTATGAATCCTAATTAATTGTTTAGAACTTGAAAAGCATGAAACTAGTCTAAATTGATAATTGTAAGAAAATAGAAGTAAATATACCTCTAAACCCTAAATTAACCGATAAAATATCTGCTACAATATTAATCTATGTTATATTAAGCTAATTGCATAACTAGAAATGGAAATATACTTCTACAACAAATAAAATTAAATATCAAACCCTCATCGCAGGTTTGAGGTATAGCTGGCACTGTTAGCCACAACTGAAAGCCATGGTTGAGGTACAAATGTCTTTGCTCTTGTAATCAGGGCTTAGATATCTAATTCCATCTATGGAATTGATGATCAAGGGTTTCCTCTATGTCCCAAGATGAATTGGTGATTGAATTTGATAGGGTTGATTTTGTGATTGATGCTTCCTAGTTCTTTGGAAGTCCATTGATGGATTCATGCTTGTCACTCCACAATTGGGAAACATTTTGACTCTCCTCAAGGGTTTGTCAATTAATTGTCTATTTTGGTAGATCTTAGCTACATTTCAACTCAAGATCATTCCAAACTTCTTTCCAATTTTAAGGGGGCCTTATAGCCCTCTTAATCCCTAATGTTGGCTTGCTTGGGAAGCCAAGATCAAGATCTAGGAGGTTGGATCAATTTGGAGGAAAAATCTCGAATCTTCCCCTTCCAAAATAATTTGAATATTTATTGCCCATACCGTTGCAAACGAATTTGGATCAACCCAAAAATTCAAAATATTTTTGATGGTAGTCACGGCTCTGAGGTGCAACTAGCTCTGTTAGTCGTGGGTGTCAGTCGTGGCTAAGGCCGAGTATGCCAACTCTGCTCAAATTGAGTGGTCAAAACCACTGCTTCACCTTGGGGTTGTCCACGATCATTCATATGGTCTATTAGCATTCCCATATAAGTAGTCCCTTACACATGATGCATTTTAGGTGTCTACATATAAATATTTATATTTATATTTATAATTCTAAAAATAAATAAAAATAAAATAATATGATTAAAAATAAAAATTAAAATATATAAAATGAAAATGAATATTTTGGTGTTTTCTTATAATAATTCATATTTCATAGTGGGTATATAGTATGGTTGCTTAAGTTACAAAATTCCTTATATAAATATTTTGGATATATTGCAGGTTATGTGTGATGGACGACCATGTGGGAGCTCATTGTGGAAGTAGATCGTTCGATGTGGACCTGAATCATGGATGATGCAACCGTGAATTATGAGGTTGTCGAATGACCTAGGCGAAGGGCATTAGTTTGAATATGGTGAGACAAAATAGATTTTTAGACATGGAAATCATGAAGGATCGACAGTGATGTAGGCTAATGATAAACCATGAGGGACAAGGACTGGATGATTTGGACAATCCATATCCATGCTGATGTGGACTGACCATCTCGAACATACACTATGGATGTTGATTTCCAAATAGGGACTCGAAGGTAGTAAGGTGGATGACACAATGTAGTGAGAGTGTGACATTAGATGTAGGTCAAGATGAAGGTTCTTTACCTATATAGTTTTCACTTTGAAGTAGTCTGCATTGATAGTGGAAAATGGATAACAAAAGTAGTCATTCAAAAAATGTAGGAACACTGTAATCTAAAAGAATGGGAGTGATATCTGATATTGCACTAGAACAATGATCGACGATATAGATTTATACGATTTTTCAATGGATGTTGGCTTCAAGACCCCGACCAATGCACAGGTGAACATAGATAGCTTGGAAGGGGCTGATTTTTGTGGTGCATTTGTGGTGAACAATGATTATGGGGTTTGAAATATGCACCTCATAGACGATGTACACACAAATGTGATTATAAGATTTGATAGCAAAAGAAAAATATACTTACTTTGCAAAGAAATATTAGCCATGATAAAATAATTCAATAATCTTATTCACTATGTGTTTTAGTCAACCCATCAATGTTGAAGATACCACAAAAGTTTTCGAAGAACGTAATGATAGCCAAAAAGGTCGGCTCACTCTCGAGCTATAACATGAAGACTAGGTAATTTTAAATTGGAGAGGTGTCTGTGCAATATCAGTAGGGACTTAGATAAAATGGTCTAGGTCATCAAGAATACCCGTTGATTTTTTATTTTCAACTTTGCATAGTTTTCGATAAGGTAGAGCTCCTTTATGTAAATAAGTTTCGTTGTGCATATAGAAAATATGAATCAGTGATGTGATCATTGGAGCACTTCTATTGTTTTTAGTAAGATAATATGGTATGAATGCATGTCATCATCCTATCTGGTGAATTGTGAAACAAAAATGTTACATAGGCCATTTTGAGCCTACGTAGGTGGATGTATCGTAAGAAGGTTACATTTGTTTGGCTATTATAGCTTCGGTGCACATAATAAAAGTGTTATCGATGGTCTGAATAAATGAGGTAGAAGAAGCACACCCTCATAGGTAGGATATGGTGCTTGGAGATGCAACCAATAATTTTTTTTAATAGTAGGTAAAATTTTTATGAAAGGGGATGCATTTCCCTTCGTCACTATCGATATTGTCACCATCAAGAAACTTGCAGGGATGCATGGAATACATTTGAAAAGGTAATTATTTAAAGGGTTTCCAGATAAAATGAAAAGGAGTGTATAATAGTCCATCTCAGGTTTAAAATTGGATTGGGTTTTATTACAAAGACCAATGGATCATGTGCTTAATAGCGTAGTGCTCATGATGGGGGGCACCCACCTTATGATAAAAAGTGTTACTCATGAAGCAAATGAAATGGAGACTAAGGAAGAAAGGATAAAATACAAAAGTGAAGAGATTTTTGAATAAAAATTACAGAGTTAAGCCAAGAAGGAGAACGTCATGAGGAAAATGAAAGGACTATTTTGAAAACTTTTAAATATTCATCAAATGCACATGAAAGAGGCTAGAATTTTTGGGAATAACAGACTGGAAATTTTTGTAACAGGGGGCTAGAAATTTTGTGTAAAACAAGGACTGTATTTTTTAGTTTTTAATGCAAAATACTGCAGAAACTTGCACCTTGTAAGAAAAATCAAAGGAGATATTTTTCTGAATATTTTGAACTAACAGTCTATCTTTCCCTTCCATGTTTTTAGGCTTATATACAATGTTTAATGCATTTTAATGGTTGCACTATTGAAGGTTTAGAAACATGGATTTTGGTTCATTTCCTTAGAATATTACACCTAGTTTAGTTTGGACCATGCAATGTAGCTCCAATTAGATTAGGTTACATTCAAAAATTCTCACATATTTGGTTTTGCAGGATAGGGTAGCATTATACTGATAGTAGTTTATCTTTAACATTTTTAGCATTCTGGTCCATGTTCTAGATTTTTATTTTTATTTCTCTAACCTTGTCTTTTTCATTTTTTTTAACTTTTGCAAATAAAATAAAAAAATACAAAAAAATTAAAACTCCAAAAATAAATGCATGGATTCCAAGAATAATATTTAAAGTTTCATTTAGAGCAATTTTGATTTCATTTTGAAGCCAATTCGAAATCACAAAAATTATTCAAAGTTTACATTTTAAAAGGAGTTTTGTAATTTCAAAGTTAGCATAATTTCATATTTTGAAGGCAAGTCAAATTCCAAGCTTTGTATATTCATTTTTTCAAGCAATAAATTAACTTCTATTTATGAAAATTACAATTTCATTAAAGAGGGGTAATTTATACAACATTTCAAAGGCTATTGTATTTAAAGCAATAAATTAGCTTCTCTTTATGAAAATTACAATTTCATTAAAGAGGGGTAATTTATATGGTATTTCAAGGCCATTACATTCTAAAGTTAACCATGTAGTTTATTTTATTTTCATTCATCAAAGCAACATTAAATGAATCCATTCATCATTTCATATTCACATTTAGAGATAGATTTTAATATTTTATTTCATGCTCAAAGAAATATTTAAAGAAGATAAAACTTATTTAAAATATTCTTAACAAAAAAGATAAAATATACCTAAAATACTTCAAGATAAAATGAACTAAAGCTTTCCATCATTGTCATATGAGGGCCAATCATATTTTATTTTCTTTTAAGTTTCATGAACAATCAATAGCATAGCATAATAAAGTAATACCAACATAGGTCCCTTGTAATAGTTGTTTGCAATCACTACGGTATTACTAGCACTTATTTGATACATTTTCACAAACAAACAAGCACACATTAAGTAAAAGGAACCTTGGAGAAATTTCTATTTCTTTGCAAGAGAGGGTTTTCTAATTAAATTCCTGACTATGATGGTGATTTTGCAATTGGGAAAAATTACCACTCAAAATTTTGGTGCTAGGAGGGCCTGAATTGATTTACTTTATTGTTACTTAAATGTTAAATTATTCATGTTCACTTGAAATATCTATTTTAAAGCACTGGTATTGACTAACGGGGTTTTGTTGACATGTGATCACTTTCATTGATTCAAACATCCTCTAATAGGTGATGCATTAATGTAAATATTTTATAAATTTGAGAATTTTCTTTAATATCATGGTTTAATTGATGCATATATTTTGGTTGATGCTAACTTGTTGATCTATGTGTTAAAATATTTAAATTTTTTTAGTCATTTCATGCTTCTCTACAAGATATTTCTTTGACTAACAAAGTTAGCATTAAAGTTGTGCTATTTAAGGTCCACTAATGGCAATGCTTGCTCCAACAGGAATGGCATCCTAGATAGGTGGTTATTTTTGTCATTTAAACATTCATACCCATCAAATTCCTAAATATATAGAATACTATTTATCTCAGTTTAGGCATGATGTGGCCTTGGTTGAGGAACATATTTAGAGATACAAGGACATGTTAATTTATTTGAAAATTATGCATGAAGATGTTTCTTGTAGGTTGTTTTCACATACATTGGATGAGTTTGTGTTTGATTGGTACATACACTTACCTTTAAGTTCTATCACTTCTTGGGCTCAACTAGAAGCAACATTTCTTAGTCATTTTGGAAAACTAGTTGACCTAGTTATGATACTAAATTGATTTATCTCTATTTGTAAAGAACCCGATGAATCCATGAGTCAATTAAATTATGGATTCCATAGGTTTTATAATGAAATTGAGATACATTACATCATTTCATAGGAAGAAGCCATTCAAGTAGACCTGGAAGCCTTAGATCCCTTAACTTCTACATTTCTAGGGAGAGTCCTTAAAAATCCATCCTTGCCTAGAGCCCACAATGAGGCAATAAAAGTAGAACAATGGTGGATTTTGAAAGGGATTGATGTGGGTAGATTATCATTACTTAACCCTAAGGCTCCAAATCAGATACCATCCCATCTAGCACCCTTGAATTTAATGATGTCAAATGTGAGCAATCAATGGGATAAAGTTGAATGTCCAAATATTACAAAGATATCATTCAAGAGGAGGTGCAAGTTTCAAAGCCAATATTCACCAATGTGGATGTAGAAATGCATAAGACTTCAAATAATGGAAGAGTCCTAGATCTAACTAGTATTGAAATATGTAATAGGAAAAAATATTCCATAGAGTTGAATGAAATTGTTAAAGTGGATGATAAATAAATCCAACATATTAAAAATAATGATCAAATAGAAATGAAAGGCTTAAAGTCATTATTCACAAAGGAATATTGGGATAATCATAGAAATCTCAATATAAGGATTGATCACACTAAAGAAACCCTTGATCCATTAAAAGGGGTTGGAAATAAATTTGAGGGAGAATCAATAGATAAATCTAAAGAGTTTCCAGAAGATATGATAGAATTTCATCACTTATTTTTAGAAGACAATCATTATAATGATCAAGAAATCCAACATGAGCCAAGTAGTGATAAGCTAGAAATAAAAGTCTTAGAGTTATTATTTAAGATTAAGGATTGGGATGATCATAGAAAAGTAAATGATCCACTTTTAGAAACAATTCAGCCCTCAAAAGTGGATGAAGGTGAGTTTGAAAAGAAATTTGTTGTTGAATTTAAATATTGTGAAGAGGTGGTCAAACATCACATCCCAGTTTTAGAAGATGATTACTATTGGTGGAATAAATAGGAGGAATTTGCCACTCTTTATAATGAAGCACTTGCTTCACCTGATATCTAGGACAAGTTGCAAAGGTTAGTTCTTCATCTTAAAAGAAATATTGTTCAATTACAAGAACAAATGCCTCAAAATGATCATATTGATAATTCTAAAAATCATCCTCATGATACAAATGTCGAAGATGCTACACATGATATTATTTTAGATAATGGAGTGATCCTAGAGTGGACTAGTTTTGAAACATATGATAAATCAATACCTTCCATAAATTTGGATGAGATGATTAAAATTGATGATCAAAACCTTCAACATACTCAAAATAATGACCATGAAGAAATGAAATAAGGGATATAATCTCATCCTTTGATTTTAGAAGATGATAATTATTATAATGGTTGGGGAAAATATGAGGAATTATTTATTTCTCACACTCCTATTGATGAAATTTCTATTTCACTTGATATGCAAGATGCTGAAACCTCTATCTCACATAAAGATCTTGCAATTCCTGTACAAGTAGAAACTAGCATGCCCATTTCAAAAATAGAGAAGGTTCTAAACTTTGATTATTTTGAAAATGAGTTTATTGAGCATCTTGTTGAAATAGAAGTGATGAGCCCCAAAAATGCTCATTTTTTGTACTTATTTCCCTATAAAATGTGGCACTTATTTTTATAGATGTATATTTTTTATGAAAATTATATATATATATATATATATATATATATATATATATATATATATATATATATATATATATATATATATATATATATATATATATATATATATATACATTTATTTTACATGTTATTTAATATTTGTTTTTAAGTGTATTTTGTGTAGATTTCATAGAAATTATTGCTTTTTAGCATATTTTCATCGAGGTCCTACTTGTACCTAGCACTTGTGATTTCATGAAGGTAAAACATCTATAATACATCAATGTGAAGTATGAATTCAGGCACCCAATTCCCTTTGAAGCACTCAACTTTCGATTGACACTTAATTGTTAGGTACCCACTTCCCGTTAGGCACCTGCTTCCCATTAGGTGCCTACTTCTTGTTAGGCACATGCTTCCCATTAAGTGCCTATTTCCGCTAGGTGCCTACTTCCCATTAGGCATCTGAATCCCATGTTGGCACCTACAACCTAACTTCTACATACAAGGTGTCTACTTTTCGACTTCTATAGAAAAGGCACATGATTTCCACTAAAGCCAAATTCCAGCATGACTATGTGGTTGGCAGAACAGAGCAAAATTTTATTAACAAGCATAAATTAAGTTTCAACATTGAAACTAGACTAGGGATGATGTCAAAGATGACTAGTCATCTATTTTTTAGCTGCTACGTGAAACATTTATGTAAATTGGGTAAAAAAAATATCAGACGTATTCTAAAAATAGAATATGTTGAAATAGCTCACCAAGTTTGATATTTTTCTCAATTATTTCATTCATGCAAGTGGTTGTAAAATAGAATCATAAATTTGATTTTTTTTCCAAACTATAATAGGGTGTGGTCGCATATATTATAAATATGTAGGCCACCCCTGAAGATGGGTATCTCAGATTTTTACTATAAATTTTTTGTTTCAATTGTTAATAAAACATTTCTAGGTTATTTCCTGTTAAATCATCCAAGCATCCGGTGAATATTTAATGTGGGCAAAACCTGCTGGAAGCGTGGGGCCACTTACAATAGATTTATTCCCTTAAATTTCCCCTATTTTTTGTTATTTCATTTTTTGTAGGTTAATTTTTTTTCATGTTATTCTTTTCCTATTTTTTATAGTTTCCAAAAAAGTACCATTTTAATTTTTATGTGCATTTTAGTCTTGTTTTCATAGACGTAGGATAGATTATTGGTTTGGAAATTAAAATTAGAACTTCAATGAACACCAAAACCCCCCAAACCATAAATCTGAGGGACTCATATATGAAGGAGAAATTATAAGCATATATTGTGCAAGACTACTCACAAGACTATGAGCTACCTCGGGTTGACAATTAAATAGAGGTAATTAATTGAACCATAGAAAAACTAACCAATATTTTGCCCAATTTTTTGGCACTGTTGTAGGAGAGTAGCCTATTATAATTTCCTATTATGAAGGAAGCATAGTAGCAATAGTTTAGATTGCTTTATCTAGAAACCTTCATATTAATTTTTGTATGAGTCCACCTAAGAATAGAGGACCGGATGGTCATTTTATCAAAAACTAAGAAGTTGTTTCTCAAAACCCTTCTACTTCAATAGAATATAAACCTAAGACTGAAAACTCTCAATCACAATCTCCACCTGTGCATTGGTTAGAACACCCACTATTTGCACAGGATCCTTCTAAAAAAATTCAGCAAAATATTAGAGCAGGATCGGAGATAAGTAGAGTTCAATCTGAGGAAGATCTACTGAATACCCAATTTTGGCAAGCAATATTAGATGGAACAATCTCAAATAATAACTTATCCATAATTTTTAAGGATAAAAGAAATTAATTAGAAGCATTGAAAACTACTCTAAATGTATCCAGTGTAGAAACACCAATAGCAGATAGAATGATAGAAAATCTAGAGGAAGCATCCACTAGTTTTAGTTTTCCAATAGGATAGGCAAGAGGAGATCACAATATGAAGCACATCTCTCCTGCCCATATTCCAACCTTTAGAGGACTACCAACAAAATATCCAGATCTACTCCTGTTTAAATTTTATGTTTTATGCAGATCTATGGATTACACCACAAATGCTCAAAAAATAAAATTATTCCCTTCCACCCTTGATGATTCAGCTTTATGGTGGTTCATCAATTTGGGGGATAAACAAATAACTACCTAGGAAAAGTTGAAGATACTTTTCCTAGATCAATATAAGGATTTTGGTAGAGCACGTGACACAAGAGAAGAAGTCCTAGACATGGTACAAAAGGAAGGGAAATATATGGAAGAATATTGGGATAGGTTTAGATTTAATTTGCAAAGATCACCCCATTCAAAACTAGGAAATAGGTCTTCAAGAAGCATTTTTATGAAAGGAATGATGAATGAATCCCTAGAAGCCTTAAACATGATCTCTAGAGGGGATATTTACCAACATTAAATGGATGATATTTGATAGTTGTGTCAAAAATTTTCAAGAAGAAAAGGTAAGTTGACCCCTAGAAATGTTAAGTAGTCAACCACTATCACTAAAATAGAAATAGGTAATATGTTGGAGGATATCAAGAGTGAGATGTTATCCTCTCTTACTCTCCAAATGGATACCCTTCTACTTTAGAGAAAGAAGTAGTAAAATGAAGCAGCATTGGCCTACTTCTATCCCAAATGTAGAGGCAAACACTCCAAAAATGAATGTCTAGAAAATAAAGTTCATTTATGTGTTATCTGTAAAAAGGATCATAAAACCAATTTGTTTCCACATTTAATGAGATCTAAAGAGGATCTAGTTTAAAAAACTTAATGATCACAATCCCTCTCTTTCAAGCCATTAGAGATATACCTATCTATGGCAAGGCCATAAGAGAGTTGTGCCTCAAGAAACTAGGGAGAAAACTAGCTAAATAAATCATTTTGGTAGGTCAGTTAGCTAACCTTATGTTAGGGAATACCTATAGCTAGAAGTATGTAGATCCAGGAAGCCCTATGTTAACTATAAAAATAGATGGCTATGTTTTACCTAATACATTAGTAGATTTAGGGGCTGCCATAAATGTCATGCCCCAAGAGACCATGCAAAAACTGAAATTGATTGATTTGAAGCCCACTATAACTGTACTACAGTTGATATATATGTCTACAGTGCTCCTAAGGGAATGCTAGAAGATATCACTATTATAGTGGATGCATGGGATTATCCATCATATTTCTTAGTGCTATAATACAAGTTTGGGTTAGGTGGATACCCATTAATATTAGGTAGACCTTGGCTGGTGATAGCTGATGCTTACATAAGCTATAGAGATGGGTAAATTATTATTTCAAATGGTTATAATATAAAGAAACTAATCATACATCCTCTTGCATAGTGTACAGATTTATTAGGAGAACCTAATAATGAGAGTTAAAAAATTGGTGGTCTATTAATGATCCAACTTGTCATGGTACTTGATGAGTTGCAAGATGAAAGTGATGAGGATAAGTTAATATATCACATTTTTCAAGGAGAACCCTCCTATACTCCTCCTGAGTTTCCATTAGTGGGAGGAAAAGACCACAACATTCAAAAAATAGAAGTTGCACCTGGTAGAATGTTGAACATAGATAACAAATTGATAGTTGAACAACAAACCAAAATGAAACAAACATTGGAAAAATATCAATATACCTTTTCTTGGGAGTATTTTTACATGAGAGGAATAGCTCCTAAGACCTATACACATAGGATATATCTGGAATACCAGGTTAAAATAGTAAGACAACCATAGAGGAGAATGAACCCAATTATGAAATAAATTATCAAAACAAAATTACAAAAAATCCTTACAGTTAGATTCATCTACCCTATTTCATATAGTGAGTGGATATCACCATTAGTTGTGGTGCCCAAGAAGAATTGAAAGTGGAGAATTTGTGTTGATTATAGGTTTCTAAACAAAGCAACTAAGAAATACAACTTCCATTTACCCTTCATAGATCAGGTCCTTGAAACCTTAGTAGGCAAGAAGTATTTTTCTTTCTTGTATGGGTTCAATGGATACAATCTAATCCAAATAGGGGAATAAGATCAAGATAAAACCACCTTCACTTGTCCATGGAGGACATTTTATTACCAATTTTTACCATTTGGTATATGTAATGCACTTGCCACCTTCCAAAGGGTAATTCTGAGCATTTTTCTGACGTGATTGGAGAGACTATGGAGGTATACATGGATGATTTTTATGTATATGGAGAAACTTTTGAAACCACCATAGAAAATCTAGAAAAGACACTTAAATAGTGTGAGGAAACTAACCAATCCCTAATCAATGAGAAATACTATATGTTGATGTAGGAAGGGATAGTGTTAGGAAATCACATTTCTGCAGATGCGATCAATTTAGACAGAAAAAAATAGAAGTCATCCAAAACCTACCTACTCCCAAAACATAGAAGGATATCCATAGTTTCCTAGGATCAGTAGGTTACTATAGGAGGTTTATATCAAAATTTAGCAAAATTGCTAAACCTATTACCACATTGTTAACAAAGGATACAAAGTTTATTTGGACTAAAGAATGTGAACAAGCTTTCAACATCTAAAGGAAAAACTAATTACTGCTCCAATGCTGAGAAGTCCAAATTGGACCATACATTTTCACATATATGTTGATGCATCTAACAATGCAATATGTTTAGTACTGGGATAGAAATATGGTGATGAATTTTATACCATATATTATGTTAGTAAAAACCTCATAGGTATTGAGTTCAATTATACTATCACAGAGAAATATTTTCTTGCAGTTATACATGCACTTAACAAAATTCATCATTACATCATAGGATATCATATTTTTGTACACATTCATCACTCTACAATAAGATACTTGTCAAAAAAACTTGGGATTAGTGGAAGAATTATTATATGACTATTGATTTTGCAGGAATTTGATGTGATAATATTGGTTAAACTAGGGAAGGACAATGTGGTAGTTGATTTTTTATCCAGATTGACACCTCTAGACTATGCAACTATAGAGGACTAATTCCCATATGAACATTTGTTTGCTTTGAATGAATAGATACCAAGGTACGTAGATATGGCAAACTATTTAGCCACTGGCAAAGTATCCCTTGCACTTTTACCTCATGAAAAATAGACTTTAATAGAGAAAAGTACATATTTCTCATTGATTTATGGGTACATATTTAAAATAGGGCCTGATCAGATCATGATAATATGTGTTACTGAGAATGAAATAACTAAAATACTGAAGGATTGCCATGATGAACCTTGTGGTGGTCATTTTGCAATAAAAAGGACTACATAGAAAGTGTTGTAGGCTAGTGATTACTGACCTTCACTATTTAAAGATATAGTCAAGCATGTGATCCAATGTGATCAATGTCAGAGGATGGGCAGACCTACTCTCAGAGATGATATGCCACTGTAACCACATGTTCACATTAAAACATTTGATAAATGGAGTATGAACTTCATAGGACCATTAATCCATAGTCAGGAGGTAAGAGGTATATCCTAGTTTGTACTGACTATGTGACTAAGTGGGTTGAAGTGCAGGTTTTGCATGATTTAAAGGAGAAAACTATGGCATATTTCTTGTATTCATCAATTTTTACAATATTTGGGGTTTCAAGGGAGATCACAACTAATCAAGGAAATTATTTTACTTTAAGGATGATTCAGGAACTCATGCAACAATTAAAAATTAGGCATAAAAAAACCACTTCCTACCATCCACAGGCGACTGGGCAAGTTGAGGTAACCAACCGAGAGTTGGAAAATATCCTGACAAAGATAGTGCAACAACATAGGAAGGACTAGGCTACTAGATTACCAAAAGTAGTGTGGACCTACATGACCACCTAGAAGACTACATATGGATTTACACCATTCTAGTTAGTCTATGGGAAGAGTGCTATGATACCTATAGAGTTTGAAGTCAAAACACTTAGGATTGTAGTAGAGTTGAATATAAACCTAGATGATGCACATAAATAATGAATTCAATATCTTAATCATCTGTATGAGTATCACTTTGAAGCTCTACAAAAAATAGAGATCATTAAAAAATAAAGGGTCAAGTGGCATGACCACCACACAAGGCCAAAGCAACTTAAAGTTGGAGAATGAGTATTACTATATGATTCCTGGTTCCAGTAAATTAAAGGTAAGCTTATGCAATGTTGGATGCGGCCATATGAAGTGACTAAAGTCATCAATAATGGGGTTGTGAGGATCAAAATAATTTACGACAACAACATTACCTTAAAATTCAATGGCAAACACCTACATCCATACCATGTGTTTGAAGCATACATTATTGAGTCTAGATTAGGCATGGGGTAGACCTCAGTTGATTCTAATTTTATCTTGAGTTAGTAATATGTGGACCTAGTCCACATAGTTTCTAAGATAATTATTCTTTCAAAGTTTTTCTTTTTTTAGTTGTGTTTTTGTTTTGCAGGAATGATGGCTTGAGTTCATCTATTAGGCAACTTAGGAAACCTAGGCCTAACAAGCATATGATCCATGAACTTGTGCCTTCCAAGCTTTCTAAAAGAATTGTTTTTAGTAAGAGTATCTTGTCCCATTAAGAGAATGGAAATACTATACCGAAATCTGCACAAGAGTGTTTGGATTGGTCTTTATGGACAATAAAACACTCAACTGCTAGTTTAGGGGTGGATGTTAATTTGTCCCTATTCTTCAACCAGAGTGCTAAAGGCCTAATCAACCTTACAACGCATATACAAGGAAAATTTAGCATCCATTGAATAAAGATAATTACCTATTTTTAGTTTTATTATGGGAAAGGCACCTTATTCCTATTTTACAGTAGAAGGCACTTGATTCCCATATTACAACAAAAGGTGCCTTATTCCCATACTACATAAGGGAGGCGTCTGATTCTTGTTATATAGTACAAGGCATCTGACTCCCAATATATTAAGGATATGGCACCTGTGTCCCATATTATGGAAAATCGATACCTGATTTCTAGTTTTTCCAAGAAAAAGGGTGCCTGAATTCCATTTGTCAGGAAAGTGACACCAAATATTCTAAATAAAGTTTGAGTTTGTATAAAGTTTTCTTTAAAAATATAGCACCCGATAGTTGGTAAAAGGCTCTTGCTTTCCATTTTAAGCATAAGTGCCTAATTTCTAAAGTGCTTGCTTCCCACGTTAAGCATAAGCGCCTGATTTCTAAGGAACCTACTTTCCATGTTAAGCATAAGCACCTAATTTCTAAGGCACCTGCTTCCCATGTTAAGCATAAGCACCTGATTGCTAAGGCACCTAATTTCTAAGGCACTTGCTTCTCATGTTAAGCATAATAACCTGATTGCTAAGGCACCTACTTACCATGTTAAGCATAAACACCTAATTTCTAAGGAACATGCTTCCCATGTTAAGCATAGTGCCCAATTCCTAAGGTGTCTACTTCCAATTTCCAAGGCACTTACGTGCCATAATTCGAAAAGAAGGTGTTTGATTTCCATCCTTTTTGGTTGTTTTATACCTTGTAAAAATAAATGTCAGCATTGGAAAGTAGCCCAAGCCACATCAGCATCTCACTCATGTGCAAATTCAAATCTGTCATGGATGAAATCAAAATTGTCAACAACCAATTTCCATGGTGGGGATGTTTGTCATCCCAAGGAGGCATTTTTTTTTCTAACCTTTGTTATTGAATTTTGTAGGATGTATCGAATAAACCATATTGTAGCTATCAAGAACCAATCTAGTGGAAGATAATTTGCCATATGGAAAATATGGCCATCATCATCCATTGCGGTTTGTCTAGTCATCAAACACCAACAAATATCAACGCACCACAGATATCTATGCATATACACCCACAAAACAAATTTAGGTACATGATTAAATTTTTTATTTTATATTTATATTTTTCATATGCATGTGTGTCTATGGAAACATGCCAGTACAACCCCCATTATTATCTTAGCCACCTAAATAAATCCACTTGGTATTGCGCTATGTATCATGGCTCTGATTGGTCAATTGCTTATGGTTATCACCTCCACACAATAGGGCACATGCTCGAAGGAAACTTACCATGGATAACCATAATCACTTTTGATTATGGTAATTAACTGCCTGCATGTAAGAAAGTAGTTGTTTTAAAAACTACTTACTAAATAACTACTATAATCTATCTTCAGAAAAAAAAAAAGTGTGAAGTGTTGTAGTAATTCAAAAAAACTAGAAGCATTTTCGAGTGAATTGTAAACCAAGGGAACTTGCACTCTAAAGTATGGGGGGGAATCTAAGAACCATGATTTCAATAAAAGCAAACCTACTAACTGCTCAAGGATTTCTATAAACATCCAAACCCAATTTGATGCTACAATATGGATGGAGTATTATCAACTAGTCAGTCAGGTCCAGGATGCAACAATAGCTAACAAATTTATAGCATCCATGAGGGATGGAATCATGCACATATGAGGACTAGAGGTTCTAGTCACTAAAGATTACATTTCCATGGTGATGGGCCTCCCTCTGATAGGGTAGCACACGTACAATAAATATAACCTTGCTATATATGTGTAAATATTATTTGGAGGATTGACTGAGCACCTGACATACACTGGTTTTCTCAAATGCCACATCCCCAAGCTCTAGAGGGCGGTATTTGAATAGATTTCATGATTCTTCACCTACTTTGGTAGGTACTCCACATTGAACACAAATATTTTTTGTTTTCTCAATCACATATGGCATGGGGAAAAAATCAACATCCCACATTACCTTGCATGCACCATCAAAGATGAGGCCAAGAGGTACCAGGTAGGCACAACATCTGCCTTGGCTCACCATGACTTGATTTTGGCCCTAGTACTATATTTAGAGTCATAAATATATGTTATGGTTGAGAATACCAAGGGAAATGATGAAGTTCTAGGGGAACAAGAAGCATGGGAAGTGAAATTCATGATAAGCAATCAACCTAAGATGTCATAGAATGAGAAGAGATGGTACCTGCATTCTAGCCTATAGAAACTACATGGGAAGTAGGACAAGCCTCATACGTTGTTTTTCCCCAATTAGATGAGGAAGTAGGATAAGCTTTGTCTCCTACTAGCCCCCAATTCGATGTTAAGGTAATGAAAGATCCACCAAGCCTAACCTCCATGCCAATTTCCACCAAGACTCAAAGTAGAAGGATTAATGTTTTTAGGGTGGTTTTGATCTCATAAGACAATGAAACAATGAGCTTAACAAGTAAAAGTACCTAGACCAAATTTTACAGGATATCTCCAAGGGGTAAAATCCTCAACATGAGGTTGCTACAAAATATTTTCCATAGGAATACCAGGAGGAATATTTATAACAATAGCTACAATTATTGAGAGAGCGGGATTCCACATGGAAAGCCAAATACAAAGAAGAATGAACTCTATTTCAAGATTTCAAAAAAGAAGTTGCATTGAAGATACATTAATTGTATTAGATGATTCAGCAAATACAGGGGCAAATAGGATGATTGCAACTATAGGGTAGAGTAGTGGGAGCTGAGTAGTTGGTCAAAGTAAATATAGCAGTGCAGACTAATAGCACAATGGAGGTACCCATCACCAGCATAGAAAATAAAGAAGAAGTGGATGCTACAATGGATGTAGCGTAGATCTATTCCACATATCATTCTACAGAATAGGTACTTTAGAAAGATGAAGTTGAGGTTGAGGAACCTCAAAATTTAGAATAGTCTACAAAAAAAGGATATGAAGAGGAGAATGAAGTAGAGGCTCAAGAGCCTCAAGTTTCAAAAAAGGAGGAAGAGCCAGAGAATTCTCCAGTTGATGCAGGGGATGAACAACCTTAGGAAGAAGAAGTAGTTCCCACTAAGCAACAATTCACTCAATAAGAAGAGGAGGCTCAATAGCCTGCATCTGTTGAAAACCAGGAAGAGCAGCACCAACATACCCTGAGATGCAGCACATAAAGCTAAGATCAAATAAAAAATTTGTAAGAGCATCTCAGCGAAGATCCAAAACCAAAGCAAGAGTTGTCGAATTGAAGATATTAGTCATAGAATCTAATGAGGAATCAAAAATTGGATTTTGATGAGGAATGGGAGGCATCAAATAAATTATTTATTACCCAAAAAGAAAAATGTGAGGATCTTAAAGAGGAGATTGAAGTAGACAAAAAGAATTAGAAGAAGACCTCTAAGAAAGCACTCAATAAATTTGAAAAAGAGGGCACAAATAAATCCAAGAGGCCTCCCAAGAGAATTCTAGATGCTCAACCTGATTAGTTCTAGAGCTTGTATGGGTCGGTAGGTTACCAGCCTTCAAGGATGAAGGTATATTTCATGAGGATGGGATTCTTAGGACCTATGTTACTTGTAAATCAGGCATCAAGTAGTAGAAACCCTTCGGTGGAAAAAATAGAGGTTAAGGCTAAACCTAAACTTGACCCAATAGGGGTTGATTTTCCCATAGCTAGGGTTACTAAAAAGTCTAGCATCCTATTTGGCGATGAAGATGTAGTACCTATGGGTGAAGAGTTACCCCTTCACCATGAGTACTGGAAAATGGCTGAGCTCGTATTCTAGAAGGATATCTAGCTACTATTTGAATGTTGAAAAAGGTAAGGTGGCCTGGACAAGGGAACTGCCAAAGAAAAGAATAATGCCAAGTCAACCAGTTCAACACAAGAAGTACCAAAAATAGTAGGGACAAGAGGAAACCGCTCCTAAAGCACCAAAGGGGTGAAAGCTCCGAGACAAGGAAAAATTAAAGGCCACTAAAAATAAAAGGAAAAAGACCAACAAGGCTTATTGGGATGTTGTAAACAGAACTAGTAATTACCAGTATAAAGTGGCATAGGGACATGCCACCCCTTAAGCATGGGGGGATGATGAGCCCCAAAAATATTTATAATTTGTACTTATTTCCCTATAAAATGCGATACTAATTTATATATATGTATTTGTTTTATGAAAATTATATATATATATATATTTATTTTACATGTTATTTAATATTTGTCTTTAAGTGTATTGTGTAGATTTTGTGGAAATTGTTGCATTTTAGCATGTTTCATCGAGGTCCCACTTAGACCTAGCACTTGTGATTTCATGAATACAAAATACCTATGTTACACTAGTGTGAAGTATGAAGTCAGAAACCCAATTCCCTTTGAAATGCTTGAATTTTATTTTGCACTTAACTATTAGGCGTTTGCTTCTGGTTAGGTGCCTACTTCCTGTTAAGCACCTATTATCGCTAGGCGCCTACTTCTTGTTAGGAGCCTGACTCCCATGTTGATGCCTGCTTCTCGACTTCTACAAACAAGGCACTTGGTTCTTGAATTCTACAGATGAGGCACCTGCTTTCCAATAAATCCAAATTCTAGCATGACTTTGTGGTTGGTAGAATAGAGCGAAATTTCAATAACAAGCATAAATGGAGTTTCAGTGTTGAAACCAGGCCAGGGATGATGTCAAAGATGACTAGTCATCTATTTTTTAGCTGCTACGTGAAAATTTTATGTAAATAAGAAAAAACAAATATTAGATATATTCTAAAAATATAATACATTGAAATAGCTCACCAAACTTGATATTTTACTCAATTCCTTCATTCATGCAAGCCATTGTAAAATAGAATTATAACTTTGATTTGTTTTACAAACAGTAATAGGATGTGATCCTATATGTTATAAATATGCAATCCACCCTTTAATATGGGGATCTCATTTTTTTCTTGTAAATTATTTGCTACAATTGTTAATAAAACATTTGAGTTATTTCTTATTAAATCATCCAAGCATATGGTGAAGATTTAATATGAGAAGAACGTGCTGGAAGCATGGGCCCGCTTATAATAGAATTTTGCCCTTAACTTTACCCTATTTTCTATCATTTCATTTTTTGTAGGTTAATTTATTTTCCTATTATTATTTTCATGTTTTCTATAATTTCTATAAAAGTATCGTTTTAATTTCTATGTGCATTTTAGTCCTATTTTCATAGACATAGGATAGATTATTGGTTTGGAAATTAAAATCAAAACTTCAACGAACACCAACACCCCCCAAACCATAAATCTAAGGGACTCATCTCTGAAGGAGAAATTATAAGCATATATCATGCATGACTACTCACAAGACTACGAGCTACCCCAGGTTGATAATTAAATGGAGGTAATTAATTGAACCATAGAAAAACTAACCAATGTTTTTCCCAACAAGAAGAGGAATAAATGGTAAATTTTTCCTATGATTCATTTGTTATGGATGAGGAAGAGGTAAAATCTACTCTTTTATTCTTGAATACTGAAAAGTTGGGTACAAATTCACATGGTTGTCTTGAAGATTCAAATCAAGAAACACCATTGGTGGTTAACAAAGAATTAGAATTTTCTATTCATCCAAAAGAAAATATTGCTTTATTTGGTCAACAAGAGTTATATTTTGAAAATGATGGACATATGTTTAATTGGGTGCCTAATTTTGATGTTTTTGATGAACAAGTAATTGATGAAAATGAAGGGCTACAAGATGATAATGATAGAGATCATGAGAAAAAATAAGAAATTGCAAATCCTCATCAAGTCATGGTAAATGGAAGTGTACAAAAGGTAGAATCTCATATTTTATGTTCAACCATTCAAAATCCAGGTAAGAGTTTGCATAATGGTATGTTGGATTCAAATGATGTTGATAATGAAATGCCATTTTTGGTGAACAAAGAATTTGAGTTGACTTCTCCTCACATGAGTAATAAGGTTGCCATGTTAAACAAGATGGAAGTAAATGCCTTTGAGTTATTAAATTGAATTCATCAACAATTGATAATGGAATCTAGGATAAAAACCTATAATGATCCTCATTTAATAGATATCCTAGATGCTTGCAAATTGTTGCATAAGCATGATTGGCCTAAAGATGTAGTTAATGACTTGGCTTCAAAATTTTCAGAAATAGATTCTTATTTGAAAGAACTCATATCCATTGGTGAAAGTGAAAACTCAAGTCAAAATGATGAATCAGGTTTTGAAATTTACACCTCACTAAATGAACAAGAGATAGTTGAAAATCATGTATTTGCTTGCAAGTTTAATGAATCCAATTTTCAAAATGGAATTTCTAATATCATGGAATCAAATTGGTGGGGTGAGAGAGGTAAAATAATTGTTGTTTCATTTTATGGCTTAATCTTGTTTTGGCTAGATTCCTATAAAGCTTGGCATGCATATCATAGTATATGTCTTTCAAAATGTGCTAATCGTGTTTGGGATCCAAGGAAGTGATAGTCTAAATTTTGATTCATCTTGTACGATATTGTATATTAATGTAAATAGATTTGGTTTTCATGCCTTTGTTTTTTTAGTTTTGTTGTTTTTGTGCTTTGTCTCTGAATTTTTGTGTTTCAAGTTTTGTTTTTTCTTTCTTGTTAGTTTACATTAGGTTAGGTGTGGATTTATCTTCAAGTTTTTATTTTCCTATTTTCAAGTGTGCTTTAGGTTGGTCCCTCTAGTTGAGGTATGGTTTGTGGTAGCTACTAATTTATGGCCTCTTGAATGTTTTTTGTGTTCCTTTGTCATGAAGGATGAATTGCCTATCATGTGGATCAAGGAAAATGGGATGAAATTGTTTAGTAATCATTCCTAGATTTTGGGACTAAGATAGTGAATTGTGGAACTATGAATCATTTTGCTAAAGCTACACAAGGACTGGTATCTTGAAGTATGAAGTCACTTTGGCTTGCAAATTAAGGTAAAAATACAACATGCTCTATATCTAGCTTCAAATTCTTTCTAACCCATGTGGTGCATAAAATTTTGTAAAACCATTTAAAAAAAAATGTAAGCAAAAGAAAATATGTTAAAATCAGTCATCATGTTTGGATAAACTCTACCAAGGCTATAGATGCATAACTGGCAGTAGGGCTCTATCTAGACAAATATTATTTAGAAAAAAGTGCGTTACAAAGTATCAATTAAACACAAGGGTAATTTAGATAAACTTTACTGGGGCTATAGATGTCTAATTGGTAGTAGGGCTTTGTCTATAAAAATTCTTTTAATAAGCAATAATTTATAACTTAATTACAAAATAGGTGATGGAGTTCGAAAGGTTTCCAGGAATACGAAATGAAATCAATTTTACACACTTTTAGCTAAAGCAAAAGGCTCATATGTTTTCATTTGAAATTATCTACCCCACCTTCTTAGAGGTTGCAAGATGGTTTATCTTTTTGATCTTTGGTTTGTTTGTTTTCAAAAGTGGGTTCTTCATCCAAAATTCTTAGGAGCATCTCTCAATAGAGTCACCATTTGTTGTGGCCATTGCACAACTTGCCCCAAAATTGGGGACCCACCTTGAAATTTTGAGTTTTTTGGTAATTGTTTGAATTGTGGGTTAAGACCATAGGTTTAATTCCATGTTTTATTGTTCAATGTTAGCTTAATTAATTTCCTTTTATTTTGATTTTTAATCGATCAAGCTCTTTAAGATTGATTGTTCCATATTTTAATAGATAAATAGATAAATAATATATATATATATATATATATATATATATATATATATATATATATATATATATATATAAGTATAAAAATAAAATAAAATAAAAAATAAATAAAAATAAAATAAAATTATACAAAATAAAAATGAAGATTTTGGTGTTTTCATATAATAATTCATATTTCTTACTGGGTACATAGTATGGTCACTTAAGTTATGAAATTTCTTACTTAAATCTTTTGGATATATTGTAGATTATGCACGATGGGCAACCATGTGGGATATCATGGCAAATTTAGATCATCCAATGTGGACTTGAATCAGGTATGATGCAATTATGGGTGATGAGGTTGTCGAACGATCTATGTGAAGAGAACCATTTTAAATACGGTGAGACAGGACAAATTTGTAAATATGGACACCATGAAGCACCAGCGATGATGTAAGCTAATGATGAACCATGGGGGATGGGGACCGAATAATTTGGATGATCTATGTTCGTTCCAACATGGATTGATCATCTCGAACGTACATTATGAACGTTGATGATCAACTAAGAACCCAAACGTAACATGGTGGATGATTCAACGTAGTGAGAGCATGACATTAAACATAGGGAAATATTAAGGTTCATTAGCTATATAGTTTTTGCTTTGAAGAAGTCTACATCGAAAGTGGAAAATGGAGAACAAAAATGGTCAATCAAAAAATTCATGGAGAGTGTAATCTAAAAGAATGGTATTGATATCTGACATTGCACTAGAACAACGATCAATGACATAGGTTTATACAATTTTTTATGTATGTTGGCTTTAGGATGCTATCCAGTGTGTAGGCAAAAATGGACAGCTTGGAAGGGACTAATTTTCATCGTGTATTCATGGTGAAAAACGACAATCGGGTTTGGAAAGTGCACCTTATATGCAATGTATACACGATCGTGCTTGTTGTATTTAACAACGAAAATAAAATATGCTTGCTTTGCAAATCAATATGAGCCATGATAAAATAATTTAATAAGCCTATTTACCATGTGTTTTAGTCAACCTGTCGATGTTGAAATACCACAGTATTTTTCAAAGAGCATAATTATAGCTAGAAATGTGGGCTCACTCTCAAGTTATAACATGAAGAACAAGTCATTTTCAATTGGAGAGGTGTCCGTACGATGTTAGTATGGGCTTAGAAGAAATGGTTTAGGTCATGGGGAATACCTATTGATTCTCGATTTTCAACTCTGTAAAGTTCATGATAAGGCAAGGCTCCTTAATGTAAATAAGTGTCATTGTGCATCTAGCAAAATATGAATCAACTACGTGATCACTAGAGCATTCTTATTGTTGTTATGCAGGATAATATGGCATGAGTGCAAGTCATCGTTCTATGTGGTAAGTTGTGAATTAGAAACGTTACATAGGCCATTTCGAGCCTGCATAGGGTAATATTATACTGATAGTAGTTTTTCTTTAACATTTTTAGCATTCTGGTCTATGTTGTAGATTTTTATTTTTATTTCTCTAACCTTATATTTTTCATTTTTTTTAACTTTTGCAGATAAAATAAAAAAAATACAAAAAAAATAAAACTCCAAAAATAAATGCATGGATTCCAATAATAAGCTTTAAAGTTTCATTTAGAGCAATTTTGATTTTATTTTGAAGCCAATTTGAAATTACAAAAACTATTCAAAGCTCACATTTTAAAAGGAGTTTTGTAATTTCAAAGTTAGCATAATTTCATATTTTGAAGGCAAGTCAAATTCCAAGCTTTGTATGTTCATTTTTTCAAGCAATAAATTAACTTCTCTTTATGAAAATTACAATTTCATTAAATAGGGGTAATTTATATGACATTTCAAAGGCTATTGTATTTAAAGCAATAAATTAGCTTCTCTTTATGAAAATTACAATTTCATTAAAGAGGGGTAATTTATATGGCATTTCAAGGCCATTACATTCTAAAGTTAACCATGTAGTTTATTTTATTTTCATTCATCAAAGCAACATTAAATGAATCCATTCATAATTTCATATTCACATTTAAAGATAGATTTTAATCTTTTATTTCATGCTCAAAGTAAGATTTAAAGAAGATAAAACTTTTTTTAAATTTGCTTAGCGAAAAAGATAAAATCTACCTAAAATACTTCAAGATAAAATGAACTAAGGCTTTCTATCGTGGCCATATGAGAGCCAATCGCATTTTATTTTCTTTTAAGTTTCATGAACAATCAATAGCATAGCATAATAAAGTAATACCAACACAAGCCATTTATTAATAGTTTCTTGCAATCACTAAGGTATTCCTAGTACTTATTTGATATATTTCACAAATATACAAGAACACATTATTTAAAAATAACCTTGCATAAATTTCTATTTCTTTGCAAGAGAGGGTTTTCTAATCAAAATCCCGATTGTGATGGTGATTTTACAATTGGGGAAAATTACCATTCAACATTTCTTTGATTGTATTATTCTCTCTTCTTAACACTCTATCGCTTCAAATTTAGATTCCTTTTAAGGTGGTGAAGGCTTTGATAAGTATCACTTAGTGTTACATTCAAGCTCTCTCCTTTGTAACGTAACAGTCTTTTAGTAATGCTTTTCTAGGTTCTTGGTCATCTTGTAATGCATGAACACTTGTGTGGGTATTTGTAACTCCTTTGTGAATTTTATTGGATGTTAAGAAATGGATGCCACCTTATAGAATTTGTTCCAAGTGGATTTCAACCTTTCTACATGGAGTTATTTCACTGTAACACTTCCAAGGAGAGTATAACTCCTTTTTTTATGTCTCTTCTTTGCTTGGTACATTTCTTGGAGTGCAAGCAATCTCTACTCTTGTTGGTCAATTTTTGAGGTGATTTTGGAGCTTCAAATGGCATTGTAGGTGATTCTTTTGGTGGAAAATATTCACCAAGCTAGCAACCTCTGAATATATCACCTGTTCTCCTCATTCCTTGTTCCATTCAACTTGCTCCTTTTATGCTATTTGTCCATGTTGATTGATGTAGAATTTTCCACCTTTTTTCTTGTAATAGAGAGCTCCCTTTATGTCTAAGTAAATGTAGGTTGAATATCAACTGATATATGCATTACCTTTTGTTGGTTCATCTATTAAATATGTGAAGTATGAGCCCCTTTGAATGGCTCCTTGTGTTGTGGATGAGGAGTGCTTGACATTCGGTTTTTCTTGCTTGATGTTAAACCTTTCTTGGATATATTTCCCTATAAATTGTGTGCCTTTAGTGGCACCTTTAATCTGCTATTTTTCCAAAAATAGTATAGTGCAATACCTTGTAATAATACATTCTTATTGCATCCTTTTTGCACTCCTTATTGCATGTCTTGTAGTCTAAATTTGTAGCAAATTTTGAATACACAAATGAGGATTTTGAGGATGTCCCTTTGGATAGACTCCTTGCCCTTTTTGCTTGGAAATTTAAATATAGATCAAATATTTAAAAATACTGTAGATAGAAGATTTTTGTTTTGTTGCACTTAACCCTGTAGTGCTTTGGTTTGAGACTCACCAAAACTCAATATTTGAAGTTTCTTTTAGTTAGTTTTTATTCACTTGTACTAACCAATTTTGGTGGCTTCTATAGGCCACAATGAGTTGTAGATTTCTATGCTTTAAGAGTGTCTTTATAAACTTTATGCAAACTATATTTTCTACCCTTCTCAAAAGCACAAAACTAATTTATTTTGAGAGTAATAATAGTGCAAATGAATCTAAGAATTTTTACTTTTAATGCACTAATTTTTACTCCAATCAACTCTCAAGATAATGCACTTAATCAATTTACTGCAACTAATCAAGAATAATCTGAAATGAATCTTCAAGAATTATTCTGCAATTCTCTTATAAGTAAGGTAGTAGGAGCTAGTCTTCTTTTGATTTCTAAAGTAGATGATAGGTAGTTGATATATAGTTTGACATTTTTGAAATCTAATCAACTACTAAAGTGCAAATGAACCTTAAATAAACCTTTCTCTTTTTGCACTTTTGAAGACTTGTAATTCAATTCTCTTTATTGCAACTTTAATCCAAATTAAGCTGCTTAAACAAATCTGATAAGTAATCCACTTTACTGAATCTACTTGCAACAATATTTACTTACCTATTTTTTAAATCTCTTTTTGTCGCTTCTATAGAGGATGTAGATCTTGGTGTCTAATATCACCAAGTTGTTGCCTTTAGTAAGATCTTGCAGCTCTTTGTAGGCTGCTCTAAACAATTTCATATTCACCAAAGGATGGTATTGAACTCTCCTTCACAAACCTAGAATTTTTTTGGCTTGTTCTACTCTTGTTGTCTCCTCCTTTTACTATATATTTGAAGAGATATTTTTTTTTGAAGCGATGTCATTTTGTTGTGAGAGGCAATCTCCAAATCTCCTAGATTTGGTAGGCTTCTTCTATCTGAATGTTCCTTCAAGCTTCTTTTCAAATTTTGACTTCAAATAGGATCTTCTTCTTAATATTCTGAATGTCTTGATGTCTTATATGATTTGGCACTCCTTTCCAAATTCATCTTCTTGGGCTTGTTGTCGGATGGCGAAGATTGTCCCAAATATTTTTTTATCAAAAACTTCTTTGATCTCCTTATTCTTGTTGAGCTCTTCACACGATATCAAAAAAATGGAGTTTTCAAGTTATAGGTCCAAAGATGTGTTTGTTTTGCAAAACCCATAGTAACGAATTTCCCTATTCCTATCTAGGAACAATCGTAGATCTGATACCATTGATGGCTTTAGTAGAATTCAACTACAAAAAAATACAAATATCAAAGTAGTAGAACAACTTATTGAATGAATAGAAGTGATACATTCAAGTAGAGATATGAGGCTCTTTATATCTTGCTTAGTCAACACTCTACCTAGTTGTACAAAGGACATCTTGCACATATACAACTTGCACATTAATACTTGTGCAATTATTACATTGCATGAAGTAACTAGATAACTTCCCCTTGAAGTAATCTAACATAGCCAAATTATGAGGTTTGAGGCGTAGACCAATTGGTTCATACAAACCCCATAAGGGGGAGGAGGTCCAAGGTTCAAATATTGGGCCTCGTCGGACTGAACGCTTGTCCCTTTCCTGGTTCTTTCAATGGCATAAAATGTTTAAAATGATTATGGCATGGAAGTTATAGGGACAGACTGTGTGAAGATTTGTGTGGCAGCTTTCGGGGCAAACAATGCAGAATACTATGGTGGCCATAAAAGCTAGACAACCTGCCTGGATTCGTGGCGGCTACCGATTCAAAAAAAAAAAAACATAGCCAAATGATGTAATGTATTCTAACATTTTGGCTGGTTGGTTTGTGATGTTATGTCTCCTCTTTGGATACTTTGAGCATTTTTCTCCATAATACTTTAACTTATTTTTAGGTTGGTTAGACTGTTGTTGTTTATGGACTGTAGTGTGTTGCATAGTTATTCCTTTGTATTTTATAGTCTAGGTTGGTACCTTGGGCTTGAAGTGTCTCTTTTTTTGTATAAGTTTTGGCGACCTTTCAAACCCCCTTCTAATATATAATAAAAAAAAATTGGTCATTGTATTGGATCGATGTCTCCTAAGACATAGTTAGTTATGGCTATGTATAGTAGTAAGGGTTTGTTAGGATTAGGTGGAACAAGCACTAGGATTGACATGAGATATGATTTTATGGAATTAAACATGGCTTTACATTAGCCATCCCATATAAGTATTGGATCCTTTCTTAATAGCTTTGTGAAATATTTGTATTTTTTTAAAAGCTAAGATATAATCCTTTTAGTGGCTTGGATCTTGCCTTGGACGATGCTAAGTTGAATCAACATTTAAGGACGTGGTATATTGATAGTAGCTAGTATTATATTAAAATGCACTTTTATACCCCTTTGAGATACAATATCTTGTGCTTCCTTAGCCTTTAAAAAATCAACCTAACATATTGAAAGTGACCTTTGCATTTGAATTATCGACTAAGAAGATCACTGACATAGTCTTACACAATGTCATGTATTATATTATGGAAGACATAAGTCATTTATCCCTAGTAGGAACCTCCTACGCTTCTCATATTAAAAGGGTATTACATGATAGTAGAATATTCTCCATGGTATAGTGAAAGTCATTTTGTTTTGGTCCTTAGAAGTAATTTTCATCTAATTATATCCTAAGAAACTCTCCATTGATGATAGCATTGCAACCCTATTTTGAATTCAACAATAATGTTGATTTTGGGGAAAAAATCATCATTGGAATGAGCTTAATGATTTTCCAAAAGTGTGTACATACCTTGATGCTTTTAGTTTTCTTTGTAACTACAATGATATTGAAAATCAAATTAGAATATTTCATGGTATTAATTAATACAATATTGAGGAGATTTTATAGCTTCTCTTTGATAAGGATGGTGACCTTAGGGTACATCTTTTGTAACTTTTACTTTGTAAGTTGTTCACTAGAATTAACAAATGAATGTTGGACTACTAAATAAGGATCTAGATCAAGCATGTCCATATATGACTAAGAAATAATGTCTTTAAGTTCCTTTAATATCTTGGTGTTATTTTTGTATTCTACCATGGTTAAAACCATACCTAACATAAGGACCTTGGTATCATCTTATGTTCCGATGTCAACAACTATGGTTTCTTCATTCATAATATGAGGTCTATTTTCTAATTGATGAGGGTTTGTAAAGACATCTATATTTTCTAGATCTATAGGATCTATAACAAGTTGATAATTGTCAATCTTATGCAACATTTTTATAATAACAATTTAGGAAAAATAACCACAAAAATAAAATTGATTATGATCAAAGATAGATTTGGTAGCCTGATTGAGATTTTAGAGAAGATCATAGTTTGTGTCTTCCCAATCATAATAATT
Organism: Wollemia nobilis; assembly: GCA_028583015.1. Classification (NCBI taxonomy): domain Eukaryota; kingdom Viridiplantae; phylum Streptophyta; class Pinopsida; order Araucariales; family Araucariaceae; genus Wollemia; species Wollemia nobilis. Next base: position 17,540,148 of record JAQPPZ010003361.1, read on the forward strand.
TTCATCAATGATGAACTCAAGGTACTCTAGTATTAAATAATTTGCCCCAATATAGTAGATAAATTGGTGGTCACAAGGTTCTATATGAATGAGATGGAACCGTCATACTTAGCATCACTTTAATCCAAAATATTTATGGTAATAGTATTTTCTATAGAATATCTATCCTAATGATATTCATGATAAAATGCTTCTTTCTCATTAGAGAAAGATGTAGAATAGGGTTTTGTTATGGCTAGGAACATACCTTGTCCAAAAATACCCTGGCCAAACTTCAATTTATATGAGTTCTATAATTCCTTACTCATGCAAGCCCAAGCCCTTACCTTGATGTCTCATGTTAACAAGTATTTGCTTTGGAATGAGATATGCATTTGATAAGAAGTATGAGGCATATTTTTTCTTATCCAAATAGATATTAATACCATTGATATTTACATCATTAGTGATTCCAATGAAAATTAAGGATCAAATACCTATCCACACTACTTTTCCTTTGCTACAAAACATAAGGAGTTGGAAATTGAGATTATTATATTTTTATTACTTTCCATATAATAATATACTACTTTTCCATTGTTATTATATCACTAGAAAATACTGAAATATATACTTTTGGTGGAGTTGGATTGAAGTGGTAGATAAACAGATGGTATATTTTTTCATAGGAGTTGGAAAGCCAATTGTGAGGTAGAAGGCAACTAATATGGATAAATTTGGGGTTATAAATGGGGTATTTCGAGAAATAACATCAAACATGGCATTGATTAAGAAACCCCCAAGATACCCAATATTAAACAATTAACATGATTAGAAGTTTGTTGATCAGTCATTAGATTGAAGCATGTATTTATGCTTGGATTTATGTGTAAATTAGATGGCAATTAAGTGTTTGGAATTGGAATTGAATGTGGTAATATTAGGAAGGTGCAATATATTTTGTCAATAGTTGGTCTTGGATTATAGGTAGTGTGGTTCAATATTGATCCACATAGAAAACACCATACAAATTCTACTAGAGCACTACTTTTTTCAAAAAAATTCTAAAGCTAAAGTCCAAACACATGGTCGAGCATGATATGTGACTAACCAAAAGGAAAAATCAACTTATTCGACATAAAATTTGACAAGGGAAGAAAATATTTATCACTTCAAAGCCCAAAATAGAAGTGGTCAAAGATATTTAAAAATCATTTAAAGCACTTCAAATTCTGACCAGGTCAAAACTTTTAGTCACCAGAAACCTTATTAGTCTATATTTTGAGTGACTAAAAGCCTTAATATTCATGATCTTGAGTAGTCGAAGGGTTGAGTGGTAGGATACTTTTCAAATATATTTCCAACAAAACTTCTCAAAAGTCTCGATAATTGTTTTGAGATGCTAGTGATGAGCTAAAACCTTCAACAGATAATGATAAAGACAAAAGCATTGTTAGTAAGTCTTTTCAAGTGAAAATCATGCATGCCAAAATCCTAAACTATCCAATCACTCCCTATAATCCTAAATAAAAATAAATTTTGTAGGAAAGTTACATCATTTATCCTAGAACATGCAAACCTAATGACCATCCCTAGTGATCATGAATGGAGGTGCCTACAATGTTGAGAATTGGCATAACAATAAAATATAGTGGGAAGAAGTTGAATGTGCTTAAAAGGCTTAAATATACTAAATACACATGGTTATTAAGGAGTGTGATGAACTTCATGATCAAGACAATTGACCAAGATAAAGCAAGAAAATAATGACCACTCCTCTCAAGCATGTTGTTTATACCTAAAACATGGACTATGCCAAGTTGTATATATTCATGGCAAGGCTATGTTAGGCCATAAATATAGTAATAAAGATAGACTCATGAATTTTAGAGCTATAAGTAGGTCAATTATCCTCAATTTGAGGATGGGAATTATATATTTAGTCTTCATTTATTTATTTTACTTTTTTTTTGTACATCAATGAACCGAAGTTTTCTAAAGGTTGGCTTAAGATCAATTTCAAGCCATCCAATCTTGGTCATAGTTTAGGGTACACATCACACCATTAGGAATATCATATACCAAGATGTTTTTGCATGCCCAATAGGATGAATTATTCAATATTCATCTCACATTATTTTAGGATCAAGATTTTGGTAAATATTTTGACCTCACAAGTTGAGAATACATTCACCTAGCAACTCCACTGATTGAAGAACCAAATATTGGAAACTACATTAAAATAGTAAGATACAAAATAACATGAGTATAATATCAAAGGCTAAAGAAGTTGAAATAAGCCTTTGTAGATCAATGATTTCCCATTCTACCTCAAGCCATGGTGGATGCATATATCAAGCCTGGAACAGTGTTGGACCTCTTGATATCCCTATCTCCATGATATTCATCAGGTTTTTTTGAAGTTTTTTCCCTCCTACGATGATAGTGAAAATATGGCTTATGAACACTACTAGATTGATTTGTATGCTTATTTCAGAATTTTGGAAAAGTTACCAAGAAAAAACAAGGAAAGATGATAGAAAAGTGATAAACTAGGTGAAATAAGGGAACCAAAACCATTGACCAATGTGACTTATTATCCTTCCTAAGGACTAAAAAAGTTAGTCCACTCCTATCCCATATTAGAACCAGAGACTCTCCACCACCTATAAGTCATTCCTTAGTGCTCTCTTTACAAATACAAAAATTGTATCTCCTTTTTAAAATATAATTAAGGTAGTTCTTTTAGAAAAAAGATGTATAAAATACTTAAGGGCTAGGTAAGTGTAAAATACAAACTTTATTTTCTCCTTTATCAATCCAATAGTAAGAAAAAATCTCAAATGATATGTTGACATCTCTTTGTTTAAGGTGTTTTATGTTTTTTAGGTTGTTATTGGTGCATTGTTCAATCAGAAATATAATATCATTGATTACTTTATAGTTTAACTAGTTGAATACTTATAAATTAAATTATTTATCCAAAATATATCAATAAATTATTTTTTAATAAATTATTGTATAACCATAATATTAATATCCATAACAAATATGTTGCTTGGGAAAATAGTGACAATGGTGCACATTTATAGCCCCTATAAAGACAAGATGTAGTATTGGGATAAGCTTATGGATTAGAAGTTTTTAGAAGATAAGAGTTTAATTTTAGGAGGTGATTTAAACCTAACTCTTTATAGGAGTGAAGTTTGGGGTATTGCAGTGAGAACAGATTCATTAGTTAATTACTTCATGCAAAAAAATTTATCCAAAAAGCTAGTAAGCATAACACCTATAAAATGTATCCCAACTTGGAGAAACATGAGAATAGGAGTTAATAGAATTTCTAAGAGACTAGAAATATTCTTAGTAACAAAGAGTTTGGTAAATGACACTTAGTGATTAACATCTTGGGTTGAAGTCAGAGGGGACTTTGATCATTCTTGCATCATGCTTTTTATAACAAAAGAGGAGAAAAAAACACATTGTCATTTTAAATTCAATTTTGAGTGGTTAAAAGAGGATAGCTTTGTAACTCTAATCAAATAAAAATGGGTGAAGTTTAATCCTAGTCTAAGAGAATATTCTAGTATTCAATTTGCAACAAATCTAAAATGGGTTAAGGCTATAGTGGTTCAGTGGGTCTATAAAAAGAAATTGATGGATGAGCAAAAACTAAGGGAGATTGAGGAGGATCTTGTAGTGTTTCTAGTAGTTGATAGAATTGAATGAGGAAATAAGTCTTAAGTATAATTTTTTGGAATAAGAGAAGAGACGATTTTTGGTAGAGAGAGAAACACGGTGAATGCTCAAAAGTATAGCACTATGGATTGCAAGTGGGGATGCAAACACTATTTTTTTTTATCATTTTACAGATCACAAAAAACAACAAAATACAATTTGGGAGCTACAAGGACAATATGCAAGTAAAGTCTCATCCTTTAAAGGAACAATAGGCATGGGAGTAAGGCATTTTGGTTAGGTATACAATGATCTTAGTCAAGTTAATATAGTTGAAATAGTTAGAATAGCTTCTCTCTTTCCTAGATTTATAGATGAGGAAGCCAATGGCGAGATGATTAAACAAGTGTCAAAGGAGGATCTCAAAGTTTCTTTAACCTTATTATAGAAATATATAAGAGCTTAGAACACGATGGGTGGACCAAGGAATTCTTTCTTGAGCTTTATGACCCTTTGGATTCTAACCTACTCTAGGTTGTGGATGAGTGTAGGAAAAAAGGAAGGGTAAATGCAATCTTCAACTCTACCTCCATTGCTCTTATTTCGAAAAAAGATAATCCTTCTTCCTCTAATGATTTCAGGCCTATTTATTTGTGTAATTGTGTACAAAATCATAGCAAAAATAACTGCATCAAGAATTAAAATGTTCCTCTCTGCTTCTATATCTATTGAGCAATTCAGTTTCCTGCATGGTAGACGGATTCATGAAGCAATTGTTGATGCTCAAGAAAGTCTTCATACCATAAAATCAGAGAAACTAATAGCAATTGTTATGAAGTTGGATCTCTCCAAGGCTTTTGATACAAAAAATTGGCTATATTTAATAATGATACTTGCTCATATTAGAATCTATGTATAGATGGTGAACTAGATTATGGGATGTCTTTTTTTTATTTCTCTTGTAGTTTAGGTTAATGGGTCAACCTCTTAGTTCTTCAAATATTCTTGGGGAATAATACAAGGTTTCCCCTTCTCACCACTATTATTTTTTTGGGTAGATGAGATATTAAATAGGTGCATTTTAGAAACCAAGAGGCAAGGAGCGGTAAAGGGAATTAGAATAGGTATATCAATGGAATTCACCCATCTACTTTTTGTAGATGAAGTTCTCATTTTCATAGATGGAACAATAAGAGTTGCAATGAAGTTAAAATAATCTTTAGATATTTTATTTCTGGCAACAGGTATGCATATTAATGCATACAAGTCAAACATCTCTTTTAACCGTGTGGATCAAGATTAGACCATATTAATAGGTCAACTTTTCTCCTTTAACAAATTTTATCTTCAAGAGGGGTTTAAATATCTGAGGTTCTTTTTGAAACCCAATGACTACACTAAACAAGACTTGAATTGGTTGATAAAGAAGGTGGAAGGAAGAATTAATATATGGTGCAACAAATGGCTCTCTTTGGGGGGAGATTGAATTTGGTCAAGTTTGTGTTGGAGGCAATACTAGTATATTGGCAATCTTTGGCTCATATACCAAAAGAAGTTTTGGAAAAAATTAGACAATTAAGCTATAGGTTTTATGGACAATGAAAAGGGAAAGGGAAGGTATTCCCTTGGTTAAATGGTAATCCTTAGCCAAGCCTAAGGAAACTGGAGGAGGGGGATTTAAGCACATCTTCCTATTTAGCAAGTCTCTAGCATCAAAGTGTGTTTCAAAGATAATATCAAAGGAAGGCTTATGGAATAAGATCATACATGAAAAGTATTTAGAACCACTTACAACCAAGGAGTGGATAAGACCCTAATGAAGCAAACCCATAATGTAATAATATGTTGGAAGGCAATGATTTAGGCCTGGAAAATAGGGAATGGTTCAAGAATAAAATTAGATGTAGAGACCTGGATTGGTTTAGTAATACGCACAAACTACCAAATAATATAATTCAGACCCTAAGAGCTTAAGGGATTAGAAATCTCGCCCAAACAACTAACCCAAAATCTTGTACAAACTAAAATCAGAAATAAAAGAAAACAATAATGTTAGGGCTTTAAAACTAAAAGACACACTAAATAAAATCTGAGTAATAATTACCAGTAAAGACCAAGTTGTAAGATAAAGACCAAGTCGAAAGATGAGACATTCATCGTGAATAAAATAGATGTAACCTTACCTGCTAAGCTAGTCCCTTGTATTTTTTTTTTTTTTTGAGAAGCTAAGCCCAAAAATATTCTTAAAAACTATCACTTGGAAACAATGTCCACATAGAACGGACCAAAGCTTGTGCAAGTATTTGTTTGAGGTGTTTAGTTGAAACCAATTTGGAAGAAGCATAGTCAGAGTTAAGACGGATTTTGGACAACAGCACAAGTTAGAGGAGGATGTCATTTGATTAGTAAAAAATATAATGATGTGTCATATAGGACGGTGCCAACGTGGCCGTCGAGATTGAATTTTTCAACGGTACAAAAAGACAGTCCAAACACATAAGTCGAAATTGAATTTTCAACGGTTACATCAAGAGATCGCATCACAAATACATCTCGCTCTCGGTCTAGATCTTCATCTCCTATGGTTGAATTCTTCTGCTTACAGTGTTTTTAAATGTGTTCGATTTTAAATATCATTATTATTATCTATATTTATAGTGAATTGTTTTTGTATTTGCCATCTACACGGATCCCGCCGGCTCCCACATAAACGTAAGTCCTAATAACTGATTGTGTTTGTTGGATTTTTTCCGTGGAATTTTGTTTAAGTAAAGTTTTTTTTTTAACTGATAATAATGACAAGAGTAATACGTACGATTTATAATAATTTTAAGTTTTTAAAATATTTTAAAATTAATTTAATATGATCAACTTTTAATAATAAGATTTAGGTTTAGATTTTCGCTGTTAAAATAATGTTGTATTGATATCTACATTAACAGATAATTAATTTAATATTATCAACTTTTAATAATAAGATTTAGGTTTAGATTTTGGTTGTTAAAATAATGTTGTATTGATATTTTTATATAATGTAGATAGACAGATAGATATTAACATGGAACATAATTTCTAACATTGTATTGATATCATTATATACTATAAACAGATATAGGTAATTAATTTAATATTATCAATTTTTAATTAAAACATTTAGGTTTAAATTTTGGTTGTTAAAATAATGTTGTATTGATATCTTTATATACTATAAAGAGACGGACAGGTAATTAATTTAATATTTTCAATTTTTAATTAAAATATTTAAGTTTAGATTTTGGTTGTTAAAATAACGTTGTATTAAACAAAATTTCAATCATGAAATATGCCACTAGACTTGCATGAAGAAAATTTCAATCATGGAATATTTCACTAGATTTGCATCATTACATTAACCAGTTAGAAAGCAAGAGGGCCAGCCCCTCACACATATGCCCAAAATCGATGTTAGATTTATAATAATTTTAAGTTTTTTAAATATTTTAAAATTAATTTAATATGATCAACTTTTAATAATAAGATTTAGGTTTAGATTTTCCGCTGTTAAAATAATGTTGTATTGATATCTACATTAACAGATAATTAATTTAATATTATCAACTTTTAATAATAATATTTAGGTTTAGATTTTGGTTGTTAAAATAATGTTGTATTGATATTTTTATATAATGTAGATAGACAGATAGATATTAACATGGAACATAATTTCTAACATTGTATTGATATCATTATATACTATAAACAGATATAGGTAATTAATTTAATATTATCAATTTTTAATTAAAACATTTAGGTTTAAATTTTGGTTGTTAAAATAATGTTGTATTGATATCTTTATATACTATAAAGAGATAGACAGGTAATTAATTTAATATTTTCAATTTTTAATTAAAATATTTAAGTTTAGATTTTGGTTGTTAAAATAATGTTGTATTAAAGAAAATTTCAATCATGAAATATGCCACTAGACTTGCATGAAGAAAATTTCAATCATGGAATATTTCATTATATTTGCATCATTACATTAACCAGTTAGAAATCAAGAGGGCCAGCCCTTCACACATATGCCCAAAATCGATGTTAGATTTATAATAATTTTAAGTTTTTAAAATATTTTAAAATTAATTTAATATGATCAACTTTTAATAATAATATTTAGGTTTAGATTTTCGCTGTTAAAATAATGTTGTATTGATATCTGCATTAATAGATAATTAATTTAATATTATCAACTTTTAATAATAAGATTTAGGTTGTTAAAATTATGTTGTATTGATATTTTTATATAATGTAGATAGATAGATAGATATTAACATGGAACATAATTTCTAACATTGTATTGATACCATTATTTACTATAAACAGATATAGGTAATTAATTTAATATTATCAATTTTTAATTAAAACATTTAGGTTTAAATTTTGGTTGTTAAAATAATGTTGTATTGATATCTTTATATACTATAAAGAGACAGATAGGTAATTAATTTAATATTTTCAATATTTAATTAAAATATTTAAGTTTAGATTTTGGTTGTTAAAATAATGTTGTATTAAAGAAAATTTCAATCATGAAATATGCCACTAGACTTGCATGAAGGAAATTTCAATCATGGAATATTTCACTAGATTTGCATCATTACATTAACCAGTTAGAAAGCAAGAGGGCCAGCCCCTCACACATATGCCCAAAATCGATGTTAGATTTATAATAATTTTAAGTTTTTTAAATATTTTAAAATTAATTTAATATGATCAACTTTTAATAATAAGATTTAGGTTTAGATTTTCGCTATTAAAATAATGTTGTATTGATATCTACATTAAAAGATAATTAATTTAATATTATCAACTTTTAATAATAAGATTTAGGTTTAGATTTAGGTTATTAAAATAATGTTGTATTGATATTTTTATATAATGTAGATAGACAGATAGATATTAACATGGAACATAATTTCTAACATTGTATTGATATCATTATATACTATAAACAGATATAGGTAATTAATTTAATATTATCAATTTTTAATTAAAACATTTAGGTTTAAATTTTGGTTGTTAAAATAATGTTGTATTGATATCTTTATATACTATAAAGAGACATACAGGTAATTAATTTGATATTTTCAAATTTTAATTAAAATATTTAAGTTTAGATTTTGATTGTTAAAATAATATTGTATTAAAGAAAATTTCAATCGTGAAATATGCCACTAGACTTACATGAAGGAAATTTCAATCATGGAATATTTCACTAGATCTGCATCATTACATTAACCAGTTAGAAAGCAAGAGGGCCAGCCCCTCATACATATGCCCAAAATTGATGTTAGATTAATAAGGTAGACAAGTATTAATGCGGAAGGAAATTCCAATCATGGAATATGCCACTAGTCTTGCATCATCGCATTAACCGGTTAGAACATTAATTGGTTAGAAATCAAGAGGGTCAACCCTCCACACATGTCCAAACTTTATGACACTACACAAACAAGGCAGACATGTATTAATATAGAACAAAATTTCAATAATGGAATATGCTACTAGACTTGCATCTGGTTAGAAAGCAAGAGGGCTAATTCCCCTCCAAAATATATTAATATAGAAAAAAATTTCAATCATGGAATATGCTACTAGACTTGCATCTGGTTAGAAAGAAAGAGGGCTAATTCTTCCACACATGCCCAAATTCGATGTTAAGAGGGGTGAGGAATCCCATAGGAGTAGAAATGGAACTAAGAACTTGCATATTTAAACCTACTACCCTTGTTGGCAAAGAGTATTGCAAATAGTGGGATTCATAAACCACTCAAGTCCCACAACACAATTTATGTGGGATTATTCACAAACACACATGTCATACTAACAATGTAAACATACACATGGAACAAAATTCCACAAATACACATAAATTACACTAACAAGGTAGACATGTATTAACGTGGAATAAAATTTCATAAACACACACATTACACTAACAATGTAGACTACTAACGTGGAACAAAATTCCACAAACATGCACATTACACTAATAAGCTAGATAGATATTAACGTGGAATAAAATTCCAATTATGTAATATTCCACTAGACTTGCATCATCACATGTTCTAAAATTCCACAAACACACACATTACACTAATAAGGTAGATAGATATTAACGTGGAATATAATTCCAATCATGGAATATGCCACTAGAATCCATCATCACATGTTCCAAAATTCCACAAACACACATATTACACTAATAAAGTTGATAGATATTAACGTGGAATAAAATTTCAATCATGGAATATGCCACTAGACTTGCATCATCACATTAACTCGGTTAGAAAGCAAGAGGGCCAATCCTCCACACACATGCCCAAAATTGATGTTAATAAGGGTGAGGAATCCCATAGGAATGAGACTAAGGAATTACACCTTTAAGCCTACCACCCCATTGGCAAAGTGTATGGCAAATGGTAGGATTCATAAACCACTTGAGTCCCATAACATAGTTAATGTGGGAACACTCAAGTCCCATAACATAGTTAATGTGGGATTATTCACAAACACACTACACTAACAAGGCAAATAGGTATTAATGTGGAACAAAATTCTGATCATGCAATATGCCACTACACTTGCATTATCACATTAAACCGGTTAGAAAGCAAGAGGGCTAGCCCCCCACACATCCCTAAAATCGATGTTAATAAGGGTGAGGAATCCCATAGGAGCAGGACCAAGGACTTACACCTTTAAACCTATAAAATAATTATAATGTAATATACGTATCTCTCTTGAATTTTATATAATTCATTAAAATTTTAATATGTAAATATTTTTAATATAAAAATTATTTTATAAAACCAAATAACTATAATGATTTATTTTTATATTAAAATAAAAATATAATAGATAATTGGAATTAAAAGTTAAATTACAAGTAATCTATCTGATTTGTGGATTTGGGTGTAATAGAGTTTGAATATTTTCACATTAAATGTCAAGGTTCTATTTCCATGCATGAACGTATATTTTTTTAAATAGTTAAATTAAAAGGAGAGTGAGTGTAAGCAATAAGAAAGCACAAGAAATGAGTGGGCCTATTCTTATTATATCTTACTTCAAATATCTAGATAAATCCAAATAATTAATATGTTGAACTAGGGAATTGTCTTGACTTCTAATTAAGGTTTTGTGCCCCTAATTCAAATTTTAACAAGGTTTTACGGGATTGCTAATGGCTTACCCCAACATCCAAATTTAGGTTGGTTCCCATTGACCTCATTTAAAGCTCCTATACTAACTTTAACTAATTTATAAAAAAAAAAATTACAGAAATTAAAATAAATGAAAACGTATAATGTAGAAATAAAATCGCTTGCAAGTTTAAGAGTCTGAGAGATCTAAAACAAATATAATAGTTATATCATAGTGAGGCAAGTGCATTGTAAATTAATATATGAGAAGTCAAATAACATCAATGTCCATCCATTCGTTTTATATGAAATTGATAAGGAAATAACAAGATGAGCTAGAAACGTCATGTTGTAACTGTCATGCACATGATAAACTAAGAGGATGATAACTCTAATGGGATATGTAAGGACTTATCAATTTATTACAAACTCATGAGTACAAAGCACAAGGTAGGTTTTGTTGAGCAAGAAGGATTGTCATTGTTGTCAACACAGGCAGTCAGATCCAAGGATGCAGTGGATAACAGACTTGAAATGGGTTTTTCTTAAAACCCAAGTTGGCTCTTCGTTTTGTTGAAAAATATACCCCGGTGTTGAAGATATTTAATTTTAAATATTTAGTTTAAATTTTTATTTTATTAAAAATTTAAATTAGAATATTAAATTAAATTAAAAAGGGCCGACGTGTTACTATTTCGCGGAAATAAGCTACAAGAAGGTAACGAAGGTGGAGAAGAGTTTGAGGCCGACAAAGTTAAATCTAGGCCGACAGATTTTAGGGTTTGGCAGCTGACAAATTCTAGGGTTTCTCAGTCAATGTTCTTCTAGGGTTTGCCTCTAAAATTTCTTCTATAAAAGCAAGGGTTCTTCGAGTTTAAATGGTGCAGCGTGATGTGATATATGTGTATGAAGTTCGGGTGCAGCAGTGTGAGTGGTACAAAGAGAAGATAAGAACGCGGTATGCAGAAGTCGTGTTTCGAGTGTGAAATGACAGTGTGCTGGCTGTAGAAGTGATATTTCTGTGAAGTTGCAGTAGAGAACGCGAAGAGATATAGAGGAGTGGTTGAAAAAGTGCGAATCATTTTTCATAGCAGCAGTCAAATGCCGACAAGCAGCAGATCACAGAAAAATAGCAGATCGTGATAATTGAGGTGAAAGTTTACATTATGCAATTTTTATTATTATCTTCAAGTTGTAGATTGAAAAAGGGGTTGGTGCCTCTTTCCAGTTGGTGCTGGAAAAATTGGAGTTGGTGCTCCATTCTTTGTAGCGAGATAAAACTTAGGGGTTGGTGCCTCTTACCAGTTGGTGTTGGTGAATGATTATGTAAAGTTGGAGCTTTGCATTTGATTGGATTTGGATGGTAGTCCAAGCAGTCCTTTTTGAGGAGTAGCCACATCGGTGAACCTCGTTAAAATGTCGTGTTATGTGTGATGCTCTTAGTACTTTTATTATTTTTGTTTTAATCTGTTGTTGTTTATTTAAAAGTCTAAATTTCTTTTAACTTTTTAAAGAACACACTGATTCACCCCCCCTCTTAGTGTCATTGTGATTATAACAATTGGTATCAGATCCAAGTACCTAAAGAGGCTTAAACAGCTAAGGTGATCTTGGAATTTACACAATGGCAAGTGGTGAAGGATTCTCTTCGAACAAAGTGCCAATGTTTGATGGGACAAACTGTGCGTTCTGGAAAATTAGAATGCAGACTTATCTTAGTGCATTGGGCTTTGACATCTAGGGTGCGGTAGTCAATGGTTACAAAGCTCCTGCCATCGCTCCAACAGACACTACAGGTAAAAAGGCATTTGAATTTGATTCTAAAGTCTCTGCCATAGAAGAAGCCAAAGACTTAAATCATTTTAGTATGGATGAGATGCATGGGTCCTTGACTGCTTTTGAAATGAGAATAGGAAAGTCTAATCCCACAGATAGAGAAGCAACCTTCAAAGCTCAAAAAGGCAAAAGCACAAAACATGAATCTGAAGAAGAAAATGATTCAGATATAATGGAAGCAAATTTTGTAAGAAATCTGAAGAAAGGAAAAGGAAAATACAAAGGAATGCTACCTCTTAAATGTTTTAGATGTGGAGGCATTGGACACTTTGCTACCAAATGTCCTTTCAATGACAAAAACAAAGGTGAAGAAACTCAGCATCAAGAAAGAGGAGAATGGAGGAAGAAATCAAATTTCAAAAAAGGTAAGTTTAATAAGAAAAGCTTTATCTCCCAAAATGTAGAATCTTCAGAGGACAGTTCCAGTGAATACTCTGAAGAAGGAACAGGTGAGGCTCTTTTTATGGCGTTTGAAATAGACAAATCAGAGAACATAGAGGGGATGAACTCTGAAGTTGAAGAAGTTGAGGCTGAAGTTGATTTAGAGGGTGAGCTAGTGTCTGCTCTTACGGAATGGGAATCAAAGAAAAAGAAGAATGAAAAATTGACAAGGAAACTTAAGGATGCAAATGACATTATTGCCAGTTTAAAAACACAGACTGAAGAATACAAGAAAATGTCTGAAGATCTGGAAATATAGGTTTCTATGAAGATAGACCACTGCTGCAAATTGGACAAAATTCTGAGCGATCAAAGATCCACAGGCATCAAATTTGGTCTCGGCTTTACTAAAGGAGAATCATCAACTGAACCAAAAACAAGCAATGTTGAAAGTGAAAAGAACAAAGACAAGAAACAGGCTGTGGAAAGTAAAACGAATCAGGAAAAAGAAAGATATAATTCCAGACCTGAAATGACAGCTGACAATGATGGCTTTACTAAGGTCACACATCAAAAGAATAGAAGATCCAAGGCTCCAAAAACAACCTGGCCAAGACCATCTTTCGGGTTTACTCATTATTTCTATGGTTTTTGTTTTAAATGTAATAATTATGGGCATAAAATTGCTGACTGCAAATACAATATAGGTCCAAGAAGTTTCACTAGTAGAAATGTGTTTGCTCATTTAATGAATTATGCAGTAGAGTTCTTTAAGTGTCACAACTTTGGGCATATTGCCAAAAATTGCCGTAGTATGTCTGTTTCATTTCAACCTCAGAAAATAAGAACTCAACCATATAAGGCAAAACACAATAGTAGTTCTTCTGAAGGATATATGCAAAATTCTGAAAAGGTAAAATATCAGCTAGAACCCAACAACATAGTTAAGACAGAATGGAAACAAAAGAAACAGCTCAGGAAAGAACAGGAATCCTTAATAGTGTAGACTGCTTTTAGAGCTCAGAATAAATATGTACCGTGGATTCTTGATAGTGGCTGCTCAAGTCATATGACAAGTGATAGACAGAAATTTGAAAATCTTCAGAAATATGAGGGTGGTTCTATGAAATTCGGCAATAATGATGGAGCCAAAATAATAGGTAAAGGATCGGTCAAAATAAGTGAAGGGAAAATCAAGTCAGAAGAAGTTCTATATGTGGATGGTCTGAAACATAACCTGTTAAGTGTGAGTCAGATCTGTGACAAAGGACATGAAGTGGTGTTCAAGAAGCAGGGTTGTGAAGTCAGAAAAACAAAGAACGAGAAATTAATAGCAACCGGCTCAAGGACGTCTGGCAATCTGTACACACTATAAAAATTTTCAAAAGGTATGTGTTTCATGGGACAAGAAGAAGAGAACTAGTTGTGGCATAAGAGGCTTGGACACATAAGTTTTGATAATCTTGTAAGAGTTAGCGCTAAACAAGCAGTGAGAGATATTCCAATCATTAAAAAACCTGCAAATAGTATGTGTGCTTCATGTCAGAAGGGTAAACAGACCAGAGTTTCATTTAAAACAAAAGAACATCACACTAGCAGGCCTTTGGAACTTATTCACACAGACTTATGCGGACCCATGAGGACTCAAAGCATAAACGGTGACAAGTACTTTATGCTGTGCATTGATGATTTTTCCAGAATGACTTGGATATTCTTCTTAAAAGATAAATCAGAAGCCTTTGAAATGTTCAGAACTTTCGGACAGCTGGTAGAGAATGAAACAGGGAAAAGGATTAAATGCTTGCGGTCAGACAGAGGAGGAGAATTTATTTCGAATGAATTTGTAGAATACTGTGAAAAATATGGCATCAGGAGACAATATTCAGCGACGGAACTCCTCGAGCAGAATGGTGTAGCGAGAGAGGAAAAATAGAACAATTCAAGAAATGGCACACACCATCGTCGGCGAGAAAGCAAAATAGCAGATAGATTCTGGAAAGAAGCAGTTCACACAGAAGTATACATTCAGAACAGGTATATGTTAAGAACTCATGAATGCAAAACTCCGTATGAGCTATGGTTTGGTAGGAAAGCAACAGCGAAACATCTCAAAGTATTTGGCTGCAAGTGCTACATCAGAAAAATAGATGACAATCTTGGAAAGTTTGAAGATAGAGCAGATGAAGGTGTGTTTGTTGGTTATTCTCCACATAGCAAAGCTTACAAATGCTACAACAAGAGACTCAAGAAAATTGTGGACAGTGCAGACGTTAAATTCGATGAAGGGAGGAAAAAAATAGTTAATTTTCAAGAAAACTATCCAATCTACGAAGAAGTCATTGAAGGAGATGAAGTACATGACACAAAAAATACAGATATGGCTGATGCAGATAACTTATCGGATGGCTCAGAGGTACAAGAAAACAAAAAATTTAGAATGGGCAATTGGTAGAAAAGTCATCCTAGAAACCAAATAATTAGAGATCCCACAGCTGGCATTCAGACAAGAAAGAAAGTAATAAGTAATTACTCTCTTTTATCCAGCATTGAGCCCAAAAACATAGATGAAGCAAGCAAAGATGATAGCTGGATGAAGGCAATAAATGAAGAGTTAGATCAGATTGAAAAGAACAAAACTTGGGAGTTAGTACCTAGACCTGTAAACAAGAATGTAATCGACACTAAACGGATATTTCGCAACAAGTTAAATGAAAACGGTCAGGTCATTAGAAATAAAGCAATACTAGTTTGCAAAGGCTATGCACAGGTCGAAGGGATTGACTTTGAAGAGACTTTCACACCAGTAGCTAGATTAGAAGCTATTAGGATGTTTTTGGCACTAGCAGTTTACAAGAACTTTAGAGTTTATCAGATGGATGTTAAATCTGCATTTTTAAATGGGAAACTTGAAGAAGAAGTCTATATTGAACAACCAGATGGCTTTCAAATTAGTGAAGATCCTAACCTTGTCTGTAGATTAAAGAAGGCACTGTATGGATTAAAACAAGCACCATGGGCATGGTATGCTAGGCTAGATAATTATCTCTCTCAATAGGGATTCAAGAAAGGTTTAGTGGACAGCAATCTGTATGTGAAAACAAAATATGGGCATCTCATTGTTCTTGTTGTCTATGTGGATGACATCATATTTGGTAGCAACAAAGATGAATCTTGTAAAGACCTAGAAAACAAGATGTAGAATGAATTTGAAATGTCAATGATTGGTGAACTGTCTTATTTTTTGGGACTACAGGTTAATCAGAATGAGAAAGGTATATTCATTTCCCAAATCAAATATGTGAAAGAGATGTTAAAGAAGTTCACTATGGAGGATAGTAAGCCAGTCAGTACTCCCATGACAACAGGCTGTAAGTTAAGTAAAGAAGACAAATCTCCACCTATAGATCAAACCATGTATAGATCAATGATAGGAAGCTTACTATATTTAATTGCAACCAGACCTGATATTTTGTAGGCAGTGTGCATGGTAGCCAAATTTTAGGCCAGTCCCAAAGAGACTCATGTAACAACAGTTAAAAGGATTTTTCGGTATCTCAAAGGCACCATGGAGTATGGATTGTGGTATCCAAGAGGCAAATATTTCACTTTTATATCATATTCAGATGCAGATTGGGCTGGATGTGTTGATGACAGGAAGAGTACCAGTGGAGGAGCATTCTATTTGGGGGACAAATTGGTTGCATGGCACAGTAAGAAGCAAGAGTCAGTATCTTTATCTACAGCCGAAGCAGAGTATATTACAGCAGCAACATGTTGCACACAAGTTTTGTGGATGAAACAGACCTTGAAAGATCTTGGTATTAATTTTAGTGAACCAATATCAGTAAAGTGTGACAACACCAGTGCAATCAACATTTCTAAGAAAACAGTAATGCACTCACGGACAAAGCATATTGTTATAAGGTATCATTTCTTGAAAGACAAAGTTGCAGAAGGAGAAGTCAGATTGGACTATGTCCCAACTACAGAATAGGTAGCAGACATTTTTACAAAACCTTTGCCCAAGGAAGTATTTGAGTATCTTCGAAGCAAATTAGGAGTAGTCACACTTCCTAAGAAGTGACTAGCTACATGGATCACCTTCTCAGGGGGAGCACTTGAGTGTTTGAGGATGGACTCAGGGGGAGTCAAATTGTGCTTGAGAAGTCTGAGGATGGACTCAGGGGGAGTCAAACCGTGCTTGAGAAGATTGAGGATGGACACAGGGAGAGTCTGCAGCAGCCCTTTGGTATTATTGACAAAGGGGGAGAAGAGTTACAAAAATGTATACAAGTGTTGCCAACAATTCCAAAGGGGGAGATTGTTGAGCAAGAAGGATTGTCATTGTTGTCAACACAGGCAGTCAGATCCAAGGATGCAATGGATAACAGACTTGAAATGGGTTTTTCTTAAAACCCAAGTTGGCTCTTCGTTTTGTTGAAAAAGATGCCCCGGTGTTGAAGATATTTAATTTTAAATATTTAGTTTAAATTTTTATTTTATTAAAAATTTAAATTAGAATATTAAATTAAATTAAAAAGGGCCGACGTGTTACTATTTCGTGACAATAAGCTATAATTTTAAATATTTAGTTTAAATTTTTATTTTATTAAAAATTTAAATTAGAATATTAAATTAAATTAAAAAGGGCCGACGTGTTACTATTTCGCGGCAATAAGCTACAGGAAGGTAACGAAGGTGGAGAAGAGTTTGAGGCCGACAAAGTTAAATCTGGGCCAACGGATTTTAGGGTTTGGCAGCTGACAAATTCTAGGGTTTCTCAGTCAACGTTCTTCTAGGGTTTGCCTCTAAAATTTCTTCTATAAAAGCAAGGGTTCTTCGAGTTTAAATGGTGCAGTGTGATGTGATATGTGTATGAAGTTCGGGTGCAGCAGTGTGAGTGGTGCGAAGAGAAGATAAGAACGCGGTATGCAGAAGTCGTGTTTCAAGTGTGAAATGACAGTGTGCTGGCTGTAGAAGTGATATTTCTGTGAAGTTTTAGTAGAGAACGCGAAGAGATATAGAGGAGTGGTTGAAAAAGTGCAAATCATTTTTCACAGCAGCAGTCGAATGCCGACAAGCAGCAGATCGCAGAAAAATAGCAGATCATGATAATTGAGGTGAAAGTTTACATTATGCAATTTTTATTATTATCTTCAAGTTGTAGCTTGAAAAAGGGGTTGGTGCCTCTTTCCAGTTGGTGCTGGAAAAATTGGAGTTGGTGCTCCATTCGTTGTAGCGAGATAAAACTTAGGGGTTTGTGCCTCTTACCAGTTGGTGCTGGTGAATGATTATGTAAAGTTGGAGCTTTGCATTTGACTAGATTTGGATGGTAGTCCAAGCAGTTCTTTTTGAGGAGTAGCCACATTGGTGAACCTCGTTAAAATGTCGTGTTATGTGTGATGCTCTTAGTACTTTTATTATTTATGTTTTAATCTGCTGCTGTTTATTTAAAAGTCTAAATTGCTTTTAAGTTTTTAAAGAACCAACTGATTCACCCCCCCTCTCAGTGTCATTGTGATTATAACAGGTTTTATAGAGTTTAACTCTAAATTTTCATGTCCAAAATATGAATGCAATGAGGGCCCTAGGCTGCTATTATCCCTAAGTTTTCATGTCCAAAAGATGAATGCAATGATGGCCCTAGGCCCCTATTATCCCTAAGTTGCGTGTGGTGAGAAACAATTACTCCTAGTAAAAGTAAATATTTAGGGGTAACTTTGGCAAAATGTTACATGCCTTTAACAGGCTTAGAAGACATTCAAAATGACTTAGTGTGACACTATATACCAAAATATTACTTTCAAGAAAATTCACCTCAAGATTTGTCTTTAATCTACCATTTTTATTGTTTGAATGATGTGCTTTATACTGGTGAGTGAATCGCTCACATATTGTAAACAAATTGCTTGCATTTGTAGGTAAACCATCCATATTTATTGAGAAAATTTCTCTCTCAAGGCAATGAATCCTTTTTAGATAAGCAAAGTTGTTTTTAGAGCAAATTGTTTCCTATCCATAGTCAAATTTTGGGATACCTTTGCTACTTGATTTCTACTTTTGTATTCTCATTTAAAATTTGTAAATTTACAAAGGTAGTGTCAAGGTATTAAATTTATAGTGAGTTCATGGGATGCCAATCTCAATTGGCATAAGATCATAGATCATGTCTTTACCCTTGGGCATAGAGTCTAAACTTTTGACACCTTTATGGTCAAATTGTTAGAACTATTGGTTCTCTTCAATTGGTCTTTTGTGGCACTAACCCCAATAAAATTTTCCACTCATTATCATTTGGAAACTATAGTACTCCAAGGTATTTTGCCTCCTTCATAAGATCCTCAAAAGGTTTCTCAAATAATTCTTTCTATTTTATAGGTAGCTCTTGCAATTTGGCATGAATTTACCTTAGCCTCTTAGGTTTTAGTTTCATCACCTTGATCAATTTCGCTCTTTTCTTCCTCAATCATCGCATTTATAGTATTGTCATATATAATATGTCTTCATTCATAAAAATGTTAGGCATCCCTACAAAAACTAGATATTGAACTTCTCTATCTATTTTGTGAACTAGGATTTTAAGGATGTCACATTATCTTTGTAGGTTTGGAGGTTCCTCTACACATTTCATATGTTTCTTAATTTGTTAACCAAGTATTTTTGGTTTATCTCTTACTATTGTGCCTAGATTGTAGTCATCGACATAAGGAGTTTTATGACCTCCTAATATTCATTCCTTGTAGATAGCTACCCTTCTACTTCTTTGATGCTATCATTGAATTTTTTTAGGTTGTCTTCTATGAAGGAGATCAATCAAAAGTATTCATATGTATTCTCTATATTTTGCTTGATCTGGTCCTATAAGGACTTGATCCTTTGGATCTCTTGAGCTACCTTGGGAAAACCATCAATTCCATAATCTATTGATCTCTATTTTCTAGGTTCTCTTGGAGTCAATTTTATTTCTTTATCAACTACTATAAAATATATCTATCCTTTCTTGGCTTTCCTTAGCTTTGCTAAATTAGGTTTTGAAGTCCTCAACTTACTTCTTTATCTGTAGACACAAAAAATTGATCCACCCAGATGAGTCATTTTTCCTTGGGTTTCTTTGAGAGGTTTTAAAACTTACTAGGAGAAAGTTTGGACCCTTTTTCTTATGTTTTTTCTTGCTTTTTTTAACCTTGATCGAATTTGCACCTGGTAATTTATGGGGTGTGGATTTGGAAAATTTAGGGATTTTCTTTAAAAACCTAAATTTTAAGTCAACCCTTTTGGGGCATCATACTAATCAAGGTTAAGTTTTATTTTTCCCACATTTTATCCCTCCAATACCTATTCCCCCTTTTCCCCATTTCCCCCTTTTCCCCCTAAAAGTTCCCCAATTGGTCAAAATAGAAATTTGACAAAGTTCATGTGAAATAATAGTTCTTTAGTTTCTTGTGCAATGTTTTGGTTCTCTTGGTGCTTTGGTGTTCTACTATTGGTGTCTTCCTTGTGATTTTGCAAGTAGAGAAAGCTTTGATGATAATTTATATTCTTAAGGGAGAATGGGTCTTCCACCTTTGCTCTTGCTTCTTCCATGAGATAACCAGGTTGTTTCTTTACATTCATTAGTTCACTTATTCATCTTAGTTTACATTTTGTTGCATTTTGGTTTCTATTTTATGCTTTTAAACCCTCTTGTATGAATATGCAACATATTTTCTATAGGGAAAAAATTCAATGAAAGCCTTACTTTCATCTGTCAAGCATTTTGTGTCTATTTTGGCTCTATTACCAAATTCGTGCTCAGTATTCCATAGGGTACATATTTGATCCAGTTAGGTTTTGGGGTGATTGTTCTTCCTAAAATATTAGGGTTTCATTTTATGTGCCCTATGCATTCTATTTAATTTTTGTTTGTGTTCTTTTCTAGCTGTTATTATTAAGTTTCACTTGCATTTCATATCAAATTAGCTTGGGGATAATTATTTATTCCCAAACCCTAGTTTTCAAAATTGCATTCTTGTTCATGCATTGCATCCATTCTATTTGTATTTCATTTGTTGTTATATGCTATCATATTCTATTATGTTTGTTCCAAAGGTCAAATATCATTTTTATTACGAACGATCAACTAAAAATACCAAGGGGGCTTGACTCCTACACCTCCAAGCTTAGTCTTATAGCAACCTAAGTAGGCTCCCAAACATTGACCATATTTTCTAGAGTTTTTGTGAAGCTATTTTATAGATTTGAAGCTATTGGATATTCTAGATGTAAGATAAAGCTATGATCATATAAGTGCTCTAAGTTGGGTGTTGTTTGCTTTATCTTTTCTATTCATAGACTAGGTTATAAATAAAAAGAAAAAAACATTTGATTGCTTTCTAGGCATTTAAAAAGAAAAAGGTAAATAGTTTTGCATCTAGGGTTTAGTTTTGTTTGTGCATTTTACCTATGCTCTTGCTCAAATAAAAAATATTATATTTCTTGCAACCTAGGGTTAGAGATAATTGAATCAAAGAATCATACTAGGGCTAGATATTATCTTCTTGCATCTTGTGTTTTTTGCATTATTATTTCATTTTCATAATTTAGCATAGAAAGACAAAACATAGTTGGCTGCTAATTGACATATTAAACATTTCCACCCCAAAATTGAAGTGAGTCCTAAAACCATTCCTAGTGAACCTGTTCCTTTGTGTCCCTGATTGTAGAGAATATAACACACCCATGTGGTCACCTTGACTCCCAGCAGATCCAACCAAGAATCATACGTGATAGGTTAGTTTTTTTCCTCTACATCTTTGGTGAATCTGATGTGAATAAATTTCTCAGTGGCCAAGATAGGAAGCCTCTTCCTTTATTTATTATTGAAAAATTAAAATAAGATCATTAATTTTTCTTGTTTAAAAATAGAATAATATTTAAAAACATCTTAAGAATATTCATGTGTGTCTTTCCTCAATTTTATCCTTTATTCTTTTGTTTCTCCTAATGGCTTCATTCCTTAGGAGTCAACAAAGGCATATGAAATCTGATCAAAATCCTCAAGAATATGATCAAGTTGATAGAGAGAATCCTAACCTTGATGTAGAAGAGAAAGAACATGTTAAAAATGATACAAACTATGATCCCTACGAGGAGCCTAATGGTGATTTCATTTGTACATCATTTAACCATGTTTAGGGTTTCATGAAATATCATAGCGTGGTTTTGCTCAAAGCTATGAAAGAGGAAGATCAACTTGAAAGAGGTGGGACTTCTCTTCCTCTAGCTATTTCTCCTAGAAATGTTCAAGATAACCCCTTATTTTAATATTTACATCATGTTAATCCTTTACATAAACCAACATATGCTACTACTATGACCCCCAACATTGTAAGCGTTCTACAAGTCCCTCCCACTAGTAGTGCATATCAATATTATGTTCAGTTTCCTCCTCATTCTTCTCATCTCAACATTCATGTTTCTATTCCACAAAATGTCACTTATCCTCCACAAAAAGATACCACATATCAAAACATATACCATAATATTTTCAATGCTTCCAACATTCACCAAGTTCTCTTTCAAAAATCTAACTATACCCCTCCCTTAAGGAACCTAGGGGTATTGCACAACAATAATCCCAAGATGCAAATTTTAACTAATGTGGTTAAACAATTGGTTTCGAGAGTGGACATGACTTAGCTGCCTAGTTTCACCTACAACTATAGAGAAATGCGAAATTAGCCTTTAGACCCTATATTTACCTCTAGGCCCTACCCTAAGAATTTTCCAATGTTGTTTTTACCTATCTATAAGAAAATAGAGGATCTAATTGAGAATTTAAGGATGTTTAGGACAACATGCCA
This sequence comes from Wollemia nobilis, assembly GCA_028583015.1. Taxonomy (NCBI): domain Eukaryota; kingdom Viridiplantae; phylum Streptophyta; class Pinopsida; order Araucariales; family Araucariaceae; genus Wollemia; species Wollemia nobilis. The sequence goes on from JAQPPZ010003361.1 coordinate 17,563,048, forward strand.
TGATATCATACATGATGACATGTTATTACTAAATACATTCCCTAAGAGCCTTGGTGATATGGCATTAGAGTGGTACTATCAACTGCCAAATAATTCTTTAAGGAAATTCGAAGAGAGCTAAAATATTTGTTCAAAAATTTAGTGCTTATGTTGAAAAGAATGTGACTATGAAATATGTCTATATGTTAAAACAAGCAAAATATGAAAATTTTTCAAAAAAATTGTCTCACTAGAGGAGTCTAGTTAGACACTTGAGATATACCTTACCTCCTTGACATATACTTGAGGTATTTATTGGGAATTTACAAGAATAAATATCTTATAAGTTGGAAACTACAACTATTACATATTTTTACCAATCTATAGATCTAGCAAGAAGGGTAGAGCAAGCCCTTATTTGAAGAGGTCAACTTAATATAAAGGAAGATAGGACCACAAAATTGAAGTATAAGAACAAGCATGTGGTTGGTGATGGGGTAATGGATAGTAGGCCTATTAATAATGTCGTTAACATACTACAAAAGATGGTTCTTTTCCAAACTCAAAAATCCCCATCAAGAAATTTTACAAGACTCAACACACCTATGAATGTGGTCCTACAACAACTTTTGGAAGCTAATATGATTGAGTTGTTTTCCATAAGGCAACCTGATACCATGACTGATTGGTGTAAGCCTAGTCAACATTATGAATATCATAGAGTGAAGGAGCATATGACAAACTCATGTAATAGGTTGAAATGTGTGGTTCAAGATCTAATTGATGAAGGATGCCTTGTTATATAATGTGCTCAAACCAATCCTCTAGCAAAAAATCAACCTCCTTCTAAAAAAGAACCCACAACTAATCAAAACATGGAAATATTCCAAGATCCCATCCCTAAGCATGGGCAACAAGTAGCTAATCAAGTATCATATCAAAATGTGTCACCTCCCTATGATAATATGGTTTGAAAGATAACAAAAATTATAAGGCAACAAGTGTAGATTCAACAGACTCAACATTCTCAATACGATATGAGTTCTTCATCCAACCCACCTTCAAAACTCACCTCAGTTTTGAAGAATACCCAAAAAAAGGAGCATGATAAGAGAAAACACACCTTTAGTGTTGAAGCCACAACCTAAAGTCTCCTTTCAAATTCAATAGTATTTAGCTAGTACCCTAGCTAAGATCTCTCTCTTAGAACTTTTGCAAAATTCTCCTATTCATAGGGAAGCTTTTTTGAAGCTTCTAAGACAACAATATATTCCTCAATATATTTCCCCTAGTGATTTAGCTAATGTTGTAAGTTCTCTTGGGATACATCATATCACATTCTCGGGCGACAATATGCCTTCCTTAGACTTACAAGGGGATTCTTCCCTTTACATCACTACATTTATTGGTGAAACATTTATCAAATGAATTTTGATTGAAAATGGTTCCTCCTTCAATTTATGCACTTATCAATTTTTCCAAAAGTTTGGATCAAAAGAGGAAGATTTAACTAGATCTGATATCATCATCAAAGCTTTCAATAATAAGTCCCAAGAAGCTTGCAATGTTATATATCTCCCTCTTAGGGTTGAACCTAAGATCTTAGATACCTTGTTTTATGTGGTGTCTTGCCCCACATATTTCAATGTTCTTCTTGGATACCCTTTGATTCATGCAATGAGGGTGGTCCCTTCTATTTTTCATCAATGTTTGAAGTTTGAATATAAGAATAAACTGGTCATCATTCATGGTGATCCTCACCCATTCAAATATTGTTCACTAGTTGAGAAATATCAATCTGATATTCATTTTTATCCATCAATTTCCTCATATCACATAACTAAACAACTTGAAAATCTAAAACTGGCTAAGGAACCGCTCATCAATGTTTCATCATAGAATCAAGTTAATCATTTTTTAGATCCTCTTCTAAATCTTCCCAAGCTACCACCTTCACCAAGGACTATGATTTTATCCTATAAAAAGGTTAAGCAGTACACATTGTCGCATGTACCTTTATCTCCGTATAAGTCTCCCTCAAAGAAATGATTCATGGTAGCAACCCTCTTACCATAAAGTATTCTTTTACCAATTGTTACCTTTACAATGATTACCCACTTCCCAAGGAGATCCTTTCTAGTATGGGATATATAGGTAAATGTTTGGTGCCACTATAGAAAGGTATTCAAGATCCTTTTGAAGTGAATATTTGGCCTAGAATATGTGGCATAGGTTACATCCCTAATAAAATCCAACCTTTATATTTTTCTAATTATGATCACCTTGTTACTCATGCTAACTATTTAGATCATCAAATCTCGAGGTGGAGTGATGAGGATGAGGGGTCCCCTTATCCCTTAGATATTCTCTTTTGTAATATGGTAACTTTGGTTCATCCTAAGTAAGGTGTGATCCCAAAGGAGTACTCTAAAAGGAATACCCCTTGTGATATAGCTGATGAGGATATCCTTCAAATTAGATTCTACTTTGATGGGTCTATCCCTTGTGTTGTGCATGGTAAGTATCCTCATTCTCAAGGGGACTTTGTTCCTTTGTCTCATCGATACCTTGCAAAGTTGGTAATCTCTCTCCCTTTCATCAAAAAGGATGGCATAGTCCAATTTTGCCATGACTTCCATGCAACAAATTCCAAAGAATGTATTATGGATGATCCTTTTCATGATGAGAATCATGAAGATACCCTCCATAATAGCCCTTTCTTTGATGGGTTAGTTCCTTGCACTACCATATTGTTTGTTAAAATAGGTGGCACAATCAAAATTTGTGCCAAATTTAAGGAATTTAATCAATCAATGAATGTAATCATCTAAAAAAAAAAACCCTTAAAAAAAATTAAAATCAATAAAATACAATGCATGGAATTACATTTCATCTATCTTACATCCAGTTTTCTTGATTCATATTGCATGATTGCCTATCACATCTTGCATGTTTTGACTTATATTTTGTTCCACCTTGAATTTTTCATGTCATACAATTGCATTGTTGCTTTATCATTCTTGCATGACTGCTTGATCATATAGATTGTAGAGGATTCACAACAATGTTAAGTGATGACACCTAGTCAGGTCATAGCTCACATGCATTGCACTAAAACTAGGGATTTTATGCCTATAAAATCCCCAACCTAGGGTGCATTTTGTGCATTTTCGTCATTACATTCACCCATCCCATCTTCATCTCTTCTTCTTTATTCTTCTCTTATATTCCTTGACATTGAAAGTTTTCATTGCTTATATCTATCCAAGTTAAGGGATATAGTCCTTATTTGGTATATCCTTTTCCTTTGCATGTTCTCCTTTCTTCGTTTTATCAATACAAGGATATACATTTTTCTTCTATCCTCTAATCCATGCTTTCACTCTTTTTTCCTTGATTTTTTTATGGTTATACAGTACTCATGGGATAGGATAGATACTGCATGAATATTATTTATGGTGTTCATACAACCACTAACCATTGAAACTTCAATATGGATACACACACTCACCTATTGTTCTACTCCATTATCTTTGTCCATACACCTTCTTGCACACACCACACCCCTATTTGGTAGTACTTTCTTTGGAACATCATTCAAACACACCACACCTCATATGGTATCAGCTTCATGATCACAAGCAAGGGGTAGCCTCCATTTGACCATTTGTGAGCATACATACTAGCAAGTATATCTCTTTAAATTTGACCATATAACTGAGCACTACACCCCCTAGTGGATAATAACTCCAGACTTGTCCATATTTTTGCAAGCATAGCACCCTTACAAAATAGCTTCATGGCCACACATGAGGGACATCCTTCATCTCGGTCATTTGTGAGCATACATCCTTACAAGGTTCTACTCTTTTTTATTTTCTTTTGCTTAGCCTTTTAGAGCTTTATTTTCATCTCTTTGTTCTTTGTCATTTGTTATTATTCGCTTTTCCTCTTCTTATTTCCTCTCGTCCATCCATGTGTTTCATGTTGCATTTTAGGTTTGCATTTAGTTAGATTTGTTTTATTTTATTCATTTAGTTGCATTCATTACATTCATTATGTTTGTCATCACAATGCATAAAATAAAAATGAACACTATTGCACACACATTTTCACACCATAATATAATGAAAATCATAGCTTGATATTAATTAATAAGTAGTGAATACATAACATCTAGTTTAGTGTGCCATAGTCCAAGCCCAACACACTTGACCGTCCATAGGGATACATGCCACAATTTAAAATTGACATGTCACCTCAATCCCAACCCTAGCTCCATGAGTTGACATCCTTCACTTAGCCTATTGGTGGTGGTCCCAATGGGGGCATGTTCGTAGACTATGTAGTTTTCCATGATTGAGATCATGATTGACTTTGCAACTAAAGGCAGGTTGGTGGTTGCACCTTATGATCCACCAACATCACTTGGAAGTATAGAGCCTGGTCGAAGGTCTCCCTCCATACTGCTACACCTCTCCTCTCATTTTTCCTCTACAAATACTCTTGTAAAATGTGGATCCCCTCACCTGATTGGATACTTATCATAATAGTCATCCCATCAATCTAGGTCCATTGATGCTCCTATTGTAACCGGTCCATCTCCCCTTTGAGGTAGCTTGCCTTGGCCCTTGTTGTTTCTCTCTCTACCATGACCTAGCCTAGTTGTGCCCAAAGAGTATTTATATTGCCCTGCATGGCAACCACCCTATCTATCAACCCTTCCACTACCTTTCCTAGGTCTCCTTGACCTACGTTCCCACTCAAACCTACCTATGTCATCATAGGGACACCTCCAGCTATCCTCCCCACCTTTAACCCAAAGATAGTGATGGTGGTCAACATGGCAATCACCACCTCTATCATGACCTATAGCCTAGCCTTCCTAGGAGGTTGTAGTATTTGATCTCATCACTCTGCTACACATTAGTTAGCCTCTCAAAGTGCCAATTACACTCATTGGCCCATGAATTGGTGCCTCTACATTGGCATCGGTGGGTAGATCCTTGGAGGCATAATATACCTATACCATATCCTGTATTTGAGGGCTACCTTAACATAACTGACTCTGATATTTATTTAGAGGAGATCATTTAGGTCCTCCTCCATGAACCTAGCCAAATTAGGGTTCCCTCTGATCCCTAATGGATCCCTCCTCAGCTTCTTATACCAATAGTCTCCCAGCTCTAGTATCTCTTGGAGAATCCCAAACTATCATTGTACTCAGTCAAACTAATAGATCTCCAGCTCACCCTTCTCTATGGTGACCCATAAGACCCTCCTAACCTAATCCAACTCCTCCACATCCTTATCCCACCCAAGGTGTAGATTCCATGGCTAAAATATGATCTGATGGTCTTTTAGCTCATCTATGAACCATCTCACTAGTGGAAAAATACCTACGTATGATATTTGTGTATGCTCAAGTTCTTAGGACCACTTGTATCCTAATAGATGCTCTAGGTCAAGTAATGGTCCTAGAAGTGCATATGGTCTCCTAATAGCTATGTGCTCCCAACACCACACCAGGAGCTACATCGTATATAATAATCCTATATGTCATTTGTACATAACATTATACAATATCCTGTACAAATAGGCCAACATATACAACCCCTATGCTAACCACACCTACTATTCTTGTATGTCTATCACTACTCCCACCAATATCAATTATAGGTCTTTCTAACTCATATGGCACACTAGAAATTCTACCACCACTCCATAGAGCATAGCCATCAATGCCCCAATCCTATTTCACCACAATATATCATCGACATGAAATCCCTTCTTATGGATCTCATGTGATGGGTCACCCATCAATCTCTCTACTACCACATGTGGCACTCATACCCTATAAACCATCCTACTTCTAATGGGGATCCTAAATATACATCGCACATCCTCCTCCTAATGGGTCCCACATCTCTGCTAGCATAGTTAGTAGTGCTTTGTTAGCCTCCACTTGGTATATCTCTACCAAGTGTAGAAGCCCCACTACATACAATGTGCATCTCTCTATTGGAATAAGCTCTTGTAGTATCTCCTCATGGGTACTCAACCATTATTCCCTCCTCTCAAGGACATCATGCACCAATAAAACAAAACAAACAATTTTCATTAATAAACACACTAAGAGAAACATTTCCTTTTTTTGTTTTCACTAAATCCATGATTAGTGTCCTATAGGGCATAAATTTACAAATCTTCACCCTATATGACATGACGCATGGATTCTATCATTGTTAGGGCCAACCGAATCTATGGGTGACCTCCAAATTCAAGCTTAGGTATTGCATGGTGACTTTGGAACAAATAAATTAAAAGAAAAATCATAAAAAATTATAAAACAACCTAAAATCTAATTGCTAGTTGGGATTTTGGCTATTACCCATGCCTAGTATGATGTTGTGCCGACCTCACTCCTCAAAACTACCACTCGGTGTGTAGGAAGATCCATTCTCCCATTATATCTAGAGCCTTTTTTTTCCTCGTACGATGAAAATGAGTTATTTTTTCCCTCCTTTTGTTTTTGTTTCTCCCTTTTATCTTTCTCTCTCTCTTATTTCCTCCTTTTGACACCTTTTTCATTGTTTGTGGCTCTCTTTTCTTATGAGTTTGTTGTTTCAAGTGGAATTTTACATTCCTCCTAAAACTCGAGGAGGCACCCTGGCCTGAGAGGTATTAATATCCCTAATGCCTCATTTTGTGTGCAAAATATTTTCAGTGTCTAAAATGACATTATTTGTGCACTACCCCTTTCTTTTTAAACTAGCCACCCATTTTTTTATTTTTTTTGTCATATTTTTCACTCATAGGTGTCTACATCTTTCTTTGATATATTTAATATGCCATAAATGCATCAAAGAGGGGGTAAACTATAGACATGGAAAATTGACCCACCCAGATGAGTCATTTTTCCTTGGGTTCATTTGAGAGGTTCTCAAACTTTCTAGAAGCATGTTTGACCCCCTTTTCTTATGTTTTGCCTTGTTTTTTTACCTTGATCGAATTCATGCCTAGTAATTTACAGTGCATGGATTTGGTAAATTTAGGGTTTTTCTTCAAAAACCTAAATTTTAAGTCAACCCTTTTGGGGTGTTAGCCTAATCAAGGTTAAGTTTTATTTTTCTTTACTTTTAGCCCTCAAATACATTTATAAATAAAGGGGTTGGCTCGCCTTTTTTTCCTTGAACGTTTCCCAATCGATCAAGCTATCAATTTGAAAAGGTTCATGTGAAATAATAATTATTTAGCTTCTTGTGCAATTTTTTGGTGATCTTGGTGCTTTGGTATTCTGTTTTTGGTGTGTTCCTTCTAATTTTGCAAGTTAAAAAAGATTTTATAATAATTTATCTTCTTGAGGGAGGATATGTCTTCCACCTTTGCTCTTGCTTATTCCATGAGATCACTAGGTTGTTTCTTTGCATTCATTAGTTTACATATTCATATTAGTTATGTTCTGTTGCATTTTGATCTCTATTTTAAGGTTTTAAACCCTCTTGTGTGAATTTGTGCCCTATCTATAATAGGGTATGAGTTCAATGAAATCATTTCTTTCACCTATCAGGTGTTCTATATCTTTTTGGATCTGTTATCGAATCCATGCTTGGTATACCATAGGGCACAAATTTATTCCAATTAGATTTTGGGATGACTGTTCATCCCAAAACCCAAGGGTTTCATTTTTCATGTCCTTTGCATTCTGATTCATATCTATTTGTGTTCTTTTTTAGATTTTATCATTATATTTCACTTGAATTTCATATCAAATTATCTTGGGGGAAATTATTTGTTTCCAAACCCTAGTTTTTAAATTGCATTCTTGTTCATGCATTGCATCCATTCTATTTACATTTCATTTTTATTCTATGTTGTCATATCCTATTATTATTGTTCCAAATATCAAATCTCATTTTTATTATGAATGGTCAACTAAAAGGACCAAGTATTGCCTCCAAGATTAGTATTATAGTGGCCTAAGAAGGCCCCCAAACATTGGCCATATTTTATAGATTTTTTGTGAAGATATTTTATAAATTTTAAGCTATTGGATATTCTAGATGCAATAAAAATCTTGGATCAAACATCGGATCATATTAGTGCTCTAATTTGGGTTTTTATTCACAATCTAGTTTATAAATTAAAAGGAAAATACATTTGATTGCTTTCTAGGAATTTAAAAATAAAAAGGCATATAGTTTTGCATCTAGGGTTAGTCTTGTTTGTGCATTTCACATGTTCCCTTATTCAAATAAAAAATATTTTATTTCTTTAAACCTAGGGTTAGATATAATTGAATCAAAGAATCATACTAGGGCTAGATATTGTCTTCTTGCACCTTGTGTGTTTTGCATTGTTCTTTCATTTTCATAGTTTAACATAGAAAGGCTAAAAATAGGTGATTGCTTAATTGACACATTAAACATTTCCACCCTGAACTTGGAGTGAGTCCTAAAACCATTCCTAGTGAACTCATTCCTTTGTGTCCCTGAGTGTAGAGAATTTAACACACCCCCATGGTCACCTCAGCTCCCAAAAAATCTAGCTAAGAATCATACATGACAAGGCAATTTTTCCCGTCTACATTATCTGATATTTTCAGTTATATACTTACTCATCTTTACATTTTTGTTTTGGATTTTATCTCTTTATGTTTTCAATTGTTCCAACTCTACCTTATTCCTCACCTATTATAAGGCGTATTTTGCTATCATTTTTAGTATGATTTTCTTAAACAATAGGAGCATTTGATATGGATCCATTTTTTGCAGTTCAAGCTCAAACACTTTAGTAGTTAATTTAGTAAGAGTTCACTACTCTGGTGTAGTCACATTTAGTCACCTCAATGAAGTATACCATGTTCAACTTTCTCAATAATTATGACCAAAAAGTGTTGAATATTTCAAGGTCCTTTTCTTGAGTCTCTTGTATTATTTCTTCTAGATGTTCTCTTTCGTGATAAGGATCTTAAATACCTTGACATTGGTTTTTTCTCCATATTTATATACAAATTTTGACCTTGGCCTTCTAATTGTGCTTTTTGATGGAAGATAACCCATAGAATTGGTTCCTTGGATTGGTATATTGGGCTTCATTGCCTATAGGAGAAGTTGTTAGGCTTTGTATAGTGGGTATGTTTGACATGTGGAAGTGGATGGTAAAGTGAGAGGGAAAATTTGTGTAATAATAATATGAATTAGAGTGGAAGTGGAAGGAGTGGGATGTGACACTAACTTGACTAATATGGTGAAGAGAGATGATATGGTTTGTGGGAGTAATGCTCATGATGTAATAATGCAAATGAGCAATTATGTGAAGGATGTGATGGGAATGGTTCCTACTACAACCATGACTATTTGAACTAGGATACCTCTTGGAGAATCATGTGTTGCAATGGTGTATGGAAAAATAAGTGCAATGGAAGAATGAAAAGAAGAAGAAACAAGATTAGGATGAGAAGAAGGAAAAAAGAGAAAAGGGGGCGATGGATGATGAAAGGGGAATGAGAATTTTTGTAGTAGTGGCCACCTAAATAGTCATTCCCAACACAATAGGGGAGCCTCCTTGAGGGATTTTACTTATATTAAGCTAGGTTATCTACCTCTTCTATTGTTTCTCCTATGTCTCTACCACCTCTTTAAACATTGATCCATATTTCTCAAATCTCATTTTCCCTTTGATGGTTTTTTATTAAGTACTAAAGTGACCTTTGCTAAAGTTGTTGACGTAGCTAAAATGGTTATTACCAGTGCTATATATTTCTTAGGCTTGATCTTGTAAGGGATTGAGGTGCCTATTGTTTTTTCACATATTATCTTATAAATTTTTATATTTTTGAGTGTCTTATGTTCTAGGTGGTAGAGAATTAAGCATCAAATATATTGTCTCTTCTAGATTTGGTGATTATATCCATTTTATACTTCAATATTTTCCACATGAGAATTATTTTATTTGTATAACCAAGTTTATAAAGTGCCCTTAATATCTAATGGTTTAGCTCGACATTAGAGTTGAATTCTTCCTTATTATTGGTATATAAGGTGTGCCACATTAGGGGGTTATCACACCAACTCTGAATCTCATTCTTTTACCTTCGGTTGCTTTCCAAAGTTCCAAGGATTGTCTCCCCAAACAAGTTGACCTACTATTGTACATTGTAATTTTTCTCATATTCATAAAATATATCCAATATTTTATCTTTAAGGGTTTGTTAGAAAAAAATGATCAAAGAACCAATTTTTTATAAGTTATTCAAGACCCATATCTCTCAATTGCATGTATGCTACTAAGTGGAACCCATGAATCTTAGGAGTGATGCTCATTATTTTCTACTTGAGTGAGTAGAAGGTAGTTTTATTTTTCCCCATGAAATATTTTGATTTAATATAGTCAAGTTGATAAACATATTCTAGATTAAACATGTAGCTGAGTACTCATGCGTGCAACTCAAAAGATATGGTTGGAAAGCCATAGAGACGGATGAACAACCTAGTCTTACTAAGTAAAAATATCCTCTTAGTTGTTTTTCACTAGTATTTTTTGTCTTTCCTCATCTATTATCCTTGGCACTCTTCCCCTAAACTTCTCCACTATAACCTCATACACATTGTCATAAAAGTGGTAGAAGGGCTTTCCCACTTCTTGGAAAATTATGTTTATGTACTCCATAGTGTTTAAAGGTTGTTTCTCTACTCCTATTTGGTCTAGCTAAAGAGTTATAAACCAACATTTATCCTAGTAAAATATTTTCTAGACCAAGTAAGAGGTGTAGTTAAAATTTCTCTTCTCCCTAAATTCATTGAGTAGATTATCCATTTGACCTAAAATATACTTGACATAATCAATCATTTGCCATTTCCCCAAATAGGCCTATACTACATGCAACAAGCCTATATTATTCTCATAAATATTTTGATTTATCTTCTTGTAGACACCTAAAATATGCCATGTTTAGGAGAATACTCATATGGGCACCTCTAAAGACCATATGACTAATATTACACCTTTGTAAGAGCTAGCAGTGATTCTAACCACTCACTAGGGGTAATTCTGAACTATTCAAGCATAGATGCTATCGACGAGAGTGGCTACAACCTAGCCATTGAATCTCAGAGTGGCTATGAGATAGCTTCTACTATGGATAGTGGCTAGCACTGAGACAAAGTCAGTCATGAAATGAATACCCGAATAATTCATGGTAACTAAACTTGCATTGGATTCAAGTGGTTTTAGGCATGAATCTCCCAGAGTTTCTCGTAACTACCACTCCCATGCAAGTTTGGAACTGGGCCTTTCTCCCAATGACTAGTTTCATGCAAATTTGGATTTTGGCTTCTCCAAGAAGCCAAGATTTGGAATTGGGAGGCCTACATATGTACCTTTCTAGGAAAAAGTATGAATCTAGAATTTGATACAGCGAAGCCTTACCACATTGAGAGACAAATTGATAGCCCTGTGAGGAGCATCGAAGTGTTGTCTGATTGCATATTGGCAATAATACCATCAACAACAAAGATTCCACAAGGTTGAGAAGAAAATCATCTATTTGTCATCAATCTATTGTAAATATAAGAGATTTAACTCACAAATTCATGTTTAGACACACCAAAAAACCTTGAACATCAATTAAACTAGGGATTTTTGAGTCACAAAACCTGATACAAGGAGCAAAAATTATAGTTAGTGACCACTATCTTTGACAACAACCTGTAGGTATAGCCACCTATGGTAGCAATGACTAGAAGACCAGCTGCCCTAAGCGATAGTGACTAGGGTTTGAGACACAATTTCTAGTGTAGACCTACCTTCCTTTATGCATCATTAGTTTACCCTAGTTGATATTTACTGTATTATCATATTTTCACGATTCATGAACATTGTAATAGACATTTTTTTCTTCCATTTATGCTTTTTTATGCTTTCTTTATGCTTTCATACTATTTATTGCAGATATGTGGAATAAGTCTAATCTCAAGAGGCCTCATATGCTTTTAATAATTTTTGTTATTTCCTTGCATGCAAGTAACAAATCTGTCTGAGAATAAGTTACATTAAAACATTCCCTCTGAACATTGGATAAGGAGACATCTAGTAAGGACTCATGCAAATTGGTGTCGAAGTGAAGATCCTTTGAGTGTATATCTCCCCATTAAGGGGCATTAATTATTGTAAACATTGATTAAATTTGAGTGATTCTCTAAGAGGGAGTTATTGTAACCAAGACTTATCATTTTTAATAAGAGGGAAATTCTTGGATATTTTTTATTTGTGCAAATGGTTACTTGATTTATGTTTATTAGATTGTTACATGCTTGCAATGGTCTAGATGCATGGTTTTCACCTTCGTATAGATGGTGATCATGATGTAGACACCCAAAAATTATGATGGTTGATGATTTGTTTCATGTTTTTTACATGAAGGTACAACCGCTCTAATTGACAACGGCTAGTAGAGCTCAACCACTTTTGAATAAAATGACTAGTTAGAGACACCTTGGATGATAGCAACTGGTAAAAAAAATGTAACAGTGGACAGCCTGAACATCAACAGACTTGGATTCCAAGTTGGTGGAATTCTCTACAATTTTTCATTTCTTTTCTATGTTTATTTCTAGAATGCAGTATATGAATTTGTCTTAATTAGAAAACATCGAGAAATTTTAATACAAAATGATTAAATTCTATTTTCTTTTCTACTAGTCGTTGCTAGGAATAGTGGAAATTTATTTAATCCACCCTAGTCTCCACTGGTCTAGGTTATGTGCAGGAGTTTGCATGCTTGAGGCCCAACTAGAGGCCATTTCTTCATAATTAAAACTTGCATTTTTTGAACATAATGAATCATTAGACGTGCATTTTATTAAAGTGAAAATTTATGTTAAGCATGTAGGAACATCATTTGAGTGCTTTAAGTTGTATTTACTTTTTAATGCATGTTTAAAAAGAACAAACACACACATGTCACATGTAAATGTTAGTGATTTGGAATTCACACTCGACCACTAATAGAGTCCAACAATGGTGGGTTTCATCTCCATCCATTGTCTCAAATCCCACAAACCTATTCTATTGGTCAATACCAGATCCAAGAACTAATGTAGCCTAGAAAATTTGCATGTACTTCTCTTAAGAGGGTATAACATTGACCAAGTGAGACTACGTAAGGATCTGGCAGGATATATGCTCCCTAGCCTGGTGTGGGCTTAATCTCCATACTTTGGTGGGTTTACATGACCATGAATTTCATTGTCATTTGTCGAGCTATGAGAATATAGGTGAAAACCATTAAACTATACAAGTATTTCATCAACAAAATTCCAAACACAATGAGAAATAGTTGAACTTTTCAATAAATATGAAACACACAAGACCAATTTTAGGAACACTAAGAACATTTAAAAGAGATAAGCATTTTTTCTACTTTTTTTGCGTATATTAAAATTTACACAAAATATAATTTCACATTACCATGGTCTTCACAAGGAGAAACCACCCTCGGTCCAACATCGAGGTGGGAACTACCACTCCATCCAACCATAATTATAACAATATTGATGTTGATCCACCCACACAGAATACCACGAAATGAAGTTCAATGAGCCTTAGGGGGGATAAATCAACTCATGGGGGTGCTCTTCAAGAAACCCCAGCTAGAGAACCATACCCAAGTTCTTCTTATGATAGACATGATGGAGCTTCAAGGCCCTAATACTCACATGATAGACATAGACAAGATCAGTACATTGAAGGGTAAAACACAAGAGTTGCATCCAATCGTGGACCTACCACAACTCCCAGCTACTCAAAATATGGTAGGATAGCAAAGACCTCAATCTCATTGGTACCAATGGAACTCCACAAGATCATTCATGGAAATCTAGATAGCTTGATGAGTTGGATCAGATTTTCTCGATACCAAATCAGAGAAGCAATCCTATGGTGCACTCTATTTTTGATATTTCATGTAGCCATAAAATGAGGTACACTAATGAGCAAGGGGAAGTTTCAAATTTCCCCCAAAACATGCATACTACTTCTAATCATGGGGATACTGAACATAGGTCATTGTACACTAACCATGTTGCCCTAAAAATAGAGGTAAAAGCATAGTAGAATCTCCTCCAAAGGGCCTTCTATAAGGAATCCTCATACAGAGTTACAGAGTCATAGACCTTTAGTGGTGGATCAATCTTACTGCATGCATAGGTTGTATGAAGATACGTAATATTAGGAAAAATTACTCCAAGACAAGAGGGAGGCATTACGTGCATAACAAGAGCACCTAGACATCCTCAAACAGGAGGAAGAATGAGCACAAAGGAAAATGGATTTGCACCTATATGATAAGTTCTTGAGGGAGAAACTCACCCTAGAGCAAATAGAGCATGAGAAACAAGCAAATAGGTTGGCTCGAGCCAATATACACATGGGTAGTGAATATTACCAATCCAAAATATATGTCATTTCTCAACATGAGAGATGCACTAAACAAGTATATAAGTGCACTCACCACACATCATAACATGCTTTAAAACACCAATAGTACCTAGATCTAGAACAGATAGAGCATGAACAATAATAGCTAAAAATTAAGGATTAGGAATAGACGTATCCTAAATCCTCATCCGTAGTCATGGGAGACAAATATAGATGCCCAAAGTAGGAAAATATAGAGTTACCTCCCCAACCACCCCGAGTAAACTTTCAGGAACAAGAGATCATATCTTCGAAGGTATACAAGATACTCATCTAGAGAATCAAGACTCTCAATAAATAGGACACAGTTGGGCAAAATCCAACCTTAAGAAAGATACACAATCAGTCTTTGTACCCTTTGGTACCAAGTCCTACTTATCCTAGACACTTTGAGATACCTAGGTTAGATAAATTCAAGGGAGAGGAAGACATGCAAGAGCATTTAACCAATTTCATGAATGCGTACTTCTAAATCCAACATAATGATGCCCTGATGTTAAGAACATTCATCATGACATTATCAAGCATAGCAACTGAGTGGTTTAATAAACTACCCAAACATAGCATCATCAATTTTGAGTAGTTGGTGAATGCATTCCTTGAACACTTTTCTTTTGGAATCAAGAAGAAAATAAAATTGTTCGACTTGGGTAATCTAAAGCAATATGATGATGATCTGATCATGGACTATGGGAATAGATGAAGAAAACTAATGGAAAAACTACCATTTTCTATTCCCAATACTAAACTCACCTGAATGGTCACTAAGAGTTGTGCTAAGAACATATCGCTACCCTTGAAGTACAACAATAAAAAATATTCAAGGAAGCCTTAGCACAATCCAAGCTACTAGAGGATATCAAAGTTGAAGGAGACCTTAAGATTTGCAACAAGAAATATTGGAATAACAACCACAAAAACCAAAATAAAAAATAGTATGTCAGGCCTTCTCTAGTCAATCAGGTTGTACTAAATATGCCAAAGGGAGGAAACAACCAGCAAATACAAAATTACCAGGCTCAATCCCCCTGGCCAACTACAACCAAAATAACAACCAAGGCTAAGACAAGAAACATCAGTTGCCTTGCTACTTCACACCTTTTTTAGAATTGATAGCATCGATATTCAATCAATTGAGGCATAGAGACTCAAACTACCTAAGGTACAATGTATTGACCCTAACCATCCCAAGACCAAGGTATATAGGTATGATCATTATTACCCATACCATAGACAATGGGGGCATGATATCAAAGTGTGCATCGATTTCAAAAATGTTGTCTACAATATGATCGAGAAGGGTGAGCTACAAGTTGATAATCCACTAGCACCTGACAATAGAGATATGGAAATATTTAAAAATACGTTGCCCAACCATGAAGCCCCTAGAAATTAGGGTGCTCAATTAAATCAAATCCACATTGAACCTCTCACCTAGGTATTTGTTGGAATGGTCAACATAGTCAATGTGGTTACAATAAACTGATGATACAACCAACTAGAGCCTCCAAAGGCTCTTATTCGCATCCTGTCTGCACCTCAATAGAGGCCAATACAAAATAATCTTCCAGGTCCACCAATGTGACCTATGATAACTATATAGAATAGACTTATTTAGAGTCTCCAAACAATACTGGCTAAGTTATGGATATACAAGCTCATCCAATAGTATCCCAAACACAGGGAGACCCTAATGGAAATATCTAAAGTAATTGAGTTATAGCCCTAGAACCCTAATGCATTTACAAACTTTGTGGTGCAAGTACAATAGTGTTGAGAGCCCATGATTCGTTTTTACAATCATGAAATAAATATAGTCCCTACTACCATAGTAGACATGCCTCTGCACATCATCATGTGTATCAAAGACATACCTTTCAAGTAGGTTTTAATTGACACAATATAATTTATTAACATAATAACAACCAAGGCTATAGGGCACTTGAATATTCCTAGGTACAACATCATCCCTACCTCCTACACATTGAGAGCCTTTAATGATGCACTATGCGCCACAATGGGTACAATAATCCTAATTGTGTAGGTGGGGCATAAGACCATACCTATGATGTGTCATGTATTGGAGGGGGGCATGCAATATAATATCCTCCTAGGGCATCCTTGTATAAGATACATGCAATGCATTCCATTGATATTGCATCAATGTATTAAATATGTGCGCGAGGGATAGGTACGTATGGTACCATTGGATGAAAAGCCATTCAAATATGTTCATCAGGTTGACTTGCTGAGAGATTTTTTCCTTATGTCCATGCACCTATACACTAGGTCATCATCCCCTAACACACATCTAGGAAATAAATCCAAATTAGTGCACGGTGACCTATCCACATTGGTGTCACCTCTAGATTTTAAAGCTACTGGCACTTATGAGAAACCAACAATGTCTAAGGAAAAAGACTCTCAAAAACTAAAATCACCCTTGGTGGAGGAAAAACCTAAGGAAGTACCAACCATAGCAATAGTGTAAATTCTAAATCTCATGGAGGAGGAATATTCCTAGGACATAGTCAAGGAGGTGCCTCAACCTACCTCACCTACATCATCATCAACATCATTTGCACTGCAGGTGACAGTTCCCCTAGAAAATACAGGACTAGGTGAATATCTTGTATAGAACATTACTTTCACTCCAATTATTGAGTCTGTATAAGACATGGGATGACCAATAGTCCCAAACCTACCCATAGAGATAGTGGTACCATTGGAAATCCCCCCTAACCATACCAATTTCATTTATGTTGGGTTGGATTGTGTACATGATGCTTCAAAAAATGAAGAGGATGAGGATGATACATTTAAAAATAATGTTTATTACTTATAAAATCCTGAGTTTACTTTGAGATACTTTGAATGCAATCATTTGCATGGCCATGGTTTAGGTCTATATGAGCAAGGATGACAAAATCCCATTGTACTACAATATCAATTACCTACTGATATATTTGGCCTAGGATATCACATCTGAAGCTATGATGATTCATTAGCATCATCTCTAGATAGGTTGAGCTTAGGGTATAGGGAATACAATGAATGGAATCCTTATCACCTGAACATAAGCTATATTGATGACAGGTTGGTGACCATGGTCACTATAGAACCACCTTCTATGTATCATCCAAATTTCTCTCTCGATGCAAGCCCATAAAGAATTATCTTGTGGGAGGATGAACCAGGCTATGGTTATGAGAGATAAGAGAATGAATGCATCATAGATCATAGTGAGTCTGATGATGAGACTGAATTGGCCTATATAGCGGCTCGACATTCACATCACCTCACATCACTAGTGGGTATGAATGATGGATATTTCATAGATGATAGTGATTATGAGGATGAGACCGATATGGCCTGACTTAGGCCTTGACACTTACATCATCACAATGAACCATTTGATATAGATGATATGTATCACAGAGTATATCCTAGCCCTTGTCATAGGGGAAGATCTACCAATTCAGATATAATATATTGTATGTTTTTCCCTGATCCTCCTACATTTAGACAGCTACGAAAGCCAAATGATCCCATATTCTTGTATGTTCAAATACTGGATCCTAAGATCCCCATACCCTTAAAACCATATATTGGGTATGAAAGGTAAATCAACAATGCAACGTTACACCCATGTGGTCCTAGAGATTCCAACATGTCCATCAACATGATCTTCATTATTTGACCACTCCACTCCACAACCTAGCCAATCCTTCTAAACTATATTAAATTAGATGCTATTGATTGGGATCATGCTTATTCACCCTTAGAATTTTAATATTTCATCTCCAATGAAGAAAATCTACAACCATTTAATTTTGCACCAGATTGCACACTTGATTTTTATTACACTGGTTTTTATCCTAATTTATTTGAACCTTTAAACCCAATGGATGACATCCACTTGATACCCACTCCTCACCAGCTTGAGGAGGGTTCACACATGTCAATAGAGGAAACTTTTGAAGTGGACATAAGTGATGATCCTTCTAATCCAAAGAAAGTTAAGTTCATAGAAATCTTATCTCTAGAATAACAAACCACCATCATACCTCTATTGAAAAGGAGACCTAATATCTTTGTTTGGACCTAAAAGGATATACCAGGTTTAGATACAAAATTGGTTGTCCACATTATTTTACTAGATCCCGCAAATAAATCTGTCAAGTAGAAACTTATAAAGATGCATCCAACCATCGCCTTGATGGTAAATAATAAGCTATAGAAGCTATTAGATGTAGTATTTATTACCCCCATCGACTATATGGAATGGGTATCAAACATGGTACTTGTAGAAAAACCTGATGGAAGGATCTATATTTACATGGATTTCAGAGATCTCAATAAGGCAACATCAAAGGATTCATTTCTGTTACCCAACATAGATGCTTTTGTAGATGCAATTGCGGGTCATGAGATACTCTCCCTCATGGATGGATTTTTTGGTTACAATAAGATTTGGATTAAATCTGAAGACCATCACAAAACCATGTTCACCACTCCATGGGGAACATTTTGTTACAAAGTAATGCCATTTGGTCTTAAAAATGTTGGTGCTACATATCAGTAGGCCATGACATATATTTTCTGTGACTACATGCATAAGATATTAGAATATTATATCAATGAATTATTGGACATGTCATTGTTGTGTGAAGAGCATGCCAAGATCCAGAGAAATGTCTTTGATCACTTGATAGAGCACAATGTCAGGTTGAATCCCAAGAAATGCATCTTTGATGTAACTTCAAGAAAACTCTTGGGATTCATCATTTATAAATGAGGGATCACAGTTGACCCAACAAAAGTAAAGGCTATCCTATAAATGGCCCCACACACTAACATTAAATAGCTAAGAAGCCTAAAGGGAAAATTAGCATCCATAAAGTGTTTCATCACACAACTATCAGATAAATATAGACCCATGAATCGGCTGCTACACAAGGGGTCCTATTCCACTAGGATGAAGAATGTCAGTAAGCCTTTACTGAGATCAAGAAATACCTGGTGACATTGCCAGTATGAGCTCCACCAAGGCTAGATGTGCCATTTTTTCTTTATATATATGCTACCAATTTTTCTCTAGGTATTATGTTGGCTCAAAAGAATGTGCAAGACAAAGAAAAAGTGATATACTATATTAG
Source organism: Wollemia nobilis (assembly GCA_028583015.1). Lineage (NCBI taxonomy): Eukaryota > Viridiplantae > Streptophyta > Pinopsida > Araucariales > Araucariaceae > Wollemia > Wollemia nobilis. Next base: position 17,582,664 of record JAQPPZ010003361.1, read on the forward strand.
CTGCACCTTGGTGAGTTATGAGCTAGGGTACACATACGTAGATAATTTGTGATTAGAAGTGGTATTTATGACTAAGAAGTTGTGCCACTACATGCTGAGCCATATAATGTATGTGATATCAAAACAAAATCCTTTGCAGTATATGATGAGTAAGACATATCATAATACATGCTACAACGTGGATCATGTTAATCACAAAATTTGATTTGGAATTCATAAGCTAAAATTCCATCAAGGAACAAGTCATAGATGATTAACTGGCAGAGGTGCCTCTTCATGATAATAGGCTTCTCATCATAAAACTTCTTGATGATGCAGTCTTTGCATTATTAGAAGCACCAAACCCAAAGAATCCGATAATAAAGTTGACATGACTTTGTTCTTCAATGGTTCAAAGTGTGAACAAGGGGGTGGTGCTAGTATTATTTTTCTCATGTCGCAAGGTGCTCCAATGCACTTATCATTTAAGCTAGACTTCCCTTGCATAAATAACAATGTTGAATATGAGGCCCTAATATTGGGTCTCCAAACATCAATCACTATGAATATTAAAAAGCTAAATATCTTTGGTGACTCCCTTCTCATCGTTAACCAAGTTAAGAGAATATTTCAATGCAGGTGTCCAATATTTAAAGCTTACAAAGAGCTTTTTGACACTTATCTAGCCCAACTAGAATGGTACAACATCGAGGTAATCCCTCGCATTTCCAATAGATTTGCAGAAACTATGGCATCTTTAGGATCCTTGATCCCTTAGAATCTGTCTGTTGATTTCACTACCATTCATGTGAATATGCTCTCATAATCAGTGATGCAGCATGAGGCTTTTGACAACAAATAATTAGTCAACATGATTTATATAGAACCAAATCATGAGTAGTTCTATAAATCTATAGACTTTCTAAAGAAGGTACCTTGGGGGTATTTGATCTTGTAGGGTCCTACAGTGAATGGTACCATCATTCACCACAAGATTGTTTCTCAGTCTACATTTGTGCACATTTAATCATAGAGAGAATAAGTCATCTTGTCTATTGAGGCTATAGCTTATTAGGATTGGCTATGCCAATTACAAGATTTCCTTAAGCTTGGAATCATCTCCCAAGAATTTTTGCATGTCGTAAAATGAGCATTCAAACAAAAAGTGACAAGATATATCTTTCTAGGAGATATATTGTATCATCAAAACTATGATGGAGTCCTCCTTCATTGTCTTGAGCCCCAAGAATTAGCTTGGGTGATTTCACAAGCTCATGACGATACATGTGGTGGCCATTTTAGTAGCATGGCTATCATCAAGTGCTTCCTTTGAATGGGTTATTATTGGCCCACCATGGAAAATTATTGTTGTTAGTATGTCAAGAAGTTTGTTAAGTGTCAGCATCATGTGAATTATGATGCACCTACCATCGCAGGTCGTACAACCCATTCCGGTGGCTTAGCCATTTTCTCAATGGGGTTTCGATCTAATTGAAAATATCTCTCCCCCATATTTGGCCCAATACAATTTTATCTTAATGACCACTGAGTACTTCACAAAATGGGTGGAATCGGTCCCCTTAACATTAATGACAATACCACAAATTATGGAGTTCATACTTCACAATATCATCTGTCACTTTCGGATCCCATTCAAGATAATTTTGAATAATGGTCCTTCATTTAAGAATAAAAATGTGTGGGCTCTAACATCCAAATATAACATTCAACATAGTTTTGTGACACCATATTATCTGCAAGCAAATGGACAAGTAGAAGCCTCAAACAAAACAATCGTAGCCATCTTAAAGAAGACAATAAAATAAAATCATAAGGATTGGCATCTATAACTACCTCTTGCATTATGTGCTTACAGAACTAGCATGTGGATTCCCACTAGGGTAACATTATTTTAACATGTATATGGAGCTAAGGCAATTATGCCCTTGGAGTTAGAAATTCCAACATTACGCATCGCATTGAAATAGTTTATCGATGGTGACACTATGCGGTAAGCTCGCCTTAATAGTTGACCCTTCTTGTTGAACATTGCATCAATGCTCTTGAGCATATCTGCATTTACCAAGATCGTATAACATTATATTATAACAATAAAGTCCACCTGAGAGACTTTAAGGTTGGGGATCTCGTGCTCAAAGAGAACCAATAGAATTCAAACCTTCCACCACACCTGCGACACAAATTTACGGTCAACTGGATAGGTCCTTATATCATCTCAGATAATATTGGACTTGGGACATATCACCTAACATTGTTAGAAGGTGTTGAAGATCATGAACCTCTAAATATTCTTCATTTGAAGGCATTTTACACATAAAAGCAATAAAATCCAAAAACATCCAAAATCTCAAAAACAAATTAAAAAATCATTAAATTCCAAACAAATTAGAAAACATCAAAATCAAAAATCCCCAAAGGCATCTTAAGCCATTTTTTCAACTCACGAAAAGCCCCAAAGGCATCTTAAGCACTTTTTTCAACTCACAAAAAGCCCCAAAGGCATCATAGTCCCTTTGTTCAACTCACAAAAGGATCCAAAGGCATCATAACCCCTTCGGTCAACTCACAAAATGCCCCAAAAGTATCATAACCCTTTTGTCAACTCATAAAAATCCCCAAAGGCTCATTAAGCCCTTTGGTCAACTCACAAAAAGCCCCAAAGGTATCTTAAGCCCTTGAGAAACAATGGTGAAATTGTTCTATTGATAAAAAATGCATTACATAGTTTTATAGTTCTTGAAAGAACTAAAAATAGACATGGTGGTTGAGAGAAATCATCTTAAACTTATTACAACAAACTTACTTAAAGATAACTCTTATCCTAACAACATGCTAATCTTGGACTATGGTCAAACATTGACCAACCAAGCCAAAACCTCAATGTATGCTAATCAAATTAACTATAAATATGTAAATCAAAACATTAAACTAAAACTAAATACTGGGACTTAATACTTAGGACTAAGGAGGCAATGTTGAAAATATTCCAACATTCTCCCCCTTGAGGCTACAGACACTCATGCAAGAGTTCTTTAAGCATAATAGAGTTGGAAGAAAATATTTCTCTTATGTTTCCTCCAATCTTGAATCAAGAAATAAGAATTTATAAAATACTTATGGTGGCACTCCTTCCACTCTTCATGTGGAATTTCTTGCAAATACTTGAGTGCCTTCTTTTGTTGATTAGCTCCTCCTTCAACAAAAGTATCTCCTCTTGTGGTTTTCAATAACCACTTTCCTACATCTTTATCATTATGGTCTTTAAACCATGCTCTCCCATTTTGATCTTCTTTTACATCTTCAACACTAAACAATACTCCACATAAGTATTTACAATTAATCATCTCACATAGATGATTATACCATACAAATATTTCACATATTTCCACAAAAAATATCACAATAAATATGGCCATATAATGACCAACTACATATGCAAAATAAAGTTGTTCCTCACACAAATATTCTCTCACAACAATGAATTTACAAGAATCCTTCTCCCAAGGAATTTTGAACACATCATTTTGATCCATGTGACCCAAGTTCTCCATCACTGTATTCTCTCCAAGAAGACTCTTCATCAAAGTTGTCTCAATGAGGCAATCACCTTTCTTTTCATTCTTGCTCACCAAAAAAAATCATTAATCATAAAACATTACCTTTAGTATGAGTAGATTTGGTGCTTCCCATAAAGCTATTTTGTAGCAATTCTCCTTCAGGGTATGTTGCTTCAATATCAACCATCAACTCTTCACTAAGAGTTATCCTCCTTTGTTCAATCCATGTTGGTGTGTTGAAACACCATTCATTCAAGCAATCATACATTGTTGCCTTTTCAAGACAACTCTCTTTCTACAATGTAGTCACTCCAAGTGAGTGATCATCATCCATGAGTGATGTTTTCTTTGCCATTACAACAAGAAAATCAACAATCTCATTTTCATTTTTTGTTTCTATCCCATTTTCTTTCTCACTTTCCATATCCCAAATGAGGGAGTATTTTGGGGTATTTTCTTCACCCAACACATCCTTCACCCTTGATGAGTGATCTTCTAACAAGAATCTTATAGCTTCCATTTCCTCTTCATAAAAATTTTCTTGTGGATCATCATCCCACATTACTTTATTTGCTCTTTCAAGAGAGCACACATCCATTCCAAGTGAATGCTCTTCAACAAAAATAATCCAATAGTCTTCCATGAACATTGCTTTTACATCATCATATTCTTTATTCTCCTCCATGAGAATTGTAGATGCATTCTCCATGAAGTATTCTTCAACAAATAGCTGATTTTGTGTCTTCTCCATAAGACACTCTTCTTCATATGTCTCCTTCATGAGACATTATTCATAATACATCTCACCTTGGTAATCCTCAAGCAAGGAACACTCCAATGTGAGTTTTTCTCTTCTTTTATCTTCAAATTTTTCTTCTTATTTGCTATCAATGTCAATGCTTTCAAAGCATACCATTCCTGCAAAAAATTCTTTAGTACAATTTTTCTTTTCAACTTTTTCTCCTCCTAAAAGAAATAATTGTTTATTAAAATTTTCAATGCCTATACAAGACATGTCTTCAATGATCTGTGTTCCATAATGACTCTCTCCAAGGAAAGTTGTACAAGGCTCTTCCTCTTTCTTATCCTCTTCTCCATTAAGGGATTATTTTCTCTCTTTCACACAAGGCTCTTCTTCAAGTATGTCTTACTCTTAAAGAAAGAATTATCCATTATAAGAGTGTATGTATTCTGCAAAAGACATACCTTCATATGAGTCTTCAGAAGACTCTTCAAAATCTCCTTCAAAAGGATATAATTCAAAAACTTGTTCAAGGAAGCAAGGATCCTCCTTGCTTAAACAATATTCATGATTTTCACACATGGCTTTATGGGTATCCTCATCAAACCCATAAGAATCCTTCAATACTTACCATGCCATTGTAGCTGATATACAATTGGCTATGAGAGGAAAAACATTCTTTTCCATTCCTCTCCTCAAATCCATAAGAGCTAAGCAATTTGCATATTTCTGCTCCTTCTTCTCTTTTCTCTCATAACCTTGTACCTTGCTCCAAGTGGATCCCTCATAGCCTTCTTGAACTATATCCCATAATTCTTGAGCCTTCAATAAGGTCTTCATCATTATGCTCCAAATAGCATAATTATCTCCATCAAATTTTGGTACAACCAAGTTTGCATACATGGCTTCCTTTTATTTACCAAAGTCTAAAGCACCCAATTTATCATAAATCGGCCAATACGGATTGAAACAAACTAAAATTTTTCCTGTAGAATTTTGATATACTTATCTGAAAATCCATTAAATTTCAGATCCAAATTCACAAAATTGAGAAATATGTGATCAATTTACTTTTGCCCTTTCTATATCTTAGAGGGTTTTGGAGACAACCTCAATGGTCTTCACATAAATCAATCCATACAAATACAAAATTTCTAAAAATTAAATTTTGTATTCCTGAGATAATAATATGAAAACCCTCTAAATTTCAGAATAAAATTCACAAAGGTGAAAAATATGTGATCATTTACTTTTTCCCTTTTTATCACAATTCTGGATCTAGGATTTTTTTAAGAAAAAATCAATATTCACATAAATCAATCAATACAGATCCAAATGACCTAATTTTTTTTTGAATTATTATTTTATCTAAATAATATTTCTACCAAATTTCGAGAATCAAATACCTTGTATTCCACCTTATACAACCATTTTATGGAAAAACTCAAAATGCTAATAAAATAATAAAATTAGCTCCAAATCACCTAAAATTTTTATTGCATCCTCTTGATACAATTATCTAACCACCATAAAAATTTCATAATAAAATACCTCATAATTCATGAGATATTAATGATTTACTCGAGCTCTTCCTTGCAAATCTGTTGAGTGCTGGCCACTTGAGTTTCTCTGACAAAGTGCGTGCTTCAGATCTCTTCACGCCACTCTCCACAGGTTTTGATCCATCTGATCAAACCTACTCTGATACCAAATTAGAAACAATGGTGAAATTGTTCTATTGATCAACAATTAATTACATAGTTTTATAGTTCTTGAAAGAACTGAAAATAGACACAGTGGTTGAGAGAAATCCTCTTAAACTTATTACAACAAACTAACTTAAAAATAGCTCTTATCCTAACAACATGCCAATCTTGTACTATGGTCAAACATTGACCAACCAAACCAAAAACTCAATGTATGCTAATCAAATTAACTAGATATATGTAAATAAAAACATTAAACTAAAACTAAATACTAGGAATTAATACTTAGGACTAAGGAGGCAATGTTGAAAATATTGCAACAGCACTTTGGTCAACTCACAAAAAGCTCCAAAGCTATCATAAGTCCTTTAGTCAACTCAAAAAAGGGTCTAAAGGCATCTTAAACCCTTTGGTCGGCTCAAAAAAATCCCCAAAGGCATCATAAGCCCTTTGGTCAACTCATCAAAAGGCCCCAAAGGCATCATAAGCCCTTTGGTCAACTAGAAAAAAAAAAACCCAAAGGCATCATAAGACCTTTGGTCAACTCACAAATGCCCCAAAGGCATAATAAGCCCTTTTGTAAAGTCACAAAAATCCCTAAAGGCACATTAACCCCTTTGGTCAACTCACAAAAGGTTCCAAAGGTATTTAAGCCCTTTGGTCAAAAACACAAAAACAATTGAAAACATAAAAAAAAAATATTTGCATCTTACATTTTGCATTTGCATTTATGTAATTGAATTGCATTAGGCATATTGCATCCATTACATTCACATTAGGATAGATTGTGTTTTCAATCTTGCAAGTGGTGCCACGTTTGTAAGCCAATCATGCATCTTCAATTCTTCATTCATCCATAACCCATGTGAGTAACTATTCTTTTCAACACAATCCCTTCCTATTGTTATAAGGAATATACTAGGGTTTTCCAGTCATTCAACCATACCTAGTGATTTTATCATATTTTTTAGAAAGCTATATTCACTTGCAGAAGATGAGGTCTAGTTTTGATAGTACCTAGCATATATCAAAATCCTATCACTAATCAAAACACTAAAATCCTAGTTGGAACAAGGGGAATATGAACACTACAAAGAGGTATTAGGTATCCTAAGCAAAAGTATTTTACTTGATCAACTTGTGATGTGCATGGTCTAGGATTTTGATCATTGAAAAAAGGACAATTTCCCCCCTACCCAAATAAATCCCTTGCTTTCACCCGAAACAAAGCAAAATTCAAAGATAAAATAAACAGTGATTATCATCACTACATAAATCCCTTGCTAAAAATAAATCAAATAAAGAGTGATTTTCATCACTCAGCACAAGCAAGTATCCCAAATAAATATTAATAAAAGAAGGGGTTGAAGAGCTTGAATTCCTGGAATGGTCAATTTCCCCAAACCATTGAGTGATCCCTAATACAACAATGGGCTGAATGAATCTCGCCTGGAATTGGGGTAGTTCTAAGAAATTTGCAAAAAAAACTAGCTTTAGATGTCTTGTATTGCCTAATGGTCTAATATGACTGAGTCCAACTTAGGATCGTGATGAGAATTTGGTGATCACCAATACATAAATGGGTTGAATGAATCCTACCTAGCATTGGGGTAGGCTTATGTCTCTCTAATATATTCATTCTCACACATAGGGATAATAAATATCTTGGTCTTCATAACAAAAAATTTATCTTTTAGGAGTCCTTGATTAATCAACTAGGGTGTTTAAGTCTCATGGAAAACCTCAAAAATCCCCTCATAAAAACAAATCATTTCATCGATCACATCATCACCTATTTTATGAGGTTTTTTAATTAAAGGGTTTTCATGAAATAGGATAGATATCGTATGAATATAAGTAATTATATTTAGATGACAACTAACTATTTTGTGCATATATCTTAATTTACAGAAACTTATAAAGAAAGCAAATACATATCACATCATCTCATCTCACATTTGGATGCTTAAATGATTAATTATTATGCTAAGAGTTATTATTTACATTCATGATTTTTATACATTCTATGGTGTCATCCATTATATTTTTAAACTCCTATCACATTTATTCCTTATGTTTTAAGTGATTAAAGCATACAAGTTTATTTACATTAGATCATCATCATGTAAATAATGCATTACACACATTGCATTTACCATATCATAACAACATAAGTTAGATGCATATAATTAAATCAAAACAAACATGCATTTAACACAAATCATTGCATCCATATATGCATACATCATAAGTAGTCCATCTACACATCTAGATCATAGTATCTAATCATACACACATCATCTAGCTAGTGCATGTCATTAATACATCACATCACATAGCAATAAGCAAATCATATAAGCAATGACATCCATGTTGCATCACATAAACACCAAAGCATAAACACATAATACACATAACAAGATATAAATAAAGTATCATATATATGTGCGTCCATGTTTCAAATACAATAAGATACAAAAATGCCTACAGGCAACAATAGTGTAGGTCCTTATACCTTATATGCAAAAATGCTACATGTATCTAAAAATAAGATTGAGCCTATGCCCCTAGGCTCACCTCCACACTTGGCTCCATCTCTACGAGTCTATCTAGAGTTGGAGCTTGCAATCCTCTCTGTTTGGGTCCTTATCCTATGGTTGGTATGCACTAAATACTACCTTGACTCACTCCACTTACTCTAATGCGAGCCCCCTACTGTAGACCTCTCTCGAGGAGTACCACCTGACCTCATTATCTAGAGTTGAAAAGAGACAATATACCTAGCATCTATTGACATATGAGTCGCACAATCCTCTAGGAGCCCCTGTAGGTGCCTAACCTCTATCTCTGAGTCTAAACCTATCGACCCCTGAGTAGCTAGAGTTGCTGATACAACCTAAGATCACAGAGCATATCTCTTTGCAATGATCTACTCTATCATAGTCAAAGTTGAATCAAGTTGGATCTATAGGGAGGTCCTCTCCTCATCATAAGCACACCATATGGCTTGTCTTATTGATAGCTAGATTCATACTATAGTAAGAGAGGTGTCCTCTAGGATCTATCATTGAGATATCTAAATATTAGCCTCTACATTGTGTAGCTAAGCTCAAATGGGAGACTCCTACTCCGCTAGAGCTACCTCCTCCTCCTTTGGTGCTTCCTTCTCCTCAGCATCCTGGCACCACTCCTCTATCCTAGCCTGCACCCGTCTCGCATCAGGGTCCTCCTCAGGTGCCTCATCCCTAGCTCATCCTAGGCTACCACCACCCTACCATAGGCACGTCACCCACCACTAGGTGTACACCTCTGTAGTATCAGTGTTAGCTATACCAACTTAAACTATAGGAGGATCTACCTCCTCTACCAAAGCTATCACATTGGGTATTGGGAGATCCCTCTTCACTTGGATATGCCTATACAAAACTAGAACTAGTGGAATGTCCTGCTAGATCCCATACTGCCTAGTCACCTAAGAGTAATGAAAGAACTCCCTAACTCCTACCTTACGATCGATGACCCATCAATCATACCTCGTTTGTACCATGAACTAGTCTACCTCCATCCAAGTAGGACAATCCACATAGGGCATCCAAATGATGTCTTGGTACTATAGACCAGTTAATGAGCATGCATAATGTGCCAAGTCCCTTGCATGGCAGTGACTCCATCTCTCCTCTGCATCCCAAGGCCACCTGGCTCCATAGCACTATGACCTAGGTGCTATAGTAATTATATCCTAGGGTAGCCCTCTTGGGTGATCCACTCTGATGTGCTTCCACCCCCAAATATATAATAGCAAGCTACAAGAAACTCCCACCTAGCCCTATATCTAGATCCTATATAGCTCATCATAGAGCTGCACCAATAGTGCACTCCCCCAAGCCATAATGATAGGCTTGGCACTGTCTAGAAGGTCTTGTACCATCGTTAAGAGGTTCCATGGGAACCTCACTCTAGAAGTATCAGGTAGAAGCATGTTATAGATTATGTACATCAAAAGGGCTTGGTGCAGTGAGAATATATGGGCCTAACACCAACGAGCAATAGGAACTCCTTTGTGCTAAATGTCCAACAGTGTTGCCTGTGCTCGATTGAAAAAAACCATAGAAAAAATTGTTGGCCTATGATCAATTGGAGAGGATACGATGGCTCGTGCATCCAAATGGATCCTAAAGATCCTATAAATGTCCTCAGTATAATGGTCATCTCATCGATAGGAATATGGAAGGTATTCATGTGGTAGCCCATTTGTGGACCAATCCTATGATGTACGCCTGATTCGACATCATCATCAATAGGTGAGCAACATACATCATACCTCATGCATCAAACCAATCTCAGTTAGTGTGAACCATAAGGGGTAGTATCTCAGCTAGTAGCTTAGGCTCTCGAGATTGTGAAAACAAGAGCTAAGTGTGTAAAACAAAATTCTAATCAAATGCACTAGCACTAGCATAACATAATAAAATTTAAAAAGGGTGCAACAATAACCTGTAATCAAGCAAGGGTACAAAAACAATAATAAAATACACCAAAAAATGCAAACAATTAAACTTTGCACTTGAAAAATTCAAAAAAAACAATTAAACTAAGAAAAAGTTATTTTTTTTAAGGTTAGCAACTGCTTACACTGACAATGATCACCATAGCAGTCATCGATATTGACATCGGCTAGCCGCCAATAGTAAGGGTTTCCCTGAGCGATATTAGTCATGAGGCAACATGCCAACACCATCTGCCCTCACCTAAAAATCTAAAAAAATTAAATAAAACCTAAATCTAATAGGGACCCACCTAAATTAGTTTTTTCTAAACCTAGCTATAGGTGCGGTTCATTACCAATGAGTTTAGTGAGGTTAATTTAATGGTTACTTAGTTTGGTTTACTTTACTAGTTAAATAAACAAGTTAGGGTTTGAAGAAATACCCATGAAGCTTTGACTACTACACTTGTAGACGCCTCGCCTTGCTTTGCCATGATGTCAAGAAGTAAGCATTCTTCTTGGGTCATTTTATCACTTCTCTCTCAGAGCTCACTATGAAAAATTGATAGCTAGAAATAATGAATTGAAAATCCTAATTTTATTTTTATATTTTTTTAGTTTTTCCATGGTCATTTCTGGTGTCAACATCTAGGAAGTGCGGGCCACCTATGCTAACAATGGCCACAAAATTATAAAATTGCATCGCCTATGCTGACAATGGATAAGAAACAACAATTAATGCCCTCAATTTATCACCATGGGAAGATTCAAAATGGAAAATTAAGCATATATAACGGTCCAGAATCATCAAAAATTGAAAAAATAACAAAAAAAATCATTAATTCAAAATCTCAAAAACAATAGAAAAATCATCAAAATTAACAAGAAAATCATATACAATCAAAATTTCAAATGAGACTAGTATCCAGTTATTCACCCTATACATTTTGTGGTTGCAACGACTTGCACTCCATGTATTCCGACAAGATGAGTAAATTAGCATAAGGTCATTTGAGCCAATGTAGTCATCTTTGATTTGCAAATGTTTCACTTCAATCTCGAAGAATGCCATGGTGGTCGGACTACCCCACAGGAATGAGGTGTTCATTTCATTTTGTCCATGATGTTTTTAGTAAATCACCAAGTGATTCAAAAAAAGATAAATCGAATTGTTATCATCTTGATTTTCTAAGATTGCGGCCAGACTGCTCCACAAGATAGAGATGTACAATTACTATTATTGGGTGAAATCACACCTATGATAGGACCTACCATGTAACAACAAAAATATTCATCTTAAATCATCCAAATCAATCATCTTGGTCAAGTGACTCATCATTTTAATCAATAGTTATTTTTCTCATTGACTTGTCTCTTGAGGGGGTAGTCATAATCAACAAAATCATAATCAAATTTAACAATGGATCACTCAATCTTGTAAATAACATTCGTCTTACGAATCATTGCTAAAGAAAATCATGCCCCTGCTTGGGGCAGAAAAAAACAAATAAATTAAACAATTTTTGAAATTCTTGAAGCATGAAGGATCATAGACATCGCCTCTTCATGAACTAAATAATATCCAATATCAAGTAATATTTATATGAAAGGTTGTACTTGATTCAATTTATTTAACTTATCGGAGGTAATGAATCCAAGATGCATGCTATTTGCAAGATTGGGGCATCTAATGCTAATTAGATCAATGATCATCATGTAACCTATAATATGGCTTTAGGCGATCTATTTTTTGCTCAGCGTTGTGTTTCCTACAATGCATCACCAAAAGGGGCATTTGCTGACACCTAAAATATGTCATTTTTAGGATACTACTCATATAAGCACCTTTGTAGACCATATGACTGATCTTAAACCTTTTTAAGAGCTAGTAGTGGTTCTAAAAATTCACTAGGGGTAGTTCTGACCTATTCAAGCATAGTTGCTATCAACCAGATAAGGTACTAGCCCATCTACTAAAGCTTAGAGTAGCTATGAGTTAGCCACTACTGTGGACAGTGGCTAGTACTGAGACAAATTTAGTCATGAAATGCGGGCCTTAATCACACATGGTAACTTAAATTGCATTGGATTCGAGTGGTTTTTGGTGTGAATCTCCTAGAGTTCCTCCTAGATGCCACTCTCATGCAAGTTTGGAACTAGGCCTTTCCTCCCAATGGCTAGTTTCATGTAAATTTGGATTTTGGCTTCTCCAAGAAGCCAAGATTTGGAATTTGCAAGGGCTACATATGCACCCTCCTAGGAACAAGTATGAATCCATAATTTCATACAATTAAGCCCTACCACATTGAGCAACAAATTGATAGTCCTATCAGGAGTGTCAAAGTGCTACCTGATTGCAAATTTTCAAGCATGCCATCAACAACAGAGCTTCCATAATGTTGAGAAGAAAATCATCCATTTGCCATCAATCAATCAATCAACTCCATATTCAAGATATTTCACTCACAAATCCATGTTTAGACACACTAGTGAACCTTGAACATCAATTCAATCAGGGATTTTTGAGTCGTAGAACCTGATACAAGGAGCAAATATCACAGTTAGTGGCCACTATCTTCGATAGCATCCTGTAGGTACAGTCACTGACAGAAGTAGTGGCTAGAAGACCATCCAACCTAAGTGATAGTGGCTAGGGTTTGAGATGCAGTTTCTTTAGTTTCTAGTGTAGACCTACCTTCATTTATGTATCATTTTTTTTATCCTAGTTGAGATTTACTATTTTATCATATTTTCACGGTTCATGAGCATTGTAATAGACATTCTTTGCTTCCATTTATGCTTTTTCATTATTTATTTATGCTTTCATACTATTTCTTGTAGATATGTGGAATAATCCTGATCTCGAGAGGCCTCATATGGTTTTAATGTTTCTTGTTGTTTCCTTACACGCAAGTAATAGATCTATCCAAGAATAAGTAGCATTAAAAACATTCCCTCTGAACATTGAAGAAGAAGGTATCTAGTAAGCCCTCATACAAATTGATGTCGAAGTGAAGACCCTTTGAATATATCTCTCCCTGTTGAGGGGACTCAACTATTGCAAACATTTTATAAATTTGAGTAACTTCCTAAGATGGAGCTATTGTAACTGAGACTTATCATTTTTAATAAGAGGGCAATTCTTGGATATCTTTTATTTGTACAAATGGTTACTTGATTTCTATTTATTATATTGTTACATGCTTGCAATGGTCTAGATGTATGGTTTTCATGTTTGTACACTTCTCCCCTAGGACAATTAGTATGCCTGACATCACCATCTTGGGCGTTTGCCTTAAATTAGATTGATGCTTGTAGGATACTAAATTTGGATGGTAGGTTTGATTTTTCTAAGTAGGGGGTTAGGAAGTTTTTATAATACACATTGGAGTGCTTTTAGTAGAAGTCCTTTTGGTTCCTAATATTGTAGGAGATCCACATGGTCATATCAACAACGACCATTAGCATATTACTTATAACCCCTTGCTTAATGTAAAAGACCTCTTCTATCCACTAAGGGAGACTAAAACTCCTTTTAGTAGGGTCATATATTTCTAGTAATACTTCTATCATCTCTAGGAAACTCTAAAATTGTAGCACCAATTTTATCTCTAGGCTTGGCATCCAAATTCTACTTATACTCCATGAAAACAACTAAGGGCCTAGGTTGTATATTTTTTTCTTACCTACTCCATAATATGAGTATAGTTACATTCCTCCACTCTTTGGTATGAGTCACCAAAATATTCCTATAGTGTCTTCAAAGGTGGGAAGCCATGTCTCTTCTTGTTTCCCATTCTTTTGCAACTATATTTTTGATAGTCCAACCTAACCTGATGTGATTGGTATTGGTTGCAATGGAATAAAATGGATGAGATAATTATTGTGAAAGGTGTTGAGATGAGTTGTGCCTTAGGCAATGATAGGATGGTGGATGCATATGTGGGTTCATGGTGAGAAACTAGTGGGATATTGAGTGAAGTGGTGAAATGATAAAATAGGTTAAAATTGACTACTTTTGTAAAAGAAGCAATAGATTCATGGATTTAGAGCAATTTGCTTGTAAAAATGGAGTAATATACTCGTTGGAGTGTTCTACGAGAATGCATTAAGGGGGAGAAATTTGCTCGAGAAGAAGTGATATTCTTAGGAAAGCAAAGTGATATGCTTGATTAAAATATTTAGGAATTGAGAGACATTCACTTATAGTTTATAAGAAATTTTCTTATAATTTTGGAGTAGTTTACTATGGTTGCTAGTGGTTGGGGATCTCCTATGGAGCTATGACCTGGCTAGTTCCTTGTGTGTATTTGGTTTTATTAAGAATACTGAAAATCATGAATAAAATGACAGGTAACAATATTTTAATAAAACCCCTTTAAGCACATGTAGGGCTTATATAGAACTTGGGTAGTGCACCCCTCATCCATACCGTTCTATGGGTTGATAGGGCATCAACATATTAAGGGTTGATTTTCCCTTGCTCATGTTTAGTGTGGAAAACCCCTTTAGATGAACTCACTTCTTATTTTAGTATGTATATGACTCTCTAAAAGTGAGAAATATGCTCACTCCTTTTTAAAGTATATAGTTATTAATGGACTTGATAGACTATTAACTTGGGGAGAAAAGAAAATTTTGACAAAAATTAGAAAATGTATTAGAGAAAAAGGAATTAAAAGAGAAAGATAAAAGTATTTGTCATATTAATAGTCAATACTATGTACATACATACTTTTTTGACAAGAAGTTTTGTCACTATATAGAGTAGAGATGCTACATGTTTATATAAATAGGCAACATTACTCAATCCATGGAGACAATATTGTAGGTGTTTCCACCCATAATATTGAAAATTTTATTGTGCCTACTCCATAATGAATCCAAATTTTGGTGTACCCCTAGTTTTCCTCAAGTAGAAGAAGCAATATTATTGATGAAAATATTTATGAATTGAGAGAGATTCACTTATAGTTTACAAGCAATTTACTTTTAATTTTTGGAGTAGTTCACTCTAGTTGCTAGTGGGTGGGGAGATCCTATGGATATGTGACTTGGATAGTTCCTTACATGTAGTTGGTTTTTTAGAGCATATCTAAAATCTTAAGTAAATGGATAGGGAAGTATGCATGAACAATGCCACTTTATAACATACGTAAGAATTATACATACCTTAGGCAGTGCACCCCTTATCTATGTTATTATATGGCATATCTAGGAAATGCATCAACCTATTAAGGGTTGATTCCTTGCTCACAGTTATCATAGGGTGCCCCTTTGGGTGAAACCACTTCTTACTTTACCATGTAGTTAACTCTCTAAAAGTGAGAAATGTGCTCACTCTTTTTTGAAACGATATAGTCCTTAATGGACTTGATAAACTATTAACTTGAGGGAAAAGGAAACTGTTGAAAAAAATTAGTCAATATATTAGAGGAAAAATAATAAGTAAGAGAGGATGGTAAAAGTAATTTTCAGATGAATAGTTGGTACTATCTACATACATACTTTATTTATAGGAACTAATGTCACTATATAAAGAAAATATGCTACCAATTTATAGAAATAGATAATATTACTCCTTCCATGGAGATAAGCATGTATGTGTTTGGATTCATAATATTATAAGTTTCATAGAACCTACTCCATAATGATCAAACTTTTTATGTAACCCTAGTTTTTATCATTCTTCTTCCTATTTGAGTATGATATCCCCTTCCTTGTACTCTATTTCTATGGCCCATTTATCAAACCATATTTTATTAGCTCCTTGATGTTGAATAGTCTTCTTAAAGGTCTTATCTCTCTCTTACCCATTTATAGAAATAGATAATATTACTCATTCCATGGATATAAGCATGTATGTGTTTGGATCCATAATCTTATAAGTTTCATAGCACCTACTCCATAATGATCAAACTTTTGATGTAACCCTAGTTTTTCTCATTCTTCTTCCTATTTGAGTATGAGATCCCCTTCCTTGTACTCTATTTCTATGGCCCATTTATCAAACCATATTTTATTAGCTCCTTGATGTTGAATAGTTTTCTTAAAGGTCTTATCTCTCTCTTACCCCTTTATAGAAATAGATAATATTACTCCTTCCATGGAGATAAGCATGTATGTATTTGGATCCATAATCTTATAAGTTTCATAGCACCTACTCCATAATGATCAAAATTTTGATGTAACCATAGTTTTTCTCATTCTTCTTCCTATTTGAGTATGAGATCCCCTTCCTTGTACTCTATTTCTATGGCCCTTTATCAAACCATATTTTATTATCTCCTTGATGTTGAATAGTCTTCTTAAAGGTCTTTTCATTTAAATCCACTAGTGCATTTAGTCTTGCTTGCATGGGTTCAATGTCAATGTTCTTAAATTTAAGGGAAGAGAACTCTATATTGATTAGTAGCACCACCTACTTGTTGTGGACTAGCACGTAGGGATACAAACTAGTGGATTATTATGTCATCACTCTATCTACCCATAGTGCTTTACACCAATTTTAATATCAATACCTTTGTGACTCTAATATAGTGGATTCTTATGTCATGTCACCCATCCATGTAGTTACTTCATCAACACATATCTCCTCTGCTAGAGTGATTTGATCTTAAAATATTATCCTAGATAGCCTCTCATATAAGGATATTCCCTTCATCATATTCATGTTTTTAATCTCAATATCAATTTCATAGATCTTATTGATTCACTTGATCTTATTTTCTCCTAGTTTACTATGTAATACAACAAACCAAACATTGAGGTGTACTAAAAATATGGTATTCTTGCTCGTGATATATAGTACATGGACTTCATTAGAGCTTTCATAATGGTGAATACTTTTTTCAATCAAGGTATACTTTTCTTCATAGTTGTGAGGGGCTTGGATCATGAAGGATATGGGGTGCTCTTCATATTAATAATTTTTTGGGTTAGGACAACCACAGTGTTGTAATCAATACTAAATACATTTAGTCTAAAATATTTTGAGAATTTTGGATTGATTAGGATAAGGGATTTAGTGATGGTATCTTTGACATATTGGAATATTTTCCTTCCTTCCTCGGTACATTCTAGAAAGGTATCCTTTTTAACATCTTGATTATAGGCCTAGATATTTGGGAGAATTTTCTAATAAACATAGAAAAAAACTAGATTTGATCTAATAATGACCCAATCCCTTTGATAAACATAGGCAACAACAAGTCCTATATGACCTTTACTCAATTGGGATTTATAACTAAACCTTCCTTTGATATTACATGACCCAGCTATTTTACTTCTTGGACCATGAAAATATACTTTTTAGGGTTAAGAGAAATACAAAACTCCCTACACCTCTAGAAGACTGACTCAATATGGTCAATGTGATTATTCTTAATTTTGAAAAATATCAAAATACCAACAAGGTATATGTGAATGGTTTCATCTACAAGGGTATAAAAAGTTATGTCCATAGTCCTTTGGACTATTACCCCTATTTTCAATAGACTAAAAGATATTCATTAGCATGTAAAGGTTCCCTATTTGGTGGTGAAATTTGTTTTGTATCAGTCTTTTTACTTAACCCAAATAGGATTATATCTTAAAAAATTATCTAGGAGATAATATTTGTGACCTATATACCTTTTACAAGATGTGATCAATGGCAAGTAATGCATAGTTATATTTTAAAAATTTCTTGTTCAAGTTCATAAAGTCAAAAAATAGACTTGTGTCCTAATACTTATAGCATACCAAGACTAAATTGGCATCCCAAGTGGATTTTTTGAAAAATAATATAATTTAATTCTATAAAAGCTTCAATAATTCTTTCTTCATGACAACCTCTATTTTGGATTCAAACGTCTCTATTTTTTTTTAAAAGGTTTTGTTTCAGGTTCTAATTTTATAGTATGCTCTATGATGTTTTGGTCATAGAATTTAAGATCTTTGCATGACAATGTAATGATGTCCTCATATTGATCACAAAGCTATATAATTATATCTCCTTCTTCCCAAGTGTAATATTTCGTAAGAAACATACTCCTCTCTTTAACTACCTTAATTGGATGATACAAAGAAGACTTCACTTTGAGACTTGTATTCTTGGTACCATCATCAGGGTTAGGGTGATTAGGCCTTTAGGTAGTTGATTTTATTTTAGTTGTATGAATCCATATTTTTTGTCATATTTTTACTCATTTTTTTCCTTACTATATTAATTCTCCTTCATGAGAAATTCTATAATTTTCTCATCATTATTGAAGACCAAACAATGGTCAAATTTTTTAGGGTCTACCTATCAATATATAACTTCCAATTATTTTAGTTTATAAAACATTTCATTGGTGGGGTTGAATCATGGTAACATTCCCACTAACTCATATACCTTCATGTTCAATTATTTAGGTATCTACTTTATTTCATATATATAAAAACTGTCAAGCAAATCCTAGACTCAATGTTTGTATGACTTCAAGTGTATGTTCTTCATGGTGCACTCAGAATTAACCTATTTTATTGTTAGTTTAGAGTTTCCATATTTTATTAGGTCCTTATTTCTTATATTTTTTAAGTTTCTCAAACTAGTGTATACTACTTCATTCTCTTTCATATTATCAATACAATTGAACAATATCCTATAAGGATAATGATTCAATGCATATTGTATATTGATGAATTTTATACTAGCTCTAATTCCATTCTCTAGCACCATCAAACCACATAGTCCATAGCTTATTTTTCCTTTCATGTAATATGATCTTGTTTAGGATAATGTAAAATGTGTGGTATAGTGCTTATGAGTTCATTTTATGTTGCCTATGGGTATATGATTATTTAAACCTATGGGTATTCTTGATTTATGTAAGCCTACAAGCATGTTCATGTAAGGCTACAAGCCCCTTTCATATTTCATCCTTCATGGTATTGGTTAATCCAACATGGATTAACTCACTTATAGGGTAATTCATTGTTATTTAATTATAAGGTTAGCCTCAAGGTTAATTTCATGTTGGTCTCATTTTAACCTCATTAGGGATTTGATATCACTATAAACACTCTTTAATGACCATCCATTTATATCATAAGCAAGAACAAAATATGATGTATTTGGGGTGACCATAGGTATCCATATTCTAATTCTTATCATATCCCTTTGTTTATTTTTCATCATTTACTATGGATATCTTTTAATCATATTTTTATTTTTCTCAACATACAGTTGGGGTGAATGTATGTTTTGGAATGTTTCTAGAAAATATTCCAAATTCAAATAACTTGCTCTTTGACTTGATAGAGCTAAAATATTGGAAGACATTTTAGTGAAGAGATAGTTCCATAAATTAGTTTCTTCATATTCAAAATCGGGGTCTCAATAATTTTTGTAATACATCAACTATCATGTCAATCTTCGAATCTTGATCACCTTCATGAAATTCATCATCTTCTATAAATGTTGGTAGCTCATTCTATTTTACTATATTATCATTATCAAGCTTGTGAAGAAGGTAGTTGTAATATGGTTCATTATCAATCCTAATCACCTCCTTGCCATTTGGTACCTTCATATGAGTATAGTACATATTTAAGAAACCATATCCTAAGAACTTATGTGTTCAAACTTTTGATAATAACATACAAATAAAAAGGGGTAGATCTACGCTTATCACTTATTTTACTAATATAGACTTTGAATGTCTAGTTATTGTTATGATTAGATCTTTGAGTACCCAATTGCATTGACCCTTATACCATACCTTTGGATTGGGTGCCTAATCATCTAAAGAAGACCCATTTCTTTGCAAACTAGTTTAGGTATAATTGTGGCTGTTGCATCCAAATAAACTATGCAAATTTTGAAAATATACTTTTTAATATTGAGCATAACATAAAATAGGGTAGGTTTAGTATCCTTGGATTTTGAGGATTCCATATATTTTATGTGTGACTTGGATATCTAATGGATGTTCTACCATCAAAATATGTTGATCTACTATGCTAGTTGGAGTGGACTCAAACTAATTACCCCTAGTATAACTTTACTATTACTCTTTTAAATATTATTAGAGTTATCCCATTTTAATTAGTAGAGTTAATACTTCTAGCATATTGACATTATATGGAATTATTTTCATCTCTTTGTGATATTGAATTTGAATTTGGCATGGGCACTCTATTTTCTTGTCATGAAGTGTAGATATTGGATAAATATTGTAGCTTGTGCTTCACTCATGATAAAGGGGTATTTCAATCAATTCTCCACCTCCTTCTAATGTGGTTACCTATATTTATATTTATATACCATTTTCTATACCATTTTGTACCTTTTATTCCAATTTAAGTTATGCCTATAACTTCCTTATCAATATTATTCCTTCTTCTTTTATTCTTGCCATTATGCTACAATAGACCACTTATCCTCTAATCTCAAATATGGCCTTTCCCTTCTAAGTATTATTGTACCTTTCCTAGTTTTTATTTGCTTCTTAACTAATTGATCTTAAAAAACCTTCCTCTTACCCTTAGTTTTAATACCTTTTTGATTTGTGCATATGGTGTCATATTTGAATATAAATTCTTCACTTGCCTCCATAGTTCTAAAGTTTTTTAATATTGTGTGTTAGGATTGGGTAAGAGGCATTAATTATGAATCCTAGTGTTGTTGGTGCATAGATAAATTCACTATGGAGACTATTTGACCTATGATTGTAACATGTTAATCCTAACACTATTGTCTATATTAAATAGTTTGAGAATATCTAATGACATACATGCATTCTATGGGATCATGTCTACCATTACAGGGAAGGCATCATGTAGTTTTACCTCTATGTCGGTGATAACCATATTATTATGAGTATGATTTACTCCATGATTAGTACCTTTTCAGGGCACTTGACCTTTTTTTAGTTACAAAGTCTTTCAAGGTGGTCAAATATTCAATTCTCACCAATATTTCTTTGTACAGTTATCCTAATTTACCAAATTTTTTATCACTTTCATCATTTTGTTTATTGTAAAATTATTGCTAGGCCCATTACTAGATTTGGATGGAGTAGGGAGGGTAAGAAGCTATGGATAAAAGGCTATACTGGAAGATGTATTTTGGATAGGATAAGTAATGATGTATGTCGATGTAGAAGGGTGATGCAAGAATTTAGTGGGTGTTAGAAATAGGTGAGGTGTTGGTTGTGTTCTAGGTACAAGTGTATTTTGGAATATTTGGGATTAAAGTCCTTTGGTAGAACATAGGGTATTTGCCCTACTAGCATAAGAACATCTTCTCCTCTAGTCGCTTTTTTGAAAATTGTACCTAGTGTATGATGATTAGCATTACAAACCATTAAATCTAAACTAGATTGTAAACCTTTGATGTAATATGATAATGCTTGCTCTTGATTTGGCCTCACATTTTATGGGATTAGGTTTAGGATCCTCAAGAATATAGTATTATAATAATTTATATTTTGTTTAGGATGTATTTCCATTGCATTTAATTAACACAAAACATAATAACCATTTCCATGCTACCAAATATCTACATAAATAGATCCACTATTGATGCCCAAATCGTAATTAAATTTTTAGTAATCCCCTATACCATAAAATAACTTTATCACAAAGGAAAAATATTAGTAATAATACCATTATATCTTTCTCCTAGATGTAATGAATTAATTTGAGCATAAACAACTTGCTAAGGTGATTTAGTGTCATATTTTTCTTGTTTTTGTTAAAGGTAGGTAGTGCTTCCATGGATGTTGGAGGAATAGGAGAAAATACCACCAAATGTAGTGGTCCTTGATAAGTCAAATAACCATAGTGTTATTGAGGAAGGGTTACATCACATAACCATGAGGTAGGAGGGTATGAAAGATATAAATATGGAGGATAGTAGGGTAGAGAGTACTAAGGAAGTATATTTCCTAAACCCACTACTAGTTTATAGGTGATTTAGTATTCTATTGTAGACGGGGATAGTTTAGCCCATCTATATTTACTATTTTATGGAGGTAGATCTTGGATATTTTTCTATGCCTAATTAGCTGAAGGTAGTGTCAATCCCTAGATGTTTCCTTGTGACACCTTTGACCTCATTTTCCTAGTAATTTCTTGTGTATTTTGAGCAAATATTAGATTAGAGCCTAACAACTCTATGGGATTTGAGGATTGACTAGGAGGTATATTTGATATATTTGATAAACTACATCTACCTCTAGGCTAGAAGAGTATTTGTAGGAGGGATGTTTTGCATACCAAAGGATAGTAGTGGGTTGTAGAATTAAGTTGTGAAGAGTAGGTTTTTTTATAAGGTTTTTCACATCAATTGTTATCCCATATAAAGTATTAGTATGAGTCAAGGTAGGGATAATTTAGACCATGTTTGGTTCAATAGAGTTGATGAATAACTCATTATTAGCTTATATCAATTTGTAGCAATGTAAGGCTTTGAATAATTGGATTATCCATGGGGATTTTACCTTTTAACAAAGTGGTACTAGACATTAGAATATCCTTGAACTCATCCTCTTGATACACCCATGTGACAATTTGTTTGTTCTCTTTCCTTCTATATTTCTTCAATGGTATGCAATGTTGTCTATTGTTTGGTGTTTTTTCCTTATTTTTTGAGTGTTCAATCAGGTATTCATAAGCTTTGATATACATACCTACATGGACAAAATTTCAAGGTTGAAAGTTATGAAGATTCAAAATTTTATCTATGAAGTGATTCAATCATGAAATTAGAGTGATTCCCTTGTAAATTTAGAATGATTTGCAAGCAAAATAAATTTTTGGAGGGTGTTGTAAATGGAGTGCTTAACCTTAAAAATGTTAATAATTTTCTTGACATTTTCAAGTTATTTTCTTGTAAATTTTGGGGTTTGAATTTTTTTTCAAGAAGAGGGATCTAAGCAGATCACTTGGAGTGAATTATATTTGAGACTATAGTGAATTGGTTTCCCATAAGATAGGGAGGAAGGAGCTTTTATTTCTTAGTAAATAACTTTTAATACTTGGGGTGAATAACTTGTTGGATCTATATTAGATATATTTTACTATGTTGACTTGAGTTGCTTATTTTTTGAGTGAATCACTTATAACTTTAACATTTGAAAACAAAGGCTTAGAATCTACCTTAAGTGCTTTCTGCCTATGGTAGATGCATGTATGAGGCTAGATTCAAGTTTTAAATATTCTATAATATCATTAGAGTCATAGCATTTGTAGAAAAACTAAAATTCTGAAGTTTATGTTGGATTCACCAATCACCAGGTGTCTACAATATTTGAGCATAAATAATGAAAAAATGATCAAATTTTCAAAGTCCAATTGAGATTGCAACTAAAAGTATTAGTCCTTGGCCTTGGCATGTTGCTCTAGATTTGACCTATGGAATTGCAGATCTTATTGAATGAATCAATCATTGAGTTAAGGTAAATTTCTTGGTAATTTCAAATAAATTGATTATTGTGAATGCCTTAGCAATTTTAAAGTCTTTTATCTAAAATGGAGTGATTGCTCAAAGTGAATTGCTTTATTTTTTTTTCTTAGTGATAAAATTTTACAATTTTGATCCAATCAATCTATCAATGACATGCAATTTAGGCATAGAAATTAATATTTTAATGCAAAATTAAGGGAAAATGAGGGTAGTCCCACCAGGCATGCCAAAAACTATGTTCAATTTGGGAATTGTCTTAACTTCTATTTAAGGCTTTGCATCCACAATCTAAGTTTTAACAATATTAGATAGGATTATAATGGTTTCTCCCAACGTAAATATATATATTGACTCCCCATTAACCTCACATAAATATTTTATACTAATGTAAACTAAATTACATTAAAAGAAAAACTGGAAAGGAGTATGCATGAAAAAGTAATATGCAAAAATGGAATTGATTGGAAATTTTAAGAGTGTAAGAGATTTAAAGAAAATGTAGATTTTATTCCTTAGTGAGAAAATTTCATTATGAATTAACATATAAGAATCCAAATAACATAAATATCCATCCATTTGTTTGATTATGAAAATGATAAGCAAATGACAAGATGGGATAGAAGGGCCACATGTCGTAACCACCATGCATTTGAAAACCATGAGGATTGTGCCACTAATGGGATGCCTAAGAACTTACCAATTTATTACAACCTCATGAGAAGAAATCATAATGTGGATTTCATAAAATAAAGCTCTAAATTTTAATTGCCAAAAAAATAATACAATAATGTCCCTAGGCCCCTATTTATAGTAAAAGTTTACCCTTGAGCTACCTAGGGTGAGAAATAATTACCTCTAGAAAAATTAAATATTTAGGGGGTTATGTTAGCAAAATGTTGCACCTTTTAATGTTATATACCTCCAATTATACCTCTAACATGCTTAAAAGACTTCCAAGATGACTTAATGTGGCACTACATACCAAAATATTGCTTTCTAGAAGATTTGCCTCAAGATCTATGTCTTTAATCTACCCTTCTGATTGTTTAAGAAACTCATCTTAGTGTGGCAAGCAAATAATTCATATTTTTCAAGTGAATCATTTTCATTTACAATTTGATTAGTTAACTTTACAAGTAAATCACTTTCTCGAGCCAATTAGTCATTTTCAAGTGAGTCATTTTTAGGTCAAATTGGTTGATTTGTAAGCTAATAAATTCTTATTTGTACTTGGTAAAATTTTAATAATTTTGGGATGTTTCCACTACCAAATTCCTATGCATTTTCCTTTAAAATTTACAAAATTTATATAAGGTGGTGTCATGGTACTATAAAAGAATTCTCATGATAAAAATCTAGGTAGGAAGAAACCAAGTCAGTTATGGAATCCCTAAATGTACCTACGCATGTCATAGTTGGAAGTAATGATCCTCTTATTATAAGAATGAAAATAAAAAATCAAAAGTGATTATCAAATATAAATTTTTTTAGCACGATATAGTTGTTCATAAAAGGAAATGGTTAATATGTAAGTTTAATGGATACTATCCAACTTATTCAAATATGGATTAAACAAAAGTGAAGATTTATTTCAAGTTATTGTCTGACTTCCTTTTAGAAGTAGTTTTGTCCACCATATTCTCTATTTTTAAATTTAAATATAAAACAATGGGTGACAATTTATGCTTTAAAGGAAGATGTAACTTGTATTTATGGAGTGAGAATTCTTCTATAGAGACAAAAACTCATAAATGAATTGTAGTATGGGTTATAATTTTTGGTCTTCCATATCAATTTATCAATAAGAAATATTTGAATAATATTAGTAATATTATAGGGAGTTCATCCAAGAAGGGACAACTAATGATAAGTAAAACCATATCAACTTGGGTACGTATTGCCATGGATATTTCAAAACTCTTTTCAAAATAATTATAATTGAATCTAAATCAAGAGAATATAAACAAAATGTAGATTATGAAGACATTGCCTTGTAATTTTATAAATGTTATGAAATTATAGATGGTAAGGGATTGCAAAATAAAAACAAATAAGAAAAGGATGAAAATTTTATGTCATGAAATAGATCAAATATGAAGCAAGCAAATTTTATTGTTATAGAAGTTGGCTTAGGTCAGGGATATTATAGTGATAAAAAATGACAAACAAATCCCATATTCATCATCAAATTGTGAATACCTTCGTAGTTCATTCAAATTAAACATTAGAAAAAATAAGTATGATATAAAGGATGAGAAATTTTAATATCCAAGTTCAAATTAAAAATAATTAAAAGCATGAAGGTGTGTGTAAAGGAAATGTTCAAATTGAAGAAATTATAATAGGTCAAGTGTATTCTAAACAAATTATCTCCATGTTCTTCAAGTATAAGAGAATCATCTCATTGTAATAAAATTAAAGTAACATAGAGTCTATCCCTTGGAAATTAGTATTTTAAGGGAAGCATGATAAATAAAGTAGTAAGGAGGATGGGCATTGTGATTAGGTTTTTAGGGAAGTATAAGAATGTAAGTATTATAGAAGATAACCTTTTAATATTAGGGTGTCCAAGGCAACATAAAGAAGATAATATTTTCAAGGCTATCTATTGGAATTTAAGTTATCTAGGAAAAAATAGTCCTATAGATGATAATTAAAATAATTAAAAATATAAAAGAATAGAATATAGTGATAAGGATCAAAGCAATGGTATACATGGAATTAAATAAGAAAACCCTTAAAGTAGAAGAAAAAAGAGGAACTTGAGAGGAATATTGATTTGTGAACCCAAAGATAAATATCATAAAGAGTCGATCTAAGACTACAAATAACAAAAACATTAATGATGAAGATGATACCTTTGAATATCTAGGGTATGAAAAAATTCTCAAAAAATATTATCAATGAAGTAATAAGCCATTGTAGTGCTGAATTTATTTAACACAAAATAAAAATAAATAGTTAGGAATGTAGAGTTGCAAATAAAAACTATCTGGAATATGGAGGGTTATTTATAAGTATTTTTTGTGGTATATTTAGGTGGTATTGCAACTATATGGGACAACATAAAATATGATAGGTAATTTCCAGAATAAAGAAGTAATTAATTTACTATTTTTTATAAGAAAAAATAATGTTTCAAAATTGAGATCATGGATGTATATGATCCAACTAAAATTACTCTTCATTATAGATTTTGCATGAATATTAGTTTATTCTTTCAAATTCAATTATGATTCATGTTTATGATTTTTGTATTCTAGAGAAGACTTCAACATAGTTATATCTCCTTGAAAGTATAACAATTGTATTTCTATATGATATGTATTAAAGGATGATTTTTCTTCCTTTATCAATTCAAATTACCTTGGGGATACTATTTCCTTCAAGATTTTAGTATACATAGGATAATGTATGCTAGGAAAAATCATATAGCAATAAATTTTGATAGTTATTTTATATTATAAACATAGTATACAACCTCTTGAAGTATTTTATTAAAATCAAGATCTATCTAGTTACGATTACTTACTTGGCCTTGGGGATACTATTTCCTTCAATATTTTAGTATACACATGGTAATATGGTTATAAGTACTAATTGGTCTTCTTTGTAGAACAACACCTATGAAATACAATAGGAATGATTGAGAAAATAGAAGAAAAACTCTCTAAAAGAAGTGAATACCATGAGGTTCTTAAACTCCTCTCCTTTGTGATAGCTTCATAGGTACAACAATTTAGGATGAACTAGAAAGATCTAGTTAGAAATTAAGAAAGAACTTGGATCTTTAGAGAAACATATAAGCTTACAAAGACAACCTTACATATCCAAAGTATCCAATATAGGAAATGAGCAAAGAATTTTAGGGATTAGTTATTTCTAGAATGAATGATATATTTGATCAACAAATAAATAGCTTTTGATATTGAAAATCTAATGTTTGGTGTATGGGAAAAAAATGAGTGAATGAAATGGGTATTTATAGCATATGAAATAAATAGCTTTCCCTTTTGAGGCCAACAATTATATTGCACTTTTATTGGAGCCATAAAATCATAGTTGTAGGAAAAAATGATGCATCATCTTATCTCTAGGTATAAAAATACACTAGGATTTAGATTGTACATTGAAACTCTAAAATTCGATCAACCATGATCACCACTTAAAGTGATGATCATCCAGATCTACACCATGGGGAACATGTGTAAACATATCCCTTAATAATATTTATATGCTTATTTAAAAATTTTGGGAAATTTATTGAGCAAAAAGAAGGAAATATAATAGAAAAGTGATAAACTAGATGAGAGAAGGGAACCAAAACCATCGGTCAATGTGACTTATTGTCCTTCCTAAGGACTAAAAAATTTAGTCCACTTCTATACCATATTATGAGGAGAGACTCTCCACCACCTATAAGTCATTCCTTAGTGCTCTCTTTGCAAATACAATAAATTGTATCTCCTTTTTAAAATATAACCAAGGTAGTTATTTTTAGAAAAAGATGTATAAAATCCTTAAGGACTAGGTAAGTGTAAAATATAAACTATATTTTCTCCTTTATCAATCCAATAGCAATAAAATATTTGAAATGATATGTTGGCATCTCTTTGTTTAAGGTGCTTTATATTTTTTAGGTTGTTATTAGTGCATTGTTCAACTAGAAATATAATATCATTGATTATTTTATAATTTAACTAGTTGAATACTTACAAATTAAATTATTTATCCAAAATATATCAGTAAATGAATTTTTAATAAATTATTTTATAACCATAATATTAATATCCAATATATATTTCTTGGATAAATAGTGACAATGGTGTAGATTTATGGCCCCTTTAAATACATGATGTAGTATTGGGATAAGCTTATGGATTATAAGTTTTTAGAAGATAAAAATTTAATTGTAGGAGGTGATTTAAACTTAACTATCTCTAGGAGTGAAGTTTGGGGTATTTCTGCTAGAAAATATCCATTAGTTAATTACTTCATACAAAAATTTGAATCTAAGGGGCTGGTAGACCTGGCACCTATAAAATCTATTCAAACTTGGAGAAACATGAGGATAGGAGTTGATATAATTTCTAAGAGACTAGATAGATTCATAGAAACAAAGAGTTTGGTTAATGGCACTTACATATTAAATTATTGGGTTGAATTCAAAGGGGACTTTGATCACTCCCCCATCATGTTTCTTATAAAAAAAGAGGAGAAAAAATACATTGTCCTTTTAAATCAATTTTGAGTGGCTAAAATAGGATAGCTTTGTAACTCTAGTCAAATAAAAATGGGTGAAGTTTGATCCTAGTCTGAAATAATATGCTAGTATTCAATCTACAACAAATATAAAACGGGTTAAGACAACAGTGGTTCAGTGGATCTATAAAAATAAACTAATGGATGAGAACAAACTAAGGAGGATTAAGGAGCTTGTAGTGTTTCTAGTAGATGACTTTGAAAAATAATTGAATAAGGAAATGATGCTTAAGTATAAATTTTTGGAACAAGAGATGAAAATATTATTGGCAAATAAAGAAACACAATGAGGCTCAAGAGTAGAGCACTATGAATTGAAAGTGGGGATCATAACACTAAATTTTTGTTAGAGTATATTACATCATATGGTTCATGTAAATGTACCACCTTTGGTATATATTTAGAGTGGGAGGTTACATTATGAGGAAGTTAGCTAGTTACTTCATGTAACGAATAAATGCACAAGTGTCAATGTTCAAGTTGTAAATGTGCAAGGTGTCCCCTTGTACATATAAGTAGAGTGTTAGCCAAAGAACCCATATTCCTATGTAAAGGGCCTCATAGTAAGTGATAGAATATCATAGTAGGTAGTAGTAGTGTTGAAGGTAAACTCCATTGGTGATGGAGTACAATGTAGTCCTTTAACATATATTCATGGAGTGTGCATTTTCTCCATAGATGCATTGTATTATTTTTGTCATTTATATTTATACTATACTTCAGTCATATTGCAGAATTATTTTCCTTCATATTTTTTGCATCTAGGGATTGCCATATCCCATAGCATACTTCATAAAAATCTAATAGTGGTATCAGATTCGTGGTGAATACATATAGGAATAGTGAAAGTCATAATTACTAAAGTAAATTTTTATTCTAGAAATATTGAGATCACATCTAGATAGAGTCTTTCCATAGAGTTGCTTAAAAACTTGTGAATATTAGGAATCAGTATTCATTCCACTAGATTGACAAATCAACAAGTGAAGACTATTTATAGATCTGGAATTTTTCATGTTAACTATTGTCTAAATTTTTTGTTGCAAAAAATTAACTCTCAAAAGTTGGGACACTTCCTAAAACAGATAGATGAGGATTTCACCTTCGTTTGCTGAAATTATATGTGCTTTCCTTAAGCAGAGATTAGTTTTTATTGCAAAAAAAATAGACATTACGAAAGAGAGTCTAGGAGAAGATTCTTGGTGAAGTTTAGATATTGGAGATGTCCATTTCTAGATTGAAAACTTCACATTACATAATAAAATTCCACACAAGCCTTGATCTAGAAGAAAAGGCCATAGAAGCCTTGATCTAGAAGAAAATACCATAGAAACATTGATCCAAAAGAATAGGTCACAAAAGCCTTAATCCTAAGGAAGACTGTAGAGAAGAGTACTTGATCTAGAAGAAGATTCCAGAGAAGATTATTTGATACAGAAGAAGAATCCATAAAAGAGTCCATAATAAATAGAAAAGAGGATATTGGTGATCTCCATTGAAGACTACAAATTACAAATTATCTAGATTCTTTCCACAAGATTGTGAATACTAGGAATTAGCACATAATTCATACCTCTAGTTTCAAGAATAACTAGTGAAGTTGAAAAGGTCTGAGAAAATACCCCATTGGATATATCAAATTGAATATCTATTCCAGAAGAAGCTAAAGAGATCCATAGAATATCTCATTGGAAAAATTCCAATCTTGGAAGAGATAAATAGGGACTATCAAAGTCCTATTTCTGATCAAATAAGCAACAAAATTTATAGATCCAATAATGATATCTCATCACCAAAACTTCCCCAAGGGTAATATTGAAGAAAATGTCTCATTAGAAGACCAAAGAAGCTGCAATATTGAAGACCTTGGAGAAATCTCTAGGAGAAGCAAGGAAAAGGTTTGGAGAGCCTTGTTGTAGAACTTAAAGAAGCATCATAAAAGGAGTTCCTAGAATAACTTATTGGATAAATCCACTATCAAGGAGAAGCTCCTAATAATTAAGGACTTGGGAAAATTATCACCATTCGACAACAAGCCCAAGAGAGAAGGAAAAATTCAGTGAAGATCTCAAGATATTCTAAATATTGAGAAGAAGATCCTATTTGAAGTTATGATTCAAAAAGAATATTGAATGAGGATTTAGATAGAAGAAGCCTACCAAATCCAAGATATTTGGATATTTCCTCTCACAGCAAGAAGGTACCTTTTAGAGATACGATTTTTTGAATCTACAGCAAAAAATAAAATATCACTTGATGGATCAAGCCACCAAAACCTAGGCTCAATACAGAAGGTTCGAGACCACATTTTCGTGAAGCAAGAAGCTATTTTAGACAACCAAAAAGAAGCTACATAACTCATTCATCACAAGGTAGTAACTTGGTGAATCTAAATACCAAGATCAACATCATCCACAGAAGGTAAGCAACTTGGGTGCAATCAGTTGATCTTTAAATTAGGGTTCATTATCAAGTTTCATTAAGCACCCTATCTGGATTAAATTTGCAAAAATAAAGGCTCATATTACAATATTTAATAAGGTGCAAAAGATAGTTCTTTTAATATATTTATTTGCACATTAAAATAGGAGTTGGATGTATTTCGAAAGAAATAAATATATCATATATCTATTATCTATATAAGCAAGAAGACTAAATACTACAAACTAATTGTAGTGAAGAATAATTTATTATTTAAGGGTTCTTTATAATTACTCTCAAAATTTTTAGAGATTATTAAGTGCATTTGAAACTACTTTGAGAGTTTATTTATAGTAGAAATAAGGTGATCATTAAAGTACATTAAATTAGAGGTATTATTGATTATTTATACTCTAATAGTTGTTCATTAAATAGTTACTCTCAAAGTATTATTTTGTGTTTTTTTATTATTAATATCAAGGGCACAAAAACTAGCATACTATCAAAGTGTCTAGAGACACTATTTGGTGCACAAAACATGTAGCATTTCATGGTTAAAATAAGGCACTAATACAAATCAAAGAGTGGAAAATAAATCCACCATTAAGGAAGCTACAAATACAGACTTGGTGAGTCTTATATTCAAGGTGCACTAAGGTTTTCATTAAAAGTGTAAGTGTAGAACTTTCTACTTCCAAAAAGCATATTATGTTGGATCTATTCTTATTATAATATTCAAGTGAAAGAGTTAGATATTAGTGTTTTCTAATAAGAAAGGCAAAAATACACTACTCTCAAAATAATAAGAGTGAGTAGAGGCCATATTCAATAACCAAGAAGAAAGCATCAACTAATTCCTCAAGCTATATAGTGAGGAACCTTCATAGTAGAGAAGGAAATAGCATCTAAAAGAGACAAAGAATACACTAAACTTTGGTGCAAAATAAGGTCTCTTATTTATAATACATTGGCACACCATATACCTCTAAAAGAGGTTAGAATATTGAGTACCTCAAGACACCAAAATAATAGGTGTTCTACGTTGCTTGCACATCAACATAGGTAGAAGAGAAACCGGGTCAGGGTTCACAAGCATGATCATCATCTCAGTAGGTATAAGGTTAAATTTTGAGCAAAAGAAAAGAGCCACTATTGCTCAATATTCAAGATGCCTAGAGAAAGTATCCACCTACGACATTAAGGCCAATATAATAAGGCCATTATCAATCAATATCTATGAGAAAAGGAGATAGCATAAAGGGTGTTTATCACCTGTGTTTCTATGACATAACTATCAAGGTGGACAGGACAACACTATTATACAATGAATAAGGAGCAATTATAGCATATTGAAAGCATAGAATAACAAAGCTAAAAGGTGCTATACCCAAGACATAGCTTAGAAAATATGTCTACCAAAATAAGCACATAAATAGGCCATTGATTTTCCATAATACTACCATTGGAGTGCCATAAGATCATTTCAAATCACCATAGTTGGAGCCACCCATACAAAAAATACGTTGGCTTGGAAAGAAAACATTATCAAGAGAACTTGCTGGAAAGGAATATATGAGCTATAAAAATTTGGAGGAAAAGTGTGCATGCAAAAAACCTAAGTGTCACTTGGTAGGAACACACCAAACACCATTTCATTCCTCAATGCTCAAAGAATAATTGATTATATCCCTTCAAGCATTTACGAAATAATTAGTAGGTATGATATATTTACTATCATTACATAAGGGAATGAGCATTGGAAGAATCTCAATGTCCATATTTATTGTAACTCCTAACTGCCACTTGTCTAAAATTCAAAGAGGAATCTATGTTATTTAAAGCACTCAACTTGGAGGAGGAAACAACGAAGTAAAAGCATAATCAAAGCATTGAAATGTGTGGAAGCACATTCATAGCAAGGAGCTAAATCAAGCCTATGCACCATTCAAAGGAGTGTAAGTCTGCATTAAAGAGCTATCATAAACCAACAACTCCAATGCTCTTCTATTGGAGAATATTTGCATTGTCCAAGTGTCATTCAAGGAGGAAACTAGCATCAACATCATCCAAAGATAAAATTAAATTCTCATACACACAAGTCATCAATGGATATATTGAGCCACAAGGATTACTAAGGTAAATTTCCCATTAAATCTTCTTTCTTTAAGTCTAAGTGACATTGTATTTATAAGGATATAATTCATTTACTATTGCAATAATTCATCAAGCATTAGTAACATATTAAGCAAGCCCATTTCAATACTATTTACATATTTACAAACAATAAATTAGAAGATATAAGAGTTTTTGCTTGGAAAAATAAAACCCTATTATTGCAAATATTTTTTGTTTTCTAATATTCCAAATTAGGGAGTTATAAGGAATACTACACCAAAATAAATTATTGGAATTTAGAAACCTTTAAACTATTACATATCAAGGGATATATAAAGAGGTTCATTAAATATTATCAAGAGTTAGAATCAGTTGATACACTTGTCTCATAAACACATTAAAGGGGTAAAATAAATCCAACTTTGAGAACTTCTTCAAATTGGAAAGTGCTTAGTTCAATAGGAGAAATAAGGTGTAATAAAAATTAAATTTTGGTATATACAAAACTTTACAAAATCAAACCAAGATTGAACTACTATTCCAAAAAGCAATTTATCAATAATATTGCATGCTCTAACCACTAGGGAGACATAATGAAGCCTACAAAACCTAATTTTAAGTAAGGTTTTATCAAATTAGTCCATATCTCTTAACTAGGGGGATATAAGGAATTCTACAAAACCTAATCCTTTGATAAGTTTATCAAATTGAATCACATACTCAATCTACTCAAGAAATATATAGTATTCTATAGATATTAAAGAAACCAGAAGAATATTACACTTCATCTACTGAGGAGATATAAAGTAGTCTACTAAAAAGGATTCATAAAAAATAGTTTTAAAAATTATAAACTAAGATAAATGTCTACCTCAAGTAATACAGTGAACAATAATATGAACAACACTATTAGAAAGGAAAGAGCAAGTGTCAAAAAGTGGAATCAAGAATTCACTTATAAAGTCTCATGGAAACTTAGACCTTACTTCAAAAAGGATACATAGTGAAGATTTGAAGTATAAATTTGAAATAATGGAACATTATCTACATGCTCGACTCATTGAAGCAATTTATAATGTAAATAATAACATTCAAATTCCTTTAGAATATGGAAGCATATTATATATGGCACTACTTACATTCAAATGTTATAATGATGAAAATTTACAATAGAGAGGATTGATAGAATTACTTAAACTGAAAATAGAAATGGATGAGTCATACCTAGCAAAGATATTTTAATCCTCATGTAATATTATTACTTCAAGTTCTACTAACACAAAATCTTATCATGATGCTCTAAGTGTATGTTAAGAAGATTTTGTATAGGACATAGAGAATGATGACAAGGACAAGAGCAAAGAGAAAATACTCTTGTAAGAATCTGGTGATAGTACATCCACCTATGAAATTGTTGACTCCAATAAATAAGAAGAAGATGAACTAGATCAAGGAGTAATACAGTGCAAGGTCAATTGATAAAATAACTTGATCAAGCCAAAGAGAATTCACAGAAAGAAGATCCATATTGAAGACTAAAGTATTCAATACCCAAATAATGTAATAGAGGGGGGTGTTAGAGTATATTTCATTATTTGGGTCATGTAAATGTACCACCTTTGGTACATAGTTAGAGTAGAAGATTATTTTAGGGAGAAGTTAGCTAGTTAATTCATGTAATGAATAAATGCACAAGTGTCAATGTGCAAGTTGTAAATGTGCAAGGTGTCCCCTTGTACAACTAAGTAGAGTGTTGACCAAAGAACCCATATTCCTATATAAAGGTCCTCATAGTAAGTGATAGAACATCACAATAGGTAGCAGTAGTGTAGAAGGTAAACTCCATTGGTGATGGACTACAATGTAGTCCTTTAGCATATATTCATGGAGTGTTCATTTCCTTCATAGTTGCATTATGTTCATAATTTATATTTATAGTATACTTCAATCATATTGCAAAATTACTTTCCTTCATATTTTCTGCATCTAGAGATTTCCATCTCCCATAGCATACTTCATCAAAAGCTAACAACCTTTTCATATCTTTGCAAATCACAAAAATAACAAAATACAATTTGGGACCTATAAGGACAAGATGGAAGTAAAATCTCCTCCTTTAAAGGAACAAAAAACATGGGAGTAAGGCATTTTGGTAAACTATATAATGATCTTGGTCAAGTTAATTTAGCTGAAATAGTTATAATATCTTATCTTTTTGCTATATTTATAGATGAGGAAGCCAATTGTGAGTTGATTAAAGAAGTGTCAAAGGAGGAGCTCAAAGTTTATTTAAGATCCTTCTAGAAAGATATAATTTTCTAGGACATAATGGGGGGACTATGAAATTCTTTCTTAGGATTTATGACTCTTTGGATTCTAACCTTATCAGGGTTGTGGATGAGTGTAGGAAAACATGAAGGGTAAATGTAGTCTTCAAATCTACCTCCATTTATCTTATTCCAAAAAAGGATAATTCTTCTTCCTTTGATGATTTTAGGCCCATTTCTTTGTGTAATTGTGTACAAAATCATAGCAAAATTAATTGCATCATGAATTTAAACATTCCTCTCTACTTCTATATCTATCGAGCAATTTGGTTTCTTGCATGGTAGACAGATTCATGTAGCAGTTGTTGCTGCTCAAGAAAGTCTTCATACCATAAATTCAAAGAAACTACTAGCAATGGTGATGAAGTTAGACATCTCCAAGATTTTTGATAGAGAAAATTGGTTGTATTTAAGAATGATACTTACTCATATTAGGTTTTGTGTATATATGATGAACTATATTATGGGATGCCTTTGTTTTGTTTCTTTTGTAGTTTTTGTTAATGGGTCAACCTCTCAGTTCTTCAAAGCTTCCTAAGGGATAAGACAAGGTTGCCCCTTCTCACCATTATTATTTATTTTGGTAGATGAGGGATTAAGTAGGTGCATTTTAGAAGCCAAGAGGTAAGAAGTAGTAAAAGGAATTAGAATAGGTAGAACAGTGGAATTCACGCATCTACTTTTTGTAGATGATGTTCTCATTTTCACAGATGAAACAAGAAGAGTTGCAAAGATGTTAAAACAATCTTTAGATATTTTATTTCTGGCAACAGGTATGCATATTAATGCACAAAATTCAAGCATCTATTTTAATCGTGTGGATCAGGATCATACCATATTAATAGGTCAGCTTTCCCCCTTTAACATATTTGATCTTCAAGAGGGGTTTAGATATCTGAGGTTCTTTTTGAAACCCAATGACTACCCTAAAAAAGACTAGAATTGGTTGATAAAGAAGGTGGAAAGAAGAATTAATATATGGTGCAACAAATAGCTTTCTTTTGGGAGGGATATTGGATTTGGTCAAGTTTTTTTTTGAGGAAATGTCAGTATATTGGCAATCTTTGGCTCATGTACCAAAAGAAGTCTTGGAAAAAATTAGAAAATTAAGCTATAGGTTTTTATGGACAAGGAAAAGGGAAAGGGAAGGTATTCCCTCGGTTAAATGGCAATGCTTAACCATGCCCAAGAAAACTAGAGGAGGGGGACTTAAGCACATATTCCTATTTAGCAAGGCTCTAGCATCAAAGTGTGTTTTTAAGATAATATCAAAGGAAGACTTATGGAATAATATCATGCATGAAAAGTATTTAGAGCCACTCAAATTTGAGAAGTGATAAGTCCCACAATGAAGCAAGCCCATAATGTTTTAATCTATTGGAATGTGAAAGCACGAGGATACGGAAACAAAAAGGAATGTGCCAAGCAAGATGAGTTTAAAACCAAACTTAACGCTAAAAGCCTATATATTGCAACATGCATGAAAAGAAAGAACATAGACGAATCGACACAAGATAAAAGCAATATAGAATACAGCCCTCTTTATTGATATGCTTTTAATATTCGTGTTACAATACGTCTCCTTCCTTTTTAGGGGATAGGAGCGTCAAATATGTTTCTTTATCACATCCATAGATAGCAAATCCTTCTTCCGCGTGCCCACATGTAAGATGGGCGGACCAAAACATCACCGCCGCTTGTGTATATGATTGTTGATTCCTTCCTGCTCCTCTGATGTCGAAGACCTACATTCAAGGAAACAGAAAATATTAGTAGCACCTGCAGATAGAATAAAACATGTGTTTCCCAAGGCCTACTGTTAGTGTATGCATGAAAATATTAAAACGATGACCAAATAACATCGGAACGACCTACAAATTTGATAGAAGCATGAATATGTTACCAGGAGGCCACTGCAAAAAGAACAGTCGAGAAATTCCTCACAGATTTGTATTCGCTCCGGGGGGGGAGACATTTTACACTCCAACAATTTGTCAGAAAGCACCCTCTTCAATGTCCTGCCTAGGAAGCTCCAAATGACCTACAAAGTTGGGGTTAGCTAATTGGGGGTGTTTTGGGAAGACCCAGATGGTCAGATTTCTCCAATTTTGCCTCTAGCACCCATATTTTGATGATGGCATCTGCAGGTTAGTAAAGGCGGGAAATGACAAAAACCTGGTCAAAATTGCTCAGAATGAAATGAAATTTAAACTACAACCTATTTAAATAACCTAGAATAAGATGCAAAAGAAAAATCAGAGAAATCTATCACATATTTCTATTCATCCCGGGGTGGGGCGTTTAGAGCTGCGATAGCTTGGGGAGCGCCCAGGGGCAGGACGCCCACCGTTTGGGACTTTGTTTCGGCACCAATCCACTTGGGATGGGTCCAAAACCTATTATGGGGTGTTGTCGACAAATTTTGTGGGATATTGTGGCCAAAAATTAGGTTTTGGGTCTTGATTCGTGCTTCCAATAGTCACCCAATAACCTCCCTTTCGAATGAGAGATTAAGGATGTGAAAGGCACAAATCGCAAGTAGGTATGTAAATTGGCAGCACTTCGTTGCTCAAATGCTCCTTCTCTATATCTCTTTTGGGTGAGAAAACTCACCAATTTATAGACCTAGGGTCTCTCTGTTTGAATTGCGCATGCGAGGGCGCCACTTGAGTTTGCATGTCCTATTTTGAGAAAATAGATTATTCCCTGATTTAGAGTCTCCTTGCATGAGGCCTCTAAAATAAAGACATGCATGACTGAAGTCTCTCTCTTTGATTTGGAGCCATTCCTCGCAATTGCATGGCCTAGCAAATTCAGTTAACTGGCGGACTTGTCGAGGTTTGACTTTTTGCCAGTCAAAGTTGCTATTCGCCTCACCCTGGGGCGAATGTTGATATTCGTCCCTGGGTGGGACGAATGCCAGTTTGTATTCGTCCCTGGGTGGGACGAGCAGAGAGCAAGGTGCCAAAAAGGTGCCAAATTGACCTCTGACCTCCAAACTACTTTTGGGAGTGGTTAGGACCACTGTTTAACCTCTGGGGGCTGCCCTAGGGGTTGTGTGTGTCAATGCGATCAGCGCTTGTTGTCACATAATCGGATTGGTGTTTTTTTGGTGTCTATAGATGCCCCTTTTTGGGAAGCATTGTGCAAGGCATAGCGTCGAGCAAAAATAGATAACCAAAGCACTAATGATTAGGGTTTCTCAGTAACCTAACCAACTCTTGATGCCCCAAGTATGGAAAGGGCACGCATTCTTGAATCCTTGCTTCTGACGAGCTAAGGAACTTAATTCAAGTGTTAACCTTGTTCAGTGAGGTGTTACTTGAACTTGGACATTGATCAGTCATGAATAGGCAAAGGGCGCAACCTTTTGTCTGTGGGAACCTTGAGTTCATGATTCACGAATGCCAAGTGTTTGATCAGCTTGTGATTATTGCTTGTTTGCTGCCCCAAGCAGGGGCATGATTGTCTTTGTCAATGATCCTTTGAATGCGTGTCATTTCCTTGATTGGGTGTGTTTTTGTTGATTGGTGACTAAGTGTGACTACCCCCTCAAGCGACGAATCGATGAGGGAATGACCGACATGAGAAAAGCGATGAGTCGCTTGACCCAAGATGACTTAGGTAAGGGTGCCTTCAGTTGTTTACCTTTGAATGCTCAAGCAGTTTCCGAACATTCTGACCTATTTTTGGTGGGTTTAAACCCTTTTTGTGACGCCATTTGGAGCTAAAATTGACAAAAATCCATCCTCCCATGGAGCGGTCCGGCTATGGTAGCCTTCTTAGGGAGTAGGATAGTGACAATTCATGACCCCAACATCTATTTTGGATGCCAAGAATGTCAGGCAAAAGCGCCTTCGTTCGGCAATGTTATTGCTATTTTTGGTTGGGTTTTGACCCATTTTGTGACGTCGTTTGGGGATGAAATTCTCAAAAATCCATCATCCCATGGAGCGGTCCAGCTATGGTAGCCTTCTTAGGGAGTAGGATAGTGAGGATTTGTGACCCCGACATCTATTTTGCATGCCCGAAATGTCAAGTGCAAAAGCACTCTCATTGGACAATTTTATAGCTTGTTTTGGTGCATTTTTGTGCAGTTTTTGCTATTTTTGAAATTTTTGCTTTGTATTCATCCCTGGGTGGGACGAATTCCTATTTAGTATTCATCCTAGGGAGGGACGA
The DNA here is from genome assembly GCA_028583015.1 of Wollemia nobilis. Taxonomy (NCBI): domain Eukaryota; kingdom Viridiplantae; phylum Streptophyta; class Pinopsida; order Araucariales; family Araucariaceae; genus Wollemia; species Wollemia nobilis. Next base: position 17,622,897 of record JAQPPZ010003361.1, read on the forward strand.
GTGCTAACTAGAGTGCTCATCCTAGGGGGAACGAGTACAGGCTCAAAAGCCTATTTAAAGGCCAAAACTGAGTTTTGGGCTCATTTGCATTTGTTTTTCCTGGCGATTTGGAGCTCTGAGGAGGAGGAGGTCAATTCTACGAAGCGAAGCACTGCCAAAATTTTCCTGCCACCATGAGTTCATGAACCGGATCGAGCGGCAGAGCCGAAGCGAGACCAGTGAGTGCCCTTCCTCTTTATTGTTTGTTGGTTACAGTTGGAAAACCGCAAGTTATTTGTTTTTTTGTCTGTTTGTTTGTTTTTCAAATTTAAAAATGAAACCCTAGTTTATCAAAATTAACACTTAGTTTAAAACTTAGTTGAACCCTAGTTAAACAAAGATCAGAAGTTTAGTTTAAAACTGAGCTTAAAAAAACTTAGTTTAGAACATAACTTAAAACTTCGCTTAACCCGAATTTAACAAAGATCAAAACTTAGGTTAGAAACATAGGGTAAAACTGAACGTAAAAACGTAGCTCAACCCTAGTTAGTTTTTGTTTGTTTTTGTTTTGTTTAGAGTAAAAACCCTAGACCAAACAATTATTTTTTTTTTTTTTTTGTTTTTAATTTATCAGTTAGAGTTAAAAACCCTAGAACTGACAAATTAGTTTTTTTAATTTTGTTATGTTTTTTGTTTAATTTATCAGTTAGAGTAAAAACCCTAGAACTGACAAATGATTTTGTTGAATTTTTTGTTATGTTTTTGTTTAATTTATCAGTTAGAGTGAAAACCCTAGACTGACAAAATATTTTTTTAATTTTTTTGTTTTTTTTAATTTATCCTTAGAGTTAAAAACCCTAGACTAAAAAATTGATTTTGAACTTTGTTATGTTTTTGGCTGTACATTTTTATCTTTTACATTTTTCCTATTTTTTAATGTTTTTATTTTGTTTTCTTTTGTAGGTTGTGAAGAGCCGGTACCGTGTGCCCACGGTTTTCACTGAAGCATGGGAGGCACTGACTTTGGTGGACTGGGAGTGGCTTGATGCCCTTGGGCTCAAGCAGGTGACTCGATTGGAGCCGGTGGTCGGGGATCGGGCCTACCTGATGGCCCTGATCAACTTATGGGAACCACGGACCAATACCTTCCATCTCCCAACAGGGGAGATGACGGTGACCTTGGAGGACGTCTACCGGATTCTACGGATTTCGATAGATGGATTACCGATCAGGACGATGTCGCGGGATCAGGGACAATAGTGCTGACACGCTGCTTCGGGCATGGAGAGGCGATGGGTGTGGATAGCCCAGTGGAGAGGGCAGAGATCGACTGTCATATTGGTGGCATTCTGGTTCGATGGTGGCTGGAGAAGGGAGTGTTGGGAGTGAGGCACGCATTACTGATGGGCCTCATTTCCAACATGCTACTACCCGACTCTTCGGGGGGAGGTTCCCGTGGAACCTACTAGAGGTGGTATTCAGGCTAGTGGAGTGTCCGACGGATGCACCGATGATCATGAGGTGGGGACAGACTTTGCTGGCACAGCTCTATGATGAGTTGTACGAGGTCCGCTATCGGAGGTGAAAGGGGATTAGTTGTAGCTACTTGTTGTAGTGTTGGGCATGGCAGCACATAGCGATGGAGAGGCCGATGGGGTTACCATGGATGACTCGAGCCGAGATGGTGGATAGGGATATCGGGTATGCGGCTCTATGGTGGCGGTCTGAGGAGCAGGGATAGAGTCGATGATGGGCAGGTGTCGTAGGGCACTATGCGGATGCCTTTGCTCAGCTTACTCCAGGGGATGTGTTCTGGCATCCCTACCAGGACTGTCCAGCCTGGCCTGAGGCTGGAGAGTGGCTCCGATGGGTTCACAAGGGGCGGTGGCTGATTGGGTGGCATGGGATCGAGCAGGAGTTCTTCCCTTATAGTCGGGTGACATGATAGTTTGGGGTACGCCAGGGGTTCCTAGGGAGCCCTTGGTCTATCGATGTCGGGGGGACGAGAAGACTCTAGCTTGGCCAGTCATTGCATCATTGGATGAGGATGCAGATGCCATGATTGATGTCCCAGATGTGGATGACATCGGGGTGACGACTGAGTATGAGCAGTGGTGGACCTTGCGATGGTGGCGAGGCGAGGGGCCTCTAGGTGGTGCGAAGGTGGCAGAGGGGATGAGGGTGCAGAGGCACCAGATGAGGGTTGGGGTGCTCCGCTGGATGATGCAGAGATGGTGGAGGTTGAGGATGTGGGCATGGATTATGGGGTTCCAGACCAGCCAAAAATGTAGGACGTCTCGGAGCAGTGGGAGCCAGAGCAGGCTGCTATTCCAGAGATGGCAATGCCTCAGCAGTGGCGGAGGACACGGAGGTAGGGTTGCACGCTGAGAATGCATGATTGGGAGATGATGAGATTGATTGGGGGGAGTGGGATGAGGAGCTCAGGGATGCTCTGTGAGAGAGGGATCTCCTACGAACGTAGCTAGTAGTGGGAGAACGCATGGGCTACGTCCCACCGATAGGAGGGGGATACCGATGCTGCATGGGAGAGGGATCTCCTAACACATGGTTGGCATAGCGTGATGGTACTTTGGTGATGTATCATCAATGAGAAATGGACTCGATACGGTATCAGTTGGAGCTAGAGGCAGAGATTGATCACCTTGATGGGTAGGTCCCTACACCCGCTAGAAGGGGCTCTTCTGCTTGATGAGAGGGAGTGATACTGAGCAGTCAACATCATCTCATCGTAGGTGATTAGATGAGGGAGGCGGTAGCAGGCGTGATGCGAGGGGCTAGCAGTAGCCACCCTGAGGGGTCCCATAGGACTCACCACACGGGGGTAGTTCCCGTCGCACCGATCCTGCATGATCATGGTGGCCGACGCCCTAGGCTTGGGGGTTTTTGAACTTTTGGATTTTGTTGTGAGGTCAGAGGACCGGTTCATTGTAGCCTATGGGCATTTTTGATGATATATATATAGATGACTCTTTTTTTGTGTTTATAAACTTTTCATGGTTTGTTTTTCTATTTATGCAAAGTTATTTATGATGATGTATGCATGTGGTATTATGAATGCGATGTTTCTAATTATATGATGTATGCATATGGAATGAATGAAATGATTTGTTGATAACTTGTCGATGGCACCATAGACTGTACAAGATTGACTGGCTTGTTGTACTTATGGGATGACTTTGTGGAATGACTTTGCATGTGAAAACTTTGTTTTTGTATTTTACATATTTTTGATGATGATGGACGTAATGAAATGTACCAGTTGTTTTTAAAATGTAATTAAGCTTTTCTGAGACTCAGATATTTTACCTAACTAGCCAAAACTGTACATTTATCTCGCAAGATTTTTGAACAAGGTATAAATCCGACTTGAAGTTTAACCAAGTTATTTCACATCCCTGTGTGTGCAATTGAGTTCGTTTATGTGGTATTTGTCAGGATACCGCTAGTGCAGATAGGCTATCAACCAAACCTGTATCGAGGATCACCTAATTAGCTCCACTAACTCCGTTGTTGTATTTAGTAAGATTAATCCATGAGACAACCTAAAGGTATCATAAGCTAGCTCATCCACATGCAAACATTGGTCTGCTCACACGCAAAGCTAATGTGATAGACATATCGTCATGCGTGTAGGATACCGCCATTGCTAGGTAGGTTGTCCACCAAACCCGTAATGAGGATCACCTAGATGGTTTTCGAATGCTGAGAATTCCAGGGATTCAAGTTCAGGATTTTTATTGGCTCAATGGTTTAGGATATTTGCTCGTATACAAAGTGATGAAAATCATTATTTATTTTTTCTTCTTTGTTTTTCTTTTTGAGCAAGGATGTTGAATAGTGGTGATAACCCATTATTTATTTGGTTTTTGATTTGTTTATGTTTTTGGCTTATGAATGACCTTGATCCTTTTGGCCTTGGGGATGACTACCCATCCTTGGCAGGGACATGTAGTACGAATCCTTACGACTTTGGGAACCAAAGGGGATTATGGAGATTTATGAAGGAAGGGCATTGATATTTTAGGCCTTGGGGATGACTACCCATCCTTAGCAGGGACATGTAGTACGAATCCTTACGACTTTGGAGACCAAAGGTGATTGTGATGATGGCTTGTGGAAATTTTGTTTTTGAATGGTCATTGATCCTTTTAGGCCTTGGGGATGACTACCCATCCTTGGCAGGGACGTGTAGTACGAATCCTTACAACCTTAGGGACCAAAGGGTGATTGGAATTTTTGGTAGTGGTGAAAACCACTATTTATTTAGGGGAATTGATGGGGAAGAACTTGTCCTTTTGTCAATTCTCAACACTCTTGAACCATTCGCATAGGGGGATGAATAGGCTAATCTTTCACCTATGGTACCCTAGACTGCTTTGTAGGTTTCTCTTGCGTTCACACAACTTAGGAATTATTTTATGTGTTTTAACTTGTGTAGGGATGTTACGTAACGAGGCTTGACCCAAGTAAAACTTTCCCTTGTAAAATCTATTTAACTTTGTACAGTTTTTGGCTAGCAATTTAAAGACAATTGAATGACGAAAACCCTATATACATTAGGAGACAACTGACTATGCTAAAAAATGGGGATGGTGTTATTCGGGATGTATGTATTTATAAAATGGATTTAATGTGGAAAATGAAGGAATTGGCAAGTAATTACAATCTATGGTGCTTTTGACATGTATGACCAGCAAATATGCAATGTATGGATGTGATGCCTAATGCAACCTATATTTTTGTATTTTTGATGTTTTATGAGTATGCATGGAATTGAAATGCAATTTTTTTTGTTATTTTTTGATGATTTTATTGTTTTTGTTTGTTTTTGAATATTTATTTTGACCAAGCGGTTATGGTAACCCTTGGAGCTTTTGGTTTGACCAAAGGGTTTATGGATACCTTTGGGGCATTTTTGGGTTGACCAAGCGATTATGGGAATCCTTGGAGCTTTTGGTTTGACCAAAGGGTTTATGGACACCTTTGGAGATTTTGGGTTGACCAACATTTAGGAATCCTTGGAGCTTTTGGTTGACCAAGCGATTACAGGAATCCTTTGGGAGCATTTTGGGTTGACCAAGCGATTGTGGGAATCCTTGGAGCTTTTGGTTGGACTATGGCTCTCTAAATGTGGAATGGTCTCAAATGACTGATGTTCAAGGGTTCTAGCTCCTTGATTCCTTCAAGAGAGGCGAGCCGGTATGTTCCAGGTCCTATTTTACTATCAATCACATAAGGACCTAACCAGTTTGCCATGAACTTGTCCCTTAGATGGGATGACAAATTAGAATTCTATTGATTCTCTTTTAAGACCAAATCTCCAACCTAAAAATCCCGTAGGTGAACCTTCATGTTATATGCTCTCTTAAGTCGCTCTTGATAGATACGCAAATGCTCGAGAGCATTGACACATCGTTCATCGAGCAACGTAAGCTGGTCTAACCGGGCCTACCATGCAGTGTCATCATCGATGAACTCTTGCATTGAAATGCGTAGGGAAGGGATTTCCAACTCAAGAGGCATGACTGCCTCGGAGCCATACACCAGCGAAAATGGAGTTGCCCCAGTGGGCGTCCGAATGCTAGTGCGATAAGCCCATAGGGCAAGTGGGATCTGAATGTGCCAATCCTTATGATTATCTACGATGGTATTTTTGAGGATGGCGACTAGCATTTTGTTGGACGCCTCTGCTTGCCCATTTGCCTGCGGATAATAGGGTGTTGAAAAACTGTGCTGAATTTTGTACTTTGTGGTCAAAGCACGCACATCTTTATTCTTGAAGGGCGTCCCATTATCCGAGAGGATCTTGGATGGAATACCAAAATGACATATGATGTTATGCAAAATAAACTCCGCAATGCGGGGTCCAATCGTAGAGGTTAACGGAATTGCTTCCACCCACTTGGTAAAATACTCTGTGGCCGTTATGATAAATGTGTGATGACCCGACGACGCAGGGGAGATCTTTTCGATTAGATCAAAGCCCCACTATGAAAAAGGCCAAGCCGATTGGATCGGTTGCAAGGCCTGAGAAGGTACATGTGTCAAATTAGCATGATGTTGACACTTCACGCACTTCTTCACATATGCGCAACAATCTCGCTCTAAATATGGCCAATAATAACCCATGCGGAGAATGCGCTTTGCGATGGCCATACCGCTGAAGTGGCCACCACATGTACCATCATGGGCTTGGGTGATCGCCCAAGCGGACTCTTGCTGGTCCAAGCAACGGAGGAGGATTCCTTCATAGCTCCGACGATACAAAATGTCTCCTAGCAAGACATGTTTTGCCGCTTTCTATTTGAATGATCTTTTCGTGGCTTGTGTCAATCCAAGTGGGAGAGTACCTAGCTTGAGGTAATCCCTTATGGGTGTGTACCAATCCTGCTGATCAGAAACCTCGATGGTATGAATGGCCAATCCCTCCTGAAGTTCATCCCTAGCAAAAGTTGAGCGGGAAAGAACTTGTAAAAATAGCATTGTGTTGCTATTAAGAGGGGTCGGGGAGAACAAGGACCCCCAGTTGGCTCGAGTCAGACAATCATGAATTCGAGAGAACCTATCCTGAGATGGTTCAATCTGGATCAGGTGGATTCCTAGCGTTAGGTCAGAGCTTGCACGCTCCATCATGGATTGCGATAATGTTTTGACCTGAATGGTTGTCATTTCACCAGAAGGGTCTTGCGGGATTAGTGACCCCAAAGAGGCCATAGTATCCGCAAAATGATTCGATGATCGAGGGAGTGCCTCGATGTCATACCATTCAAGTTGTGCCAAGAATTTGTCCACAAGGGCTTTGTAGGCCTGTAGAACTGGACATTTACATTGGAATATCCCCTTTACTTGATTGACAATTAACAATGAATCACCAAAGATGTTTAAACGTTTAATGTTCATGGTGACTGTTGTCTGAAGACCTATGAGCAAGGCTTCATATTCTGCATTGTTGTTGGTGCACGAGAAGTCTAATTTAAATGATAGAGGCATTGGAGCCCCTTGTGGTGTGAAGAATACAATTCCCGCACCACCTCCTTGCTCACATTTAGAACCATCGAAGAATAGGGTTATGTCAGCCTGTGACTCAGGCTCATCAGAATCTGGCGATTCTGAAACATGGAAGACCCCATCATCTGGTAGTTCTACGGTTAGAGGCTGATCATCTTCAAGAGGAGCCTCTGCCAGTTGATCGGTGATGACTTGACCTTTTATGGATTTCTGTCCAATGAACTCTATGTCAAACTCCATCAACAACATGATCCATTTTGCCGTGCGGCTACTATGATAAGTATGACTCATCATGTATCGCAATGGATTCTCCTTAGACACAACATACGTCTTGTTGCTCAGCATGTAATGGCGTAGCTTCTTGGTAGCAAACACCACTGCCAAGCAGAGCTTCTCGACGTATGCATAGTTAAGTTCATAACTGACCAGGGTGCGGCTAAGATAGTAAGTAGCCTGTTCTTTGTGCAATTCATTGTGCTGGGACAGCATGGCGCCCAGTGCCACCTCAGTAGCTGAGATGTATAAGTAGAATGACACTCCTGGTCTAGGTGGTGCCAATACTAGCGATGAAGCCAAGTATTATTTAATATCATCAAAGGCTGACTGGCACTCGTCATCCCAGTGGAATGCTACCCCCTTGTGCAATAATTTATTCATGGGTCGGCACTTGTCAGATAGCTGCGCTATGAAGCGTTTGATCGACGCGACCTTTCCCTGTAGACTTCTGAGCTGCTTGATGGTAGTTGGGGGAAGCATTTCAAGGATTGCCTTGACTTTGTTTGGATCCACCTCGATTCCTCGCTTGGAGACTATGAAACCCAAGAGCTTTCCAGATGTGATGCCAAATACGCACTTCTTGGGGTTTAGTCAGACTTTATGCTCAATGAGGTGATCGAGGATCTTGCGTAAGTCATCGAGATGATTTGGGCGCAAAAGAGATTTGGCCAACAAATCATCCATGTAATCCTCCAAAGTTTTGTGCATGTAATCATGGAAGATGTATGTCATGGCACGTTGGTAGGTGGCACCAACATTTTTAAGGCCAAAAGGCATGACCTTATAACAAAATGTCCCCCAAGGCATTGTGAACGCCATTTTTAGTTGGTCCTCGGGATTGATACGAATCTGATTGTATCCTGAGAAACCATCCATGAGGGAAAGCATTTCATGGCCCGTTGTAGCGTCTACCAATGCATCGATGCTAGGCAAGGGGAAATCATCCTTAGGACTCGCTTTGTTTAGATCTCAAAAATCGGTGCATATGCGAATCCTCCCATCGGGCTTCTTGATGGGCACCATGTTAGACAACCATGGTGGGTAATCCACGCAGATGACAAACTGTGCATCCAACAACTTTTGCAATTCGTCTTTGACCATTAAGGCCACTGTTGGGTGCATCTTGCATAGTTTTTGCTTTACTGGCTTGATTGTCGGATCAAGCGTTAAATTATGCGTGACTAGTCATGGGTCTAGTCCCGGCATGTCTTTGTATGACCATGCAAAAACCTCCTTCTTCTCCTTGAGAAGGGCAATGTAATCGGCTTGCTCTTCGGGGGAGAGACTTACCCCTAGCTTGAGAATCCATGGATTCATTGGATCTGAGCCGATGTCTATGTCAGTCATCGCCTCGACCGACATGTGGGATCCATCCTCCAACTGGTGTGGAGTTGGGATCAGGTGGATATCATTTGCTGAATTAAGATCATCGTTGGGAACGTCAGGTTCCTCTTCAGCATGGAAGACATCCTGAGTCTATCCTGGAGTGAAATGAAACATCCCACCGCAAGGCCAGTACTCTGATGGGGATGGTGGTGTGTCAGCATGATCCCAATCGATAGCCTCTATGTCTAGATGCAATGACCATGTTGGGTCGGCTGGATCATGAATGGGGGCGGTTAAGTCAATGGAGATCATGTTGATGAAATGATTGTGGTCTCCATTACCGTAGGTGTGATGACTCTGACATTCTAGATGTTCTTGGTGCTCTGGATCTGGCTCTATGGGCACTGGTACAAATGGATCAGCCCTATGTGTATATAAGAGGATAGGATCTACCCTAGGCACTGATGGTGCTATAGGGTCTCCAGGTGGAAGATGTTCTCTGTATACCTAGAGTGGCGGGTGCAGTAATTGCTATAACTATGCCTAGTTTAGGTGCCACCTATGCCTTGGCCCTATGTGTAGTTGTTCAAACATGTCATCTATGTCCAAGGGATATTGTTGTTGTCACATATGATTTTCTTGAGCTGGCATGTGCTCCATTGGAACATCCAAAGGGAACATGGTTAGGAAGCTCTCTTGATAATCATCCATGGGATGTGCTTGTGAATGATTGTTATCAGACTCAAAAGGATCCCAAGGTGCTACCTCATACTCCAACTCATCATCCGAAGACCCTTCTTGGTCTTGTCCATATCCTTCATGGAGGTGAGTCCTTGAATTGTCTCCCTTTTCGACCGAAGGGAAAGGGTTGTTAAGGTCAACAAGGTTGTTTGTTAGTAATGGGAGATAATCCCCCAATGTATAAGTTGTGTTAGGATTGGCATATGGATCTAATGCCAACCCATCCTTGTTGCCTATCCCTAGGCCTTGCATGTTTTCTACCAAGATGTCCAGGGGCAAGGGGTGATTAAACCCTACTCCTGACTTGTCATAAGGCATTTGATATCTTGGTTGGCACAAAACATGCACTCCTTGCTCATACCTGCCCAACCCATATCCATGCCAATTGCATTGGCCAAGATATCTCAATGCGAAGTCCGGGTTAGACAAATAATTGACGTCCTCAACAAAGGGCTCTTCATCTTCCTCTTCTTGCAAGTAAGGTTCAACGCCATTATCCAGGCCCCCATAAACAAAGTTTGTCTGATTGGGTGGGTAGCCTAGAGGAACCACAGAGCCGATGGGGAGTCGAGGTCTCCCCATGTCTTGCATGGACTCAAGTGTGGGTGTTGCTATAATGTTTTTCACTAGATACTCCCCCAATCCTGTGTTGGCCATCTCAACTATGATTGTTGGCATTTGAGGAGGAGCGAATGGGAGTTCTCCCTGAGTCCACTCCATGTGTGGTGAACTAGGCGTCTCGACTTCCATTCTACTAGGCATCTCTTCTATCGAGATGGTTGAGACTAAGGGTGGTTCCTCTTCCAGGGGTTTCTTTCCCTTGTCCTTTGGTGTGGCCACCGGAGGTGGCATCGTTGTTGAAGGACCAGATGAGGAAGATGGACCCGACTGGGAATTTGAAGGACTTGGAAATGGGGATTCCTACGTAATCGGACCTTGTTTAGATGGATTTAACTAAAAATCCAAATGCATTGATGGAAGGGTCGACTATGGCATTAGTTGCATCGAATTGTAGTATTTGAAGGGCTCTAAGTCTATGGGGACTACATGCACCTGTCCTTCAAATGTATACTTTAAGCATTGATGAGCAATTGAAGGGACACACTTCATGTCTCGGATCCAAGGTCGCCCTAGCAAGATATTATAAGCCATCTCACCTTCTAAAATGTGGCACAATGTATGAATGGTCTTTTGTCCCACTTGGATGGGTAGGACAATTGTGCCAACTATCGAGCATATCGCATCATTGAATGCTCGAAGAGTATAGGTGGAAGGTACGATGTGAGAGGCCGACAACTTCAAATGTTTTAATGTTACGGTTGTAATAATGTTACTGGATGAACCAGTGTCCACCAACACCCGCTTATACGGAATCCCATTGACCCATGCAATAACGTGTAGGGGTGGATCCACCACATCACCAACCATCGATTTCAATTCATCTTCTCTAAAGGTGATGACTGGTTCTGTACATTGTTTCACATGGCCCACGAAGTTGTTGAAAGAATTTGCTTCATGGGGATGCAACTCAATGGCCTTTAATATCTCCATGAGAGCCTCCCGATGGGGCGCTGATTGTTGAATAAGCTCGTATATGGAGAGCCTAGCCGATGTGGTCCTTAGACTTTGGGTAAGTCTAGTCCGAATCATGGCCACTGGTCTAGGTGGGGGAAGCTGCGTAGGGTTCTATTGAGGTTGTGACGTCGATGGAACTTCTCTTGTGACTACCGCGGGGCAGCTCCGGGATATCTCTTGTTCCTAGTCACTATGCTTATCATCCCTACATACCCCTCCATGGGGCAATTCTATTGCACCTCATTGACGTGAAGGGGTTTTGCTTGTGCATCATGTGTGGGCAAGGGGTCTCTGAAAACTCCCATTTGTTGGTTGTTGGGCGCTATGGGATTATCCACTGCCAATGTATTGTTGTCAATGAGGTCTTGCACCAAACCTTTGAACTTCCAACAGGCGTTAAGGTCATGTCCCTTTCGTCTGTGGAACCTACAGTACAAGTCCTCCCTGTACCCCTTAGGCTTTGGTGCATTAGGGTCTATGGTTTGAATTTTTGGTAGATTGATCAAGTTCGCCGCTGACAAGCGGTCAAACAAGGAGTCCCTGGACTCTGTGTAAGGCGTAAATTGTCGCCTAGGGTGACGCTGCTGATTTTGTTCCTGCCTTTGGTTTTCTCTATCATAGTTGTTGGGAGGCACCACCTGATAGTTAGCCTTTGGAGGCTGTGTTGCTTGTGCAGGCTTAGGGACATTTATAGCAACCTGATTGACCGCGATGGGTTTTTGTTGCGTAGTCCCTATTTTGGTGTTCTTGTTCCATTATTTTTTCTTAGGCTTGGCAATTTTGCCATCCTGTATCTTGATCTCCTCGATGATTCTGGCTTGCGCCAGAGCTTCCTCTAAAGTGGCATATTGCTGTAGCTGCAATAGCATGGAGATCGATCTCAAACAACTCTTGGAGAACATTTGAGTCAAGTCAGACATAGGAGGGAGGTAGGGCAGCTTTGAAAGCAACGTCCTCCACCGGTTCCCATATGCCACCATAGATTCTTCCTCATACTGCCTGAGGCTAGCTAGATCACTTAGTGATGCCTTTTTCTTGGTGTTGAAGGTGAAGCATTCTAGGAACGCGTCCACTAGCTGATCCAAGTTATAGATGTTGTGCTTTGGTAATTGAGTAAACCAATCCGAGGCAGAGCCTACGAATGTGGTTATAAATGTTCTTAATAGCAAAGCATCATTGTCCTGAATGCCAAAGCATTGGCTCAGGAATCGAGTCACATGCTCTTGGGCATCTTCCTCCCCTCTAAAGAGTGCCAACTGGGGCAGCTTAAAGTGTTCAGGGTATGGAGGTGTCGACACTGATGGATGCACAGGATGACTATGGAGTTGGCGTAAAGTAGGCTTTTGGGGCCCAGAAGTCTTGAGCTCCATAGTCTCTAAGCGCTCTAGCAACGCTTTATATGCATCGGAGGATTTGATCTCCTCCTCCTTGGTTTGCTCCCGCTGTGGGTTGCGGGGAATTTGAGGCCTTTGGAGGGGTAGCTGGGTAGCACCCCTTCTGCCTTGATAGGGCATTTCAGCCCACTCTTCTTCTTGTTCATACTCCTCATAGGCTTCTTGAGGAGTGTCTGGCCTAGGCCTGTAAACATTGATGGGTGCCCGCGGAGGGTGCCCATCATAGTGTCTGGGAGTGGCTTCCCGCTCAGGTCTAGGAGGTCTTGGAGGCAGTGCTTGATGAGGTCGCGGAGACCTATCTCGCACCAAGGGGTTGTGCCTCTCATACACTTCTAATTTATGTGCACGAGGGGTTGGGACCTTCTCAGGCACATTGTTGTGAAGCAACTCGGTTGTCTGACGCTGAATGCGCTCTTTGTTAAGGTGACACAAATGTTCTAATTATTGTTGGTCTTGCCTGAGCCACGTGATTTGCGCTTGGTGGGCGGCTAGTTTGGCAAATGCCAAGTCAATTTGTTCCATCGTCTCTTGTTTAGGAAGCCTAGATGCCTCTCCTACATGTCTATCTCGGTCATGGTGATCCGAGACCCCTATGGGTTGCTTCCCTCTATCGAGGTTAGCGGCATTCACTTGAGGCTCCGGCCTCAATGGGTGATCCTGATACATAGCGGGTGCGGAGGTGCATCATTCCCATGCTGTGTATTGCTCTTGAGGAACATAGTAGTCTTCCTCATTCTCTCTTTCGTATGCATAAAAGGTGCGGGCAGAATTGTCTTGCCCTATCTGGAGAGCCTGATACTCTGGATATTGCCTAGTGTTTCTAACAGTAATACGGGGTAAAGGAGGGATGAAGAAGTCATGTGGCCCCTCCTTCTGGACCCTCCGTTGCTCTAACACTTCATCACTAGGCCACTCATAACGAGCGTCTAAGGGAGGTCTCCTATCTATGTTGAGTGCTACGTGTAGGTTATCCTCTTGAAAGGGCCTATGCTGAGTGGGGGTGCCTCTCAAAGAGGTGCCTCTATAGTCATGTTCTGTGATGGCATGATGTGGACTATCTTGTGTGCCATGCCACCAAGGCGGGATGACCAAGTCCTCAGGACTATATCGGGGAAGATTTGTCCCCCTTTGCACACTTTTTGCAGCGCTTGCCCGTGATCGGGATTGGCTACGAGTGTACACCATGGTGATGTCTTCCTAAATATGAGTAGATTTTTTTATTTTCTCTTTTATGATTTTTTATGCTACACTTAAATAGAAAGGAAACACACAATCAATGTAGTGATTATCTCTTTTAAAGATTAAAAGTGTGCCCTAAATCTGGTTTAGTGTGTTTTGTTTTTTTTTTTTGAAAGCTTTTTGTGAAGACCATTTAAATGCAATTATGATGGCTCTTATGACTCCCAAAATGGTCGCCCCTTCAATATACCATTGTCGGACCGATATACCAACCTCTCTATATACCCGCCCTTACGTGAGGGAGACTATAGGTACGTGAGAGTAGATGATACATGGAACATAGGTGGTACGGAAGGGGAATCACTCTATTTATGACACCTACCATAGAAGACTTATCCTCATGCATTGGGAATCACCCCAAGCTACACTTGGTCAGCTTTCATCAGGATTTACGTCTAGCAATAGTCGTGATCGGGGTTATGGATGCAATATCTCAAGCCAAGGTGATGATGAAATCCACCATTGGTCTTGCTCAAGGGTTGGGGTTTTACGACCAACTCCTTGGTTTAAATTACCATGTGGTGTGTGGGGTTCTTTTTAAGTTGCAAAAATGAAACAAGCAAGCATTTAAACTCTCCTATGCAAGCAAAAAAACCAGAGAATAGAAAACAGAAAGCAAAAAATTGACAGAGGGTGTTTAAGACCCCTACCTCTTCTCTGCCCAAATTGGATGTCTCTGAATTTCTTCCCTAAAATTGCACAGAGAGCTATTCATCCCGGGGTGAGATGAATAACAGATATGTATTCATTCCAGGGTAGGACGAAGTCCTATTCTCCCGGTAAGACAATTCCAATCTTATTTCACAGACAAATGAACAGTAGTCCAACGTTTGAAAACTTGGTACCTGTAAGCAAAAACAAGCAAATTTAATCAGAAATTTAATCTTAAAAATCAAGGGATAGAGGTCCCACCATGATCGCCACTGAAAGCATGAGGATACAGAAACAAAAAGGAATATGCCAAGCAAGATGCGTTTAAAACCAAACTTAACGCTAAAAGCCTATATATTGCAACATGCATGAAAAGAAAGAACATAGACGAATCGACACAAGATAAAAGCAATATGAAATATGCCCTCTTTATTGATATGCTTTCAAAGTCATGTTACAATACGTCTCCTTCCTTTTTAGGGGATAGGAGCGTCAAATATGTTTCTTTATCACATCCATAGATAGCAAATCCTTCTTCCGCGTGCCCACATGTAAGATGGGCGGACCAAAATGTCACCGCCACTTGTGTATATGATTTTTGATTCCTTCCTGCTCCTCTGATGTCGAAGACCTGCATTCAAGGAAACAGAAAATATTAGTAGCACCTGCAGATAGAATAAAACATGTATTTCCCAAGGCCTACTGTTAGTGTATGCATGAAAATATTAAAACGATGACCGAATAACATCAGAACGACCTAAAAATTTTATAGAAGCATGAATATGTTACCAGGAGACCACTACAAAAATAACAGTCAAGAAATTCCTCACATATTTGTATTCGCTCTGGGGTGGGACGAATTAACCTACAACAATTTGTCAGAAAGCACCCTCTTCAATGTCCTACCTAGGAAGCTCCAAATGACCTACAAAGTTGGGGTTAGCTAATTGGGGGTGTTTTGGGAAGACCCAGATGGTCATATTTCTCCAATTTTGCCTCTAGCACCCATATTTTGATGATGGCATCTACAGATTAGTAAAGGCGGGAAATGATAAAAACCTGGTCAAAAATGCTCAGAATGAAATGAAATTTAAACTACAACCTATTTAAATAACCTAGAATAATATGCAAAAGAAAAATCAGAGAAATATATCACATATTTCTATTCATCCTGGGGTGGGGCGTTTAGAGCTGCGACAGTTTGGGGAGCGCCCGGGGGCAGGACGCCCACCGTTTGGGACTTTGTTTCGGCACCAATCCACTTGGGATGGGTCCAAAACCTGTTATGGGGTGTTGTCGACAAATTTTGTGGGATATTGTGGCCAAAAATCAGGTTTTGGGTCTTGATTCGTGCTTCCAATAGTCACCCAATAACCTCCCTTTCGAATGAGAGATTAAGGATGTGAAAGGCACAAATCGCAAGTAGGTATGTAAATTGGCAGCACTTCATTGCTCAAATGCTCCTTCTCTGTATCTCTTTTGGGTGAGAAAACTCACCAATTTATAGACCTAGGGTCTCTCTGTTTGAATTGCGCATGCGAGGGCGCCACTTGAGTTGCATGTCCTATTTTGAGAAAAAGATTATTCCTTGATTTAGAATCTCCTTGCATGAGGTCTTTAAAATCAAAGACATGCATGACTGAAGTCTCTCTCCTTGATTTGGAGCCATTCCTCGCAATTGCATGGCTTGAAGCTTCAGTTAACTGGCGGACTTGTCGAGGTTTGACTTTTTGCCAATCAAAGTTGCTATTCGCCTCACCCTGGGGCGAATGCTGATATTCGTCCCTGGGTGGGATGAATGCCAGTTTGTATTCATCCCTGGGTGGGACGAGCAGAGAGCAAGGTGCCAAAAAGGTGCCAAATTGACCTCTGACCTCCAAACTGCTTTTGGGAGTGGTTAGGACCACTGTTTAACCTCTGGGGGCTGCCCTAGGGGTTGTGTGTGTCAATGCGATCAGCGCTTGTTGTCACATAATCGGATTGGTGTTGTTTTGGTGTCTATAGAATGCAATGATTTAGGCCTTTTATATTATAAGTGATTGTCTTGCCTAGAAAATAGGGGATGGTTCAAGGATAAGACTAGGTCTAAACCCTTGAATTGGTTGTGGTAATATGCATAGACTACCAAATAATACAATTCAAAACCTAATAGCTTAGAGATTAAAAATCTTACCCAAACAACTAATCCAAAATCTTCTATAAATTAAAATCAAAGATAAAAAAGCAATAATGTTAAGACTTTAAAACCAAGAAACACAAAATAGAATATGATGTGACAAAATTACATGTAGAGACTGAGGTGTAAGATGAAACATTCATTAAAAAAAAAAAAACATATGTAACCTTACCACTAAGTTGAGTCCCTTGTAGTTTTATTTTTATTTTTTTGAGAAGCTGAGTCCAAAAATATTCTTAAAAAATAACACAAATAATGTCCATATTTAAAGGACTAAAGCTTGTGCAAGTATTTGTTTGAGCTATTTATTACAAATTAAATACATTGAAACCAATTTGGAAGAAGCAAATTCAATAGTGAGAGTTAATACGGATGAGGACAAGAGCACAAGTTAGAGGAAGATATCATTTTATTAGTAAAAAATGATAATGATGTGTCATATAGGGCGGTGTCGACATGGTCGTCATGATTGAGTTTTTCAACGGTACCAAAACACAATCCAAACACATAAGTCTAAATTGAAATTTCAATGGTTACATCAAGAGATCGCATCACATAGATACATCTCGCTCTCGGTCTAGATCTTCATCTCCTACGGTTTAATTCTTCTGCTCATAGTATTTTTTAATGTGCTCGATTTTAAATATCATTATTTTTTTATATAGGTGAGTATTCACATTTATAGTAGTTTTTTTACTATCAATCAGGGTTTAGATCTTGGGGTTGTCTTTCATACCCCTTATTCTTTATTATTGTTTAACTCGGTGTGAAGAAAACCTTAGTTTTTTTACTATCAATCAGGGTTTATATTTTGGGGTTGTCTCCTATACCCCTTACTCCTCATTGTTGTTATTTAACTCGGTGTGAAGAAAACCTTCGATCTTTGAGGAGTGGTATCACCATCATCAGGCTAGCCCTGCACACTCAACCGACTCTACTACCTTTGCAAACAGACTTACCCCTAGAATTTGAATCTAAGCCTCTTTCTGATAAATTTCCATCTAAAGTGATCCTGACGGCTCCAAATAAACGGAAGTCCTAATAAGCGATTGTGTTTGTTGGATTTTTTCCATGGAATTTTTTTCAAGTATTTTTTTTTTAAATATATAATAATGACAAGAGTAATAGGTATGATTTATAATATTTTTAAATTTTTTTAAAATTAATTTAATATTATCAACTTTTAATAATAAAATTTAGGTTTAGATTTTGGTTGTTAAAATAATATTGTATTGACATCTTATATATTATAGACAGATACAAGTAAATAATTTAATATTATCAACTTTTAATAATAATATTTAGGTTTAGATTTTTGTTGTTAAAATAATTTTGTATCGATATATTTATATATTGTAGACAAACATACAAGTATTAACATAGAATAAAATTCTAATCATGGAATATACCACTAGACTTGTATCATCACATTATACACATGTCCAAATTCGATATTAATAGGGTTGAGGAATCCCAAAAGAGCATGACCAAGGACTTCCATCTTTAAGCCTCCTACCCCATTGGCAAAGAGTATGTCAAGTGGTGGGGTTCATAAACCACTCAAGTCCCACAACACAGGGCCAACCCCCCACACAAACAAATTCTAATCATGGAATATTCCACTGGACTTGCATAATCATATTAATCGATTAGAAAGCAAGAGGGCCAACCTCCCACACACATTTCTAAACTCGATGTTAATATGGGTGAGAAATCCCACAAGAGCAGGACCAAGGACTTGTACCTTTAATCCTGCTACCCTATTGGTAAGGAGTATGGCAAGTGGTGGAGTTCATAAACTACTCAAGCCCCACAATACAAGGCCAGCCTCCCACACACATGCCTAAACTCGATGTTAATAGGGGTGAGGAAACCTACAAAATTGGGACCAAGGAATTACACCTTTAAGCTTGCTACCCCATTGGTAATGACTATGGAAAGTGGTGGGGTTCATAAACCACTCAAGTCCCACAATACAGTTAATGTGGGATTATTCATAAACACACACTACACTAACAAGGCAAAATAGGTATTAACATGAAACAAAATTCCAATCATGGAATATACCACTAGACTTGCATCGTCACATTTATTGGTTAGAAATAAAAACCCCCCACACACATGCCCAAACATAATGTTAATAGGAGAAAGGAATCCCATAAAAGTGAGAGGTACCCCATTGGCAAAGAGTATGGCAAGTGGTGGGGTTCATAAACCACTCAAGTCCCACAACACATTTTATGTGAGATTATTCACAAAAACACACACTATGCTAACAAGGTAGAAAGGTAATAATGTGGAATGAAATTCCAATCATTGAATATGCCACTAGACTTGCATCATCACATTAACCGGTTAGAAAGCAAGAGGGTCATCCCCCACATATGCACAAACTTGATGTTAATAGGGGTGATGAATCCCATAAGAGTGGGACCAAGGACTTGCACCCCCACACACATGCCCAAACTTGATGTTAATAGGAGTGAGGAATCCCATAGGAGAAAAACCAAGGACTTGCACCTTTAATACTGGTACCCCATTGGCAAAGAGTATGGCAAGTGATGGGGTTCATAAACCACTCAAGTCCCACAACATAGTTAATGTGGGATTATTCACAAACACGCACTACACTAAGAAGACAAGGCACACACATTACACTTAGAAGGTAAGGCAAATAGGGACTTGCACCTTTAAGCTTGCTATCCCATTGCCAAAGAGTATGGCAAGTGGTGGGGTTCATAAACCACTCAAGTCCTACAACATAATTAATGTGAGATTATTCACAAACACACATACACTACACTAACAAGAAAGACA
The DNA here is from genome assembly GCA_028583015.1 of Wollemia nobilis. Classification (NCBI taxonomy): domain Eukaryota; kingdom Viridiplantae; phylum Streptophyta; class Pinopsida; order Araucariales; family Araucariaceae; genus Wollemia; species Wollemia nobilis. The sequence continues at coordinate 17,642,100 of JAQPPZ010003361.1, forward strand.
GGTATTAACATGGAACAAAATTCCAATCATGGAATATACCACTAGATTTGCATCATCACATTAACTGGTTATAAAGCAAGAGGGCCATGCCCACACATGCCCAAAATTGATGTTAATAGGGGTGAGGAATCCCATAGGAGCACAAAAAAGGAATTTTACCTTTAATCCTACTATCCCATTGGCAAAGAGTATGAAAAATGGTGGGGCTCATGAACCGCTCAAGTCCCACACCATAGTTAATGTGGGATTATTCACAAGCACACACACTACACTAACAAGGAAGATAGGTATTTCCATGGAACGAAATTCCAATCATGGAATTTACCACTAGACTTCCATCATCAAGTTAACTAGTTAGAAAGCAAGAAGGCCAGCCCCTACAAATATGCCTATACTTGATGTTAATATGGGTGAGGAATACCATAGGAGTGGGACCAAGGAGTTGCACCTTTAAGCCTGCTACCCTATTGGAAAAGAGTATGGCAAGTGGAGGGGTTCATAAACCACTCAAGTCCCACAACACAGTTAATGTGGTATTATTCACAAACACACACTACACTAACAAGGAATATAGGTATTAATGTGGAATGAAATTCCAATCATGGAATATGTCACTAGACTTGCATCATCACATTAGCTAGTCAAAAAGCAAGAGGGCCATCCCCCCACACACATGCCCAAACTCAATGTTAATATGGGTGAGGAATCCCATAGGAGTGGGACCAAAGACTTGCATCTTTAAGATGCTACCCTAGTGTAAAAGATTATGTCAAGTGGTGAGGTTCATAAACCACTCAAGTTCCACAACATAGTTAATGTGGGATTATTCACAAACACACACTACACTAACAAGGTAGACAAGTATTAACATGGAACAAAATTCCAATCATGGAATATGCCACTACACTTGCATCATCACATTAACCGGTTAGAAAGCAAGAGGGCTAGCCCCCTATACATATGCCCAAACTTGGTGTTAATAGGGGTGAATAATCCCATAGGAGAGGGACCAAGGACTTGCACCTTTAATTTTGTAATGTAGTAAAATAATTATAATGTAATATACGTGTCTCTCTTAAATTTTATATAATTCATTAAAATTTTAATATTTAAATATTTGTAATATAAAAAATATTTTATAAAATAAAATATTTATAATGATTTATCTTTATATTAAAAATAGGAATATAATAGATAATTAGAATTAAAATTTCAATTATAAATAATCTATTGGATTTATGGATTTGTGTGTTTAATACAATATGAATATTTTCACATTAAATGTCAAGGTTCCAATTCCATGAATGAACTTAATGTTTTTTAAATGGTTAAATTAAAAGGGGAGTAAGTATAAGCAATAATCAAGTTTAAGAAAGGAGCGATCTTATTCTTATTATGTCTTACTCCAAATCTTTGGATAAACTCAAATAATTAAGATGTTGAACTAGTGAATTGTCTTGACTTCTAATTAAGGTTTTGTGCCCTTAATCCAACTTTTAACAAGGTTGTATGGGATTTCTAATGGCTTCTCCATACATCCAAATTTAGGTTGGTTCCCCATTGACCTCACATAAATATCGTATACTAATATTAAGTAACTTACAAGAAAAATAACTATGGAAAGTAAAATACATGAAAACGCATAATGTAGAAATGAAATTGCTTGCAAGTTTAGAAGTGTGAGAGATATAAAGAAAATATAATTTTTTTACCATAGTGAGGCAAGTGCTTTGTAAATTAATTAATGAGAAGTCAAATAATATCAATGTCCATCTATTCATTTTATATGAAATTGATAAGCAAATGACAAGATGGGCTAGAATGGTCATGTTGTAACTATCATGCACATGACAAACAGAGAGGATGGTGCCTCTAATGGGATACCTAAGGACTTGTCAATTTATTACAAACTCATGAGTACAAAGCACAATATAGGTTTTATAGAGTTTAACTCTAAATTTTCATGGCCAAAAGATGAATGCAATGAGATCCCCAGGCCCTTATTACCCCTAAGTTGTGTGTGGTGAGAAACAATTACTCCTAGTAAAAGTAAATATTTAGGGGAAACTTTGGTAATATGTTGCACCTCCAAATGTTGCATGCCTCTAATTATACCTCTGACAGACTTAGAATACTTCCAAATGACTTTGTGTGAAACTATATCCCAAAATATTACTTTCAATAAAATTTAGCTTAGAATTTATACCTATAATCTACTCTTGTTATTGTTTGAGTGATTTACTTTGGATTGGCAAGTGAATCACTCACATTTTGTAATCAGATCGATTGCATTTATGGGTAAAACAACCATATTTATTGAGAAAATTTCCCTCTCAAGGTAATTGGTCCTTTTTTATAAGAAACTTAGTTTTTAGAGAAAATTAGTTCCTATCCATAGTCAAATTTTGGGATACCTTTGCTACTTGATTTCTACTTTTGTATTCTCATTTAAAATTTGTAATTTGAACAAAGGTAGTGTCGAGGTATTACATTTTTAGTGACTTCATGGGATGCCAATATCAATTGGTATAAGATCATAGATCATAACTTTATCCTTGGGCATATAGTCTAAAAAGTTGGCAGCTTTATGGTAAAATTGTTAAAACTATTGGTTCTTCTCATTTGGTCTTTCGTGGCACTAAGTCACTAACCCCAACAACTTTTGCCACTCATTATCATTTCAAAATTGTAGTACTCCAAGGTCTTTCACCTCCCCCATAAGATCCTCAAAAGGATTCTCAAATAATTCTTTCTATTTTATAGCTAGCTCTTGCAATTTGACATGAATTGGCTTTAGCATCTTAGGTTTTAGTTACATCCACTTGATAAACTTCACTCTATTCTTCCTCAATCATGACATTTATAAATATAGCATAGACCAAGCTTAATATTTGTAGAAGACATAAGATATGGAAAATAGGGGATCCAATCCTCTATTTATAAGATATTTGGAGGAGGTTTAGGAGGGAAAATAAAAAATAAACTTGTCTAAGAGTCAACACTACAAATGTTAGCCAAAACCTTGGGCTTTTTAAGATAAAAAATCTAAATTTTCCAAATTCGTGTCCTGTAAATTATAGGGTGTAAATTTGGCAAAGTTGTTTAGCCAAATTCATGCCCCATAAATTAAAGGGCATGAATTCGGTAAAGCTATATTTTCCAAATTCACACACCATATGGAATGACTGTGAATTCGAGACAACTAGACCCATGTGTAGGTTTTTTGTATTTTGGAGGACCAAACGGTATTAGAATGGTACAAAAATGTAGACACCAAAATCTAACCACTTGTCCTCCATCCATAGCTTCCCGCCACACATATCCATTATTTATATATATTTATATATATTTTTAATATATATTTAAATAGTAATATTTTATATCCATTATCTTACATATTTAAATAATAATAGAAGGTCCCTGATCTTGTCCCAGCTTCCTTAGCACTTCCTTAACCCTTCCTCCTTGGTAGGATGGTGTTGTAGACGATCTCCTTGGGGTGGGAGGTCACTTCTCCACTTGTCTGCCCCTTTCCTTGCCCTTTGGTGGGGTTTTATTTTGGTGTCTGGGTTCTAGGATGGTTTTGGGTTCTTCCTTGGGACCTTCCCTGGGTTTTTTGGGTTGTTCAAGGATTTCTTTCCTTGGATTTCTTAGTTTTTCCTAGGTTTTTTAGGTGTCTTCTTGATGCTTGTCCTCTGTGGTTCTTTAGTTGCAGATTATTGGGGCTGTGGGAGAGTGGCTTCATGAGTAGTTTTACACAACATCCTTTTTGGTCTTCATGGGGACCATGAAATTTCTATTGTGACTCTGCTCTTTGGGTTCGATTTTGTGGGTCCAACGATATTTTAGTTTTTTTTGTGGTCTTGCATTAGGGCCTCTAGTTTGCTTATTGTTGTGTTCCCTGCAGGACTTCCTCATTTTTTTTCTTGAAGTTGTTCGTTGGTGATGTTGAAGGCTATCTAGGATTTTTGGTTGCATCCTCTTTATCTAGGTTCTAACATTTGTAGCTAGATTTCCCCGTGACTCCTTCCTTTTGGGTTCCTTGGGAACTTTCCTATCTCTTTCCTACGGTTTTTTGTTCTGCTTCTACTGCTTCCTCTACTCGGTTGGCATCTTTGAAGGCTTCTTTATTAACTACATGAGGACTTTGTGGCCTGTGGAGTTCCTCAAAATGCTGATCCACTTTCCAAGCTTCTGAGGGATGCAACTTATTATTAGTTTTCTTGATATTCTAGCATATATGTTTGTTTCCTATCCCTTCTTAGGTAGTATTTGATGTATTTGCAGTCTTACTGCTCCACCCTATGGTGTAGGATGGTTTTTCCATATATTTTGGTTTTCCCCTATGTGGGATGTCGAATTCTTCTGGTTTTCGATTTCCCCTAGGTGGGTTGGTCATTTTCTTGCCTTTGGGGTTGTTTAAATTTTCTATTTTCCCACTGTGTGGATGTTTCAAATTATTTTTTCTCACTTATTGGGCATTTTCCTAGTTCCTAGGTAATTTCCCACTTCCTAGGTGTTTCAAACATTAGTTTCTCACTTTCTAGGTGATTTAAATTGTAGTTTCCTGCTTTCTAGGTATTTCAAATTGTAGATCCCTGCTTCTTTATTTTTTCTTGATTCTTGGGTAGTTTCCCAGTTCCTAGGAATTTCAAACGGTTTTTTCTTGCTTCCTAGGCATTCAAATTTGCAGTTTCCCACCATGCGGGCATTTTAAATTATTATTTCCTACTTCCTGGGCGTGCTTCTCTATTCCTTCTTGAAGGCTTTCCTGGTGCCTTCCTAAATGTTTTCCTACTGGCTTTCCTCATGCCTATCCTAATGTCCATTCTTGGGATTTTCTTGTTTTATCTCATTGTAATCAGGTTTTGGGTCCCTTGATAAAAACCCATTTTAATTTTAATTTAACCTACAAAAAAAAATTATATATAATATTTATATATATTAAATAAATGTATATATATTTATATGAATTAATCCCAACCATCTGTCATGTTTTAATATTAGCCATCCATCCGCCTTAATCCATGCCACTTGCCAGATTTAATCTGTTAGAAATTTGAGTTTTTTTATATTGCATTGATGTCACATGGATCACATTGAGTTTTGGTGGCCAAATGATATTTTGGAAAGCATGGATAAATATAGGGTTTTTGTGAAAACCAAGGTAGATAAAATAAAATGTTTTATTTAAAACCATGGATGGTATATTTGAATAGGGTTTTTCTTAAAACCCAAGTTGGCCCTTCGTTTCGTCCAAAAATGTGCCTCGGTGATGGAGATATTTAATTTTTAATATTTAGTTTAAATTTTAATTAATTTAAATTTAAATTTAAATTGAAAATTAAATATGCAAGATTTCCGTCGACACCATTGAAAATAATAAGGAGGCTATATAAAGGGGATACCTAAGGTTCATAAACCTAGACTTGCTCATGGTTAATAATCATTGGCTAAGCATCCGAATTGAGCTTGTGTGAAAATCTTTTAGAAAGTAGAAGCATCAAATAAACGAAGGTTGGTTGAAGTCCAAAGTCATTATGGGTAGAGTGGTGTATTGGCAGTTGGATTTTGGCTAAGGTGTGTGGTAGCATAGATGTCAAGGTTTTGAATCCCCTTGACTGCGTTCAAAAGGCGTTGGAAGAAAAGTGCTCGAAGTGCTTTTAATTTGTAGAAAGGGAAGAAAGGTTTTAAGGCACATTGTGCCTTTCCCTTTCAAACGAGTGACTAACTCATGTGGTAACATTAGCCACGGCTAAGGCACTCATGGTATGGGCAAGTCAGGGGTTCGAATCCCCTTGAGGAGGTAAATATGTTTTTTCTCTAATTAATTCTATTAAGCCCTAATTTGGAGTTATAAGGTGGTTAGGAATAATTAAAGTTTTTAATTAAACTTTGTTTTTATAAGGGCTGTGATTATTATTTCAAAGGTGGATGAGTTTTTGATTTAATTTGATGTTCATGAAATTGAGAATTCAGATTTAGGAAAAATAAGGAGTTGTTATAAAATAATTTTTGAAAGGTTTATTGATTATTATTTTTTTATAAGTGTTTTTATTAAAAGGACTTTGGTGGATGTGTTTATTAAGTTGGAGTAAAAAGGTGTAAACTCAGTTATGCTTTATCTTGTGATTATTATTTAAATTCCACTAACCCTTATTGATATTGGAAAGGAAATTTGTGTTTAGTGCGGCAGATTTTGTGGATAACTTCTTTGAATAAAAAAAGTATGGGCACATTCTCCTATTGATTGTTTATGATGAATGATTTCTAAAATATCATTGGAGTGAAAAGGATTGATTGTGGTTTCCTTTTAGAAAGTGGTTGGTTGAATGCTTCAAGGTTTTCTGGTTTGGGAGTTGTGTTTAAACCTTTTTTTATAAGCATAGTTTTTGAAGCCCATTGGTTATGTAAAGAACTTGAAAAGAACATGTGTATCATTGTTATGTGAGATTTGTGATTTAGCATTGTTGGAAACATTTGAGCTAGTTGATACATGCTTGGACTAGGGTTTTGTGAGAAATATTTGTCCCTTGTGGTGATTGGTTGAGTTGATTTGATTGAGCCTAGTCAAGTGATTATGTGAGGTGATTGTTCAAGTTCCATGAAACAAACTATTCTATAATTCTGATTTGAGTTGAGATTGAGCTTAGAACATATTGAGTCTCTAATAATTATCTTTATGCTTCTATGAGTTGACTTGCATTGAGTTGAGATTGAGTTGAGTTGAGTTGAGTTGAGATTGAGTTCAGTTGAGTTGAGTTGAGATCATTATGAATCATTGTTGTCATCCATTGTTGAGTGCATTGTCATTCATTGTTGAGTTCATATTTGAGCCTTGCCTTCGTAGATTTATGGATGAGATTTGAGTACTACTTGAGCATGATTTATTGAGCCTTTGAGAAGGCCTTTGGGATAGGGTTTTGGACATATTTGTGGCAATTTTTGTATGATTTATTAAGCCTTTGAGAAGGCCTTTGGGATAGATTTCTGGACATATTTGTGGCAGTTTTTGTATGATTGATTGAGCCTTTGAGAAGGCTTTGTGGACAGTTTTGGGACAGATTCGTGGATAGTTTTGGAACATATTTGTGGACAGTTTTATATAGATTTATGGACAGATTTGGGACATATTTTGATGAGGTCTTGAGTGAGCCTATTGAGTAGAGTTGAGCAAGTTATTAGTGAGCTTGTTGGAGCATATTTGAGCAATTCTTGGTGAGCTTGCTAGAGTAGATTTGGACAAGTTCTTAGTGATCTTTTTGGAGCATATTTGAGCAAGTTCTTGGTGAGCTTGCTAGAGCAGTTTTGGACAAGTTCTGTGTGATCTTGTTGAGCAGATTTGGACAAGTCTTGTGTGATCTTGTTGATCAGTTTTGGACAAGTTCTATGTGAGCTTGTTATGTAGATTTGGACAAGTTTTGTGTGAGCTTGTTATTGCCTAGCTTTGAGCAGATCAAAGAAATTTGGACAAGTTCTATGTGAGCTTGTTGAGCAGTTTTGGACAAGTTTTGTGTGATCTTGTTATGCAGATTTGGACAAGTTCTGTGTGAGCTTGTTATTGCCTAGCTTTGAGCAAATCAAAGAAATCATTGTATTGGATAAGGATCCTTATTTTTGTATGAAATATTATAAGGATATTATCTTGTGGAGTAACCCACATTAGGGGAACCATGTTAAATGTTGTATCTCAATTGTGTATGATGACTTGTGCTCTTGCTTACTATTACTATCTGAGTAATTAATGCACATTGCTATATTTGGTTATTGCAATTAAGGACATTAATTGATATTGGTTTTGAAAGAAAGTAAAAAGTGGTCTTATAATGTTCACCCCCCCTCAGTATAATATTATGTTCTTAAATTGGTATCAGATCTAGTTCCTTTGGAAAAGCTAACATCTTGAGGGCATATTCTACAAGAATACAAATGGCTTCACATAATGGATCATCTATAAATAAGGCTCCATTGTTTGATGGTAACAATTATGCTTTCTATAGCATGAGGATGAAGAACTACTTTTTATCACAAGGATATGAGGTATGGCAAATGGTTGAAAAATATTATAGGGTTGAAGGTGGTCCTGAGGTAGATAAGACTATCAGGAAATTGATTGATATCAATGCAAGAGCAATGAATTATATTTTGATTGGGCTACGAGAGGCAAATTTTGCAAAGGTTATGGTATGTAATTTAGCTAATGATATGTGGACCAAGTTGCGAAATACTTATGAAGAATATTCCAAGTTAAAGTTGGCAAAACTACAAACTCATAGAAAAAGATTTGAGGAATTGAAAATGAAATATTATGAAAATATTGCAAAGTTTTTACTTCGAGTTGATGATATTACTAACACCATGAGAGACCTAGGATTTGAGATGAAAGAATCAAAATTTACTCAAAAGGTTTTGAGATCACTTCCCATGAAGTATGATGTAAAGGTTTCAACAATAGAAGAAACAATGGATATCAACAAGCTAATAATGGAAGAATTGTAAGGAACTCTCACATATTATGAGATGAGGGTGAGTAAGCATCAGGTTATAATAAAAGATATTACATTCAAGGCTTCAGAGAATAAGAAAGGAAAATTTCCAAAGATAGATAGAGGTTCATATAATGATGAGGAAGCTAACTTCATCAAAAGGAATAAGGACTCAAGGAATTTGAGGGATATAAGGAAAGTTAGACGCTACAAGTATGGTTATCTTGGTCACTATGCATACAAGTGTCCACATGAAGAAAACAATGATGATGAAAAATAGGGTCACAGAAGAAAAAAATATGGAAAGCATAAATATGGCAAAGATGAAAAAGATGACAGATACAAGCAAAACATGTATGAGAAGAAAAAAAAAATTGTAAGACAAATAAATCTTACTACATTGTAGATGCAAGCGATAGCTCAGATCACAGTGATAGAAACTAGTCATATGAAGAAGAATGTACATTCTTTGGAATAAGTGAAGAAAGGCAATAACACCTATTCCTAGGTATTGAAGTTAAAGAAGAGGATATATCTATTGAAGAAAGACATGAAGAGCTTTCCATAGCCATTGAGAAAGCAAATAGGTACAATAAGGGTCTAAGGATACTAAAATGCTTCATATGTGGAGATTTTGGGCATATAGATGATGATTGCACATACTAAAACAATTGCAACAAGGAAATTTTATTTGTTGAAAAAGAAAGCAGCAGTTCTAGTGACAATTCCAGTATCAGTGACAATGAAGATAAAGAAGTCTCACTTTTGGTAATAGAAAAAAAAAGAGGATGAGCCAAGAAAATAAAAATCAGAAGTCAAAAGGCTAAAAGAAGAATATAGGAATATTGAAAACAAGATTTGAACAGATGTCAAAATCAAAGAAGAACTACTATAGACAATCGGTAATCTTAGAGAAGAGCTTCAAAATGCAAAAAGAATAGAAGAAAGGATGAATGAAGAACTAATGGTAATAATGACAAGGCATAACACATTAGATCAAAATGTTCAAAAAGGAGTGGAAACTTATTTTAAATTTGTATCCTATTCCCAATAAAAGTCACACTCAAAAGGAAAGGAAGTTCTAAAAAATGAAAGCAAGGAAGTACCTAAGTGTTATGAAGAAATATCCAAAGTTTCTATGGCTCCAAAAATTTAGTTTGGTTCTTTTTTTGAGATAGGTGAATCAAATTCAAAATGAAAATAAATACTTGAAGAGAAAAACAAAGAAGAAACTAAGGAAGAGGATTTATATACTACAAAAACAGTTCAATAATGCAATGCACAAGTTGAATATGATCATATGAATAATGGTCAAGAAAGGTATGAGGAACCAAGGCATGAACAAAGGGATTTTCAAGGACATTGTTTTTCTTATAATGAATTTGGACACATGGCTATACACTGTAGGGTCTATGGATCAAATAAGTTTGATTTTTCTAGAAGGAACATCAAAGGAATAAGGTATGGTTTTTAGGGACATTGTTTCTCATGTAATAGGATTGGTCATTGAGCTTCTCAGTGCAAAGGAAATGAGAAACATGGTTTTGGTTTTAGAGCTACACAATTCAGAAGTCATGGTCATAATGGTCATGAAAACAGAACTTCACAATACAATGTTCAAGAAAGGAATGGATATGGAAATTATTTCAAGAAATATTTTAGGATATGGGCACTATACAAAGGCTAAAATATCAAGTGTTTTAACTGCAATAACTCTGGACATATTGCAAAATGGTGTAGGACTCAATTCCAAACAATTTCAAGGCAATAAGGTCAAACAGGTTCAAGACAAGAAGATTAGGTAATTCATCAAGATAAGGATATCAAAAAAACATGGAAGGAAATTGATAGAGGAAATAAATAATGTAATATGGGAGTAAAAGTACTCCCACACCAAAATTAATCACCTCAAGAGAGAAGGTGGTGAGGGGGCTATGCTTAAGAGTCATATATTTTAGACCCATAGGTGTCCCTTTTGCCATTGATGTCAAAGGGGGAGATATTTGAGTAAGGGGGAGAGCATTGAGTTAGGGGGAGAAGCCTCTAAAGAGAGCATTGAGTTAGGGGGAGCAACTTACATAGAGAGTATTGAGTCAGAGGGAGCAGATTTGATTCTCAGATATGGTTTTTACAGTGATTGTGCTTTTTGCATTAGAGGTGTTGCCATCAGTGAAAAAGGGGGATATTTTTGAAATTTGTGTTATTTTATATTGTCATTGATGTCACATGGATCATTGGTGTCACATGGATCACATTGAGTTTTGGTGGCCAAATGATATTTTGGAAACTATGTTTAAATACAGGGTTTTTGTGAAAACCAAGGTAGGAAAAATAAAAGGTTTTATTTAAAACCATGGATGGTAGATTTGAACTGGGTTTTTTGTAAAACCCAAGTTGGCCTTTTGTTTCATCGAACAAGGTGCCTCGATGATGGAGATATTTAATTTTTAATATTTAGTTTAAATTTAAATTAGTTAAAATTTAAATTTAAATTTAAAATTAAATATGCAAGATTTTCGTCGACGTCATCAAAAATAATAAGGATTCTATATAAAGGGGCTACCTAAGGTTCATAAACCTAGACTTTCTTGTGGTTAATAATCATTGGCTAAGCATCCAAATTGGGCTCGTGCAAAAATATTTTAGAAAGCAAAAGCAGCGAATAAATGAAGGTTGGTTGAAGTCCAAAGTCATTGTGGGCAGAGTGGCGCATTGGCAGTTGGCTTTTGGCTAAGGTGTGTGGTAGCACAAACTTCAAGGTTTCAAATCCCCTTGACTACGTTCGGAAGGTGTTGGAAGGAAAACACTCGAAGTGCTTTTAATTTGCAAAAATGGAGGAAATGTTTTAAGGCAGGTTGTGCCTTTCCCTTTCGAAGGAGCGGCTAGCTCGTGTGGCAACCTTAGCCATGGCTAAGGCACTCATGGTGTGGGAAAGTCAGGGGTTCAAATCCCCTTGAGGAGGTAAATACACTTTTGCTCTAATTAATTATGTTAAGCCCTAAGTTGGAGTTATAAGGTGGTTACGAATAATTAATGTTTTTAATTAAACTTTGTTTCTATATGGGCTGTGATTATTATTTCAAAGGTGGATGAGTTGTTGATTTAATTTGATGTTCATGAAATTTAGAATTAAGATTTAGGAGAAATAAGGAGTTGTTATAAAATAATTTTTGAGAGGTTTATTGATTATTATTTTTTTATAAGGGTTTTTATTAAAAGGACTTTGGTGGGTGTGTTTATTAAGTTTGAGTAAAAAGGTGTATATTGAGTTATGCTTTATCTTGTGATTATTATTTGAAGTCCACTAACCCTTATTGATATTGGAAAAGAAAGTTGTATTTAGTGCGGTGGATTTTGTGGACAATTTCTTGGCATCAAAAAGGTATGGTCACATTATAGACCATACACATAGATGGATAAGCAAGGGAAACTATTCACTTATGGCAATAGTAACACATGAGTTAATCTCTCCACATCTCACAATGTTTTTATATGTTCAAATGTGCGTAGTCCAAGAAAAAGTTTGATTGACTAGGAATAAATTACAACATCAAAATATTGCTTGAATTTCAATGAAAATTTGCTCAAAACACTAATGTTGTTTGAGTAATTGAAAAACATCTAGATTTTATCTAGCAAACAAAGTATTATGCAACATATGATAGTCATTTCCTACAAGATTTTTAAAGAAATACCTCTTGGGCTATTTTTGAAACATTGAGACTGAAAATTGATGAGAATAAGATAGAAATACTGCAGATATAGAAACTTCATGATGAAACAAAGGAAGCATATTATTTTTTTTTAAGTGAGAGAGAAATTATTATTCAATAGTGGTTGATTGTAGTTCAGAAATGCACTGCAATTCGGCTTGCTGCTTAAGGTGGTGTATGAATTCCTCCTTAGATAATGGTTTCTTATAAAGTTTAAGCCTATGGCCATTTACTAGTAGTTTTCTTGTTGAATCATCTATAGGCTTAAGCTTGATTGTACCATTTCTAAATATCTCTTTGATTTCATAGGGTCCTAGCCATCTGGTCCTCAATTTACCTTGAAAGTCTTGGTAACGAGAATCAAACAACAAAGCCCAATATCCTGATTTGAATGTGCATGGTACAATGTGTTTATCATGCCATTTATTTCATTTTTGTTGGGTTATTTTAGTCCTATGTAATGCCTCTAGTCTCATTTCATCTAGAATGTTTAACTTTTCCAATCTAGCTTTTTGCGCTTTATCCAAATTCACGTCAAGTTGTACCATTGTGCGAAGAGTTTCTATCTCAAATTCTATGGGCATGATAGCTTGTTTTCCATAGACCATTTCATAAGGTGATAATCCTGTGGTGGTTTTCCAAGTTGTATTGTATGCCCATACAACTTATTTTAATCTCTCAGCCCAATCACCCCTATTAACAGTTACAATTTTTGTAATGATCTTTTCAAGTTCTCTGTTTGTAACTTCTACTTGTCCATTGGCTTGAGGGTGATATGGTGAGGTTTTCTTATGTTTTATTTGATAGGTGTCAACAAAATTTTCAATCACTTTGGAGATAAATTGGGTTCCATGATCTGAAACTAACTCTCTAGGTGCTCCAAAGCGTTGCATAATATTTTCATAAAGGAAATCAGCAACTGGTTCAACTTGCGCTCATGGTAAAGCTTTGACTTCAGCCCACTTAGTAACGTAATCCGTACACACAAGTATGTGTTTATTACCTTCACTTGGAGGGTCTATTGGTCCAACAAAGTCAATTCCCCATTTATTGAATGGTTCAAATACTACTTGCAGAACCAAAGGCATTTCCATCGAAGGAGTAGGCTTACTAGCTCTTTGACAAGCGTCACATCTATCAACAAATTTATGGACATATCTATTCATGGTAGGCCAAAAGTAACCAATTTGAAGTATTTTACTAACTATCCTTTGGGTGGCATAATGGCCTCCATAGGGTTCTTCATGTGTTGCCCGAATGATGTCATATACATCATCTTCTTGCACACATCTCCTAATTACTTGGTCAGGACATCTTCTAAACAAGACTCCATGGATCCACATATAAGGAGTGCTTTGATGTATTAATTTTCTACGCTCATGCGATGTATATTTTTGAGGCATTTTTCCTGTTACTAAGTAATTTACAATATCAGCATACCAAGGGGTAAAAATAGAAAGAGCAAACAAATGTTCATCTAGGAAATTATCAGGAATTAACTCGTCATCATCAAAGATTTGCATACGAGATAGGTGATCTGCGATGACGTTATCTTTTCTTACCTTATCTATAATCGTGACATTGAACTCTTGTAGCAAAAGAAGCCATCTAACCACTCTACCTCCTATTGTTGCTTTGTTCATTAAGTATTTAATGGGAGAGTGATCAGTGTGAATGAATACTTCATACCCTGTTATGTAATGTTTAAATTTATTGATGGCATGGACTACGACTAAAAATTATTTTTTAGTAATAGTGTAATTAAGCTCGGCTCCATGCAAATTTTTACTTACATAATAGATAGCATAAGGTATTTTGTTCTCAACCTGTTGCAATACTGCTCCTATTGCGTAACCCAAAGCATCGCAATGTATATGGAATGGTAATTTCCAATTTGGTCCTCTCAGGATTGGAGCAGTAATCAATTTATCTTTTATAACTTCAAAGGCTTCTTGACATGCTTTAGTCCAATTGAATTCACTTTCTTTAGTTAAGAGCTTAAGCATGGGAGCAACAATTTTAGTGAATCTCACCTCTGTTTGTGTTTTTGGAGGTTGAAGGGTTTGAATAACTTGTATTTTTGTAGGATCTACTTTAACACCTTCTTTTGATATGTAATGTCCTAGAACAATACCTCCTCTCATCATCATGAAACACTTTTCATGACTCAAAGAGAGGTTTTTCTCTTGACATCTAATCAAAAATTTTTGTAAGCTTGACAAGGTTTCTTCAAAGGTATTACCATAGACTGTGAAGTCATCCATATAGACTTCTACACACTCATTTATTAAATCAGCAAAGATAGCTAAAACAACTCTTTGAAAAGTGGTAGGTGCATTGCATAATCCGAAAGGTAAGACTTTATAAGCATAGGTGCCTACTGGACATGTGAAGGTTATATTTTCCTGATCTTCCTCAGCTATGGAAACTTGATTATAGCCACTAAACCCATCTAGAAAGCAGAAATATTTCTTTCTAGCCAATGTATCAAGAACTTGATCAATGAATGGCAAGGGAAAATAATATTTTTTTATTACCTTGTTTAATTCCCTATAGTCCACGCAAATCCTCCATTTGCCATTCTTTTTAGGGACTATCACAAGAGGTGACACCCATTGACTATCAAAAATTGGATATATAAATCCTGCCTTCAAGAGTTTAATGATTTCTTCCTGAACCACGTCTTTCATAGCTGGATTCAATCTTCTTTGGGGTTGTCTTACTGGATAACATCCTTCTTGGATAAAAATATGATGGGTACAAACATTTGGATGTATCCCTTTCATATCCTCGTAGTTCCATGCAAATGTCGATTGATATTCCTTAAGCACATCTATTAATTGTGATTCTTGTATGCTTGTGAGCTCATCACTGATATTCAAGGTCCTTCCTGGTGTGATATCTATTTGCTTGCATTTTTCTATGTTTGCATCTATCCCCATTATCTCATGTTCAAGAATATTTAAGTAACAGTCATATGGTATCATTTGTTGAGACTGACTTGTGCTTGCTTCATTAATAGCCATGGTAGATTCAGATGAACAACCATTGTCTTGACCTTGATCCTTGCTTTGATTTCCTAATAGTAATGGTAATGGTCCCTCGACCTCTTGTTGAAGATGTTCACTCAGAACATTTATTGATAAGGTTTGGATTTCATCAAAATCATGAGGGAAATCATACCACAATTGCTTTGGAAACTCATCTTCTATTGTTGATTCAGGGAATAGGCTAAGGTCTTTAGTATTTTTGCCATAAGAAATAGTCATATTTCCTATTCTACAACTAATGTAAGCATCAGTTGTTGCAAGCCATGGGTGCCCTAAAATTAAGGGATGTCCCCCTAACTTTTTCTTAGGTTGTAAGACTATAAAGTCTACAGGGTATTCCCATGAACTTACGGAGACTATAACATCTTCTAGTTTTCCCTCTGGCTTAATAGTAGACCTATCTACGAGTTGGAGTACAATAGAAGTTGATTGCAATTTATGTAACCCTAAATATTTTGTTGTCTCTTTAGTCATGACATTAATAGTGGCTCCTAAATCGACCAAGATATTTTGCAAGGCTATGTCACCAATGTGTACCATGAGTATAGGTATTCCAGGATCTGTGTATTTTGGTAATAACCTACCTCTCGTTATTATCTCAGACAATTGTCCAATGACTTGAATAGTTTGGGCTTCGTTCTTCTTTTTCCTTCCTAAATTTGTACACATGTTTTTAATGAGCTTGGAATAGATGGGTATATCCTTGATAGCTTGTAACAAAGGGATCTTGATAGTAACATTTTCTAATTCCTGAAGGAAGTTAAAGGTTGGCTTAGATGGTTCTTTTGGTATTGCCAATATTTGAGGAAAAGGTACCTCTACTTCCTTCCTTTGAGGAATTTGGATTTCTTGTTATTTTGTTGGAATGTTTTCTAGTGAATTTTCCATTTCCTTTTCATTGTTATCCTCCTTTTCGAACAAATATGTAGTGGGGTTTTCAAGCTCTGTGAGAGTTACATTGTTTTCCAATACTTTTCCTGATCTCAATTGAATTTGTTGACAAGGTACTACAGATATAGAACATGTCTCACTAGTTTCATAGGCTTGTTGAATGTTCTTGTTGTTGTTAGGATTAGGGACCGGTTGAGCTGGAAGAGGAGGTTGCTTAGGAGGATTATTATTATTAACTAGAGGTGGAAGAAGTCTATTTTGAGGTGGATTTTGAGGGGCTTGTCCCCTAAATTGATTTTGAAAGTTTTGTTGTTGTGATGGATTTTGAGACCAACCAGATCCTCCCTGGTTATATTGGCCACTAGTATTCCAATTGTTTTGACTGGACATTCCTTGATTCCATGGTGGATTTCCATAGGTATTGGCCATAAAGTGGGCCCATGGAGGTATGTTCCAGTCTTGATTGTTTGAATAAGAATTCCAATTTGCCTAGTTTGGTGCATTAGACCATTGATTAGGCCTTTGCGAGTTGGAATAACTAGGGTTTGACCAATTTGGTGGTCCATTGAATGGACCATTCCATATTTGGGCTACAAAATAAATATCTTCTACCTCTTCAACTTTAGGTTCCTTTATGGCAGCTTTAACAATGGAGATGTATTTGTAGTTTTCAGTTTTGTGACCTTTATCACAAATTTTACAAGTAGCAATATTGGAAATGTTGGTAATGTTGAGAGGGCATTCTCTCAGATTGTGCTTTTTCCTACATCTATGATAGTAAATCTCTTCATTGTCTTGTCCCTTTGGCTTTTTATCCATTAAATCCAAAGATGTAGTCAAGGTACTTAACAAATCAATTTTTAACCCTTCCAACATGTTTCCAATTTTTGCTCTCGTCACTCCTCCTGTAGATGTATACTTGTTACCCCTTAGAGGTTTATTTCTTGAATAGTTTCTGCAAAGGTTCACAATCTCCTCAAATGCCATAATATGGATATCTCCTTTTGCCATGAGGTTTAAAACCTCAAGGACATCTTCCTTTAGTCCTTTTAGAAAGAGTTCTTTTAAGATTTCTTCATCAAGGTCTATATTTACTCTAGACCCAACAAATAGAAATCTCTCAAGGTAATCCTCCAAATATTCTTCTTATTTTTTATTCATGTAGAATAGCTCAGCTTTCTTATCCCTAACTCTATAGTAATCCTGATATCGTTCAAGGAATAGCTCTTTTAATCCATGTTCTCCATCCCATTGATTACAAATATTTTCTCCTAGACCCATGAACCATCTTAAAGCTGCATATTTAAGAGTAGAGGGAAACAACCTTAGCTTTTGTTCATCGGTAGTGTAAAAGTAAGCTTGGCACACTACTTCAAATTTGAAGAGAAAAGCATCTGGATCTTCATGTGGTTTCCCATGGAAGGTGGGTAATACAAAAATAGAGACTGACTTAGGTTCTCTTGTTGTCCCATCTGTATGTAATATTGGGAAGGCAAATGTCTTCCTTTTCCCATTTCTTCTTTGGTCTCTATTCTATCTTTGTTCATTCCCCCTTTGGTTCTCTTCTACTTCTCCTTGCCCACTTTGTTGGTCAGCCATAACTGAATGTAAGATTTCAAGAATTGGACCAGGTATGGGTTCAATAAAAATAGAAGAAGGATCTATGTGATTGTCAAATTCTGGTTTAGGTAATAAGTATGAGTCGGGATCTTGTTCTAGGATTTCAGCTTGATTGGTTGATGTTGTTGTTTCAAATTCTTCTAACTTATAAATTCTAGGCTGCCTACTAAAGTCTCTTTGGAAATTTCCTTCTGAGTTGCTGATCTTTATTAATCTTCCCTTAGAGTCTCTAGGTCTGCTCATGAATTTTCTAAGTTTTCTTGTTTTTGCAACACGTCTAATCTTCCTTGAATAGTCTATGAATATCGTTGATCGGATCAAGTTGTTCGGGTGTCATGAAGTGTTCTTCTTCAAAATTAAAATGGTCTACCACCAATTGAATCAATTGAATGAGAAAATCTTGAGTTGGAATGGGGTCGGGATTTCCAAATTGTAACTCACAACATAAATCTTGACACAACTCCCTAAAGCGCACAGCTCTAGGTATCCTCTGATATTTCTTGCTATATTCTAGGGCTACTTCTTTCTTTTCTAGGTCTCCGAGGAACTTGTGAATGAGGAGGGAGTCTTCAAAATATTGATTCCAAGGGTAAATTGTTGGATTTACTATTGCTCTTCTATCCCAAAGCCAACGCTCACAATTCCTTTTAAGATCCAGGTAAGATGAATGGTAGTTTGTCCCTAGAGTTTTAGCTATGTCAATCCTTTTGATTTCCTTCAATTCATCTGATTTTTCTTTAATAATGTCAATGCGTTCATACAGACACTCCCACTCCTTACTAGATGCTCTATTTCCTTGCTCAAAAAGAAGGTTAACTTCTTGTTTTATCAATAGTTCTCTAAGGTCTATAAGTGCAGACTGATTCAGACTATTTTCCACCATCTAGCAACTTATTTTTATTTTCTTTTTCTCTCTCTGGTTTGGTTTTGTTTGGGTTTTGATTTTGATTTTCTATTTTAATCCCACTATTATCAAGTTTAGATACAAATCACAACAATTGAGTTTATAACTATCCTTAATACATCAGAGAACAATTGAAATAAAATTTCACAATAATCCTAATATTTTGCTAAAATTAGATGTGACTCACGTTCCTACGAATCTTTATACAACCAATCTTAGCACATTAGGAGCAAAATGAAATACTGTTGGAAAAGTAAAATTTACTGAAAATAAAAGGTTAAACTATTACTATTTGTTTGATTGTTTAGGAGGGTTTCACTATGGTTGTGTCACTCAACCTTACCTACTTCCTACTTTTGATAGGGTCCTAAACCAATGTTTAGGTCTATTTTAGTGTGTATACCTACTTCCTATTTTTCTCACAAGGCCTAAGTCAAACTAAACAATAATAATCACCCAAAGCTAGGAAATGTGCAGGAAATAAAATTTGTTGAAATAAAAGGTAAACTATTACTACTTCTTTGATTATTAGGAGGGTTTCACTATGGTTGTGTCACTCAACCATAACTACTTCCTACTTCTGATAAGGTCCTAAGCCAAGTTTAGGTCTATTTCAGTGTATACCTACTTCCTATTTTTCTCATAGGTCCTAAGTCAACTAAGCAATAATAATTACCCAAAGCAAGAAATTTGTAGAAAATAAAATTTGCAAGAAATAAAATTTGCAAAAATTGAAATTTGTAGGAAATAAAATTCTAATTAAGAAAGTAGTAAAACTGATTCCTCAAGAGAAATGAACCTGGAAGCATCGAACAAAGGGGCTTGTTGGGACCATCTCATGCCACTCTGACTCATATGCATGCCAAGGACTCATACGTACCTCTTTCCACATATAAGTAAGCCTCACCTAATTGCACTGCCAAACAACTTTTTTGATTAACCACTACGATGCTACTCTCCCTGACAACGGTGCCAAAATGATCGGCTGTAATAGCTTACATTTAATTTATCAATCCAAGGGTAAATCAAGGTTAGATTTAAAGAGTAGGAATCCAGTATAGATTGTACCATGGGGATCAATGCTAAGCTTAGTTCAGATTTCTTTTAGTTTTAGGTGTTTGCAGAAAAGTAATAAACAAAAATTAAATTGTGCAAGAATGAAAATAAAATGCAATTTATGATTTATGCAGTAAATATGATAATTACCTATTAATGAATTAATCTATTGATGAATTTATCTATTGTTGAGTATAACTAATAGTAATTACCTATTGATGAATTGATCTATTAATGAGTTTATCTATTGTTGAGGATCCTCATGCAGTTAGTTTTATTTATCTATTCTAACTTTATATTTTATGAAAATGCAATTTACTTTATTTTATATTCTAAGGTTAATTAACTATTTCTAACCTATTGTAGGGGCGAGAGCTTAGGGACTGGTTGTAGGAGTGGGCCCTGCCTCCTAGAAGATAGTGTAAGTCTTTCTCCCCTAGTTTACTTTATCTCAGTAACTAAGATGCATAACTATTCCTAACATTATTTTATTCTATGAATGCAGGAATGTATAGTTACAACTACATAAAAGAAATTAAATAGTAAATACAAATGACACAGTTACCATATGCGAAGAATGAAGTGCTACTTTTATTGCTGGAAATTCAAATGTACATGCTGGCGCAATTCTTCAAAAATTGTACAGACATTAGATATTTCGACATTAGCTATTTCTCCATTAGAACATTGGACATTAGACCTTTTCAAAGGTCTCCCTATGTAATATATATTATGACTTGTACAATTCTGAATAAACTCTTCCACATATTTTGCCATGTGGAGTTTGTGGACTTATGATGCGACAACTATGCACTAACCAAAATAATCTAAACTAATGAAATTCCTAATTCTACTTGGACTCAGTAAACATCCTAAGTGGTCCAAGTGGCATTTTATAAACGCACTTAACAAAACTATACTAATTTGAATATTTTGCAAGATGTACAATATAATCATGTCCTTTATTCATAGAAAAAGGTATAACAATCTTGCATCTAAATCTAATCAACCTAACAATATTCCAATTATACAATGTCTACGGAATAAAGTGATAACAACTTTATTAATCACAATATCCTCATGGAGAATATGTGACAAGTCAAATTAATCTAAGTTGATTGTAATCCTTTATTGCCATGTGAGAGCGCCATGTTGTTGCTGATGTGGCATACGACGTTGGTCAACTCTCTTTGGTAACTATTGGTAAGAATTCTTCTTCGGTAATAACCTTCAGTAGCTACCTTCTATAACATGCTTCGATAACCATCTTCCATAACATACTTCAGTTACCATATTCCGTAATAGTAATCAGCCATTGTTCTATCACCGTGCCTAAAGCTTCCTTAATCCTTTGTCCTTACGTCCATCTTCTCGCATCCAAGGTATATCCCAAAGCTTGCGCTTGTTGCACTGTGGAACATCCTTCAACACCTTTCCTGCATAATTACTCATAACTCGGACATATTTTACATAAAATACACACATTTGTCAGATTCAACTGCATTCATATTTTTACTGATAATTCACAGAAATAAACAAAAATAACTAACTTAAAATACATTATAATCACAAATTAAATATAAAAATGAAACAATTTACTATGAAAATATGTACCAAATAATCACTCATCATCATACATTGTATTCACACACTCATTATGGAATTCCATATTCATAAATTCCATTTCATATTAAGGGGTCATTTATTCAGTTTAGATAATAATTACACCAACACAGTATTGTTGCCTTAATCATGGGTACCTTCACATCATCATCCATTGCATTACACCATCCCACAAAGTTAAATTTTCATTTACAAAGCCACATTTCCATAATCCCTAGGTGTTTTTGATCACTCAGCCACTCCTAGTTTTTTAAGCAACCTTCAAAACATGCCAAGTTTTCTTTAGGAACAAGACACATTTTCACTAAGAAAATATTGAGTTTTGGGAATTGACTCTAAATATTCTTGAACCAAACACAATTCATACATCTTAAAAAAATCTTCTATGAAAGAGAGATAACACCATAATTGTGTTGTACCTTTAAGTAAATAGGGTATTCCTTGCTTGTCCCATTATGCACATAGTCCGAAAAACTATGGTTTTCACTAATATCACAATTTTAAAATAAAAGAAAGAGTAGGGTAAAATCCCCAAAAAATCTAAATATTTTACACATCACACACCACAAATCCTCAAGTTGTAAGGATAGTACTACATTTCTAGTTATATGGTTAGGTAGTCATCCCCAAAACTTAAAGATCAAATTATTGGACTATGGAGCTAATCTCCATCGGGGCTATAGATGCTTGACTGGTAGTGGAGTACACTCATGTGTGGCAACACATCTCTTTTAAAATAGACCATAGACTACACATAAGGACAAACTAGATTCTTTATTTTCTCCATAATAGGTTTCATCTTAGTTTACTCAAGATGGGTTAATGAATTCACTTGCACACACATTTGTTCTTGATTACCTCCAGTCATTACCATGCTCTTGATTTGGTAAATAAATTCACTACACACATTTGGTCTTAGAGAAATTAGGCAATATTTAATGGGTTTGTTTGATATCACTAGTATGTTTGAGTCTCTAAAAACTAATCAATTTTCCATATCAACATCCATATCTTCTTTCATGTAAACATCCATATCATTACATGAGTCTTCCATTTCATATGCCACCACTTTGGTACCCCTGATTAAACAACAATGCTATACATGGTCAAGAAACATCTAAACTATGAATGATCATTAGAGCATTAATTCATTTGCATTCATACACGTTATCATTGCATTATCATCCATCAAAAGCATCCATCACACATATACATATGCATTCACACAAAAACATCCACACAAAAGCATAACACAAAAGTAAAATACATGTATATCTATATATATATATATATATAGATATATAATTCACATATGCAAATATCACTATAAATTTTAAACAACAATACAACTTGAAGGTGTTCAAGGTATCACACCTTCCTCCAATAAAAAAAACACACAACTTGAGGGTGTTCAAGGAATCACACCTTCCCCAAATGAAACAAACAACACAACATGGGGCATTCAAGGTATCACACCATCCCCACCATTTCAACAAATAACTCAATCACTCAATCACATTCACATCATCAGCACATCAATTTCTAGGTTCAAAATGTTGTGTCCTTTTGTCAAAAGTTGCACCCTTTGCCTTGCATTCACATCATCAACACATCAATTTCTAGGTTCAAAAGGTTGTGTCCTTTTATCAAAGGTTGTGCCCTTTGCCTTGCATTCACATCATCAACACATCAATTGCTAGGTTCAAAAGGTTATATCCTTTTGTCAAAGGTTGTACCCTTTACCTTGCATTCATTCCTTGTCAAAAACCCCTTTTTTGTTAGGGCAAAAACAAAATCATTCATTACATCATTTACATTCCTTGCATTCAACATCATCAATTTTACTCACCATTGCATTTATCAAATTCCTTGGCACTTTTCAAGTGAACCTTGTATTTAGTGGTTTATCCTATTCACTAGGAAGTTGCAGTGACTGGTTATCCATGCAATTTTATAGGATGGGTATATCACCATAAGTACACTTACATTTTCACAAACCCCTTCATAAGTTGAGGCAAAAACATACTCAATCACTTACATTTTCACAAAACCTTTTTTTTCTATTGGGGTAAAAATAGAATCAAACATTGCACTTTTTATAGTCATTACATTTTCCCATGTCAAAAACCCCTTTATCTATTGAGGCACAAACAATATTATTCTTTGCATTATCCATACACCAAAATCTAACATCATTAATTTTATTCATCATTACATCTTCATTCAATATTTTCCAAGTACATTCATAAGTACAAGTGAACCTTGTATTTAGTGGTTTATCCTAGCCACTTGGTGATTGCAGCGATTGGTTATCCATGTGAAAGATGCAAAATACAACACCAAATAATGCTAAATAAATTGAACACAAAGAATCCAGAGTTGCACAATAGATATTCTTATATTAATGAGGGAGATCCTAAAAAATCCATTGTTACAATGTGGATCCTTGAATCCCTTTTGATACAAAATTATGATGATTAGAGTTCTCCAAAACCCTAAAAAAAATGTTGTTTGTGTCTTCAGGCACATCTTGATCCCAATAAAATTGAGTGGGCTTCTTGATATCTGATGTTGGGCCACTCCAGATTAAACAACTATCCAATGCTAATGTAGCACCTTCATATCTGTACACAGTGACACAACAAACTAGTTAGTAATACCTATGAGGGCTGTATAGTATGAGGCCCTCTATAAGAAATAATAAAAACCTAACTATCTACTATAAATGAAATGAATAGACATGAAAATGCATAAATGAAATAATAACTAGTAGCTTTACCTTACTTGCTTTTTTCTTTTGATCTATGAGATTTTGTTGTAGGTGATTGGTGAGATGATGCCCTAGTATCGCTTGAAGGCTAGGAGGTGCTCATAATGCTTATGTAAAACACCTTTAGGTGTTTGGAGGAGATATGAAATACCTTTGGGCACTTAGTACTGGGAGGGAGGCACCCAGAGGTGCTTGGAAGTGGAAGGGAGATGCCCATAGGTGCTCAACAGTGATAGAAAATGTTCGAATATGTTTAGCAGTTGAGGGAATATTCTACAGAAGCATATTTGGTGAGGGAAATTGATGGTGATGGCTATGGGGGTTACAACGAGCAAGGATGGAGGCATAAGTACTCAAATACTCCAAGGGAAGGTGAAAATCAAGGAATCTTAGGGTAAAAATTTCTCAAGGACTCCAAAACTCAGGTTGCTTAGGGATTGAGCCATAAAAATGGCTTCTATGTATAATTCAACCTAAGGCATACTTAGAGTTTCAACTGCACTAATCATGTGGCTAAGATAAAAGCACATCGGAGGGTGGATATTAAATTTAGGATGTGGCATGGATTGATGTGGATGGATGGATAGGATTAAATGAAATCGGATGGCTGGATTTAATTCACTTATATAGATATATGTTTATTAAATATATATAAAATATAATATATAAAATATAAAATATTAGTATTTAATCTATAAAATAAATATACATGAATAGTGTGCAAAAATTGTGGGAAAGCATGTATGGATGACAAGTGGATAGATTTTG
Source organism: Wollemia nobilis (assembly GCA_028583015.1). NCBI lineage: Eukaryota > Viridiplantae > Streptophyta > Pinopsida > Araucariales > Araucariaceae > Wollemia > Wollemia nobilis. The sequence continues at coordinate 17,666,981 of JAQPPZ010003361.1, forward strand.
GTGTCTAAAAATACCCCTTTTTGTACTGTGTTGCATGGAACATAATGTAGTGCAAAAACACAAGACACCTATTTTGGCTAGGTGCAGAAGCAACTTCTCTTGGGATGTGGAACACAAGCTTGAAGATAAAAGAATAAAATAATTTGAGTTTTGCATAGCTTACCCCCTCAATTGGTGAATGAGTTTGTGGATGAATCTCATGAGCCAATTAAAAAATTTGTGCAAATGATGTGAGAAATTGCTACCAAAGAGACTTGCAAGAGGATCCCCCCCTTGTCTAGACTTGAGTCTAACCTTGGTATTCAAAGTGTTGCACTATCACAACCATTTACCTTAGGTCTGCCTTCACCTTCAAATTGTCATGCTATCATGACTTTTGGGCCTTAGCTCCACCTTTACCTTCAAAATATCGTGTTATCATGACTTTTTGTCATGGCTTTACCCTTGGTATTCAAAATGTCATGTTGTCATGACCATTTTACTTAGCTTCGCCTTCACCTTCAAAATGTTGTGTTATCATGACTTTTGGGCCTTAGATCCACCTTTACCTTCAAAATGTCATACTCATGTTGTCATAATGTTTGGTCATGGCTTGACCCTTGGTCTTCAAAATGTCACATTGTCATGACCATTTACCTTAGCTCCACATTCACCTCCAAAATTTCGCATTGTCATGACTTTTGGGCCTTACTTGGTCCTTAACCTTCAAAATATCATGTTTTCATAACTTTTGTGCCTTAGCTCCACCTTCACATTCAAAAGTTTGTGTTGTCACAAAGTTTGGTCTTTACTTGGCCCCTTGGCCCAGACTTGTCATGCCATCGTGACTTTTCTTCCTTAGTTTTTTGGCTTCAAAATGTCATGTTGTTGTGAATTTTATTCTTTAGCTCCACCTGTAGGGTCAATATGTCATTCTATTGCAACCACTTTCTATACTTAGTGAAATTTTAAGAAGACTATTCCCTAATCTCCTAGATGTGGTCATTTTGACTAACATTATTGGTGCCTCTTAGGGTAATTCTATTAGCAAAATTTTAGAATTTATAGCCTTTATCCATTGGGGAATGAATTCAAAGAAAAACTAAGAAAATAAGAGGAGAAAGGAGAATGATACCAAGCAAAAAATGTGCTTTCTAATCTATGTAGTCATTCATTTGGAGTATCTTTTTCCATAGATTTATCTGTTTCATCCTATCCAGGTGCTACTTTACTACTTTATGAGGTTTTTTTAATCTTTTCCCTCTTGTATTTTTCTTGGGTGACTTCATTGTAGGTGGTGCAGGCTCTTATCCAAGTATCTTCATATGTATCTGAAGTTTCCTTAAAAGTTAGGTATAAATATTCTAATTCCTCAACCTTGTCATATGATAGGAATTTTGACTTCATATATAATTCATGCAAACAGGCATTCATTTGTAAGTTGTATTGATCCATAATAAATATTTGTTCCTCTTGAACCAGCTCTTCCCAGCTATCAATATCCAATTCATCTTCTACAAAACCTTCCCTAGGAAGTCTTCAAATGATATTTTTTTAGGAATTTAGAATCTTTGTCCCAGAAGCTAGGCATTCCATAATTTTCTTCTATGCTTACATGTTTCAAAATTTCCTTAGCTTCAACCTTGAGTTCTTGCATTAGCTTGGAAATTTTTGTTACCAACTTGTGCCTCTTCAAAATTTTCCTGATAGTAAGCTTGTCTTGGGACCATTTTTCATCCTGTTTTTTGTATCCAAGTAATGTTTATGTACTTTCTACAAGGACTTGAATCTTTGTCACTGTAGATAACCTGGTTTTTAGGATATTGATAGATTTATCAAATTCATCTTCCACTCGAACTAGCATTTCTTTAATCCTGACCAAGTATGACAAAGTGGGCCTTGCATTCATGATCCTTTTTTTATGCCTCCAAAATTTATTTTCTTACTTATTTGGCATTTTCTTTAGACAACCCATTGGTCTTGTCAGTGATATATAAAATTTGTTTCTTGGTGTCTTCAACCTATTGGTTTAACAGTTGTATTTGTTCTTTGGCCTTGATAGCTTTCTCCTTATAGGGGCCTACTTCATTGAAAAATTAGCTCCCACTTTTTTGCTTCATTTTTCAAGGCCTTATCGATCATATTTTACTGGTTCAAAACCTCTTCTAAATGTTTTTTTGCTTGCTCATCCCTGAGGTGCTTCTCTTTGTAGTATTCTACATTTAGATATATGGTTCATATGTGGTCTTGAGCCTTTCCCAACTCATCCTCCATTGGTATTTGAGTGATATATTTTATATTTATCTCATCTTGGTATTCTTATAGGGTCATTTCTCCCTTGGGATTTTGAATGAGCGATGTCATCTTCAAGGTGGAATGCTACATGTTGATTGGGTCAAGGACTATCCTTTCCTTGGTGTGGTTTATAGTTGTAGAGCTCTGAGTGCTATGCAATTTTAACGAGGTAGTAGCATTCAAGGTTGCATTTTTTGAAATTTTCAAAATGGAAATGGTAGGGTTGCTTTTGGAAGAAGAAGCAGGAATGGGTTGGAAGCTCTGGAGATGGGTTGTATAAGGAAAGGAAATAGTGGCTAGAGAGGTATCCATATTTGACTGCTTAGTGAGGGGGTTTGTGAGGGACACCGAGGATGCTCTTGGATCATTTTAGGCTTGTGGTGGTGACGGTTGAGGCTGGTGAGTGGAAGGTGGAGAGGTATTGCCTTGACCTACATAATGGGAGGGGGAATTTCTTTGGGAGTGAGGAGAAGAATATGGAGTATGAATATTGATAGGAGACATACCTAGTATTTTTTATGGGTTATTATATTTAGCTTTTGGTGTATTCTCAGGAGCTTTTATATAATTTTTTGCAATTTACTTCAAGATCAAGTCACTAGTATTACTTGCAGCTATTGTTGGGGCCTCTCCTTTGCTAGGGGCTTCTTATTTAGGGGAGTTTTTTTAGTTGTATCAGCCAATTCTTGATTATCTATTTCTTGGTGCTCAAAATTCTACTTTGAGGCTTCCCCATAGATTCCTATTATTTTTCTTCTTTTTGATCCCTTGTTTCCTTTTGACCCCCTATTTCCCCTATTCCTCTGTTTCTTCAGAGTCTTCAATTCATTCAAAGTGTGACTCTGCTTGTTTTCTACTTTTTTTTCCATTTTCCTTCATTGGCTTGGTCTTCTGATTTCTTCATTCTAGTCCCTATTTCTGATGGATGAGGAGAGCATCATCATTAGACTCCATGTATGATCTAGAAGGGGGAATGTAGCTTTGAGGGTTTTTTTAGGGGCTTCTTTTTGCTCAGTGGCAATCTCCTTCCCTTTGCCTTTGTTGGTATCGATTTTTCCTTTAGTGGGTTTGATGGAGATGCCATTTATACCTGTAGGGACTTTATCTACAAGATTTTCAAACCATTCATTATGGTTGGCATTATATTTTTCTAGAAAACTCTTTGTCAATATTCGTCCCATACATGGAAAATATTTATATGTGGCATCTCATTTGCCACCATACTAATATTTTAGCGTGATCCCAATATTCCCCTTTTCTCTTCATTCTTTCGATGACCTTGTTATCTAGCTTTTGGGCCATGTTCACATCAGGGCTCCAATCTACCAAGTGTTCATAGAAATTATACCACGGAGGCAGTGGTTGCATCTTTTAAATGTGCCACTCTAATGGTTGATCCTCCTCATTGTTCCTACCCTGCCTATCGATTTGCTTGTCTGATACATGAAATTGTTTGAAGGGGGCTCTATTAAGGGTAACTTGCCTTTGAGAATTTTTTTTTGTAAGTTTGTACTTCCATTTCTATGGTAAATCAACCAATTTTATATTCACAAAGTTCAAGCAATTCACTCGTGGTCTCCTTTATTTGACACTGATACACCGTCAAACTTAAAGGGCATGAGGAAGGTACCTATTTTACCAGTTTTTATGTTAATTTTTTTGTTGATAAACTCATTTTACCTCATGTATTACAGAGTTAACAATCACTTACTGATGTAATATGGTAGCAAAAAAGGCTTCCATGTGAATCCATATAATTTAAATACTACTTGTATCAAAATAAACCAATCCCCTTCCTATATGTGGATGTGCTGCAAAGTATCCCACATCTACTAGGAAATTCTTCGCATGGTGCCATACATGAGCTTCAATGTAGGGCCCAATATTTCCATATTAAAATGGTAATATGATTCTACCCTTGAAAGGAGAGGCATCCACTCACACATAGCAAGGAGATTTCCATTTTGGTCTTTTATCGTGGTAGAGATGAAACCTAAATTATTTGCCTAAAAGAAAAATAAAAACCATACAAAATAAGAAGAAAACATGAAGGTATCAGGGTCAGCTCTTTGGAGCTTAAAGAGACCTGCATGCAGCTATTGTGCTAAGTATGTCAGCCAGTCGAAGTAGAGTGGAACTGTCTTTGGGTCCACATGAGATGCATCATAAAATTTAGGGTTAGATATACACTATGCTACTGTGACCTACCATCCATAGACCTATGTATCTATTTATAACCCTACCACTATGGATAGCATAGAAAAAATTTCCTTGTTCTTGAAATTGGATAAGGGAATTGGAGATTTTGGGAAGGTTCCCTCAAGGAGAGGGTTTGACAAATGCTCTTGCAGGAATAATCTAATGTTCTTAGTGTTGGTTTAAAATTTTGCAAAATTAATGGGATCAAAAGGGATGGGGTTTACTGTATGATTTCTACCATAGCTGAAAGTATCTCTAATTGCATTAGTATCGAGCATAAATATGACTCCTCCCTTTGAGTATCTCACAATTATATGCTTGATATCATAGAATTCTTCTAGAGATTTAATAAGTTCAAGGCAGGGGTGAACCTAGGTGCATATGTACCAAGATAGTAGGGCATGGTAGAAAAACATGCTTGGACACAACGATGTGACATTCTTGGCAACCCTGGCTGCTACGTCCCTTCGAATCTTCTCTCAGTATTTCCATGTCATATTGGTATCAGTGATGTGAATGTATAGGTCCACGAAGCTACTTTCATTCTTGGTAAAATTTCATTTCCCTTTAGTAGTAGTTGGTGGGGAAGCCGTCATGGTTGCCTACTATGATTTAGACCTAAAAATAGCCAAAAATGTGCTTAGCATAGTTTTGCAAGATTATTTTGAGAAAGCAGGGAGTGTAGTGAGTAGAAGGAAAATAATGTAGTGAATGAAGAAGTGTTTAAAGAGAAAAAACTTCTATGATATAAGTGAACGTGCATGTGCATGCCAAGGTGACATGTAATAACTATGGTTGGTGGTACACACCCCACTCCTAAATTTAAATGTTTCTAGATGCTTCGGTTCATGTGCCACCTTCAAGAAGCCAACTTTCATGCATTACCATTTTTCTAGGGCCAATGGTTTTGCTTCACTGCTATCCTATGCCAATAAATTAGAATCACCTCTGCTCTAGGCCAATAAGCAGGTATGATGGTACCTTGAAAAGTGGGGTTTTAAAATTTCAAGAAAACTATCATCTTTCCTACCAAAATGCATGATCACTTTGAGGTGGCCTTCGAGCATCGATATATCACACCATTGCAACAAATTTACTTGATATGGCCTTTGGATGTTAAAATATCATGTTATCACGATAAAAATCCCCTTCAGGAACTGAGATGTTCCTTGGAGTGGCCATGGATCATAAAAATGTCATGAAATCATGATAATTTTCATTGAAGAGGCCTTTGGACATTGAAAGGTCATGCTATTATGACAAATTTTATTGAAGAGGCCTTTGGATGCTGAAATGTCACGCTATCATGATAAATTTCATTGAAGAGATCTTTGGGCACTGAAATATTATGCCATCATGGCAAGATTTCCTAGAGTGGTCATGGATCACCAAAATGTTGTGAAATTATGATAAATTTCATGAAGAGGCCTTTGGGTGCTGAAATATCGCATCATTGCAACAAGATTCCTTGGAGTGGACCATAAAAATATCATGAAATCGTGACAAATTTTAGGAAGAGGCCTTTGGGCACCAAAATGGCATTCTATCATAGCAATATTCCTTAGAGTGGCCATGGACCACAAAAATTTTATGAAATCATGATAAATTTCATGAAGAGGCCTTTGGATGCCAAAATTTCATGCCATCATGTCAATATTCCCTGGAGTGTCCATGGACCACCAAAATGTTGTGAAATCATGATAACTTTTATGAAGAGGTCTTTGGATGCTGAAAGGTTGTGCTATCATGACAAATTTAATTGAAGAGGATTTTGGATGTCAAAAGGTCATGCTATCATGACAAATTTCTTTAAATAAGCCTTTGGGAACCAAAATTTTTTGCCATCATGGCAAGATTCCTTAGAGTGGCCATGGACTACCAAAATGTTGCAAAATCATGATAAATTTCATTAAGAGGTCTTTGGGTACCAAAATATCAAGCCATCATGACAAGATTCCCTAGAGTGGTCATGGACCACCAAAATGTCATGAAATCATGACAAATTTCATGAAGAGACCTTTCGGCAACAAAATGTTCCACCATCACGGAAAAATTCTCTAGAGTGGCCATGGATTGCCAAAATATCATGAAATTGTGACAAAATTAATGAAGAGGCCTTTGGGTCCTGAAATGTTGCACCATCATGGAAATATTCCTTAGAGTGGCCATGGACCACCAAAATATCGTGAAATCATGACAAATTTTATGAAGAGGCCTTTGGGTATCGAAATGTTGCACCATCACAACAAGATTCCCTGGAGTGGTCATGGACCACCAAAATATCATGAAATCATGAAAAATTTACTTGAGGTGGCCTTTGGACACCGAAAGGTTGCTATCATGACAAATTTCATTGAAGAGGCCTTTGGATGCTAAAATGTGATGCCATCATGACAAGATTTCCTAGAGTTTTTGAAAGAATATAGATATTTACATAAAATACATACACGGTAGGGGGAAACCTTTTACTTATAGTACAACTTCAGATAGAAGCTTTTAATGGGAATGGGTTGAACTTGACTCTATTTTTTTTTCAACTAAAAAGAGTTTTGTTATTTTTACTAAATTACTTTGAAGGGGATTTCCCAGAATGTATTGAATTTGTCATGATTTTTGGGTTTTTCCTTCTTTTCATTCCATCTTAGGACTGAGTCTCCCACATTGAAATTTATCAGGGTGGCATTTTTATCAAACCATTTTTTTGTGGAGACCATATGTTTTTGGTAGTGGTCATAGGCTTACTCATTTTGTTCTTCTAACTATAGAAGTTGTATCAATCTGTTCTCCATTGGTTCTGCCTCTTCGGTCTAGTTTGATTGAGCATTTTTAAAGCTAGCATCTCTATGTGTATTGGAAGAATTGCTTCTTTATCATAGACCAAAGAGTAGGGAGATGTGTTGATATACTTCTTGATGGTTATTCTATTATCCAAAAGTGATTAATTTATCATAGAGTGCCAAATTATCTTATTGTCCTTTAGAGTCCTCTTCAAGATCTTGAGCAAGTTTTTGTTCATTGATTCATCTAATCCATTCCCTATGAATAATAGTTTGAGGATTTTTTCAAATAAATCCCATATTTACATGTAAATTCAATAATATTGGTACCTACAAAATATGAGATATTGTCCATGACCAATGCATCTAGGATGCCAAATCTCATGATTAAATTTTCCATGAATTCCATCACAACCTCTTAGTCCATGTTTTAGTGGGTATTGCTTCTGCCCACTTAGTAAAATATTTAGTAGCTATCATGATGTATTTATGCCCATAGTATTAGTTGGGCTCTATTATTACAATGAAATCCAATCCCCATTGTTGAAAAGTTTCTTCAACCTGAATAGATTTTAAAGGTATTAAAGAATTTCTATTTCTCCAAATGTATCTATGGCATTCCTCATAGATTCTTGTTACTCTAAAAGTATCTGGGAAGATACTTCACCAATAACATCTAGTCTTGGTGATCTTTAGGTAGTGGTCCTTCTTGAGTAGTGACCTCCTGATGAGCCTTCATGGAATTCCTCCAAGATATTTTTTTATATATTCCTTTATGCACTGAAGTAACACTCCATTTTTTTTTTTTTTTACAACCTCTTAGGTAGTAGAGTGTACTTCAATACCTGAATCTTGTACCTTCTTCTCTGTGAAGTTTTTAGACCTGCATGGCATTTTCTAGTTTAGGAGTACCTTATTAATTCAGTGGCCTAGTCAAGCTGCTCTAAAGGTTGATCATCATCTGAGGCTGCTTCTTGAGTTTTAAAAGCTATGTATTTTGGTGAAGCTAGCTTGGTGAGATCTTGGTAAAGTGCTCTACCTCTTACTAGCTTAGTTGGATGTATTTCCATGTTGTATTCTTGTATCTTTGACACCCAACCAACTCTTTTATCACCAAGTTTCCCTTATATGATGAAGTTATTTATGTTGGGATGAACTACATAAACTATAGTCCTGCTCTATGAAAGGAAATACCATATTTTTTTCAAAGACTTAATTATTACATAGATATGTTTCTCAATGAAGTTATACTTCTCTTCATGTTCTTGAATAGTATGACTCATAAAAGCTATGGGTCTTTCTTCGTTTCCAAGTCCTTTCTATGTGAGCATTGTGGTATAGCTCTCTTGTTTGATTAAAATGTACCCCTAGAGTAGTTTGGGCTTACCAATATGGGGTCTTGAGCTATTTGCTCCTTGATCTTATAGAAGACCTATTTCCTTGTGTATGTCCACATGAACTCAACATCTTTCTTCAACAACTCAGTCAAAGTTTTGAAAATGTGTGCAAAATATGTTATGAATTTATGCACAAAGTTGATTTGGTCAAAGAAGGATTATAAACCCTTTTTTTTTAGGGCATAGAGGAATTTATAACAGTGCTTTCACCCTGTTAGGATCTATAGCTAGGCCTATCTTAGAAATGACATGGCCCAGTAAGAGTCCTTATTCTACAATGAAGATGGATTTCTTAGGATTTAGAGAGATGCCAAACTCTATATATTTTTCAAACATGCTCCTAATATTTTTGATGTGATCCTCCTTTTGATGGAAGAACATTGTCATATAATCTGGATATATCACTATTATATTTTTGACAAGTTCTATGAAAGCTACGTCCATTGCTCTTTGAAAAATAACTCTTGCATTAGATAATCTGAAGGGCATCCTATGATAGGAAAATGTCCCCCACTTGGTTATGAATGCAATCTTGAATTGATCTTCATCTTTAACCCACACCTGATTATACCCAGAGAAGTCATCTAGGAGTGAGAACATTTCTACTCCTATTGTTTGCAGGATCTAATCTATCTATGGGAGAGGGTAATGGTCCTTCAATTAAACCTTATACAAGTTATGGAATTCGATGCACAACAAGATATCTCCATTATTTTTTCTAACTAGGACTAGGTTGGCTACCCAAGTTGAATGATTTATTGGGTAAAAAATCTTGGTTTTAAGTAATTTTAGTATCTCTTTCTTCATCAAGGCTTTGATCTTTAGGTTCACCAATCATTTCTTCTATCAAAATGGTTTCACAATTTCTTCAAGTTCAATTGTATGATGGATTGTTTCTTTGGAGTAGATCTTGAGATCACCGTAAGTCCAGGCTATGATATCTCGATATTATTTGTATAATTCCTTTATTTGGTCTAGTTCTTCTTCTATGGTGTTTACTCCCACCGTAATTGATTTATCAGGTCCCATTTGAGCTTCTCTATATTTGTGCTTGTAAACTTTCATTTTATGACTAGTTGACCTATCATTGTTGTCAAATAATATTTCAATGGTGATCAACCCTTTTGGGATGTGATTTTTATTTAACTTTATCATACTTGTATCTTCTTCATATTTGACCATTATATTACTCAAGCAGTTCATCTCATGAATGAGAAAGTCTACTATCTATTTGTCATTTTTGAATACCTACCAGAAAGTGTCTTTGTTTGGCACAGAAGGCTTGTAAATTAGCCTAACTATTTTGGACTTCTGAATGATGTTGCTGATAGAGAAATAATTTACCCCCACCAAAGCTAGAAAATATGCATGGGTGTTATTTTCCCTTGGGATTTCTTTAATACTCAAAGATTTAAAATATTCTAGCAAGTCCCTGATGAGGCCGGGAATTGCCTCATTTATGGACACTTTTTGATACATTATAACTATTTGACTCACCATTTTTACTATTATTTTATGTTAATTATGGGTAAAATGCATTATATAATGGTGTTTGCATATTCTAAAATGAAAAAGTGCATATACTCTGTTTTACTATTTTTACTACAATTTCACCTATTTTCAGTTAATTAATCAGTAGTATTGTAATAATTCAGAATCATAGCATAGACCTTGTTGAATATCTGGTGCTTAAAAATATTGTGTTCCTCTATTTAAACTGATTCAAATGAAAAAATGCACCAAGAACTTGTCCACTATAGCTGACTGTGCAGGAAAACAGGCTGTGATTGTGACAGTTCTAGCCAGCTGTACATATACAACAAGGCTTGGAATCAGTCACTCCAGCACGTGCCACTAATGCATAAGGGTATACAAGATAAGGTAAAACAATCCAAACGGTCAACAACTTCCTCCCTATGCGTTTGGAGCATAGATAAGAAACGAATTGTCACTTACCTATTATTCTGAAGTAGCACAGGAATAAGCAGCACAGGAATAGGGAATAGTGTAGGAATAACAAAAAATGGTCAAAATGTGCCAAAACTATGGAAAGTATGATTGAAAATTGACCAAGCAGTTAGTCCACCCTATTTGGACTTCGTTCCTTCATCATAGGTAGACCAAATGGGATAAAGGGATAAAGGTTGACAAATTATAACCCTGCATTCTAGGAAACTATTTTGTAAACAGTTGGAAATCCCTAAAACTCAGCAAATAGATATATCAACTTTATCTTATAAATAAAGCTCCCATAATGGTTGAGAATAATATATAATAGATATATAGATATATAAATAGAGGAATAGGAGATAGTTATTATCATAAGATAAAGTCTTTGTAGCATTACAGTAAACTACAGATTTTTTTTGCAGTACTGTAATGTAGTTTTAGATGGAATAAAAGGTGCATTCTTCAGATTTTATTAGCATTTGATGATTGATAGTGCACATTTAATTTACCTGGTATAATTATTCACCCTCTTCTGGTTTTGGAAGCAAGGGCCACTTGCAGGATCAGAGGAAGGGCATCATAGTGATAGAAAATTCTTGTTGATTTCTTGTTGCAGTAGATCAGCAGAATTCTATCAACATTTATTTATAGAATTAATTTCATTTAAAAATTGCACCATAGCATCTATAATAGGTTCAATCATGTGTTAGAATAGTATTTAGCATTTGACCTATAATGGCATCATTTCCAGCATTTTCTGCAATTTCTAGAATTACATCATTTTTTGCAATTTCTAGAATTACATCATTTTTAGCATTTTTTGCAATTTCCAGAATTATATCATTTTTAGTTTTACTGCAATAAATATTAATTTGGTTTCTCAGATTCAACTTATGTTCAGAAAATTGTGAGTTTTATCATTGGTTTAATTTCTACAAGCGTGTGTGTGAATTTCCATTCTGTAGTTTACTTTCCTACAATTTTGCTTTTTGGTCAATTCAACAACATTTTATTTCTTGTCAATTTTAGATTCTGCAGTTTCACTTTTTTTGCAATTTAAATTCAGATTTAGATTGTGCAATTTTATTTCATTTGTTAGAAATTAGGAAGTTACAAGAACCCCCAGCACTGCTAACAAACCTACCAATAAAATCCTATTCTTGGACAAACTGAACCTGCAACTATGACACCTCCTATCGTATACAACCTTTGGACACCACCCTGTACTAACATATAATTACTAAATGATGAATTATCAATGACCCTCATAATTTTTGGTGCCATTATCGGGGAATAAATGGTGTTGTTAGAAAAAGTGAAACAGGTCAAGAATTGTGTTACAATTTTTGAAATACTGCATTTTAGTTTATTTAGTGAATAGGCATGAATGCATAGGCCAAGATATGAAAGAGGGAGGTTTATTAGAACTAATTCTGAACCACCAAGGCGTTCTTCATGATCAGATGAAGAATTTTCTATGCAATAAATACCTTCTTCATCAAATGAAGCTTTGGAAATATTAGAACAAGAGCTTTTTGAAGCACTTGCTACTAAACATTCCCCCAAGCTTGAAGCATCCACATATGGTTCTCAGTTGAAAAGAAAAATGGTAACATTTGCATAAACTATACAACCTAGCAAAGAAATTGGGAGTTCAAGTGAACATGTATCTGCTCCTGAATCAACAAAAAAATTTGTAGTTGCTCTAGAACATCCAAAAACTGCACCTGCTAAGGAATATCCAGGTTCTACAGGGTTAAGAAGGTCTGCTAGACTTTAGAAAATTAAAACCCTACCAAAAACACCAATAAATATCATAGACCCAATCAGTCTATCAAGTGAAGGAGAAGTTAGAACAGAAGATGCATAGGAAAAAGACATTGAAATAGAAATTACAGACAAAGGGATACAGCCAATGGAACTAGACACAACTATGGAAGAAACTCCAATAAGCCCTATATGTCCACTAGTTGATTATATTGACTCTGATCCTAAGGAGCATTTGAATTATGATTTTGAACCAGCTGAGGTTGATGTGCACACTCTAGTGCATGTTGAGTTTGAGAAATATTTTGAGTTTGAGTCCGCAGAAGAAATTGATATCCACACTCGCATGCTGCAAAGAGTGTCATTAAAACCCAGACCCATTGGATTGAATAGGCTGAAGAATCCATAAAACACAAATATCAACAAATTTCTTTGCTTCAATAGCAAATTCAAGATCTGTAAAACAAATTGTTTCATCTAGAACATCAATCTACAGGGTTAGCAGAGGCATCACCTGATGAATGGGCACAGATCCTCTTGGATTTAGCTAAATAATCATATGCTAATACAACATCTACACAAAGATCACCTGTTGGAGAAGAAGCAAGAATAGAAATATCTGATAGTATGATTCAGCATGGAAATCCATCAAGAATTCTGATTAAAAATGACACTGCCCTTCAACAGGAAACAAAAACACTTTCTATGGAGGAACAAGAGGTTGTAGCTCAAAACCAGGTATCCACACTCTCTCCTATTGTTTCTACTAATCTAATTATTATAGTTACAGCAGAACAAGGAACACAAACATATTTACCATTTTTAACACCAACTATGGAAGTTGGTCTACAAGTAAATATAGTGGCCCAAATGCAACCCATTGTAAGGCCCCCAGACACAGTGTCTTTAACTAGGTACAATGAAGACCTAGCATATTGGATGACCCAGTGTCATCAATTAGAGGAAAAGGTTACCACTTTGAACTCTATAACAACTAAATTAGCAAAGAAGGAAACATAAATTAATAGATTAAAAGCACAGGTGCATGATGTATGCCAGATTGCAGAATATGCAATACAATGTAGAATACCACCTAGGATTTATAGCCTCCTACTCAAGGAGAGATACCTTCACTAGCAAATCATGAGACTTTCTTATGAGCTGCCTCATCAATTGAAAACTCTTGGAGATTTTGTGGAGGCATTTGTGCAGAGTCTAGAAGAGCAGCAACACCTATTATGTGAGTTATTTTTGCATAATTTCTTTTTGCCAATAGAAAGTATGTTTATGCCTCATATTTATATAGGTGACTTACACATGAGAGCCTTCATCTCCACTCTGCAAAATCATATCTATTGGGACACAGAAAATAAATTAACTAAAGAATTGGAATCACAAGATGTTTTACTTATCAAGCCTGCTCCCGTGAATCATAGAGATTGTACAAGTAATCATTATACCTTCATGCAGAATACCAGAATGAAACAACTCTATCTAGGGAACCTTCAAAGATATATAACTCAATTTCAGAGTTTTTGTGCAGACTTATTTGATGATGCTTTGGCAGCCTATATAAAAAAATGGGGTGAGTTATCTATCTCTCTATAGAAATGGGAGCCAATTTCTCCCACTAATTTGTTGTGATCTAGGAGAAGGGCAGAAGGCATTGTCCAAATTATCATAGAAATCAAGGATCTTTGGATAGGTCTAAGATACAGGATGCCTATAATTATCACTCCTGTCCCCTACTTCTTTGATAATGACCCACAACCTGATATGCACTTCCAATAGTGGTTTCAGTCCATAAAAGCAATCAGAGGATTCTATGCAATTGGTGGTGCATGGTTAAAATTTCATGAGAGATATCTAGACCTGGATCTATGTGCCTTTGTAGATGCACAGAATGCATGAGGGCATGCATTACCATAAGTTGGGGTGGAATGATGAGGCTGATAATTGCCTCATCCATGGACACTTTTTGATACATTATAACTATTTGACTCACCCTTTTTACTATGCTTTTATGTTAATTATGGGTAAAATGCATTATATAATGGTGTTTGCATATTCTGAAATGACAAAGTGCATATACTCTGTTTTACTATTTTATTGCAATTTCACCTATTTTTAGTTAATTAATCAGTAGTATTGTAATAATTTAGAATCATAGCATAGACCTTGTTGAATATCTGGTGCTTAACAATATTGTGTTCCTCTATTTAAACTTATTCAAATGGAAAAAGGCACCAAGAACTTGTCCACTGTAGCTGACTATGCAGAAAAACAGGTTGTGACTATGATAGTTCCAACCAGCTGTACATATACATCAAGGCTTGGAATCAGTCACTCCAGCACATGCCACCAATGCAAAAGGGTGTACAAGATAAGGGAAAACAATCCAAACTAGAAAAAAATCCAAATGGTCAACAACTCCTCCCTATGCATTTGGAGCACAGATAAGCAACGAATTGTCACCTACATGTTATTCTAGAGCAGTGTAGGAATAAGTGATGCAGGAATAGGGAATAGCACAAGAATAACCAAAAATGGTCAAAATATGTAAAAACCATGGAAAGTATGATTGGAAATTGACCAAGAAGTTAGTCCACCCTATTTGGACTCATTTCCTTCACCATAGGTGGACCAGCTGGGATAAAGGTTGACAAATTATAACCCTACATTCCAGGAAACTATTTTGTAAACAGTTAGAAATCCCTAAAACTTAGCAAACAAATATATCAACTTTTTCTTATAAATAAAGCTCCCAGAACGGTTGAGAATAATATATAATATATATATAGATATATAAATAGAGTAATATGAGATAGTTATTAGCAGAAGATAAAGTCTTTGTAGCATTACAGTAAACTACAGATTTTTCCTGCAGTACTGTAATGCAGTTTTAGATGGAATAAAAGGTGCATTCTTTAGATTTTATTAGCATTTGATGATTGATAGTGCACATTTAACTTACCTGGTATAATTATTCACCCTCTTCTAGTTTTGAAAGCAAGGGCCACTTCCAGGATCAGAGGAAGGACATCACAGTGATAAAAAATTCTTGCTGATTTCTTGTTGCAGCAGATCAGCAAAATTTTGTCAACATTTATTTGTAGAATTAATTTCATTTCAGAATTGCACCATAGCATCTAGAACAGGTTCAATCATGTGTTAGAACATTATTTAGCATTTGACCTATAATGGCATCATTTTTAGCATTTTTTACAATTTCTAGAATTACATCATTTTTAACATTTTCTGCAATTTCCAAAATTATGTCATTTTTAGTTTTACTGCAATAAACATTAATTTGGTTTCTCAGATTCAAATTATGTTCATACAATTGTGAGTTTTATCATTGGTTTAATTTCTACAAGTGTGTGTGTGAATTTACATTTTGCAGTTTACTTTCCTGTAATTTTGCTTTTTTGTCAATTCAACAACATTTTATTTCTTGTCAATTTCAGATTCTATAGTTTCACTTTTATGCAATTTAAATTTAGCTTTAGATTGTGCAATTTTATTTCATTTGTTAGAAATTAGGAAGTTACAACAACCCCTAGTGCTACTAACATACCTACTAATAAAATCCCGTCCTTGGACAAGCTGAACCTGCAACTGTGACACCTCCTATCGTATACAACCTTTGGACACTGCCCTGGACTGGCATATAATCACTAAATTATGAATGATCAATGACCCTCATCAGTCCCAAACTTTATTCCTATAAACTTTAAGGTAATACTACTTTCTTACACATTTTTCAGTAACCTAATTCACTATCATTTTGAAGTCCCCAAAAATCTATAGCTACTTGATACCCATATTTTTAGTCTTTCGAAGGCCTAATCAGAGTACTTTATACTCTATTGCATTATTTGTGTGACTCCTGGTTAACCTATAAAAAAAAAATTCTCTTCGCCTATCAGAGAGATTAGAACAATGCATGCTCTTACTCCATTTTTACACCTAGCACCATCAAAAAAGAGTTTCCATAGCTGATTAGTAGGTTGGTCTACCTGAGGGAGAGGATTAGGGTTACTTTTCTTAGGATTTACAATTGTGTAGTTCCCCATGTTAGTTTTGATTATGGAATTGAAGTATTGAAGAGATAATTGGTCTTCCTATTGCAATACATTTAGAGCTTCTTCCATCAAGTTCAAATCTCCACTCTATCATCATGTTTACTATAGTGGTTGATTTACCCTCTTCTCCAACCTTTTTAATGTGTAAAGTCAAAGATTTCCCATTAAATATTTTTACTCTTTTTCCCTTGAATGGGATATCTAGGTGTGATAAATCTAATGATAAATATCCTCCTATTTTTGTAGTGAACTCTTTAGAAAGACACATATCCAAATAGGGATCTAAATCCACTACTACTACCTCTTGTATAACTATGATTTGAGGTAGCCTATGAAGAAGTATCAAAATAACTTTAATTATCCCTACAATTTTGACAATGGTTCCATCCAATTGCATGATACTATTATTGCTCCTTATATATTCCATTCCCATGATGTCGCATACTACCTTGGGAATCATAGTGGTTTTAGCTCCAGAATCTATCATACAGTTGTGAACTACCCACACTTCCATATGGAGAGATAAATAAAAAGGATGAGGTCTATTATTTCCTAAAGTGGATGTCATACTAGCTTGTGTGGAATATAACTAAGTTGGGTTATTTTTATTATTCTTCATGGATCTCAAGGATTCCTGCAACAAGTTGATCTGCCCTAGAAGATACAAATATTCATACATAGTTTCTTTAGAAGGTGTTTTCTTCATTTGCTCGACTATGTTGAATGAAATGGGGTTGACACTTTTCTCTTTTACACTTGTGTCATATTTATTATTGTACCCCTACGTAGCATCAATTATTTTATGCTTATTCAGTGAGGGGTATCTCAGTTTGTCACTAGCTTGTTCCTATGTCTCTGTTTTCTTCTACTAAGGCAATTCTATACAAGCTTCTACTCCATTTTGACCTAAATTTAGGGGAGATTTTTTGAAGGGGGGTATTTTATCAATAGGTTCTCTTATATATGAAGGCACATTCAAAGGGTTAATATATTTTGGATAAACCTACAGGGGTTTCTTCCCTCATCTGGTTAGGATAGCCACTTGTTCAATAGAAGGCATAATGAAATTCTATTTCTCTTCTCTGATCATATTAACCTGACCCTTGAGGGTTCTCTCAGTATTTTTTATAGCTACCTTCTAAACATGGTATTGATGAATCATACAAGAAGTTTTTCTATGTGGATCATTACATATGGAACACTAGAAGTTTTATTCTATCAAGGTGTTAGAGGGTTCATTGTCTTCGTTGACGTAGACCACGTTAGACTTATTGTAGTCTCTACCACTCATGGAGGCTTGATCTTTTGTTACTTGTGAAAACCTCCTTGGTTGGAAATTCCTTTCTGCTTCTCTTATTTCCATGGAAGTCATCTTATTTGTCAAAGTTTTCATGGATGCTTGTAATTCTTGTAGATCTACAAGTGGAAGATCTGGAGTCGATGAAACTATCACTATTAGAAGTGCAGGAATGGTGGGAAGAATAGGAGTGAGAGGTGTTTGTATCACTAGAATATTAGGCTATCCGGTCCATTTAAGGATACTTGCATTAGGAGTGGAGGCATGAGTATTCGATGCTTATGGTAGATCCCAAAAAATAGGTATTATCATCTTTGCAGGAACCTTCCAATAGCAATCAAGTATTTTTATACCTTTTGAGCTTCTTGATAAATTTCTAGGAAGGTAAATACTTGGGACTACCTGATGGCCATACTTATGTATGAGTTGAAATATATCATATAGTAATACATTTATTGTTCATCTATCGATCTCAGTCCATCAGGTACTCTTTGCCTCATTCGGTTGAATTGATGTTAAAGTCGACTATCTCTTACTAAGGGTGTTTCTAGATAACTGTAAGCTAACTTAGTAGGGAGAATGGATTTGCATGTTCATTGAACTCTTCTACTAGTTTACTGGAAAGTTGAGCCCAAGTAGATATACTTTGGTTAGTGAGGGCTTTGTACTAATAAATAATTTTTACTTTCAAGGAAATAACTAGTAATATGGTCCTAACATCTTCTTCAGTGATATTATGTATTAAGGCAAGCACTGCCACATCCTATAAGTGCTCATAGGCCATATTCATAGTACCATCATAATAGGGTAATGATTTCAAGCCTTCTATTAGAATTGGATGCTGAGATGCTAGGTTTAGAGGACGTGTGTGGTTCCATAAAGGATAGGGTAGAATTGGCTAATTTTTGGTCATTGTAATTATAGTTCTATTGGATATTATGGATATATGGGTAGCTAGAGTTAAAGTTCCACTAGAAATAGTACTAGGGAAGGCTACAAGGGGAATATTTGCATATCCTATATTAGAAGTATATGAAGAAGTTGTTCTAGCAACTAAAACAAGATTAGCTCTAAGGCTACCAAGATGTAGTTTAAAGAACTCGATGGGTTCTTATAATTTTTTTATTTAGATATGGTTATCATAAAATATGGTATACAAATAGAAATTAGGTAAAGGCTTTTGTAGGATTCCTTTCTTGGATGGAGTTACCAAGTGATATAGAAAATAAACAGGATAAAATTAATCACCAAAAATTTGATCTGTATACTACGTGGGATTGTGTCCCACTGGGCATGCCAAAAATTGTTGGTGCAAAATCTGCCTTTGGTTATGTTTATGTCCAAGACTTTGCCAACATTGAAAGACTAGGTTAAAACAAGGTTTTACTTGATTAAATCTCCATAGAAGGTTGGTTCCTTACTTATTTATGAAAATGGAGATAGAGATAAATGCATAAAGAGAGGGAAATATAGCTATTTCTAGAGGTTTTAAGCGGTACAGATTAAGTAACAACAAAAAAATTAAAAAACCTTTTTGAGAACCATCAAAATAGAGAAATCAATATTTTGGTGTAAACCTATTCACTATGCAAGTTTATTAGTAAATTTTAAATTCAAAGTTAGTAGAACTTGGTTGCAAAAATTCAGAGTAAGAATTAAGACAAATTACATTCAATCTAACCTTATATAGCAATTAACAATCCATACATACTTGATCAAGAATGCCAATGAGCCATAAACTGTTAGAATAATGTTTATATTTCATTATTGGTGTGACCAAAAAATAGCGCACGTAGGCGCTCTCTATTTTTTGGTTATGTAACCGAGTTCGTTCAACCAACTTGAAACTATATCTGTAATCTTTATAATTGGAATGAATGTGAAGGAACAAATTGCTTCGTAATTTCTTTATGGCATCAGAGCCACGGAGACACGACTGGACTGGCACAAGACGCAGACGGGCACAAGACGCAGACCAGATGGGACTGATGACAGAGGACAGACTGAAACTAGCACCAGACGCAAACCAGACGGGACTGACAACAGAGGACAGACCGGGACTAGCACAAGACGCAAACAGGACGCAGGCCTGGCGGATCGGGACGACCAATAGGACGCAGGACACGCAGACCGGTTCGCGGATCGGGGCGGTTCGGCGGAGGCAAAAGGAGGGGGGTGGTTGCCCGAAGGCAACCGAATCTCCTATGTTAGTTGCGACAAATAAAAAATTTCCCACAGTGGCCGCATCGGCCATGTGGGACTAAATTTTTTTTCCCTACTCGCACAGTTCCAAAGCCTCTAATATATCCTCGTCCCTGTTTCATTTCGTCGGGCTCGCTGGCTCCAGTGGTATTTGCGGTGACTGTTTACCCGGAGGTTACGGGTTCCAGTCCCGACAGAGTTTTTTTTTGACGCCCTACGCGCCCTTGTGACGGCGGCGCAGCAGATTTGACGCCCTGTGTGCACTTGTGACGGCGGAGACGGGGTTTTGATGCCCTACGCGCCCTTGTGACGGCGGAGAAGGGGTTTTGACGCCCTGAATGCAGTTGTGACGGCGGAGAAGGGGTTTTTTGACGCCCTGCCGTGCATTTGACACCTTCACATGGTGATTTGACGCCTAAACACTTGGTTTTAGGTATTTTTTTTCCCAATCTTGTCTCATTTGCAAATCAAAGGGGGGGAGATCTCAATTTCTTCACATTATTCATTTGCAAAGTTAACAGATAAAGGGGGAAATCAACTTTATAGGAGATAAAATTTGTGGGCATTTATGATTGTTTTTTTGCATTTAAATATTCTGTTTTCTTGCATTCACAATCATAAATTAAAAAAAGTATAAGACCCCAAATTTATACCCTATTTGTGCAATTTATTGCACGACAGACGTTCGGTATTTGAGATACCTCTGGTCCACACTTACAGGTAATGTTGTCGTGCTTTGGACTACTGTATTCGCCGCCTAATATAGCTGCAACAACGACGTCTGAGCTTGTTCTCTATAAATCATCGGGGAGAGATAAGGCAAACCAATTTTGTTTCATTTTCCATTTCATACCCACATCGTGATTGTTGTTAGGCGTAAATCCTGACGAAAGTTTTTTCCAAAGTGTTTAGGGGAAGTTACGCCCCACGCATGCGGAATAAAACTTTCTATGGTAGGTGTCATTAACAACACGATGCCCTTTCAATATCGCCTATGTTCAAAATATTGTGCTTCTCATTTGTACTTATAGTCTCCCTCACGTAAGGGCGAGTACATATTGAGTAGTATACTATTCATATATACCTATAGTTTCCCTCACGTAAGGGCGGGTATATATTGAATGGTTACAATATAATGATCTGGCAGGTATAAAGAAAGGGAGACCAATTGGTGATATAAGGAACCTTCATAATGGCCACAATTCATAAGTACCTCTCAGACTCACAATTGTTGAAAGGTCCTAACTTTGTTCCATGGAAGACAAAGATGAAAGCCATACTTCGGTTGGAAGATTTATGGGATGTAGTGAGCGGCATTGAAACACGTCCTTCATCAACGAGCACCAGATCAAGATGCTTGGGATAAAAAAGACAAGAAGAGTCTTGTATTTATCTTGCTTGCTACTACAGATGAGGTGCAACCTCATATTTGTGATGCAAAAACTAGTAAGATAGCCTAGGATGCCTTGATCACAGTATATGAAGGCAAGAATCAATCCACTATCCTCCATCTTCAAACTCAACTACATAATCTCAGTATGAATTCTGGGGAAACAGTTGATATATTCCTTTGCAGAGTGGCTGATTTGAAAGCAAAATTGAATGCTATGGGAAAACCGGTGGATGATGATGTTTTGAATTCTGTCATCTTGAGAGCACTACCAAATTCCTATAAGATGTTGATCACTTCCCTCAATGTTTTTGGTAGACAAGTATCATTTGTGGAACTAGTAAACTTGCTTCAGACTGAGGAGGCAACTCAGATCCAGAAAGATGATATGCCAGATAATGCACTTTCCACACAACAAAGTGGTAAAAAACAAGGTCAGTTTCAAAAAGGAAGTGCTTCTTCCAAAGGAAAAGGGAAGCAACATCAGCAAACAGATGCAAAATATTGCAAAATTTGTGATATGAATAACCATGATACCAACAGGTGTTGGTTCAAAAACAAGCAACCCAATGATAAAGGCTCTCAGAAGAAGGGCAAGAACAAGCAGAAATACAATAAGCATAAGCATTCTAAAGGCCATGTTGCTCATGCTGACTCCAACTCCGACTCAGATCCTCCTGGGTCCGATTCAGATTCTGACTATGAAAGAGCACACAAGGTGCTCATGACTCATACTTCGTCTTCCCAGATAGATGTTGTATGGTATATTGATTCGAGAGCTAGCAAACACATGACTGGGGACAAATCATGGTTTGATACCTTTGTGGAGAAAGAGGGTAAGCCGGTTACAATTGCTGACAATCAAGTATATCAAGTAAAGGGAGAAGGAGATGTTTTTGTGTCCCTTGCTGATGGTAATTGTCAAATAGAGAAGGTTCTCTATGTTCCAGGCTTAGCCAATAATCTGCTTTCAGTCACACAGATGTTGGATAAAAACATGGATGTCATGTTTAGAGTGGTTAAAGGCAAGAAGAGATGTTTCATCACACACAGTGGTAAACATGTTGCAACCGGATCCTACAAACATGGCTTGTTCATTCTTGATGCCCTTTCAACTCCGCATGTTGCTTTGGCTGCCACTACAAAGGAGGCCACCTCTCTCTGGCATCGACGTTATGGGCACCTCAGTTCTGGATATTTGCTTGAATTATACAAATATGGGATGGTGAAAGGTCTTCCACCAATCTCATCTATCTTACCAGTTTGCTCAGATTGCTTAGCAGGGAAGCAACATCGAGTGCCTTTTGAAGCAAGCTCCTCTCGAGCTGCAAAACCTTTAGAGCTGGTACATACCGATCTGTGTGGTCCTATGCCAACCAGCTATGGTGGAAAAAAGTATTTTCAACTATTTGTTGATGATTACTCATGGAAGATGTGGGTTTTCTTTCTTCAATTGAAATCAGAAGCGTTTCTCTACTTCCAACAATTCAAGAAACTTGTTGAGAAGGAGTCGGGATGTTTGATAAAATCCCTCCGCTCAGATCGAGGGGGGGAATACACCTCTGAAGAGTTTTTAGAGTTTCTTAAAAAACATGGGATCAAAAGACAACTGACTACAGCCTATACACCTCAACAGAATGGAGTTGTAGAGAGAAGAAATCGTTCCATTATGGAAATGGTTCGATGTATGCTAAAAGGAGCACATCTTGAGGATCAATATTGGGCAGAAGTAGTAAACACAGCATCATACCTCCTAAATAGAGCACCCACTAGAGCTCTACAAGGAAAGACTCCACAAGGAGCATGGAGTGGTAAGAAACCTTCCATATCTCATTTGAAGGTGTTTGGATGTAAAGCATTCATGCACATTCCAAAACAGAAAAGGAGGAAGCTGGATGAGAAAACCCTACAGTGTATCTTTCTTGGCTATGATGAGTACTCAAAAGGTTATCGATTGATTGATCCTAAGACCAAGAAAACACATACAAGTAGAGATGTTGTATTTGATGAAGCCCTCACATCAAAAGACACATTCACAACTGTATACATAGATGAAGAAGAACCTAAGAAGGAGGTTCAACTTCCACAGCAAAAACAAAAGATTCCAAAATGGTATACAAGCACTTTGAGAGATGCTAAGTTGAAATCCCTTCCAGATCTATCCCTTGATAGGCCCTGTACTCGCAGTATGACTCAACGGATGAGAGCAGAAGAATCTACTTCAGAGGTTGATGAACTTTGTCAACACTTTGATGATTTGTCAGTAGATACAGAATATGACAGGGAAGAAAATGAGGAAGGAGAAAAACTTTATATGTCTACATTGAATACAAATGAACCCACAACAGTTCAATCTGCACTTGATCAACCACAGTGGAAAGAGGCAATGGATGTAGAACATAAATCTCTTCTTAAAAATAATACTTGGAAGTTAGTCAATCTGCCAATAGGAAAGAAACCCATAGGCTGCAAATGGGTATTCAAAGTAAAGTATAAAGCAGATGGATCTATTGATAAGCATAAAGCCCGACTTGTTGCAAAGGGATATGCTCAGAAAGAAGGCATAGATTATGAAGAGACTTTCGCTCCTACTGCAAAAATGACTACCATTCGAGTACTTTGTGCCATGGGAGCTCAGTTTGGGTGGAAATTACATCAGATGGATGTTAAAAGTGCCTTCTTAAATGGTGACTTACAAGAAGAAGTATACATGACTCAACCAGAAGGATTTGTGGCTGAGGGGCAAGAACAAAAAGTATGCAAATTGATCAAATCCTTGTATGGGCTAAAACAAGCTCCTCGAGCTTGGTATATCAAGATAGACAGTCACCTTGTGCGACATGGTTTCATAAGAAGTCCCTCAGATGCGAATCTCTATATTAAGAAAAATGGTTTTGATATAGTGATTCTTGTACTTTATGTTGACGATCTGATCATCACAGGAAGCTCAGAAAAAATGATTGACTTAGTGAAAAATGACTTGAAACAATCATTTGAGATGACAGATCTAGGACTTCTGCACTATTGTCTTGGTTTAGAATTTACTCAACAAAAATTTCATATTAGAGTAACACAAAAGAAATATGCCAAGACTTTAGTAGAAAAATATCGGATGACTAACTCTAAGTCAAAAGCAACTCCAATGGAGCAAGGACTTAAGTTATCTCGATATGATGAGTCACCTCAAGTAGATGGTACTCTCTATCGCCAATTGATTGGGAGTCTCCTATATCTGACAAATACCAGACCAGATCTCAGTTTTGCTGTAGGATATCTTTCAAGGTTCATGCAAGAGCCTAAGCTGAGTCACTGGAAAGCAGCAAAAAGAGTTCTTCATTATGTTCATGGTACTACAAACTATGGTCTGGAATATAGACAGAATAATAATTTCTTCTTACTGGGATACACAGACTCAGATTATGTTGGATCCCTTGATGATCGTAAATCAACCTCCGGATATGTTTTTCATCTAGGATCTGGACCTATTTCTTGGCACAGTAAGAAACAGACATGTGGTTGCTTTATCTTCAACAGAAGCAGAATATCGTGCAGCCAGTGAAGCAGTCTGCGAGATAATGTGGTTAAGTCGCATTCTTACAAACATGGGCCTTCCAAAGAATCTTCCTCTTCATTTGTTTTGCGACAACCAAGGTGTTTTGAATCTTGTCAAAAACCCAATTTTTCATGAACGTACCAAACATGTTGATACCAGATGTCATTTTATTCGAGATGAAGTTCCAAAGCACCATATACAGCTTCACTACATTCCTATTGATGCACAAGTTGCATATATCTTTACCAAAGCACTTGGACGTATCAAATATGAAAAGTTTCGAGATACAATTGGAATTTGCCAATAATGTAATAAGGGGGGATGTTAGAATAATGTTTATATTTCATTATTGGTGTGACCAAAAAATAGCGCACGTAGGCGCTCTCTATTTTTTGGTTATGTAACCACCGAGTTCGTTCAACCAACTTGAAACTATATCTGTAATCTTTATAATTGGAATGAATGTGAAGGAACAAATTGCTTCGTAATTTCTTTATAAACTAGAATGAATGATCTTTTATTAGATTTCAGAAGTCTGTATACATCACCTTGTAAACACCTAAGAGCTGACCATTTTTTTAGGTTTCTCATTCTATATATAATAGTTTTACATAAACAAAAAACCAAAAGTTGTTACAATAGGATATCCATAGGCTCATTCTGGTAAAGAGGAAGTTAGGAGAGCATGGAGTCTTCAATTGAAAATAGTTAATATCTTCTTGTTGCAATGATCCTCCTTGATCTCTTCAAAGGTATTGTGGTCCAGCTATATTTTATTCAATGTCATGTTGTCATGACTTTTGGGCCTTATCTCTGCCTTGACATTTAAGATATCATGTTGTCACAACCATTTGCCTTAGCTCTGCCTTCACCTTCAAAATATTGTGATGTCATGAATTTTGGGCCTTAGCTGCACCTTTACCTTAAAAATGTCATGCTATCATGAATTTTGGTCATGGCTTGACCCTTGGTCTTCAAAATGTTATGTTGTCATGACCATTTACCTTAGCTCTACCTTCACCTTCAAAATGTCGCACTATCACAATTTTTGGGCCTTAGCTCTGTATTTACCTTCAAAATGTGATGTTGTCATGACCATTTGCCTTCACCTTCAAAATATTGTGTTGTCACATATTTTAGGTCTTAGCTCCGCCTTTACCTTCAAAATGTCATGATGTCATGACTTTTGGTCATGGCTTGACCCTTGGTCTTCAAAGTGTCAAGTTGTCATTTCCATTTGCCTTAGCTTTACCTTCACTTTAAAAATATCACACTATCATCACTTTTGGGGCTTAGCTTCATCTTTACATTCAAAATGTCACATTATCATGACTTTTTGTCATGGCTTGACCCTTGGTCTTCAAAATGTCCTATTGTCATGATCGTTTGCCTTATCTTCGCCTTCATCTTAAAAAAATTATTTTGTAGTGAATTTTGAGCCTTAGCTCCACCTTTACCTTCAAAATGTTGCATTGTCATGAATTTTGGTCATGGCTTGACCCTTGGTATTCAAAATGTCACGTTGTCATGACCATTTGCCTTGGATTTGCCTTCACCTCCAAAATGTTGTGTTATCATGACTTTTGGGCCTTACTTGGACCTTAGCCTTAAAAAGGTCACACTATTGCAAATTTTGTGCCTTAGCTTTGCCTTCACCTTAAAATGTTGCATGTTCATGAAGTTTGTTCTTTACTTGGCCACTTGGCCTATAATTGTCATGCCATCATGATTTTTCCCCTTCACTTGGTTTTTTAGCTTTAAAATATCGTGTTGTTGCAACCTTTATTCTTCAACTCCACCTGTAGGGTCAATATGTCGTGCTGTCATAGCTTATTTCTATACTTAGTGAAATTTTAAGAAGACTACTCCCTACTCCCCTAGATGTGGTCATTTTAACCAACAAGCCCCTTGTGTTTCATACCCAAGGTTAGTCACATGTATTTTCATTCATCACAATGAACAAATTAAGCATTGAGCTAATATTTTGAAACCACATTCAAATCATGCAATCTATTATGCAACCTAATCATGCAAACCCCATTTCCACACTATTGTTTTTTCCTATGGTTGGCATTTTTAAGATAGTAAACTATCACCATCCCACTAGAAGACTAGTCTAGGACATCACGGTCCAATAGTGTAGTCATGGTGATGTGACGGCAAATTTATCTATTTTGTTTTACCCTCTATATTGTCTTTGTCATCCTCCCCTTTTGCTAGTTCCTAGTTCATGGTGGTTGAACAAATTCTTCTTTCAAATGAGAAGAACAACATCTTCCACCTGATGAGAATATCTAGACCTGAAAAACACCAAACAAACATCGGTAGTACCATATTCAAAAAATATAAAACACTTATGTTGCATATTCATGTTTTAGTTTTACATAATAATGATCATTACTTCATAAAAAATCATCAAAATTTAACCAGTTCATACATAACATGATAATATACATTAGTCTACTTAGTTTACATAAGTATCCATCATGCTAACATAAATTCTTAACTTAAATCAAACACTACATAGTGTTCTCAATTAAGTATGGAAAATATTTTTTCATGTCTTCCACCTTTTCCCAGGTGGCATTTTTCTCAGAATAAATATCCCATTGGACCTTACATTACTTCAGGTTCCATTTACTCATATTTTTAGTGAAAAATCAAGAATATTCATGGGATTAAACTTGATGTATGTCAAATCCATCATCTGTAACTTAGAAATATCCACAACATGAGTAGGATCATATATGTACTTCCTAAGTAGGGACACATGGAAAAAATTATTGATCTTTGCCAAGTTAGGTTGCATGTCGAGTCTATAAGCAATAGTACTGATATTTTCTAGTATGGTAAATGGTCCTACATATCTAGGATCTAACTTAGTAGAATTAATTGCAATTTTCATAGGTTTTAACCTTTGGAACACCTTGTATCGCACAAAAAATTCCAAAGGACTCCTCAAGTCTACATATTTCTTCTGGTGGTATGAAGTTTCTCTAAGCCTTTGAAAAATTATATTTAGTTACTCCTCCATCTCTTTCAAATATTCTAGGCCAACATTAACTTGATATTCAAGATTATCCCATGATAATGGATTTTTGCACCTATGACCATACAAAGCCTCAAAAAGAGACATTTTTAGAGAGGCATGGTACCCATTATTATATGTGAACTCAACTAGATGCAATAAGTCTCTCCAATGAGACTTCTGGTCCATGCAGGTACATGTGAAGCATGTACTCTAACACCTGATTGAATCTCTCAGTCTATCCATCCATCTTAGGATGATTTACAGAAATTATGTTCAATGAAGTACCAATTTATCAATGGAGAGCTTGCCATAATTCCAACATAAACCTTGAGTCTCTATCTAAAATGATCATTTATTTAAATCCATATAATCTAAATATGTCCCTAGTGAACCTGTTAGCAACAACTACTACATCATCAGTAGTACTACCAGGAATGAAGTGTGTGACTTTGGTCAATTTGTCAACTATTACCATTATGGCATCATGTTGATATCTAGTCTTTGTTAGTCCTACAATAAATTCCATAGATATCACTTGCCATTTTTTTGTGGGCACATTGTGAGGATATAGTAGACTAGAAGGATGCTTATGTTCTTCTAACATTCTAGACACTTAGCCACAAAATTAGTAATATATTTCTTCATTCCAGGCCAAAAAAATATTTTCTTCATATTTTCCCTCATCTTAGCTCCTCCAATATGAGCAGAATAAGGAGATCTATGAGCTTCTCTCATGATAATTTTATGCAAATAATTTATTTTCAGAATCACAACCCACTCTTTGAAACATAAGAAGCCATATTTGAAGCTAAAATATTGAGCTATCTTTGGATCCTTCCTTATTTTCTCTTGCATTTCCCTACAATATGGAACCTAAAGTTAAGCTCTTTTAACCTGGTCCATCAGTTCTACATGACTTCTAGTTAAAGAAGTGATATGCCTTCTTCTACTTAGTGCATCTGCCACCTTATTTTATTTACCCTTTATGTATTCTATCCCAAATTCATACTCAGCTAAAAATTTTATCCACTTCCATTGATGTGCATTTAGCAATGGTTGAGTGAAGATATACTTCAAACTTTGATGATTTGTTCTTAGTTCAAAGGATCTTCCTAACAAATAATATCACCATATTTTCAAGGCATGCATGAATGCGACTAATTCTAAGTCATGTGTGGCATATTTTACTTCGTGTCTCTTTAGTTTTCAGGACTCATAAGCTACCACTACTCCATCTTGTGAAAAACCACCTCCTAGTCCTTCTAAGGAAGCATCGGTACAAACTAAAAAGTCACCTTGAGGATATAGAATCCTTAACACAGGAGTGATAGTCAACATTTATTTTAGCAAATAGAACACAGTTTTACATTTGTCCATCCATTTGAAAAACTTCCCTTTTCTTTGAATATTGGTTATAGGACAAGCTATTTTGGCATAATATTTCACAAACCTGCTATAATACCCAAATAGACCCATAAAGCTTCAAACCTCCATTACATTTGTAGGGGTTGGCCAATCTAAAATAGATTCTATCTTCTTAGGGTCAGCTATAATTCCATCTACAAAAATAACATATCCCAACTAATGTACTTGTGACACATAGAATTCACATTTTGACAAATTTCCATATAGCTAATTTTCTCTCAACACCCTTAGTACTATCCTCAGATGTTTGTCATGGCCCTCCTTGTTGTGAGAAAATATCAAGATATCATCTAAAAACACCAATATAAACATGTCCAAATGTTTTTTTTAAACACTATTCATTATGTTCATGAAGGCTATGGATGCATTTGTTAACCCAAATGCTAAAACTATGAACTCATAGTGTCCATATCAAGTTTTGATTGTTGTCTTATGTGTATCATTTTCTTTGATTCTCAAATGATGGTAGCCATACTTCAAGTCTATCTTTGAGAATATAGTAGCCCCTTTCAGTTGATCAAACAAATCCTTTATCCGTGGTAAAGGATATCTATTTTTAAGTGTTCATTTATTCTACATCTTATAATCGATGCATAATATCAAGGATCGGTCCTTCTTAACAAAAAAAATTGGTGCACCCCAAGGAGACACACTCAGATTAATTAGCCCTTTATTCAACAAATATTGTAGTTGTTATTTTAGATCTTGCATCTCTATAGAGTTCATTCTATATGGTTCTCTATGTATAGGTTCTGTACTGGGTATTAGATCAATAGTAAAATTGAATTTTTACTTAGGGGGAATTTTTGATATTTTAGATGTGAAGACATCCTTGAATTATTGAAGGCTGGGAAATATATCAAAGATTTCCTCATTTTTATCATCCTTAACCTTCTTTACCTTGACCACATATACCATCCCTTTTTCCTAATTACCTTCTTAAGTTGCATAGCAAATATTAATATAGGTTAAAATGTCCCTTGTTCATTTTACAACCTAATCCTCTTTTCATTTTCATCAGTAAATTCGACCCATCTCTCATGAAAGTTGATCAAGGTCTTGTAGTCCTTCAACCAATCAACCCCTAAAATTATGTTAAAGGTATGTAATGGAGCTACGTAGAGTTTCCAAGGGATAGAATTTATGGGTAGGGAGATTTATATCTAGGGGTAATTTTTATCTATAGAGCAGGTCTACCCAGATCCATACTCAAATTTCCACCCTTTTTCCAAAGACTTTGGATTCTTTAGCATATCCCCGACCAATATACTAGAAATAAAACTATCAGTAGTGCCACTGTCTATCAAAAATATAATTTTTTTGTCAAAAACGTTACCCTATGAAAGCATAGGGGTCACATGTCCATCAATATTCTGATTTCTAGTAGCAGTATAAATTTTATGTCCTTTATCGCTTACCTTTTGGTTAACTCCTATACGACGTGAAAATTTTCTTGCATAGTGAGGTCCTCCACACTCATAGCACCCAAACTTTGAATTTTGAGTCAAACCTTGAACTTATTTTTCATTACCTTCAGTAGGAGCTGATTCTACCTAATTCACAGGTTCAGCCTTCTCCGCATTAGTAAAGTTTCTATTTTTAGATTGAAACTTCTTCTTAAATCTCTTTGTCAACCCATAGTTTATTTTACCAAACATAAACCCTTCTTTATTCTTTTGAGTTGACTCATTATTCCACTTTATTTTTTGTGGATTTTGGTAGTTCTTCTTGGGTCCTTGGATGAGGTTATTGCTCCTTTTTTGGTTATAATATGCTTGACAAGAAAAATCATATGCAACTTCTAAATTGGTGGATTTGAACATGTTTAAAGAGATCCTGAGTTGATGATATAACCCTAAAAGGAATTGATGCACCTTAATTTTATGATAATTTTTGTAACCTAGAATGTACTTGAGAAGCCTAGTGAAGTTCCTATAGTATACATCCACTTATTGGTCTCTTTGTCTTAGTTGGTGAACTCATCTAGCTTCTTGGTGTAATATTTCTTAGTGAGGAATACAATTCTAAGAGCCTTTTCAAACACCTCCCATTCAAAATGGATTATATTTATCTTTTTGTCCTTGTAGTAAGTTTCCTACCATTCCAATATAGCTTTAGTCAACCATTTGGTGATGAAGACTATCTTTGTGGTTGAAGAGTAATTTCTCATGGAAAAGTAAATTGCTAACTCATTTAACCAAGATTTGGCATAATCTCCACTTTCCTTTCCTAAAAATTTTCTAACCTTGACATGCTTTAGGTCTCTTTCCAATTCAATATTGATTCATACCTTAGCTACCTGATCATGATCATTTGGCTCATCCACAACTATCTCAGTAGGAACTTCTAGTGCCCTATAATTTCTCCTAATATCATCTCTAAGAGTCATCAATAGGTTAATATATTGTGCCATCTACTCTCGATAGGTGGACATTTCACCCTACATATTCTGAACCAAACTTGTGAGATTTTCCACACCATAGGGTTTAGCTGAGATTTCTCCAACATGACCCTCTCTAAGGTTTTGAATGCTAGCTAACCGAGACCTTTAGGGAGGCATCTTTGATCCACTTCCTAGATTGGGTGGCATATTCCCTAGTTTTAATAAATGTGTTAGTTTGCAATATTACATCAGAGTCTTTTCCTAATATGCACTTGCTCTTATCTAGCTAGTTAAGTTTCTTGATGGTTTAACTAAGTTTGCTAAAAATTTTATCAACCTTCACCTTCTATATTATGACTTAAGTTTAATATAAACACCTTGAATAAATAAGAAAGAGTTTTTGTTTAGATATTCAAATGGCAAGTATGATCCCCAAAAGAGCATCAAGTACACCACTTAAAACCCACGTTAGTGGAGGGTTCATCTAGCTCTTCCAATATGATTCACCAAGGGTTCAACATGGGGGGCAAGACTTGCACATTTTCCACATCCATACCTTTTCTCTTTCCTTACTTGCTTGTGTTTGCTTTAGAGTCATCAAGTTTGATATTTAAGTGTCTATCTAACCTAGCTTTGATACCAACTATAAGAACCCCAAATTATCCAACCAAAACTAACCATCATATCCCTCTAATTTTTTTAAAACTTACATACATATGAGAGTATTTTTATATAATTTTCCATTGATTAACTAGTCACATGAGTTTTCCAGCCTATGCACCACACAAGGATCAACTTGATCATAGTTTATCCATGTGCATGGGAGTGGCCAGTGTCCCATAATGATCGATGGGAATTTTCTAATATGTTTCAACCAGAACACACATTTCTCTTATTATTTAACCCCACATTAAACTAGTTCCAACTATAGGTGTTATTCATCCTAACCTTAAGCATTTGCCTTGTTGACTACTCATTGTTTTTCAATGAGATAACCATTTTAGGTGCAATGCTTAACCATCTAAACATACCACATATGGTTTGTTAAGAAAACCATCCAACAGATTCTCATAGGCATATTGTTGCCTACCATTATGTCTCATAGACTTCTATTCTTTATATCTCTCAATTATAAATTCTTTGATATGTTAATTTTCCTTCTATGCTTCCACATTTTCATTGATAGGAAACAAAGATCTAATTTATTCATATATAAATAAAGCATCCACTTGAGAGTCCAAATAACATAACAAATCAGGTAAATAATTTGTTTTCCCATGAACATAAAACTTCAAGATGTTACATTGTTCTTATCCAATACAACTAGATACTTTGGAGTTACATTTTTTATACTTTCTATAATAATTCATAAGCTCCTACAAGCTATTACATTATTTATTCTAAAATAAATATTTTCATGTTACAACAATAGACTCATCGAGTTGAATACATCATCAACTTTCTCTAATATTCAACTCTCTTTCAGGTTCAATAGGTAATTTAGGTACTAGTTGCATCAGTCCCACCAGGACTAAGTGATTGGTTACTTGGGATTAGGATAATCCGATTTATGAATATACATATCTAACTACAAAATTCCATGCAACAATAATCCATAGAATGCAAAATAGTTTTCCAACAAACATGCATTCAACACAATTCAAGAGTAGAAAATCCCATGCTTTCCTAAGAATGAGACTTTTCCCATTCCTTTCATCCCATATCCCATCACATAGGAAACATGCTCTTAAATATATACTAGCTACATCTATTGACATGGCCACTGATAACCCCCATAATTTCTCGAGAAATGTAACCCAGTTACCTTTTATTCCATATTAGACTATGCCCTCATAAAATTTAATCCTCATTCTAGCATGCATGATTGCACATACATGATTCTATTTTTTTTATGCATTTTAACCACAACCTTTCAAATATGTTATTCCTTTATTATTCTAGGTTATCAAAAGTTTGAGATAAAAGCACCCAAAAATAGCATTTAAACAAACTTGTACACAACACAAAATCACATTATCAAAGAGAAAATTCTTTCATTCAATCCCTTAAGTGTGACCTGTTGTGGAGTTTCCACAACCACCCCAAAATTCTTGGGGACCCACTTGTCATATTTTGATATGAAAGGTTTTTGGTTTTCTTTTGTTTGTAAGAATAGGGATGTTTTAGCATTTTTTTTTAATGATTTTAATTGCTTTGGTTATTTGATATTTAATGATTAATTAATCTAGGCATTAATGCTTAGATTAATTAAAATCCATTTTTATGAATAATATTTTAATGTTCTTCATACTATCTAAGGTTATGGAATGTGTTTAACAAAGCAAGGCTTGACCTAAAACAAAAAGAGGATACAAAAGGTACAAAGAAATTGAGATAGAAGCCAATATGTTATTATCTACCTAATATAATTGCATTAACTCTATTATGTACATAATAGTAATATTTTTAAGATTATGTTATAAGGTTCTAAAATGTTATCATTATAATAATATTATTATGATTATATTATAATGTTATTATTATAATGTACTTTATAAAAGACATGATAATAATATTTACGATAAGGTAAAGTTTAACGTCATTTAATTTGATTACAGATAAGGTGATGGTGGCTATTCAAAAAAAATCGAAGACATGAGTGGCTAGTACAAGAACGTTCAACGCTATGGCAGCAAAGCTTCATGGAGCAACACTGGCAAAAAAGAGGCGGTCCAAGATGGCGTTAGGGTTTTAGAAGAACAACATGAAAGGCACTGGAGTTGTCAATGAAATGATCGAGAGGCAGAGGCATACCATCGAACAAGGAAGGAAGAAGAATTATTAGGGCAACCTATGATGCCAATTGACAGAGTTAAAGGCCGTCCTCGAAGAGCATGGAAGGTTTTAATGTTGCATCTATTTCATTATGCCATGACTACGTAGGTTTGGCAGCACCATGATGTCGATCATAGCATTGATGGCTACATAGGTTGGTAGCACCACGATGTTGATGGTAGCATCGATGGCTGCATAGGTTTGGCAGTACCATGATGACGATGGCAGCACTATGGCTGCATAGTCTTGGTAGTGCCATGGTTGCGTAGGTTTGGCAATGCCACGATGTCGATGGTAGTGCTATGGTTGTGTGGTCTTGGTAGTGCCATGGCTACATTGTTGGCAACACTATGACTGCGTAAGTTGGACAATGCCATGGTTGCATAGGTAGTGTGATGGTTTCATTTGGTTACATGGAAATCAAAGTGCCCAAGATGGTAGAATTCCATCCCAGTCCTTGGGTACATTGGTATGGCTTATGAAAAATACCATCGGGTCTCGGCCTCAAAAAGTGACAATGAAAGTTTCACTAAATAATATTGGGTTGTATTATTTTAGTTAATGTGAATATGGTTTGATCACGTTCAATGTTTTAAAGGAGATCTAAAATCGTAGGGGTTATAAGGTATAGTTAATGCTTTTATTATTCGTTTTATGGATGTAAAGGGGTATTCTTGGGTATAATGCTTATAAGAGAAAGGGGAGATATAGGAGTCATGCAGGGTTATGTTTTTGTTGTTAGTTTTTTAAAAATAAATAATGTTTAGAAGTGTTATGTTTATTAAATCATAGAAAATGATGATGGATTATTTTCTTATATCCATTCATTATTTTGGTTGTGAGAGAAGATGAAGCGAAAGGACTTCTAAGAATTATTTATACCTTACTATCCTACCTTTTTCAAGGGGGGCTGGAAATTATTTAACATTTCGAGAAAGCAATAGAGAAAGAGCATTTTTTAGATTCTGATAGGGTAGCAAAATTTTGTGAGCAAAATCAAAAGGAGGGTTTTTATCATAAAACTAACATTTTTAGCGTCTTAGCATTTTAGCATTTTAGTGACTTCTAG
The DNA here is from genome assembly GCA_028583015.1 of Wollemia nobilis. Lineage (NCBI taxonomy): Eukaryota > Viridiplantae > Streptophyta > Pinopsida > Araucariales > Araucariaceae > Wollemia > Wollemia nobilis. The sequence goes on from JAQPPZ010003361.1 coordinate 17,702,615, forward strand.
CCATTGTCTTATGCCATGAAATGGGTTGCAATAGACAAAGGTAAAAATTATGCAGTTTCTTTATGTTTCCTTTGAGTCTCGTACTTGATTTAATGGTATTGTGCTTATGTTGTAGGTCTATTGATTTAGGTTGTTTTATGATTACCTCATAACTTAGGATTTTGTAGGGAGGAGATTGCTAAACTAATTCAGAATTTGACTTTTTCAGCTAACCAAATTTACATGTTTATTTCATTTATGTTCTCAAATTTTTATTTCAAGCATTCAAGCATTCCATTCTGGTCCATCCAGAATTTTAGTTTCTTTTATTTCCATTCTAGTCCTTTTCCAGAATTTCTACTAATTTCCTGTTAGTTTCATTTTTTGTAGTCCATTTCTAGAATTGTTAAGCTTTCAAGTTATTTCCATTTTGGTCATTTTCCAGAATTTATGCACCTCCAATTTTCATTAATCTAAATATTTCAGATAAAACACATGGTTTAGGAGGGATACTAACCTACTATTTCATATTAAACTAAGATAAGAAATGAAAGCTAACCTTTCTAACTTTGCTAACATTGCTAACATGCTAACTTATACTAACCACTATTAGGGTAGTGACATCAACATAAGGAAGATAAAATGAAACCAACTATCTAAAATTTACTTCATATTAAAGGCATGAGCATTAAAATGAGGTGGAAAATTCCACATTTTGTCATTTGAAACCTTTTAAATGAAAATAAAATACTCTACTAGCAGGGATTCAAGGTAGCACCAGTTAAAAAAAACCCTAAAAAGAACTGCTTTTATTTTTAGTTAGATATTTCAAATCACTAAGCATTGTTTAGAACCAGTAAAGGACCCTTGTTTATGGTTACATGCATTATTGAATTATTTCTTGCACTATTGTAATCTTTTAGATATTTTACTAGAACCTTGGAGAATTTGAATGTTTGTCATTTGGTTTCTTTTCAAGAGAGAGTTTTCTATTCAATACTCTGCATGTGGTGGTATTTTGCAATTGGGAAAAATATACACTCAACATATTTGGTGCTAGAAGGATGGGATTATTTTATGCTTTGTGATTTAGATTTTTACTAATGCTAACGTGGTAGTTTTGGTTCAACAATATTGTGTTTGTAGGTGCAACATTTTACTCTTGGATGGTTTGTGAGAAGCCTTAATAGAATATATTTGAGTTTTCCCAAGCTAGACCCACCTAGAAACATTGCTACTAGGTCTAAAACCATTAAGGAAACCATTTTTCAAAAAATTTCTTCCAAAAATAGGAAATCGAGGTACAAAATTTTGGAGATTAAAATCCCGTTTGAGCTTTCTAACACGTTAGGTTTAGAGATGCTTTGCCAATATTTGGAAAGGCTAGCTCTTAGACCTCTGAATATGAATATCTTCAGTGGATGTACACCCATTAGTTCCACTGCAAGAGCTACATCAAGTGTACCCATCTCTGTCATCTCGAGCGTATCAATTGCTTTAGTAGGGTCATTACCTTTGGTTAATATGGCCCAACAACAACAACAACAACAAGTAGTTCCCTAGTTTGGCACCCAAAATTCTTCGTTAAGTATACCTAGGGATGTCCATGACATACCTAGGCACATTGAGAGGTCTATCCCTAAGTTTTTCCATGATGGTCCTATTTCAGTGGAAGAGCATGTTCAAATTTAGAAGGACCATAGGCAGAGAGTCAGTCATGAAGATGTCGTTTGTCGAGTCTTCCCTAATAAATTTGATAAAATGGCTCATGAATGGTATAGGAATCTTCCTACAGGGTCCATTACATCTTGGGTCCAGTTGGAAGCTACCTTTGTTAATCAATTTAGGTCATTGCTAGATCCTACCATCATGTATAACCAATTTGTGTCATGCAAGAGGTATCCTAATGAACCTATCAAAATGTTTAATTCCAGATTCCAAAAGCTTTACATAAATGTGACTTGTCACTTTGTAATAGATATTGTTGTGGCATTGAAATTATACCTCACAACCTTAGATCCGATGACAACCATGTTTACCAGGATAAATATTCAAGTTACAATGTTGGCCTTAGCCTATGCTGAATGTTGTAATCACAGTGACACTGAGAGGGGGGTGAATCAGTGTGATCTTTAAAATTTCTAATATATATAGTTTTAAATCCAGCAACTATTTAAAACTGATAAACAAAATATCAAATGCAGCAAGAAAGCATGACACACAACACAACAAATTAACGAGGTTCACCAATGTGGCTACTCCTCAAAACGATTGCTTGGACTACCATCCAAATCCAGTCAATGCAAAGCTACAACTTTACAAAATCTTTTACCAGCACCAACTGGAAGGAGCACCAACCCCTTTGCTTTATCTGTTTCAAACAGAATGGAGCACCAACTCCTAATTTACCAGCACCTACTGGAAAGAGGCACCAACCCCTTATGCCAAGCTGCAACTTGGAAGTTAAAAATGATTAAGAAAATTATAGAATAAAATTCTCATATTATTTCTTACAGTCTGCTATTTCTCTGTAGTCTGCTACTTCTGCACAACATGCTTCGCACTGTCTGACACTTCTGTGAACTTCTTCGCACTCTCTGTAGCAATCGGATGATCGTCCACTTCTATTGTCTGGCCGCTATCACTTCGCACTCATAACTCCACCTCTGCACATTGCGCTCTTAATTCACACAATCACGATATGCACACTTCGCTTCAACTCTAACTGTGACTTCGCACTCTGCTCAACACGAATTTCACTTGCGCAATCACTCTGCTCGCATTCGCACTCAATCTTCATGCCACATCTTCAAACTCGAAGTAACCCTCCTTTTATAGAAGAAATCTCAGAGACAAACCCTAAGAAACGTCGGCTATGAAACCCTAGAAAATGTCGACTGCCAAACCCTAAAATCCATCAGCTGTAACCCTAAGAATGTCGGCTGCAAAACCCTAGAATTTGTTGGCTACAAAACCCTAAAATTCGTCGGCCCAGATTTAACTTTGTCGGCCTCAAACTCTTCTGCCACCTTTGTCACCTTCCTATAGCTTATTGCCATGAAATAATAACATGTCGCGATATCGTGACACTTTTTGTGGCCGTACGCCTTCTTGTCCTTGTTGTCGCGAAATCGTGACCCTTTTGGCCGTTGATAGTTTTGCCATCGTTCTTGTCGTGAAATCATGACACTTCAAACTTTTGCTGACGTCATCCTCATCCTTGTCGTGAAATCATGACGCTTTCGGCTTCCAGTGGCTTTCCTTGCACCCTGTCATGAAATCGTGACACTTTCAGCTTTTGTTGACGTCATCCTCAACTTTGTCATGAAATCATGACGCTTTCGGCTTCCAAGGCTTTTCTTGCAGCTGTCATGAAATCGTGACACTTTCAATTTTGCTTGACGTCATCCTCATCTTTGTCATGAAATCGTGACGCTTTCGGCTTCCGTACATTTCTTGCTTCATGCAGTAGCGAAATCGCTACAACTTTGTGCCTTGTGCTTCCAACTTTGCTTCTACCCATGAAATTTTGACTTGTAACGAAATCGCTACACTTTTGAGTTCTCGCTTTTGATTGGTAGCGAAATCGCTACACCTTCGCGTTGTGCACTTTTGACTCGTAGCAAAATCGCTACACCTTCGTGTTGTGCTTTTTCAACTCGTAGCGAAATCGCTACACCTTTGCTTTGTGCACTTTTGACTCGTAGCGAAATCGCTACAACTTTTCACTTAACACTTTCTCCCTACTTCGGCCAACGAAAATTCAACATGTAGCGAAATCGCTACAACTTTTCAACTTAACGCTTTCTCCTTGCTTCGGCCAATGAAATTTCAACATGTAGCGAAATCGCTACAGTTTCTCGACTTAGCTTCTTGGCCTCCAGCATGTCACGAAATCGTGACAGTTTGCCTTGCGCCTTCTCTCTCCTCATTTTTGTCATGAAATCGTGACATTTTCAGCTGTGCTTTCTCTCTCCTCACTTTTGTCGTGAAATCATGACATTTTTGGCTATGCTTTCTCTCTCCTCACTTTCGTCGTGAAATCGTGACATTTTCGGCTGTGCTTTCTCTCTCCTCCGACCTGTCGTGAAATCGTGACAGAAAACATGTCGCGATATCGCGACAGTTTTCTAACTTGTCTTTTTCTTTGAATTTTTGAAACTGGGTCACTCTTGTTTTCCTGGAATTGCACTTTACATAATCTGACTATCCTTTGAATTTCTATTCTCTGCATCTGAATGGCTCCTGAACTGTCTATCCATTGCATCATTGGATCTAACTGCCTGTGTTGACAACAATGACAAACTTCTTGCAACACCTTGCTCAACAATCTCCCCCTTTGGAATTGTTGGCAACACTGTATACATTCCTGTAACTCTTCTCCCCCTTTGTCAATAATACCAAAGGGCTGCTGCGGACTCCCCACGAGTCAATCCTCACACTTCTCGGGCACAATTTGTTGCATCCGGCACAAATTATGATCATGAGCAAAAGAATAGTCAAATACTCAAATGCTCCCCATGAGAAAGTGATCCCTGTAGCTAGTCACTTCTTAGGAAGTGTGACTACTCCTAATTTGCTTCGAAGGTACTCAAATACTTCCTTGGGCAAAGGTTTTGTAAAAATATCTGCTACTTGTTCTGTAGTTGGGACATAGTCCAATTTAACTTCTCCTTATGCAACTTTCTCCTTCAAGAAATGATACCTTATAGCAATGTGCTTTGTCCGTGAGTGCATTACTGGATTCTTAGAGATGTTGATTGCACTGGTGTTATCACACTTTACTGATATTGGTTCACTAAAATTAATACCTAGATCTTTCAAAGTTTGTTTCATCCACAAGACTTGTGTGCAACATGTTGCTGCTGCAATATATTCTGCCTCAGTTGTAGATAAAGAAAGCTGACTCTTGCTTCTTACTGTGCCATGCAACCAATCTGTCCCCCAAATAGAATGCTCCTCCATTGGTACTCTTTCTGTCATCAACACATCCAGCCCAATCTGCATCTGAATATGATATAAGAGTGAAGTCTTTGCCTTTTGGGTACCACAACCCATACTCCATGGTGCCCTTGAGATACCGAAAAATCCTTTTAACTTCTGTCACATGAGTCTCTTTGGGACTGGCCTGAAATCTAGCTACCATGCAAACTGCCTGCAGAATATCAGGTCTAGTGGTTGTTAAATATAGTAGACTTCCAATCATAGATCTGTACATGGTTTGGTCTACAGGTGGAGATTTGTCTTCTTTACTCAATTTGCAACCTGTTGTCATGGGAGTGCTTGGCAGCTTCTGAGTCCTCCATAGTGAACCTTTTTAGCATTTCTTTCACATATTTGATTTGGGAAATGAATATGCCTTTCTCATTTTGATTAACTTGTAGCCCAAGAAAGTAAGGCAGTTCACCAATCATAGACATTTCAAATTCATTACTGCATCTTATTTGCTAAGTCTTTACAAGATTCATCTTTGTTTCTGCCAAATATGATATCATCTACATAGACAACTAGAACAATGAGATGCCCACCTTCTATTTTTACATACAGATTACTGTCCACTAAACCTTTCTTGAATCCCTGTTGAGAGAGATAATTATCTAGCCTTGCATACCATGCCCGTGGTGCTTGTTTTAATCCATACAGTGCTTTCTTTAATTTGCAGACAAGGTTAGGATCTTCACTAATTTGAAAGCCATCACGGTTGTTCAATATAGACCTCTTCTTCAAGTTTCCCATTTAGGAAGGCAGATTTTACATCCATCGATAAACTCCGAAGTTCTTGTGAGCTGCTAGTGCCAAAAACATTCTAATAGCTTCTAGTACGGCCCCTTGGTGCGAAAGTCTCTTCAAAATCAATGCCTTCGACCTGTGCATAGCCTTTGCAAACCAGTCTTGCTTTGTTTCTAATGACCTGACCGTCTTCATTTAATTTGTTTCGAAATATCCATTTGGTGCCGATTACATTCTTATTTGCAGGTCTAGGTACCAGTTCCCAAGTTCTATTCTTTTCAATCTGATCTAACTCTTCATTTATTGCTTTCATCCAGCTATCATCTTTGCTGGCTTCATCTATGTTTTTGGGCTCAATGCTTGATAAAAGAGAGTAATTACTTATTACTTTCCTTCTTGTTTGAACACCGGCTGTGGGATCTCCAATTATTTGATCTGTTGGATGATTTTTCTGCCAGCTGCCAGTTTTAAATTTCTTATTTTCTTGTGCTTCTGAGTCATCGATTAAGTCAACTGAATCAATTGTAGGTTTGTTTCCTTCTTCATTTACCTCATCTCCTTCAAAAACATCTTCATAGATTGGGTAGTTTTCCTCAAAGTCAATTAACCGTGTTCTACCTTCATCAAATTTAACATCTGCACTATCCACAATTTTCTTGAGTCTCTTGTTGTAGCATTTGTAAGCTTTTACTTTTTGGGGAGAATATCCAACAAAGACACCTTCTCCTCCTCTATCTTCTAAAATTTCTCGAGATTGTCATCATATATGATATAACACTTCTGACCAAATACTTTGAGATGTTTTGTTGTTGCTTTTCTACCAAACCACAACTCATAAGGAGTTTTGCTTTCATGAGTCCTTAACATATATCTGTTTTGGAGGTATATTGTTGTGTGAACTGCTTCTTTCCAGAATCTGTCTGCTATTTTATTTTTTGCCAGCATAGTGCGTGCCATTTCCTGAATAGTTATGTTCTTTCTTTCTACTACACCATTCTGCTGGGGAGTTCTAGCTGCTGAATATTGTCTCCTGATGCCATGATTTTCACAGTATTCTAAAAATTCATTTGAAATGAATTCTCCTCCTCTATCTGATCGTAAACATTTAATCCTTTTTCCTGTTTCATTCTCAACTAGATGTTTGAAGGATTTGAACATTTGAAAAGCTTCTGTTTTGTCTTTTAAGAAAAATATCCAGGTCATTCTGGAATAATCATCGATACATAACATAAAATATTTGTCTCCATTTATGCTTTGTGTTCTCATGGGTCCACATAAGTCTGTATGTATAAGTTCCAGAGGCTTGCTAGTGTGGTACTCTTTTGTTTTGAATGAAACTCTGGTTTGCTTTCCCTTCTGACATGAGGCACAGACAATATTTGAAGGTTTTCTAATGGTTGGAATATCTCTCACTGCTTGTTTTGAGCTGATTTTCACTAAGTTGTCGAAACTTATGTGTCCAAGCCTCTTGTGCCACAGCCAGTTCTCTTCTTCTTGTCCAATGAAGCACATACCTTCTGAAGATTATGAGAGTGTGTACAGGTTGCCAGACGTCCTTGAGCCGGTTGCTATTAATTTCTCGTTGTTTATTTTTTTGACTTCACATCCCTGCTTCTTGAAGACTACTTCATGTCCTTTATCACAGATTTGACTCACACTTAGCAGATTGTGTTTCAGACCATCCACAAACAGAACTTCTTTTGACTTAATTTTCCCATCACTAATTTTGATAGATCCTTTTTCGATTATCTTGGCTCCATCATTGTTTTCGAACTTTACGAGAGCCACCCTCATATTTCTGTAGTTTTTCAAACTTCTGTTTATCACCTGTCATATGACTTGAGCAACCACTGTCAAGAATCCATGGAACACATTTATTTTGAGCCTTGAAAGTTGTCTGTACTATTAGAGATTCCTTTTCTTCTCTGAGTTGTTCTTTCTGTTTCCATTCTGTTTTGACCGTGGTATTGGATTCTAGCTTGGATTTCCCCTTTTCAGACTCTTGCACATATCTTTCAGAATGATTTCTACTTTGTTTTGCCCTATATGGTTGAACTCTTCTTTTCTGAATTTGATTTGAAACAGAGGTACTATGACAGTTTCTAGCAATATGCCCAAAGTTGTGACAATTGAAGCATTCTATTGCATAACTTATTAAAGGAGCAAAAGCATTTCTACTAGTGAAACTTCTTGGTCCTACATTATACTTGCGATCGAGCAATTTTATGTCCATAAGCATTACATTTGAAACAGAAACCATAAAAGTAATGATTGAACCTGAAAGATGGTCTTTGCCAGTTTGTTGCAGGAGTCATAGATTTTCTTTTCTTTTGATGTGTGACCTTGGTAAAACCATCATTGTCAGTCCTCTTTTCAGGCCTGGCATCATTTCTTTCTTTTGCACGATTAGTTGTTCTTTCAACAACTTGTTTCTTGTCTTCACTCCTTTCAACATTTCTGGCTGATGATTCTCCTTCAACAAAGCCCAGGACCAAATTTGATACCTGCGGGTCTTTGATCGCTTAAAATTTTGTCCGACTTCATCGAACTTTCTTCACGTTTGTAATAGCGGCTAATTTTTCGATCCGGCTCTTGTATCCGTATTCGAAGACCAACATTTTCTTCTTCCAGTTTATGACGACAATCTATCTTCATGGTCACCTGAACTTCAAGATCTTCGGACATTTTCTTGTACTCTTCTATCTGTATTTTTAAACTTGTTATAATGTCATTTGCATCCTCAAGCTTCCTTGACAGTTTTTTATTTTTTCTCTTCTCAGATTTCCATTCTATAAGAGCAGAAACTAGTTCACCTTCTAAATCAACTTCAGCCTCAGTTTTTTCAACAGTCAGTATAGAGTTCATACCTTCTTCCTTCTCTGAGATTTCTGCCTTTTCAAAATTTTTGACTTCAAATGCCATGAATAGAGCTTCGCCTGTTCCTTCTTCAGAATCCTCACTAGAGCTGTCTTCTGAGGAATATGCATTCCTGGATATAAAGCTTTTCTTTTTGAAATTGCCTTTTCTGAAGTTAGATTTCTTTCTCCATTCACCCTTTTCTTGATGTGAAGTTTCCTCACCTTTGTCCTTCTCATTGAGAGGACATTTGGTTGCAAAGTGTCCAATTCCCCCACAGTTGAAACATTTAAAAGGTAGTTTTCCTTTGTACTTTCCTTTGCCCTTTCTCAACTTTCTGACAAAATTTGCTTCCATTTCGTCTAAAATTTCTTCTTCTTCAGACTCTTGTTTTGTGTCTTTACCTTTTTGGGCTTTAAATGCTGCTTCTCTGTCTGTAGGATTAGACTTTCCTATTCTCATTTCATAAGCCGTCAAGGAACCATGCATCTCATCCATATTGAAATGATTTAAGTCTTTAGCTTCTTCTATGGCAGAGACTTTAGAATCAAACCTGTGAGGAAGCGACCTTAAAACCTTTTTCACAATAGTAGCATCATCCAACTCTTCGTCGAGACCTCTCATTGAATTAGTGATTCCATTTACCCTTTGCATGAAGGCTTCTATGTTCTCATCGTTGGTCATTTTTAGTGATTCGAATTGAGCTCGATGAGTTTGCAGCTTAGCTTCCTTGATCTTGTCATCTCCCTCATGAATATTCTCCAGTTTGTCCCACACATCTTTTGCTGAAACACAGTTTATGATTTTGACCAACTCATTGTCCACTAATCCACACATGATGGCATTTTTAGCTTTAGAATCATTTTCAAACTCCTTTTTATCGGTGCTGTCGGTTGGAGCAGTAGCAGGAGCTGTGTAACCATTGACTACTGCATTCCAGATGTCAAATCCCAAAGCTCGGAGATATGTTTGCATTTTGATCTTCCAGAAAGCATAATTTGTTTCGTCAAACAGTGGTGCCTTGTTTGAGGAGAAACCTTCACCACCTGCCATAATGTCACTTACTGGGATCACCCTAGCTGATTGAGCCTATTCAGGTACCTAGCTATGATACCAATTGTTGTAATCACAGTGACACTGAGAGGGGGGTGAATCAGTGTGATCTTTAAAATTTCTAATATATATAGTTTTAAATCCAGCAACTATTTAAAACTGATAAACGAAATATCAAATGCGGCAAGAAAGCATGACACACAACACAACAAATTAACGAGGTTCACCAATGTGGCTACTCCTCAAAATGACTGCTTGGACTACCATCCAAATCCAGTCAATGCAAAGCTACAACTTTACAAAATCTTTTACTGGAACCAACTGGAAGGAGCACCAACCCCTTTGCTTTATCTGTTTCAAACGAGAATGGAGCACCAAATCCTAATTTACCAGCACCTACTGGAAAGAGGCACCAACCCCTTATGCCAAGCTGCAACTTGGAAGTTAAAAATGATTAAGAAAATTATAGAATAAAATTCTCATATTATTTCTTACAGTCTGCTGTTTCTCTGTAGTCTGCTACTTCTGCACAACATGCTTCGCACTGTCCGACACTTCTGTGAACTTCTTCGCACTCTCTGCAGCAATCGGATGATCGTCCACTTCTGTTGTCTGGCCGCTATCACTTCGCACTCATAACTCCACCTCTGCACATTGCGCTCTTAATTCACACAATCACGATATGCACACTTCGCTTCAACTCTAACTATGACTTCGCACTCTGCTCAACACAAATTTCACTTGCGCAATCACTCTGCTCGCATTCGCACTCAATCTTCATGCCACTCTTCAAACTCGAAGTAACCCTCCTTTTATAGAAGAAATCTCAGAGACAAACCCTAAGAAACATCGACTGTGAAACCCTAGAAAATGTCGGCTGCCAAACCCTAAAATCCATCGGCTGTAACCCTAAGAATGTCGGCTGCAAAACCCTAGAATTTGTTGGCTGCAAAACCCTAAAATTCGTCGGCCCAGATTTAACTTTGTCGGCCTCAAACTCTTCTGCCACCTTTGTCACCTTCCTGTAGCTTATTGCCATGAAATAATAACATGTCGCGATATCGTGACACTTTTTGTGGTCGTACGCCTTCTTGTCCTTGTTGTCGCGAAATCGTGACCCTTTTGGCCGTTGATAGTTTTGCCATCGTTCTTGTCATGAAATCGTGACACTTCAAACTTTTGCTGACGTCATCCTCATCCTTGTCATGAAATCGTGACGCTTTCGGCTTCCAATGGCTTTCCTTGCACCCTATCGTGAAATCGTGACACTTTCAGCTTTTGCTGACGTCATCCTCAGCTTTGTCATGAAATCGTGACGCTTTCGGCTTCCAGAGGCTTTTCTTGTAGCCTGTCATGAAATCGTGACACTTTCAGCTTTTGCTGATGTCATCCTCATCTTTGTCACGAAATCGTGATGCTTTCGGCTTCCGTACATTTCTTGCTTCATGCAGTAGCGAAATCGCTACAACTTTGTGCCTTGTGCTTCCAACTTTGCTTCTACCCATGAAATTTTGACTTGTAACGAAATCGCTACACTTTTGAGTTCTGCGCTTTTGACTGGTAGCGAAATCGCTACACCTTCGCGTTGTGCACTTTTGACGCGTAGCAAAATCGCTACACCTTCGTGTTGTGCTTTTTCAACTCGTAGCGAAATCGCTACACCTTTGTTTTGTGCACTTTTGACTCGTAGCGAAATCGCTACAACTTTTCACTTAACACTTTCTCCCTGCTTTGGCCAGCGAAAATTCAACATGTAGCGAAATCGCTACAACTTTTCAACTTAACGCTTTCTCCTTGCTTCGGCCAGCGAAATTTCAACATGTAGCGAAATCGCTACAGTTTCTCGACTTAGCTTCTTGGCCTCCAGCATGTCGCGAAATCGTGACAGTTTGCCTTGCGCCTTCTCTCTCCTCATTTTCGTCGTGAAATCATGACATTTTCGGCTGTGCTTTCTCTCTCCTCACTTTCGTCGTGAAATCGTGACATTTTCGGCTATGCTTTCTCTCTCCTCACTTTCGTCGTGAAATCGTGACATTTTCGGCTGTGCTTTCTCTCTCCTCGCGAAATCGTGACAGAAAACATGTCGCGATATCGCGACAGTTTTCTAACTTGTCTTTTTCTTCGAATTTTTGAAACTGGGTCACTCTTGTTTTCCTGGAATTGCACTTTACATAATCTGACTATCCTTTGAATTTCTATTCTCTGCATCTGAATGGCTCCTGAACTGTCTATCCACTGCATCATTGGATCTAACTGCCTGTGTTGACAACAATGACAAACTTCTTGCAACACCTTGCTCAACACTGAAGCCATGACTATTGAGCAACAAATAACACCGTAAGATGGCACTATGCATCAATTTCCCATGTTAGGACAATATGGACCTTACAATCGATTTGCCATGATGAATCAAGCTGTGACACCTCAGATGCCCATGATGAATTCTTTGCCATATCATCAGTCATACCCACTCGCTCCCACACTTCCATATTTTTTGACATACCCTAGTGCTACCATTCCACCCACTCTAAAAATGATGGCTCCTAATCAGAAAACCCTGTCAATATTTGAGGTGAGTAGTACTCAAGCCTCAAATTCCTATCTCATGGTTGTGCCTTTTTAAGCCAAGGGTCCATGGTGGACCCAAAAAACCTAGATTCAAACCTTAGTGCCTAATCTAGAGGTTTCTAATATCAAAAATGTCAGTGGATCTGGGCTATCATGCCCCAGCCACAAGGACCCAATTATGAGCTGGAAGAGCTCAAGAGAATGACCATCAAATAGGGCAATGATATCATTTGGTTACAAAAAAAAGTTATCCAAAATCACATGACCACAACCATAGGAGAACAAGACCGTATAATACGTAGCCTAATAATGGGCGCATACCCAATATGGTAGCCAATCAGGCTGATGCGTTAGGATATTATGATGAGTCAAAGTCATGTGATGATGAAATGCATCACTATTTCCATAGAAAGTTAGAATCATTGGTGTCTGAAGTCATTTATTATTTATAAAATTATGATATGGAGGAAGATATAAATGTGTTATGAAAGGAAGAGGATGAAGCTTTGGAAGCCCATGCTGCTAAATATTTTGGGAAAGCTAATCACAAGTATTTTACTAGGAGTTCTAAGGATCCCAAAACCTCCTCTACTCCCCCAAACAACTCTTTAGTTCCTCCTGATACAAAAGGTGATGTGAATACACCACCTCCATTTTTGGAAGCACTAGGACAATGCCAAAAGTGTCAAATCCTGGAAGAAGATATGAAAAGGACCAAGGCCAATATCTTAATGTATGAGGTCTCTCTATTGTTGGGGTAAGGATAAAATCATGGGGAAGAGATTAAATTCCTTGAGTCAAATTCATGAGGTTAAATATATAGAACCCCAACTTGCTATGATGAAAGAGAAACAAAAGGTACATCCTTTTCTCATAATTGTTAGGATTGTAGGCAAGAATTTACACAACTATTTGATTTATTCTGGTTCCTCGGCCAACATCATGCCTCTTGAGATAAGCCAAAAGTTAGGACTTAATACTATTCATTCGAATAGCAAAGTGGTCCAATTAGATAGATCTATGGTGGATGTAATAGGTGTTGTAAAATATGTCCTAGTTTAGATCAACTCAAAGCCTAGGGTCCAACATTACATGGATATCCTTGTTCTAAATATTGCTGCCAAGTATGGCATGGTGTTGGGCGGGGATTGGAGCTAAAATAACAATGGTTATGTGGTGATTGATTCCTCCCATATGTGGTTGCCATGGAGAGGAGTTGCAAATTAAATCTGGGTAGACAGAGAGCCCAGACATAGGGAAATTATTATAGAATATAATAAACCCAATGAGATTCAGTTTATTGAAATAGAATTAGGGGTTTACAATTTTGACATAGAGGACATAGCCGAAGGGTCCCAAAATGATAATATTTACCATTGTACTTCAAAAGAAAACAAGAGGGTGTGGACCCTAAATTTTTATGGGTCCAAATAAAAATAAGGTACGAGAGCTGGGGTAGAGCTCACATGTCTTGGTAGTAAGCCTTTTCTTGCTACCTATAGATTATAATTCTCAACCACCAATAATGTGGCAAAGTATGAAGCCCTAATTTTTGGACTTCAGTTGGCCCTAAGAGAAAAGGTAAAATGCCTTAAGGCATCGAGAGACTCATATTTAGTAGTCAAATAGGTCAAGGAGCAATATACCTATAGGTACAAGAGGTTGAACCTCTATAAAACCAGAGTGAGGGAATTAATTAATGAGTTTGATGCTTTCAATATTTCCCTCATCTCAAGAAAAAATAATAAAATGGTTGATTCGTTAGCCGTAGCGGCCAGCATGCTTTCGCCTATCGACCATAAAAAATGTAAAAAAATTTCCATTGAGTTAGTGCCTTGCCCCTCCATACTAGACAATGTCATGAACTTACAGGTCTTTGATAGTGATAGATAAATTTTTAGTTTTGTCACTAATTTTGGTATATTTGAAAATCAAGTTATAGACGAAGAAGAGAGGAGACAAGTAGAATTAGGAACAACCAGAGTATGGAACAAGATGCTAAGTGATAGGGCCTCTCTAGAAAAGTTGTTTGATATTGGATATTAAAATAAAAAAGAAAGAAAAATACCATCCTCCAAGGAATCAATAGCTCAGGTTTTAGGAGAATACATTGATTGCATAGCTTGGAGCTATGAAGAGCTAAAAACTTGTGACCCAAATGTAATCATGCATACTATTCCTCTGAAGCTTGATTCCAAGCCTTTTAGATATAGGCAAAGAATGGTTAACCCAATCCTATAGCCCCTGATAGAGAAGGAAGTGAAGAGGTTGTTGGAAGTTAAAATCATCTTCCCCATTAGGCATTCCACATGGGTGGCTAATCTTGTCCCTGTTAGGAAGAAGAATGGAGAGATTCGGTTGTGCATAGATTTTAGAAATCTGAACAAAGCTTGCAAAAAATACAATTATCCATTATCCACCATTGAAGAGATACTCCAAAAGGTAAATGGGTCTAAATGATGTCATTCTTAGATGGATACTCAGGATATAATAAAATTCTCATACATCCAAATGAAAGTATGAATATGGCCTTCACCACGAAGTGGGGAACATTTTCCTATCGGAGGATGCCATTTGGTTTGTTGAACACTGGAGCCACTTTCCAAAGAGCCATGGATTTTTCATTCAAGGGGCTTAGTGGTAAGTGCATTATTGTCTATGTGGATGATATTCATGTCTTCTCCATGAAGATGGAAGATCATGTTACAGACTTGAGGAAAGTGCTCCAAAGGTGCAGGGAACATGGAATTTCCCTAATCCAAAAAAGTGCATCTTTGGGGTAATGAAGGGTAAGTTGTTAGGACATGTAATTTTGAAATATGGGATTGCTATAGACCCAAAGCGGATAGACGCTATCTGGGATATTCCTCATCCCAATAGCAAAAAGGATCTTAGGTCCTTTTTTGGTAATATTAACTTTGTGAGAAAATTCATTTCAGGTTTTTCTAAAATTGCCAAGCCCCTAAATGATATGCTGAAAAAGAATGTTTAGATAAAGTGGACCAGTGAGAATAGGGATGCCTTCATAAGCATCAAGGATGCTATTTCAAAAGCCCCTGTTCTCATTAGTCTAGACTATGCTAAACCATTTTATATTTACCCATTTGCTTTAGATCATTCTTTTGCAAGTGTGTTATCTCAAAAAAGTGAAGACAACATTGAAAATCCTATAGCCTTTTTGAGTTCTCCTTTGAAGGACGCAAAACTAAGGTATTCTATCCTAGACAAGCAAATGTATGCCTTGTTTAAAACTATAAAAAAATTTAGGCATTACATAGTGCATAGTAAATTTTTTGCTATAGTTCCTGACCCGACAATAAATTCCATGTTCTTACAGAGTGAACTAGGTGAAATAATGGGGAAATGGCTTTCCACCCTTCAAGAATTTGACTTAGAGATAAAGCCCATGAAGATAGTTCATCGACAAGGTTTGGTCAAGGTTATCACAAAAATTGACCCTTTAATAACGTGCCAAAACTACGAGGTTAATGATATCACTACAGAGGAATGGTACATAGATATTGTTATTTTTTTTGCATGGAAAGTGCCCTTCTCATTTGAATTCCACTCAAAATAGGGCACTGCATCTAAAATCAGCTAAATTTCTGATTAAATATGGTGTGTTGTACAATAAGAATCATGAAGGAATTTTCCTTCATTGCATTACTCAAGAGGAAGCAACCCAAATACTCAAAGACTTTCATGGTAAGTATGGAACTGGACATGGGCCAACAAACATGATAGAACATCAAATTCTTAGAGCTAGGTATTATTGGTCCCACTTGTTTAAAGACACACATGCACATATAATAACATGTCACATATGCCAAGTGGCAGCCAACAGAGAGTGAAATGCAGCAATGTCATTGCAGTCAGTGGTAGAGACGAGACCATTTGCATAATTGGGATTAGACTTTTTTGGGGTGATAAATCCTAACTTGTCTGATTCATATAATTTCATCCTCACCGCTACTAATTACCGCACAAGGTGGAAAGAGGCTATACCTAGTACGAATGCCACCTCTAATGTTGTGATTAGATTTATGGAGGAAAACATAGTCACTTGTTTTGGAATGCCTAACTCCATAGTAATTGACAATCGTTCTACTTTTTCCTTTTTAGAATTTACAAATTGGACGTACGACAATAAGGTGAGTCTAAAATTCTCTTCCAATTATCACCCCAAGGCAATGGTTTGGCAGAATCATCAAATAAAAATTTATTATTCATAATCAAAAAAATACTTGAAAATAACCCCAAAGATTGGCATAGTAAGTTAAAATTTACCTTTTGGGTAGATAGTACCAAAATCAAGGAGCCAATTGGGACATCTCCTTATCACTTAGTCTATGGTAAAAACCCTATTTTTCCTACTAATATAAAATTGTAAACTTTACATTTTATAAAAGACTATGTTGGGACTGATGATAAACTTGAAACTAGATTAACCCAATTAATGCATCTTGATGAGAAAAGGGAGGAAGCCATGCTTCATTTCAGAAAACATCAAGACATAATCAAAAGTTGGTTTGATAAACGGTCCAAAATTAAGGTCTTTAAAGTTTCATATTTAGTTTTATTGTGGGATAAAAGGCATGAAAAAAAGGAGAACATGAAAAGTTTGATTGCTTGTGGCTAGGACCCTATCTAATATCCGAAGTCCTAGTTGAAAATAGTTTCTGATTAAAAACCTTGGATGGAAAATTTTTGGCCTTACCCATCAATGGCCCTAATTTAAAGCATTATTTTTAGGCCTAAGGGTAGAGTCATTGTATTATATGTACACTAATTAGGTTGCTTAATTGTTTGTATTATCAGTTTTATTTCCTATTTATTTGATCTTGTTTCTTTTATTTTAGAAGTATTTAGTATGTCAAAGTGGTATAGTTTTGTATTTTATTGTAGGAGTAAGAGGTCAGCCTATGTGTATACAAATATCAACAAAGACTAAAAGGATGTGAAAAATTAGAATCATATGGCAAAATGCTTGAACATGTGAAATATTGTTTGCAGCTCATGAACCATGAAGTCATTAATCTTGCATATCATCCACCCATATCTCAAAGGCACATTATTATTACATAAACATCATATGCTAAACCCAAAAACTAAAAGTGATGTTCAATTATCTTGGGATCAAAGGCACAAATAACACTAAGAATATCTTAGGTTTAGAAACTATTGCCGAAGTTGTCGTAGGTCTATCACATTTATGTCCATGTCCAACATCTTGGGTAAAATAATATGAAACCATACTTGGATGGGGATGTGAGGTGAAAAGATAATTCTTGTCTATATCACCCTACACATAGTCCATAAAACAGTGGTTTTTACCACTTTTGCAATACTTGAAAGGCCAAAATCAAAGTAGTAAGGATAGGAAAAAATTCTCATCATGCTTAGGTTGAGAATTTGATTCCCCAAAGATTTGATTTTACCTCCATCACACCATGTATCATTGGGTTGTAAGGATCGTACTACATATCCCTCAGAAGGATGGGTAGTCATCCCAATATTCAAGAAATCCAAAGCAAAATGTTCACCACTCCGTTTCCATCACACCATTGACTACTGGGTTGTAAGGATCGTACTACGTGTCCCTCAGAAGGATGGGTAGTCATCCCAAGATTCAATAAGTCAAGAGAAAAATCATGGACTATGGATTTAACCTCCACCAGGGCTATAGATGCTTGAATTACAGTGGAGTACACTCATACCTAGCGATATGACTCCCATAAGGTTGAGATTTATGGCCATCATGAGGATAGATTAGTCTGATGACCTCATCCATAACCGATTTAATTATTTTGGTCAAATATGAGAGCAGTAAATGATAGGGCTATATTCTCATCACACCTTGGTTGAGAATCCGATTCCCCAAAGCTCTAAGGTACACTTGCACACACTGGTCCTTGATGATGACGTCTCATAACCAAGCCCTAGATCTAGTCAATGAATTCATCACACACACAGTTGATCCTAAGATGGTTAGAAAATTTTGAGGTGTTTCCTCAATCCACCATAGAATTTTTTGCTCATGCTATAAAAATTTTTACCCTCAAAGCTCTCCATATCCATTGCCATAATTCTAGTCAGGTAAAATTGATGATGCAATGCGGAAAAGTTACAAAAAAAATAAGGTGTGGAGTGCTACACACACCTAGAGCTAATACTGCATGATTCTAATATTTTACTATTCTTATAAGTCTATTGACATTATTCATGCATTTTTTTTTGCTTTCTACTTTCTGGTTTGGAGTGTGTTTTCAAATTTTCTTTTTGGGTTCTCACCGAAATGCTCAAGAGCATTTCTCGGTAGAGTCACCATTTGTTGTGGAGTTTCCACAACCACCCCAAAATTCTTGGGGACCCACTTGTCATATTTTGATATGAAAGGTTTTTGGTTTTATTTGGTTTGTAAGAATAGGGATGTTTGACCATTTTTTTTTAATGATTTTAATTGCTTTGGTTATTTGATATTTAATGATTAATTAATCTAGGCATTAATGCTTATATTAATTAAAATCCATTTTGATGAATAATAGTTTAATGTTCTTCATACTATCTAAGGTGATGGAATGTGTTTAACAAAGCAAGGCCTGACCTAAAATAAAAAGAGGATACAGGTACAAAAAAATTGATATAGAAGCCAATATTCTATTATCTACCTAATATAATTGCATTAACTATATTATGTACATAATAGTAATATTTTTAAGATTATGTTATAAGGTTCTAAAATGTTATTATTATAATAATATTTTTTTTTGGTAAGTTAATTATATTAATTCAAAAAGGGCATTTGAAAGGAGCCATGTTGCATTTTACAAAAAGTAACTCAAATGAACAAGAGGAAAAGAGAAACACGAATAACAAAGCAAGGCTCATCAAAACTAAAATTCCTGAAGCCATTACACTCAAAAAGCAACCTGAAGGTTACCAGCGATCCTTTAGCACAAAGGAAAAAAAGGAACATAAAAAGAAGGCAAAAAGGAGGAGACAAGCAGGAACAAACCCAACAGCATGCCACAAAACTAGAGAAAATGGAGAACAACCCAAAACAACGATCGAGACCAGCAGAAAGCACCATCAAGGAAGAGCGTCGGGTTGTAGAAAAGTGTGGACATCAATATTCAAAAAAATTTCCTTCACTGCATCATTCTCTGCATCCTTCGATGTCTCTTTCACCTTTGGAATCTCCTTCAAACCATCAAGGTAGGTATATTTTATAATTTCTACAACCTCATCTTTAGTAGCCCCTCCTTTAACATCAGAGGAGGGTTCAACAACAGAACCATTGAAATTGTCACAAAAGAAGAACAGGCTGAGGTTGTGTCTCTATTCTTTGAGGCTCTCAATGGCCTTACCGATGGCAATGTGGGCAGCCTCCAAGTGAGTTATGGATGCATTGGTGGCATGGATGACCAACTTATGGAGAAATTTATCAACCAAATCAGGCAAAGAGGATTGGGCTTTGGGAGGCTTTCCTGAGATGGAAGGTGGGGTTTCTAAAACTTCCTTTAGCTTTAGATGCTGGGAGCTTCTAACAGGGGTTGACTCCACCTTAATTTTCTTCCTAGCCATAGGATGGGGTTTTTCAATTTTGATCTTCCTCTTAGGATTGGAATGTGTAGGACTCGGGGTAGAGGATGAATTCACTTCATCTAATTCAGGAGTGGGAATGTTACCATTGGGGAAGTTAAGGAGGAGATAGCGGTAGAGGACTTTGAAAAGTCCTTGGTGACTTGGAAGGGCATCCTCATTTTTGTGAGAGGTTACAATGGTGTAATCGATGGACCAAAATATTGCAGCGGGGATATTCATGGCTTTGGCATCATGAAAGTGATTCACATAGGCAAGATGAAAACAACATAACTGCGAGTCTAGATTATCATAGGATAGGTATTGCATTATGGGAACTAAAATTTGCTGTAGAGGAGGGGATATGTGTTCACGATACAACCCTTTTCTATAGTTCTTGTGGAAATTAGAATTTTTTTTAAGAAGGTCAGTTCAGCTTCCCAATTATGTTTATTGTGTCAGATCACCTTTCCGTTCAAGGGTTGCCCAGTCAAGCTCACCAGCAGCTCAAAGGAGATATGGTACTAGACCCCATGGATTGTGACATAACCTCTATCCTAAGTTTTAGCAAAATCCTTCGAAATGGTGTCATAAAACCCTGATAAGAGCTTGAAAAATTCAATCAGGGCACTGTTTGTTTTGTCTGTCCATAAGTCACAGATCAAAGGAATAAGCTCAAGAATAGCAGGCTCAATGTAAATAGGTTTGATTTCCTTCATGATGTTAGATAGGGAAGAGGATAGAGAATAGGAAAGCATAAGGATCAGGGGGAAAGGATGGGAAAGGATTGAGACACCATGATAAAGAACATAGCATGCACGAAGGCTAAAAATAGGAAGATGGTGCCCTAAAAAATTTTGCTTTGGGACCATGAAATGATTTGCACAAAGGAATTGGGACTTTCAACATGCAAGGATTTGCTAGGGTAAAGGTAAGATCTATGAATTAGGATTAGGTTAAGGGCACAACCAATGGCATGATGACACTAAAAAAATATAGAGTGATAAATTAGGACACATGAAAAACTTTCCCAACAAGAAATCCAAGCACAATACCCCGAAATGTTTGGGATGGTCTCCAAATTGATTATCGGGACCAACCTCCGATCGAGGAGGCTACAAAAAGATCTTGAAAAAAATGAAATACACTTATCAAGGCTCACGGGGTTCAAATCATTAAAACTCATGTGAAAAAACACCTTGGAATGATGGGAATGAGTGGTTACTCGAAAAAGTTTACAGATATTGAAAAAGGTAATATTGAAATAGGAAATAGAACCTTTGGGTGCATTTGTCCTTTTTTAAGAATGTCATCCACCTCAGTAGGTAGACTATTTTTCCATGTTAATAGTCCTTGGGTATGAACCCCAATGTTAGCTAGCTTATCAACAATAGTATTGTCCTCTCTGTAGGCATTTTGGAGTATGCAATTATGTTGTCGCTTAAGAATTTGCTTGCAATATTCAATAATTGATCTGATACTCTAGCTAATAGGATTAGAAGACTTCAAGTAGTTAATAATATTATAATAATATTATTATGATTATACTATAATGTTATTATTATAATAATATTTTTGTGATCATATTATTCTAAAATGTTATTATTATAATAATATTATTATATTGCATATAATAATATTATTATAATGTACTTTATAAAATACGTGATAATAATATTTACGATAAGGTAAAGTTTAATGTTGTTTCATTTGATTGCAGATAAGGTGATGGTGGCTATTCAAAAATATTTGAAGACATGAGTGGCTAGTCCAAGAACGTTCAGCGCTATGGTAGTGAAGCTTCGCGGAGCAACACCAAAAAAGAAGAGGCAGTCCAAGATGGCATTAGGGTTTCAGAAGAACATCATGAAAGGCACCAGAGTTTTCAGTGAAATGGCCGAGAGGTAGAGGTATGCCATCGAACAAGGAAGGAAGAAGCGTTTAGGGAAACCTATGACACCAATTGATAGAGTTAAAGGTCGGCCTCGAAGAGCATGGAAGGTTTTAGTGTTGAATCTATTTCATTACACCATGGATGTGTAGGTTTGGAAAAACCATGACATCGATGGCAATGTCGATGGCTACGTAGGTTTAACAGCACCAGGACATCGATGGTAGCATCAATGGTTGCATAGGTTTGGCAGTACCACAATGATGATGGTAGTGCTATGGCTTCATAGTCTTGGCAACACCATGGCTACGTAGGTTTGGTAGCACCATGATATCGATGGCAATGCTATGGCTATGTAGTCTTGGCAGTACCATGGCTGCATCGTTGGCATCGCTATGGCTATGTAAGTTGGACAGTTCCATGGCTACGTAGGTAGTGTGATGGTTTCGTTTGGTTACATGGAAAAAAAGTTCCCAAGATGGGGGAATGCCATCCCAGTCCTTGGGCACATTGGTATGGCTTAGGAGAAATACCATTGGGTCTCAGCCTCAAAAAGTGATAATAAAAGTTTTGCTGAATAAGACTGGCCTGTATTATTTTAGTTAGTGTGAATGTAGTTTGATCACGTTCAATGTTTTAAAGGAGGTCAAAAATTGTAGGGGTTATAAGGTATAGTTAATGCTTTTATCATTCGTTTTATGGATGTAAATGGGTATTCTTAGGTATAATGCTTATAAGAGAAAGGGGAGATATAGGAGTCATGCAGGGTTATGTTTTTGTTGTTAGTTTTTTAAAAATAAATAACATTTAGAAGTGTTATGTTTATTAAATCATAGAAAATGATGATGTATTATTTTCTTATATCCATTCATTATTTTTGTTGTGAGAGAATATGAAGCAAAAGGACTTCTAAGAATTATTTATACCTTACTATCCTACCTTTTTCAAGGGGGGCTGGAAATGATGTAACATTTCGAGAAAGCAATAGAGAAAGAGCATTTTTTAGATTCTGAGAGGGTAGCAAAATTTTGTGAGCAAAATCAAAAGGAGGGTTTTTATCATAAAACTAACATTTTTAGTGTCTTATCATTTTTGCATTTTAGTGACTTCTAGCCATTGTCTTATGCCATGAAATGGGTTGCAATAGGCAAAGGTCAAAATTATGCAGTTTCTTTATGTTTCCTTTAAGTCTCGCACTTGATTTAATGGTATTGTGCTTATGTTGCAGGTCTATTGATTTGGTTTGTTTTATGATTACCTCATAAATTGGGATTTTGCAGGGAGGAGATTGCTAAACTAATTCAGAATTTGAATTTTTCAGCTAACCAAATTTACATGTTTATTTCATTTATGTTCTCAAATTTTTATTTCAAGCATTCAAGCATTACATTCTGGTCCATCCATAATTTTAGTTTCTTTTATTTCCATTCTAGTCCTTTTATAGAATTTTTGCTAATTTCCTGTTAGTTTCATTTTTTCTAGTCCATTTCCAGAATTGTTAAGCTTTCAAGTTATTTCCATTCTAGTCATTTTCTAGAATTTATGCACCTCCAAGTTTCATTAATCTAAAGATTTTAGATAAAACACATGGTTTAGGAGGGATACTAACCTACTATTTCACATTAAACTAAGATAAGAAATGAAAGCTAACTTTGCTAACTTTGCTAACATTGCTAACATGTTAACTTCTACTAACTACTATTAGGGTAGTGACATCAACATAAGGAAGATAAAATGAACCCAACTATCTAAAATTTACTTCATCTTAAAGGCACGGGAATTAAAATGAGGTGGAAAATTCCACATTTTGTCATTTGAAACCTTTTAAATGAAAATGAAATACTTTACTAATAGGGATTCAGGGTAGCACCAATTTAAAAAAACCCTAAAAATAACTGCTTTTATTTTTAGTTAGATATTTCAAATCACTAAGCATTGTTTAGAACTAGTAAAGGCCCCTTTTTTATGGTCGTGCATTATTGGATTATTTCTGGCACTATTGTAATCTTTTAGATATTTTACTAGAACCTTGGAGAAGTTGAATGTTTGTCATTTGGTTTCTTTTCAAGAGAGATTTTTCTATTCAATACTCTGCATGTGGTGGTATTTTGCAATTGGGAAAAATATACACTGAACATGACCATATTTCCTTAAAAATTTTATATATTTTTTCTTTCACTCAAAATATACTTGCTTCTTCAAAAAGCAATTCATCATAAAAAACCAAAAACCTTCTTTAAGTAGGCTAATTTATATTGCCTTACATAATCAAACCTATAAATGTCTTCACTAATTGGAGCAATTCAATCTAAGTTTCATCATAGATTTAACTTCTTTAACTGAGACATATAGCATTGGATTCCATCAAACAGGTTTGAGTCATAAAAATATTGTACAAGGCTAGGGATATTCATAACCCCAAAAATATTCCAAACCCTACTAAATAAATGGTCATGGTGCAAATATAAATTTTCCTTTGATGAACTTTAACTTTTTGCTAAAGTATTAATCTGAGCCTTTTTAGGATAATTATCTAATACTTCCATTTAGATCCTTTCACCCTTTTTATATTTATTTTAATATAAATACAAGACCAAAGTTGTTTTTGTAAGAAAACTTAAACAATGCAAACCATAAAAATTAGGTCTATGATTCATATCCATAAACCTTGTCATTCCACTTTATTTTATTTCACCATCCATACCTTAGTTTAACTTAAAACTTATAATACTTTATAAAATAAATATAGTGGAATTATAGTTAGAGATATTCCTCCCTAACATTTTAAATGTTTGCAATGGAGGGTCTACATTAGGCACTAGCATCTTATCCTAACAGTTAAATGCTTAGTGCATCAATTGAGGTGATTACCTCCCTGGACCCCACATGTGTCATGGACCCTGGACCCTTGCTCTTGTGGAACAAAAATCATGTCCTACATGTGTTTCATCACGTATGGAGTATTCGAACCCTAAGCATCTAACCAGATAGAGACACATGACGTGATCTATGCAATAGACAGATTTCATCAATGACGATTATGGATTTATTATTTTTTTCTTTTTTATATATTTAGAACATTAGGGAAATAACCCAAAAATTAAATTATCAAAAATCAATTTCCATGTTAGACCTTTGTAGAACAACATTTGTGCTTCTCACTAATGTGATCTACATCACGTAGTTGTTTTTGATGACCTAAGACATTTGGAGGTCTCTTGCGTTAATCACGGGTTTTGATGTTCATCCAGAGGATGTGTTGCTTCACCTTGAAATATGAAATATAGGATCTAACATCACAGGTGTTGGTAAAAAATCCATTTTGTGGGCTTCAATTACGTCTAATTTTTTCATAACACACTTCCTAGATGGCCAAAAAATGCTAAATAATCATGAAAACACAATAGGTAGGTTGACAAGACCTTCACATCCGTAGATAAAGAGGTATTCATCCTATGTATCACAATAAAATCATTTTATCTATGCACAGGTCATTCATGGTTACCCAAAATGTTCTTCTACAGACATAAGGGTTCTATAATTGACTCTTGAGTGCTCTTACCGATGGTAAACCTGCACCCACAATCATATAGCAAGGTTTCTTCTATGGAGAACTTGAGGTCACTCTATCTCTAATGGAGTCAAGGGATACTCTATTTTTTATATTTCTCTAAAATCTTAAAGCTCAACCCTCGTACCATATATACATAAGCTTCTACCTTGCCCATGCAATATTACAACAAGCCTTACTAGTTTACATAAG
Source organism: Wollemia nobilis (assembly GCA_028583015.1). Taxonomy (NCBI): domain Eukaryota; kingdom Viridiplantae; phylum Streptophyta; class Pinopsida; order Araucariales; family Araucariaceae; genus Wollemia; species Wollemia nobilis. The sequence goes on from JAQPPZ010003361.1 coordinate 17,728,036, forward strand.
CTCCTTATAAAGTGATCCAATAAAATTTGAGACATGCAACTTGCTTAAAAGGAATTTTCTATCTATTGATAATGCAAAAAATATTTCCAAAGGAAGATTCTCACAAATTGTAGATCAATAATTTTCTTATACACAGATATTTTATTTATACCCCATTAAAACATTTATCCTTTACAATAGAGATACTACTACTATATTATTATTTATTCCTTAATCAAGCATACTCAATATTCATACTATAGCTGAGATCTTAATCCTAACCTAAGTCTTTCACGGACTTTCTCCGACCCAAGCTCTAGAAAGTCTTCCAATTCTTTGACTTACATGTGACTCTTTTTCTTTTAACAAAGTAACAAGGCATGGAAAATTATGACAAATCACAAGGCCCTTCTATACTCCCTAGGGACCTCTAGATTTCCAAAACCATGTTGTGAAGAATGCAATATTTTTGGTTTTTTATTGAAATCTATTCGAGAGCATAATCCCTGATCTCACTCCACAAATATCACTATGTATTTGCCTTCCCAAATACCTCTATTTATAATGGAATTCACCCTCCCCCCATAACCATTTTTTTATTATTAAAAATTATTGGGGATGAACCCATCATAATGCTATCTAGGAATTAGAGTTATCTTTGACTTTACAACCGGGGTGGTCCAATCACAATAAAAAACATACCAACTCTTCAACTAATGTTTACTTCATTGCTAAGAAACTAATTAATTAACCTAGTTAGTTACAATTAACTTGTAACTAATCTAGGGACAAAATAACACTAAATTTAATGTTGTCCACTAATCATGATTAACACAAGTTAAAGATATTGGTTAACCAAATAAACCAATCTTAGAAATTAATTTCCCAACTAACTAAGGAGACAAAGAAACATTCCAATTAAATTCCTTAAATGCCACTAACAATTCATTTTTAACATCAAATTATCCTAATTTAGAAAAACATACTTAACCATTTCTATTTCATAATCACCTCTATGAAATCAAACCTTAAGTTATATAATGCAAACACAAAGTAGGGTAAAAATTGGGATGTTACACTCATGTAATGAATATGCTTGCACTAATTATGTTTGGTGCAAGCAAATAAAAAAGAAATTGAGTCCATTGAAAAAATGACGCTTAGGAGCTTGTGGAATTGCCTAAGGACAAGAAGATCGTTGGATCCAAGTGGGTCTACAAAAAAAAGTTTAATAATTATGGCAACATAAAAAAAAAAATCAAGTTTTTTGCAAAATGATTCAATCAAAGATATGGTGTGGATTATGAAGAAAAATTTGCCCCTATTGCAAGAGAAGAGATGATCTAGATGACTCTTTCATTGGCAACCAACAAATAGTGGAAATTTTATCACATGGATGTGAAAAGTGTATTCGTGAATGGTTATCTATATGAGAATTTTTATATTCAGCAACCTCAAGGATTTGAAGTAGAAGGAAAGGAAAACCATATTTAAAAATTGAAGAAAGCACTGTATGGATTGAAGAAAGCACTTAGAGCATGGTACTTAGGAATTTATGGGTACTTCCAAGACTGTGATTTCAAGAAAAGTAAGAATGAGCCCACACTCTTGTAGCGACCCCGGGAATGCACGCACCGGTCCCTTTTTTAACCCTACTTGCAATGTTATTTAAAATACCGAAGATGAAATGGAAAGACAAGAGGAAAAAGCATATAACACGAAATAACAAAGACGGATCTCTTTATTGATATTGAAGCTCGGTTACATGTCGGTCCCTCTTAGGGATACCCATTTTGATACTATAAATTACAAATAGGCAAGGAGTGCCCCTTCCATGAAGAGGTGGTGCGCTTATAAAAGCTTCCTGGTTCCGCACACGGAAATGTATGAGGGCTTACAGATGCCTCCTTCTCCAGGTCTATTTCCTAGAGGGATCCCTTTTGCTCTCGTATGTTGCAATCTTCGTCTGATGTACCTGTGGCCCTGCAAGCAATGAAACAACAACACACGTTTAGGTGTCCGAGATTGCCTCCCTGGATGAGGTTGTTAGTAATCAAAGAATGTAACGGAAATATGATAAAACTATGCCATGAAATCATGTAAATCTATGCTAATGATATGAAAACATAAAGAAACAGAATAAAAGAAGCTATGTCTAAAACCTAAGCTAAGCCTATGGGCCACTGTCCAAGACAACGGCCGCTAAAGTAAACCTTGCTCTCTTTGCCCCAAAGCTATGGGTCAAAGCCTGTATCTGATGTTGAAATAATAGGTGTTATGCTCTTCAATCCGTTAGAGCTTCGTCGTACACGTGATCTCAAAGAGAACTCTCCAAGTCTCGAAAGCTCTCCTCAAAAATATGTCTCTCTCTCTGATTCTCTCTCATATGATTTGGTGCTCTTAGGCTTGCACCTTTTATAGTGTGAAACCCTAGGTCTATGTCCAAGCCCTAGAAATGAATTTCTCATGCGTAGTGCAAGTTAGCATGAGAAGCTTTTGTCCATTGTCTATGTTTGAAGGCCAGTTAACTAAAATCTAACTGCCCACTTGAGTCTTCTATGTGAACTGGTCGTTAGCATGAGAAGATTTTGTCCTTTGTTTATGCTTGGAGGTTAGTTAACTTAAGTCTAAATGCAAACTCAAGTCTCCTATGTGAACTGGTCATGAAAAGGAATGCAAAGTCACTCCCGCTCACCTTTATTGCATGCAGACTACCACTTCCACCTGTGATTAGGCCTGTTTGTTGGTAAACTACTTCTTATGGCTTAGTCATTGTCATCTACAGTGGCTAAGATCTGGCCATTGTCATCTACAGTGGCTAAGGTCTGGCCACTCTAGGCTTGAGCGGCTAGGATCTGGCCGCTCTTGGTTTGAGCGGCCAAGCTTGGATGGCTTGAAAAGGCCCCAAATGAGTGGTGAGAACCACTGTTGATGCTTGGAAAGTCCAATATTATGTCTTATGATCTTATGAGTGTGTCTATGTGAGCAGCTCCCCTAAGCATGACATGATTTAGGTGTCTACAGATGCCCCTTTTTGTGATGCGTTGTGTGGAAAACACAATGTTGAGCAAAAATGTAGACTGATCTGTTTGTAGGGTGTATGGTGATCAATGGTCTGATCAATGCTGGATGGCCCAATCATGCAAGATGGCATGCATCCCTTGAATCATTGCCTCAACATTTGGAGGACTTAGCTCAGTGGCTTTTGCATGTTAAATTGCACTCATTCCTCAAACTCAATCGGGTAGCTTCAGCTGCTACAACAATTTCGATCGGTAGGAGAGCTACAATTGAAGATGTCATGTCTACTTACGTTCCCAACAAACAAGGGAAATTTGTGATTGTTGTATGCAATGATTCATAGGATGAACATGATTTTGTTATGATCGAGTGATATTTTGTTGATTTTGATTATGATTAAGTTGAAGTTTTGAACTACTTCCTCACACAATGAATTGGTGAAGAAATGACAATGAATGAAGTGACAAGTCGCTTGACCAATATGACTAATCTGGTTCCTTTCTAGCATTTTTTGCTTTTAATGGGCAATCCCACATCCAAGTGTGATTCCAATTGTTTATGATAATCATCCATCCTTATCCCGAGGAGCGGTCCGACTATCAATAGCCTTCTTAGGGAGTTAGGATGAGTGATTCTATTTATGTTCAGATTGTATCACTTTGACTTAATGTTTTTGATGTCATAGGGGAATTAGAATGATCCTTTCACACCCATGGAGCAGTCCGACCATCTTGGTCTTCTTCGAGATTGAAGGGTGGCACATCGTAATTCCAAAATGAGTTGTTTTTGCCCCAAGTGGCCTTATGGTTATCTACTCATCTCACCAAAATACATGGAGTGCAAATCGTTGCAATCATCGAGTGGATAGAGTAGGTAACTGGATACGAGGCCTACCTGAGATTGTGATTTTATGTGATTTTTTTGTTATTTTGAACATTCTGATGATCTTAAACCACCAAAGTGTGTTTATTTGTTGTTTTTGTGGGATCCCTCAAGGAGAAAATCCCTTATTCTGACCTATGGATCTAGTCGTTGTCAGGTCCAACGGCTTATGAGTTTTTGCCTATGGTCACTATCGCCTTGAGCGGCCAAGAAGTTTAGGCCATTGACATCAGCAGCGGCCAAGGCATAATTAAGGAAATATAAAAATTTGCATTTCTAGGGTTTGACCTATCACTTTCACTATTGAAGATTCATTTTGGGAGCTCTGGTGTGACGATGATGGTTGCGACTTTGAAACTTGTTGGTGCTGAGGACATGGCTGCATAGGGTGAGACATCAGCTACTAGAGGAGCCAGAGCTTCTCGAGTATTTCTCTCTTCAAAACCCTAGCTCTCTTTTCTTATTTAAGTAAAACTGAACCTCACTAAGTAATGAGCAAAATGAACCTCACTAAACCTATTGGCAACGAACAAACTCCATAATTAGGCTTAGGTTCCCCTTTGCTATGGTGGGTTAGTCCCCAATTTTGCTTTCTGCTAGTGGCTTTAGCCTAGGGTTTTTGAAATTCTTCAATTATTCACCTACTACCGCCATTTTGGGCATTTTGAACTTAGCTTAGTTTTGATGCTTGGGTAGGAAATTTTACTTTCCAATTTGTTTGTTTTCCCTCCCTATGTTATTTTATTGAAATTATTTTGTTAATTTTGTAATTTTTTTATTTTTTGGCCAAGGGTTCATGGGTTTGCCATGTCGCCCCTTGGCCTTGTCTGGCTCTGAGCCACTATCGCTCAGAGTGGCCAAGCTTGAATCCCAATGGTCAAAAATTTAACCATTGGGTCTTGGCTGCTACTGCCTCCAATGGCCAGGTTTCGACCGTTGTAGGTGACAACGACTAAAGCTTAAGCCTTGTTTTCTTGTATTTTGTTGAATTTTTATGACTTTTTTTTTTTTTGATTAGGTGCAATCTTATCCTTCTTTTGCTTAGACTTAGAATAGTCCATACTCTTTTGCACCATTTTCATGTTTATTGTGAATTATGCCTTAGATGCACTGTAGTTATGTTTTTTTTTCTTTTACTTTGCTTAGATCCTTACTGCTCGAGCTCGAGACCCGAAGCTCCTACTTGACTTACTTCCTAGCTTTAATGATATGGACTAGGCATGGTTCAAAGCCCATGGGTTGTAGTATGTCATTAGGCTACCTTACATCATGGTAGATCAAGCTTACCTTATAGCTTTGGCCCATCATTAGGACCCATGGACTAATACCTTCCACCTCCCGATCGATGAGATGACCATTACATCGGAGGATGTATATAGGATCTTTCAGATTCCATTTGATGGGGTGGCCATTATCTCTTCGACCACTAATGATCAGGTGGTTGTCTTCACTCGGGTGTTTAGAGAGCATTATATGGATGCTCTCAAGGACACCAAGTCCAAAGGAGTGTCCATCAGTCATTGGCATGGGGAGGGCATCTTTATGATGAGGCATGTCGTATTGTTGATGGTGATCAACAATGTTCTTATCCCGGACTGCTCAAGTTTGAGGTTCCCATGGAACCTTCTGGCGATGGTGTAGGACCTATTGGATAGTGAGGAGCCTATCATCTATGCATGGGGTAGATCGCTATTGGCTTAGTGCTATGATGAGTTGTACCACATCCATCGATGGGGATGTGTCAACATTACTTATAGCTTGCTCCTACAGGTTTGGGGATGGGAGCACATTATAGTAGATCACCCTAAGGGGCTCCCAACTAAGATTATAGCGATTGATGCTCGGACATAGTGCTATGCTGCTAGATGGGCTCGAGAGCATGAGGAGCGTAAGAGCCACACTTTCATAGGGGAGCTATCCCACTACACTGATGCTTTCACTAGACTATTGGTCGGAGATGTCATGTGGTGGCCTTACTATGAGTGTCCTGCTTGGGATGATCCAATTAGCTTTACTACCAGGACATGATGCGAGCGATGGCTCGTTGGTCATAAGATTGCCATCCGAGAGTATTTCTTCTACTCTCGGGTTCTTCATCAATACGGATTGCAGTAGGATGTGCCCTTGATACCTTTCTTGTATAGGCACCTCATAGTAGAGAAGGACCTACCTCCATGATAGATTACCAAGCTCTCAGATGAGGAGGATGCCCTAGATATTGACCCTATAATGGTTGGGGGAGTTACAGAGGCCTACACTCAATGGTGGGGTGATCGGATGTGGCATGGCATCGGTAGCCTAGGGCACGAGGATGATGGTGGGGGTGATGGTGCAGATCCGATAGGATGTAGAGTCCGAGCCAAGACCGAGGTATGGGGCCAACCAGTAGAGCAGGTGGTAGTGGAGGATCCTAATATTCCTAAGGAGGAGGAGGAGTTAGAGCCCGAGGAGAGAGACTCTCCTCTGAGAGCATAGCTACATGAGGTCGAGGTTGAGCTTCAGGCCACTAAGATCTAGGTACAATGATGAGATGCTACCATTGAGTAGCTCACAACATAGATACAGGCTCTATAGGCTACTATTGGGGGTGGCGATGTCAGGATGCAGTTTGTTGTTCCTCCTTCTACACCATAGGAGGCTCCAATGATAGGTTCAAGGGTAGATGTGGGACATCTCTAGTCTCTATTGGATGAGCATGAGGAATGGATCCGAGGACTTGTGGATCATGTTACCCTTCTTCAGATGCAGCTCAAGAGGCATGAGATTGTCCCTAAGGATCCAATAGGTGCGGGTGGTTCACAGGTCAGTGGGTGCTCTACCTCGGGGTAGTCTTCCACCCATCCTAGCCAGAGGACCCAAACTCGGACAGAGAGACCGATAGGCTCGCATCACTCGACTCACGACACCACCACAGGGGGAGGTGGCACTAGAGGAGGTGATGCAGGGGGCTCAGGCCCGATATTTGATTGATGCTCTACTTGGTCCTTGATCCATTTTTGAGGTCGACTGACCTATATGACTATAGCCCATAGGCATTTTTGTATATCCATTGGACTTGACACACATACTTTTATGATAGCTTTTCATTATGACTTATTATGTGTATCATTTATTGCTCATGTTTTTGTTATTATTTTATTTTATGATATGATGTGATGATGGTATTATGATGATTTGATGAATATGTTAGATGATAGATGATATTTGAAGATGCTTAGATGGATGTGTAGATGCTTATATGATTTGATGATATGATGTGATGTATTTTGATGATGAATGATGAATTTATGATTTTGTATGCAAATGGATATTGCCTATATGTTTTATGATGTGGTTTATGGATGATTAATGACTTGTTTTTGTGGATGCGATGTTATTGCTAAATGCATGTTTTAACTTTGCTTTAATTTTATGCATCTAACTTATGTGATGGAATGGTATAAATGAACCTGTATGCTCTAATCACTTAAAACATATGGAATGCATATGACATTGACAATCTTAATGGGTGATACCACAGAAAGTAAAAAAATAATCATGAATTTAAATAATCACTCTTATCATAAGAATTGATTAAGTATTCATATATGAGATGTAATGGTGTGTAATGTATTTTCTTAATAAGTTTCTGTAAATTAAAAGATATAAAGTAGTCAGTGGTCGTCTATATACTATTTCTAATATATATGCGGTATCTGTCCTACTATGTTGATACCCCCTAATTTATAGAATCTTATAAAGAAAGTGATGGTGTGAATGATGTTATGATTTGTTGCTATGTAAGAATTTTTGGGGCTTTCTAGAGATTCAAACACTCTAGTTACCCTATCAACAATTGTCTACTTACCACTTAGACTTTTGAAAAGTAAGGCTTTTACCATGGACCTAGTTTTTCATGATCCTTGTGTGTGCAAGTGATTGTATATTTTGAGGTAGAACTCAAGCATTTCCTTCGATGTCAGGTGGGATTCTTTCAGCCCATTGCTAAGATCAGGGATCCTCAAGTGTTCATCTCATCCTTATGTTGGACTTAGTTGGACTATACCACTAGGCAATATTGGGTTACCTAAGCTAGCTCATCCACATTCAAACATTGGTCTACACAAATGCATGAAGCAATTGTAATAGACATATCATCATGCGTAAGGATTTCTCCTTCCAGTTTTGTACAATGCTGAGAATTCTAGGGATTCAAGCTTTATTCCCTTCTTTTTGGCTTCTTTTTGGCTTTGGATATTTGCTCATATGTAGTGATGAAAATCACTATTTATTTTGATTTATTTTTTCTTTGAGCGGGGATTTTTGTAGTGATGATAATCACTATTTATTTTGCTCATATGTAGTGATGAAAATCACTATTTATTTTTTATTGATTTTTTTTTTGAGCTTTGATTTTTTTTTGAATTTATGATTTATGTATCGGATTATTGCTTTGAAATATTGATTGTATGCTTGGCCTTTTGAATATGTACTTTGCTTTGGGATTTTGCTTATTTTGATTTAAGCAAGGGATTTGGATAGGGTAAAGCTTGTCCTTTTGCCAATTCTCAGCACCTTTAAACCGGTTGCATAGGGGGATAAGCAAGGAAGATCCTTTTCGCTTAAGGTAACCTAGACCGCTTTGCAGCTTTCATCTTTTCCTTGTACCAGCTAGGATTTTAGTGTTTCAATTAGTGACGGGATCTTGAATATCCAAGGCTTTATCATAGCTAGACCTTACCTTCTACTAATCAAAGTTGTTTTCCTCAAAAGTTGATAAGATCACTAGGTGTGGTTGATTAACCGAAAAACCTTAGTATATTATGTATAGCAACAAATAATGGTTGTGTTGAAAAACACAATTACACACTGATGTGGATGGAGGTATGGATATGAATGACTTGTGCGACAAACTATGGTATCACTTTTAAGGCTCTCATGACATATACAATTGTAATGGATATGAAAATGCAATGCAATGATGTGGATGCAAGATGTGAAATGCAATTGTTTTTGTATTTTTGATTTTATGTTGTTTTTGTATTTTTGATTAATTTGACCAAAGGGCTTATTATGCCTTTGGGGCTTTTGTTATTGATTTTGACCAAGTGGTTTGAATTACCCTTGGAGCTTTTGATTTGATGGGATTTGACCAAGCGGTTTGAATTACCCTTGGAGCCTTTTTGAATTGATTTTGACCAAGCGGTATGAATTACCCTTGGAGCCTTTGATTGATTATTTTTGACCAAGCGGTATGAATTACCCTTGGAGCCTTTGATTTATTTGACCAAGCGGTATGAATTACCCTTGGAGCCTTTGATTGTATTTTGACCAAGCGTTGAATTACCCTTGAAGCCTTTGATTTATTTTGACCAAGTATGAATTACCCTTGGAGCCTTTGATTTGATTTTGACCAAGCGGTATGAATTACCCTTGGAGCCTTTGATTGTATTTTTGAAATTTTATGTTTTTATGATTTGTTTTGTGTTTTTGACATATTTGAATGTTTTTGAATTTTATGAAATATTTGAATGTTTTTGAATTTTATGAAATATTTGAATGTTTTTGTTTTTATGTGTAAAATGCCTTTAAGTGAATGATATTGAGAGGTTCAGGCTCTTCAACACCATCTAATGATATAAGGTGATATGCTCCAGGCCCAACTCTCTATGAAATCATGTATGGACCTATCCAGTTTACCATGAACTTATCTCGTAGATGCGGCGATAGATTCGAATTCTGTTGGTTTTCTTTGAGCACTAGATCTCCAACCTTGAATTCCCTTAGGTGGAATTTACTATTGTAAGCTCATGCAAGGTGATCTTGGTAAATGCAAAGATGCTCTAAAGCATTGACTCGACATTCATCAAGAAGCATCAACTGATCAAGGTGGCCTTGTCGCGCAACTTCATCATCTATGAAGTCCTTTAATGCTATGCGTAGAGTCAAAATTTCTAACTCTAGAGGCATGATGGCCTCAATGCCATATACTAGTGAAAATGGTGTTGCCCCAGTGGGCATCCGTATACTAGTCCTGTATGCCCATAGTGCAAGAGGCAACTGCATGTGCCAATCCTTGTGATTTTCTTGCACTGTCTTCCTCAAAATGGAGACTATTGTTTTGTTTGAGGCTTATGCTTGCCCGTTTGCTTGTGGATAATAAGGCATTGAAAAACTATGCTGAATATGGTATTTTTTCATTAAAGCATGCACATTTTTGTTCTTGAAATATGGCCCATTATCCGATATTATCTTAGAAGGGACCCCAAAATGACTTATGATATTGTGGAGTATAAACTCCGCAATCCTTGGTCCAGTTGTTGATGTTAAGGGGATCACTTCTACCCATTTAGTGAAGTATTATATGGTTGTTATGATGAATGTGTGTCAGCCTGAGGATGGGGGTGAGATCTTCCCAATCAAGTCTAGTCCCCATTACGAGAATGGCCATGTTTCCTGGATGGGCTGCAAAGCTTGTGATGGTAAGTGCGTTAGATTTGCATGATGTTGGCACTTACTACATTTCTTGACATACTCACAATAGTCCTTTTCCATTGTGGGCCAATAGTAACCCATTCTCAAGATGCACTTAATGATGGCCATGCCACTGAAATGGCCTCCACATGTTCCATCGTGAGCTTGCAAAATTGCCCAAGATGCTTCTTAGGGCTCAAGACAATGGAGTAATACTCCATCATATCCTCGTCTATAGAGGATTTCTCCTAGAAAGATGTATCTTGTTGCTCTCTATTTGAATGTTCACCTTTTAGTATGTGATAAACCTTGAGGTACTATTCCAAGCTTCAGGAAGTCCCATAGTTGGGAAAGCCAATCCTGATAAGCCATAACTTCTATAGAAAAGACAACTTGCTCTTCTTGCATTTTTGAGGTAGTGAACACGGATTGAGGAACAAATCTATGGTATATGGTTGCACCACACTCCATAGGTCCTTGGGAGATCAAAGACCCCCAAGGGGCTATTTGTAAGAAATCTCTAGCTGTGAAGGACCAATCCTGATTTGGCTCGATGTTGATCATGTTGACTGATTCTTGATTGTCAAAAGCTTCATGATGTATTGTTGAGTGTGAAAGCACTTTCACATGAATGGTTGTAAAATCAGTAGAGGGATTCTAAGGGATTAAGGATCCCAAAGAGGCCATGGTGTCTACAAATCTATTCGATGTACGAGGGATTGCCTCGATGTCATACCATTCCAGCCGAGCTAGGTAGGTGTCAACAAGTTCCTTGTAAGTCTTCAGGAGTGGGCACCTACATTGGAATAGTCCTTTGACCTAGTTTACTATGAGCAAGGAGTCACCAAAGATATTCAATATTTTAATGCCCATTGCTATGGTTTTTGGAGTCCCAGGATCAATGCTTCATATTTTGTATTGTTGTTTGTGCATGGGAAGTCTAGTTTGAATGATAAGGGCAATGGAGCACCCTATGGTGTGATAAAGACAATCCTTGCTCCACCTCCTTGTTCACACTTTGAACCATCGAAGAACAATGACATGTCTCTTTATTTCTTAGGTTCTTCGAGTTTTGGTGGATCTGATAATGCAAAGACCGCATCATCAAGCAATTCTATGGTGAGAGGCTTGTTATCCTGAAGAGGCGCCTCTGCTAATTGATCTGCTATGACTTGTCCCTTGATGGAATTTTGGCTTATGAACTCTAGATCAAATTCTATCAATAGCATGATCCACTTTGCGGTACGTGTATTGTGATATGTCTTGCTCATCATGTACTACAAAGGATTTTGTTTTGATATGATGTAGGTCGTATGGCTCAACATGTAGTGTCACAACTTTTGAGTTGCAAAGACCACTGCTAAACACAACTTTTTGACATACGCATATCCTAGCTCATAACTCACCAAGGTGCGACTAATGTAATATATGGCTTGCTCTTTGTCTTGTGCATTCTTTTGGGCTAACATGGTGCCCAATGCAAAATCAGTAGCCGATATATATAGTAAAAATGGTATGTCTGGCCTTGGTGGAGCCAATACTGGTGGCATTGCCAGATAAGTTTTGATCTCTGCAAAGGCTTGATGGCATTCTTCATCCCAATGAAAGGGGACTTCCTTGCATAGCAACCGATTCATAGGTCTACATTTGTCTGATAATTGTGCGATGAATCTTTTGATGGATGCTATCTTGCCTTGTAGGCTCCTCAACTCCCTAATGTTGGTAGGGGTGGCCATTTCTAGTATAGCCTTTACCTTTGTAGGATCTACTTCGATGCCTCTCTTGGATACGATGAATCCCAAAAGCTTGCCAGAAGTTATACCAAATACACACTTCTTAGGATTCAATCGGACATTGTGTTCTATGAGGTGATCAAAGACTTGTCTAAGGACTTCGGCATGCTCTTGCCGCAATAGGGACTTGGCTAGTAAGTCATCCATGTAATCTTCCAAGATCTTATGCATATAGTCATGGAATATGTATGTCATGGCTCACTGATATGTGGCACCAACATTTTTGAGACCGAATGGCATCACTTTGTAATAGAATGTTCCCCATGGAGTAATGAAAGTAGTTTTATGTTGATCTTCAGGCTTAATCTGGATCTGATTGTATCCAAAAAAACCATCCATTAGGGAGAGCATTTCATGACCTATGGTTGCATCTACAAGAGCATCTATGTTTGGCAATGGGAATGAATCCTTTGGTGTTGCCCTATTTAAATCTTTAAAATCCATGCAGATACGGACTCTTCCATCAGGTTTCCCTATGGGTACCATGTTCGACACCCACTCAGGGTAGTCTATAGGAACTATGAATACTGCATCCAGTAGTTTTTGCAATTCGTTCTTCACCATCAAAGCGACGGTTGGATGCATTTTCCTTAGTTTTTGCTTGACTGGCTTCTTCATGGGATCCAATGAAAGGTTGTGAATGACTAACTTTGGATCTATCCCTGGCATGTCTTTGTAAGTCCAAGAAAAAATATTTGGCCTCTCCTTGAGGAGAGGAATTAGGATGGCTTGTTCCTCTAGAGATAGACTTTCTCTAAACTTGACTTTCCTTGGTTGGGTAGGATCATCACTGATGTCCACCTCGAAAGTCGCTTCTATAGCCATATGTGACCCATCCTCTAGCTGATGAGGCATGGGTATCAAATGAATGTCATCGATAGGATTCATAGGACCTAGTGACTCAAGTTCCAAACCAACATGGAAGACGTCATACGCACAACCTGATGCAAAATGGAATGGTTGTAACATCTCTTCATTGGGGAAGAGGTCTTCAGGCTCTATGGGTGAATTAGCATGATCCCAATCAATAGCCTCTACATCAAGATGCAATGATTTGGTAGGATCTACTAGATTATGAAGTGGAGTGGTCAAATCAATGGAGATCATGTTGATGGATGGGATGAAATCTCCAGGACCACATGGGTGTAATCTTGTCTCAGGGGTTTCCCTTCCATACTCACGATGAGGTTCTAGAGGAATGGGAATTTTTGGATCTAGCCCATGAGTAGGGTGGACAATAGGATCATTGGGCTCTAATTGCTCTCTGAATGTAGGCAGAGGGGGATTGACCATCCGATGAATGGCAGCTAGGTCAATAGGTCTCCCCAAAAATTGGAGATGAGGGTCTATGGCATGGAGTGCCACCTCTCTCTCTACTAGCTCATTGACTTGCCGCAAGTGGTGAGGTCCAAGATAAGCCATCTCGGTCTCATCCTCAAAGTCATCATCACTTATCCAGAAACTATTAGCATTGGTATGCGGCCCTAAGACAAGGGGCTCATGTCTTGGCCCCAAGTAGGCCATCTCTATTTCATCTTCATATTCTTCATCACTTATGAAGAATCCATTTGCATTTGTCTCTTGCCCCAAAGTCAGGGGTTGATGGCTTAGGCCTAAGTAGGCTCTTTCTATTGAGTCTTCTGATTCATAGTCACTTTCATCTGATGTATATCCACTCTCATCATGGATGGACCATGTGAATCTTTGTAAATAGTGAGGCCCCTGATAGGCTAAGCCAAGTTGTGCCTCATCATCACTTGCTTCATATCCATTCTCCTCATCCCATGAGTTGTACCCTATTGGGGTGGAATCAATTGAGGTGTTTGGATGATAAGTTTTTGGAGGTGGTATGTTTACCGTGGCCACTTGTCTGTTGCTCAAATTTGCTATTCTTAGGGGGTGATAAGGAATGAAATCAATGTCTTCTCCTAACCCTATGCTTAATCTTTCCAATGCTACTACAAGAGAGTCATCTCGACCTCCGCTATAATAGCCTAAGCCAAATCTATCAGAGGGAAGCTGATATAGTGGCTCGTATGGCCGCCTGCACCCCTGCTCATATATGCCAAGGCCATAGCCATGCCAATGGCAATGCTCAAAGTAGCTTAGAGAAAACTCAAGATTAGAGAGGTAATGAACATTGACCATGAATAATTCATCACCATCCTCTTCTATATCTGAAGACTTATGAGCATAGTCTAGGCCGACATAGACAAAATTGGTTTGGTTGGGAGGGATTCCAAGTGGAACCACTATTCCTACTAGTGGCCTCAAGTCCTTAGGCCTCCCTATGTCTTGTGCAGACTCAATGATAGGTGTAAAGGTAATTTTCTACACAAGGTACTCCCCTATGCCTATGCTTGCCAAGTGTATTGATGCATGCGATGTGGATGACCCCACGGATGATACTGGGGAAGCAGGGTGATAATCACTATCTTCATCTTGATCTTGAGGATCTTCCTCTTCCATAGGACTTGGTATTTTAGCAATGGCTATAGTTGGCACTTCTTTGGGCCTTTCATCCTTAACTAAGGGTACCTTTAGCTTCTGATTATCTTTTGGTTTTGATGTTGATGGTACTTTAGAAGCATTGACTATCTTGAGTGCACCAGGAGGTGTTGATGTGCATGGGTCTTTTCTTACCCCTTTGTCTTCATTATCCACTTGTGTGGTTGGGGATGAAGGTGCCACATATAGGTGAGTAGAAGGGATTACAAATTCTCCTAGAATGTCCACCTGATTGATGTATTTAAAAGGCTCTTCATCGGCCAGAACCACATAGACTTTGTTCTCGTGCACATACTTGACACACTGGTGCAAGATCGAAGGCACACACTTCATGGCCCTTATCCAAGGGTGCCCTAAGAGGATGTTATACTGCATAGCTCCTTCCAAGACATGACACATCATGGGGATGGTCTTGTGCCCCACCTTGATGGGTAGGACTATCATTCCCATAGTATTGCATAAAGCATCATTAAAAGCTCTCAATGTGTAAGCTCCTGGAATGATATTTGACTTGGGGATTTTGAGGTGCTCTATTGCAGTTGTTGTGATGATGTTTATCGATGAACCTGTATCGACCAAAACCCTCTTGAAAGGTAAGTCATTGATTGCCACTACAATGTTTAGTGGAGGGTCTAGTAAGGTAGCAGGAACTATCTTAATCTCATGATCATAGAATCGGATTACAGGTTCCTGGCATTCTTGTACTTGTCCCACAAAGTGAGTGAATGCATTCGCATCTTGCGGTTGGAGCTCAATTGTTCTTAAAATCTCCATTAGAGTCTCCCTATGCTTTGGGGACTATTGTATGAGCTCATAGATGGATAACTTAGCTGGAGTCATCTATAAGTTTTGCTCCAATCTACTCTGAATAGTTACCATAGGTCATGTTGGTGGACCTGGAAGGTTGTCTTGCCTTTGCCTAGGAGTGGTTGGGATGTTCATGGGAGCTATAGGTGGTTGCAGTTGACCATACCGCCTAGTCCTTGTTGCTATGTTAACAATCTCAACCATCCCAATGCATCCATGGGTAGGTATGTCAGCTCGAACCTGATTGACTTGGGCCCCTTGCTCTCGAGGGGCCTCATGATTGGGCAATGGGTTTTTGTATATGCCCATGTCTCTATTATCAGGAGCCAGTGGGTTGTCAACTTTGAGTTCTCCTACCTCAATCATGTTTTGCACTTGATGCTTAAACCCGATGCAAGCCTCAATGTCATGCCCTGGTATCCTATGATAAGGGCAAAATTGATCTTCCCTATATCCTTTTGGCTTAGGATGGTTGGGATCTATAAGAGGTATATCAAGAAATCTGATCCTCCTAGCCTCGCTCAACTGATTAAATATTGATTGCATTGATTCTGTCAGAGGCATGAAATAACGAGGTGGCTTGCATTCTCGATTTCTTCCTTGATTGTTCTTTTGGTCATAGTTGGTTGGTAGGGGATGTGCTTGATAGTTCTATGGTTGTTGTGCACCCCCATCCTTGGGTGTAGCCAATATGACTTGATTGACTAGAGTAGGATTGCCCTGCTTCTACTTATACTTGTCATTCTTACCATTCTTGTTCCACTCCTTTTTGTTTTGGAGTTTAATGGTTCCCTCATCTACTTTTATTTCCTCGATGAGCTTGGCATGTGCCAAAGCTTCCTCAAATGAAGGATACTATTGAAGTTGTAGCAAGAGGGAGATATGTTTAGAACAAATTTTGGTGAACATGTGAATGATCTCTTCTGTGGGAATGGAGAATGATAATTTTGCCATGAATTTTCTCCATCTATTCCCATAATCCATTACTAGCTCATCATCATACTATTTCAAGTTGGCCAGGTCTGAAAGGTTCACCTTCTTCTTAGCACCAAAGGAGAAATGCTTTAAGAATGCGTTTACTAGTTGTTCAAAGTTGGTTATGCTATGCTTAGGTAGTTGGTTGAACCATTGAGTGGCAGCACCTAAAAATGTCATTATGAATGTTCTTAGCATGAGAGCAGTCATTGTCTTCAAGATGAAAATAGGCATTGATAAAATTGGTGACATGCTCTTGTGCATCCTCTTCACCTTTAAAATTTTCTAACCTAGGCATCTCAAAGTGCTTAGGATATGGAGGGCTAGGGATTGATGGGCACAATGGTTGGTTGTGTATTTTGCTCAATGTTGGTGAGTTCCCAACTGCCTCTTGTTTCTCAAAGGTTTTCATCTTTTCAGCAAGCTCTTGAAATGCCTTTGATGCATGGATTTCCTCCTCTTGTAAGCCTATTCACATTGGCAATGGAGGTAACTCTCTATCCATTTGATTTATTCCATTTTCCTCCCTCCTACGAGGGGACCCAGGATTATGATCCTGGTTTGTTATGTTTGCCCTTCCCCCATTAGTTGGATTTCATTCATGATTTGGTGGGGGATTTCATTGTGGGCTATCTTGTCTAGTGTGCCTCTCCTTAGGTGAGTCAATGCATCTTGTTCTTTGGTGGTCACCACCATTTGTCTGTAAATTGTTAAGAGCTAGCCGCTCAGCTTGCTCTCTTAAACACTGCTCATGTTGGCGCAAGAGTCTTTCTCTTTGTTTCTCTTGTTCGAGAGCTTCCACTAGCTCTCGCTCTTTACGTAATGCATTTTCTAACCACCTCATTCGGTTAGTTTGTGTTGTCATAGAAGACTCATGTTTATCTGACTCTGTTCTTGTTGTCTTGACTCACAGATTCCTCGAGGGGGTTTCTGTTGTATCCGTACTCTTGCTAGCTAATGTGACTTGTTCAGTGTACTATTGAGTATCCCTATGATCAGACTCCATGCGTCTACTACGGGGTCACTCTGAGGTACCCCAAACTGGGAGATGTGTTTAGAAGTCACAGTTCGTGAGCTTCCAGATGCAGAGTTCTCAGTAGCTATAGTTCTTTGAGTTGGTTGAGTAGGAAATCGATCCAACCCATCTAGTTGTCTTGTTTTCCATGGCTGGTCCCATGGGGTGCCATTTACTCCTATGAGGTCATAGTCTATGGGAATATTTCCTTTTGTGTGAAGGGTTTCTTCTATATGATTCCCATGACTAGATGTAGCTCTAGTTTCCTACCCTTCAGTGGGCAGAACTATTTCATATGTTTCTTGTGAGTCTTGAGGTGTTGCAATTCTTGTTTGCCTTCTTGATGAAGAGGGCTTGGTGGTAACATGTTTTCTCCATGTGGATGGAGATGTAGCAGTCTCATCATCCCTATGTGAAGAATGAGTTTTAGAACCTTCTTTATGTCCATGTGAGGAGGAAGCCCTTGAAGCTTCCTCACATCTTTGAGATGTTTCTATGTGTTTAGAGGAGGCCCTTGAGGTCTCCTCATGTCTCCTTGATGAGGATGGTTGTGAAGCCTCTTTTTGTTTATGTGACTTTGTTCCATGATGTGGTTCCTTACTTGGGGTTTCTCGAGGAGATCCCCAGCAAGGGTTGTTTATCATTTCCCCTTAGGCTCATGGAGCTACGTCTCATGGTCTTATGGGTAGGTCATTCAATGTTACTACGACTCCACCTATGGGTATGAGTTGCTTCTGTCTCTCCCTCGGTATCAGACCGAGGGTGCTTACTTCTTGTTTTGACCATGTTGTCTTATGAATTGATCTTTTGAGTTGCAATTTAGGAATAACCACACAATACCAAGCAAATGTTTATCTTGATTACCGATTTAAGTGTGCCCTAAACTATTTGATGTGTTTTGATGTGTTGTTCTTTCGATTTCTTTGCTCTTGTTCTTGGATTAAGAATGAGAAGACTCATCCATAGTGACAATCAAGTACACTCATGCCAAACATGATTTTCTCAAAAGAAGCTAGGGTACACCATTGAAGACCCAATGGAGGGTTCACCTAGCTCTTCCACTCTAAACCAATGATTGTTCCAATAGTGGGAGATAGTTTGAACACAAGTAACTTAGTGTCACTATAAGTAAGTTTCTCAATCCATTTCTAGGAAGCTCTAGGGGGCAAACCAGTGGAAGGAGATGAATTCCAACGTCACTGGACTGAATTGAAGGTTGGTGATGAAATCCAACTCTCCAATGTTTAAATGAGACGTGCATGTGTGGTGTTCATTTTAAGCTTGCGTAACATAAAGTGCATCATATAGCAGCAATGAATCTTTCCTATATGCCTAAGTGCAAAAATACATTTCAATATTCAGAAAGATGCATGAACTACTATGATTTGTATGAGCGCACTTTATTTCATGCAGCTATGGCCTCTAGCAAGGCCTCAAAGCAAGCAAACAACATACAATGTCTAGCATGTTGGATTCTAGGGCAAAATTTTTAGGCATAAGCCGTTGTTCCTAGCAACGCCTAGTGGAAAATTTAAAAGAAGATCTAAGATATGCGAAATGCTTAATTCTTTCTTCTTTTATTCCTTCAATTTCCAAACATAAATGTGCTTTAAGTTCTCTATTTTAGACACACAAAAGTAGACAGAAAGCTATAAAATATCAAAGAAGCTATACCAACCTTTGATCCAGCTCAGAGAGTCGGTGTTTTGACCTCTGCTGCACTCCAGTTCTGGCCACTGTCGACCAAAGCGGCTGGTTCTTGGCTATTGTAGCTCAGAGTGACTAAGCTCTATTGGTCACTGTAGCTCAGAGTGGCTAGTTTTTGGCCGCTGTAGCTCAGAGCGGCTAGACCTGCACACAAAATTAAGTTAGTATTCTGATAGAAAATAAAAAATTAGTGGTGGTCCGATGCAGGAGCATCCAGTGGCGGTCGAACAACCTTGCATCTACAAGAAAATTTCTCAGTATTTGCCTTGGTGTCACGAAATCACGACAGAAAAAGTGTCACAAAATCACGACAGGCAATAGGAGAGAGAAAGTGTCGTGGAGGATGTCACGATTTTGTGACATGTCACAAAATCGTGACCATCGTGAAATCATGACATAGACCAGCCAGGCATAGAAGGCATGGAGGATGTCATGATTTCATGACATGTCATGAAATTGTGACCGTCACAAAATCACGACGAAGAGCAGCTAGGCATAGAAGGCATGGAGGATGTCATGATTTCACGACATGTCACGAAATCGTGACTGTCGCAAAAATATGATGCAGAGTAGCTAGGCACAGAATCCGTGGAGGATGTCATGATTTTGTGACATGTCACAAAATCATGACCATCATGAAATCATGACACAGAGCAACTGGGTGCAGAAGTCGTGGAAGATGTCTTGATTTTGTGACATGTCACGAAATCACGATCATCGTGAAATCATGATGCAAATCAGTCAGGAGGAGGAGCCAAGGATATTTTCATGATTTTGTGACATGTCATGAAATCACGATCATCACGAAATCATGACATAGGGCAGCCAAGAGAATACACCAATGAGAATGTCATGATTTCATGACATGTCACGAAATCATGACTAGTAGTAAGAGGAAAAAGATGCCAAGGAGATTGTCGTGATTTCACAACATGTCATGAAATCATGACTGAAGCAGAAAAGCGGAGGCATCCAAAGGAAAGATGTCATGATATTGCGACCCAAAGGATAGGAAGGCAACGATGAAAGAAAACGTCACGATATCATGACATGTCGCGATATCACATCCAAAATGGAGGAGTGCAGGGAAGCCAAAACATTGTGATATCGTTACATGCCATGATATCGCAATAGGAGGAGAAGAAGACACGGAAGAAGGAGGAGACGTCATGAAATCACGACAGGTGGTATTTTCAAGGACCATTACAGAATGACACATGGTAGTGTAGAAAAACACGTGGCACCAAGGTGCAGTGAAAATAGGCATAGACGAACAGTTAACGGAAGATGTTATGCCAGTTACAAAGGACGTTATGGATTGCAGTTATGGAGTAGACGAAGACAAATAGTCATGGCAGAAATGAATCGAAGGACCGCCAGATGGAAGACGAAGAGTCATGTGAAAATTTATAAAATGATGAAGCAGAGGCGTGTACGGGGGTGGGGAAAATAGAGTGTTGCACAGTCGAGTTGCAGAGTCTAATGCAGAGGGCAACTTAGACCGGCTAGAGTGTGTTTTCCTTCCAGAGTTGGAAATTCTTCCTGGGAGCACCAAGAAAACTATGCCTACGGGCTAGTGTTGTGGTTGGTCAGCTATGACCAAAGGGAAACTGTGCCTGTGCGCCAGTTGTTGTAAAGCCTATAGGGCTGTAAACGTAATCTTTGCAAGTTTTTGAATAGAACAAAGAGTGTTCCTATTTCTTGTAAAGCGTGTGTCAAATTTTCTACATGAAAATTTAGATTTGGTTGGATTTAATTTTTGTTTCTCCATCAAGTGGTATTAGAGCCGAAAGTTCTTGAGTGTGTAATAGATCACTGGATGTGAGGTAGTTACACTAGGATCTATGGAAAGGCTTGTGAGAGAGTGAGCAGAATGCCTCCAAGAAGAAACCCTATTGGTGGGAGAGGCATGGCGACAGCAGAAGATGTTCGAGTTTTGCAGAGGCAAATGCAAGCCCTGCAAGAGGAGTGGCTCAAAAGATATTTGTAGAGGCAAGTGAAAGCCCTCCAAAATAAGCTACTTAGAATGGATTTGTATAAGTAAGATGATTTGCACAGAAAGTGTGAAGATAAACTAAGAATTAGAGGCTAGGAAAAAAAGTTGAATCGGACTGCAAAGGCAGGTGCGCGTTTGGAGATGTTGCAGGAGGTGACAACCGAACAACACAGAAGTGAAGATCACTTCTCCATAAACCTCAGGTGTCTGATGTAGGAGCATCTAGTGGCGGCTGAACAACCTTACATATATAAGAAAATTTCATAGTATTTGCCTTGGTGTCACGAAATCATGATAGAAAAAGTGCCACAAAATCGTGACAAGGAGTAGGAGAGAGAAAGTGCCATGGAGGATGTCGCAATTTCATGACATGTCACGAAATCATGACCATCACAAAATTATGACATAGATAATCTAGGCACAGAGGGCATGGAGGATGTCACGATTTCACGACATGTCATGAAATCGTGACCATCACAAAATCATGACATAGAGCATTCAGGTGCAGAATCAATGGAGGATGTCACGATTTTGTGACATGTCGTGAAATCACGACACAGAGCAGTTGGGCGCAGAAGCTGTGGAAGATGTCACAATTTTGTGACATGTCATGATCTCGTGACCATTGTGAAATCATGATGTAGATTATCCAGGAGAAGGAGCTAAGGATATTGTCATGATTTTGCGACATGTCGTGAAATCGCAACACAGGGTAGCTGGGAGAAGACACCAATGAGAATGTCATGATTTTGCGACATGTCACAAAATCATGACTGTCACAAAATCATGACCAATAGCAAGAGGAAGAAGATGCCAAGGAGATTATCATGATTTTGTTACATGTCACGAAATCATGACCGAAGTAGAAAAGCGAAGGCATTCGAAGGAAAGATGTCACGATATCGTGACCCGAAGGCAAGGAAGGCAGCGATGAAAGGAAACGTCGCGATATCGCGACATGTCATGATATCACATACAAAAGGGAGAAGGAGCACAGGGAATCCAAAACATCATGATATAACGACATGTCACGATATCATGACAAGAGGAGAAGAAGACGCGAAAGAAGGAGGAGACATCATGAAATCACGATAGGCGGTATTTTCAGGGACCATTACAGAATGACACATGGTAGTGCAAAAAAACATGTGGCACCAAGGTGTAGTGAAAATAGGTGTAGATGAATAGTTAAAGGAAGATGTTATGCCAGTTATAGAGGATGTTACAGATTGCAGTTACGGAGCAGACGAAGATGAATAGTCATGGCAAAAATGAATCAAAGGACCGCCAGATGGAAGACGAAGAGTCACGTGAAAATTTATAAAAGGATGAAGTAGAGGCATGTACGGGGGTGGGGAAAACAGAGTGTTGCACAGTCAAGTTGTAGAGTTGAAGGCAGAGGGCCACTCGGACCAGCTAAAGTGCATTTTCCTTCCAGAGTTGGAAATTCTTCTTGGAATCACCAGGAAAAACTATGCCTATGGGCTAGTGTTGTGGTTGGTCAGCTGTGACCAAAGGGAAACTATGCCTGTGCGCCAGTTGTTGTAAATATTGTGGGCTGTAAACGTAATCTTTGCAAGTTTTTGAATAGAACAAAGAGTGTTCCTGTTTCTTGTAAAGCGTGTGTCAAATTTTTTGCATGAAAATTCAGATTTGGTTGGATTTAATTTTCGTTTCTCCACCATGGTACCACCGTTATAGCCATCTGTAGTGACCTTAGGAATGCATGCACTGGTCCCCTTTTTAACCCTACTTGCAATGTTATTAAAATACCAAAGATGAAATAGAAAGACAAGAGGAAAAAGCATATAACATGAAATAACAAATATGGATCTCTTTATTGATATTGAAGCTCGGTTACATGTCGGTACATCTTAGGCATACCCATTTCAATACTATAAATTAAAAATAGGTAAGGCATGCCCCTTTCACAAAGAGACGGTGTGCTTATAAAACCTTTTCGGTTCTGCACACAAAAATGTATGAGGGCTTACATATGCCTCCTTCTAAAGGTATGTTTCCTAGAGGGATCCCCTTTTGCTCTCGTATGTTGCAAACTTCGTCCGATGTACCTGTGGCCCTGCAAGCAATGAAACAAAAAAACATGTTTAGGTGTCCGAGATTGCCTCCTCGAATGAGGTTGTTAGTAATCAAATAAAGTAATGGAAATATGGTAAAACTATGTCATCAAATTATGTAAATCTATGCTAATGATATGAAAAAATAAATAAATAGGACAAAAGAAGCTATATCTAAAACCTAAGCTAAACCTACAGGCCACTATCCAAGATAGCAGCTGCTAAAGTAAACCTTGCTCTTTTTGCCCCAAAGCTATGGGTCAAAGCCTGTATATGATGTTGAAATAATAGGTGTTATGCTCTTCAATCCGTCAGTGCTTCATTGTACACATGATCTCAAAGAGAACTCTCCAAGTCTCAAAAGCTCTCCTCAAAAATATGTCTCTCTATGATTCTCTCTCATATGATTTGGTGCTCTTAGGCTTGCACCTTTTATAGTGTGAAACCCTAGGATTATTTCCAAGCCCTAGGAATGAATTTCTCATGTGTAGTGCAAGTTATCATGAGAAGCTTTTCTTCATTGTCTATGTTTGAAGACCAATTAACTGAAATCTAACTGCCCACTTGAGTCTTCTATTCAAACTGGTTGTTAGTATGAGAAGCTTTTGTCCCTTTTTTTATGCTTGGAGGTCAGTTAACTTAAGTCTAAAATTCAAACTCAAATATCCTATGTGAACTCATCATGAAAAAGAATGCAAAGTCACTCCTGCTCACCTTTATTGCATGTAGACTACCACTTCTACCTATGATTAGGCCTATTTGTAGATAAACTACTTCTTATGGCTTAGTCGTTGTCATCTATAGTGGTTAATATATGGCTACTATCATCTACAGTGGCTAAGGTCTGGCCGCTCTAGGCTTGAGTGGCTAGGATCTAGCCACTCTTGGTTTGAGCGGCCAAGATTGGATGGCTTGAAAATGCCCCAAATGAGTGGTGAGAACCACTGTTGATGCTTAGATAGTCCAATATTATGTATTATGATCTTATGAGTGTGTCTTTATGAGTAGATCCCCTAAGCATGACATGATTTAGGTGTCTACAACTCTATTTCAATAATTAAGGTGATAATATTTTGACTGTGTGCTTATATGTTGATGATTTGATCTACATGGAAAGTAGTTCAAACATGATGAATTATTTTAAGCATGCTATGATGAAGTAATTTGATATGAAATATTTAGGATTGATGCAATACTATCTTGGTGTGGAATTACATCAAGGTGATGGAAAAAAAATTATTTGTCTATCAAATTATGTAAAATATATGTTGAATAAATATGTCATGGAAACTTGTAAACCACTTTTAACACCTATGGCACATGGAGAAGTGTTTTTTAGAGATGATGGAGAAGATAAATGTGATAAAAAAATTGCTTAGAAGAATTTTTGGGAGCTTAATGTTCCTTACTACAACAAGATCTGATACTGTATTTATAGTTTTACTTGTATCAAGGTATATGAATGAGCCTTCACAATACCACATGAGAAAAACCAAGATAATATTGAGGTATGTCAAAGGAACCTTGAATTTTGGCATACATTATGATGCTAACATTAAAATGGAGCTTGTTGGATACAGTGACTCAGATTGAAGAAGTTGCTTGGATGATAGAAAATAAACTTTTGGAAATTGTTTTCCACTTGATTAAGGAGTGATAACATGGATCTAAAAGAAATAAAGTATTGTTTATTTATGTTCTATAGAGGTATAATATGTTGCAACTACTGCAACAAGTACAAAAGCACTTTGGTTGAGAAATGCACTTGAAGATATTGGTGATGTTCATAATACTACAACAATTTTTGTAACAACATAAGTGCAATCAAGATTGCAAAAAATCTAGTTCATCATAATAAAACTAAATATATTTATTTAAAGGTTTATTTCATAAGAGACATGTTGGAAAATAAGGTTGTAGATTTGAAATATTGCAGCACCAAACAACAACTTGTAGACTTGTTTACCAAAGGTGTCAATAAAGAATAATTTTTGAGATTGAGAGATAAACTTGTCTCACCACTTAGAATCAAGGGGGATTATGTTGGATATTTATGCTGACTAAGGAAGAGAAAACCAAAAGTTTTTCCTTGAATTTGAAGAATCCCAAAAAATTTTATAGATCTTCAAGAATCACCATGACTGTCAGACTTCCTAGAATGTGAAATGAAGTGTTGTAACATCATTTTATCTCTTGTAAATGTAAAATATAGTATTATAGCTATATAATATTGTGGAGAAATATTTTTAATACTTATGATTTCATTTGGAATTAAAAACAACATTTTATTACATTCATTTTGTGAAAAACATGCTTATTGTCCCTATTTTTTGAAATCTATAGTCAAATTTTAGAGCTCATACCATTTTTTTATAGCTTCATTTTTATTGTGTGATACACCATTGGAAATTTAATTTTTTTTATAATTCACTCCCAAAATTTTATCAAATTTTGAGCGTTAGAGTTAGATTATATTACATCATTTGGAACATGTAAATGTACCACCTATGGTACATAGTTAGAGTAGAGATTACATTAGGGGTAAGTTAGCTACTTACTTCAAGCAATGTAATAAATGCACAAGTTTCAATGTGCATGTTGTAATGTGCAAGGTATCTACTTGTATATCTAGGTAGAGTGTTGGCCAAGGAATCTCTTTTCCTATATAAAGGGCCTCATAGTGATAGATCATAATATGTAGCATATAGATATCAAGAGCATTATTGTAGAGAGTAGTTTATGATAAAGCTCCTGTATGGAGCATAATGTAGTTCTCTAGCTTATATTAATGGAGTGACCATTTCTTCCATCTTGCATTGTATTTTCACAACTTTCTTTTTTTTCCCCCCACCATCTCCCACTTTTCTCTCCCTTTTCTTCTCTTTCCTCCCCTCCCCCCCCCCCTTCCCTCCCCCCCCCCCCCCACCCCCCCTTCACCTTTCCCTTCCCCATGTCTTGGCCCACTTTCTCCCCCCCTTCCCCCCCCCCCCCACTTTCTATTTATAGTAAATTTCAGTCATATTACAAACTCACTTGCTTTCATATTATCAGGACCTATGTTAGATATCTCCCACTGCATATATCCTCAAAATATAATAGTGGTATTATAGCCATAGTGAATCAAGATAGGAATAGGAGGGCCTACATCCATCATCGTCTAGTAGGTCAATAGGAATAGGGAGAGAATCACAAGTGAGGAATGAAATAAAATCTTAGTCACAAAAATTCTAAGATTTCATCTAGCTAGAGTCTTTCCACAGAGTTGTAGAAAAACTCATGAAGACTAGGACTAGGCATTTAAGCCACTAGTTTGACAAATCAACTAGTGAAGATTATTATCTCCATATTTATAAATCCTTCCATTCTAGTTTCTAACAACTTGTTGCAAGAAAAGAAGATTAAAAAAAGGTTGGGAAGCTTCCTACAAAAGATTTAGGAAGAATATCTTCTTAGAATCATTCCAGTACTTGCAAAAACAAGGAGAAGACTAAAGATATCAAAGACCTCAAGAAAGGTCCCATTACAAGAGGTGCAATCCTGCAAAGTACAAAAATTAAGAAAAAGGCCATAGTTTCCTTATAGAAAAATAAAGGAAGGAGAGACTCTAGTAGTTGAGTAAAGGAGGAGATAGAATATTGGTGATATCCATTCAACATCAATAGTTGCAAAAGTGTAGAAGAATATTAGGCCAAATAAGCCTAGAAGAAGAATAGGCCAGAGAATTCTAGAAGAATAATAGACTAGAGAAGCCTTGATTTAGAAAATGCCATAGAAGCCTTAATTCCAAATAAAATTTTAGAGAAGAATTTATGATTCAGAAGATAAATTCTTGATTTAGAATTAAACTCCAAAGAAGAGTTTTTGAAGAAAATTCTACAAACAAATTCCTGATTAAGAAGATAAAGTTCTTGATTTAGAATAAGACTCCAAAGAAGAGTCCAAGAAAGAGGAGATTGGTGATCTCCATCAAATACTAAAAATTTTAGAAGAAAGAGAAAGGACCAATGAAGTCCTATTCCAAAATCTAGAAGTAGCAGAATTAGAGATCTGATAAGAAGATCTCATCACCAACACTTATAGAAGTAGAAGGTTGAAGAAAAGGTCTCAATTGGAAGACCAAAGAAGCTACCATATAGAAGATCTTGGAGAGGTCTCAAGAAGAAAAATAAGAAGGCTTGGAGAGCCTTACTATAGAGCTCATAGAAGCATCATTAAAAAGAGTTTCTAGGAGAACTCATTGGAGAAATCCACTATCAAGAGAAAACTCCTGATAGTGAAGGACTTGGGACAATTATCATCATCCGATAACAAGCCCAAGAAAAGAAGAATTTGGTAAGGAGTGCTGAATCCAAAATAAGAATCTACTGAAGACCTCAAGACATTCACAATCTTGAGAAGAAGATCCTATTTGAATTCAGAGTTTGACAAGAATGTTGAAGGAAGATTCAGATAGAAGAAGCCTACCAAATCCAGGAGACTTGGAGATTACCTCTCACAGCAATAAGACACAAGTTCAGAGAAAGGAGTTATCTTGAACTATAGTAGAAGGTAGAATATCACTGGAAGGATAAAACCACCAAACCTAAGGCTCAAGATATAAATTTCAAGACCTCAATTTGGTGAAGCAAGAAGCTACAAATTCATCTACTATAAGGCAATAACTTGGTGAAAAAAACACCAAAATCTGTATCTACTTTAAAATCCATTAAAGGTAAGAAACTAGGGTACAATTAGTTGAACTTAAATTAGGGTTCATTATCAAATTCCATTAAGCACCATATTTGGATTAAAGTTGTAAAGAAGAAGGGCTCATATTATAGTCTTCCAAAAAGTATAAAAAGGAGAATTATTTTTAAGATATATTTACACATTAATAGGAGTTGGGTATTTTCAAAAGAAATAAAATTATCATCTACCTATTATCTATATAGAAAGTAAGAAGACTACATCCTACAATATTGATTGTAGTTAAAAATTTTAGAAGATTATTCAGTGCATTAGAATTATTCTCGAGATTTTTTTTAAAAAAAAGACACCCCCCGCGCCGCCCCCCCGCGGGGCGAGGGGGGGGGGGGGGGGCCTCCCCCCCCCCCCCCCGCGCGCGCGCCGCCCCCCCCCCCCCCCCTCTCACTTTTTTTATCCACACCCACACCCCCTTACGGTGGGGGTGGGTGCACCCGCGGCCCCCCCCGCGCCGCCCCCCCCCCCCCCCCCCCCCCCCCCCCCGAACTTATTCTAAGATTTTATTATCATTAAAAGTGTGTTATTAATCCATTATAGCACTATACTAGTTGATCTTTGACTAGTTACTCTCAAGAAATTAGTTTGTGTTACTAAAAGCACAAAACTAGCACAAGAATCTACAGCACTATGTGGCCAAAGGAAGCCACCATTACAAGAAAAATGTGAAGAAGAAATCCACCATTAATATCCTTGAAAGAATCCTCAAATCGAGACTTGGTGAGTACCAAGATTCAAGGAGAATATAAGGATTTCATATAAGTGCAAAGAGCAAAAATCTTTACTTCAAAAACATCTCATTAGCTTGGATTAAATATAATTAAAATATCCAAGGAAGAATATTAAAAGAGGTAAGAAGGATTTCATAAAAAGTTCCTTCATATTGGTGTAAATCTAACTATTACAAAGCACCTCTTTTGTTCCTTTGAAAGGACAAAAGCTATCATATTTACAGGGAGCAACACAACTATCATATTTTGTATGTTGAAGGGTAGAATTTGAGAAAGAGTAAGGAGCAACCGAAGAGCCCACACGTCTAAGATTCAAGGTGTTTAAAAATACTATTTCTCCATGTACAATCCAAACCCTAGAAAAGAGTGTATCACTTGCAATTATAAAAAGTCATAATAAATCCATTACCGTCCAAGTCTATGTAGAAAAAAGGGTAGAATACAAAGGGATACTACCTACATAATATGAAGTGCCATCAAAGCTAAGAAAAATACTAGCAATCAACTGTTATAAAAGATATAAAAATAACGTAGAAAAAGCATTATCAAAGCCAAGCAAAAGTCTAGAAATCGGCTATTATAAAAAATGTACAGACAACATATTATAGGCATGAAAATACAAATGAAGAAGTTCAATACACAAGTTATATACTTAGAGAGAATGAATTCCATTGAAGAGAACTATAAGCTACCATAATACTACCATTGAGAAGTGCCATAGAACCAAATAGCAATACAATTGGTGCCATCCATTATCATTATCAAGATAGTGTACAAACATAAGAGGGAATGCTTGCATTTCAAGAAACATAGCAAGCCAATGCATATTTCAAAGATATAGGTAAATATAGGGCATCAATGCCCATTGTTGGAGCATTAGAAGAAAGGTCTACATGCACAATCATGAGTGCCACTTGGCACAAGATCTCTAAGCATCCAATGTTCATGAATAATCCAATGCTCACCCATGAGGAGTTACACTACCACCAACCTCATCATTGCATACGTTGGAATATCAACACCTACTAAGTAATGCTCAAGTGATACTTGTCTAAAAGTCACAAGGAAGCATTCCTATTTAAGGCATTCATATTGAAGAAGGAAAGCATCTAGAGGTCAAAGGATAAGACTAGCATTGAATGGTGTGAAGCATATTCAGAGGAGAAGGCTAATTTAAGCCTATGCACCATTCAAAGGAGAGAGAGCTAGCATTAAAGAAGTTGTCATAAATACCAACAAATACAGTTCCACATTTGATCAACAATCCATGTCTTATTCATGGAAGGAAGCACATCATTCAATAAACAATTCAGCACCTTATTCATAGAAGGAATACATCATTGAAATCAACATATCATTGTACTATTCATAGAGAAGGAAGTGCATTATTGAAGGTGAATATAAGATAGAGCATTCTTAATTCATATCAGCATTGGTTACAGAGAACATAAGTGCTACATAAAGAAGAATTCATCACTAGTCAAAGCACCACGTAAGGGAGAATTTAGCACCAGTCTAAGAAAGCATTGAATGCCATATCAAAGGATTCAAATCTACCACCTCACAACGTCAAAGGTAAAGGAATACTAAGGTAAATCAAAGACTATTTATTGCTTGCTATAAATTAAGAAATATTGGAGTTATAAGGGCAATTATATTTACTATTGCAATTCATTCACTTAGCATTAGTAATATATTAAGCAAGCATATTACAAAATATTTATATTTACAAATAATAAAGGAGGAATAAGGAATTTCAACTTGGAAATTAAAAATCATATTATTGCAAATATTATATTGTTTTCTAATATTCCAAATTAGGGATTCATAAGGAATACTACATCAAATAAATTAATTGGAATTTAGAAACATTAAAAATTAAATATCAAAGGCTATAAAGGAAGGTTCATTAAGGAAATCAAGAGTTGGAAATTAATTGGCATACTTGTCTCAAACCAAATTAAAGGGACAAAAGAAATCCAACCATTAGAACCTCATCAAATTAGAAAGTGCTTAAAGTTCAATAAGGATAATAAGGTGTAATAGAAGTTGATTTTTGCCACTTACAAAACATTACAAAATCAACTCAAAATTGAACTACTATTCTCAAGAAGCACTTTATCCATTATATAGCATATCCAAAAGCACTAGGGAGTCATAAGGCATTCTACAAAACTTGATAATAATATCATTCATAAAAAATTATCAAGTACTTAATCCATTTGGGAATCATAAGATATCTACAAAGTCTATAGGGTTTCTACTAATTCACATCTCTTAAACTAGGGAGATATAAGGAATCCTAAAAAAATCTTGAATCATCATGGCATCAAATAAATTATTTCTTGTAGAATCCTAGTTACTCAAGGGACCAAACTATTTCTCCTACAAAAATAAGGTAAAAGCAATCGTAGTATATGAAAAACTTTGGGAGATAACTCAAGGACCAAAAAAATGCCAACAACAGATGATATTGAAATTTAAAAGTTTTATGAAAAAATATTCAAAAGCTCTAATGATAATAACCTTTGCCAGCATTGATGAAACACAACCTTATATCAGTTCAACAAGGACATCTACAAAAGCATGGAAAAGTTTAGAAAAATTATTTGAAGGAAAAAATAAAGCCATCATTCTACATATTCAAACTCAAATTCATTCTCTAAAAATGAATAGTGGTGAGAGCATAGAACTATTCCTAAGGAAACTAGAAGATATTAAAGAGAAATTATTAACCTTAGGAGAAGATATCAAAGATGAAATTCTTACTCAAGTAACCATGATAGCATTTCCAGATAGCTATAAACACTTGTTTACATATTTTCAAGTCCTAAGTAAAGATACTTCTGTTGATGATATAATCAATATTCTATAGGAATATGAGGTAGATAATACAATTATATATATAATTACTAACACTATAATGACATCAAAATATAGTCCATGACAGAATATTGCTTCATCATCAAGAGGACAAAGACCATGGTATAACATGTATTGTCATACATGCAAAAGAAAAGGTCATAGCACTAACTACTGTAGATTAAATCCCAAAAATAAAAATAAAAGAAATTAGATGAGCAATGGAAGTAGATTTCAACCATGACAATTTCAAAACCAACAGTGAACTCAGCATACAACCATTTATCCCCAATTGGGGTATCTAAAAGAGAATTAGAAAGGACATCTAGCTCAAAGGATAGAATAAATTGAAGAATTGTAAGAATCTAAAAATGATTATGAAGTTACTAACCACTTTCTTGAACAAGTTGCAAAGAATAGAGAAGAAGAATACAATGTCCAAGATGAAGAGGAAGATCCATATAGAATATTGAAATCTTCAATACCCAAATAATGTAATAATGGGGTGTTAGAATTAAAATATATTATATCATTTGGGTCATGTAAATGTACCACCTATGGTACATAGTTAGAGTAGAGAGTACTTTAGGGTGAATTTAGCTACTTACTTCAAGCAATGTAATAAATGCACAAATATCAATGTGCATTTTGTCATTGTGCAAGGTGTTTACTTGTACAACTATTTAGAGTGTTGGCCAAGGAATATATTTTCCTATATAAATGGCCTCATAGTGATAGATCATAATATGTAGCGTATAGATATCAAGAACATTGTTGTAGAGAGTAGTTTTTTGTAGATCTATTGTATGGAGCACAATGTAGCTCTCTAGCTTATAATAATGGAGTGACCATTTCCTCCATACTACATTGTATTTTCACCACTTTCTATTTATAGTATATTTTAGTAATATTGCAAACTAAATTGCTTTCATATTATCATAACCTATCCTAAATCTCTCCCACTACATATATCCTCAAAATCTAACATTGAGAAGTTTTGGTCCCTCACATTTAGACTATCCTACACTGCTGCAATTTTTGCTGCATTTTTTGCTACTATAATTTTTTTATTGCTATGTTTTTGCTACACTTTGGTACTCTTATTTTTTGGGTAATTTACTTAAATTATTCTAAGATTCATCTAAATCATAAAAAAATTTTACAAATATATGGCTTCTATAATATGATTTTATTTTCCAAAATAATTGCCCTAACGTTGCCCTTGTTCCAAGTGGTTGTATTCACATGGATGTATCTCTTTACAAACTATAAAATTAATATGTATCAAATTTTAAATATCAATATATTTATGATAAATTTTCAATTTAATATTGAGTCTCACCTTTTATATTTTTAGAAATCAAGTTTTTCAAGTCTAAGTAGGAAGCAAGTGTGATTCAGAAGCAAATTCGAGCAAGAAGTGGATGTTACCTTTTCAAAGTCATAACTAGAAGTAAGTATGCCCTAGAAAATCCTATCTAGATAGCAAATATTACACTAGAAGTTATTATCAAGGATGAGTTGATCTAACATGACATAATGGTTCTTTAAAAAAAAGGGTCAGTATGTAAGTTCTATGGATACCAACTAGGTTTTTAAAAGATTCAAAATTGGATCAAGTGGAAGTGAGGATTGAAATTAAATTACTTTATGACCATTCATATAAAATTATTTTTCCTCATAATTTTCTTTAGTTTGAGAAGTGGTGATAAAATAATGTTTTATAGTTCATGGTTTAGGAGGATATAAGAATTATATTTAATACCATGGTGAGAATTATTTTTGTGGATATAGAAACTAATAAAAGGCTTTTGGTGTGGATTATGCTTCTTGTACTTTCTTATCAGCATATCAATCTAGAGGTTTTTGAAGGACATTGACAATATTCTAGGGTAATTAATCTAGAAAGGACCAACTACAACAAGGTGAAGGTGTTGTATAAAACCAAATATGTGTTGCTATGGATATTTCAAAACCTTTTTAATAGTCCATTAGAATTAAATCTGAATTAAGATAATGATATTAAGTACATTATAAAAATATTAAATTCCAATATTATAAATGTTATGAGTGTCACACCCCACCTTGGAATAACTCTCTTAAAAGTTTGTTTATGTATTGATAGTTGGTTTCAATACTTGATATGTATGCAATATGATTGTTTATTTTGAGGAAAATGATGTTGCATTGCATTACTTGATTGCAAGAACATGTACTCTCATAGGTGGAGATTGACCACTAGATATGAGAAGGGAAATGATGATAATGACAACTCAACAAGTAAGTGATCATTTTCATATCATTACTAGTATCCTTCATGATGGGTGGTGATAACTAAGATCATATTAAAATACCTGCTCACTTAAGGAAAAATGGTGATGAGGAATATTGAGCATGCATCGACTGCTTGTGTTTGCCATATGTTTGTTATATGTATGATTACACATCCAGTTTGAAATAAATTAGAATCTTACCTTGAAAAATAAGTGATTATGCTGAGTTTGCATCTTACAAAATTACTTTAGAAATATTTGGAATGCATTTGAAAAGTGTCATAAAGTTTTGTAAACTTTATTGTGATTTTGTGAAATATTGAATGAAACAATTTTTAATTTACAAAAAGATATCTATTTTTCTGAATATGGTTATTTAACCTAATTACATTCAGTTTAGAAAGAAATTAGGTATATTTTTTTGTTACATAACATGTCCAATTTTGATTGGACCAAAATAAAAATAAATATATTCTTATATTATGGATTATCCTTTCCTCCACATGATTTCTTCATGATGGTTAAAATTGTAGGAGAGATTTTCTCTCTTATCTCTAATAGTCTCAACTTTGTATCATCCATATGCCTAATAGTAGTAACTTTGTAGTTGCCCTAGGAATGGGGGACACAAGACAAAAAAGTTACCCTTATCTTATCTCCTTGGATACCCTTCCCATTATAATATTAATTTTAATAGAAGCCTACACATGGGGGAGTAGAAAGAAAATTAATAAAATATTGAAAGTCATATTTCTTGTTAGAATAAAATATTTAAATTGAGAAAAAGGCTTATAATTGGGGAAGTCTAGAAGGATAAGGAAGGGTAAAGGGAAGGATAAACAAGAAAGCTAATACCTTGCAGGAGCTCCAGGTAGGATCTTTCCACTTTTCATCTATTTAAAATAGACAGTGTATAAATTTGTTTGGTCTTCTTTTAATGATTCAGTTGAAACATATTAAGAAATTAAAATGTAAAAATACATATGATTTTAGTGCAATAATGAAAATTAACCTTGTTAGCCGTTAGAGCTAGATTGGTAGTCTATTCTCTCAAATTTTCATATAAGAATTATTTGGTCTGTAGTTTTTGGATGTTTGTGCCCATGGATGATATGAATTAAATAATGCTAAACCGGATCTCTTCCCTTACCTGTGTTGTTTTGGGTTTCGTTGGTAAATGTGAATGCCAACCAATCCATGGTTGTATACATGCCTTGTTTGCATAGCCAATTTTCTTATATTATTGAAGTGTGTACTAATGCTATATCAAAATTTTAGACCAAGCCTACGGGTGTTGGGTTATTTTCGATCTCTATTAGCCCAACTCGATCACCAATCAAATTTTATAATTGAACCCGATTATGAAATGGTTGTATTTAAGCTTTATTAATTCTCAGACCTATATTTATTCCTCATATTATCTACCACTTGAGCAATTACCATCCTATTGGCATAATCTCTTTGATATCCATACGAGGTAATTATCTATGTGACTGTGATTGTAAATATTATGTGGTATTTATGTAGTTTGACGATAGATTGTTTTGCTTAGGTAAAAATGTTCATTTTTGTGATAAAATATTATGTGCTAAGTATTATAATAGACATCACCATACCCACATTTGTTTCACCTATGTATATAAGGTTAAACCCTGTGATTCGATAGTTTGTCGTGTATGTTTTTACCGAATTAACTAAGCCCTTTATAATGTGGATTCTAGTTGACATCACAATCTTATTATATTGTATAGTCACTAACTGTGCACTGCTATGAACATAGGAGTACTATGTGTTGCTATAAGGTATAGGAGGTTGTTAAGTGGTGTTACATGCCTCAATTTTGCTCTGCCCTATATTCAAACCATAATCGCATCCTTCTCGACCTTCAAGCTGGTATAGTAGATGAATCTGAGTAAATTTGGATATTCAATCTTAAAGAAAATTCTTTGACCTATCATGGCTAATTACACTCATGTTTTTGACCACCTGCTTGTGGATGTACATTGAATATCCTGATATATATGGGTAGGTTGTCGATTGGTTATGTTTGAATATAAACCTTTTGTTTGGCTTAATACTTTTATGTTGTTTGGTAGATTTAAATTCCTTGTAGATGTACATTGAATACCTGATACCTCGATTTATGTATAGATAGAATGTGTAGATTATCGGCTAGTTATATCCAAATATAAACACCTTTTGTTGATATAATACTTCTATATTACCCTCCCCTAGCACGTAAAATTTGGGATAACATGATAAATTATGTTGTGATATATGTAAAACCCATTTTGGGGTTAATATTCATCTAAGTTTGAAGTAGTCTCAAATGGCGATAATAGTGAAAATAAGATCTTCTAAAGATATTACATTTGGTAAGTAACAAAGAATCTTACTACCATAACCTTGTATCTATCACACATAACCATTACCATGAGGTATATAGAACTATTGAATGTTGCATGTCATCATATGAAAATTAGGTTTGAGTGAATTGAGAAAACTAGGAATAGATAATGAAATTAAAATATCATGGAAATGATTTTTTTTTCTTTCCTATTGTAAATATATAATAGTTTCACAATTGCAACAAAATTGAATGAATTTTTAAAGTGTGGAAAGAAAATTTTATTGGGTAGCTTGAATAATATTTGAAATCAATCAGAAAGATAAATTGAACAAACATTTGAAATTATATATTTGGTATGAAAATTTCTATGTTTAATGAGTAGAAGTAGATCGTAATCTATCTTATACTTTATGTTGAATATTATAAAATGATATTAGTCAATTAGATGAATGGAAAGTAAATATTATAGTCTTGGAAGGATGTATGGGTGTCCATTCTAGGAGGAGGTATGGGACTTCTCTATGGATTTGTGTTAATTGAAATGAAATCTACATTTGTGATAGATGATATTTAAGAGAAAGATACTTATGGTAAAAATTATTATTGCTAGGTTAAATGTGGGAATTCATACCTAGAGATACTTGTGGGAATAAATTGCAAAATGCATTATGATGAATGCTTGATGTATGGTTGCAAGTAAATTAGGATAAGCATGTGTTGCTTGAATTGCATTTTGCATATGTGTATCATGAGTTGTACTGATACCTTGACCATCATTTCTCATACAATGAAGAATAAAGGAACCAAATAAGGCTCAAACATTACTATTGAATATTATCATATTATTTATAAATTTAAGGCTTATTTTGTGAAAGCCTATTGTAATGTAAATAGATGGAATGATTTATGATTACTCAGCAATGATTTGTAAAAATATGATGTATATATATTGTGGAAGCTCAAGTGTATTACAAAAGAGGATTTAGAAATGTAGTATTTACCTCTGAATTAAATTGGTGATATATGTAATACTATGTTTTTTTAAATTTACATGGTGGAATCGGTAGCCGCCATGAATCCAGGTAAGTTGTCCAGATTTTTATGGCCACCATAGTATTCTACATTGTCTACCCGAAGCCACCACACAGATCTTCACGTAGTCCGCCCCTATAGCCACCATGACACAATCATTTTAAACCTTTGATGCCAATGAAAGCACCAGGAAAGGGACAAGCGTTCATTTCGACGACGCCTGAGATTTGAACCTTGGACCTCTGCCCCCCTTATAGGGTTTGGATGAACCAATTGGTCTACACCTTGGACCTTATATATGTAATACTATTGAAATTGATTTTAATTGGATAAATCAGAGTTTCTACTGGTTATTGCATCTTAATAATTGTAGTGATTCTCGATGATGAATGGGTATATGTTTCTATATTTTATTATCATAATTAATGTAGAATAAACCTTGTTAGTATCCTTCATAAAAATAATATATAGCAAATTGATATACGAACTAGTAGAATGAGAGGACTAGTAACGGATCAAATAGTCGATATAATTTGAAAGACTATGAACAATGAAAAACCTCATAATACTTATAAATGAGAGCGGAATATAATTATGCTTAAAATAGTTATTCCAAAGCTTATGTAAGTTTATCATGTGTAGTGATAATTACCTTAGTTATCTCATCATGTGGATGAGGGTTACTAAGAGTCGAAGGTTGATTACCCACCCTAGAGGGGTAACATCTAATCTTAAAGGCATCCTCCTAAATACTAGTCTTCATGGATAGTATGGATATGGGGCAATTCCATTTGGTGAGGGATAGAACTCCTAACATTATGGTATAGCCATTGAAACATTCTCATGTCATGGTGGCGGTATGATGGTTTGTAGAAGTAGGTTGCTTCTACTCAAGAGTAACTATGATCAAGTCACAATATCTCTTGATATTTTGATGCCTTGGTAACTTACAATTCATTTGGAATATCATTGTCTTAGATCATAATTATGTCCTTCACTCGTTGGAAGGTAGACAAAACAAAATTAGTCGATTCACTAGTAAAAATTAGGGTTGTTACAGTTGGTATTAGAGTGTAGTTCATAGGGTTAACTTCTTCCATGAGGAAAGACTCAAAAATATAGTTTCCATAACTCTAAACAAATGCATACTTAGTAAGGACAAGGTTAGTACTTGAGGCTATTGATGTTCAAGTTCCTTTACCCCACAAATAGATCTTTTGTTGATCGAAAGTGGAAGAGCTAAGAGAACCCTCCACATATCGTGGATCTTAAGCGGTGTACCTTAGACTCTTTTGGGAATTCACTTGACATCTATGTCTTTTGACTTGCTTTTTCCTTATTTTTAATTTTGTATAAATCATAAGAAAATTTAGTGGAATAAACTATGGAGTGATCCTAGGAATAGTTAATTGGATATACCACTTTGGAAGTTGTATATTTAAGAAATTTATGACTAGGTCACATAATAAATAATAGAAATCTAGAATTTCAACATGGAAAAAGATTAAAATTTGACACAACTTTTTATTCCAGTGGAAATATGATGATAAACTTGAGAAGTAAAAGGAAGGGAAATTTACAAGAAACTAGACTAGATAGTACTAAGACCAAATAAATAGGAGAGATTTTATAGAACTATAGAAAAAATATGGAAAATATTACTATTGTTGTCTCCATGATGCAAGGATAGATAAACAAAATCTTGTAGACTATTAGCTCTCATCATAAAAATCCTGAAGTGGGGATTCTAGAAGTCATGAATCCTGTAAATATTGTGAATGGAAACCTTGAGAGCCCAGAGGTTAGGAAACCTATAGTTGAAACTATAGTTGAACCAAATACAAATGATCGAGAAGGTATGGCCTGCATTGAGGCAAAAATGGGTATGGATATAAAAAATATTAAGGTGACTAAATTTACTAGAAATAAAGGTGGATATGCAATTGAGGCTTGGCTAGATAAATTGGAAACTTATTTATCGTTGAGGAACTAGTCCTTTGGAACCAAAACCACATTTGCTACTATTCATCTAGGAGATACGAGATGAACATGGTGGAATACATATAGAACTGGACATAATATCAAAGCAATTCATTTGAAATGGGAAACATTTATGGATGCTTTCAAGAAAATATTTCTCACAAATTTTTTTTACCTAAACAAATATAAAAAAAATTCCATGCTTTAGCAAGGAATGAAGTCCGTGGAAGAATATTTTGAACAATTTGTGATATTGATCAAATATGTGCCATCATATGATCATGATGATGAGATGAAGATATACAAGTTCATCCTAGGAATGGAACCTCAGATAAGAAATGTGATATGTGTGCATAATCACAAAACCATACATGAAGCATATAATATGGATCGACGGACATAGTCTACCTTACCACCCACTAGGATCAATAACAACTCCACAAATTGGTCAAGCAAGGGTCATCAATTTCAAAATAAAAGGAAGTGGGAACTCAAAAAATGTTAGAAGAACATAGTAAATCCAATATTTGTAAGGAGGAACAATGGGGGTTAAAAGAACATCAAGAATGGATTTCAACAAAGAAATAACAACCATAACCACTTTAACAACAATAGAAACTTCCAACCACCAAGACAACTAGTACCTTTACAAGCAGTTGATACAAGGAAATAGGTTCAAAAAGGATATTCATCTTGAAAAATTAGGTGCTTCAATTTTGGAGGTCCATATTTTGTAGTTAAATGTCCACTTCATGTAGGACCGAGCACTAGTATAGTCGGGTCTAACCCAATAGCAAAACAAAACTTGGATTGACAAATCACACCTTTACTCCTAAATGGTAAACTCTTTGGTAAAGCAGTTAAAATTTTTATTGATAGTGAGGCTACTGATAGCTTTATTTCTAGTAACTTAGTCAAGGATATGCCAAAAAAGCCAAGATCTTCGGTACAAGGGTGGAAAGTTGAGTATAGATCTGGGTAAACTTATCATGTTGACCAATGTTTTTCCACAACTAGAATTATTCTATCCAATGTCTTTACCATGTGGCATCTATATGTAGCACCTCTACATGCTTTTGACATCATCTTGGGAATGGATTGGTTAAAGGCCCATAAAGCCTTGATTAATTTCCAATAGAGGTGGATTGAGTTTACCAATGAAGATAAGGAAAGGCTGAGGATGTATAGTGAAGTAAGGTATTTTAAACCACTATTAATATCAACAATGCAATTGAAGAAAACCATCAAAAGAGGAATATTAGTTTATGTGGTCAAAATCAAGGAAAATGAAAAAGCCTCAAATGAAGAAGTAATTAAATATTTCCCAATCTTGCAAGAATTTAAGGATATTTTCCTTGATGAACTACCTGGATATTCACCAAGGCATGAATTTTATTTCCCTATAGAATTAATGCCAGGAACTGAGCCTATTCATAGAGCTCCATATAGGATGAAGCTTATTAAAATGTAGGAGTTGAAAGTACTTCAAGAGTTACTTGAGAAAGGGTTAATCAAACCAAGTGTATTTCCTTGGGGAGAACCTATTTTGTTTTGTAAAAATGAAATATGGCTCACTGAGGCCATGCATAGATTATATAATATTAAATAAGGTAACCATAAAGAATAGATATCCTTTGCCAATTATAGAGGACTTGTTTGATCAATTAAAATGTGCCACTGTTTTATCGAATATTGATCTCAAGTCAAGATATCATCAATTGAAAATTCGATATGAGGATACTCATAAGACTACATTCAAGACTAGGTATGGATATTATGAGTTCACACTCTTAACATTTGGGATGACCAATGCACCAATAATATTTACAAATATAATGAATAGTGTGTTAAAAAAACAATTGGATTATTTTGTCATAATATTTTTAGATGATATTTTGATTTATTCCTACAATAGAGATGAACATGATAGGCACTTGAGAATAGTGTTAGAATTATTGATGAAGAATCAACTCTACAAGAATTTATATAAGTGTGAATTTTATGTTCCACAAGTGCATTAATTTTGATATATTATATTTGCAGAGGGTATTGTAGTAGATCCAAGGAAGATAAAAGCCATTCTGAATTGGCCACCCCCTACAAATATGATGGAAGTAAGGAGTTTCATGGATATTTTAGGTTACTATATGCGATTTGTGAAGGATAATTCTAATATTGCTTATCCAGTAACTAATTTATAAAATGAAGAGAAAGAGTTTAAATGGATAGAAAAATGTGAAGCTAAATTTAATTTTCTTAACCAAAAGCTTACTTTAGCCCTATA
This sequence comes from Wollemia nobilis, assembly GCA_028583015.1. Taxonomy (NCBI): domain Eukaryota; kingdom Viridiplantae; phylum Streptophyta; class Pinopsida; order Araucariales; family Araucariaceae; genus Wollemia; species Wollemia nobilis. Next base: position 17,769,502 of record JAQPPZ010003361.1, read on the forward strand.
CTAAAAATTTTGGATCCCTTAGGGAATATTTTTGTTTGTATAGATGCCTCTTTGGAAGGTTTGGGAGGAGTTCTATATCAAGATAAATATGTTGTAGCATATGAGTCTAGAAAGAAAACTCAAGAAACACAAAGTTAATTATGCTACTCATGATTTAGAACTTGTTGTGATTTTTCATGCTTTGAAAATTTAGTGATAGTTACTTGTGGGTAGACCATTTGAATTAATAACTGACCATCAAAGTTTGAAGTATAATTTTACACGACCCTTGATAAATTCTAGATATAGAATATGGATTGAATTCTTAGCAAAATATGGCTTTGGTATTGAATATATCAAAGGTAAAGAGAATAAAGTTGGTGATGCTCTAAGTAGAAGAAAACATATAGTTTCTTTGACTTGTAGTCATGTAGACTTGATGGGGAAATTCAAGAAAACACAATGCCAGGATCAATAATGTAGTGATATTCAAACTAAAATAGAGCAAAACCTTAATGAAAATTAGAATTATAGCATTAAATATGGACTTTTATGCTTTAAGGATTGGGTGGTTATACCTAAAATTGGTAATTTGAGGAGAGTAATTATGCGTGAGGCACATAATTCTCCCTATTCTACTCATCTTGGAGGGGCCAATATGAGGGAAAACATGAGAAAGACCTTTTACTAGTCTGGTATGAAGAAGGACATTACAAACTTTGTTGCCAAATTTTTGGAATATCATAAGGTGAAGGCTGAACATAAAAAGCCAATAGGAAAATTGTATCCCCATGATATACCCATACAAAAATGGTAGGTTATATCAATGGATTTTATAGTGGGGTTACCTAAGACCAAGTACCAACATGATGCAATTTTTGTTATAGTAGAAAAATTGACCAAGGTTGCACACTTAATACCAAGGAGCACTAAAGATGATGTAGTAATTGCCAACAAATTTTCCAAGGAAATTTTTAGGTTGTATGGATTTCATGAAATGATTATCTCTGATAGTGATTCTAGGTTTACATACAAGTTCTAGCAAGCTCTCCATCATGCATTTGGTACAACTCTGAGCATAAGTTATGCATACCATCCAAAAATTGATGGAAATATGGAAAGGGTTAGTAAATTATTGGAAGATATGTTGTGCATGTATTGCATGGACCAAAAATCTCAATGGGAAGACTACTTGTATCTGGTTGAGTTTTCTTATAACAATAGTTATCATTCTTCCTTGAAGATGGCCCCTTTTGAAGCCTTGTATGGAAGAATATGCAAAACTCTATTATCTTGGGACAATATGGAGGATCAAGTTGTCATTGGACCGAAAATAGTCAGAGTAATGGAAGAGAAACTAAGACTAATCTGATAAAGACTTAAGGAAGACATGGATAGATAGAAAATCTATGTTGATTTAAAAAGGATGCATAGGGAATACTCTGTGGGTGATAGAATTTTCCTAAGGATAAAACCTAGGAAAAGTATCATCAAGTCAACAAAACTAGCTTATAGACTTGACTTACCACCTAGCCTATCAAAGATCCATAACTCCTTTCATGTATACCTACTTAGAAGATATATTGCTAACCCTGATCACATGTTAGATGTTTCTAAAATGCAGATGATAGATTCAAAAACTTGTGAAGTACAATCTGTGAAGATCTTGGAATTTCATTCCAAGAAAATGAGGAAATAAAATATTAATCAATGCAAGGTCTAGTGGGACTAGTATTTTATGATATTATGTAATAATACAGGTTGAACAATACACCACTTGTGGAAAGTGGAGACTATGCAAACCTATGTTTTATTTGCGTTTATGTAATATTGTAGGGAAAACACAAGGAACTATGTTTAATCCAAGAGGGGGAGTATGTCACACCCCGCCTTGGAAGAACTCTCTTAAAATATTATTTATGTATTGATAGTTGGTTTCAATACTTGATATGTATGCAATATGATTATTTCTTTTGAGAAAAATGATGTTGTGTTGCATTACTTGACTGTAGAAACATGTACTCTTGTAGGTGGAGATTGACCACCAAATATGAGAAGAGAAATGATGATAATGATAACTCAATAGGTAAGTGCTCATGTTCACATCATTACTAGTCTCCTTCATGATGGGTGGTGATAACTAAGGCCATATTAAATTACCCACTCACTTAAGGAAAAACAGTGATAAGGAATCTTGAGAATGCATCAACTGCTTGTGTTTACCATATGTTTGTTATATGTATGATTACACATCCAGTTTGAAATAAATTAGCATATTACCTTGGAAAATTCACATTAAGTGATTATGTTGAGTTTGCATCTTACAAAATTACTTTAGAGATATTTGGAATGCATTTGAAAAGTTTCATAAAGTTTTGTAAACTTTATTGTGATTTTGTGAAATATTGAATGGAACAATTTTTAATTTACAAAAAGAGATCTATTTTTTTTTTTTAATATAGTTATTTAACCTAATTTCATTCAGTTTAGAAAGAAATTAGGCATATTTTTTTGTTACATAATATTTCAAGTTTTGATTGGACCAAAATAAAAAAGAAAATTTTATTATATTAAGGATTATCCTTTCCTCCACATGATTGCTTCATGATGGCTAAAATTGTAAGAGAAATTTTCTCTCTTATCTCTAATAATCTCAACTTTGTATCATCCATATGCCTAATAGTAGTAACTTTGTAGTTGCCCAAAGAAAGGGGGATACAAGATAAACAAGTTACCCGTATATTATATCCTTGGATACCCTTCCTATTATAATATTAATTTCAATAGAAGATTGCACATGGGAGGGAGAAATAAAATTAATAAAATTTTGAAAGGCATCTTTCTTGTCAGAATAAAATATTTAAATTGAGAAAAAGGATTAGAATTGGGGGAAGCTAGAAGGAGAAGGACGAGTAAAGCGAAGGATATGCAAGCAATCCAATATCTTGTAGAAGCTCCAGGTGGGAGATTTCCACTTTTCATCTATTTAAAATAAACAATGTACAAATTTGTTTGATCTTCTTTTAATGATTCGGTTGAAACATATTGAGAAATTAAAATGTAAAAATACATATGATTTTAGTGCAATAATGAAAATTAACCTTTTTAGCCGTTAGATCTATATTGGTAGTCTATTCTCTCAAATGTTCATATAATAATTCTTTGGTCTATAGTTTTTGGATGTTTGTGCCCAAGGAGGATATGGATTAAATAATGCTAAACCGAATCTCTTCCCTTACTTGTTCTTGTTTGGGTTTTGTCGGTAAATGTGAATCACAATCAATCCATGGTTGTATACATGCTTTGTTTGCATAGATGATTGGATTATATTATTGAAGTGCGTACTAATGCTATATAAAAATTTTAGACCAAGCCTACGAGTTTTGGGTTATTTTTTATCTCTATTAGCCCAACTCGATCACCGATCGAATTTTATAACTGAACCTAGTTATGAAATGGTTGTATTTAAGCTTGATTAATTCTCAGACCTCTATTTATTCCCCAAATTATCTGCCACTTGAGGAATGACCATCCTATTGGTGCAATATCTTCAATAGTCGTCTAAGGTAATTATCTATGTGACCATGATTGTAAATATTATGTGGTATTCACATAGCTTGGTGATAGATTGTTTTTTCTTAGGTACAAATATCCATTTTTATGATAAAACCTTATGTGCTGAGGATTATAATAGACATCACCATACCCATATTCTATCTTCCTATGTATATAAGGTTAAATATTGTGATCCGATAGTTGGTCATGTACATCATTACTGAATGAACTAAGCCCTTAATAATGTAGATTCTAGTTGACATTATAGTCTCCTTATATTGTACACTCACCAATCATGCACCGTTATGAACATAGGAAGAGCACTATGTGTTTCTAGAAGGTGGAGGAGGTTGTTAAGTGGTGTTACACACCTCAGTTTTCCTCTACCCTACATTCAGACTATAATCATATCCTTCTCAAACTTTTATCTATTATACTAGATGAAGCTAAGTAAATTTGGATATTCAATCTTGTCAAAAAGTATTTGACCTAGCGTGGATACTTAAACTCATGTTTATTGACTGCCTGCTTATGGATGTACATTTAATATCCTAATATATCTATGGATAGGTTGTTTATTGGTTATGTCCTAATATAAAACTTTTGTTTGGATTAATACTTTTATGTTGTTTGGAAGATTTAAACTCCTTGTGGATGTACATTGAATACCTTGATTTGTGTATGATAGAATGTGTAGATTTTTGGCTAGTTATATCTGAATATAAACTCCTTTGGTTGATCTAATACCTCTATATTACCCTACCATTAGCATGTAAAATTTGGGGTAACATGGTAAATTATGTTGTGATATATGTAACACCCGCTTTGGGGTTAATATATGTCTAAGTTTGAAGTAGTCTCAAATGGTTGTAATAGTGAAAATAAGATCTTCTAAAGATATTAGATTTGGTAAGTAACAAATAAGCTTATTGCCATAACCTCGTATATATCACACATTTTCATTACCATGAGGTATATAGAACTATTGAATGTTGTATGTCATCATATTGATGAAATTAAAATATGATGGAAATGATTTGTTTTCCTTCCCTATTGTAAATATATAATAGTTTCACAATTGCAATAAAATTGAATGATTTTGTAAAGTACGAAAAGAAAATTTTATTGGGTAACTTGAATAAATATTTGAAATCAATTAGAAAGAAAAATTGAATGAACATTTAAAATTATAGATTTGGTATGAAAATGTCTATGTTTGATGAGTAGAAGTAGATCATAATCTATCTTATACTTTATTTTGAATATTATAAATGATATTAGTCAATTAGACGAATGGAAAGTAAATCTTCTGGTATTGGAAGGATGGATGGGTGTCCTTTATAGTAGGAGGTATGGGACTCCTCCATGGATCTGTGTTAATTGAAATAAAATCTACATTTCTGATAGATGGTATTAAGAGAAATATACTTGTGGTAAAAAGTAGTATTGTCAGGTTGAACATTGGAATTCATACCTAGAGATACTTATGGTAATGAATTGTAAAATGCATTATGATGAATTTTTAATGCATGGTTACAAGTAAATTAGGATAAGCATGTATTTCTTGAATTGTATTTTGCATATGGGCATCATGAGTTATCCTGATTCCTTCATCATAATATCTCATACAATTAAGAATTAAGGAACCAGAGAAGGCTCGAACATCGTTATTGAATATTATCATATTATTTATAAATTTAAGGATTATTTTGTGAAAGCCTATTGTAATGTAAATAGGTGGAATGAGTTTTGATTTCTTGGTAATACTTTGTAAAAATTTGATGTATATATATTGTGGAAGCTCAAGTGTAGTACTAAAGGGTATTTAAAAATGTAGTCTTTACCTCATAATTCAATTGGTGATATATGTAATACTATTGGAATTTATTTTAATTTGATAAATAGGATTTTCTATTGGTTATTGCATCTTAAGAATTGTAGTGATTTTATATGATGAATAGATATATGATTCTATATTTTATTATCTTAATTAGTGTATAATAAACCTTGTTAGTGTTCTTCATAAATATAATATAGATCAAATTGATATACAAACTAATAGAATGAGAGGACTAATAACGAATCAAACAATCGATATAATTTGAAATATTTTGAACAATGACAAACCTCATAATCCTTATAAATGAGAAGGGAATATAATTTTTCTTAAGTTGGTTATTCCAAAGCTTATGTAATTTTATCATGTGTAATGATAATTACCTTAGTTATCTCATTGTGTGAATGAGGGTTACTAAGAGTTGAAGGTTTATTACCCACCCTAGAGGGGTAACATCTAATATTAAAGGTATCCTCCTAAATACTAGTCTTCATGGATAGTATGGATACAAGATGATTCCCTTTGGTGAGGGATAGAAATCCTAACACTATGGTATAGCCATTGAAACATTCTCATACTATGGTGACAATATGATGGTTTGTAGAAGTAGGTTGCTTCTACTCAAGAGTAATTGTGGTCAAGTCACATTATCTCTTGATATTTTTATGCCTTGGTACTTACAATTTTTTTAGAATATCATTGTCTTAGATCATAATTATGTACTTCACTCATTGGAAGGTAGACAAAAAAAAATGTAGTTGGCTTAGTAGTAACAATTGGGGTTGTTATAATGAGACTTGACACATGGTAATAAATTATAAAGTGAAAACTATGCATAAGAGAAATTTTTTTGGGTATGAGACAAAATTCAATATGAAGCAAGGAGATCATACCATAGTAGAAGCTAATATCATATCAATGATTTTCCACTAACACAAAAGTGAAAAAAATATCCTCTACATCATCAAATGGCAAATGCCATTAGAGTTTGCTCAAATCAACAATTATAATGTTAGATTTTGATATAATATGCAAAGGGAGTTAACAATCACGAGATGTAGAATAATATGAAAGAAATTAAATATGCTATAATAGTGAAATGCAATAAAAAATGATATAAATGAATACAATGTAGCTATGGAGGTAGTGAACACTCCATTAATAAAGCTATTATACTACATTGCACCCATCATCACTGGATGGTGATCCACACAGAATTGTACTACCTATGAAGATGCCCTAAGATACTATGTCACTGAGTCTCCCTATTCTATATCTATCTAGAAATGAGGCCTTCCCTATATAGGAAAAATAGGATACTTGGCCAACACTCTATCTAGTTGTACAAGGGATACCTTACACATTTACAACTTTCACATTGGCACTTGTGCATTTATTAAATTGCATGAAGTAACTAGATAACTTCCCCCCAAAGTAATCTATTGTCCTAAGTATGTACCTTGGAAGATATATTTACATAACCCAAACGATGGAATATAATCTATTTTTAAAACCCCCTGTATTACATTATTTGGATGTTGAAGACTTTTATTCTTCAATATGGATTTTTATATTTTGGATGATATTTGGTTTATTCATAGCAGTCTTGATCTGGTTCTCTTCCCTCTACTTCAGTATTCATGTAATGGTTTCTTGTATCTTTCCATTATTTGTTCCTTGAAGTCATGCATCTTTGATGGATCATTGCTTTCATGGTAGTACATGCCTTGTGTGGATATGAATTATCCCTTTCTCCTTCCTTTGTACCTTTGTAAGACCTATTTCTATGTCCTTCATAAGTATCAACCTTGAGCTCAATTTTAGTAGATCAATCTGGAATAAGTTCATGAAGATAACAGTTTATTCTTTGAAGTAATCTTCTTTCATAGTCTTTATAGTATCTATGTTTGAAGTGACAGGATAAAGATGAGTGATTTATCCCATCACAATATTTTCATGGATGAAAACTCCAACAATTGTTTTTTTCCATGACCATATTTATTGCAATGAGTGCACAATAAATATGATCTAGAAATTTTGTAATTTATAGTAGGAATATCATGTTTGTCCATCTCCATGATTAGACCTTATAACCATATGTGCATGATTGAAGCTATTCCATCTTTCCCTTTTTGTATAAATACTTGTTGATCATTCTTTTCTTGTTTTTGATCATTAGATTCATTAAATGAGTTATCATAGCTATTAATTTCAGAACTTATTTTGCATTGTATTGGTTCTTCCTTTTATTTTCCCTTTACATCATTGTAATCCATCAGGTTTTTAATCCATATTGGTATTTTCCTTATTCCACTTATCATGCTAGTATCCATTTATATAACCTAAATTCTTTGAGATAGATTAGTCTACTTTATAGCTCCCTATATTAGGATATGCAAACCCTAATTGAAGTATATAATATTGATTTGATGAAACCTTTAGTAATCTCTTAGATTTGTAGGCTTCCTTATTTCTCCCTAGTAATGAGAGTATGAACACCTAATTTTAGGTTTTGAAGAAAGCTTATATCTTCCCAAATTGACAACCTTTGATCAAGTTTTGTAGAATGCATTATGAATCCCTAATGATTTGGGAATATGATATAGTGCTTTTGTAAAATAAAGTTGAATTTATGGTTGATTTTGTATAGTTTTTTAAAGGTCAAAAATAAAAAAATTTAGCACCTTATCTCTCTTAATTGAACTAAGCACTTTTCCAAATTTTTTAAGAGGTTTTAATGTTGGTTTCCTTTTGTCCCTTTTTGAGAAATTTAGAGAAGAAAAATATAAATTTCCAACCTTAACAACAAATATTTAATAACCTATTTTTATAATCCTATGGTTTTAATTTCTAATGTCCAAAGACCTAGTTTGATGTTGTAAACCTTATCACTCCCAAATTTGGAAAATTAGAAAATTAATAATATTTGTAAAATATTAAATAAATTAATCCAAGTTGAATTCTTTATTTCTTCTAGGTTGATATGCAGATATTATTTTAATTTGGTAAGTTATACCTTATAGCTTTTGCTTTCAAAAAACTAAATTTTAACTTTAGCTTATAACCCTTATATATCCAAAATTGAAAGTAATAATAAAGTGGGATTTAAATCTTACCTTTTTTATGCTAATCTCCACATAGTCCGGTGCTTCCTTTAGCTGAATATAACAATGGTGTTAAAGTTCCCTTAGGTACTGGAATCAATGGATATGCTCATTTTCAATTTTGGAATGTAGATGCTACTGAAATAGGAAGCTTTGACCTTCAAGACCAAGAGTCTTTAATGCTCCTTCTTCATTCCTTCCATGTTGTGTTTGATTGGCTTGATTGTATTTCATTGTGTTGTGATATTTGGACTTCAGGCACTTTTTATTGTAGGAATAAACTTGATCCTTGTGACACGTGTCATGTCCATTATGTATGAGTGCTCCTTCTCTTTTTATAATGTACATATTTCTTTTTCAATACCTCTTGGTCACTCTGTAATGTTTTCTCACTCGTGTGGGACTTGTGGAGGATAACAAGTGTCACCTTATCTATAATGTATGCTTGAGGTTGATAAGAATTGAGATTCAAATTTCTTGTAATGCATGCACCATATAATATTGATGCCAAGTTGAATTCACACTCTTTGTATAAAGTACTTCCCTGTAATGCCTTCTAAGGAGATTATTATAAATCCTTAAGTCCTTTCTTATATCATTCCTTTACTTTGCTATATTTATTGAGCAGCAAGTGAACTTATCTTTTGCAGGTGGATTTATGAGGTGCTATAGATATTGAATAACGATTCCGATGATTCCTTTGGTGGGAAATGTTCACCAAGATTAAAGTTTTAAATTTAGATCCTTTTATTTTAAATTTAGATTAAGGTGCTATATATTATGTTGGAGGTATGTAGATCCTTTTTTAAAGGTAGAAGGTCCATACCACATTGATAGATGTGGATGCTATCCGTCTCGTGTTGGTAGAAGTAGATGCCTTATATTTGTAGTGTAGATGTTATCCATCCCACGTTGATAGATGTGGATGTTGTCCATATCATTTTGGTAGAAGTATATGCCTTCTCTTTGTAGTGTAGATGTTGTCCATCCCACATTGATAGATGTGCATTATCTTATCTACGTAAATATGGCTTTGATGATAGCCTCTTGCGGAAATTATTTTTGTAGGTTTGTCCATCCAAGATGAGCCCTTCGAGTGGATATTATTTCTTGGGAAAAAAAGTTCTTACATTTGGCCTTTCTTGGCTGATTTTTCCTGTAGATATTGTGCCTTTTTGGTACACATTTGAATCTGCTCTTGAGCTGTAAAAAAACATATTAAAGTATTGCAATAAAATGTACTATAGATTGTACATAAACCTCCTTTGATGCACCTTCTTTTGCACTCTTATTTAAGATATTAAATTCTTATTTTGAGGTTTTCTTTTATGAGTAGACACCTTGCCCTTTTTTCTTGGACACTATGATAGCAAATCCAAGTTTAGATAACAGTACATAGAATCTTTTTAATTTATGTAATTTTCTGCTTTTTTTTTCTTGCACCCAATCTTGTAATGCATTGGATTTGAGACTCACCAAGTCTCAATATTTGAAGCTTCTATTTTTATTTTTGGTTAGTTTTTTTCTTCTCCAAGTATTAGAGGATTCTAACCTTTTTGGGCGGCTTCTTTTGGCCACTACGAGTTGAAAATTTCTGTTCTTCAATAGTGTCTTTAGACACTTGATAAAAATCAGATTTTGTGCCCTTCAAGAACATAAAACTAATTTCTTTTGAGAGTAGTATAATAGTGCAAATAAATATAATATAATTTCTTTTTAATGCACTAACAATTTCACCTTATCACTCCAATAAAATCTCAATAAAATGCACTTAATCAATTTACTACAACTAATCAAGAATAACCTAAAATTAATCTTCAAGAGTTATTCTATAAATTCACTACAACTAATATTGTAGGGTTTAGTCTTATTTTCTTTTATTTTAAAGTATACGATAGGTATTTGATAGATATAATTATGAAATCTAATCAACTCCTAATTAATGTGCAAATGAACCTTAAAAAGAACCTTTTCCTTTTTGCACTTTTCAAGACTGTAATCTACTTTTTATTCATGCAACTTTAATCCAAATAAGGTGCTCTAAAAAATTTGATAAATAGTCTAACTAATGAGTTAGTTATCACCAATAGTTGCATAAATTTTCATGAACTTTATATAGATCCTTTTTCCGCTTCTATAGAGTATGTGGATCATGTTGTCTAAGATCACCAAGTTGTTGCTTGGAGTTAGGATTTTCCAGCTTTTTGTAGTCTGTCTTGAACAACTCTTTCTTCATCAAATGATGGTCTCAAAATTTATTTTACGAGACTAATATTTTGTGGCTTGTTCTCCTCTTGTGGTCTCCTCCTTCTGCTATATATTTGGAGAAGTCTCTATCTTTGAAGAGGTCCATCCTTGCTATGAGAGGTAATATTCAAATCTCCTAGATTTGGTGATCTTCTATCTTCAACTCTTCTTTTTGAATTCTAAATTCAAGTAGGATCTTCTTCTCAATATTTAGAATGTCTTGAGGTATTTCATTGGATTATTATTCTAAAATTTTGTACTCCTTGCCAAATTATTCTTCTTATATTTGGCACTCCTTGCTAAATTCTCCTTATTATAGGCTTGTTGTTGGATGGTGATAATTTTTCCAAGTCCATCACTATCAGGAGCTTCTCCTTGGTAGTGGATTTCTTCAGTGAGATATCATTTTATGATTTATTTAGTAAGTCTTTCCTAGCCTTTTTCTAGATGTTTTATAATATTTTCCCAAGGTATTTGATCTTGTAGATTTTGTTGGTCTTCCCTTGAGACCTCTTCAATATTATGCTCCTGGAAGTGTTAGCGGTGTGATCCGCTCTTAGGTATCTGATTTTGCTACTTCTATATTTGAGTAGGAATATCCTAGTCCTTCGTATTGCAAGTTTGGAAGTCCTTCAATGAGATATTCTCTTGATATATTTTTCTTCAGATTCTAAATTGATTCTAAAGAAGATACTCTTCCTAAATTTCTTGTAGGAAGTTTCCAAACTCATTGAATCTTATTTTCCTACAACAAAAAATGTTAATACCAAAATATTAATTTGCTTCTAAATTATATATTCCTTATGAATTATTCTTCAGGATCAAGTCTTTTGTTGTCGATGTCAGTATCAAGGCTTTTATGGCCTCTTTCAGTACCAAGGATTTTGTGGCCTTTTTTAGTATCAAATATTCTGTGGCCTTTTCAGTATCAAATATTCTATGGCTTCTACCTCAAGGATTCTATGGCATTTTCTTCAAGTCTACTATGGCCTTTTTGTATCAATGCTTCTATGACCTATTCTTCAAGGCTGTTGTGGCATTTTGTGTTAAGGCTTCTATGGCCTATTCTTCAACTATGAAGTTATTCAATGTATAATGGAGATATTCAGTATCCTAACTTCATCATGCCTCTTCTTTAGAAGTATTATTTTGTAGTGTTCTCTTGCACAAGGAACTAATATCTGCACTATGAGGGGATGTCGACCTTCGATTAACGAAGTTGGAGTCTCCTAGATTTATATCATAGGAGGAGTACCAATCCTCTAATAATTAATTATTTGCAACAAAAAAACTTTGGGAAACATTTATAAAATTATAGATATCATGGATCTTCACTAGATGATCTGTCAATCTAGTGGATTGAATGTTGAGTCTTGGTCTTCACAAGTTTTTCCAATAACTCTATGGAAATACTCTAGTCAAATGCAGTCTCAGTATTTTTTGGTACTGATATTTCTTTTAGTCCTTGTGACTCTTCCTAATTCTACCACCTAGATTCTTCTAAGATATTTTGACAGTGACTGGTCCGACAGTGTATTAGGTTGATAAAACACTTAGGCTTACTAATTATGGTAGTTTTCCTATAGATATGCATAGACTAGATCTACCATAGCTCTGATACCACTATTAGATTTTGATATAATATACAAAGGAAGATAAAAATCATGAGATGTAGAATAATATGAAATAAAGTATATATGCCAGAAGACTAAGATATGAAATAAATTAAAATGATATAAATGAATACAATGTAGCTATGGATGAAGTGAACACTCCATTAATATAGCTACTAGACTACATTACACCCATCACCATTGGATGGTGATCCACATAGAAATTTACTACCTACGAAGATGCTCTAAGTTGTTGTCATCAAATCTCCTAGTTCTATATATATCTAACAATGAGGCCTTACTTATATATGAAAAATAGGATACTTGGCCAAAAATCTATATAGCTATACAAGGGATACCTTGCACATATACAACTTGCACATTGAAACTTGTGCATTTAATACATTGCATGAAGTAAGTAGATAACTTCCCTCTAAATTAATTTATTATCCTAAGTATGTACCTTGGAATATACATTTACATAACCTAAATTATGGAATATAATATATTTCTAACATATAAGAAACAAAGGACACAAGGGATGAGGAAATGCAAATTCTTGGTTTAAATTTAGGACCTAAATATGAGAAGGAAGATGTGGAGGTAAATTTTAAAGAAAGGTTAAATATGTTAAGGTTAATCTAGTTAAATCATATTTACTTTTCTTTAGTATAAAATCCTCTCCTTGCAATAAAATGGGAAGTAGTATAGAGTGTATCGATTGCACTTTAGTGTTTCAAGAGTATCATAATAAATAAATGAGTATATAAGACATTTATATAAAGTTTAAGATTTCTATGGAAGGATAAAAAGGTAATTACTATGGAGGTCATTATTGCACTTTAGGATTTCTAAGGCAACATTTAGGGTTCTTATAGTAGTATAAGAAATAAATTACTATGGAGGATCTTCCTTGCATTTTCAATTATCTAGGACAACATAAAAGTTTTGAATATAAGTTTCATTATGAAAAATATGAAAAAATAGAAGATATTGACAAAGACAAAAGTGTTGGTGGGAATATCAAACGGAATTAGCTCAATTTATTATATTTCTCAAATTTCAAGGAGATCAAGGTTTAAAACTTGCCAATTGATACAACACAATTATCAAACTATTGTAATACCATTATATGATCATGATGTAATACAAGTGAGGACTAATTAAATCCCATATAACTAATTAAAAAATAAAATGTTGGTCAAAATAGAAAAAATATTGAAATACCTTCAATGCAAGAGCAAAGAGAAATAAAACTCAAAGGAATTTTCATTTGGGACACCAAAAACAAATATCGCAAGTATTAACAAGAACTAGATCTAAGCCCACAAGAAAATATTAAAAATAATGATGAAAATGGTATCTTGAAATATTAGGGGTATGAATAAGACCTCTAAATAAGGATTTATTAAATAATTAATAGGTTGTTACAATATTAAGTTTACTTTAATACAAGAAATAAAATTAGTGAGGAAATTAAGGATGCATTCTAAAATATTTGTGAGATAGGGCATTTTCTAAAAATTTCTTTTATATGAGCTTTGAGAGGTATTATGACAATATGGGACAAACAAAAATGGGATGAAAAATTTTTAGAAGCAAAAAGTAATTGGGTTTCTAGTCTATTTTATAGAAAATAGGAAAACATCAAAGGTGGGGTTATAAATGTATATGCTCCAAAAATAGTTACTCTTAATGAAAGATGTTGGAAGGACCTCATCATATTTTTATTAAATACAAATTAAAATTTATAATTATAATCTAAATATCCTTGGGGGACATCAACCCAATTTTGTCCCTTTGGAAAATAAGGGTGATGGATGGTCTAAATCACTAGAATATTTTTCTTTTTTTTGTTAATTTATATGGCCTTTTGGATGTTATTCCTTCAAGACTTAAATATACATGGAATAATAGATGCATTAGAAAAACTTATATAATTGAAATATTGGATAGATTTTTGTCATTTGGCACATGGTCATAAACAAGATATACAATATCTATGGATATTTAATTATGAGGAGGATGCAATCATAAGCCAGTTATCTTGAGATGTTATTTACAAAAAAATGGTCATCCAAACCCATTTTAATTTTAGTCTATATGGCTCCAAGACCGTAATTTATTTTAGATGGTTATGTTATCATGGGATGAAGGAAATTTTGAAGTATCATGTATGTACAAGTTTGTTCAAAATATAAAATATCTAAAGGGGTAAATGAATATTTGCAATGTTGAATATTTTGATAACATGATTAAATAAAAGGATAAAATTTAATTAAAATGTAAAATTTTACAATATATAGTAGAAAAAAATGGAATGGACCAAGATACTTATGTGCAAGAAGAAAAATAATTACTTTCTTGCTAGCATAATATATTGAGAAAGGAAGATTCATATTTCTCCCAAAAACTAGTGAGATATGGCTCAAGTAAGAATAGGGAGATATAGCTATACCCAAAACAAAAGTTTATTTTTACCACATCAAAATAATTCCAAATCTATGGATCAATAAGTTCAATGACTTCCACCCAATCAACCTCTACAATTCTATTTATAATATCCTTACAAAAATGAACGCTAACATACTAAAACCTATCATTCCTCATATTATTGACAAGACACAAAGTGGTTTCATGATTGGAAGGTAAATATTGGATGGTATGATCATTTTCCATGAAATTATTCACTCAATTTAGAAGAGTGGAAGGTCGAGTCTCTTCCTCAAATTCGATATGAATAAAGCTTATGATAGAGAATCCTAGGATTTTTTTGTGGAAGTATTGGCTAAGTTTATATTTAGTCAAAATTAAATTAATTTTATAAGAGCCTATTTCTCCTCAGCCAAATTCTCAGTATTGGTTAAAAACTCTCCATTTTATTATTTCCAAAGCTTCAAAGGTCTTCACCAAGGAGACCATTTATCTCCCTATCTTTTCATCCTCATGGTTGAAGCTCTAGGTCGATATATTCTTTTGGATCCTAATATTGAAGTACTTTATCCTACTCTTTTGATTGACCCAATATCTCATCATCAATTCATTGATGATACCCTTCTCTCCTTCTTGGAATCAATGGTTCAGGTTAGAGTAGTAAAGAAAATATTGAATTTGTATGAGAAAGCTACTAGTCAAAGGATAGACTTCTTAAAAAGTAAAATGTACTTTCTAAACACTCCTTTAGAAAGATAAATAAAGATTGCAACTATCCTTGGTTGTGGTATTGTCGAGTTTTCAAATTTTTACCTTGGTTTACCTATGTTCTCTAGAACAATGTTAGAGAGTTTTTGAAATATGATTGTGGAGAGATTGCAAAAGAAACTTGCTAGTTGGAAAGACGCTCTACTGATTCAAGAAATAAAGGCTCTCCTTGTTAATACCATGTTATAGAGTATCCCTATCTATTTTATATATGTTTTTAGGCTCCTCATGAAAGTATTGTTTAAGATGGAATGCATTCAAAAAGCCTTTATCTAGGTGGGGTTTGAATATCATAGGAAATTATACCTTGTATCCTAGAAGTAGTTCTACAATATAAAATATTTTGGGGGTTTGGGCCTTAGAGACTTGTGCTTGATGAATGAATCTTTAGTGATGAAACAAGGTTGGAAAGTCATTAAAAAGTAAGATGTGGAGTGGATCCATATAATTTATACCAAGTATTTTAATAAGAGCAATAATTTTATTTTTAGATCCTTTTCTGGCTATGGGCTCTCTTTTCTAACAGAATTAGGTGAAATCCAAATTGGACCTAGTCAAAGGCTTCAAGTGGATTATAGGGAATGGAAACTCAATTAACTTCTGGAAGGACTCCGAGTTGATGGATGAATCCATTTCTTAGGATCCTAATATAGTGGTGGTCAAACCTATTTATAAGAACTTGGGATGGACCAAGGTTGTGGATTTCATTAAATTTATTAATGGAAAGAAATATTGGAAGATCCCTCCAACTTCCAGCTACAACAGAGAAGCTCAGTTGGCTTGGGATTCTATCTTTAAGACTCTTAAGTTCTAGATTTTAAAGACTTAAGAATATGAGGATATAATTTTTTAGAAAGGAGAAAGTGATGGATTCTTTTTTTTTAATTTATCATATGCCCTTTTTGACTCGAACCCTCCCTTTTGGTTCCCTTATTGTAAGGTTTGGTTTAAGCACCTTACTCCTAAAGTCAATATCTTATTTTGGCTAGCCATCCAAAATAAGACTCTAATAATTCAAAATCTATGGAAACAAGGGATGATCCTTCCCAATATATGTTATCTTTGTGAATCTTGTGATGAAACTACTATGTAACTATTATTTCTACACCCCTTCTCAACTAAAGTCTTGAGAAAAATTATCCAATATTTGGGGTTTTGTAAGGTTTTTCCTAATATTTTAGTTGATATTCACACTCAATGGGTTACAAATTTTAAATATTAGAGACTTATTTGCATTTGGATTTTTGTTTTACCTTATATATTTTGGGACCTTTGGTGAGAGAGAAATAAAAGGGCTTTTAAAAACACCAAGAAAGATTCAAAGGTAGTTTTCTCTAAGGTGATTTGGAGTTCTATTAAAAATGTATCCTCTTGCCTATAGAATTTGAGTGGAGGTTTTTCATTTGAAGCAAATCTAGAACTAAACCTTGGCTTTCCTCAAATACCTAGACTGACTGGACCTCCCCCCTCAAATCAAAGAGAATCGGTCTAGTGCTTTCCATCCCTAATTGGTTGGGTCAAAATAAAATTTTATGGAGCATAAAAAGGTAATCTTGGTCTAGAAGTATTTTATGGTGTGGTTAGAAATGAAAGAGATGATTTAATTTTTTCCTTTGTAGAGTTCATTTTATCCCAAACCTCTCATTTCATGGAGGCTAGGGTCTTGCTCCAAGGTATGTTGTTATTAGAATCTATGGGATTAAAAAATATTTTAGTTGAAGGAGATTATTTGAATATAGTAAATTTAATTAAACTCTCTAAAACCCCAAGTTGGAACATTGCAAACTTTATCTTTGAGTTTGTGAGAGTTTTGTAGTCTAGGGAGGAAGTCCTGATCCAACACATATTCAGAGAAGGTAACAAGTTGATGTAATTCATGGCAAATACAAATCTAACCCAAAATCTCTCTATTTGTAGATCAAATTACCCTCAAGGCTTATAGAGGCTATTGGATGCATCCAACCTCTAAACCCCCTTTTATTGATGTGTATCAATGGTTGGAGGTCTAGTCATTTTTTTTGGATTCATCCTTTCCCAAACCCCATTTCAGTCTCTATGGGTAGATTTTATAGGTTGTGAGCCTTTGTGTTTAGCACTACCTCCCTTTAAATTCAAATTCAAATTCAAACTTCAAGGATTTAGTATTTCTTTTTATAGTAAAGGTCTTTTCTCTATGAGAACCCTTCAAGAGGATGTGGTATGGTGTGGTAGGTCCAGATGGAAATATTGGTTGTGTAGACACCCAAAATTTGCACATGTCTACTTCTATGTACTTGTAGATCTATCCAGATACTTGTAGGTTTGCATAGACCATACTAAACACCTTTAGGATATTGTAGACTATTGTAGATCATTGTAGACCCCTATAGACTATTATAGACTAGTGTAGAATACTCTATATTATTGTAGACCTTTGTAGACCTACTAAACTACACAATTCATTGGTCTATAGGCATGAAACCCTACTAAACTACACAATTCATGATCCAACCACCTTCTATCTATCCCAAAGCCACCTATCAGTTCCCTAATGCAAATTAAGCCCTTCCTAGACCTAACTAGGAGTCCACAGGACTATTAGTTCCCAAAAACTCCTAATTAAGTTAATTGAATTTCTAATTTGAAAGTCACTTCACTTAAGTGTACTTTATGACTTAAAAAGGTTAATTAGGATTCTAAACCTAAATTAGTCCTAATTATTCCCTCACATGTGTGTGCACCAAATTAGTTAGGATATTTCCTAGGAAACCCTAACTCAACCCTCATCTAACCTAGGGATCAACCAACCCTAGTTAACCTAATCCTTCCTCACACATGTGTGAGGATAGGATATTTCTCTTAGGGCATATGAGAGGATGACTAGACATGCCACCTCACAAACCCTAACCTAACCACAATAGGACTTGACCCTAGGGTTTAGTACACCTAACCACACACTATACACATTGGTTTCTTCTATAAATAGGAGACAAAATCCCTCATTATCTCTCCCTCTCCAATTTTAGGTAACCTAAATAAACTCTACAAAAATATGACCAAAAGTACAATCTGACATATCTAAATCATGAAGATAGTATAACACCATCTCAAGAGCCCATCCGGACAAGGATCTCCAACAGAAAGAACATGCATCTCAATTCACCCAATGCCCTATGAATATGGCTTCCAATTCACCCCCTAACCTATTAATTGACCTTATAGAAGGTTTTTCTCATCAAATATGTTAGGTATACTTTATTTAATGTTTTTATGATGTTCTATGCAGTTTTTATCACATTTTAGCATAATTTTCCTTCATGCCTTTATCCTCTTTCATCAATATGGGGCTTGACTAAGGCAAGCCCCAAAACACACTAACCCTCTTTTTTAGGTCACATAATAGGTGGAAAATTATAAGCTTCAACATCAACATTATCGATGGCCCACATACGCATGAAGTCCACCTTCACTTAGGAATCTCAAAAGGAACTATTTTTTATTTGATATTCATATAAAGTATTTAGGAAAATCCTCTTTGTAACCTATGGAATAAATTTAATGAATAAGTAACAATATTTTGAGCATTTGTATGTTTTTTTACTATGTTTGATCAAATGGTAACTTTTGTACATTTCATTTTGGCACGCCCAGTGGGACCCCCACAAAGAGTTGTGCTAGACTAGATTTTATTGTGAATCTAACATAAATTTTTGTTTCTCTTTTGTTGCAGGTACCATATACAAACATCACAGAGACCCTTAAAACCTTCAAAATCCCCTCAAGTCATAAAAATAGGAGTTTTAGTCTCCTAGAGATGATTCACCCCCTACCCCATGAATTTAGATCTAATTTTCCTCCCGTCCCATGAATTAAACATAAATACTTAAAAAACCCTCAAAATTGTGGAGGTCAATAGCATAAAGGTATAAAAATCCATATGAAACAAAATGAGTCGGGTATTTTCCTTAAACCACTATGTTTTGTCATTTATTTTTGCAAAAAAAATATCACTAGTAAATACATCATGTCATTCGGTGAATTTCTTGTTTTAATGCACATATCATACTATGAATATTTATTTTAGTTGCTCTAAATTTCTCTTGCTATGTGTAAATCAGGGTTACATTCCCATTTTCTTAAAGGATTAAAATAGGTTTTTATTTCTATTCATTATTTTTGTGAATCACAATTTTTAAAGATCTTTTTATTGCAATAGCTAGATCTTTCAAATTTCTTTTCAAAAATCTGCATTAAATCATAAAGTTCAGTTCATTTACCTTTTCAAAATCATTTTCATTTACTTTCTCACATCTCATTTTAATAGATTTTTCTTTCCCCTTTGTGTTATTCCATCATTTCTATCCCAAAGCACATTTCAAATTTCAAATTTCTTTCATGTCCTTAGATTAGGAGTTTTTAAATATCTTTCACAAATCCCCTGGGTAAATTTTAGATTTATTTCATGTCATTACATTAGGAGTTTTTAAATATATTTCACAAATCCCTCGGATAGCTTTCATATTTCTTTCATATCATTATATTAGGATTTCTTAAATCTCTTTCACAAATCCCTTGGGTAACATTCAGATTTCCTTCATGTCATTAGATTAGGAGTTTTTACAATCTCTTTTACAAATCCCCCAAGTAACTTTCAAGTTTATTTCAAATCACTTATATTATAAATTTTCTATCTCTTTCACAAATCCTCTAGGTAACTTGCATGTCCTATCCTCATATATTTATATTAGAAATTTTCCCATTTATTTCACAAATCCCCTGGGTAAATTGTAATTTTCATATTTCTTTCCATATCATTAGTTTAAGATTTCAAATTTCTTTTTGCATAATTTCCCTCACATCTCTTTCATGTTTTACAATTAGGGTCCACAAATCCCTCTTCTCACATTCTTTACATTGCTTATTTACATACTTCATAGCATAGATCCTAGCTTATTTTCAAAAAGGTACATAGGACTAGTTTACTTTCAAAACACATTTTAAATCTAGCTTTGCTTCCAAAAACACATCTAGGGCTAGATTTTCATTTCAAAAAGGCATTTAGTTAGATTTTTTGCTTTTTTGCATTATTTTTAGACAACATAAACCCACACACGCACATGGTTTAAAACAAACTATGATATTGGATGTCATCCCCAATCCATCGTTAGAGATTGGTGAGGTAGGAGTCTTACCCTCCACAAACTCGCCCCCTGGACACCTAGCAGACCCACATGAGTGGTTTTATGGACTTCATCATTGGAAAAAACCCCACTTTTGAGATTGGTATTCTATATTTCATCACCAAAAGTAACCTTCAGAGTGGGATAGGATTAGATGCCTTCGTTCATGAGGCTAACTTAATTTATGAACACAGTAACTGTTGTTATTGACTAAGCCCACCTGAGGATGAAGCGAAAGCATGGGTATATCAGTAGCAGGTCATAGATAGTACTACCTCTTCTTTTGAGAGGATATAATGAGCTAATTTTTGCACTTTGAGTTCTCCCCCATAGGTTACCATTTTATTGTGCCTTCCATACATGTCACCATTTGCACATCATTATATTGTTCTATTATGTGCACCTTTGGGTATTGCAGGAGGTTCTGTACAATGATGCTCCTAATTTTCTAGAGTATTCACCCCACTACCTATGGTATTATCTAGGAAGTATATTTTCAATAATAAAACACACTCAAACAAACAAAACACTTTATTTTCTACATTTAGAATTGACTATAATTTTGCATTGTTTGAATGATCACAAACTAATTTTAACACATTTCACCATTTACCACTTTTTTGTTCACATATCTATAGTTTGTCACTACTTTTATTTTGTCTTAATTACAATTTGAGTCTAAACTTCATAGGGTTGCTTCAAAAACCTTTACACATCACACCCAAAACCTCGTATTTTAGTCTTTGTGTAGTTCTAAAGCTTTATGGCACGATATATGCCATCATACCTATTGTTACCCATAGTCATGTGATCAAGCACACCATATAGAGGAGGATTCTAGCATCATTTTTATTTAGTCTACCCATCCTCCTTAACTCATGAAGGGAAAATCCACATGCACACTAGATCTTCTCATAGGGTTTGATCCACGTTACACACACGATGTATCAAAGTGAGATGTCCACTTTGAGTGAAGCCCTTGCCACTTCATTCAAAGAAGATCATCCACTATTTTCCCCTTCATCATCACATAATCCACCTTCTATGTTCTCTTACCATGTTATATATACAACTCAATAATACCCCACACCTTTATTCAACATATATGAGGATACCCCACATATGTCTCCTACCTTTGCATACATTTTTTCTTAGAGTCTATCTCAATCCCTCTTTGAGAATAAATCTTATTTATTAAATTGTACTCACCCTAAGGTTACATATTTTACCCCTACCGTAGGGATGATTTTAGATCCCACCTCTTCCACACAAGAAACCTAGATGCCATCATTTCAATATACATCACAACAACCCCCCTTGCAGCAACAGCAAGCACCACCCCCACCGTCATACCCACACTCTTCCCAAGAGTCACAACCATCATCTTCTTAACAACCATTTTCCCATCCTTTGAGGACATGTCACAGTCGCCTCCTCAAATGCAACCGATGCAATACAAAAAAATTCAACCAATCACCCACACCTAATCTGGAGTGAAGACATTAATCACTCCACCTTCAAAAGCTCCTACTTTGTAATCTTATCCTCCTTTCTCCTCATCCTTCCCACCTACATCTTAGGTATCTGGAATGTATGATACCCAATATTTCATTCCACATTCATCTACATATACCTTAAGATTACCCCCTCCTCCTCCTTTCTAGGTCATGACTGCTAGTCCTCTTCCCACCTATGGATCAAGACCTACAACCTATACCCTTACTCCTCCAGTATATTCCACGTAGTTTAGTTTTACCACATCTTATAGCTTAGTACAAAGGCAGGTACCATCCTTTGGCACCTCATATTGCCCACCTATCATACTTTTAGTTTTGATACCTCCACCATTATCTATAGGGCCTATGTTATTTATACCTCTTCCTTCTTGGTCATTACCTCCTATAACCCAACCATTACAATAAACTCATCCCCAGTAGATATCCATGCCACAACTGCACACCCTACAACCACAATACTATTACCTTCAAAAAATATCCATCCCATAACCTAGTTTTCCATTGTCCATGACACCATATGTCTCTTAGTAGCCACCTCACTAGGATTAGTTGCAATAATTTCCCCCTCAATACTAGGAATAATAGAAACTCCAATATCCACCACACTCCAAGTCTCCACCTATCTTAGCACCATCTTCCACACCTTTAACAATCGAACTTCAAATTTTGCAAGATTAAGTAAAAATGCTAAACCTTTGCATAGTCAAATACGAACCATAGAAACCAACCTATGATGAAATTTACAATGAGCTAGTTCATCCATAAGTTCCCATCCCAAATTATCCTTATCAATTTGATATTTCAAAGTTTGATAGATACAAGGGTAAGGAATATCCTCGAGAACATGTGAGTAATTACCATATCTCTTGCTACCAGCTTCATAGTAACAACCCCATCATGTTATGTACCTTCTCCATTTAGCTTGGGGGACAAGCCCTTGACCGGTATAACATGCTCTTGTGCCATAGCATGTACACCTTTGAATAGTTGGTCAAATCCTTCCTAGAGTATTTTTCCATAAACATAAAAAAACTAAATTTTTAGATGTCTATGCCTTATGACAGGCTAACGATGAACTTATTACTGAGTTTGTTTTATGGTGGAGATCTATCATACATGACCTCACCCATAACCTCCCCACTATTGAGTTAGTGACACTTTTTTCCAAGATTTTTCATAAAAACATCTCTACATCCTTACAAATTCATTAAAGTCATACCTTTGAAGAAGCAATTGCCCAAACCAAAGTCATTAAGGACATCAAGTTCCAATAGGGCAAGATCAAGTTAAGACAAAAACCATACTGCAACTCCAATTTCCATTTAAATATAAATACACCCAATAAACCTTTTCCTAGACCACCAAAATCCAACCAAATGGTAACTGTTGTGTTAACACCCTCATCAGTCCCATGACCCCCTCTTCCACAACAATAATTTTTTTAAACCAATGAACCTCTACCTCCTAGGAAGTAGCAACCTCATGGTCTATGACCATAGGCTCCATAGTGCAACCTTACACCACTCTCTAAAAATTTTCTAGCCCTCTTCCACAGATTGTATGATGCAGGTCATATCATCCTACACAAAATTTGATCACTTGATCCAAATCAACCTAAGCCTCGATGATATATCAAGAAAGCCTTTTATCCATATCATCGATAGTGTGGCTATGATATTGATTCATTTCAATATGTCCATGGTTATTTCCAAGATATTATTGATAGGGGTACCATACAGATCTTAAACCCCCTCGCTCTACAAAACCAAAATTTAGGGATCTTCCAAAACCCCTTATTGGATCACAGGGGTTCTAATCCCAAAATAACTCCACCTAACCCCTCAAAGCCACCTAGATAGGTCAATAGTATCCAACACAACCCCCCTTCATGTGGTATAATGGGCATGATTAACCTTACCACTTAAAATCAATGGTATCCCTCATGCTAAACTGCACCTATCGTCTCCCCACCACCATTTACATATCCACAGTCTCCTATGACTTCGAATGCCACACCTCCTCCACCATAAAATATCATCACAATCCATGGTAGCCTTACCCAAAAACTATGCAATGATCTAGCCCAGTTATCCATCTATGACCTTCTATAGTAGTCCCAACCTGATCGTGAGACATTGAATGACATCCTACATTCTATAAATATTGAGACTCATGACACGAATATCTTCATGAACTTCATATAAAACATTCCACGCTGCATCCAACCCTCTATCATTTTTCATGATCATGATATCATGGAACTCATAGGAGAAGGATTCAATTCCCCTATCCATATCCAATCAACCATCAACAACATCACCTACAAGAATGTCCTTGTTGATACAGGTTCCTCCATTAGTATTATCTCCATAGTAGCTCTACATCATCTACATATCTTGCTAGCTCATTTTGCCACCCCATCACTAGATCTAAAATGTGTTCGATGGTTCCATGTAACCACTAGTAGGATCCATTGTCCTACCCATATGAGTGTGTATCCACACCATCCCCATCCTCTCCCACATCATTCAAGGTGAAATGCAGTACAATATCTTGCTTGGTAATCCATGGATCATGGAAATGTAGTGTATCCCTTCTACATTACATTATTGTATCAGACATGTCCACGACAAACTTTTTCGTTGTGTTCCTATAGATAGGGACTCTTCCAAATTCTACAACATCATAGACCTTCCACCAGTACCTTCATCATCTTCCACATAAATATTCCTTGTTTCCTCCCATAAATCTATCAAAGCATCAACATATTCCCCCATGTCTACTTCATTACCATAATATTCATCAAGGACACACACCTTAGTGTCTGCACCACTAGCACTAGCCACCACAATATCTAATCCTACTACCATACCTTTTTCACCACCTTCCTTGTGGCCACCACCACCATATCATCCTTCATCTTCTATAAATCCACCCATGGTGTTGATACTATCCTCACTACCTGCATCATGACCTACCACTCCACATAGCCCATATTACTCTATAAAACCTCCTCTTATTCCTACACCTCAAACATCTCCCCTTCCTTTACACCTATAAACTAGGTCATTCACATCTTCTCGTAGTGCACCATCGATTCCCACTCCTCCACAATTTACACATGTAGATCACCCTATCCCAACTATGGTAGTTGAATGCCATGAATAGGAGCAACGATCTTCTCACCTTGATGATCAATTTTTACATCCCTCTACTACTACCATAAGAGATTATCATATTGCATCCTCATATTCTAATTTAGATTTGCCACCCCGTTTGCCACATTGTACATCACCCCGTATTTTGATATTCATGACAAATTCAGGTCCAAGTGACTACAATATGCATGATGCCTGTATACACCTACTTGCAGTCCAGTACACATGTGACTTTGAATGCCCTTCATCCTTAGTTTTTATTATCAAAATTATTATACAATTAGGGCCTCTTGAGAACCAAACTAAATTTGTATATGTAGTAGTCAATTACTCACTCTCACTTGTAGTCCCTCCACCACCACAATCTAGATTTTGTGGTACATTGGATCATATGACTAATATATATTTCACATTATGTTGCCTTTAGCATTTTTATTGGCATGGATTTGGGTTAGGCCATTATCTTGAGACTCATGACATGAATATATTCATGAAATTCATAGAAAACATTCCACGCCGCATCCAGCCCTCTATCATTTTTCATGATCATGATATCATGGAACTCATAGGAGAAGGATTCGATTCCCCTCTCCATATCCAAACAACCATCAATGACATCACATACAAGCATGTCCTTGTTGATACATGTTCCTCCATCAGTATTATCTCCACAGTAGCTCTACATCATCTGCATATCTTGCTAGCTCATTTTGCCACCCCATAACTCGATCTACATGTGTTCTATGGTTTCATGTGACCCATAGTAGGATCCATTGTCCTATCCATCTGAGTGTGTATCCACATCATCCCCATCCTCTTCCATATCATTCAAGGTGAAATGCAGTATAATATCTTGCTTGGTCATCCATGGATCAGGGACATGCAGTGTATCCCTTCTACATTACACTATTATATCAAACACGTCCATGATAAACTTTTCCATTGTGTTCCTATAGATAGGGACTCTTTAAAATTTTAAAAAATCATAAACCTTCCACCAGTACCTTCATCATCTTCCACATAAATCTTCCTTGTTTCCTCCCATAAATCTATCGAAGCATCAACATATTCCCCCATGTCTACTTCATTACCGTAATATTCATCAAGGACACACACCATAGTGTCTGCACCACTAGCACTAGACACCATGGTACCTAATCCTACTACTATACCTTTTTCACCACATTCCTTTTAGCCACCCCCACCATCTCATCCATCATATTCTATAAATCCACCCATGGTGTCGATACTATCCTTACTACCTACATTGTGACCTACCACTCCATATCACCCATATTCCTCTACAAAACCTCCTCTTCCTCCTACACCTCAAACATCTCCCCTTCCTTTACACCTATAACCTAGGTCATTCACATCTCCTCGTATTCCAACATCGATGCCCACTCCTCCTCCACAATTTCCACATGCAGATCACCCTATCCCAACTATGGTAGCTAAATGCCATGAGTGGGAGCAACGAGATTATCACCTTGATGATAAGTTTTTACATCCGTATACTGCTACCATAATATATTATCAGATTGCATACTCATATTCTGATTTAGATTTGCCACCTCATTCTCCACATTGTACATTACCCCTCATTTTGATCTTCATGATAAATTTAGATCTAGGTGACTACAATGTGCATGATGCCCATATATGCCTACCTGAATTCCAGTCCACATGTTACTTTGACTACCCTTCATCCTTAGTTTTTATTATAAAAAATATTATACAATTAGGGCCTCCTGAGAACCAAACTAAATTTGCATATGTAGGATTCGATTCCTCACTCTCACCTGTAGTCCCTCCACCACCACAATCTAGTTTTTGTGGTACATTGGATCACATGGCTAACCTCTATTTTACCTTATATTACCTTTAGCACTTTTATTGGAATGGATTTGGGTTAGGCAATTATGAACAAGGGTTGCATATGCCCATAAATACACACATGCAATTACCTACTAAAAAATCTGACCTAGGATATCACCATAACTTCATTCACACACTTGAGGACGAACTTCAAGTTATCTCTCTACACCCTTTCCCACTTTTAACACACACATTCGAAGAATATATCAATATAGATATTTTAGAAGATAACCCATCTCCTCATTCAACCATCATCATTCCATGTGACTTATTTCAATAAACTCCTCTTTTTGACACTACATCATCATGTTGTATCGATAAATTAACAAGTTAATTCATGGCCTTGTCTCTAAATTATTATTATCTAGAGAATGACATGGCATATCCCCCACCGTCACCAACACATTTACCCATATTTTTGCCTATACATAAGCAACTCCATTGCTCCATTACTCAACCACAATCTCCACCTATTGTCTTGTGCCCTCCATTGAGCCTCCTACAATGTTCATAGGTTATTGAGTCTTCATCATTAGATTCTTCACCACTCACATACCCCACATTATCGATTAACATGGTCTATGTGGATCTCTTCTTCTCACTTTGATATATACACTAGCATATTCGTGATGACACACCAAATCCAAATTTTGTTGATCTCACACACATATCAGCTATACCTTCACCCTAGGATTTCCTACTCTCATCCCATGTCTTGTGTACCGCTAACGCTCCTTTTCCATACACACCACCTCACATTTCATCTGTTCACCACACAAACATCTAAATATATGATGCATATGATATTCTCAAGGCCATTTATGACCTCCACATTATTCCAATTCCATAACAACTTTGTGACGGTTCCCACATGATTATCAAGAAAACCATTGATGTAGACATCAGTGACAATCCTAAAAGCCCTCACCTAAAGAGCACATTATATTCACTAATTTCCTCAAAAAGTATATCAAATTATTCGTATGGTATTACAAAGATATGCTAGGCATCGAACCCACCCTTGTTGTCCATAATCTCACATTGGACAAATATAGTAAATCCATTAAACAAAAATTATGATGCATGCACCCGATGATTGCATTAGTAGTGAAATTTGAGCTCCAAAAGCTCATATACATATATTTTATTATACCCATAGATTATCCTAAATTGGTGTCCAACATGGTTCTAGTGCCAAAACCTTTCGATGAGGTCTACATATACACTAACTTCCATTATTTAAACAAAGCTTGTCCCAAGGAAAACTTTCATTTCCCTAACATCGACTCGCTAGTTGATTCCATCGTAGTCCATGAGATGATCTCCCTTATGGATAGATTCTCTAGCTACAACTAAATAAAGATCAACCATGCTCATCAACACAAAATATCATTCACAACCCCCTAGGGGACTTTTTGCTACAAGGTCATGCCATTTGGCTTTAAAAACACTGGGGTAACCTACCAGTGTGCAATGAATTACATCTTTCATGATTACATGCATAAAATTATGGAATATTATGTGGATTATCTCATCGTGAAGTCCAAGGAATTCTCACAATATTTAGACAATCTCTGTAAGATCTTCGATCGTTTACTAGAACATAATGTGTGTATTAAGCCAAAGAAGTGTTTCTTTGTTGTTACTTCAGGCAAGATCCTAGGGTTTATTATCTCTCAACATGGCATCAAATTAGACCCTAAAAAAGTAAAGGCCATCATCTAGATGTCCCCACCTACCAACCTAAAGTAATTATGCAGTCTCCATAGCAAAATCACTTTCATTCATCACTTTATCGCACAAATATCAGATAAATTCAAACCATTCAATCATCTCTTAAAAAATGGAGTCACTTTCAAATGGGACAACAATTGTCAACAAGCCTTTGATTCCATAAAATCCTACCTCACTTCTCCACTAGTTATGTCTCCCCTACACCCACAGCTATTGCTTACACTATACATCTTAGCCACAAATATCATACTAGGCACATTATTTACCTAAAATAATGCACTCAATAAAGATAAAACTATATATTATATAATTTGTATGCTAGTCAACTATGAAATTTATTACAAGTACATGGAAAAACTATGCCTTGTTGTAGCATTTTTCACACAAAATTTTTCCTCTTTTTATTTTATCACATGCATTCTCACCAATTATATCTTCTTCTCCCACTATACACACACCCCACACGTTGGGGCAACCATTATCACAACTTATCACCTTAGTCATAATCATACCATATATTCCTTTGTAAATAGGCTTTTCATTCTTCCTTCACCACATTTCATGGTCTTCCTCTTGTAGATATTGCATTCTTCTAGTTGCATTGGTTACATTATATCCATTGCATATATCCATTCATCTTTCATTACGATTTCATTTCATGTTTGTATATTTTTCCCCCCACCCAAAAAAAATGTGCCTTCGATGGGAATAACATACACACTTGTGAGAATCACCACTTGGATGTCCATTCCCCATTTTAATATTAAGGCGTATATAGGTGTCTTATTTAGTTTTGATAATTCAATAGTCTAGTCAATAAAATGTCACCTCTAGATGATAGGTTTTATACACTCCTTATAGCTCTTTCATATTGGTTCTTCTCTCATGGACCATTCACATAGGTCACACACTTAAGCAAATTTTGAGTCTAGGGAAGATAACACCTTGCATAGATATCACCATCTAGAAAATAATTTTCCCTGCTCATCTATAATTTGCATGGTCAACATACAACCTAGGGATAAACAAAGGGATAAGCATAAGCAAAAATTAGACAAACAAGTAGAAAAAAACCAACCCCCATATATAAAAAAAATAAAGAGAACTACAAAAATACAAGCAATAAATGAGGGGTAGAAAACAAAAGGAAAATTCTTCAAATATCATAATTGTTATGCTTCATCGCCTTTGGTCCTTAGGTTCAACATAACATCATGGGATGATTTCCATCACTAACTATAGGCCCTAAGTGCTTGCCTACTAGTGGAATAGTCTTTTAAGTGGTGACACATATGTCATATTAGAGACCTTCTTTTGTACAGATCATTATGCACTTATGGATGAGCTAGCTATTTTGGTTATGTTTACAATGGGTTAATCCTACCTCCCTCAAAATGGATAAATGACCCTCACTCATTTACACACACTGGTCCATGATAGACTTTGAATCATTTAGATTAGTTATGAGTTATTACCAAAGCTTGCATAGTTTTTTGTATGAGATTTGATTCCCACAACTAGGATTGTCAAAATTATTACATATACCTTATACCATCCTATATCCCTGATATTATGGAATTGATCACATTCACATCAATATATGCCATGATACAAGTGCTTCCTTTGAGCATTTTATTCCTCCCATATATGCATCAGTGCATCTATTTTACATAGAGTTATCAGATTTTTCATCATTATATTTATCCTACATGCATTTATCAATATTGCATCATCATATCTATGTTACATGCATCTACCAAAATTCTAATAGACATTCTCACACTTGCATTATGTCACATAACATTACATCCAATATACACTCCATATTATTATGCAGAACATCTATGCTATAGTGTAATCATTTTTCTACACACTACCACATACGCATATATTCATTCATCATACATTTACTCACAAATTATACTTTTCTATCTATGCAAAATAAATTCAAACACATTCAAATCAAAACCATAACACATGTATATATAATATCCATAACCAACATATGTATATATATAATCCATCAAAAATGCTCATAGGCTACAAAATGGGACCATACCCACTATCCATCATCCAAAATTTTGTAGGCTAAAAATCATAGACTCTCAAAGAGCACAACCATTAGCTCTAACTATCACCAGGATTATCTCCACTCCCCTCGTGGCTCATATTATCTAGTGCTACCATATGTGCTATCGTATCCCTACTGGACTCTACCCCTATCCCACTTGCCTAAAATCCTATAGGAGATAACACCCTCTCCAAAAAAGCAACACAACCTACTCCATGTAGTACATCACATGCCTCTATGCTCATACCCTTTCAAGAAACCAAAGTTTTACTTTGATGAATCTTCTACAAATGTATTAGAATTCATGATCATGACCTTGATCATGACTACACCTAGCCATAATCAGGCAGTGGAATCCCATGTATTAGCAAGATAAACTCACACTTCACTTTCATTACCATCTCCTTAGCCAGATGTACTCTCACATTCTCACTATCCTTCTACAATAACTCTATATCTACCCTTAAGGTAGCCACATCTGTAGGAACCTCCTCTATCACCTTGGATCACTCAGTCTCCTCTCATGCTCACTATTGTCTCTCCACCTTAGCACATAAATCTACAATCTCTACATCCTGGGCCTCTACCACAAATTGCCACTTATGCATCTCTACCCTCAACTACTCCATCTCCCTCACCATCTTGGCATACCTCACATCTATAGCTTCAAGACTTATGTGTTACTTAGCATCTCACAACTCGAAGGCCTTCTCAAAATCACTAATAGCCTTCAAGGCTACCACCCTATCCTCAAAATCCTCCTAGTTTTCCACTCGACCTCTCTTACTCTTGTAGATCTCTCCCTCCAATTGACACACTCACTCCCATAGCATTAACACCTCCTTCGTAGCCTGCATATCCTGCTCCTCAATTGGAATATCTCCCATATTACCAAGATATACTAAATTAAACCTATCATCAAAACAAACATATCTACCCACATCCTCACCCATCTCTTCCATGGTTATTCCTTCCTCCATAGGCTACATTCCACTACTCACTAGTGCCTCCTCTACCCTCTCCATGATTTTACTATATGAACCACCCAATCATAGCTTGGACCATCGAAGAGCGAACTCTATATCACCTCTAAATCTATCCTATTATCTATATCTAGTACCTCTCATTGGTTAGCCCTCTATCATAGGTACCTCACTACTAGGTTGTATCCATCAATCCCTCACCCCAATTCCTGGCTCCAAATTTTGAGTCACCCACTAGGCATCGTACTCTGGTGTTGTGCCTACATCATCCACATCTAGAATAACCATCGATGGATCCCTCTCACTAGTCCATGGTAATACCATAGGCTTCTCCCATATATCACCTCATCACCTATAATACACAACAAGTACCTCTAAAATATCCTATCATAGCCCAAACTACCACATCACTTGACTCAATTGGAAGAACTCAGCCTACCGAGTATACTACCCCACCAACCATCTCCCTTTATGGATAGAACCTAGTTTCTTATCATATACCACCCCACCCCTCCAAGGCCTCCACTTGATGAGACTAGGCACCAACTCTCCCAAAATCACCCTCCAAAATAGAGGATCACCCTCATGTGGCCTCTTCATCCCCTTTTCCTCATCTGTCCTCCACTTAAATGCATATGGTAAGTGCATCTATCCATCAGTGTGAGCCTTATAAGCCAACAATGATGGTCTCTCTAGGGTTATGTGCTCTCATGCCTGCACCTATTGCAAAGGAGTCTAGCTAAATCCCTTCCTCCCAGCATGCACTACATCGTACAACTCCTTGTAAACCTAGGCCAACAACGTGGGTGCCCATGCAAATACAATATTATGCTCCACCATATCACTCACCACATCCAACATATTCTAGGTAAAAAACAATCCAAAAGTATCTAGCAGAGCATAAGCAAAAATCATCATCATCGTTGCACACTGGTACTTGGATAGCATCTTATTACACCAAAGATACTCATAGTTCATATTTTTGTATCTACCTCCCTCCACTTATCCCCAAAGGCATGCTTCATCACAAATTCTTGCCTATCATATGTCACTACCCTCACTATAAAATTCTCAATGGGTAACTTGTATATCATATACACATCTTCCAAGGTGATCATCATCTCACCAATCAAAAAGTGGAAGGTATTACAATTCGGGTCCCACCGCTCACATAATGCTAATATGTATGCTCTATTAGTGTGAATTATCTTACACTCCCACACTCCTCTAAACCAAACTACATCCAACCACTCCTGATCTTCCTTACCCTTCATCATATTATCTAACTCAACCTTCATCGTATCCACACGATGTCGCAGCTCGATATTATTCACCTGTTCATTCACAAACAAACACAACAAAAATTCACATCAACTCCACATACAATTTTATTCAAATACTCAAAATGAATAAAAGGCAATCTTCTCACACACATTTCACACTCACAAATTGATTCAATTAATTTATCACTCATTTTGAGACATTAAAACATACACAATCCACACAAATCAATAAACTATAAACATAGTCA
Source organism: Wollemia nobilis (assembly GCA_028583015.1). Lineage (NCBI taxonomy): Eukaryota > Viridiplantae > Streptophyta > Pinopsida > Araucariales > Araucariaceae > Wollemia > Wollemia nobilis. Next base: position 17,803,069 of record JAQPPZ010003361.1, read on the forward strand.
CATATTTGGATACCCATTTTGCTATTTTATGGAAAAATTCCAAACACATGTGAAAAATAGTGCATATTTGGCTTCTAATAGTGAATTTCATAGTTATCCACATATTAACTATGGCACAAAATTCAAAAACACATCAATAAAAATGACAAGTGAAAACAAAATATGTTTTTGAACACCCATTTTACCCCTTTACAGTGAAAGTGTTAATAGATTTTAAAAATAGTATATCAATGCACACACAATTCGATGTCAAAGTCAATACCAGCTCATCAATATAGTACACATGCTAAATGAACACAAATAAAAAACATAGTCACATATTTGGATACCCATTTTGCCATTTTATGGTAAAAGTTTAAATAGACATGAAAAATAGTGCATATCAGGCTATTAACAACAAATTTTAAATTCACCCACACCTACATCATGGCACACAACTCAAACACATGCAAAACTCCACAACACATGAAAAAAAAATTCATTTTTGAATACCAATTTCACCCTTTTACAATGAAAGTGTCAACGGTTTTCAAAAATAACACACCCAAAATGGAAAAATTCACAGTCAAATTTTATTAATCTACATCACACAAGCTCACATTTAGATAACATGCCAAATGAAGGCAAAACACAAATACAGTCACACATTTGGATACCCATTTCCCACTTTAATGGATAAAATTCAATCACATTCCAAAAACAATACCCCGTGGATCCCAGAAAGCAAATTCAAGCTATACAGCTACACTACCTATTAATCGATCAAATTAACACAAAAATAGGTCAATTCTAAAAATTTATTACACTTTTGGGTAGCCATTTGGCTTTTTTAACACATCATATTTCAATTTTAGTTCATGTGCTTCAAAAATAACATGCAAACCTCCCCTTCCCCGTTTCACACTTTTCCAAAAATAAAATCACAAAATGAAAAAAGTAACGAAAACTTACTGGTGGATCTCCACATTGATTGCTAGCACCAGTCCATTCCCTCACCATACTTATACACAAATATTTCAATCATAAGAGCTCTACATCGCCAACCATTGCTTGCCACTCACTCTCCAAAGCCATCATCATCAAAATGACCCCCCATGCTTCAAAAAAGGCTTAAACATACCTAAAACCCTAATTCACCTTGTGCCCCATGATTTAGGTCAAATTTCCCCCCACCCCATGAATTTGGGTTCAATTCACTCCTAACCTAAGAATTGCACCTAGGGACCCAAAAATAATCAAACTTTCATCCCAATCCCTAGGAAATATTCCCACATTCCTCTACATCTAATTTTTCATCAATATTGTCATGCATTTTCTTCTATCAATCACTTCATCATCATATCACCATATTCCATTCCCCTCATTGCTGATTCCTCATTTGAAAGGGTATTCACATATAAAATCCATTTTTGTATGCAACCAAACAATCAAACATCCAAATCAAGGATATCACATTTTTCTACAAATTTTTTGCTAAAGATTATCTTATGATAATAATATCAATCCCAATCAAATATTTGTTAGATCATGAGAGCTATGTGTTACCATGGAGATGTCAATCTGGTGTTCATGTATGTTGAATACATAATGAATGGTATGTTTGAATAATCCTAGTGCAACATTTGAAGATGTCATTTTGGAATTCAGGTAAAGCGGCCCCAACCGTATATTGAATGGTACATATGAATAATCCATGTCAACTAGATCAAATGGTTGACACATGTCACCACATACTCATCAATCAATCAACAAAAAAGTTTTAATAGGTATTTGTTCTAATCATACTTTGGACCATCTTGCATTTGCCGCAAAAGCAAATTAGTCATAAGTTGCCCCCACAAGCAACCAATATAACATTGAAAAATGTTATACAGAATCAGCAAAATCATCGCATTGAATCTGCAATAATCCACTTGCATTCATCATCATAATTTTCCATTTTTCTTCTCTCTCTTCTCCCCCTTTTTCTTCTTTCTCCCATTTCTTTCTCTTCTCCTTTTTTCTTCTTTCCCCTCTTCTTTTTAGATTATTCTTCTCTTCTCTCCCTAGATTCCTGGTCAATGTTGTAAGGTAAAGCTTTCAGTGGCTATATACCTTTGGTTGGATCCCATTCTCCCCTTATTTCCTTCATATTCTACTTTCTCCCATCACATTTTTGTATTAAATTGTACTCCACACAATATAGAACAAAAAGGGATAAAATGTAGACACCCAAAAGTTGCACATGTCTACTTCTACATACTTGTAGATCTATCCATATACTTGTAGGTTTGCATAGACCATCCTAAATCCCTCTAGGATATTGTAGACCAGTGTAGATCATTGTAGACCATTGTAGACTATTCTAGACAATCATAGACCACTCTAGATTATTGTAGACCTTCGTAGACCTATGTAGGCTATTTCATTGGTCTATAAGCACAGAACCCTACTAAACTACACAATTCATGACCCGAGTATCTTCTATCTATTCGGAAGCATCTATCAATTCCCTAAGGCAAATTAAGCCCTTCCTAGACATAATTAGGACCCCACATGACTATTAGTTCGCAAAAAATCCTAATTAAGATAATTGAATTTCTAATTTGAAAGTCAGTTCACTTAAGTGTACTTTATGACTTTAAAAGGTTAATTATGATTCTAACCCCAAGTTAGTCCTAATTATTCACTCACATGTGTGTGCACAAAATTAGTTAGGATATTTCCTAGGAAACCCTAATTCAACCCTCATCTAACCTAGGGATCAACCAACCCTAGTTAACCTAATTCTTCCTCACACATGTGTGAGGATAAAATATTTATCTTAGGGCATATGAGAGGATGACTAGACATGCCACCTCATAAACCCTAACCTAACCACAATAGAACTTGACCCTAGGGTTTAGTACACCTAACCACACCCCCTACACCTTGGTTTATTTTGTAAATAGGAGATCAAATACCTCATTATATCTCTTTATCCTTTTATTTAACCTATAGAAACTCTGCATAAATCCAACCAGAAGTATAATATGATATATCTAAATCGTGAATACAACATAACACCATCTCAGGAGCCCATCTAGACAAGGATCTCTAAAAAAAAGCACATGTAGCTCAATTCACTTCTTGCCCCATGAATCCAACTTCCAATTTTTCCCTGACCTACGAATTGACCCTATAGAAGGTTTTTCTCACCAAATTTGTCAGGTATACTTTATTTCATATTTTTATGATGTTTAATGAGTTTTTTGTCACATTTTAGTATAGTTTTCCTTCGTGTCTTTATCATATTTCATAAATATGGGGCCTGACTAAGGCAAGCCCCAAAAAACACTAACCCTCTTTTTTAGGTCACATAACATGTGGAAAAGAAGCATCAACATCAATATTACCAGTGGCCCATATACGCATGAATCCCACCTTCACTGAGGAATCTCAAAAGGAGCTATATGACTATTTGATATTCATATAAAGGATTCAGGATAATCCTCTTTGTAACCCATGGATTCACTTAATGAATAAAGAACAATATTTTGAGCATTTGCATGTTTTATACTATGTTTTATCAAATGACAACTTTTGTATGTTTCAGGCTATTTAAGGCCACACTTGGCAATGGGATGGTCGAACACATCATATGTTGTATCACATTCTAGATATTAGTGGATTGGTATGATAGATCAAGTTGGAGAAGTAGAAGGTTTGGTGTCACACTTAGCAGTGAGGTGTTTGACCACTTCATTAGTCATCTCTTGATCTAGAAAATCCACCCTAATAACATGAATTAGTTTGATAGGATGGGATGGAACAAATATCTGTTGCTTGATATGATTTTTTGTGAGTTGGTTGGCCACATCAACAGTTGTCCCCAATGCTATAGGTGTTTTTATTGGATAATGTTTACATGTATCTATTTTTCTTCCAATCATCATGTTTATTCATTAAAATGGTCATTTCTCCACCGAGTTTCAAGTTGCTATTTTTAAAGTGGCAAGGTGAAAAAACTACTTGTGCTTAGGATATGAACCACCCTTTTATCCTATGGAATATATGATGGTTTAGATGTTTCAATAATTATTATAAAATGTGTAAATATGAAAAGTGCATGATATCATGTGTAAACAATGGGATCTTTCATCAGTAGTGTATGTTTGGAAGCATGATCTCCCTCTATGCTCATCATCTTAATATTTGGCACTAATTTTTCTAGCATGGTTTTTAAATCCTCATTGAAAATACCTACAAAGGCCCAAAAAAATATTTTTGCTTGATATATTTGTTAAGGTTTTTTTGGTAGCGATGTTAGTCACAAGTTTGGAGGATTTGAATCCAAGTTTGTTAGTGTTTGGATGTTGAATACAGACCATCATTCATCATATAAAGGTTAGAATATTCCTCTAGAGCTAAAATCCTTGGAGGTGAAATATGAGATAAGAAAGATCTTATGCAAATGTGGTCTACTAGATTGCATTCAATACTTCCATGGTCACCATAGAGGACTTTCTAGAATAATGGTACACTTTTAGAGGAAAGGTTGGGTCCATGTTGGAGGTTTAGAATTTGAAGTATTTGTTGCCCTGGTTAGGGAGGTGATGGATATTTTGATGGATGGTTCCTACCATAATAGGAAGAAGCACTCCCTAATTAAGGGATTGAGTTTAATTATTGATGAAGATGAGTACCTACTAAAATTTTAGAATAGATACAATGCCAAGGCCCTCAAAGCTCCCTTAGATCGAGTCATATTAGTGATCATTGAATATTTTACACTAGATTCTAATAGGGAAATGTTACACAACTTCCATATAATTTTTTATTGGAAATATGAGCAAGTTTTGTTTTCATTGATGTCAAGGAAGATAAGGACCACATTTATTATCATCCAGGTGCCTATGTCCAAGATTTTATAGGCAAGGTTGATGTTCGAGTTTCATTAATATCCTTCGGTGGTTTTTACCAAAAAGGCAAAGAAGAAGGTTTAATATTATAATATTTAAGTATTTAGGGTTGGTTCATGAAAAATAAATGCAAGGATTTTTCACATTATAAAGCATCTAAAAAACCCTATGGCATATTGAATGGTTAAAGGTTTAATTATTTAATTTTAAATAATTTAACCTTAAGGTTAAAATTTAAAATTAAATAATAATAAGTTAAAGGGCCTAAGGTTATAAATTATAAATTCAAATTTTATAAATTTGAATGTCTTCTCGACGTTGGAGAAAGCACATGAAAATGCATATAAATAATACCACAAAACCTTGGCATTAATTATCCTTGTGAATTGAATCCAATGGAAAGAGTTCGTGTGCCATAAGAGATTCTCATGTGTTTTAATTACTTAGACATATAGGAGAGGACAAGCAACAAGGGAGAGTGAAAAAATATTCTGAAGCAGTTTGTAGCCTAGTTGCTAGCCAGGAACTATGATAAAGCATTCAAGGAATGCTAGACCCAAGTTTGAATCACGAGCACTCTATTTTGCTAAAGAGAGTAGTTTTTGTTTGCGCTTTGTGTAAGGGAAGAAGATAAAAGGCATCGGTGTGCACCTTTTAGACCACATGAGGGCACATAGCCCAAGCGATGCTAGGTTGAAGCACTAAGATGCTTTGCAGAGGAAAGGTGGGATTTTGAAACCCATCGAGGATATTTTGCCAAAGAAAAAGGTGTGCAAAGTGAAATTTAATTTTTACTAAGGTGTTTTCTAGATGGAATTTGGGGAACATGTGCTAGAGGATTTTGTTAAGTTCTAAGGTGGTTGATAATTAATTAAAGAGGGAGATATAAGGTTTTGGTTAAGTTAAAAATTAAATTATCCTTTTAGGAGTAATAAAGGGATAAGTGGAGTTAAATTTTATTTTAAATATAAAGGTGTTAATTCTTTTTAAATGATCAATAAGGTGATTATTGAAATATTATTTATGAAGTGATTTACTTGGTTTTTATTAAGATTTTAAAGTGTGGAGTTTATAAGGTGTAATTGAGATCTTATGCTATGTATGGTGAAATATTTTGAGGAATCATTTAAGTGAATTTTTTAGTGAAGATATTTCTACCTAACCTTTGAAATTGGCAAAGAGTTGATTGTGATTGAGATAGGTGTTTGAGGTCAAATCTTCTTCAAACAAAAGGTAAGGGTACATTATCCTTGTGAGTGAAATATTGTTGGATGTTGTGAATGCTAAGTTGGAGTGAAAAGGATTGTTTGATAAGCATTTTTGAGTTTGGTTTTGAGAAATCAAATGTTGATTGATGTGGGTTGTTTGAAATGAAAGTTGATACTAGAAACCTTGTTTGATAAGCATTGTTGGAAATATTGAGTAAGCCTTCATTTGCTTGATTAGGGTTTGTGAAATATTGAAAGTATCATTGTTATGTGAATTTGTGAACTATCTTGAACTAGGATTTGTGAAATATCATGAGTATAATTGTTATGTGAGATTTGTTTGATAAGAATAGTTGACTAAGATTTTATTGAGTAATTGGTTTAGTGGAGTTGATTGGAAGTGTTGGAGTGATATTTCAAGTTCTATGAAACAAATTGTTCCATATTCTGATTTGATTTGGAAGAGAGATTGAAAGTGATTGAGTGTTGTGCAAGAGTGAAAAAAATTGAGTCTCTAACCATTCTTTATATGTTTTTATGGTTAATAAAGAGAGATTGAAAGTTATTGAGTATTGTTGTGAGTGTGAATCATATTGAGTCTCTAACCATTCTATATATATTTATGTGATATTAAAACAAGATTCTATGTGAATCTTGTTTATGTGATTGAAGAGGTTTTCTATAATAGAGTGAGTTGATTTGTGTGAGCTTTTGTGAAAGCTTACAATCATATTGGATAGAGTTGAGGCAAGTCTTGGTGAAGACTTGTTGGACAGATTTGTGTGAGCTTTTATCGAAGCTTACAATGCAAATTTGAGGTAAGTCTTAGAGAAGATTTGAGAGCATATTGAGCAAGTTCTAGTGAGGACTTGTTGAGTAGATTTGAGGTGAGTCTAAGAGAAGACTTAGGGGTAGAAATAACAAGTTATTAAGAGGAATTGTAGATAGATTTGAAACAAGTATTTTAGAAGACTTGAAGAGCTGAATTGATTGATTTATTTGTTCAAACCTTGAGTTAAGGTTTGGGTCAGATCTAGCAGAGGTAATTTGTGATTGATTAGGCTTTTTGGTAAAGCTTGAAGACATATTGAGGATAGAATTTGGTGTAGATATAAGGACAAATTTGTACTAGACCAGAGATAGAGATTGATCAAGTTTTGTGCTAGACCAAAGGACTAAGTTTAGTACAAAAAAATATAAAGATTGAGAAGATTTATACTAGACCGAATGACTATGTTTAGTGTATATTTGAGATAAATATTGAGTAGATTTATGCTAGATTTAAGAACTGTATTTAATGAAGATTTGATATAGAGCCGATATTAAGCTTTGGAGGTGATAGAGTAGAGGACAATATTATCCAGTGGATAGAGATCCATTAGCCAGGGTAGTGAGGATAAAGGTCTTTTGACTAAGGACAAGAGTCTTCAGTGGAGAGATATCCATAAGCTAATGCAGTGGAGGTAGTAGTCTTCTATAGGTTCACCAATCAGATAGAGATCCATGAACCAGCTAAGGAGATTGGTGTCTCCTGTGGATAGAGATCCATGAACTTGATTAGGGGATTGGTGTCTCCTTTAGACAAAGGTCCATAAACATTGTAATAGGGAAAGGTTTCCTAAGATATTTGTTGAGAAAATTTTAGTGAAATATTTTCTTTGTGGAGTAGCCCACATTGGGTGAACCACGTTAAATTGGTGTCTTTATTGTGTGTGGTGATTTTTTCATTGCTTTCATTACTGTTTTTGACATTGCATTGATATATTGGATTATATAGCTTGAGTAAAGAAAAGTAAAAAGTGGTCTTATACTATTCACCCCCCTCTTAGTATAAGCTCATGTTTTTAAATTGGTATCAGAGTGGGTTCCTTCAAAAGAGTTTAATAGCTTAAAGAAAAATCTCACAAGAACATATATGGATTTTAAGAGTGGATCCTCAGATAATTCAACACCATTTTTTATGGGAGCGATTATGTATTTTGGCATATGAGAATAAATATTCACCTGATGACACTTGGAAATTAAATATGGGAAGTAGTTGAAAATGGATACACACCACCAACTACTCCACCTACAAACAAAGATGGTAATATTCTACATAATTACAATTCAAAAGCAATGAATGCAATTTTGAGAGGTTTGAAAAAAATAGAGTTTATAAAGGTTATGCACTGCAAAACAACAAAGGAAATTTGGGATAAGTTGCAAGGCATAAATGAAGGAGATAAAAAGGTCAAAAAGGTAAAGTTGTGAAGAACACAAGCTTATACTGAGAGGGGGGGTGAATAGTATAATAGCACTTTTTAATTTTCTTTTCCAAACAGTATTATACAATATAATCAATGGAAATATAAATATCAATAACCAAAGCAATGCACAAATCATCACACACAATAGAGACACCAATTTAACATGGTTCACCCAATGTGGGCTACTCCATGGAGAAAATATTTTACTAATATTTTTTCAATAAATATTTTGGGAATCATTTCCCTATTACAATTTTTATGGATATCTATCCAAAGGAGACACCAATACCCTAATCAAGTTTGTGGATCTCTATCCACTAGAGAACTCCTTTCTCCTCTAGCTTTGGCTGGTGATCTTCTAGAAGAACTTTTGCCCCCACTACTTTGGCTAATGGATCTCTATCCACTGAAGACACCTATCTCACTTCCCTGGCTAATGGATCTTTATCCACTAGAGACTATCATCCTCTATAATTTGTCACCTCTAAAGCTCTATCTCAAATCTGCACTAAACATAGTCCTTCAGTCTAGAACAATTTTGCTCAATCTATATATCTGGTCTAGCACAAACCTGTCCTCAAATATGCACCAAAATCTATTCTAGAATATGTAATAAACACGGTCCTTCAGTCTAGCATAAATCTATCCTCAATATCTATCCTCTAATCTACACTAAACATAGTCCTTCGGTCTAGTACACATTTATCCTCAATTTCTATCCTCAAGCCTTAACAAAATCTTGACTCAATATCAAATCAAATCTACTAGATCTACCCCAAACCTTAACTCAAGGTTTGAACAAATAAATCAATCAAATCTGCTCTCAAGTATTCTCAAAGACTTGTCTCAAATCTGCTCAACAAGTCCTCACTAGAACTTTTCCAAATTTGCTCAATAAGTCCTCACTAGAACTTACCCAATTTAGCTCTCAATATGTATTGTAAGCTTCCACAAAAGCTCACACAAATATTTCCACGTCTTCTCAAATCCTTACCTCAAATCTTCTCAAAACATCCACAATAGAACTTGTCCAAATATCATAGAAACATAAAGATAATTGTTAGAGACTCAATATGCTTCACATTCATCACAATGCTTAATCATTTTCAGTCACTCTTTTAGAAACATACAAAAAAATTTAGAGACTCAATATGCTTCTTGTTCACCTCAATACTCAATTCATAATATAGAATAATTTATTTTATAGAACTTGAACGATCACTTAAACACATTCACTTGACTAGTCTTAACCAACTCCAGTATCCACTCAACCAATCACTCAATGAAATAATCCTTGCTCACAAACCCTAGGAAAAAAATATGAACACTAATGCAGGAGCATCCAGGGCCGCACAACAATATTGCATCACCAAAAAGAAAAACAAAAAAAAAAAGTTAGAAGTTTGCAAATTTTTCTACGTATAAAATTGTCACGATATCACGACATAAATGTCATCGTGATATCATGATGTATTTTAAGAACCATGGCAAGCACAAATATTGGTCGCAATATCGAAATCATGACACTTTGGTAGCCGAAGTCACAAGCCACCAAAGTGTCACGAAATCACGACACTTTGGCAGCCGAAGTCAGAAGCCACAAAAGTGTCGTGATATCGCGACACTTTGGCAGCCAAAGCCAAAAGCCATAGAAGTGTTGTGATATCGCGACACCTTGGAGAAAGAGGACCAAAAGTAGAAAAGATTCGCGATATTGCAACACCTCGGAGAAAGAGAACCAAAAGCAGAAAAAATGTCGCGATATCATGACACATTGGAGAAGGAGAGCCTAGGGCAAAAAAGTATCACGAAATTGTGACATGTCGCATTTTCACGACCTGGCTAAGAGGGTAAAGACGAGTTTTTCGTGGACTGTTGCAGAACGACAAGTGGCGCTTCCAGAAGCCGTTAAGGTAGTTCCAAGTGGCAGTTCCAGAAGCCGTTAAGGCCGTTCCATGTGGCAGTTATAGAAGCCGTTAAGGCAGTTACGAATGGTGGTTGCAGCAAGAAGCCTGGATTTTAAAAGGGGATTTTTTTGAAGTATTCGGGAGGCTGGAAAGACATAAAATGAACTGCGACTGTATTTTCTTCTACACTTTGTAATCTTCCATGGTTTCAAATTAAGCTTTCCATGCTTCGAATTAAAATCGTGTCTTTTTCTTTATAATTTTAACTGGTTAAAATTGGCTCCCCATCAAGTGGTATCAGAGCAGCAAGATTCTGAGTGTGTGAGCAGAGCGCCGAACGTGAGGCAGCTCGCACTAGGATCTGGGGTTACGGGTTCTGAGTAACAGTGAAGCAGAATGCCATCGCGAAGAAATCATGGTGTTGGAAGGAACGTGGTTCCTAAAGGAGACTTTCAAGCATTGCAGCGACAAGTGTTGGCCTTATAGGAAGAATTACGCAGAGGAGTGGAACCGAGAGGAGAAGATCGAAGCGATGATGATGGAGTTGAAGACCCGTCTAAAGAGGAAGAAGAAGCAATGAGTGCAACAGAATCGAGGATGATTAAAGCCATTTCGCAAATTGGGAAAAGGCCAAAGATTGACGTCTCCACGTATTTTGGAAATTTAAATCCAGAAGAATTAATCGACTGGATTAATGACATAGAGGAATATTTCGAATATGAGGACATTGAAGATCCAAATTGAATTAAATTTTCCAGAACAAAATTAAAAGGCCATGCTGGCATATGGTGGAAAGGAGTGCAACTGGAAAGAAACCGGAGAGGAAAAGAAAAGATCACCAGGTGGGATCGAATGGTGGAAAAATTGAAACGACAGTTTATTCCAGCAGATTACGAATTAGATCTGCTGAGAAAAATGCAGAGTTTGCGCCAGTCCAGCAAGTCCGTTAAAGAATATACAGAGGAATTTTTTAAAATTTCTATTAGAACCGGCCATACAGAAGCAACTAAAGAAAGAGTAGCCCGTTACATTAATGGGTTGAGAACCAACGTGCAAGAAGAATTAAGTCTGGTTTGAATGAACAACATTGAATATGCTTACCAGTTTGCTCTGAAAGTGGAAGAGAAACTGAACCGTAGATTTGACAGCAAGCAAAGAGGAAGAGGTCATGGTGGAAGAACTGGTGGAAGAACCAGTGGAATTAAATATGATGATAAAAAACAGAATGGTGAAACCAGAAATCGCCAGGAACAGGAGGAGAATGCTTACCGACCCCGTAATCAGAACAATGATTATCAAAGGGGGAGAGGTAGAGGTGGACGTGGATATGGCAGAGGCAGATTTCGTGGAACCTATTTTAATTACGGAGAAGAAGGGCATCGATCATATGAGTGTCCCAAACACCAAGAAGCACCAAACAGAAGGCCTAAAGGTAATTCCAGAGCTGCAATTGCTGAGGATGGTGTTGAATCCGAGCACTCTAAAGAAGCAGAGCACGGAGAAGTGATGATCACAAGGAGAACTTTGTTGAATGAAGAGAAGGAACCAGATCAACGAAAAAGCCTGTTTCGCACGAGGTGCAAATGTTTAGGTAAAATATGTAATATTATTATTGATAATGGTAGTACAGATAATTTGGTTTCTGAGGAAATGGTAACTAAGTTAAAGTTAGAAAGAAGACAACACCCGCATCCATACCGGATTGCATGGTTGCAGAAGGATCATAGAGCATTGGTCGGTGAACAATGCTTGGTCAAGTTCAAAATTGGAAGATACCAGGATGAGGTCCTGTGTGATATTTTGCTGATGGATGCCTACCATTTGTTGCTTGGAAGACCATGGCAATTTGATCGACGTGCAGCGCATGATGGACATGCAAATACCTATTCCCTGACAAAAGACGAAGTACGCCACAAACTGAAGCCATTGAAGGAGGTTGAGGAAAAGGTATGCAATAATGCTAGAATTTGTTTAGTAGATGGCAAAAAAATTTGGATGGTATAAAGAGGGATTCAATGTGTTATGCATTAATTCCTACTGTAAAAAGAGAAGATACTACTAACATTCCAACAAAAGTTGAACATCTGTTAGCAGAATTTCTTGATATTATATCAGACAATGTACCTGAGGGTTTATCGCCAATGAGGAAGATTAGTCATCAGATTGACTTAATGCCAGGATCTAGCTTACCCAACAAGGCAGCCCATAGAATGTCTCCTATTGAGAATGAAGAGTTGAACCGACAAGTTCAGGAATTGTTGAGGAAGGGTTTGATTCGAGCAAGTTTGAGCCCTTGTGCAGTGCCAGCAGTACTTGCACCAAAGAAGAATGGCGAATGGCGAATGTGCACTGATTCCCGAGCCATTAATAAAATTACTATTAAATATTGCTTTCCATTACCCATAATGGACGATATAATGGATTGCTTGAGTGGAGCTAAATACTTCACTAAGATTGATTTGAAGAGCGAATATCATCAGATACATGTTAGAGAGGGTGATGAATGGAAGACAACCTTTAAAACTAGAGAGGGTTTGTATGAGTGGTTAGTTATGCCATTTGGATTGACTAATGCACCTAGTACATTTATGAGGCTGATGAATGAAGTATTGCATGACTTCCTGGAAAATTTCGTGATAGTGTATCTAGATGATATTCTGATTTTTAGTAAAACATTGGATGAACATTTGTTGCATGTTCGGACAGTTTTTGAAAAACTGCGTGAGGAGCAGTTATTGATAAATATATAGAAGTGCGATTTTGTATAGAAAGAGTTGATATACCTGGGATTTGTCATCTCAGAGGAGGGTCTAAAAATGGATCCTGAGAAAGTGAAGGCTATCCTTGAATGGCCTGCTCCAAGGAATGTGATAGACGTAAGATCATTTCATGGTCTTGCAAGTTTCTATAGAAAGTTTATTAGAGACTTTAGCAGTATTTGTGCACCCCTAACAGAAACTATGAGAGGGGATAAGAGAGAGTTTAAGTGGACTACCAAGGCAGATACCAACATGAACATATTGAAGAAGAAAGTGACAAAATATCCCATTCTGGTACTTCCAGATTTTAATAAAGTGTTTCAGGTTGACTATGATGCCAGTGGCAGTGCCATTGGAGCTGTGTTGAGCCAAGAAGGTAAACTTGTTGCATACTTTAGTGAAAAATTGAATGATGCTAGAAAGAAATACTATGTTTATGATCAAGAATTCTATGCTATAATTCAGGCTCTTAATAAATGGAGCCATTATTTGCTAACCAAAGAGTTTGTTTTATATCTCGACCATCAAGCTTTGCAGTATATCAATAGTCAAGGTAAACTTAACCAACGACATTTGAAGTGGGTTGAATTCCTATAGAGTTATACCTTTGTACTAAAGCATAGAAGTGGAAAATCTAATAGAGTTGTAGATGCCTTGAGTAGAAGGCATAATTTGTTGATAGAAATGAGAGTGCAGGTTGTTGGGTTTGATGAACTCAAGAGTTTATACCCAGCAGATCCAGATTTTGCAGAGGCATGGACAGCATGTGTGTCTCCTACTACTGTGGATCGCACTAAGTGGTTGGATTTCATGATCCAAGATGGGATGCTGTTTCGGCAGAATCAGTTGTGCATTCCATGAAGTTCCATGAGGGAAAATTTGATTAAAGAGAAGCATAGTGGAGGACTAGCAGGGCACTTTGGCCATGATAAGACCATTGCTCTTGTTAGTGAGAATTACCATTGGCCACAGTTGCAGCCGGATGTGACCAAATTTGTGCAGGGTTGCAGAGTGTGCCAGATGGCAAAAGGAGTCAGCCAGAATATAAGAATGTACCAGCCATTGCTTGTACTAGGGAGACCTTGGGAAGATATTAGCATGGATTTTGTTCTTGGTCTGCCAAGAACACAACGTGGAAATGACGCCATTTTTGTTGTTGTTGATAGGTTTTCAAAAATGGCCCACTTTATTCCATGTCAGAAGACAAGTGATGCGGTTCACATTGTCGGCTTGTTCTTCAAGGAGGTAGTCCGACTTCATGGTCTACCCCAAAGCATTGTCTCGGATAGAGATACATTTTGTGGGTTATTTTTGGAGAACTCTATGGAAGAAGTTGAAAACAGACTTGAAATTTAGTTCTGCATACCATCCGCAGACTGATGGACAGACCGAAGTAGTCAACAGAAGTTTGGGTAATCTTCTACGATGTTTGGTAGGAGATAAACCTAAGGGATGGGATCTGATTTTACCATAGGAAGAGTTTGCTTACAATAATTCTATCAATCGCAGTACTGGTAAATCACCATTCCAGATTGTGCATGGGTATACAACCCGAGAAACGCTTCTGAGTTGAGACCGATGGATAAAGCAGACAAGTGCAGTGCTGAAGCTGAAGACTTTGTAGCCCACATGAAGACTTTACATGATGAGGTACAACAACATATCAGTCAAATGAATGCTACTTACAAATCCAGAGTAGATCAGAAGCGGCGTTTCAAAGAATTCCAAGTAGGGGATGAAGTCATGGTTCACTTACGTAAGGAACGTTTTCCTAGAAAAACTTACAATAAGTTGAAGATGAAGAAGTTTGGACCATGCCGGATCATAGGCAAATGAGATTCCGGCAATGCCTATGAAGTTGATCTACCAAGTGAGCTGAATATTTCACCTATCTTCAATATTTCAGACTTGGTTGAATATCATGCAGGAAGTTGTAGTGAACCACCCAGTCTGGATCTGTGGAACATTCTTGCATCCACTCCAGACAAAGAAGAAATTGAAGAAATACTCGACACTCGTGAAGGCGAAAGTACCCGAAACAGGCAATATTCGGAGTACTTGGTCAAATGGAAGAACCGACCTATCGAAGATGCCACATGGTTGTCCAAATCAAAGGTTGATCGTTTGGGTTTTCCTCTAACAGCCCAGAAGTGAGGATCACTTCTAAAAAAAATCTACCCCGGGTGTCTGATGCAGGAGCATCCAGGACCACACAGCAATCTTGCATCACCGAAAAGAAAAACAAAAAAAAAAGTTAGAAGTTTGCAAATTTTTCTAAGTATAAAAATTGTCGCGATATCGCGACACAAATGTCGTCGCGATATCGCGACGTATTTTAAGAACCATGGCAAGCGCAAATATTGGTCGCGATATCGTGACACAAAAGTGTCGCGAAATCATGACACTTTGGCAGCCGAAGTCAGAAGCCACAAAAGTGTCGCGAAATCGCGACACTTTGGCAGCCGAAGTCAGAAGCCACAAAAGTGTCGCGATATCACGACACTTTGGTAGCCAAAGCCAAAAGCCATAGAAGTGTCGCGATATCGCGACACCTTGGAGAAAGAGGACCAAAAGTAGAAAAGAGTCACGATATCGCGACACCTCGGAGAAAGAGAACCAAAAGCAAAAAAATGTCGCGATATCACGACACATTGGAGAAGGAGAGCCTAGGGCAGAAAAGTGTCGCGAAATCGCGACATGTCGTGTTTTCGCGACCTGGCTAAGAGGGTAAAGACGGGTTTTTCACGGACTATTGCAGAATGACAGGTGGCAATTCTAGAAGCCGTTAAGGCAGTTCCAAGTGGCAGTTCCAGAAGTCGTTAAGGCCGTTCCATGTGGCAGTTACAGAAGCCGTTAAGGCAGTTACGAACGACGGTTGCAGCAAGAAGCCTGGATTTTAAAAGGGGATTTTTTTGAAGTATTCGGGAGGCTGGAAAGACGTAAAATGAACTGCGACTGTATTTTCTTCTACACTTTGTAATCTTCCATGGTTCCAAATTAAGCTTTCCATGCTTCGAATTAAAATCACGTCTTTTTCTTTATAATTTTAACTAGTTAAAATTGGCTCCCCATCAAACACTCACTCAAATATTTCCAAAAATGCTTTATCAACCAATCTCACATAACAATGATACTCATGTTATTTTCAAATCCTAGTTCAAGTTCTTCACTCAACTTAATCACTTCAACAACAATGCTTATAAAACAATGTTTTATTAACTCTTTTTATTCCTAAAAATATTGAAGCATTAAAACACTCTCAACAATGCTAACCAAAGTTAGGTCCGAGGTGTAGACCAATTGGTTCATCCAAACCCCATAAGGGGGCGGAGGTCCAAGGTTCAAATCTCGGACCTCGCCAAATTGAACGCTTGTCCCTTTCTTGGTGCTTTCAACGGCGTAAAAGGTTTAAAATGATTGTGGCATGGTGGTTATAGGGGTGAACTACGCGAAGATCTGTGTGGCGGCTTCTGGGGCGAACAACACAAAATATTGTGGCGGCCATAAAAAAAGCTAGACAGCCTACCCGGATTCGTGGCGGCTATCAATTTCACCATGTAAATTCAAAAAAAAAAAAAACAATGCTAACCAAACAATCCTCTCACTCCAAATTTTCATACAAAACTTTGAACAATTACTCACTACGAATAATATGCCCATACCTTTTTTTGGATGTAGAAGTGCCTATAAAAAACCTATTTTAATCACAATTTTCTTCTTTCTAATTTCAATGGTTAAACACAATAATATTACTTCAACACTTTCCAAAATATCCCTTGGACATAAAACAATCACAACTCGATTCATGCCTTATTACTCCCTTACATTTAATTTTTCAAATCCCTTTTATTTATATAAAGACAAAACATGTTGGTCACACCCTTATCACTCTATAAAAATAATCCTTTTATAGAGAAGACCACTAAAGTCCTTTATTATTTCATAAAACCTTATACCAACATGATATCGATAATAGAAAGAATTAATTTTAAAACTTTAAACCCTTATCACTTTGAAACTTCATAAAAAATAAAAATGAATTAGGCATACCTAAAATATGTGGCTTTTACGGCATCCCCAAATCCCAAGGAATTTGAACCTAGTCTTATTGACAGTAAAGTATTGTCCAACATAGCTTATAAGCCAACCGAGCTATGAAGCTATTACAAATATTAAACTAATCGAAATCCCTTAAAAACTCCCCTCACTGTGCGCATGGGGATTCTTACCTTTTTCTTTTGTGGCAAAAACAAACCTCTATCTATGTTTGATTTGATTTAATTTCCTTGGAAAGCACAAAGCACATGCATCATTTACAACCTGCCCTATCACTTTTGCAAAATGGAAATTCTCTAAAATCATGTGAAACACATGTATCTTCTGCCTCCAAAGCGTTACAGCTGCATCACTTTGAACCTTGTGCTCAACGAAAACTCTTCTTTAATATCGTGCTACCTTCAAATATGGTAATGCAAGATTTTCATTTAATCCTCAAGGCTCTATTGCACCTGTGTAACTTTGAATTTATTAGACTACAACTTATACCCGATGATCAGCAAATGCCTTCTTCATATATATTTTTATCCTTCAAAAAATAGCATACCTTCATTGGATAAGGTTTTAGAATTTATATTTATACATGATTTATCCTTTTGGAAGGACGTAAATGGCTTTGGCATATATAAAAAATTTCAGCACATGGGTTGTGATGTGGAAGTCGACGGTGGTTGACTTCGTTTGTCCTTTTCCTCCATGCCCTTGATGGGGCATTTGATGATCTTTTTAATACATGCCTTCAAAGCAAACTTTGGCCCGAATGATATTTAAATTATTTAATTTTAAATTATAAATAATTTAAATATTAGATAATTTAAATCAAATATCCTCTTTTTAACCTTGGGCCCAAAATACGAATTAAGTCTCCTTGCCTTTTGGGAAGAACAACTTGAAGACATTAAATGACGATCCACCTCTTGACATCAATGACAACATAAATTTGCTTACTAGCTTGCTCAAATTTCCAACAAGTTGTGAAATCTCAAGGGAATATTCGAAGACCTAAAAATGAAGGATGAGGAAAACATTAATGCTTATATATTTTGTTTAGACAAGATTTAACTCTATTCAAGGACTTGGACTTAAAGTTCAAGAATATGATGTTTGTGATAATATTTTAAGGTCACTCCCAAAAAGGTTTAGTGAAAATATTTCAGCTGTAGAAGAATAAAAAGATATTGATATTTTGACAAGGGATGAATTACATGGTATTCTCACAGCTTTTGATATGAGAACAAAATAGGAACCTAATATCCAGAAATAAGCAACCTTCAAAGCTACTAAGAATACAAAGGAAAAGAATTCAGATTCAAGCAATGAGTTATCTAGTGATGAAGAAGAAAATTATGGCAAAAGGAACAAGGATCTGAGAAAGTATAAAGGTATGAAATTAGTTAGATGTTTCAATT
The DNA here is from genome assembly GCA_028583015.1 of Wollemia nobilis. NCBI lineage: Eukaryota > Viridiplantae > Streptophyta > Pinopsida > Araucariales > Araucariaceae > Wollemia > Wollemia nobilis. The sequence goes on from JAQPPZ010003361.1 coordinate 17,821,537, forward strand.
GTGGAAAGTATGGTCACTATGCATCTAATTTTCAAGAATTTAGAAATAGCAATGATGAAGAGAAATAGGATCATAAGAACAGGGAAACAAGAAAACACAGGTACCAAAAGAAAAACATGTATGGATAAGGCAAGCAAGAAAATAATTTCTTCCAAATACATAAGAATATTTTCTATGTAGATAAGGCAAGTAAGTATTCAAGTGATAGTTATGAAATCTCCTCAGGTAATGAAGATAGAATACTATTTCTAGTAGAAGAAAAAGAAGTGGTTAGGAAAATATCACCAAAAATTCTCAAGTGTTTTAGATGTGGTAACTTTGGTCATATTGAAGATAGTTGTAAAAGGAATAATTTTAGTTTTAGTGATGATGAATATGAAGATACACTTGAAGTACTGGAATAAAATCTACTCATGGCAATAGAAGAAGAATTAAGTGATCCTATATAAGACAAATAAAAAAGTAATGAAGATTATCCCAAAAGCAAAAAGATAGAGGAAGAATCCGAAAGAGGAGAAGTTGATCTTGAAGGTGAACTTATTTTTTCCCTTAATGCACTAAGGGAGGTAAGAAAGCAAAACTCAAAACTCAAGCTTAAATTTTAAGAATGTAATGAAGAGAGAGGAAAGCTTATAGAGGATCTAACTAAGTTAATACCTAAAACAAGGAGATTCAAAGAGAAGTTAGAAGCTAAGGTTTTAGAATGTGAAAAATTAGAGCATGAGGTAGCTTCACTAAGGAAGGAAGTAAAAGAGTATAAGGATAAGTTACACAGGTTTGGGAGAAACTCAAAGAAATTGGATAATATTATCAAGACACAAAAACCTACATCAAACAAGATAGGTCTTGGTTTTTCATAGGTACAAAGAAAATAAGAAGAGGAGTCAATATCAAGCTCCAAAGAAGAAGAAGCTTCAAAAAAATAGAGTGTAAGAGAGAGTGAGACTTCTGAGGATGATTTGGATAAAAGAAAATTCAATAGAATAAGGAACAATGCACAAATGAGGAACAGATGTAATAGGAACCAACATAGGATAAAATAAAATAAGAGACCAATGGTGTCAAGAAAAGGTAGTTTCAAAGGATTATGCTTCTCATATCATAGGTTTGGGCACAAGGCTACATAGTATAGGACACATGAAAGATAGGAATATGGGAACTTCAAAAATAGATATTTTTTTCAAGGGTATTGCTACTCTTGTAATTAGTTTGGTCACAAGGCATTAAATTGTAGGGTTCATGATAGGAATGGATATGGTTTCACTAGGAGAAACCCCAAGATATTTGCACCACCAAGGAACTACAATATTGAGTGTTATAAGTGCAATAATGATGGGTATACAACAAGATGGTGTAGAGCAAAAATTCTAGAGACAAGTAGGAATAGGAATAGTCTGAGGAATCAAAAGGATCAGTCAAGGAAGCAAGTGGAATATCAGTGCATGTTGGGAGTATAAATACTCCCACCCCATAATTATCCACCTCAAAAGGATGTGGGAGAGGGTATAAGCTAATATTCTCATTATTAGCCCTAAGCCCCAAAGGTGAATGTTTTCCATTGATGTCAAAGGAGGAGATATTTGAGTTACGGGGAGAGCATTCAGTCAGGGGGAGCAAAGAATAAAGAAGTAAAATAAATGGCAAAAGGAAAATAGGTTGCCATAAATGACAAAAGGAAATATTTTTGGAATTATGAGCAAGTTTTGTTGCCATTTATGTCAAGGAAGATAAGGACCAAGTTTATTGTCATCCAGGTGTCTATGTTCAAGATTTTATAGGCAAGGTTGATGTTCAAGTTTTATTAATATCCTCTAGTGGTTTTTACCAAAAAGGCAAAGAAGAAGGTTTAATATTATAATATTTAAGTATCCAGGTTTGGTTCATGAAAAATAAATGTGAGTTGTCACATTATAAAGCATCTAAAAAACCCATATGGCATATTGAATGGTTAAAGGTTTAATTATTTAATTTTAAATAATTTAACCTTAAGGTTAAAATTTAAAATTAAATAATAATAAGTTAAAGGGCCTAAGGTTATAAATTATAAATTTGAATTTTATAAATTCGAATGTCTTCACTAACATTGGATAAAGCACATGAAAATGCATATAAATAATGCCACAAAACCTTGGCATTAATTATCCTTGTGAATTGAAGCCTATGGAAAGAGTTCATGCGCCATAAGAGATTCGCATGTGTTTAAATTCGTTGGACATAGAAGAGAGGACAAGTAATAGGGGAGAGTGAAAAATATTCTGAAGCAATTTTTAGCTTAGTTTCTAGCCAGGAGCTATGATAAAGCATTCAAGGAATGCTAGACCCAATTTTGAATTACGGGTGCTCTATTTTGCTAAATAGGAAAGTAGTTTTTTTTGTGCTTCATGGAAGGTAAGAAGATAAAAGGCATCGAGGTGCACCTTTTAGACCATGTGAGGGCACATAGCCCAAGTGGCGCTAGCTTGACACGCTAAGGTGCTCGGTGGAGGAAAGGTGGGAGTTTGAAACTCGTCAAGGACATTTTGCCAAAGCAAAAGGTATGCAAATTGAAATTTAATTTTTACTAAGGTGTTTGCTAGGTGTTATTTTTAAAACATGTACTAGAGGGTTTTGTTAAGTTTTAAGGTGGTTGGTAATTAATTAAAGAGGGAGATATAAGGTTTTGGTTAAGTTAAAAATTAAATTATCCTTTTAGGAGTAATAAGGGGATAAGTGGAGTTAAATTTTATTTTAAATATAAAGGTTTTAATTCTTTTAAAAGGAGTAATAAGGTGATTATTAAAATATTATTTATGAAGTGATTTACTTGGTTTTTGTTAATATTTTAAAGTGTCGATTTTATAAGGTATAATTGAGATCTTATGCTATGTATGGTGAAATATTTTGAGGAATCATTTAAGTGAATTTTTGAGTGAATATCTTTCTACCTAACCTTTGAAATTGGCAAAGAGTTTATTGTGATTGAGGCAGGTGTTTAACGTCAAATCATCTTAAAACAAAAGGTAAGGGTACATTATCCTTGTGAGTGAAATATTATTGGATGTTGTGAATGCTAAGTTGGAGTGAAAAGGATTTTTTGATAATCATTTTTGAGTTTGGTTTTGAGAAATAAAATGTTGATTTATGTGGGTTTTTTAAAATGAAAGTTGATACTAGAAACCTTGTTTGATAAGAATTATTGGAAATAATGAGCAAGCCTTCATATTCTTGATTAGGGTTTATGAAAGATCATAACTATCATTGTTATGTGAAGTTGTGAATTATCTTGAACTAGGGTTTCTGAAATATCATGAGTATCATTGTTATGTAAGGTTTGTTTGATAAGAATTGTTGATTAAGCTTTAATTGAGTAATTGGTTTAGTGGAGTTGATTGATCTTAGTTGATTGGAAGTGTTGGAGTGATAGTTCAAGTTATATGAAACAAATTGTTCCATATTCTGATTTGATTTGGAAGAGATATTGAAAGTGATTGAGTGTTGTGCAAGAGTGAAACATATTGAGTCTCTAACCATTATCTATATGTTTTTGTGGTTAAGCAAGAGAGATTGAAATTAATTGAGTATTGTTGTGAGTGTGAAACATATTGAGTCTCTAACCATTATCTATATGTTTATGTGATATTAAAACAATATTATGTGTGAAGCTTGTTTGTGTGATTGAAGAGATTTTCTATAATAGAGTGAGTTTATTTGTGTGATATTTTGTGGAATCTTACAATCATATTGGATAGAGTTGAGGTAAGTCTTGGTGAAGACTTGTTGGACATATTTGTGTGAGCTTTTGTGGAAGCTTACAATCATATTGGATAGAGTTGAGGTAAGTCTTGGTGAAGACTTGTTGGATAGATTTGTGTGAGCTTTTATGGAATCTTACAATGCATACTTAAGGAAAGTCTTAGAAAATACTTGAGAGTAGATTGAGCAAGTTCTAGTGAGGACTTGTTGAGCAGATTTGAGGTAAGTCTTAGAGAAGACTTGAGAGTAGAAAGAACAAGTTCTTGAGAGGAATTGTAGATAGATTTGAGATAAGTCTTTGAGAAGACTTGAAGAGCTAAATTGATTGATTGATTTGTTCAAACATTGAGTTAAGGTTTGGGGTAGATCTAGCAGAGGTGATTTATGATTGATCAGGCTTTGTGGTAAAGCTTGAAGATAGATTGAGGATAGAGTTTGGTGTAGATATGAGGACAAATTTGTACCAGACTAGAGATAAATATTGAGCAAGTTTTGTGCTATATCGAAGGACTAAGTTTAGTACATAATAATATAGATATTGAGTAGATTTATACTAGACCAAAGGACTATGTTTAGTGCAGATATAAGATAGATATTGAGCAAATTTGTACTAGACTGAAAGACTATGTTTAGTGCAAATTTAAGATAGAGCTGAGAGTAATATTTAGAGGTTATAGATGATAGTAGTATCCAGTGGATAGAGATCCATTAGCCAGGATAGTGAGGATAAAGGTATTCTAAGTGAGTACAGGAGTCTTTAGTGGAGAGGTCCAAAAGACAGTGTAGTGGAGGTAGTAGTCTTCTAGAGGTTCACCAGCTAGAGCATAGGATAAGGAGTTCTCTTGTGGATAGAGATCCATAAACCAACTGAGGAGATTAGTGTCTCCTGTGGATAGAGATCCACAAAATTGATTAAGATATTGGTGTCTCCTTTGGACAGAGGTTCATAAACATTGTAATAGGGAAAGGTTTCCTAAGATATTTATTGAGAAAATTTTAGTGAAATATTTTCTTTGTGGAGTAGCCCACATTGGGTGAACTACATTAAATTAGTTTCTCTATTGTGTGTGATGATTTGTGCATTGATTCCATTATTGTTTTTGACATTGCATTTATATATTGGATTATATAGCTTGAGTAAAGAAAAGTAAAAAGTGGTTTCATACTATTCACTCCCCCTCTTAGTATAATCTTGTGTTCTTCATGTTTCTAAACAAATTGAGGGATAAATGACTTATGAATATCTCATATTTCTTGTTTCATTCCTTATCTAATATAATAATAGACATGAGGGGAGATAAAGGGTTGGACCCCATTCACCAAGGCATAGCTCTACTAATTTTTAGCATGTGGCCAAGGCCAATGGTGGTGATGGATGAGGCCCTACCACAAATTTTAAAAATCAAAATATTCCTTTAGCTTTTGGTCCACCCCTAGTATCATCTAACTCTGCTTCCATTGGAGGTTCAGTGGACCAGGGTCATTCCGATGGAGGTAACACAACTAAGCCATCTTGGCTCCAGTATTTAAAAGTCCTGATTCTTATGTTAGAGTCGAAGTCAAAGTTGCTATATGAACATACTATCTCCACTAGTGAGGTCAAGTTTATTCATAAAAACTTGAGTCCTATGGGATGTTTGTATCTTTAGTGCACAGGAGCAATTGATCTCATTATCAGGATGTGTTGCACCGTTGAAGTTGCTAGGTGATTTTGAGGAGATTGGGTAAATCAAAGTATCAACAAACTCTAAATTTTTGAAACATGAAAACTTAATGAGTTATCCAATGGAGTCATCAAAAAGTGGTTGTCAAGAATACGGTATTGCATGGAGGATGGGGGAAGACCAAAACCAACATAAAATGGCCACCGCTTAGCAATGATAGGGTATTCGATATTTAGATAAGGTTTGTTTCTCTATGGTGGTTCCAACTACCTACCTTACAAAAGGGAAAAGAGGAAAATGGGGAAAGAGAATGAAAAATAGCCATAGCTATAACTCACAAGGACATGTATAGCCACATCAAGATACATGCAGGCATTGCACCATGAGCAATAATACAAACATAAAACCTAATAGATCAACCAACTGTGCCTTCACCAAATGTTTTAGAATGGATGGTAGAGGGTGAATTCTAGAATCAATGAGTGGGTACATGAAATCCAAATATTAGAATTAGAATTCTCCCATCTAATGAGCTTTAACAAAAATAAACCCTCATCCATGTTATGAATGCAAATTCCAAAGCCACCAAGTGAATTCCATGAAATCCAAATTGTATAATTATATGAAACCACTTAACTAACCAAAGAAAAAATAAACACTCATACATTCAATGCAAAGATATGAAGGTAAAATTAGAGACCAAATAGTGATAAGTTTATATTTACAAAGTGGTGAAAAATTTACATACAAATTGTAATGGCTAAAGAGCCACCCTTGGGAATGACCAGCATTTTTCTATTTATAGGTATTTTACATTAATTTTAAAATTCAAATATTTATGGTATTAGGTAGGAAGACAACACTTGGAGAAGATAGGCGATCCACTAGTACACTACTCCTCGAGATGGCGACGATCTTCTGGAAGGAGGTAAGTGCATCCTAGTTCATCTGAGCCCCCATAGCTACTGATATCTCTACTCAAATTATTAATTCTTATTCTTAGTCATCTCTCAAACTAGAAAATCCACCCTAATAAAATATATTAGTTTTATAGGATTGTATGGAACAAATATATGTTGTTTGATATACTATTTTATGAGTTGGTTGGCCACATCAACAGTTGTCCCCAATGCTAGAGGTATTTTGATTGGATAACATCTGCATGTATCTATTTCACTTTCAATCATCATGTTTATTCATGGAAATGGTTATTTCTCCATCGGGTTTCAAGTTGGTTTTTTTAAAGTGGCAAGGTGACAACACTACTTCTTGTGCTTTTGAGATGAGCCAACCATTTTTCATATGGAACATTTGATGATTTAGATATTTCAATCATTATTGGAAAGTGTGTGGAGATGAAAATCTCATGATATCAAGTGTGAACAGTGGGATATTTTATCATGATCTCCCTATGTGCTCATCATCTTAATATATGACAATGCTTTTTCTAGAATGATTTTTAAATCCTCATTGAAAATACCTACCAAGACCCAAATAGATTTTTTTACTCAATACATTTGTTAAGGGTATTTTTTGTAGTGGTGTTAGTCAAAAATTTGGAGGATTTGAAGCCAAGTGAGTTAGTGTTTGGATGTTGAATATGGGCCATAATTAATTGTAGAAAGGTTAGAAGATTTATTTAGAGTTGGACTACTTGGAGGTGAAATATGAGATAAGAAAGATCTTACACAATGGTGGTCTACTGGATTACATTCAATCCTTCCACGATCACCATAGAGGATATTGTAGAATAATGGCACACTTTTGGAGGAAAGGTTAGGTCCATTTTGGTGGTTTAGAGTTTGAATTATTTGTTGTCCTGGTTGGTGAGGTGATGGATCTTTTAGTGAATGGTTCCTACCACGATAGGAATATGCACTCCCTAATTAGGGGATTGAGTTTCTTTCTTGATGAATATGAGTATCTAATAAAATTTTATAATAGATACAATTCCAAGGTCCTAAAATTTCCCTTGGATCGAGTCATATTAGTGATCATGGATTATTTTACATTGTATTCTAATAGGGACATGTTTCACAGCTTCCATAGAATGGTTTTAAATCAATTGAGGCATAAATGACTTATGAATATCTTATATTTCTTGTATAATTCCCTAGATAAGATAATAATAGATATGAGAAGAGGAAAAGGGTTGGATCCATTCACCAAGGCCTAGCCCTACTGATATTTGAGCATGTGCCAAGATCAAAGGGGTGGTGAAGCCCTGTCATAAATTGAAAATCAAAAGATTGCTTTAGTTTTTGGTCCATCCCTAGTATCATCTAACTCTACCTCCATTGAATCCTCAAAGTTTGGCTTAGAAGATCTTAAAATCCCTATCATATTTTCCAAAGAGAAGGTCAATAACTTGGGTGGAGTGTTAGTTTTTCCTAGAGGAATTACAGGTGGGTGCACTAGAATTTACCAATGTCTATCCATAAAATTTGTTCATGCTAAAACCTCCCCTATTTATGTGGATATGTTTTATTTCGAGGATCAATATCATACAAAGAAGAAAGGTAAGCTATCAAAGGAATCAACTAAATTTCACAAGGATTATCCCATAAAATCTTATGAAAAGAGCCTTCAAAAAGCAATAGAAGGTGCATTCAAGAGGGTGAAATTCTATATTATATAAGGTATCAAAATATACCCAAAGAAGTATCATATCCATAAAAATTGTCTCCCATATAAAGCACAAAAATGGACCTATAAAAAGAGATAAAACAAGTGGAAATACAAGTGTGAATATTAAGGTCATATTGCACCAAAAAATGAGTAACTGTCATCATTGAAACAAGTTGAAACAATAGGTATTACACATCCAAGAGCACCATTGAATATGACACAAACATTATGCCAAAGAGAAAGTGTTTGCAGCAAGAGAATTGGTAGGAATAGAAAATTGGAGAGTGCTAGAAAATTCAAATGAATATAGAAATATTTGGCCACATAGAGGAGTTGTTCTAAGTACTCAAGGAGAAGATTTCCACATTGTAAAAGGTGTTTGGATCACCCCACATTATAGTCTAACATATTCCAAGCAATGATAATACAAAGGAGCACCCAACATCATAAGGTAATGCTCCTCCAAGCCAAAATAAGACAAAACATGTTTATTACTCTCCATACATTAGCACCCAATGTGGAAGTAGAAGGTAAGAGTATCTATAATAGCCATCAACCACCAAGGAGTAAGAATACAAGTTCCACTTGTCACAAGTGTTGAAATAAGAAGCTAAAAAGATATCTTCAAAGGATAAGCAACACATGTCATAAGTGCTACAAGGAGGTGCAAGTATAAACGTTTTCAAGAAGGTGAAGAGGATAAGTGTCATTTGGCACTCCCATATTAGATTGCACCAAGTAAATAGGGCCCCTACATACGTAAAAAAAGGAGTATATCCCAAGATTGTATCGAAGGCATTGAAGGAATACATTGCAGTTATGAGAGTACATAGAAACCAACCATACAAGTGCATGTAGAAACAACAATACAAGTGAACGTAGAAATAAAAAAAGGGTGATAGGCATTTACAAGAACAAAATATATTTCAATCAAGCCAAGGCATAACACTTAGCACACATAGTAGCCAAGAATGGAGTAAGAATATTAGTGCACACAATCAGCCAATATTTGGGAGAAGAAAGAAAGAGAAATCAGCCATCTACAAGAAGAAGAAAAGGTGCACAAGTAAGGTGAAAGGAAAGCAATAAATCAGCCCTTACAAATAGCATACACTCCATACAACTTGCAAATCAAAATCAGCATCAAGAAGGTGAGAAATATCCATTACTATATTGCAAGTTTGAATATCAAGTTCATTATACTCTAGAGATATTAAAAGTAGGAGTAATAAGAAGTTGAAAATATCTCTAGGAAAGAGTATTGGATATTAGAAGGTATTGGTGTAAAACTAGAAGTATTTATATCATTTACATTTATTATAAATAATAGTTGCAAACTCTTAACATAGGGATATATAAGGAGTAGTAAACAAAAAAATATTGCAAACAATTTTATATTTCTAAAACTTCTAATTAGAGAGATATAAGGAATCCTACTTCAATTGAAATGCTAGAAGTTTAGAAACTGATTATTGCACCAAAAAATAGTTATTAAAATATTGAGCACATCAAAATTATAGCTGGAAGATAAGTTAAAAGATACATAGAAAAATCCAACTAAATAACATTGAAGATTAATTACATCTCAAATTCTCTACAGATTATTGGTTGCAAGTGATAGAAGTGAATTATATTTATATCATACCTCAATCTCTAAGAATTCAAAAGGGATTCTAAAAAATTCAAGTTAATATTACGCATCATAGTTCATATCCTAAAAGTTTGAAGAATTGAGTTCAAGGTTGTTCCTTCAAATAAATATAATAAATAAAATTCTTTTAGTATGGATAGATTGACAAGAGGAACATATCATTACTATAATTAAACTCAAGATCAAAACTTATTCAATATGTCGTATGAAAGGTATAGAATCATTACAAACTCAAATAACCTCACAAATCAAAATAAAAAGGATATTTGGTACATAGATTCAAGATCAAGTCATCATATGATGGGAAATATGCAATGGTTTGATTATCTTGAAGTCACAAACAACTACAAAGTAAGAATTATAGATGGAAAATTCTACCATATTCATGGTTATGTATGTGTAGCTCCTAGAAAATTATTTCCATATTTTGTACTACATAATGTCATATATGTTCCAGGGTTATCTTCCAATATCATTTCAGTAGCAAATCTAGTAGAGAGAAAAAGAAAAATTGACTTCAAACACCAAATTGTTCCTCATAATAAATAAAGGAGAAAGTGAATCCACTAGATCAATTCATAAAAATATATATGCTCTAGAATTTATGATAACTTCACAATATATTGTTGCATTTCAAAACAATACTAATTCATTTATTGAAGAACATGATGTAGCATATGGAGAACCAACATATCACAAGAATAAGCAAAAAAATAAAAGACTCAAAATTAAGAGAATGAGAGGACAACAAAACTTCACTCTATTTAGCTATCAGCAATCCAAAGGAGAACGAAATAAAGATGAAGACTATCCAAAAGAGAAAGATCCATATTGAAGACTAATGTCTTTGAACCAAATAATGTAATACAAGGAGGTGTTGGAACATATGGCTATTACACATTTGGTTATTTCCTAATGTAACCTCATGGGTGCATATTTAGTTTAGAATTATATTAGTATTTATTGCTTTATTAGTGTAATAGAATAAATGCACAAGTTTTAGAACGTGCAATGATGGAAATGTGCATGTAGTCCATATGTACATAAGTCTTAGGGTTTAGTGAGATCCGAGTAACCTATATTTCTATATAAAGGCCTCATTATGAGTGATTGTGAGAGAGTTGAAGTTGTGCAAAGTTGTGAGTAGTAGTAGGCACAATGTAGCTCCATTTTTCTATCATGGAGGAGTTGCAAAATCCATGAGAGGAGCATTGTAATTCTTCATGAGCTTTCTATAAGAACATTTCTAGAGCATTGTATCAAGTTTTCTATCATTTTTTCATGCATGATTTTTTGCTATTATAATTGTTGTATCATTGCATTTTTATTTCTATACTTGTGAGTGCATTTCCTTTATGTTTAAGTTTCTATAGCTAACAGTGGTATCATAGCCATGGTAGATAAAATAAAATCCACAAGTTTTGCAAACCAGATCATCCATAGTGTGCCACTGCATGCAAATACCATCACAATAATTTTTTGATAGAAGTAGCTATAGTTAGAATAATAGAAATTAGGGAAAGCCACATGATGTATTTTAGCTAGAGTTTTTCTGTAAGAGTTGTAACTCTTGTGAAGACTAGAACTCATAATTATTCCACTAGATTTACAATCCAACTAGTGAAGTTTATTTTTCATAGAGTCATAATTTTTTTTATTATTTCTATAATTTCATTGCAAGAGATAAAATAAGTATTTAGGAGAACCATTTGGTTACTAGATCTAAGTTTTTATTTTTTGCAAAAAATTAACTCTTAAAAGGTGGGAATCTTCCTACAATAGATAGAGAAGAACTTCATCTTTATTTCTTGAAATTTGAAGTTACTTTCCTCATGTAGAGATTGATTCTTTGTTGCAAAAAAAATGAGGATTGATAGTTTGGAGGCCTAAGGAGAAAGGTCCCATTGAAATATTTGTATATTGAAGACTCTTAGTTGATAGATTGAGGAGATATTTAGTGGCCATTGAAGCCACATTGAAGACTATAAATCTAGGAAGGAGGTCCTCGAAATAATATACAATTGAAGATCAAAGAGACTTAAGGAGAAGAGTCCTACAAAAATATTAGAGATTGGTGATCTCCATTGAATACTAAAAACTTTCGATTGAATAAGAGGTCCATTTAAAGACCTATTGAAGAAGAGGTTCGTTAAAGGTCCTATTCAAGAATAGATTCATTGAAAACTCTACTGAAGAATACGTCCATTGAAGACCCTATTGAAGAACGTCCATTGTGGAATATTAAGCATTGAAAAAAACTAAAATAATATTCTATTACAAATTTTAGTAGCAGCAGATACAGGAGATCCTAGAATAATATCTCATTTCCATAGTTGAATATTGAAGAGGCCAAGGAAGATATCATTGAAGATTTAGAATCTACAAGATTGAGAACCTTGGAGAGGTCTCAATAATAAGGCTTGGTGAGCCTCATTGAAGGAGTTCATAGAAGGACTCATTGAAGAAATTACTACCAAAGAAGAATCTAAGGAAATGGGACAATCGTCACCATCCAAAGACAAGCCTAAAGGAGAAATTTTGGTAAGAATATTGTCAAATCAAAAAGGTAGTATAGAATAGATCTCAATATTGATAGAATGTTTGAGGAGGAGATACACTTTGAATTCAAAATTTGGCAAGTTAAAAGAGATAGAAGAACCACCAAATATGCAATATTTGGGGGCCATAATTGAAGGAGGCTCTTGAGCATCATCTCAGCTACAATTTTGGGAGAATCCTACCAAATTTACAAAATTTTAAGGACAGTATTGAATTCCTTACAATATGGAAAATTTTTATATTTGAAGACAAAGAAAAGGGAAGCACATTAAACAAAAAATAAAGCTGCAAAATATAGAGTTTGTGGACAACAAAAAAGGCAGTAAATCAAAGAAATTAAAAGCAATAGTGAAGATTTATTAGTGCTGAAAATTTAAGAAATTATGGGCAACATTAGTGACTACTAAAAATCAGAATCCAGAAGCACATTCTGAATAAATTTTGAAGCCACCAAATCATAGTTTAGAGTAGCAAGTTGATAAGGTATTTAAGTTGTAGAAAGGTGATCAAAGAGTTGTTTTTGGCTGACATAAGAGATCTGTAAAATTATCCGTAAAAGGCAGACATTGAGGTGACTTGAATCACCACTATCTCCGTAATCTATGAGAGAAAAAGGTATGCAACAATAAGGTATGAAAATTTCATATGTTGAGATTTCATATTTGGTTTTATATTAAGGTTTATTAAGCATCATTTTTTCAAAGGTTCAAAAGTTGCATAGAATAGTTTTCATTCCAAGTCTTCAAAATAGTGCAAAAGTTATAGTTTACAAGGAGAAAACTTGCACATAAAAAAAAAAAATTAGGAAGACTATATTTGCATAAAAAAGAATGCAAAATATTACATTGAGTAGCTTGGGATAATAAGTTAAAGAATAGTCGACCAAGAAAAATATTGTCAAGAGTTCAAGGCAATATTCTAGTTCACCCAAACCAATCATCAAAGGTAGATTTTTTAGAGATATTTTATAGAAGTAAATGGAAGATTATTGTGCAAGTAATAGCCACCAAAAAGGATAAAAATACCTCCAAAATATGGAGAAGATAATCCATCAATTGCAATTAGAAAAATAGCTTAAAAGGAAGAAGAAATTCAAAATTTAAGTGCACCTCTCCAAACAAATTTACAGGACAGTCTTGAAGAAAGTTAAAATAGTCTTAGGGAGAATACGTTCTGTCAACCACATCTGCATATTAAAGCCCATATTTTAACCAAGGTAAAGGACATATTTTCAATCATAGGGGGGCAGTCATAGTATACGTTTGTGAGTCATCCAAAGGACTCCACGAGTGCAACAAAAGGGCACTCTACAAAATCTTATAAAAAGAGCCTTCGAAAAGCAATAGAAGGTGCATTCAAGAGGGTGAAAATCCATATTATCTAAGGTATCAAAATGCACCCAAATAAGTATCATAGCTATCTAATTTTTTTCCCATATAAAGAACAAAAATGGACCTGTAAAAAGAGACAAAACAAGTGGAAATACAAGGGTGAATATTAAGTTCATATTGCACCAACAAAGGAGGCATCGTCATCATTGAAAAAATATGAAAACAATAGGTCTTCCACTCCAAGAGTGCCATTGAAGATGGTACAAATTTTCTACCAAATAGAAAGTGTTTGCAACAAGAAAATTCATATGAATAGAGCATTTTAGAGTGCTAGAAAATTCAAAGGACGATAGGAATTTTTAGCCACATAGAGGAGTTGTTCTAAGAACTCAAGGAGAAGAGTTCCACATTTCAAAAGGTGTTTGGAGGATCCAAAATTATAGTCTAACATCTTCCAAGTAAGGATAATACAAAGGAGTATCCAGAAACATAAGGTAACACTCCTGCAAGATAAAATAAGACAAAACAAGTTTATTACTCTTCATACATGGGCACCCAATATGGAAGTAGAAGGTAAGATCATCTATAACAGCCATAAACCACCAAGGAGTAAGAAGATGAGTGCCACTTGTCACATGCATTGAAATAAGGAGCTGAAAACACATTTTCAAAGGATAAGCACCACATGTCATAAGCACTACAAGGAGGTGCAAGTATAAATGCTTTTAAGAAGTTAAATAGGATAAGTGCCATTTAAATAGGTAAATGGGATAAGCACCACATGTCATAAGTGCACCAAGTAAATAAGGCCCCTACATATGTAAAAAATGAGTAGAGCCCAAGGTTGTATTGAAGACATTGAAGGAATACACTACAAATTTGAAAGTACATAGAAACCAGTAATACAAGTGCACATAGAACTAGAAATACAAGTGAACGTAGAAACCAGACAAAGGGTGGTGGTAATTTACAAAAAAAAATAGATTTAGAGTTAGCCAAGGCATCACATATAGTGCACATATCAGCCAAGAATGGAGTAAGAATATTAATGCACACAATCAACCAACATTTGGGAGAAGAAAGAAAGAGAAATTAACCATCTACAAGAAGAAGAAAAGGTGCACATGGTGAAAGCAAAGCAAGAAATTAGCCCTTAAAAATAGCATACACTCCATACAACTTGTAAATTAAAATCAGCATCAAGAAGGTGAGAAATATCCATTACTATATTGTAAGTTTGAATATCAATTTCATTATACTCTAGAGATATTAAAAGTAGGAGTACTAAGGAGTTGCAAATATCTCTAGGAAAGATTATTGGATACTGGAAGTTATTGGTTTAAATCTAGAAGCATTTATATCATTTACATTGTTTCTAAAGAATAGTTGAAAACTCTTAACATAGGGAGATATAAGGAGTAGTAAACAAAATTTAGTTTGCAAACAATTTTATATTTCTAAAACTTCTAATTAGGGAGATATAAGGAATCCTACTTCAATTGAAATGCTAGAAGTTTAAAAATTGATTATTGCACCAAAACATAGTTATTAAAATATTGAGTGCATAAAAATTATAGTTGGAATATTGAGTTAAAATATACATAGACAAATCCAACTAAAGAACATTGAAGATTAATTACATCTCAAGTTATCTACAAATTATTGGTTGCAAGTGATAGAAGTGAATTATATTTATATCATACCTCAATATCTAGGGATTCAAAAGGGATTCTACAAAATTCAAGTTAATATTACGCATCATAGTTCATATCCTAAAAACTTGGAGATTCGAGTTCAAGGTTGTTCTTTCAAATAAAGAAAATAAATAAAATCCTTTTAGTATGGATAGATTTGCAATAGGAACATATCATCACTATAATCAAGCTCAAGATCAAAACACATCCAATATGTCATACCAAAGGTATAGAATCATTATAAACACAAATAATCTCACAAATAAAAATGAAAAGGACATTTGGTACATAGATTCATGATCAAGTCATCATATGACAAGAAATATACAATGGTTTGATTGTCTTGAAGTCACCAACAACTATAGACTAAGAATTGCAGATGGAAAATTCTACCATATTCATGGTTATGGATGTGTAGCTCCTAGAAAATTATTTCTATATTTTGTACTACATAATGTCATATATATTCTAGCGGTATCTTCCAATCTCATTTCAATAGCAAATATAGTAGAGAGCAAAAGGAAAATTGACTTCAAACACTCAAATGGAGTCAACATGTACCTCATAATAAATCAAGGAGAAATTGAAGCCATTGGATCAATTCATAAAAATATATATGCTCTGGACTTTATGAGAACTTCACAAGATATTGTTGCATTTAAAAATAATACTAATTAATTTATTGAAGAACATGATACAACATATGTAGAACCAATATATCACTAGAATAAGAAAAAAATAGAAGACTCAAAATTAAGAGAATGAGACGAAAATAAAAATTCACTCTATTTAGCTATAAGTAATCCAAAGAAGGAGAAGAACGAAATCTACATGAATACTATCCAAAAGAGAAAGATCCATATTGAAGACTAATGTCTTCAAACAAAATAATATAATACATGGGGGTGTTGGAAAATATGGCTATTACATCATTTGGTTATTTTATAATGTACCCTCATGGATGCATATTTAGTTTAGGATTATATTAGGAGTTATTGATTTATAATTATAATAGAATAAATGCACAAGTTTTAGAATGTGCAATGATGTAAATGTGCATGTAGTCCACATGTACATAAGTCTTAGGGTTGAGTGAGAGGCAAGTAACCTATATTTCTATAAAAAGACCTCATTGTGAGTGATTGTGAGAGAGTTGAATTTGTGCAAAGGTGTGAGTAGTAGTAGGCAGAATGTAGCTCCATTTTGCTATCGTGGAGAAGTTGCAAACTCCATGAGAGGAGAATTGTAATTTTCATGAGCTTTCTATATGAAAATTTCTAGAGCATTGTATCAATTTTTATATCATATTTTCATGCATGATTTTTTGCTATTATCATAGTTGTATCATTGCATTTGTGAATGCATTTCCTTTATGTTTAAGGCTCCAAAAGCTAACAAGAGAAGTAGAAGGTTTGGTGTCACACATAAAAATGAGGTGTTTGATCACTACCTTAGTCACCTTTTGAGATAGAATATCCACTTTAATAACATTGATTATTTGGATAGGTGTTGGTTGGAAATTCAACACCGCACAGAGGGCAGGGGTGGACCAGCATCAACATCGAATGACCACCACTTAACAAGGGTGGGGTGATCGATCTTCGAATAAGGTCGGTTCTTCTACGGTGGTTCTAGCTACCTACACTATGAAAGGGAACAGAGGAAAGGGATGAAAGAGAATTAAAAATGGTCATATCCATAAATCATAAGGATGGGTATAGCCGCATCAAGACACATGTAGCCATTGCACCATGAGTGGAAACACAAACCTAACACCTAATAGATCAACCAATTGTGCCTTTACCAAATTCTTCAAAGTGAAGGACAAAGGGCAAATTATAGAACCAGTGAGTGGGTGCATGAAATATAGAAAGAATAATTAAAGCGCTCCCATTTGACTAACTTTAATAGAAATAAACCCTTACCCATGTTATGAATGCAAATTCTAGAGCCACCAAGTGAATTCCATGAAATCCAGATTGTAAAATTATATGAAACCACTTAACTGACCAAAGCATAAATAAACACTCATACATTCAATGCAAAGATATGAAGGTAAAATTGAATACCAAATAGTGATAAGTTTATATTTACATAGTGGAAAAAACCTTACATACAAATTGTAATGGCTAAAGAGCCACCCTTGGGAATGACCAACATTTCGCTATTTATAGGTATTTTACATTATTTAAAATTAAAAAATTAATGGCATTAGGCAGGAAGACAACACTTGGAGAAGATAGATGATCCACTAGTACACTACTCGATATGGTGATGATATTCTGAAAGAATGTAGGTTTGTTCGGGTTGATTTGAGTCCTTGGAGCTTCTAACATATATACCCAAATATTTAATTATTATCTAGCTCACCCCTCCATCCACTTGATAATACTTTAGTTAGGTGATGAACGACTAGAATTAATCACCTTGGGACCAATTCTTCTCAGATCAGTCACTTTTGCATATGACTACCTGGTACTGAATAGTTGTAGTAATGAGTACTTATTTTGTTTAAATTTCAAATGATTGTATGAGTTTACATGTTGGGTGGGTGCTTAATTTATCTTTATTTCTACCTATGGGGTCATCAAGAATGAGGGCCATCATTTGTCCAAAGTTCCACCCAATTTTCTCTTGAGAGTTCTACCCGAGAATGGGTGGGAGACTTCATCCTTCCTATGGGTAGGGATTTACTATGTCTCCACCCTTTTTAGATGCTTGGAATTTCCACCCAACATTTGGTTGGGTATTTTTAATAGATTAACTTGAGGCAAAAGGGTGAGTCATCTTCCCATTCCATTATCCACCCTTCTTATTTGAACAACCTTACATATTCTTGATGTTTGTAGTCATCCATTATTGTTGATGTTGCTTCTCATCTTCTGCCCATCCATTGATGTTTTCAAAACTTTGGTAAACTCTTAGAAGAGCATCATACTGCAAGAAGGAAGTATATGTGGCAATGCAAAATTGCACCCACACTCTTGGTGTCTCACAGGGACTTTTCCCTTGCGGTAAAGGAGGACCCAGAAAGCTACAACTTGAAACACATAAAACAAAAAAGAGGAAAGGGGATAGTGAGGGCACAAACAAAAGTATCCAAGGAAGGTTGCAATATAAAGAAGGAATAAATCCAAATGTGAATGGAAAACAAGGGGGAAGAAGGTAAAAGAGAAGAAAAGAAGGGAGACAACAAGTGGAAAAAACAAGCAAAACCAGGAAAGGAGAACAAGAGGGGAAGAGGGGAGGGAGGGAAACATAGGAAGCAACATAAAAAATAGGAGGACTACTACTAACCTTATTGGTTAGAAATAGTGGAGAATTGAGGAAAGAGAAGGAAGGAAATAATGCAAAAAAATAAAACAAAAGGGAAGGAGATCCATGGAAGACCCCCACAAACCACACTCCTATCAACATACCCCATAAAGGACCATGGCAGATTCAAGAACAGATAGAATGCCAAGGGAATTTGCTAGTTTTGATGCAACACCTCTTTTTAATGCAATAATGTAAAAACTATTTTTGCTCCTCTCCTCTCTTCCAGGGAATCCTTAGTTACAGTGCCATCATTGACTTCATGTTTCTCAATTCATACTACTTCTACCCTTTAAGGTACTTTTATAGGCCAATATTCCCTTTACTTGAGTAGTGGGTACTACTTTAAAAAATTTAACAAGTATCTTTTTTGAAATTGCATGAAGGAGTACCTAAATCACAAGACTTTGATCCATTGGGTACGAGGTCACGACAAACAACAAGAAAACATAGGGAACATGGGAGTGTTTTTCAAAGGTGAAGCACTATGATAGTCTATCATTAGTCACCAAGGGACAAGATGATGCCATTCTACCTTTTATCTTATGCAATTTATTTAGTTGTCGACTTATATACACAAAATTGTGGTGCGAGTGGCACACCACAACCATTGATTTTCCCTAGAGATTATCCAGTGAATCTATAATAATTAGACCATATTTTACTATACTTGAGATGCCTTCTATATTTTGGTTGACACTACCAATCATTTATCCAATATACAAAGTACTCCAAATTGGTAGATCATCAGGGGGATCCTCTTCCAAGTCCTTTTGAATATGATGTTCAAATATATGATTGATTTAAAAGGTTGCAAGTTGCTAGGTCATAGCTCTATAGGAGAACTTGCTACCAAAGAGACTTGAAGACCTAAAACACTTTGAAGTAGGAGAACTTGCTACCAAAGAGGTGATCAATGATTGGCTTAAGGGTAGCAAGGGAGGGGTCATCAATGAGAGGGTGATCACAGATCCAAGGATCATGCCAAAATTCAATGGTTTACCCATTATTGAAATACCATTTGATGCCCTTTTTGATGATATATTTGGCTTTAGTAATGGAGTTCCAAAAGGTAAAACTAGAAGGGGGGTCTCATCCTCCAGAAAATCATGGTTCTGAAGGTATTTTATTTTGACAATGGAGACCCATTCTAGGTCAGCATTGGTGACTATCTTCCATGCTTGCTTAGCTATGAGGGCAAGGTTCATTTTTCTCACTCTTCTTAGGCCAAGCCCTTGAGATTTGGGACTGCACACTTTATCCCAAGAAACCAGGTGAAACTTCCTTTTGTTAAACTACTTCTAGATTTGCTCAATTTTAGAGCATATTAGTGCATGAGCTTTGAATATGGATAGGAAGTAGACAGGGATGCTTTGGATACATGCATGAACCAGGTTGGATTTAGCATATTTTCTAAGGAGGGCTCCCTTCCACCCTACAAGCCTTTTGAGGAGTCTATCCAATACATTGTTCCACATTCTATCCAAGGGACTACTAGAAAATAGAGGAAGACCCAGATAATACATGGGCAAATTACCTATTGACCACTGGAGGACTTGGGCTATGTGTTGCTGGTGAGCATGAGGTGTGTTGATGAAGTAGATTTTTCTCTTGGTGTAATTTACTAGTTGACCAGATGCATCCTCATACAGGTTGAGAATTAACTTGATTGTATTGGCTTCAGTAATGGAGGCTAGGGTAGCTAAGATGGTATCATAAATGAACTATTGGTGAGTCATTAGTTCTAGCATAAAAGTGGATTTTATTCTAGATATGGCCCCACTAGCATGAGTAGCTTTAAGAGTTCTTCTTAGGGTCTTAGCTAAAATTATGAACAAGCATGGAGATAAGGGATCCCCTTGCCTGATTCCTCTATAGCTTCTAAAATATTCTACAACAGATCCATTGATGATAATTGAAAACCAAGCTAAAGATATGCAAGCTCTAATAAGGTCAACCTACTA
The DNA here is from genome assembly GCA_028583015.1 of Wollemia nobilis. NCBI lineage: Eukaryota > Viridiplantae > Streptophyta > Pinopsida > Araucariales > Araucariaceae > Wollemia > Wollemia nobilis. The sequence continues at coordinate 17,842,075 of JAQPPZ010003361.1, forward strand.
GGGATGAAACCCAAACTTAAGAAATACAATAATAAGAAAGTCCCATGAGACCCGGTTGAAATCTTTGTTCATGTCGAGCTTGAGGAGGATCTGAGGAAGCAAATATTCTTACTCTATGGCATAGAATGAATCATATCATGGATGGTAATGATGCCATCAGTGATATTTCTCCCTTGAACTGTGTTGCCTTGATAGGGGTCAATGATGAGAGGAAGGGCTTCCTTCATTCTAGTTGACATGGATTTGGTCATTATTTTGTATAGCATATTGCACAAACTAATGGGACAAAAATAAGATAGTGATATGCATTGAGCCTACTTGGGGATGAGGGTTAGAAAGGTTGAGTTGATATCCCTGGGAATAACTTTTGATATTTGGATATATCATATAACATTGTAGACATTGGGTCCAATAATATCCTAGAATATTTAGAAGAAGCAAGGGGAGAACCCATCAAGGCCAGGATATTTTTCAAGCTACATGGAAAAGAGAGCATATTTAACTTCATCATTTGGCAAGGGTTGGAGGAGTTCCTAGTTAAAATCATGGGAAATGAGGTTAGGTAGGTGATGAATGAGGTAATGGTGTGATAGGTTGGAGCTAGGATGAGGATAGGATGTATTGGAAATTATTGACTACCTCAAACCTAATCTCTTGGATATTATATGTGGAGGTACCATCCCCTTTGGTCAACTCTCTAATTCTGTTAGAGCTACAGTATCTGAGTGTGGAAGGATGAAAAAACTTTGTATTAGAGTCTCCCCATTTGAGCAACTACACCCAATACTTCTACCTCCATAATGTTTCTTCTCTTTCTAGAATATTGTGGTAGTCTACCAAAAGTTTTATTTCTTCATCCCTGGTTCTGATGTCAAGGATTCCTTGCTGAATTTGGTTCTTGATTAACAGGAGTATTTCTTTGATTGTTTGTTTATTTTCAAAAATGTTACCAAAGACCTATTTGTTCCAAAAGTTTAGGTTATATTTTATAAATTAGATCTTTTTGGTAACTTGATATATGGGAATTCCTAGACAAGGTTGACCCCACCACTCTAAAATGCACTCACTAAGGTCAGGATCCTGCGTCCACATAGCTTCAAAGAGGAAGGGGGTTTTGAACATTGGAATTTTGCAAACAACTTCAAAAACTAGGGGATTATGGTCCGATCCAAATTTAGGGAGAGAGTTGAGGGTAGCATCCCCAAACAAAGGGACAACCTATTTGAAAAGAAATAATCTGTTGGGCATCAATTGATTGTGCATAGATCCAATATAATTTCATTTTATGTAAAAATGGAAATTTTAATAAATTCTAATTTTTCATTAAAATGAATAATTAATATGACATTCCAAAGTTTCAAATTGCAAAGTTAGATTTTAGTCATTTTCTTTTATGCTCAAACAAGGCTTAACAAAGGAAGATAAAATTTGTTAACAAAGGAAGATAAAATTTGTTAACAAAAGAAGATAAATTGGTTAACAAAAGAAGATAAAATTTGTTAACAAAAGAAGATAAAATCAGTTAACAAAAGAAGATAAAATTTGTTAACAATTTGAGATAAAACGGATAAAATCACCATTCAAGGATTGTCATTTCAAAGTAGATAGAGGATAAATAATGTTACATTGTTTTCATGAACAACAAAGTCATAGAAAATCAAATCAAATACCAAACCACATGCCCCTTGTTAAAATTTACTTTCACCTTTGAGGTATTCAATACATTTTTATATTTTCACAAGCAATCAAGCACATTTAAATTGATTAAACAAACAAGAACCTTGGATAAGTTTTAAGTTTCTTTGCAATAGAGGGTTTTTTATAATACCCTGACTGTGATGGTGGTTTTATAATTGGGAAAATTTATCACTCAATAGAATTGGCACTAGAATGAGGTCCTGGATTGGTCATTTCATTGTTACTTTAAATGATAAATTATTCATTGTTACTTGAATTGCTGTTTTTTTTGTAAGCCATCAACACGCAACAAAATTGGTGCTAGAAGGAGGGTCTAAAGGTAATTAATTTGATTTTTTAGCATTTCAAGCTCTTAAAATTTCTTAAAAAAAAATTGAAATTTTTCAATTTATGCGGCATTAGTTTTGATTTGATATAAATTAAAAAATATTGTTATGGTTATGATTCAGTTGTTGTGGATTTTTCATACATAGCTTTGCATGTTTTATCTATTGAATAATCAAACTAGAACCAAAATTTCAATGGCAATAATTGCATCTTGGATAGGTGGTTATTGTAGTCCTTTAAACATTCTTGGAGTACCCCATCAAATTCCTAAAAATATAGAAATATATTTACCCCAGTATAGGCATGGTGGAATGAGATCAGCTAGGGAACATATTCAGGAACACAAAAACATTATAATTCATTTACAAGTTATGTATGAAGATGTTGTTTATAGAATGTTTCCATACACATTATATGAGTTTGCTTATGATTGGTATATCAACTTACCTATAGTGTCTATCACTTCTTGGATCAACTAGAAGCAACATTTCTCAATCATTTTAAAATTTTTGACCCAATTATGACATACCATCAGTTTGTCTCTATCCATAGAGAATCTAATGAATCCTTAAGATTATTCAGTGATAGGTTCCATAATTTGTATACCGAATTGGTTATACCTTTCATTATTTTAGAAGAAGCAACCATTTAGATGTATATTGGACCCTTAGACCCATTTACTTCTATGTTTCTAAGGATAGTTCTTTAAATTACATCATTACCCAAAGCATATAGTGAGGTAATATCATTATATTAGAAGTTGATTTCTCAAGGTGTTAATATGGATCAATTATTATCACTTAGAAAACCTAGAGCTCACAATAAAATACCATAATTGAGTCAATATTTTACGCAACACTTTCCGATGATGAACTCTTTTTCAGGTGATATGGGTTCCAACTAGTACCAACCTTCCAATCTGGAACCTTTGAATCAAATTATGTCTAATGTGAGCTATCAACATGATGAAATTGATTGTCCAAAAGTTAGAACTACTTTAGATATTGTCCAAAATAAGGTGAAAGTTTTAGAATCAATACCCGTCAATGAGAGTTGTAGGGATCAAACTAATTAGAATGCAAGGACAATGGAGGAAGATGAACCTTCAAAAATGGAGGAAGATGAACCTTAAAAAATGGATGATGATGAACCTTTAGAAATGGAGGAAGATGAATTTGAAGAAGGTTATAACCAGAATGACTTTGAATCTAAAGAAGAATATGAATATGGCATGAAAGAAGGTATGTAATCTCACCAAGTGTTTCAAAAAAATAATGATTACGTTATTCAAGACAAATAAGGCGAATCACTTACTTTTTTCCCACTTGATGTGCAAGAAATTGAAAGCCTTGTTCCATCTAATAATCCTATAATACCTATGCTACCTCATATAGAGAGAACTCCAGAACATAAACAATTTGGATTTGATATCATTGATGACCCAAAGGAAAATGTTGATCTATTATAGATGACTCAGTATTTATTCAGGAAGATTTATTATTTAACACATCCCTTGACCATCAAGATTTATGGTTTGAAACTGATGGACATATTTTTAATTTTGTGACTAATTCTAATGTTTTTGAAAATCAGGTTTTTGACAAAAATATACAAGATAAGGATGACAAAGTTTTTGAGGACAAAGAAGGAATTACAAAGGTTCATCGAGTCCTATAAAATGGAAATGTACAAAAGGTAGAATATCAGCCTTTTTGTTCAACCATTCAAATTCTAGGTAAAAGTTTACATAATTGTATGTTGGATTCAAATGTTGTTGATAATGAAATACCATTTACGGTTAACAAAGAATTAGATTTGATCCCTGCTCACACTATTAATAAGGTTGCTATGTTGAAACAGATGAAAGTAAATATTTTTGAGTTACTAAATCAAGTTCATCAACAATTGACAATTGAATCTAGGATACAAAGTTATAATGATCCTCATATGTTAGATATCCTAGATGCTTGTAAAATGTTGCGTAGTTATGATTGGTCTGAAATTATGAATGATGGTTTGACAATAAAATTTTTAGAAATAGAATCAAGCTTGGAAAGGATCATGTCTAATCATAATAATGAATGTAGTATTTTGATCACTTAATCAAAAATGGGAATTCATACCATGGTAGTTGAAACTAGGATTGAAGAAAAAAGTTCAATAATAAGATCAGTCATGGAACTTTAAGTCCAATGAATCAAAAACTAAGTATGAGAGTGTTAATGGAATTAAATCAAATTGGTGGGGTGAGAGAGGTAAAATAAAGGCCATTGGTATTTTAGACCTAATATTACTATTAACTGATACCTATGAAACTTTGCATACCTATCATTATGGGCATCTCTAAAATTATGTTAATCATGTTTGGAATCCTAGAAAATTTCATACATAAAAAATCCCAAGTCTGGTTTTGTAAATAGTCTAGTGTATAGTCTTTTATTTTCATGTGTTTTCTTTTATAATATTTAGATATAGTTTTCATTTATTCTCTTGTTTTGTGATATTTTATTTCAAAGTTTTGTTTTGATTTGTTCTTTTTTGTGTGCTTTGCATTTATGTCAATTTAGATTAGGTTAGGTTTTGGTTTATTTTTATGTTTTGCTTTTCTTTTTCACAAATGTACTTTTGGGTTTGTTCCTCTGATTGAGGTAGTGTTTGGTGATAGCTACTAATTTCTGGTTTCTTTTTTAATAATAGTTACTTTGTCATGTAGGATGGATTTCCTGGTTTAGAATTGAGTGAAATTGAGGAAAATGAAGTAAAATTGTTTAGTAATCATTCTTAGATTTTGGACTAAGATAGTGGATTTTGGAATAATGAAACATTTTGCTGAAGCTCCACATGTACCTCACTATATTAAAGGGCATTCTTTAAAATATTGAAAGATAAAGTCATTATGGTTTGCAAATTAAGGCAAAAATCTAATACACTCCATCTTTAGCCTTAAGTGATCTCTAACCCAAGGGGCACATACGATATTTGCAAAGCAATCAAATGCTTATATATATATATAAGAGAAACACAAACCAATCTAGTTCTCGAGTGATTTAGATAATCTCTACCGAGGCTATAGACATCTGATTGACAATAGAGCAAGGTCTAGAAGAGATCAAGGTCATCTCCACTCAGGCTATAGATGCCTAGTTTGTAGTGGAGCAATGTAGAGGTACATATTCATGAGTGACATTTTATAGCCTAAATGCAAAACAAATGATGGAATTTGAATTGATTCAAGCATAAAAAATGAATCATAGTTCACACACTTAGCATAAGAAAATGGTTCATATGTTTTCATTTGAATCTATTTACCCCACTTTCTTTGGATATTTCTAGATGATGTTTATTTCTTTGATATTTGGTTTTCTTGGTTTCATATCGGGTTCTTCATTTGAAATGTTTATGAGGATTTCCCAATAGAGTCACCATTTGGTGTGGTTGTTGCACAAAACACCCCAATTTTGGGGACCCACATTAAATTTTGATGTTTAAGGAAATTTTGGGTTTGCATTGAGTGATTTCTTGATTAGTAATACCTAGATATATTAGTTATGTGGATGAGGTCTAAGGTAATCCAAGGGGTTTCCATTATAATATTTTAGCACTTGGTGATTGATTTCATTGATCTCTTGTTTGCTCTCATGCTTTTGATTTTATGTTTTACTTGTGATATTACTCCATGTCAAATTACATTATGAGCCCAATCGACCATTCACTTATATGTCAATAAAATCTAAGTAAAAAATAATAATCATAATAAAATAAATAAATAAATAACCAAGAAAAAATAATAAATAAACAAAAAAATAATAGTAATAGTAATTATATATATATATATATGTATGTATGTATGTATGTATGTATGTATGTTTATATATGACATAAATGAATTAAAATAAAGCCAATGTATATCTCAAGTTAAAACATTAATGCGTTTTCAAAAAAAATTATGAACGGTTTTGTTCAGTGATTTTTTTTTTAATAGTCTTATTTTGAAAAGGTTTAATTTAGGTTAATTTTATTAATAGACTTATTTGGAAAGGTTTTAATTTATGGGATTTGTGTTTTATGACAAGTTATAAAAATATTTGTCACCATGGATTTTGAAGAGTGTGATTAACACAATGGTGCGATTCTTGAGGCAAGAGGTATGGTCAAGGTGGAGTACTAGGTACCCCTAATGAATTAGCTAAGTCAATGTGATGCACATTAGTAGGGATAAATCCCACCTTGGCCATTCACTAGGCACATGTGGGATTTAAAGCAAAGTCTTGTTTGTTCTTTCATGTCTAATATGTACATTACGTATGGATTCACGTAAACCCAAGAGGAGCGAGAACCCATTACCATATACAAAATAACCAGCAGCAAGATGGTCATGATTGGTTGTTGGATATATTTTCATTCTCTTTGATGTTGATGGTGATGTAGGTGGAGATGACATGGATAGGGTATACTATAATTACATTTGGAGATAGTTTCTTGGGATTAAAGACAAGTATGGGAAGTATGCATTGGGTGTAGCGCTCATAGATTCGAAATATTTCATTGTATTTTCATTGTTATAAGAGTGAAGTGGCCTACAAATAAGATATAGGTTGCACACTACACCCATAAGATTGCATCCATGCACTTGTTGCTTACCTCTACCATGTATTTCGATCGAACATGGTTGGCCTTGATACAAAAATAGGAGAAGTGATTGTCATTGTTTAGTGGATTTTAATTATCTCAACACAATCAATTATTGTAACTTGGAGTAGACAACCATGGGAAATTCTGATGGAAGAGTGAATGTATCAAATCTATTGGTTTACTAATAATGCCTATAAAGACCCATGAGGATGATCACCTAGGATTTCAATGTTTACTACCTCAGAGGCATCTTGTTCAAATTATTCTAGATCTATATGAATAACGAAACTACAACATCCACATTTGATATTTATGTTCTTGCAAGTGCAAAAATAAGATAACACATGTTGACTATATGACCACCATGTTTGTGAAAAGTAACACCATGTTCATCCATATTGGTCCAGATCCAACCTACAAATCTTTAAATTTTAAAGCAACTCTCAATGGCCTTGATATTCTTAAGTTGAGCAAACAGAATAGTCTGGTTGGGAATCATAGGTAGACACCATGTTCGTCCATATTGGTCCAGATCCAACCTATAGAGCTTTACATTTTAAAGCAAATCTCAATGGCCTTGAGATTCTTAAGTTGACCAAACAAAATAGTCTAGTTGGGATTTGTAGGAAGACAGGGGAAACCAAAAACCTATCTAAAAGTGATGAAAATAGTTTTATTATGTGGACTATCATAGGAGCAGAAGTAGGTGGAATTATTCTTATAGTTTTACTAGTGTGCTTGTCTATTTTATACCACAAAAATAAGAGATATTTGGCTAGTCCTACCCAGATAGAGAGGAGATTTACATTGGAAGAAATTAAGATTGCAACCAACAACTTTGAAGAATCAAGGGTAATTAGAGCAGGCATATTTGGTAAGGTGTACAAGGGAGAAATCAAATATAGTTTTTTGTTTACAATAAAAATAACAAATCCATAGGCAAAACAAGGTCACATATAATTTGAAATAGATATTGATTTACTTTCCAATCTAAGACACCACCACTTAGTGTCTTTGATTGAATTTTATTAGGAGTAAACTGAGATGATGTTGGTCTACGAGTACATGGTAAATGGTATGTTCAGAGGCCATTTGTTTGGAAGAGGTTTACCTCCCTTTTTGTTGAATCAAATACTAAATATCTATAATGGTGTTGCTAGGGGATTACATCATATCCACACTAGAACATAAAGAGGAATCATTCATGGAGACATCAAGACCACAAATATTCTGCTTGATGATAATTTTATGGTGAAGGTAGTTGATTTTGAATTATCCAATATGGGTCCTACTTTTGATCATTCTCATGTAACTACAACCATGAAGGGTAGTTTTCGGTACGTTAATCCAGAAAACTATCAAAGTCAGTACCTAAAATTTAAATATGATGTGTATTCCCTAGGTGTGGTGTTGTTTGAAGTTGTTTTTGGAAGGTCCATTTTCAGTCATAATATTCCTACAAAACAAAACTTGTCTTGAAGAAATGGATAGAGGAAATCAAAATGTAGCCTTGGTATTGAATTGTTAAGACAAATTATCATCCTACTTTCAACAAGACTTGATCTCCGTGGTGAGTCCATAAATTTTGTTGCATCCACACTAACCCTATGGCTCTATAATTTTTTATTTTGTGTCATACAATATGGAATATAATATAATGCAACAACCTCCATGTTATGGAAATGATAATGATACCAACGCTGCATAGGGTTCTTACAATTTCCTTCCATATAATTAGATATTTTGGTTACTATATACCACAAATACACCTAAAATATCGTAGAATGGACTACGCTTGGAGATATTGCTACACATGGCCAATGGGGATATAGTATTTACATGGTACATTACATGCATATGCAATGCTTCGCTCAAGGTGGAAAACCACGAAACTAATGGTGCTTTAAAAAAAAAAATTAACTAATTTTATAAATATATAATCATCATGGTTACAAGTTTAGGAAGAAAAATAAAAGGAAGACGAAGGGAAATGGTCTTTCGTTGGTGCAAATATGAAACTAAGGGTTTTTGAAACTTCAAATAGCCATTAAAATCAATGCACAGGGGTCAAATTTTTTTTGGCAGCAAGGGCACATTAGAACTGGATTTGTCTTGGAGCCTCTCCTCCCAAGTTTCTAGACTACACCATTTCACTATTGGAAGCCATTTAAGCATGGTATTCTGCACATGTATTTGATTTGAAAATATTTCTTTTGTCAATATATTGGAAATTTTAGTGAGTTTTATGCATGTTGATGGTAAACTTGTCTATTGTTTTTAATATATTGCACCTCTTTACCTTAGAATATTGCACCACATTAATGTTGGATTGCATGAATATGGGTCACACTAATGTTGGTTTAATGCAGGATACTATTGTTTGTAGGGTTGGTGTGAAATTTTAGAGTTACGGTGACTTGTTTTATTTTATTTTTATTTCTCTAACCCTACCCCTTTTTACATTTTTTTTTAATCTCACCAATTATAAAATAAAATAATAATAATAATAAATAAATAAATAATTTAAAATCCAAAAAAAAACAGAATGAATAATGACAAATACAAAGTTACATTTCCAATTCTCATTTTATACATTTTAAAGAAAATTAAAAAATTCCAAATTTCACATAAATTCACATTTTTAAAGGAAATTTTGCAATCTCAAGTCCTACACAAATTCACATTTAATTTAAAGGGAATTCTAAATTTCAAACATTGCACACATTTTCAAACAATCAAAACTAATTTCATTTTATGTAAAAATATAAATTTTAATAAATTCTAAATTTTCATTAAAATGAACAATTAATATGACATTGCAAGGTTAGATTTTAGTCATTTTCTTTCATGCTCAAACAAAGCTTAACAAAGGAAGATAAAATTTGTTAACAAAGGAAGATAAAATTTGTTAACAAAAGAAGATAAAATCGGTTAACAAAAGAAGATAAAATTGGTTAACAAAAGAAAATTAAACGGGTTAAAAAAATAAGATAAAATTTATTAACAATTTAAGATAAAATAGATTAAATCACCTTTCAAGGATTGTCATTTCAAAGTAGATAGAGGATCAATAATGTTACATTTTTTTCATGAAAAACAAAGTCATAGCAAATCAAATAAAATACCAAACCACGGGCCCCTTGTTAACAGTTACTTGCACCTCTAAGGTATTCAACACATTTTCATATTTTCACAAGCAATCAAGTACATTTTAAGTAATTAAACAAACAAGAACCTTGGAGAAGTTTTAAATTTCTTTGCAAGAGAGGGTTTTTTTATAATACCCTGACTATGATAGTGGTTTTTCAATTGGGTAAAATTATCACTCAATATATAGAAAAATAATAATAAAAATCCTAAGATGTTTATTTAGGAAACTTATCTGATATGACAGTTGATCCTAGCTTTAACTTGCATTCAGAATATCCAAACAACTTCAATCATGTGAAATAACTTATAAACCCTAAAAAAATTGATCAGTGTTTGGGGGCTTGCTTAGACCACTATATGACTGAGTTTGAAGGTGCAATAGTCAAGCCCCCTTGGTCCTTTTAGTTGACCATTCAAAAATAAAATTATCTTTGACCTTTAGAACAAGCAAAAGCAATATGATATAGACATGTAACAATGAAATGAAATGTAGACATAATTGATATAATAAAAATCTAACATGGAAGATGTGAATTAGGGTTTTGGGAAGCAAGAACTTGCCCCCAAGTCCTAATTGATCAAATTTATGCCTTGTAATGGGTGGCCATGAATCTGACTCACCAAATTCATGCCCTATATGGATGGGTATGAATTTAGTTCAGAGCACTTTTTGGGTCCAAAAAAGTCAAAAATGTGATGCAAAATCAATGAAATGTAGATCTAACAACTAATATTGCAAGTAAAGAACCTACTTAGCTAATGGAGGGAGCAAGGAGTAATGAGAAGGTGAAAGAAGCAAACCAACATGATAGACCTTTCCAATTATCAAGACTCCTCCACTTGTTCACCAAGAGCAGCTAACACCCAAGCATAAAATAGCAAAACAACAATCCCACAATAGAAGAGCACTAGCAAGCATTAGAAAGATAGCATAGACCAAGATTAAGATTTGTAGAAGATAGAATATATGGAAAATAGTGGATCCAATCCATTATTTATAAGATTTTTAGAGGAGTTTTAGGTGAGAAAATGAAAAACAAACTTGGCTGAGAGTTGATGCCATAGATGTCGATCAAAAACTTGGGCTTTTTAAGAGAAAAAACTCAAATTTTCCAAATTCATGTCCCGTAAATTATAGGGCATGAATTAAGCAAAGTTTTTTAGCCAAATTCACACCCCATAAATTATAGGGCATGAATTCAGCAAAGCTAAATCTACCAAATTTGCACCCCATATGGGAGGACTATGAATTTGAGACAACTAGACCCATGTGCAATATTTTTGCATTTTTGGGGACCAAACGATGTCAGAATGGGATAAAACTTATAGCTTAAAAATTATATTTTTGAGACTTATTCAATGGTATACGTTTTTATAGGAATGGAGAATATTTAATGGGGAAAATTTAGCTCAAATATGACCTTACTTATTGAAGCAGTAAATGCTCAATTTTAGGTCTTTAAAAGGTGGAATTGGCTTGGTTGGTTAGAAGGTCGATGTATGAGGGTGAACTAATAAAAATTGATGACAAGTGGGTAATTTTTTTATGTATATAGGATGATTATAGTTTCATTCCTCCACTCTTTGGTATGGGTCACCAAAATATTCCTCTAGTCTCTTCAAAGGTGGGGAACCATATCTCTTCTTTTTTTCCATTTTCTTTTGTAGCTATATTTTTGATAGTGCAACCTCCCCTAATGTGATTAGGATTTATGATAATGGAATAATAATGGATGGACAATTATTATGGAAGGTGTTGATATGAGTTGTGCTTTAGGCAATGATAGACTGGTGGATGCATATGTGGTGTTCATGGTGGGAAACTAGTGGGTGATTGATTTAAGTGGTGAAAATGGGAAAATAGGTTAAACTTGACTAATTTTATAAATGAAGCAATAGATTCATGGATTTAGGGTGATTCACTTATAAAAATGGAGTAATCTACTTGTTGGAGTCTTCTAGGGGAATCAATGAAGGGGGAGCAATTTGCTCGAGAAGAAGTGATATTCTTAAGAAAGTAGAGTGATATGCTTGATTAAAATATTTAGGAATTGAGAGACATTCACTTATAGTTTACAAGCAATTTTCTTGTAATTTTGGAGTAGTTTACTATGGTTGCTAGTGTTTGGGGAACTCCTATAGAGCTATGACCTAGCTAGTTCCTTGTGTGTAGTTGGTTTTATTAAGTGTGCTACAAAGCTTAAGTAAAAGGAGAGGGAACACTGATTGGATGAGGCCCCTCTGAGCACACATAGGGTTTATATAGACCTTGGGTAGTGCACCCCTCATCCATGCCTTTCTATGGGTTATCTAGGTAGGGCATCAACCTAGTAAGGGATGATTTTCCCTTGATCATGGTTAGTGTGGGGTACCCCTTTAGATGAACTCACTTCTTATTTTAGCATGTAGTTGACTCTCTAAAAGTGAGTAATATGTTCACTCTTTTTTTAAAGTATATAGTCCTTAATAGACTTGATAGACTATTAACTTGGGGAGAAAAGAAAATTTTGATGAAAACCAAAAAATGTATTAGAGAAAAAGGAAGAGGTAAGAGAGGAGGGTAAAAGTGTTTATCGAATTAATAGTTGATACTATGTACATACATGATTTTTTGACAAGTCTTATCACTATATACAATAGATATGTTATCTATTTTTAGAAATAAGCAACATTACTCATTCCATGGAGACAAGCATGTAGGTGTTTAAGCCCATAATATTAGAAATTTTATTGCACCTACTCCATAATGAATCCAAATTTTTGTGTACCCCTATTTTTGCTCAAGTAGAAGAAATGATATTCTCAGGAAAGTAAATCAATATTCTTAATTAAAATATCTAGAAATTGAGAGATATTCAATTATATTTTGCAAGAAATTCACTTATAGTTTTTGATTAGTTCACTCTAGTTGTTAGTGGTTGGGGAGATCCTATGGAGATGTGACCTAGCTAGTTCCTTGTATGTAGTTGGTTTTTTTGAGCATATTTAAAAGTATAAGTAAACATAAAGTTAATTATGCATGAATAATGACCCTTTGGAAAACATGCAAGGATTATAGATACCTTGGGAAGTGCATCCCTTATATATTCCTTTCTATGGGTTATATAGGCAAGGCATCAACCTATTAAGGATTGATTTTTCTTTTCTCATGGTTAGTGGGGAACCCCTTTGGGTGAACGCACTTTTTTAGCATGTAGTTCACTCTCTAAAAGTGAGAAATATGCTCACTCATTTTATAAAGTATATAGTTCTTAATGGACTAGAAAAACTATTAACTTGGGGGAAAAGGAAGAAGTAAGAGAGGAACATAAAAGTATTTTTTAGATTAATAGTTGGTACTATGTACATACATACTCTTTTGATAGGAAGGCATGTCACTATAAAGATAAGAGATGCTACCTATTAATAGAAATAGGCAACATTACTCCTTTCATGGAGATAAGCTTGTAGGTGTTTGGACCCATACTCATGGAATTTTCATAGCACCTACTATGTAATGATCAAACTTCTGGTGTAACCCTATTTTTTCTCAATATTCATCCTATTTGAGTATGAGGTACCCTTATTTATACTCTATTTCTATGGCCCACTTATCAAACAATATTTTATCAACTTCTTGATGTTGAAGTCTTATTAAAAGTCCTCTCTCTCTCTCTCTCTCTCTCTCTCTCTCTCTCTCTCTCTCTCTCTCAAGGGCCACGAGTGTATTTAACCTTGATTACATGGGTTCAATGTCAATGTTCTTGAATTTTAGATACTGTGATATTTTAAGAGGAGACTCTAGATTGATTAGTAGCACCACCTACTTGTTGTAGACTAGTGTGTAGGGAAACAAACTAGTGGATTCTTCCATAATCACTCTATCTACTCATAGTGCTTTACACCATTTTTTATGCCAATACCTTTATGACTTTAATATGGTCCTTTTGAGATTTTTTAATATTTTTATTTGTCAATTTGGCCAATTCATGACCCTAAGTATAGTAATTGGAAGAAATTTTAAACAAAAATTCATATGGAGGTAAAATTTCATCACTTTAGATCCTTTGAAGTAAGTTGCATTATCAATGACTATGGAGGTATGTACCTAATTATGGTGATGATATATTCAAGCAATCACACCATTGTCTCTTGATTTGTTGCTTTGGATTAGAACACTTCAACCCATTTGATAAAATATTCTATGGTGATGAGGATACATCCATGGCTTACACTTAATGATAGGCTTATTTTACCTATAAAATATAGGTCCTATTATTTAAATGGTTTAGTCATGATGACTAGTTTCAAAGGCATTGCTTTTTTTTATTTCCACTTAATATACAATAATATTTGCAATCCTTGACCAATTGGTAGTAATTGGTAAAATTTGAGTCCAATAGTATCTAACCCTCATAATTTTATGAGCTATTTTAGGCATTGATAAATTTCATGCATTATGGTATTGTCTGATTAGGGCTTCTTTTCTACCCCTATGTTGCTTGGGGCAAGAAATAATTACTCCTAGAAAAATTAAATATTTGGGGGTAACTTTAGCAAAATGTTGCACCTCCAAATGTTACATGCCTCTAATTATACCTCTAACAAGATTAGAACACTTATAAAATGACTTAGTGTGTCAATATATGCCAAAATATTACTTTTAAGAAAATTCACCTTAGAATCTATGTCTTTAATCTACCCTTGTGACTGTTCAAGTGATTTTCTTTGGATTGGTGAGTGAATCGGTCACATTTTCAAACCAAATTACTTGCATTTTTAGGGAAACCAACAAAATTTATTGATCAAATCGCTGTGAAGGTAATCAGTCATTTTTGATAAGCAAATTGGTTCCTGTCCATAGTCAAATTTTGAGAATTTTGGGATACCTTTGCTACTTTTTTTTTTGGTAAGTAAGAGAATATTATAATTAACACCGGGTTTTAACTGGTTGACCCAAAACCATTTTACAAAATAGGGTCCACTGACCAACTGGACAAAGGCCAAGCCCTAAAAGTTTAAACTGACAACAAAAATGGCCAAGACCTACTCTTCCATTAGAATACAACCAAACTAAACTATGGAAGCCTAATATTATGGCCATAAAAAAAGAAAGACGCAAAAAAGAACTAACAAAGACAAAAACTAATCATGCAAGCACCATGCAGAGTAGCTTGTGCCCATATAAAAATAATAGAATATGGTCAAAAAAAACATCCCATAGAATGGACAGCCAAGAGGCCAAGCAGTCTTCCTTGTAGTCCTCATCTAACTTCTTATCATCGTTCTTGCCATCATCTTTAGATTTTGCCTTCGACTCCTTGTGCCCCTGGAACTGTTGGCTATAAAATAGAAGATTTAGGGAATCACACAAATCAATAGCTACACTGATGAGGCCGGACAAACTCTTCAACTGGTTGATACTGTTGGAGGCTGATGAAATTGTCATCTTCTCCAAGACTATTATGGTGGGGTCTGGTGCCTCATTATCAGGGATCTCCAACACTTTGTTATTTCTTGCTAGGGCCTTTTTGCGACATCGAATCCAAACACACCTTGGGAAATACTTGAGGCCAAAGCGAGATATTTCCCATGCATGAATTTGTAGATAAAAAACCTATATCAGTGCCCCACCAGCTGCAAAAAACACTAGTCACATGAACAAAAAAAACAAATATGACAAAATCCATTATAAGGTTCAAAATTTTTTATTTTTTTTAAAATGCCCCCATTTTCTGTCATTGATCCACTTTGAGCCTTCCAATCTAAATTTTTTCATTATCTATCACCATTGAGACTGCATGAGGAAGATTTTTAGTCCACGTGATCAAATTTGCTGCTACAATGCCTTCATTTGCCAGCCTATCAGCTGCCATGTTTGCTTCCTGGAAGGTATGCAAAATTATGGCCTCAGGTCGGTCATGAATTAGATCCCTTGCTTCATGGATGTAGTCATAAAATCTCCAAGGAGCTCTCTTAGTGTTCTTTATAAGATTTATAATAATAAGAGAATCACCTTCCACCAACAGTTTCCCTGGATAATTCTCTCCCACCTTGAGGCTCCTCCAAACTGCCCTTGCTTCAGCCACATTGTTAGTTTGAGCTCCAAGATGTTCAGCAAAAGCTACAAGCACCTCACCCTTGTGGTCTCTAAGTAAGCCACCAGCCCTAGCTTCACATGGGTTGCCCCTAGATGCCCCATCAAAATTTAACTTAATCCACCCTAGGGGGGGTGGGGTCCATGTGATCATGGTTCTAGGACAGACTTGAGGATGATTGAGGCCATCGGTGAGAGGTAAGTTTAATGACTCGGCCTAATGAAGCTTCAAAAGGATTTGGAGGTCTAGATGCTGCAGGCACTAAACAAGCATTCTCATTAGCATATGCTAAAATTTTTGACAGGACAGAGGATGACTGAGAAACCTTATCCAAGAAGGCCCGATGATTCCTTTCCAACCATATCTGCCACAAGTAGTGATGAAGGCAGATATTCCACATATACCTAAGACACCTATTCAAAAAGGGGGAAGGCCACTGGACAAATAAGTCAAAAATGGACTGAGGATGGACCCAATAAATATGAAACACTTGTAATAGACCTAACAAGATTGAGACAGAAAAATTACAATACAGAAACAAATGATCAATAGACTCCCACTCAGACATACAAAGATAACACCTATTAAAAACAATCACACCTCTTTTTATTAAGTTATCCATGGTGAGGATCTTATTTTGGATGGCCAGCCATGCAAAAAACCCAACCTTCGAAACAATGCTTTTGGGCCAAACTTCCAAGTGAGGGAAAGTAGGTTCATCATTATCAATAAGCATCAGATAAGCAGTCTTGATAGAAAATTCCCCATTGTCTGAAGCTTCCCAGATAAGCTGGTCCTCAAGAATTCCAGAAGGGAGTAAAGACTGTTTTAATTCATTCTCCAGTATTATTGATGCCCCTAGTAGATCATTATTCATTATTGGCTTCCATACCCTTCTATTGTTTGACAAAGTAATAAAATCTGCAACTTTGGTACCAAAAACTTCAATTGTCCAAGCTCTAAGGGTTGAAATGATGGGGTCTGCAGAGAGGGGATAGTCCTTTAACCATTTTTGGTCCCAAAAATCAATGTTTCTTCCATTTCCCAGTTTCCAACGTAGCCATTTGCTTAGCAAGTTTTTAGTTTGAAGGATTGATTTCCAAAAAATTGATCCCCTGGGAGGAAAGGAATAACTTAATAATTCAATTTCTTGCAAATAATTTCTTCTAATTATAGTAATCCATTCTGCATTTGCATTTGTCAAAAGACGCCATGCTTGTTTGGCCAGGAGGGCCATGTTTAAATGTTGTATTCTCCTTAGCCCAATACCTCCAAACTCCCTTGGTTTGCAAACCCTATCCCAGGACACCAAGTGAAAGCGCTGCTTAGATTCAAAACCAATCCATAGGAACCTCTTCTGGATCTGTTCAATTTTAGTGTAGACACTTGTAGGAGCTTTAAAAATAGAGAGAAAGTAGACAGGGATGCTTTGAATGGAAAACTTGGTGAGAACTGCCTTGCCAGCTTGAGATAACAAATTCCCTTTGCTACTTGATTTCTACTTTTGCACTCTCATTTAAAATTTGTAAATTTACAAAGGTAGTGTCAAGGTACTACATTTATGGTGACTTAATGGGATTCCAATCTCAATTGGCATAAGATCATGTATCCTACCTTTAGACTTGGGCACAAACTCTACAAAATTAGCACTTTCATGGTAAAATTATTAAAACTATTGGTTCTTATGACTTGGTATTTTGTGGCACTAACCCCAACAACTTTTTATAGTCTTTATAATATAGAAACTATACTACTCCAAACCATTTTTTCTCCTCCATAAGATCCTAAAAAGGTTTCTTTAACAATTCTTTCTAATATATAGCTAGCTCTTGCCATTTGATATGAATTAAATTCAACCTCTTATTTTAGTTGCATCACCTTGATCAACTTGGCTCTTTTCTTCCTCAATCATGGAATATATAATATCATTATATAGAATATGCCTTTGTTCATAAAAAATTTAGGCATCCCTACAACAGCTAGACATTGAACTTCTTTATCCATTTTGTGAATTCGGGTTTTAAGGATGCCAAGTTATCTTTGTAGATTTGGAGGTTCCTCTAGACATTTAATATTTTTCTCAATTTCTTAACCAAGTGTTTTTGGTTTATCTCTTACTATTGTCCCTACATTATACTCATTGACATAAGGATTTTTAGGACATCCTAATATTAATTCTTTGTAGATAGCTATACTTCTACATGTTTCATGGTCTCATTGACATTTTTAAGGTTGTCTTCTATGAAGGAGGTCAATAAAAAATATTCATATGCGTTCTCTATCTCCTCCTTGATCTGGTCCTAGAGGGACATGATCATTTGGATCTCATGAGGTACCTTGCGATCTACAAATGCCACTATAGGTCTCAAATTGATCAACTGCATAATTTTATTATCTTTCTTTTCTAGGTTCTCTTGGAGTCAATTTTGTTCCTCTGGTAGCTACTATAAAGGTTATCTCTTTTTAGTCTAGTCTAGCAAGGTGTCATTTTTTAAAACTTGCTTACGAACCTAATCATTTGGTAAAATTTCTAGTAGTCTTAGCAACAAACTATATTTGACCTAATAATGGCCTAATATCTTTAACAAACATAGGTAACATGTCGTAAATGGCATTTACTTGATTGGGGTCTATGATTAAACCTTAATTTTATATTATGTGACCCAAAAATTTGCCTTCTTGGACCATGAAAATAGACTTCTTAGGGTTAATAGAAATACTAAATTCCCTACACCTTTGAAATATTGTCTCAAGATGGTCGATGCTCTTACTTCTAGTTTTGGAAAATATCATTAGGTCATCAAGGTATTTGATAACGGTTTTACTTACAAACTTGGCAAAATTTATGTCCAAATCCCTCTGCAAAAGTTATATGATAATTTAAAATATTAATGGAAAATAGACTAAAAATCAATGAAAATTGTGTTACCTTGGAGGAAGAAGGTGGTTTTGTTCATAATAAGAAAATCATTTATGGTATAATCATTGTAGAAAAGTCTATATAATCTCTTCAATTCTTTGAAAAACTACATATGCTTGTAAAATTAGATTTAAAAAATCTTATGATAGTGTTTGTTAGAGTTTACTACATTATACTCATAAAATATTCTTTTTGATCAAGGTTGATGTGATTGGATTTTATATTGTTATAATGCTCCAATATATCTTATTTTATCAATGGATCCATTGTTTTATACTCCAAATCATCCCATGGATGTCACTAGGGAAACCAACGATGTTCCTATCTCTTGATTATTCTTATTAAGGCATGAAGAATGTATATCTCATACGAAAAAGTAGAAGGTAAAATAAAAAAGTTTAACTTGCAATTAATCCCATTGGGATCTCATATCAAATTTGTTAATGACACTTTTCCTTTTGGAATATTTCTTGATTAATGACATAATATCATGATAAAGCTACTATACAATTGATTAATACAATAAACTCTATCATTTTGTTTAGTAATGTTGCTCTATATTTTCTAAAGATTATTGTATATTTCATAGGGTTTTTGCCATCAAAATATCCAAGTTTTACTTTGTATGATAAAGAAAAAAATAGAGTTTTTTTTTAATCTTTAGGACTCACTTTTGGATGCAAAGAAATATTGCTTAGCCAATTGAAGTGGTGGGTTCCTAACTATGACTAGAATAGTACATTATAAAAAGACTATCGTTAACTCTCTCTCTCTCTCTCTCACACACACACAAAAATGTATCTATGTATGTATTGGGTATTAAATTGGAGGGTTTGTATAGGGAAGAATATTGGATATGTAACCTTGCAAAATTATAAACGTATGAGTTTATAATGAGGGGAAAAATATGGTTAGAAATAAATTCAAAGATCAAGGAAATAAATAGGAAAAATGTAATTTAAAAATATATGGATTCTAAGGATGCAATAAATTGCTAAGGAAATGATCACTACCTAGGGGTTTGGAAACATGGAACATTATATTAAAGAATATGCAATCTATTAAAACACATTGAATGGTTGGTTAATTAGGGGATATTTACAAATATTTAATTTGGTGATTAGATAAATATTTATCCTTTTGTTTTTAATCAAAAATAGCAACCATTACCTTGTGTCCATTTTGATTCTAGATGTTCAATTGTAAAAAAACTATATTGATATGAGCAACAATTCTAGGTCTTAGATTTCCATTAGAAATATGATGGAGGGATAGGACCTCAAAAAAATAACTAATAACTCAAAAATATTCCTTAAGAGTTCTATTTTCCATTCTTACATATAAACATGAATTGGTTTAAAATATATGAAAAGATGTTGGATACTTAGTCAAGTTGGGATATAAATATTTGGAGTTATAAAAATTTCCTAATCCTAAGGATTTTTCTTTCAAGATTTTTTGGCCACTTGAGACTCTCCCTAAAGCCTCAACATTCTTGTAGTTATCATTGCAAAATAAAATTATTATAGGTGATAGTATACAAAGAAGAGGATATCATTAGATCATAGTGTAAGGAAGTCAAAATGTGATAGTATCTTGTATAAGGAAGAGTTGCAAATATTAGATCATTACTAATTCATTGTATCTTGCTTACACCATTTCTTTATAATAGACTAATTGTTTCAAATATAAATCATGTAAATATATATAGTGTATTAGTATTGACACGTTGTTAAAATTTATGGCTTAAATGGAGTATCATATGTTTTTAAAAACAAATCACAAAATCATATCTATATTTAGAATTGTATTATTCCTCTTGTGCAAAATATTTATAGATATATTGCTCATAATGGGAATTAGAAAGTATTAAAAAATAAATACAATATTTTTTGCTATGGGATTTGAGTATACATTAATATATTATTCTAATAATGGATTTAGCATCAAGATTCTTAATCAATATATGGTAAAAAAAAAGTGCTAAGAATTTGGGTTCATAAAAAGAAATTTTGATGGTACTTTCAAAGAAAATACAAAGAAATATAGTAGAGGTGGTGTGTTTTACAATTATTAAGGAAAACTTATCTTCATATATTCAATATTATATAAAAATTTAACTAATAACTACGTGTATACTAAGGCACTTCCTACAAGGATGAAGATTACCATTGGAAAATGATGAAGATATATTTCAAGTGAGGAAAATTCAAAGATTATTATTAATGCTATCATGAAAAATAGATGTAGGAATTGGATTGACTATAGAATAATTTTTTATTTCCTTTATTTATTAATAGAAGTAGTATGCTAAAATGTTAACATATATATAGAGAAGAAAATAGGATAACAAATATTTTAGCAAGCCATGGTGTTCATTTTTGTCTTGGAAATTTTTTTAATTTAGAAGATAAATGATCAAGAAAGATTTTATCTCTTAATGAATATGATATGGAGGATCTAATAGAGGAAATAATGAATTTTTAGGGAAACAAAGAATATATTTGATAGAAAGGAAATATCAATAAAGTCTAATTGAATTAATAATAAATATAATATTTTTATGGGAATGGCTCCAAATAGAAGCAGAATATAGAGTATTAAAAATAACATATATTAAAAAGTAACAATATTTTGGTCTTTATGGGTGAATATTAAATGGAGATCTACTATGTTTTGCATGCTTTGCTGCCACCAATTTGTCTCACATCCCATCCTTGTTTCTAGTTTTCTATGGAATTTTTTGTTTGTATTGTTATTTTTAGTCTCTTTGTAGTTTCTCTACCTTGGGTGGATAATATCCTTTAATATGGCATCAAATATTTTTGACACTCCACCCCTGTGAATTTTCTATTATTGATTTCCTTGGCTTCATAAAAGTGCTCGTAAAAAATCCTTCTGATAGTGTACCATGAGGTAATATTTCCACCCTTAATATTGTGCTTCCTTTGAAATATTTTAACACTACATGTATATGGATTGAGCAACACATACTTATCAGTTATTTTCTATAATGTATACCAGTGGATCCATAATGTATAGCATCCCCATGGTATTCAAGTGGAGCATATACAAAACCTCACTAAGGGGTTTTTCCTTTTTTAGTTTTTTTATCCTCAACATACCATAATTATCTTAAGTAGAGACCCTTGGTAAATTAGGAATATCCTTTTGGTTATTCAACCCTAGTACCATGATTTTACTATATTTGCATGTCTCCTTGAAAGTTTCAATGTGGTTAGAATTCCCTAGTCTCCCTCTTCTAGTGTGGCTTTTTTTGCAAAAATTAGTTACCCCTATTAGCAAATTTGTTTGTATAGAAAAATAGAAATTCTATAATGTCCACCCCAATAAGCATCTGTGTGTTGATGTTAACTTATCTAAGGACCTTAAAGAATTTATTAACATCCAATTCAAAGACAATTGTATCTAGTAAATAGTGGTTTATGTTAATATTTTGAATACATGTTATAGATGTCAGATATAGCTCATAAAATCAAATATTATCCCTGATGGAGGCTCAATTCAAGGCCAAGTACCCTATAATGGATAATATTGCACTTGCACCAATTCCAACAAATATAATGGGTTAGAATAATGGACAACAATGGTAAACAAAATAATAATAAAACTACTCATCCCTCGGCCCTTGTAGGACCCTCAAACAAACCCTCACCTCCCACTATTTTATTGTACATCCTTCTCACCCTCCCCCCAAGATCCACTTATAAAACTATCATTTTGAGCCCCTCACAACCTCATGTTGAGAACCCTACTAGCTCCACATTGTCTTCCATCGTCCCCTCTCTAATATTCTCGTCTTCCTCTCTTTCATTACCTCCAAGTAGCCTTCCAAAAAGGATGGATTGCCACTCTTAGAGTCCTATTACGAATTGTACATGATCTCCATTGGAAAAGAGAATACACATCAAATTCATAAATGAGAATCATCAACATTTTATCTCAAATGTTTTTGATTCTCTCATAGAATTTGAGGATACTAAGGAAATAGAGAGGGTTCTACTCCTCGAACATTCCAAATTAAGTGTCTTTCATGGAATTTTTGTGGCCTAATGAACCCAATTCAAAATTACTTTATCCACTAGATTCTTTTAGATATATCTTCAAGATTTGGTCCTATCAAAATTCTCTACTTGCAAGAAGTCAAGATAACATATTTTATTTTGCATAATACTTGTTAGCTTATCTAGCCCTAGGGCCACTTTTACTTCATATATTATACTCTATGGTAGAAGAGCAATTAGTTTTGTGTCAGATACCAACCACTCCTATTTTGTGACTTGGGGAGTGGACCCAATCTCTCATACAATTTGGATTATTCTAGAGCTTGCAAGTCAACCCCTTGGAATTCTCAATATTTATGCTCCCAATGATGTTTTAGATATAAATGAGATGTGGTGGTGGATTTATTTATCCCTTCCCCCCACCACTTAGATCATCAATGGTGACTTGAATATGGTTGAATATTTACATGATAATATTGGACTCCTTTTGATGCATTGAATTATAGGAGAATGCAAGGCTTGGTACTTTATGAATAATAAATTCAAGCTATCTAACCCTATTTCCTATTTCTCTTCCTTCTCCTTCTCCAATCATACTTAGTTCTCCTGGTCTAATCAACAACGGGGATAAAATCAACTATTGAAACACCTTGATAGAGCTATGATTTCTGATAAAAGTGTCTTTTCATTTCTCTTGTGTCTATTTCCACTCATTTTGTGGAGGCTCTCCTTAATGTCATCCTCTTTGATAATTTTTCTATATTTTTCACTATTAAAATATCCACCTCCCCTCCTTCCTATTTTAACTCATAGTTCTTTCTAAATACCTCCATTCTTTGCCATACCATCTTTATTTCATATATTAGGAGGATATGAAAATTGATTCCTTATACTTTTGGTCCCAATGGTTGCATTGAATGGTGGTCAAATGAAATCCATAGAATGGCATCCTTTCTTAGATCTCTTGGAAAACATGTTGTAAACTTTAGGTGTACGTCCAATGCTACTCTCAAATAGGAATTGGTTCAAGTTTCTTGACAAATTGAGTCTTTATATTTTAATCATGATATCCAACATGTGGTGTGAGTTTACCACCAACTTATGTTGGATGAACTTTATGATGCCAAGGGAGCTCAAATCAAGGCCAAAATGCATTGGATCAAAATTGGAGATAGAGCCTTTAAGGAAATTTTCTAGCATATTCAGATTTGTTATTACAACACTTGCATCAAGGCCATTCATGAGGTTAGAATTTGGATTAACACCTTGCTAGAGGTTACACAAGCCTTTGTTTGACATTACAAGCAAGTATGTTCCTCAAAAGAGCCTTCAAACCAAAGGGAGAAAGCCCTTCAATATTGTCTTGTTGTGGTCCACAACAAACTCTCACGTGATCGACCACTCTCATGTGAGGATTTGCATGAGGTCCTATCTCAAATGTATAATGATAAATATCTTCAGCTATAAGGCTTCCCTTGTGAATTCTACAAAATATTTTAGGACCTTGTAGGCCCTAATTTGATCTAAGTTTATCGAGAAGCTTTGGAAAATGGCTCTCTTGGACCAAAAATTAACAAGGATAATATAAAATTTATTCCAAATGCTAGAGACACGAAGTTGATCACAACTTAGAATCCTATCACACTTCTTAATATTTCCTATAAGATCATTGCCAAAGCCTTAGCCTTGTGTCTATGTCATTTGATTTCTTCCATCATCGAACTAAATCAAACATGTTTCATCAAACGCAAATATAGTTTATATAATATCTTGGTTGTCTAGGAGGAAATTGAATGGGCCAAGGAATCCAACCAACCAACCATTTTTCTCAAAATTGAATTTAATAAATATTATGACCACATTGAGTCGCACTACATTCTTGCCATGCTTAAAGACTTAGGTTTTGGTAATGGTTTCATCTCTATAATCATTATGATCTTTTTATATGTCTCTATTATCCTCACTATCAACAAAAATCAATCAGAGGCTATTAGCCTTTTGTACTCAATCAAACAATGATTTCCTCTTGCCCCTCTTTATCTCATTGTAGTTGATGGTTTTAATTATATCTTGGCTCATCAAGCCAATTTGGGCCTCATGAATGATATTTCCCTTACCAATAGCCAAAACTAAAGGAATAATGAGAACTTTATAGATGACTCTTTCCTCACCTTAGCCAAGTATGAAGAGTTGTTCACTTAGGCCATTCATTTTTTGATACATTTTGTCTCACCTATGGTTCTAACATCCAATGAAAAAATAATCTATTTTTTATGGTCTACATCTCCCATACTAACTTGGTTGAATTAGTTTCCTTGGATATGGATACATGATGGGAAATTATTTTGGTTCTCAAGTATCCCCTTCACCTTTCATAGTTCCCTTTTAGAAATCTAAAAACATGTCATACAATTTAATCCAAGCTTACCTATTGGACCACTAAAAATATTTCCATTATTGGCAAGTTCCAAATCTGCTCCAATATTTGGGTTGTGACCCATGTGTATTAATTATCATGTTGGGTTCCATCCCAGGCTTGTTATAAGAAGTTAGAGAAGTTAATTAGAGATTTTCTTTGGGAAATTTCTACCTTGGGCTCTAGTTTACATAGAGTATCATAGGAATTTTGTTGTTTACCTAAGAAAAATAGGGGAATGGGTCTTCTTGGCTAAAAACACCAAGGCATGGAATTATGTGCCAAATGGATAATCAAATTCATTAAAGGTGAAGAAGCTTGAAAAGTGCTAGTTCAACATTGCATTACCCTAGACTCTCCCTATGGGAATAAATCATGGAGAGAAGAGGTATAGATTTTTCTTCCCTTCTTGTCACTCCAGTTCCCATAAAGATTTTAATTTTTTGTCATTCGTAGTATTTGATAGGCTTGGTAAAAATTGAACCATGTATTCGATGGAAAGGTAATGGTTTTTAGGATGGACTCTCTATCGATTCTATCAACCTCTAGTGGTCCCCTATCTTGACTATCTAAGGAGTCCATTTTTACCAAATCCCCTAGATGCATGCACATAATTCTATAAAAGGGGTATCTCTATAGTGACTAGCTTATTTTCCCATTTGACTACGGATTGACATCCTTTGGGTTATATGAAGTTCAGGTTCAAACTTACCTTCATCGATAAATAAATATTTAGCTAGTTAAATAAAATATATCTAATTCTATGATTCATAAGATCATAGTGTGCTCTTAGCATCCTTGGTGCAAGGACTAACAATGGTATCCAAATACACTCCTCCTTAATTCTAAGGCCACAGACTTACCCATAGTTGACACACTAAATACTCATCAGTATTTCTCTTCACTTAGGTATTTTTGGATCCATAATTTTCACATACCATGGTCTACTTATCTCAAACCCAGACACGATGACTTTACATGGATTTTAGTTCATTAAGACCTTCAACTTGGTAAATTAATTATCTACATCAAGGTTCCTAACCCAATTTGTCCATTCTTCTATGAACATGAAGATCTTCTTTACCTCTTTTGGAGATTTCATAGGGCTAAAGACATGTGGAAGTGGATTTTTTCTCTTTTACAGCTTGTTCTCCCATAGTGGTTCATATGGAAACAAATTCTCCTTGGATACCTTCCTCTCCTCCATTAAATATTTCTAGAAGTTTTTTTTTTTGGTAAGTTAATAACTTTATTAAAAACATGGCATTTGAAAGGCACCCTAACGCCTTGTACAATAGAGGAGCAAAAGAGGAACAGACGAAAGGAACCTTAGAATTATGATCTAGAAAAAAATTACAACCTCAAACTAAAAGGAGATAAAAGAAACAACCTTTAAAAAAATGGAACAAAGAGACAACAGACAGAAAGATGATAGAGCCCAAAAGAAATGATCCTCTTCCAGAGCCAAAAGAAACAACATTTGACAAAAAGGAACAGAGATACAATAGGCATGAAGATGATAGAGCCCAAAAAGAAATGATCCTCTGCAAAAAAGGAACACAAAAATAGACGATCCTCCACCTCAGAGGAACCCGAAATAGAGGAAGAGCCAAAGTCATCAGTCATCAAGGGGAATGTCCATCTGCATGAGGGACGAAGCAACACCTTTTAGTCCAGCATATTTCACATCTATTTTATAAATTGCTTTTAAACTATCCTTATGAACATCAGTGCAAGTATCCTTAGCAATATCCATAACATCTTCATCATTGATAGCATATTTGATGTCATTTTTGGTATCAAAGGATGCCTCAACACCGGCTAATACTAAAACATTCTCAAAATTATCATAGAAAAATAAGAGTATTAGTTCATGGCACTATTATTTGAGAGTTTATATCACCTTTCCAATGGTAAAATGAGCAATTTGAAAATGATCAATGGTGGCTGACGTAGCATGCACAACCAGCTTGTGAATATACCTTTCAACTAGGTCAGGAGAATTAGACTTGTTATTTGGAGTTTTTACAAAGGTGGACAAAGGGTTTTTGGTAATTTCTTTATGTTTCAACCTCTAGAGCTACAAATAGGGGTATTTTCAATTTTGAACTTCTTCCTGACAGAAAACTCAGAAATGGATTTGCCCCATTTGTATTTTCTTTTGGATCTGGAGGTTCTAGGGCTCAGGGTTGAGGAAGAATTCTCTTCATCATAATCAGGGGCAGGGAGATTACCTTAAAGAAAATGCAGAAGGAGGAACTTGTAAAGGACCTTAAAAAGACCCTAGTGACAAGGTTTGGCATCATCCTTATTGGAACGGTTAGTGGTGATGGTATAGTCCATGGACCAGAATAAGGCAGAAGGAATGTTCATTTTTGAGTCCCATAAGTGATTTACAAAAGCAATATGAAAACAACAAAGTTGGGACTCGGGGTTGTCACAAGTAAAATATTACATTATAGGCTTTAGAATTTCTTTCCAAGGTGTTGACAAGTGATGACAAAACAAACATTTTTTTACCTTCTTGTGGATAGGCAAATTTTTTTGAAGAGTGTCAACTCCGCCTCCTAGTTGTGCTTATTTCTTCTGATAATTTTTCCCTTCAAATCTTGCCCTGTCAAGTCTGCAAGCAACTCGAAGGAAATATAGAACTGGACATCATGGATGGAAACAAGACCATTGTCCCAAGTTGTCATGAAATACTTAGTTACCTCATCGTCCACTCCGTAGAACATGTTAAAGAAATCAATGATTCCTTTTTTATCTTTGAACATATCAGTGGAAATAGAATCCAGTTCAACAGTCTCGGGCTCAATGAAAATAGATTTGCCTTCCTTCATGGTTGTAAAAGGAAATAAGGAAGGAAATAAATTGAAAGGAAAAAAACACAGACCCAAAGGAATAGAAACGAGAATATGCATTCGCTGAAAAAACTAGAGCAAGAATAAATAGAAAGTGAAGCTTGGCAAAAATGAAAACCCTGACAGAAAGGAGAATAATGGTTAGAGAATTGGGCATGATGCAAAAAAGGGTGATAAAAACGGGTAAGAGTAAAAGGACAAATCACCATCCCAAGGAAGATGGATCTTCTGGTAATACTCACACAATGAATCCAATGGCAAAAGCGGGCATGAGAACCAGAAAGGATTGGGATGCTCATTCCAGGAGGCCTCGAGAGAATGCAAAATACAAAGCGTTGTTACAAGGTTCTTGAAAATGCAAAAGTATAAACATCATTCCACATGAGGAAGAGATAATTTAAAATTAGGGTGTACCTAGCATCGGGATTCCTCATGGAAACAATTATCAAAAAAGAAGTGGCATAAGTGAGAGGTAGTGAAAAACTTGGAAATATAAACATAGAACCCCTTTTCAAAGAAATATAATGTGAATGATGAATATTAACTTCTTTTTGGATTTTTTTGGAACTTTTGACATGGACCCAATGAATCAAAAAATAAAGGAGGTCTTGGGTAATGTAAAAATTAAGGATTTCGAGATTCATCATGACTAATGGTATTTTGATCGCATTTGACCAACTCGGCAACTTCATTGGGGAGGACATCCGTCCAATTCATTAATCCTTGTGCATTGATGCTAATGTTGGCCAATTTTTCAGCTATAGAATTGCCTTCCCTGAAAGTGTATTGAACCACAAAATTGACTTGCTAACACAGAATTTGCTTGCTTTCTTCAACAAGATTCTTGATCCTCTAGCTACTGGGTTTGGAGGTTTTTAAAAAATTGATGATATTAAGAGAATCTCCTTCAACGATGATATTTCTAGGAATGTATTTTAAGAACTGAAGACCTCTCCACACCACTTTAACTTTAGTAGAATTATTGGACAGGATTCCTCAAGGTTCAGAAAAGGTAAATATGGAATTGCCAAAGTGATCATGAAGGATTCCTCCAGCACCAGCAACACTAGGATTACCTTTTGCAATGCCATAAAAATTAAGCTTAACCCACCCAAATGGAGGAGGCTTCCATTTAATGTTGGTCCTATATGAAGACTAATTAGCAGGCCTTGGGGTATCAATAAAAATATCACAGGACTTCCGTAAGACCTTCTCAAAATATGAACAAGGAAAATGATCAAAAGCAACATCAAGGACATTTCCTTAGCATAAAGGATAATTTTACTGACAATAATGTTGGCATCCAAGGATTTCATGTCAAATATTATTTTGTTGCGTTCTAACAATATTTACCAAAGGAAATGATGCAAACAAAACTTTCAAAGTCCTCTGAGTATAGGATTTTTGAAAGTATTTGGCTGTTGTTGGAATAATTCGACAATGGAAGGAGGATAGGCCTAGGCGATCTTGAAGGTGAGGAACAATTTGTTAAGCATCATTCTTGATAAGGAATAAAATAAGAAAAGGTGAGAATTACATTCCCAATCTAAAAGGCATAGATGACATCTGTTAGGCAAAAGAATACCTCTTTTTATGAGGTTTTCCATGGAAAGGATGTGATATTGAATGCATAACTAGGAAAAGGAGGTAATATTAGGGAAAAATATTTGGTTCAAACAAACTTGAATGGGATAGTATTTTCAAGAATGTTGAGAGAGAGCAAATATACTGACTTGATAGTGAAATCTCTAGAATCGATAGGTTCCCAAATAGGACAATCATACTGGTCATTTGAAGGAATTATGACAATGGAAAGTTGATTGTACAAAAAAGAGATTTAATTGTCATTATCAGGTACATCAATCCTTATCCATATTTTATGACCATCGATACAATATATTAAATTTACCACAAGAGGTCCAACCACCTGATTAGTGATATTCCTAAGCCTTTGAAATAGAGGATTTTGATTGAGATGTTGGTCCCCAATCCATTTGTCATCCCATAAATAAATAGATGTGCCATTACCAAATTTCCACCTTAGACCTTTGAGAAGGAGGAACGAGCAAATAGCCTTCCAAAAAGAAGACCCTGAATAAGGCACCTCTCCATGAAGGAAATGATATCTTGATGCAGGAGCATCCGATGACCGTAGAGCAATATTGCATCTTCCAAAAATGTTTCTAAATTTTCTAAGTACCTTGCATTTGATTTATTTTCGGTATTTTCCAAGGGGGGAAGTTTTGTGGAGCAAAGGGGGTAAGTTTCTTGAAGCATGGGGAGGGGTCGCGAAATCGCGACCTCAAAAGGCTTGGCAGGGCTTGAGCCAGTTTCGTCGCAATATCGCGACGTCGCGATATCGCGACCATAGTTCGGAGCAAAGGTGAGGAGTGAAGTCCTGTCATGATATCGCGATGATAGTTTAGAGCAAAGATGAGAAGTGAAGTCCCGTCGCAATATCGCGACGTCGCGATATCGCGACGTCGCGATATCGCGACGTCGCGATATTGCGATGATTTTTTAAAGCAAATGCGGAGGGGATAGTGTCATCGTGATATCGCGACAGGTCGTGATATCGCGACCTGTCGTGATATCGTAGCCAGTTAAAGGCCGACACATGGCGTGACACTTGATAGCTGTAGAGTTGGAGAAGATAGAGAACAGGGCAAGGCAAAAGGGGGAGTGGGGGTCGCGAAATTGTGACCCCAAAAGGCTTCAGTGAAGGAGAGGCACATTTGGTCACGATATCGTGACATGTCACGATTTCATGACCTATCGCGGTATCGCGGCCAGGAGAAGACAAGGCCCAAAAGAGAATAAGCGGACGGTCGAGCAAGGCCGAATTTGACACGTGGACAGCCACGTGTAGCATGACAGTTGTGAAGGACACGTGTTTCAAATATATTGCGTCAAGGAGAAGGCATGGCCAGATTTACACGCGGTCGGCTACGTGTATGGAAACAAAGATGAGGGTCATGAAGATTGATAAGAGAGGTGTCGGCCACGCATTTTTTTTATTTATTACTTCTGGCAACACAGCAATTACAGGTGATGGCTTTATGAAGGAGACAGCAGTACAGAGGATAGCCTGAACAAAGCGACCGGTGCAGGTTAAGGGAGGCCATCAATGCAAGCGTCATGGTGGATCGGGCAGTTGCCCATTTATGGCAAAAATTTGAAAAACTCGGTCGGGAGGGAAAACGAACTGGAAATTTTGTTGGGCAGGGCATTAATTTCCTGGAGGATCGAGGCCTCGATAAAAACTCGAGAAAAATGTAAGAAAGGGGATGGTGAGTTCGGGATTGGGAGGAGAAGTTCTATGCCTGGAAATGGTGCTGTAAAACTGTATTAAGCAATTTCTTGGAAAATTAATGTAAAGTTTGTTGTGTGAATCTCGGCTTGCCATCAGATCTCTGAAGATATTTCCTCTTTATGATCTTGACCCAATGAACATTTTCATTAGAAATCAAATGCTAGGCTTGTTTGGCAAGAAGGGAGATATTAAGAGGATAAATTCTTCTGAGCCCAAGTCCTCCCTACTCTTTAGGCTTACACAATTTATCATAAGAAATCAAATTAAATCGATATTTATTTTCAGATCCTATCCAGAGGAAGTGTTTTTGGATTTTTTCTATTTTTTGTAAACACTCATAAGAGCTTTGAATAGATAAAGGAAGTAAATAGGAATAATCTGAAGGCAAGCCATGGTGAGATTAATTTTCCCCGCTTGAGATAAAATATTGCTCGTCCAAGTGATGAGTTTTTTTTGAAGCCTCTCAATGACATTTTTACATAAGTTGTCTTTGACATTCCCAATGAAGAGCGGTAATCCTAGATATGTGGAAGGCAAATGAGCTATGGAATAATTAAGGATGTAAACAATGATGTTCTGTCTTCTTGTAGGAGTGTTGAGGAAGTAAATTTTACTCTTTTGAAAATTTATCCTTTGACCTATAGCAAGCTCATATAGGAAAAGTATCCTCTTGATAATCTTTGCTTCATTGATAGATGTGATTGTGGATAGCAGAGTATCATCAAAAAATGGTTGATGTGTGATGGGATCACATTGAGATGTCTAGATTACATAAAGGAGACCAACATTGTTTGCTATAATTATTGCTCTTCCTAAAGCCTCGGTAGTGATTATAAATAAGAGAGGAGATAAAGGGTCTCCTTGCCTTAGACCTCAACTATTTTGAAAATATCTTGCAGGAGATCCATTGATGAGGACAGAAAACCAAGCAGAATAAATGCAACCTTTAATTAGAGAAATCCATTCAGGGCAAAAACCAAACTTGCTTAGGATAGCAAAAAGGAAATCCCAATTTAGTCTATCATAAGCCTTGTTCATGTCTAGTTTGAGAAGGAAGGCAACTTTTTTGTTGATTGAGACTGAGTGGATTGCTTCATGCACTAAAATAATGTTGTCCAAGATTGATCTACCTTTGACAGAACTTCCTTGGATCTTATTAATAATCAAAGGCATGCCTTACCTCATGTGAATGGTGATGGATTTTTTTAAAATCTTGTAGATGACATTGCAGAGACTAATTGGCCTGAAATCGTTGAAATTACATGCATTGGGCTTTTTTGTTATAAGTGCGATGAAAGTGGAATTGAAACCCCTTGGAATGATTTTGGAGTGTTGAATCTCTCTTATATCTTTGTAAACATACCTATTGAAAATATCCCAAAAGGCTTGATAGAACCTTGGGGAGAAGCCATCCGGACCAAGAGCTTTGTTAGGATCCATGGAGAACAAAGCATCTTTAATTTCCTCATCAAAAAGAGAAGCCATGAGTCTGCTATTGATGTTGTCAGAAATAATATGAGGAATGAATTGAAGGAAAAATTCCTTAGCCATATGAGAATTTGGTTTGTTTTCTGCCTGAAGAAGTTTCATGAAATGGGAAACACCTTCATTCCCGATTTCTTTGATATCATTGATGATTTCTCCATCCGAAGTACAGATTTCCTTAATTTTTTTATTGATTCGGTGTCTCATGGTAGAAGTATGGAAGAATTTTGTGTTAGAATCTCATTTTTGGAGCCATAAATCATGAGATTTTTGTCTCCAAAAAATTTCTTCACATTGGAGAATGTTGTGATACTTGGCTAACAATTCCTTCTCTTATTTTTTTATCTCATAAGTATAATCACCATTCTCCTGGTTATTTTTTTCAATCAAATATAACCTCAACTTTACATCCTGATTATTGTGGAAAAGGTTACCAAATATATCTTTGTTCCATACTTTGATATTCTCTATAATGATTTTTAGTTTCTGGTCCAAAATGAAAGAAGGTTTTCCTTGAAAATCAGTTTGCCACCATTGATTGATTTTTTCCTTAAATTCAAGATGTTGCATCCACATTGCTTCAAACCTTAAAGGGGTTTTGTAGATTTTTGGATTATTTGTGTTTAAAAGAATGGGACTGTGATCAGAGCCAATTTTGAGGAGTGATTGAAGAGTGGCATCTCCCCAGTTGTCAAAGGCTTCTTGAGAAAACAACACCCTATCCAGTTTAACTTGAATTAGTTGTGATACACACCTTCTATTTGACCATTTGAACTAATTTCCTTTTAGATTAACATCGATCAAATTATGTGCATTAATGAAATCCTAAAATTCCTCCATACTCTTAGAAAAAGAGCCAACTCCTCCCCTTTTGTCAGAAGGAAACAAAGGGGTGTTGAAGTCACCAACGAGAATCCAAGGCAGATTGGAAAAAGCATTTCTAATTGAGGATAAAGTATTCCACATATGAAATCTCCAAGAAATAGAATTGGGAGCATAGATGTTAGTCAGAACCCATGAACAATTTTTGTCTTTATCAAAAAAATTAATGCTCAAAATCTCATTGTTAGAATGGATAAGATTTCCTTCCACAAGAGAAGGATTCCATAGACACAAAAGACCTCCAGAAGCACCCCTGACATTGCAAGTGCATAAATCACAATTTTTCCAAATAAAATTGCAATTATTTTTATCAAGAGGTTCACTAATCTTGGATTCTTGAATCACAAAAATAGTCAGTCTGATTTCTTTCCTTAATAATTTAGGTAGCCACTGATTAGCTATGCCATTAAGGCCTCTCACATTCCATGAGAGGATCTTCATTTGGAGGATTTGGAAATTCTTTTGCCTCCCTTCCCTTGTGGTTGGGGAAGTTTGGTACTCTTTATTTCTTCCTTAGAAATATTAATTCTAGTAGAGAATAGGGTTTTTTGTACACCATTAGCAATATCTTCATGTGCATATTGGTTCCTTTGATCAGAGTGAGAAGGTCTTCCTCTCTTTTTTCCATTCCACAATATATGGGAGACTTTTTTTGGCTCCGAAGGATTTTGGGACTGAAAGTAGAAGAGGAGATTATCTGAATCATATGACTCACAGGTTCAAGGAAGGATGAAGGAATATAAGCATCTTAAATAATGGGTTGTTTATCCTTTAGAAAGAAGTCCTCGATCGAGGGTTCAGTGTTCACAAACAATAGCTTAGAAGATGGTTCTTGAATAAGTTTCTTCAAATCCAAGGGAGGAGTGGAATTGGAATTTGGATCATTATTTTTATCAAAAATATCCTCAGAGTTTAAATCCACAAGAATTTGAAATTGAAAAGGGTGAGAAAAAAGACTGACCTCATTAGATGTATTCATCGAAGAAATATTTTTCCCTTTATCATCAGGAGAAATAATGGAAGGGGCAGTGTTATGACCTTCTTTGATTCTATACTCTTTGGTAGGCTTGAAACTTATTCCTTTGGATGAAGGAAATTTTCTCTTATCCTTCCTTGACAAAGCCTGAAAGGCATTCTCCTTAGCCATGGGAGTAGATTCATTCATTCGCTCAAAAGAGGCCACTTGTTTCGTGAGAGAAGGACAATAAGCATGAAGATGACCCTGAGTTTAGCATTCAATATAGAAAGAAGGTTTGTTCTCATACTCAATGGCTTGATTAAGGAGAGAAGTTCCAAGTTCGAATTCCACAAATATAGGAAGTGCATAATCAAGGTTTGCCATAATGCATAGGCGGGTAGCATGTGTCCTTGATCTAGAGAGAGTTACCTTGTCGATGAGAAGCAGATCTCCAATAGTCAAAGCCATGGATTTGAAAATAGATTCCCACCAAAGGTGCCAAGGTAAGTTTAGAAATTCGATCCAGATAGGAGAAAAGTTAATTCTTTGTTTTTTTGTGTTCAAGTCTGGATTCCATTTCATCAGAAAGACACTCTTTGACCCTAGTAACCAAGGTCCTCCAGAAATAATTTGAGCAACATATTCTTTAGTATTAAGGTGAACTCCGAAAAAATCCTTGGAGAGGCCAACTATCTGCAAGGTCCCTCAAAATTTCCATATGGAAAAAGCCCAACACCTGATAATTTCAAGATTTGGATTACCTACAACCACTTTCCTGACAAAAAAAAATGATTCTTTAGCAATGAATTTTTTAGCAATGTTGGCAGGAATCTTGACCCTGTTCCTAGAAACCTCAAATGGGGGGGAGAAAAGGTAGAAGTGGAAGGCCCACTTAAAACCTTTGTGAAGGAAATCTTGGGAGAAGAAGGAACATGATCCCCCCATCTATGCTCTACCTTGTCAGAAGCAGTATGAGCCCGATCTCTGATAATCTCAATGGTTTTGAAAGCTTCCTCCCACCCTGAGGAAAGGAGATGATTTTTGATAGTCTGGCCATCGATAGATCCAGTGGATCCCACAACCTATTCAGAGGAGGAATAAATGCCAGCTAGCATAGAAGTGGGACCAACATTGGAAACAACCTCATTTCCTCCAAAATTTTGATTGCCAGCTAGCGCAGAAGTGGGACCAACATTGGAAACAACCTCATTTCCTCCAAAAGTTTGAGTGAGCCCATTTCCATTCTCAAGGGGACCAATGGAGCCCACCTCCTGAATGAAGGACAATGAATTTTCCACTTCAATAGAGAGGGAGCCATCCTACCACCTTTCAAAATTTTGAAAAAAGCCTTCTCACCTTTAGAATTTTGAAATCCAGAATCACCAACCATATTTAGAAGGTCATTTATGAACTATATCATTATATTTATAGAAGTTTGATACCTATTCATAATTAGCATTTTATTTTATTTATGGAAAGCTATAAATGATTCCTTATCCTCTCATGCCTCTACTATTCCATTCCATAGTGTTATTGCCATATGTAATTTGATTTCTTCCATGCTATTGTAGACTTCAATGTAGGCCAACAAAATGGCAATGAAGTTGGCCCTTTGTAGGAATTGATTAAACAGTGGAGGAATACTCTCTACTATATTTTTTTGCACAAGCCATATCTCTAGCCAAACACACAAAACTTGAGACAATATGTGGTAAGTTCAACCACTAAGGGTCTATTGGATTTTAAGCCAAACTATATTAGGTCTCAATATAATTAAGCCACAATATCTTAGGTATTAATATCAATAATAAAGAGTATAATGAAATATATGAGCAATAAAATATATGTATATATATTGGCCAATATAAATATAATAAAATTCAATATAATATCAAATATGAATGTAAATGACGAAAATTATTCATGTACAAGAATGAAATATACTTAAAATAAAATTGCTCAAAATATGTATACAAGATTTATTATCCTTTATTGTTTATTCCTTCATTATACCTTGTTACATTGTATGTATTTTTATCTCCATAATATATACATAGAAAGGTGACTCTTCAATACTTGACTATTACACTCCTCATATTTGAGAGTTGCAACCTTTCCTATTCTTGTCCTTTGGCTTCTCATCTTGTCACTTGTATACAAGAATATTCAATATCTACATACATGCACACTTAACACTTGTAAACTTCTACATGACTCTTAATATCCTACATGCACTCCTAATACAAGACACTTGTGCACATCCTCACATTACATATTTGCACACTTACATACATGACACTTGTGCACTTTCTCTTGTTACAAATTTACACTCTAACTTACATGACACTTGTGCATATCTTGCACATAGACACTTACATAATGAGAAAATATAAATCACTCTCCTAAACTATATACTAAAACTCTAATCTATTATATATTTATATTTGTACCATAAGGGTACCAAGGGGGTACATTTGCATGTACCAAATAATTTAATATTCTCCAACAGATTCATCCTCTATGTCAGGGCAATAAACATAATGCAGATATGACATGATGACTAGGATAAATCTATCAAATACAAGTCTATATAATCTTGGTAGATGTGATAATAACAATTACTGGTCAGAGGCTTGTTTCACCTCCAATTTCTTTAGACATTTAATGACCCATTTGCATGAATTGTTTATGCACTTGGGGAATACTCTTTGCACTCGAAAAATTATGTCTACACTATTTTCTTACATTGGTAATTTCTCTAACCAAATCCATAGAGCTTGCAATTAACTAATGTAGGTCTAGCCACCAAGTTGGTTCATCTTATACATTAGGTTGAAACAAATGTTGCAAGTAGGATGTGATTACTAGGAGTAATATACCAAATATGAGCCTCCACAATATTGGTAGATGCTATAAAATTAGCTAGTGTTTTGAGGCATGTTCAACCTCTTCTTTTTTATGGATAATTATTAACTATCTAAAGGTATGCATATACACTTATTTTTTTGTTTCTTGTAAAATTACTAGGAGTAATATACCAAATATGAGCCTCCACAATATTGGTAGATGCTATAAAATTAGCTAGTGTTTTGAGGCATGTTCAACCTCTTCTTTTTTATGGATAATTATTAACTATCTAAAGGTATGCATATACACTTATTTTTTTGTTTCTTGTAAAATTATTATATTTTAATCAATATAATGGTTCTTTCCAAACAAATAACAATAATTTAAATTTAAACTCAATATTGTTGTATTAAATAAAA
This sequence comes from Wollemia nobilis, assembly GCA_028583015.1. Taxonomy (NCBI): domain Eukaryota; kingdom Viridiplantae; phylum Streptophyta; class Pinopsida; order Araucariales; family Araucariaceae; genus Wollemia; species Wollemia nobilis. The sequence continues at coordinate 17,880,085 of JAQPPZ010003361.1, forward strand.
ATCCTCAACATTATACTAATTTTTTTATACAATTCACTGCTTTGCATCAAAATTTTATTACATAAAAATGTTTAGAATATATATAAATAGTCATTTTGGAATGGTTATTAATTTATTATTTATAAACTAAAAATGTAAGTATGTCTCAACAAGGCCTTCAAATTTAATTTTGAGAAATTAAAAGTATTTGACATAGGTGATATTTTATATATAAGAGAAGATTTATAATTAGGTCAGCATTTATTATGAGTAGAGAATTGAAAATATGAATATAAAATGATGAATGTTACTAGTGAGTTGATAAATATGAGCTAACAAATAAAGTTGATATTTTTTAAGTTATAGAGAAATAAATAATAGTAAGTCTGAAAAATAATAAAGAGGTGATCTATATGACATATACAAATATCTGAAAAATATGACTATGAATTGATGAGTATAAGATGACAAATAGAGTTGACCAATATTACAAATAATTAAGATATGACAAATAATACAAAATTGATGGATAATATAGAGATGGTGGAGAACAAATTTTATAAATAATAAACCTAACAAAGAATAAAAAGCTATCTAATATTACAAATATATATTTAGCAATATGGTGTGAAAAAGTAAAAGAGAGCATTATAATAAAAATAAGTAGACGATTATGAGCTAAGAAATATGATTAGTATATATTATTAGTGATTTCATATGTATGAAAATATCATATGATAACAAAACATAGTATGAAAAATAATTAAAGATTGACAACTAGAAAAGAGCTAATGAATAACAGTTGGTGAATAATATAGAGCTAAAACATAATATACAATTGATGAAATCTAACAAAGAGCAAAGATGATTCATCTTCTACATTAGGTTGAAACCCTAAAATTTTCAAGTTAATCTTTTCAAGGTCAGCTTCTCCTTGGTTTTCCAACCCATTCCTCTTTCAAGTCCCTTATAAATAGAGGGTTTAAAACCTTCTTCTCTAACATAAGAAGTTTTTTATGTTTTCTAAGCTAAGTTTCAAAAGCAAGGAAGTTCTCAAGCAAACTGAAGTGATTTGTTAAAGCTCTCTAACCATTGTGGATTCTATCTTCTACTGCATTGTTGGTATATTTGTTGTTTCTTGGTGGATAAGTGTTGAAGCCCTAATAAGGAATATACTACTTGGAGGTATCTATCATTTTGATTACATTTTTGCCAAAACTTGCTTTTTTTCACACTTCTACATTTGTATTATTACTTAGATTTTATTTTGCATTAGTTTTCCTGCATCATTTGAGGGTTTTTCTCCTTTGCTACAATATCACACTTGGTAATTTTGGGGTATGCTTTTACTATTTTGCAAAATTATGGTCATTCTGTACAAGAAACAATTTTGCATAGGTTAGGATTGGGGCCAATTTGATGTTCCCAAAATCCTAGGTTTGCATTTCATGTTGTATCTTGATTATAATAGTGCATTCTATATTTTGCCCATCAAACTATTATGCTATACTTAATTTTTCTTGTCCATATTCCAAAGGTCAACTTTCACTTTTGTATTTCAAAGGTTAGCTAAAAGGACCTAGGGGGCTTTACTATTGTGCCTTCGAGTATTGTTATATAGTGGCCTAAGCAAGCCCCCTAAAACTGATCATATTTTCCATGTGTTGGTGAAGCTATTTTGCAGGAATAGGAATCAAGGGACATTGTTGGATGAAAGATAAAGCTTGGATCAACAATTGGATGAGATAAGTGCCCTAATTAATCTATAGGTTTTTTGTTGGGTGTATTTTGATTCCATTTAAAACCCTAGAACTGATATAAAAAATAATCTTTATTTAAGTTTCTAACCATTTGAAAAGTTAAAATATTGTTTGTGCATCCTTATTTACCCTTTGCTCAAAGGATTTTAATTTTTCAACCTTAGGGTTAGAAATCATTCAAAGAAAAGAATAATTTTAGGGTTAGACCTTGTCTTATTGCATCTTGTATCCTACATTGTTCTTTCATTTCATATCTTAGTTCTATAAAGTCCAAACATAGGTGATTGTCTTAAACTAAACATAATAAACCCTTTTCACCCTAGACTTGGAGCGAGTCCTTAAACTGTTCTTGGTGAACTCGTTCCTCACCCACACTGAGTGTAGAGTTATAATAACCACTACAGTCACCTCAAGGCTTCCCTGTGGATCCAACCTTGAGAATCATATATCGGTGCATGTTTTTCCCCCTCTAAATATTTGGTGAACTTGATGTGAATACATGTCTTAGTGGATAAGATAGGAATATTTTTCCTTTTTTCTTTTATTTTAAAACTTTAAAGAAGACCACTAATTTTGTGTGTTTATATCAAAAAATATTTAATAACTATCTTAAAATATCTTGTGTGTTTTCGTTAGTTTTTAGTTTTCTCCTTCTCACTCCATATTGTTCCTTCCTAATGACTCCCAACCTTAGGAGTGGGTGAAGGCTTTTAGAGTCTAATGATATTTTCCAAGAGGATGATCAAATTGATAGAGATAATCATAATATTGAGGAAGAGATTGGTAATAGTCTTGATCTTAATAGGGGATCCAATGGGAACCTTATATTTAAATATTTTGAACATATGTGGAGCTTTTATGAGCATCATAGGTATGCCTTGGATATAGCCATAGAAGAGGAATCCCAACTCGAGGATGTTAGAACATCTCATCATCAAACTATTCCTCCTCGAGATGTTCATAACAACTCCTTGAGTGAATATTTGAATAATGGTAATCTTGTCCATTAGCCAACTTATGCCACTACTGTAACCACCAACATTGGAAGGAACCTACAAGTCCCTCCAACTAGTAGTGTCACTCAAAATTGTTTTCAATTTTTGTCTCAATTTGCTAATATCAACACTTTTACCTATATCCCACCAACTATTAGTTATCCTCTCCAGTAAGATGCCACATATCACAATGGTGTCAATACCTCCAACATGGGCTAAATTTTCTTTCAACAAACTCCCTTAGGGAATCTAGGGGCTTTACAAAGCAACAATCCAAAAGTGCAAAATTTAACTAATATGGTGAAACAACTAGTTTTAAAAGTGGAGATGATTCAGCCCTCTAGTTTCACCTAAGACTATAATAAAATGTGCAATTAGCTTCTAGACCCTATTATTGTTGCTAGAACTTATCCTAAGCATTTTACCATGCCAATTTTACCTATACATGGGAACACAAGATCCAATTGAGAACTTGAGAAGGTTTAAAATATTTTTCCATGATATCATATATGATGAGTAGTTGCTACTAAAGATATTTCCAAAGAGTCTTACTAGTATGGAACTAGAATGGTATTCTAAGTTACCTAGCTATTCCTTGAATTGTTTTGAATAAATAGTTTAATTATTCATTCAATAGTTTGGTACTTATGTTGAGAAGAATATATCTATGAAAGATTTTTATAATCTAAAGTAAGGTACAGAGGAAAGTTTATTAGAATTATTGGCTCATTGGAGAAGTCTAGTTGGTCATTTGAGATATACTTTACATCCTCGAGATATGATTAAAATTTTTATTGGGAATTTTCAAGAACAATTATCTTATATATTTGAAACTACAACTATCACATATTTTGATCAACCCATTGAGTTATCAAGGAAAGTGGAACATGCACTTATCACAAGAGGACAACCCAAAGTGAAAGAATATAAAACCACTAAGAATCAATATAATAATAAGCATGTGGTAGGATATGGTGTAACGGATAGTAGGCCTACTAATAGTATTTTTACCAACCTACAAAATATAATACTTCAAAAACCTCAACAAATAAATTTCACAAGACTTAACATACCTATGGAAGTGGTTTTAAAGAAGATTTTGGAGGCTAAAATGAATGAGCTACCTCCCATAAGGCAACCTAATACTAAAAAAATTGGTACAAAGTAGGTCAAAATTGTACATATCACAGGGTTTAAGAACACTGGACAAATTCTTGTAAGAAATTGAAGCATGTGGTTTAGGATCTAATTTATGCAAAAAACCTTGTTATAGAAGATGCTCACCTGAAGAACCAACCTTGTACTCAGAAAGGATCTACAACTAATAAATATAAATGACAAAAATAAGCTAATCAAGTATCTTATAAGAATGTACCACCTCCCTATGGAAACATGGTTGGTATGATAGCAACGATTTCAAAGCATCAGATACAAATTTGATAGATCCAATAGTCTCAAAAGGAGAAGAATTCTTCAAAAAAAAATTCTCTCTTATAACTTTTGCAAACTTATCCCATTCATGGAGAAGCCTTGATAAAAATTATAATGCAACAATATATTTTGATAGAAATTTACCCTAGTGCTATGGTCAATATTGTAAACTCTCTTAGGATACACCATCTCACATTTTTGGAAAATGATATTTCTTCCTTAGAATTACATAGGAATTCTTATCTCTACATTACTATATTTATTGGGGATACTTTTATCAAGAGGGTTGTGATTGATAATGGTTCTTCCCTTAATTTATGCACATATAAATTTCTCCAAAATTTTGGATTAACAAAGGAAGATCTAACTAAATATAATGACATTGTTAAAAATTTCAATAATGAGTCTTAGGAAGCTTGTGCCACTATATCCCTCCCTATTAAGGTTGGACCCAAGATTTTAGATACATTGTTATATGTGGTGTCTTGCCCTGCATATTTTAATCTTATTCTTAGACATCCTTGGATCCATGCAATGAAGGCCATCGCTTCTACTTTTCACCAATGCTTGAAGTTTGAATTTAAAAATCAATATATCACCATTTTGGGTGATCCTCATCCATTTGAATATTTCTCACCTGAAGAACAAGTTCAATTTAATTTATCATAGTCCTTGTCTCATATAACTGAGCAATCCAAAAATCTTAACATGAGATAGGAACCAATAAAAAATATTTCATCATAGGATCAAGATAATTCCTCTCATCTAGGACCTCTTCTAGATGAATCCCATCAAGTATTAGAGTGTATTTTTGAGGATGATGGGTCACCCTATTCCTAGTTGGTCTCAAACTCAAAGTAGTATGTCAATGATGAGGATTTTCCTCCAAAATGTAGCTCCTTTGATGGGTCTATCCCTTGTGTTGTGCAGGTTGAGTCTTCTAGTTCTCAAGAGGATTTTGGTTCTATTTATCTTGAGGACCTTTAGAAACTAGGAGCGATTCCTACCCTACCTCTTCTTGAGGATGAGTTGTCCATTCTCATTGAGGAAACCATATACATGAACATAGGTTCTAAGGAAGCCCCTAGAATCCTTAATTTAGGTGAAGCCCTATCCATGGATTGCGTCTTGGCCATTTGCAAGCATACATCCTAGCATGTATCTTTTGACCATCTATTCATCTTATCAAGCATTGCACCCATAGTGGGTCACACTCCACATTTTATCATTTGTCCATATTAGTGAGTAATACACCCATAGTGGGTTTTCACTCCACTTTTGACCATCTCTTTTGATAATAACACCCTCCATCTAGGGTTCTAACCATTTTTCTTCTGCTTTTTATTTCTTTGACCTCCTTTGGAATTTTGGTTCTATATTCTTCTTATTCATATCATTTCTTCTCTCCTCTTCCCTCTTCTTTATTTCCCCTTCTCCTATCTCATCCATCCATTTCATATTAATTAGATTGGATTTGTTTGTGTTAGTTAGTTTCATGTTGTACCTAGTTGCCCTTGTCATGTTTCTTTTTATGCTTGCTCTATTTTTTGTGTGTTTTGATTTCTTTCCCTTTCATTTTTTTTGAGTTTCTTAAGGAATTTCCCATTCCTTCTAAAAATTGAGGGGGAATCCTATCCATAGAGGCATTAATGGCAGTAATGTCTCACCTTATGTGAAAAAGTCTAAAGTATTTGTAATGATACCTTTCTATGAAGAACACAAGCTTATACCGAGAGGGGGATGAACAGTATAAGACCACTTTTTACTTTTCTTTCCCAATCAATATTATGCAATGTATAGATAGCAATATCAACAATAGTAATCAAAGCAATGCACAAATCACCACACACAATAGAGACACCAATTTTACGTGGTTCACCCAATGTGGGCTACTCCACGGAGAAAATATTTCACTAAAATTTTCTCAATCAATCTCTTGGGAATCCTTTCCCTATTACAATGTTTATGGACCTCTGTCCAAAGGAGACACCAATCCCCTAATCAAGTTCATGGATCTCTATCCATAGGAGAACTCCTTTCTCCTTAGCTCTGACTGGTGATCTTCTAGAAGAACTATTGCCCCCACTGCTCTGGCTAATGGATCTCTATCCACTAAAGACACCTATCCTCACTACCCTGGCTAATGGATCTCTATCCACTAGAGACTATCATCCTCTATACTCTATCACCTTCAAAGCTCTATCTCAAATCTGTACTAAACATAGTCCTTCAGTCTAGCACAAATCTGCTCAATCTCTATCTCTGGTCTAGCACAAACCTATCCTCAAATATACACCAAACTCTATCCTCAAATATATACTAAACATAATCCTTCGATCTAGCACAAATATATCCTCAATATCTATCCTCTGATCTACACTAAACATAGTCCTTCGATCTAGCACAAATATATCCTCAATATCTATCCTCAAGCCTTAACACAAAGCTTGACTTAATCTCAAATCAACTCTGCTAGATCTACCCCAAACCTTAACCCAAGGTTTGAACAAATCAATCAATCAACTCTACTCTCAAGTCTTCTCAAAGACTTATCTCAAATCTACCTTGTAAGCTTCCACAAAATCTCACACTAATCTATCCACAAGTCCTCTCTAGAACTTGCCTAATATGCTCTCAAGTCTTCACTAAGACTTTCCAAATATGCTCAACAAGTCCTCACTAGAACTTGTCCAAATCTACTCAATAAGTCCTCACTAGAACTTATCCAAACTCATAGAAACATAAAGAGAATTGTTAGAGACTCAATATGCTTCACACTTATCACAATGCTCAATTACTTTCAATCACTCTTTTAGAAACATATAGAGAATTGTTAGAGACTCAATATGCTTCACACTCACAAACTCTCAATCACTTTCAATCTCTCTTTTATCACAGAAACATATAGAGAATTGTTAGAGACTCAATATGTTTCACACTCATCAACACTCAACCTCTTTCTCAAATCAATTCAGAATATAGAACAATTTGTTTCATAGAACTTGAACTATCACATCAACACATCCACTTGACTAGGCTCAACCAACTCTACTCAACCAATCACTCAATGAAATAATCCTTGCTCACAAACCCTAGTCCAAGCATATGAACACTCACTCAAATATTTCCAACAATGCTTATCAATCAATCTCACATAACAATGATACTCATGATCTTTTCAAACCCTAGTTCAAGTTCTCACTCAACTAACTTCAACAAAAATGCTTATCAAAAAATCTCACATAACAATGATACTCATGATCTTTGCAAACCCTAGTTCAAGTTCTTCACTCAATTAATCACTTCAACAACAATGCTTATAAAACAAGGTTTTATCAACAACTCTTTATTCCAGAAAACCTTGAAGCATTAATTCAAAACACACTCAACAATGCTTACCAAACAATCCTTTTCACTCCAACTTTGCATTCACAACATTCAACAATCACTCACTAGGAAGATGTGCCCATACCTTTTGTTTGATGTAGAAGTGCCCTTAGAAAACCTGTCTCAATCACAATTTTCTTCTTTGCCAATTTCAATGGTTAGATGACAAAATATCACACTAACTCTCTTTCAAAATATTTCTCAAACACAAAAATAATCAATCCCAAATACACCTTATTACTCCTTGAAATTAGCAATCATCAAATTACACATAAAAATAATCACTCAAAATGCTCCTTATAATCTCCAATTTAATAAATCAAACTTTCAAAAATAACCCTTTAGAAATAATAATTGCCTACCCTTTTATCTCCCTCAAAACACTTAATAACCAATTTTAATTTAGGCAAAAATTAAATCTTATAAACCATCAAAACATTTATTTTTCAACCTTAGGCACATAAAAATATTTTTATTTTTCTTCAACCTTAGCACATCCAAATTAAGCGACAAACCCAACAATCATCAGTGCATACCTTTGTCTCAACCACTAAAAGGCCTCGGTGGGTTTTGACCCCGAAACCTCTCCATCGAGCGCCTTACCAAGGTGCTAGCCCACCACGTGGGCTAGGCGCTCCCACGGGAAGGGGAAGGTGCTAGCCTCCCTTTGTTCCCCATGCTAGGCGTTGTTCACAAAATGTAAACCTTCTTCCTTGCAAAACATGAACCCCATGGGATTCGAACCTATGTCCTCCCTACCAGAAAATATCTTAACACCTTCCACCATCGCCAGCTACGCTATGCAACATGTGTGCAAAGTGAAAGGAGCCTTGCTCCTATTTGTTCCTTTTCTTCCATCGAAGACTTTTCAAACACAAAAATTATTGCTTTCTCTCTACGCATTAATCAAAACATAGGCATTCAAATAATTCATGAGGGGAGACTTAAGGCAAAGGTTTTACCTTTATATATATGATGCCTTGATGTTATAACACGTCGATGCTTCAAATCAAATTTTAAATTTGATTTATAAACTTTGCTTTATAACCCTTTTTAGGGTTTATTAAATTAATAAAAATTAATTTATAATTAAATTAAAATTAACTTATAATTAACTTAAGTAACATGAAAGTTAATTAAATTAATTAATAAATTAATTTATAATAAAATTATATTAATTAATTTATAATTAATTTAAATTTCCTTTTTAATATTATAATAAACTATTATAATATTATTTTCCTAGGCCTCTTCTTTGCCCTTTGGACCTCATCTGACTTCCTGGAACCGGGTCTTGATCAACTGAAGATGGACTATCCTTTTGCACTTATTGGAGAACCTAAAACTGATGCTGCCCACTGAAACTACCACTGACTAGTGCTAAAGCTTGACATCAATGACCACTCACTCTTGACATCAATGACAACTCATCTACTCAAAATGTCCAACAATCTCCCCCTTTGTCATTGATGGCAACCCAAATTCTTTTTACCAAAACTTGACCTTTTTCCTATTTTGCTCCCCCTAGGAAATTGCTCCCCCTGACTCAATGCTCTCTCCTTAAACCAAATCTCTCCCCCTTACTCAAATCTCTCCCCCTTTGACATCAATGGAAAAGGGTCACCTTTGGGGCTTGGGGCTAAGAATGAGTCTCTTAGCTTAGCCCCTCCCCCACCTCCTCTTGAGGTGGTTAATTCTAGGGTGGGAGTATTTCTACTCCTAATAAGCATTAGTCTTTACCTTTGTCCTCTTTCCTTCTCATCTGATCCTTCTGATTCCTTTGACTTGTTTCTATTATTGTTCATGTCCATATTCCTATTCTTGTTCCTATTCCTATTCCTATTCATGCTTGATTCTAGAATATCTGCTCTACACCACTTTGTTGTATGTCCATCATTATTGCACTTATAACACTTAATGTTATTATTCCTTGGAGGTGCAAATGTCTTGGGATTTCTCCTAGTGAAGCCATATCTGTTCCTGTCATGTACCCTGCAATTCATTGCCTTGTGACCAAACTGATTACATGAGTAGCAATACCCATGGAAAAGTTGCCTATTCCTGAAGTTCCCATATTCCTATATTTCATGTGTCCTACACTGTGAAGCCATGTGCCCAAATCTATGACATGAGAAACATCATCCATTGAAATTTCCTTGCCTTGACCTCATTGGTCTCTTAGTCTCTTTTTCTCTATGTTGGTTCATGTTCCATCTATTTCTTCTTTGTGCATTGTTCCTTTCCTTGTTGAACTTTCTATTGTCCAACTCATCCTCAGAAGTCTCACTTTCTCTTACATTATCTTCTTCTAAAGTTTCTTCTTCTTCAGAACTTGAGGTTGACTCTTCTTCTTGTTTCCTTTGAGCCTGTTCAAAACCAAGACCTATTTTGTTTGTTGACCTTCTTTGTACCTTGATCATCTTATCTACAATCTTTGAACTCTTCCCAAACTTGTGTAGCTTATCCTTGGACTTTTCTAAATCTTCCCTTAGTAGAGCTACTTCTTGTTCTAACTTTTCACATTCTAAGACCTTTGCTTCTAGCTTATCCTTGAACTTATTTGTCTTAGCCATTGACTTGTTTAGATCATCTATAAGCTTTCCTCTCTCTTCATCACATTCTTGAAACTGAATCTCAAGTTGGGAGTTTTGCTTTCTTACCTTATTTAAAGTTTTAAGAGCATAAATAAGCTCTCCCTCAAGATCAACTCCTCCTTTTTCTGATTCTTCCTCTATTTGTTTGCCTTTGTGAACATCTTCATTCTATTTTGACTTGTCTTCTATAGGATCACCTTCTTCTTCTTCTAGTGCCATTAGAATATTCTCTTCTGGTCCTTCAAGTGTATCCTCATATTCATCATCACTAAAACTGAAACCATTCCTTGTACAACTATCTTCAAGATGTCCAAAATTACCACATCTAAAACACTTGAGAATTATTGGTGACCTTTTCTTAACTTCTTCTTTTCTTCAATCAGAAATAGGACTTCATATTTATCATTATTTGAAAAACTATTATCACTATCACTTGAGTACTTACTTGCCTTGTCTGCATAGTAGCTCCTCTTTTGTCTTTGAAAGAACTTCTTTCCTTGTTTGCCTTGTCCATCCTTGCCTTTATTTTGGTACATGTATCTTTATGATTCCCTATTCTTGTGATCCTATTTTTCTTCATCATTGTTATTTTTAGCTTCTTGAAAATCAGTTGCATAGTGACCATACTTTCCACAATTGAAACATCTAACAGATTTTGCATCTTTAAATCTTCTTGAATCCTTATTCCTTCTGCCATAATTAGCTTCTTCATCACTGGATGACTCATTGCTTGAATCTGACTTTTTGCCCTTTGTCTTCTTAGTAGCTTTGAATGTTGCTTCCTTCTAGGAATTAGGTTCCTCTTTTGTTCTTAACTCAAAAGTTGTAAGAATACCAAGTAACATATCTCTTGTCAAAGAATCACCATATTTTGATTCTTCTATAGCAGAAATATTTTCACTAAATCTTTTTGGAAGAGATCTTAAGACCTTATCACAAACATCTGATTCTTCAACATTAAGTCCAAGTCCTTGCATGGCATTAACAACCTCATCTACCCGAAGTAGATAAGTACTAATATTTTCCTCATCCTTCATTCTTAATTCTTCAAATTGCCCTTTGAGATTTTGTATCTTTACCTTTTTGACACTTTTATCTCCTTCATATATGCTTTGCAACTTATCCCAAATTCCTTTTGCATCTTTACAATGCATAAATTTTATTGATTTTGTTCTATGCAAACCTCTCAAAATTGCATTCATTGCTTTTGAATTGTAATGTTGTAGAAGCTTACCTTCCTTATCTGTAGGTGGATCAATTGGTGGTATGTATCCATTTTCAACTACTTCCCAAATTTCATTGCCAAGTGCCATCAGGTGAATCTTCATTCTCATACTCCAAAATATATAATCACTTCCATCAAATATTGGTGTTGAATTATCTGAGGACACATTCTTAGAATCCATTGTGTTCTTGAAAGCTTTTCCTTCAAGTTGTTAAACTCTTTCGAAGGAACCCGCTCTGATACCAATTGAAGAACACAAGCTTATACTGAGAGGGAGGGTGAACAGTATAAGACCACTTTTTACTTTTCTTTCCCAATCAATATTATGCAATGTATAGATAGCAATATCAACAATAGTAATCAAAGCAATGCACAAATCACCACACACAATAGAGACACCAATTTTACGTGGTTCACCCAATGTGGGCTACTCCATGGAGAAAATATTTCACTAAAATTTTCTCAATCAATCTCTTGGGAATCCTTTCCCTATTACAATATTTATGGATCTCTATCCAAAGGAGACACCAATCCCCTAATCAAGTTCATGGATCTCTATCCATAGGAGAACTCCTTTCTCCTCTAGCTCTGACTGGTGATCTTCTAGAAGAACTATTGCCCCCACTACTCTAGCTAATGGATCTCTATCCACTGAAGACACATATCCTCACTACCCTAGCTAATGGATCTCTATCCACTAGAGACTATCATCCTCTATACTCTATCACCTTCAAAGCTCTATCTCAAATCTATACTAAACATAGTCCTTCGATCTAGCACAAATCTGCTCAATATCTATCTCTAGTCTAGCACAAACCTATCCTCAAATATACACCAAAATCTATCCTCAAATATGTACTAAACATAGTCCTTCGGTCTAGCACAAATATATCCTCAATATCTATCCTCTAATCACTAAACATAATCCTTCGGTCTAGCACAAATCTATCCTCAATATCTATCCTCAAGCCTTAACACAAAGCTTGACTTAATCTCAAATCAACTCTATAATAACTATAATACTCAAGGTTTGAACAAATCAATCAATCAACTCTGCTCACAAGTCTTCTCAAAGACTTATCTCAAATCTACCTTGTAAGCTTCCACAAAATCTCACACTAATCTATCCACAAGTCCTCTCTAGAACTTGCCTAATCTTCTCTCAAGTCTTCACTAAGACTTACCTCAAATATGCTCAACAAGTCCTCACTAGAACTTGTCCAAATATCTCAATAAGTCCTCACTAGAACTTATCCAAACTCATAGAAACATAAAGAGAATTGTTAGAGACTCAATATGCTTCACACTCATCACAATGCTCAATTACTTTCAATCACTCTTTTAGAAACATATAGAGAATTGTTAGAGACTCAATATGCTTCACACTCACAAACTCTCAATCACTTTCAATATCTCTTTTATCACAGAAACATATAGAGAATTGTTAGAGACTCAATATGTTTCACACTCATCAACACTCAACCTCTTTCTCAAATCAATTTAGAATATAGAACAATTTGTTTCATAGAACTTGAACTATCACATCAACACATCCACTTGACTAGGCTCAACCAACTCTACTCAACCAATCACTCAATGAAATAATCCTTGCTCACAAACCCTAGTCCAAGCATATGAACACTCACTCAAATATTTCCAACAATGCTTATCAATCAATATCACATAACAATGATACTCATGATCTTTGCAAACCCTAGTTCAAGTTCCTCATCAAATTCACATAACAATGATACTCATGATCTTTGCAAACCCTAGTTCAAGTTCTTCACTCAATTAATCACTTCAACAACAATGCTTATAAAACAAGGTTTTATCAACAACTCTTTATTCCAAAAAACCTTGAAGCATTAATTCAAAACACACTCAACAATGCTTACCAAACAATCCTTTTCACTCCAACTTTGCATTCACAACATTCAACAATCACTCACTAGGAAGATGTGCCCATACCTTTTGTTTGATGTAGAAGTGCCCTTAGAAAACCTGTCTCAATCACAATTTTCTTCTTTGCCAATTTCAATGATTAGATGATAAAATATCACACTAACTCTCTTTCAAAATATTTCTCAAACACAAAAATAATCAATCCCAAATACACCTTATTACTCCTTGAAATTAGCAATCATCAAATTACACATAAAAATAATCACTCAAAATGCTCCTTATAATCTCCAATTTAATAAATCAAACTTTCAAAAATAACCCTTCAGAAATAATAATTGCCTACCCTTTTATCTCCCTCAAAACACTTAATAACCAATTTTAATTTAGGCAAAAATTAAATCTTATAACCCATCAAAACAATTATTTTTCAACCTTAGGCACATAAAAATATTTATATTTTTCTTCAACCTTAGCACATCCAAATTAAGCGACAAACCCAACAATCATCAGTGCATACCTTTCTCTCAACCACTAAAAGGCCTCGATGGGTTTTGACCTCAAAACCTCTCCATCGAGCGCCTTACCAAGGTGCTAGCCCACCACGTGGGCTAGGCGCTCCCACGGGAAGGGGAAGGCGCTAGCCTCCCTTTGTTTCCTCATGCTAGGCGCTATTCACAAAATGCAAACCTTCTTCCTTGCAAAACATGAACCCCACGGGATTCGAACCTATGTCCTTCCTGCCAAAAAACGTCTTAACACCTTCCACCATCGCCAGCTATGCTACGTGGCGCATGTGCAAAGTGAAAGGAGCCTTGCTCCTTTTTGTTCCTTTTCTTCCATTGAAGACTTTTCAAACACGAAAATCGCTGCTTTCTCTCTGCGCATTAATCAAGAACATAGGCATTCGAATAATTCATGAGGGGAGACTTAAGGCAAAGGTTTTGCCTTTATATATATGATGCCTTGATGTTATAACACGTCGGTGCTTCAAATCGAATTTTAAATTTGATTTATAAACTTTGCTTTATAACCCTTTTTAGGGTTTATTAAATTAATAAAAATTAATTTATAATTAAATTAAAATTAACTTATAATTAACTTAAGTAACATGAAAGTTAATTAAATTAATTAATAAATTAATTTATAATAAAATTATATTAATTAATTTATAATTAATTTAAATTTTCTTTTTAATATTATAATAAACTATTATAATATTATTTTCTTGGGCCTCTTCTTTGCCCTTTGGACCTCATCTGACTTCCTAGAACCGGGTCTTGATCAACTGAAGATGGACTATCCTTTTGCATTTATTGGAGAACCTGAAACTGATGTTGCCCACTAAAACTACCACTGATTGGTGCTGAAATCTTGACATCAATGACCACTCACTCTTGACATCAATGACAACTCATCTACTCAAAATGTCCAACATTCTACACCTCCACTCTACCCAAGCCTAGCCACATCTATTCTACATATATTGCCTTCAACCATAGGAGTCTACATATTTCTTTGATGTATTTACTTGACCTTAAATGCATCAAAGAAGGAGCAAAATGTAGTCATGAAAAATTGACCCACTTGAGTGAGTGATTTTCCCTAGACTCTTAGGGAGACCCTCCAACTTGTCCCAAACAATCTTGGATCTTACTTTTTCACTACCATCGGGTTGTTTTTGCACTTCTACATTTGCATTATTAGTTAGATTTTATTTCACATCAATTCGCATGCATCATTTGAGGGTTTTTATCCATTGCTATGATATCACACCTGATAATTCTAGGGCATGTTTTCATTATTTTGCGAAATTACGATCGCTTTGTATAGGGTGTAGTTTTACACAGGCTAGGATTGGGGGCAATTTGTTGTTCCCAAAACCCTAGGTTTGCATTTCATGTTGTATCTTGATCACAATAGTGCATTCTATATTTTGTCCATCACACTGTTCTATTGTACTTTATATTGTTTGTCCATCTTCCAAATATCAAATTTCTCTTTTGTATTTCAAATATCATCTAAAAGGACTTATAGGACTTGAATGTTGCACCTTTGAGCAGTATTATACAATGGCCTAAGTAGGCTCCCTGACGCTGATCATATTTTCCAAGTGTTTATGAAGCTATTTTGTAGGAATATGAATGAAGGGACATTTTAGGATGAAAGATAAAGCTTGGATCAACCACTAGATGAAATAAGTACCCTAATTAATATTTAGGATATTTTTTGGGTGTATTTTGTTTCTATTTAAAACCCTAGATCTGATATAAAAGATAACCTTTAATTAAGTTTCTAGGCATTTGAAAAGGCAAAAGCATATAGTGTGCACTTAGGGTTAATATTGTTTGTGCATCCCTCTTGACCCTTTGCTCAAAGGGTTTTTATTTTTCAACCCTATGGTTAGAAATCATTCAAAGAAAATATAGTTTTAGGGTTAGACCTTGTCTTCTTGCATCTTGTATCCTGTATTGTTCTTTCATATCTTAGTTCTAGAAAGACCAAACATAAGTGATTGTCTTAAATTGAACACATTAAACACTTTCCACCCCATACTTGGAGTGAGTCCTTAAACCATTCTAGGTGAACCCATTCCTCCACCACACTGAGTGTTGAGTTATAATTACCACCACGGTCACCTCAAGGATTCCTTGTAGATCCATCCTTGAGAATCGTATGTTGGTGCATGGTTTCCCCCCTATACAAACCTATTGTATAATATATAATTCTTATTAAGAGAGTGAGTGTGAGTAAGAAGTGAAGGTGAACAAGAAGAGAACCTCAACTTTTATTATTCTAGATATATGAATAAATTCAATAAAAGGTGAGAAATTCTCCTAAGGAAAGGCTAGGTAGCAAAAAAGGAATGTTGTTATGGAATTTTAAATTGGATGTAAGACCATCCACACTGGAAGTAAGGATTCCCTAGTTGGGCACTTGAGGAATATGGAATATATGATAATCCCTATTGATATAATACACATTTCATAATAAGTTATTATCAAGGATTAGATTATTTAGCATTATATAATGGTTCTTAAAAGTAGAGGATTAATGTGAAAAAATAACAAATATTCACCAAGTTTAAGAAAAAATTTAAGTCTATATTAAATGTGAGTGGGGATTGAATACAAATTATTACATGAATTTACTTCTAAAGGGTTTTTTATTATGAAATTCACTAGTTCAAATTTCAAGGATAAAATATTTTATGGTAATCCATGGTTTATGAGGAGAGATGACCTATATTTAAGACCATGCAGTGATAATTTTTCTACAAAGAAAAAAACTTTTAGACATATTCCAAAATGGATTAGGATTTTTGGACATCTAAATCAACTCTTTTTTTTTGGTAATTTAAAAAATTTTCATTGATGAGGGTATTTTAAAGATGTCCTAATGCTTTAATACATCAGTTGAGAAGAAGGATGCATAGACCACAAAAAACAACAAGCATCCTTGAGGACCTAAAAACAAAAAGGAAAGCATGAACAAACCAAAAAGAAGCAAGGAAAAACCCAGAAGGGACAGAGATGCAAGACCACAAAATAGAAGCCAATTAGGCAATTACAGATTCATTGATGTCCTCCTTATTGATATCCTTAACATCATCCTTAGGGATGTCCTTGAATATTTCCTTTGCTATTTCCACAAATTTTTCATCCTTAACTTTTGGTTTTGTTTTAGCAGTATACTTAGCAGGAGTATCTTATTCGAAATTATCACAAAAAACATGAGGTTTAGAGCATTCCTATGCTCTTTCATTTGTGAAATTGCTCCTCCAATTGCAGACATGGCACTCTCCAGGTGAGCAATCATGATCGAAGTGGTCTTAATAACATATTTTTGAAGAAACTTCTCCACTAGATCATTTGGATCATCCTCAAGCAGTGTCGTGAATATATCCTGGACTCTAGAGTTTGTTGTTTTTGAGGCCCAGTGAGCTCCTTGTGGGAGTCACATCAAAATTGATCCTTTTTTTTACTAGAAACTTTGTAACCTGGTGAATTTTCTTTACATTCTTCCTTTTGGAACCATGAACCTTAGAGGTAGGAGTAGTTGAACCATATGAATCAACTTATTAATAAGGAAATATTGAAGAATATTGATAGTAATCTATAGGTATTCATGCAAGAGGGACCAACTAGTAAAGAGTGTAAGCATGTTGTGTATATTTAGATATACGTTGTAATGGATATTTGAAAACCTTTGTCAAAATTCAATAATTTTAAATTTAAACAAATAGAATGGAATCAAGAAATGGATTTTAAAAATATCACATTATGATGTTGTAAATTTTACATGACTAGACATATGGTAAGAGATTGTAATGTAAAATTAATTGAGAAATAAACCAAAGGATTTTATAATGAGACAAACTTCAAGATAAAACAAGGAGATACTTTTATATCAAAATTAGGATTAGATCAAGTATTTTCCACACATGTAGAAGTGGCAAAGACACCACTTTTGTCTCATCATTTGGCGAAGACCTTCATGGATCATTTGGAGAAAGCATTTGTTAAAATTTTTAATAAGGATACCAATGATGAGGAATTAAAATATGCAAGTTTAATTTAAAAAATAATTAAACATGGGAAGAAAGATGTGGAGGAAAATTTTGAAAAAAATAAGGTCAAACAGATCAAGCTTAATGAAAACACATCATCTTCATTTTATTTTAGTACTAATAAAAAATCTCTTCCAAATATACATTAAAGTAATATAGACTTTATTCCTTGTATTTTAGGGATTAAATAACAACACAATAAAGAAAGAATAAAAGAGGATATCCATTACAATTTAGGATTTTTAAGATAACATAAGAATGTGATTGCTATTTGATACTCCTTGTACATTTTTATTTTCATAACATTATAAATAAAAATATTTTTCAAGGTTCAAAGTTATCCCTTGCACTTTAGAATAACTAAGGTAGCATAAACCTATAGGAAAAATGGAAGAGATTGATGAGGATGAAAATTTTGGTGGGAATAGAAAAAGAACAAAAATGCCCTCAAAGTAAGAACAATTATAATATAAAACTTAGAGGGATATCAATTTGTGAAACCAAGAAATATGAAAAGTGTTAATGAGAAGGGAGGGTAAGTCCTCAAATATTAATAAAAAGTGATGATGAAGATCGTATCTTGGATGGTATTAATAAGAATCCTTAAAATATATTTATCATGTACTTAATAGATTATATTAAGCCTAATATTATTTTAATGAAAGAAACAAAAATGAGTAGTAAGGAATGTAAATATGAATTCAAAATATCACAAAAATATGTGAGTTTGTGATGGAGAGGTAGGTAGGCATTTGCGATAAATTTTCAATTCATGTGCGTGGGATTTTTGAGAAGTTGTGGAAGAAAGAAATCATGGTAGTGAAGGAGTGGGGATATGTTGGATTTGTAAAACCCCAACCTAATTGACACCCCTAATTTTTTAAACCATATAGGTTAGATGTTTAAATGTTGCTTAGAAGTGTCCTCCATTTTCTATGAGTTGCATTTTTGAAGGGGTGAGAAGTCCATGTTTGTAATAAGCCCACTATTTACTTTTTGACCTCAAACTGATCCTATCCCAAAATTGCAAAAATCTTTAGAACCTAAATTTGGGTGCCCCAAATCATTAACACATATTTTTGTGCTTGGACCCATAGGGTGCACAAAATTTATTAGGATGCACAAGTTTCGTGCACCCTCACATTTGCCCATGCACCCCAAATATTAGGGCGCACAAATATTTCTAAGGCATGTGAAGTTTCGTGCACCCTGCCCTTACTCATGCATTCCAAGCTTAAGGGTGCACGAAGGTCACTAAGGTGCATAAATTTTTGTGCACCCCATACTTTCTCATGCACCCCAAACCTTAGGGTACATGAAAGTAACTAGAGCACACAAGTTTTGTGTGCCCCACATTTAATTGTGTGCTCTAAAGTTTTGGGTGCACAAAAGTCCTTAGGGTGCACAAAACTCACACACCCTACATTGTCTCATGCACTCTACACTTTAGATCACACGGAAGTTCTTAGGGCACGTGAAACTCACACAACACACATTTTCTTGTATGCTCTACACTTTGGAGTGCATGAAAATCCTTAGGGAGTGCAAAACTCATGCACCCCATATTTGTTTGTGCACTCTAAACTTTGAGTGCACAAAAGACCTTAGGGTGCATGAAATTTGTGTGCTCTAATATTGTTAAAATAAATTCATGTGCCTAGCCAGATTAATTAGAAATTCATGCACTCAAATTCTTGAATCCAAATTCAAGGTATTCTCCAATCGATGAGTGACACATAGAACCCACTATGCCTAAATGATGCAAAAGAAAATATAGATATATGGGCAGCCTATATTCCTAGTGCATAAATTCAACAATACACATTGTAGTAGATATTATATCACATCGAAGAAAGAGTAATTTCCTACACCCAACCTCTTGACATATTAACCCTATAACTCATATATCCTTGGGAAGAAATATTTGTGCACTCATGCCATTAAATATCAACCAAAGAAAATTAATTAAGAGAGAATCGCTTAAATAAAATTGCATGAACTTGATAGCACACACCACACTAGATAGGCTCCTACAACTGAAATCCACTAACATATATTTATGAAGTACCATGGCGATGATACCTCTGGGTATACTTTTTAAAAAAATGGGGAGGGGATCATGTTTGCTGACTCATCCACTACCAACTCATCAAAATTAAGTTATCCACAAAATACCAAATAAATGCCCTTCCCAACCAATAAAAAAGCAAAATGCCATGTCATAGTTGTTAATGCAGTTATGGATAAAAATGTGGTGACGCTCGACCAAAAATTTTAGTGAAAGCATTTAAAGCTAGAACATGCAATACTTGTCATAAATAATAGATACTCAATGTGTTTTAGAGCCTACTTACATTGAACAATCATAGAGACACATATAGGATACAAGCTAGTGGCAAGGAAAGAAGGTTTAGAGCTCTAGTGCCCACAAGAAATTCTTGGATAATTCATGGAGTGAATGGCATCCATAAGCACTTCTTCAATACGGTTTGTGAACATCAAAGAATGCATAAGAAAGGTTACAAATGCTCCACCTCTCAAAAAAAATTTGGAAGAAGCAAAGACCCAAAAGTATTCATCACTCAGTCCCTATCTAACCAAGTGATTACTACCAATCAATAGACAAAGCTAAAGGTCATCACTATTTATAGTATTGACTTGATAGAGGAGGATAGTCAGCATCACCCAATATTATTGAGGGTACTCTTCAAGAGATCACATAGGGGATAGCATGAAGAGAGTCCCATTTGCAATAAATGGAACACCAATCTAGGAAAACTCACCTACCCTAAATTCTACCACTTCTTAGATCTCCTAGCATGGATGATAATCACTTTTGACCCAAATAATAAGATAATTAGAGACCATGCCAATTACATTGTGTTTAGAATCACAATGGATAAAATTAGGAAGATTTTTCAACTAAACACTACTAACTCGTTGTAGGATATTCAGGTACTTTCTATTCAATCAAATTATATGCTTTGGAATTAATTGCACACTAGTATTTTGAAATATGATTTGTCAATGCTCTCTCAGTTTCCTATATATAAGTCTCCCCAAGACTACATAGATATGATTAATCTTGTTTTAGGAATAAAAGACTTATATCATATTACCAATGAGGTCATGTTTTTAGTTGTCCAGTGCAATAGAAAAATCTAGATGCCCATGTATATGGTAATATGTAACTAGTGATAATATGAACCAATAATTAACAACATTGTAAGAAGCCATTACATAAGGAAAAGAGCAGCTACTCCATTTTTCATATTATTCATTCTTAATTCACCTAGTGTTAGGCTTGAAGTACATAAGCTTATACTGAGATGGGGGTTGAACAATATAAGACCAATTTTTACTTTTTATTTCAATTCAATATTATGTAGTGTCTAGATAGCAGTATCAATAGCAGTAATCAAAGCAATGCATAAAACACCATACACAATAGAGACACCACAATTTACGTGGTTCACCCAATGTGGGCTATTCCACGGAGAAAATATTTTACTAAAATTTTCTTAGTCAATATCTTTTGGGAATCCTTCCTAATTACAATGTTTATGGACCTCTATTCAAAGGAGATGTTTATACCCTGATCTCAAGTTCATGGATCTCTTCCACAGGTGAACTCTTTCCCATTTTGCTTTGGCTAGTGATCTTCTAGAAGACTCTATCTCTCTATTGCACTGACTGGTGGATCTGTCTCCACTTTAAGACTCCTCACTCAGATTTGTCTTTAGTTATCCTGGCTTTTGGCTCTCTATCCACTAAGACTCTATCATTTGTACTCTGTCACCTCCAAAGCTCTATCTCAATACTATACTAAACATAGTTTAGTCGGTCTACCACATATCTGCTCAATATCTTGCACTAAATACAGTACATTCGGTCTAGTACAATTTTGCTTAATAGGTCCACACAGAACCTACTCAAATCTGCTCAATAGGTCCACATAGTTTCTACTCAATTTTGCTCAATAGGTCCACACAAAACCTACTCAAATATGATCAACATTTCCACACAAAACCTGCTCAAATATTCTCAAAAGGTCCACATAAAACTTGATCAAATCTGCTCAATAGGTACACATAGAAACTGCTCAAATCTGCTCAACAAGCTCACTCAGAACTTGTCCAAATTTGCTCAACAAGCTCACTCAGAACTTGTCCAAATCTTCTCAACAAGCTCACTCAGAACTTATACAAATATTCTCAACAAGCTCACTCAGAACTTGTCCAAATATTCTCAATAAGTCCTCTCTAGGACTTTCTCAAATATGCATAGCAAGCTTCCACAAAATCTTACTCAAAATTAGTCCACAAGCCTTCTCAAAGACTTATCTCAAATCTACTTAACAAGCTCACACAGAACTTGTCCAATCTCATAGAATAATAAAGGGAATTGTTAGAGACTCAGTATGTTCTATACTCAATGCTTAATCAATATCTCAATTCAATCTCATAGAAGCATAAAGATAATTGTTAGAGACTCAATATGTTCTATACTCAAATCCTAATCTCAACTCAAATCAATCTCATAAAAGCGTAAGAGAATTTTTAGAGACTCAATATGTTCTATACTCAAATCCCAATCTCAACTCAAATAAATCTTATAGAAGCATAAAGAGAATTGATAGAGAATAAATATGTTCTATTCTAAAATCTCAATCTCAACTCAAATCCAGAATATAGAATAGTTTGTTTCATGGAACTTGAACAACCACATGCATCCACTTGATTAGGATCAATCAACTCTACTCAACCAAACACCTCAAGGAACAACCCTTTCTCACAGACCCTAGTCCAACCATGTATCAACCAACTCGAAATGTTTCCAATAATTCTCAACCACAAATCTCACATAACAATGATACTCATGTTCTTTTCTAACTCAATTTAAAGTTATTTGCATAACCAATTGGATTCAACAACAATGCTTATAAAACAAGGTTTAATCACAACTCTCAAACCATAAAACTTTGAAGCATTTAACCATTCATTTTTGAAAAGAAAACCACAATCAATTATTTTCACTCCAAAGGTATTTTATAATCAACCACCATAATCAATAAATAGGAGAATGTGCCCATACCTTTTATGAAGATGAAGAAGCCTCTTTGGAAATCTACCACAATCATAATATTCTTTTGCCAATCCTCACAAGGGTTAGAAGATCACAAAATAATCAACAATACTCCACTTCACAATAATATTCACCAAGGATTTTAATTATAAAACCTTGTTAAGAATTAATGCACAACTTCCTTATCACTTCTAAAACCACTGTACCATAAAATAGAATAAATCAAAACATTGCATAACCTTGTCACTCCAAAAACCACTTATACCATAAAATAAAATAAATAAAAACATTGCATAACCTTGTCACTCCAAAAACCACTTATACCATAAAATAACTCAAATATTTTATATCCTTCCTTTCAACACTTTTGCACTTAAAAAATAATAATCACAAAGCCTTCTTAGGCAATATCCCACATTAATCAAATATCAAACCTTAGCCATATGCAAAAAATTAAATCCACTATACTCTCCATGAAAGTAGATGCTTAACACAACCTTAAAAAATTTGAAATATTTCATGCACCCAAAAATTTTGGCGATCAAATTATGACATACCTTGCAAAATGGCTTCGGGTGGTTTCGACCCAGCGTTCCTCCTCATCATGCACCATAGCGCATTCTTCACCCACCATGTGGGCTAGGCCTCCCACATGGAGGCTTTAAGCCTTTGAGACTTATATTTCCTTCCTCTCCACCTATACCTTGAAACTTGCTCCCTTGTTCCATGTGCAACAAACAAAATCAAAAGGGGAGAATCGATGATTGCAAAGGAGGGGATAATCGAATGTAGAAAATATTTCTTGTCTCCTTCTTGGTTTATAAAATTAAAATTTTAATTAAAATTTTAAATAAATTAAAATTTAAACTAAACCTTTAAAATTAAATGTCTCCATCATCAGGGCACGTTTTTTGATGAAGCAAAAATCCAACTTGGGTTTTAAGAAAAAACCATTTTAAATTTGTCATCCATGGTTTTAAATAAAACCTTTCCTTGTCTTCCTTGTTTTTCATAAAAATATTTTGCTAAGCTTCCCTTGAAGCTCCTTTTGGAACCAAATGCCATGCATCCCTCTTGAACCTTTGATAAAAAAATTTGCTTCTCATGAAGCTCTTTGTGGAGCATAATCATAGTTCTTACTTACATAGGTCCTTTTGACATCAATGACAAATTTTAGCTTAGGGAATCAAAATATCCAACAAGGCTAGATGGAATAGCCTTTGATAAGTTAGTTAGGAGGGATTGATGTTTATGATAAGCTACTTTGTATCCAAGATGTTTGGTCCAATTACACATATTTATTTATTATAATTCTCCCAATCATTCATGCTAATCTATGTGGAGAAGAATCCGATAGGATTGGCGTTGGACTAGTGTCGTTCTTACATGAAGCAAAGGAATGTGACTTTTTTCTTGTAAAGTAGATTACTTAAATTAGGTTGTATGGGCTATTGACCACTTTTACATATTTTTTGATAACAATGTGGCACTATCCAAGGGTCAAGTAAATAAAATTTTGCAAGATACAAATATGTTAAAGTTTACTTTGAATTTCTTTGAAGAAGCTTGGACATAAATTGACTAGGAAATACAAAGCTTTGAAAAAGAGGAATATACTAAAAAAGACAATATCCAAATGTCCAAGGTAGTGGATCATCAAGAAAGAACATTGGAGAGAGGATAGGGTTCAAATCAAGAAGGAAAAACTAAGGACAAACAAGATGAAGCATGACCAAGTATAGAAGAAAATAAAATAGACCAAGACATAGTGGATCCCACCACTCAAGGAAGTGAAAACATTGATATACATGGGGAGCAGCCATAGGAAGAAAGTGCAAAACAATTATCATTTGGTCATGCAACATTCATCTTGCAAGCAGTAGGAGATAATTTATAAAAGAACCTGACTACCTAAATTTATAAATAGAAGACGTTGCGACAAAGGAAGATATCAACTTGAAGAGAGAAATTTTTTTTAAAAGGTAGAGGATAGTACCTTCGTAGCGGTATTTTATATTTCCTTTGTTATATATTTTCTCTATTCCCATCCTTCATGTTATTCCCCCATTATTGTGCAAGAATTATCAAGGAAGTACTCGACTAACTGAGATCATTTTGAGCGGCCATGTCAGAATTTGAAGGCTCTTATATCACTACAGTTAGGGTATAGATTTGGATCCCTTTGTTGCATTATTTTAACAAATGAAAGATTTAATCATAATCATAGAAACCTAAGCACCCTATTGGGCTCTGATATGTAATATTTCTTTGAAATATAATTCCAATTTCTTCCTTACATTTTCATGTCAATCATGGGTATGTTACTCATTTGTATGTTGTAGTATCTAAATATATCAATCATGTTTTCCTTCACTAGTTTAATCACTTATGTTTGTTGCATAATTCAAAGAAATATAAATGAACCAATTCTCCCTTCCTTTTCATTCTAAAATAATGAGATCTATAAACTATGCTATAATTTCCCAATGAACAAGGTTGCAGTCTATTACTTGAAGTTCAGGCTAGGAGTTGCTATCAATTTTGGTCAAAAATAACAAAACATAAAAATAATTCTCACTAATCTAGATGAGCATGGACTGCAACATTATAATAATTAATGTTTAGGCTCACTTTTAGGGTGTCCTTACCTAATCTAGTCTATCTAGAGTCAAACTGATAATCTATTTCTACATCAAAGAGGTAGATCCACTAGATTCTATAAACTACTTGTGAATTTGAGGATTTCTGTGATGTGACACATCACAAAGGGAAACAAAAATTCTCCATAATAGTTTTTGGTACCATTTTCGAGGATGAACGTTGAATTTTTATATTTTTCCTAGTCATGGGTTTCTTTTGCATTCAAAATATTTTCTTTTACCTAAACCCTAGATCCCTTAAAACCTTGTGATATTTAGAGTGACAAGGTTGAGTAGTCTCAGCCAAAAAGTGTTTCTATCTTCTCCATTTGCACATAGTGCTATCGACTTTGAAGAATACAAAATTGAACAAGAGAATAAGGAGATGATATAACATCTACAATAAGAAGTGGAAATTAACTCTACCCAAAGCTATCAGATCAAGAGGTACTTTTTCAAACATGTAAAAATTTAAAAGAACCTTTACATTTTGTCTCATGATATAATCAGGACTATAGCAGTAATAATTTTATCTTTGATATTTTTCTTGCATCAAGTGTTACTCCCCCTATTATAAATTCTATTTTTATCACCCCAGTAATTAATATGGCTAATACACCTTTGAATAATTGGAGAACAAATAGATATAGGACTTTTATATTATCCCTACTTTTGAATCCAGTACCTCCTAAAGCCCACAAATATCTACCAAAATTCCCAGGTGACAATACTGTAATAGACGAAGATCATATTAAATATTTCTTGTACACCATGGATAACCTAGAGGTTGAGGAAGAATATGTTGTCCTTAGACTATTCCTACAAATCTTAGAAAAGTATGCTATAGAATGGTTTAACAACCTCACGCTAAATACTATAGGTACATTTCAAGATCTAGAGACTGCATTTCTTAGGAAGTATGAGAAAAAGAAAAATGAGCAGTCTCTATTAATTGAATTGGTCATTATGAAAAAGAAGGATAATGAGTCAGTAGATGAATTTAATATATGATTCACCAAGTTGAGAAACAAGATCCCTATAGCTCTGAGGTCTAATGATAACCAGTCCATTTGCTTCTATAAAAATTCCTTTCTAGGAGATTTCAACTAAGAGCTTAGGCAACAACCTACAATTATCATTAACTCTTTTATAGAAAGAGCTACAATAATTGAGAGGGACTTGAAAAATAGTGGAAATATGAAGCCTTGTTTTCTACACCCCACTCAAAATTAGATTGAGAAGAAGCCTAAGAAAGTTGGCTTCACCATACTAAAAAAATCAAAGCTAGATCCTATTGAAAATATGTCAACTCAATTGACAAAAATGTTCCACACAATGAATAATAGGTTGTCCAAAATTGAAAGAGACAAAGGAGATACTGGTGAATCTTCTCAAAATCAAAATGAAAATATACCTCCTTTTAGGAGAAATTTCAACAAAAATTGGAACAATGAAGGTGGAAAGAATGTGAATAATAACTGGGAAAGAGGCCTAGAAAGATCTAGATGTAGTTTCAAATCCCATTGCATTAGCCAATGTAGCCTTTGATTTCTCTTTTTTTGTCCTGCATGTGATGCCCTTCATAATTCAGCTAATTATGGTATATATTTGAGCATGCATAGTAGTGTTAACCTAGAATAAGAATCTCATGAAGAGATATGGGTGAATGCATGCTGGACTATGAAGAACACAAGCTTATACTGAGAGGGGGGTGAACAGTATAAGACTTAACCAATTAATAATTTTAACTTTAGATAGCAGTGGCATCAACACAACATTAATCAAGACATAAAGCATCACACATTGAAGACCCATTTTTAACGTGGTTCACCCAAAAAGGTTGGGCTACATCCACAAAAACTTTTCTCTAAAAGTTATCTCAAGGTTCTTTGGGAATCCTTCCCAATTACAATGTTTATGAGCCTCGGCTCAAAGGAGATACCATTCTCCCAATCAGAATTTATGAGCCTCAGCCTAAAGGAGATACCTTCCCCTCTGCTTTGGAAATGATCCCTCAGAAGATCAACTGCCTCTACCTCTTGCTAGCACGTGGAACTCCTTTCCACCGAAGACCTCCTGTCCTCAATGCTTAGCCTAAGAGACCTCTGCCTTCTATGATCACGTCCATAGCAGCTCAGCAACCAAATATGTTCTCAGGTTCTTCTCAAAGAACCAATGCACCTCTGTCCTCAAGTTCTCTGATAGAACTATCAAACTCAGTTCACAAGTCCTCTGCTCTTTCTACGCAATCCCAGCCGCACTTGATCGAACTTCAACCTTTGCACCTCTGCGCAATCACAGTGGCATCGTCTTCGCACACTCTACTTCCTTTGCGATCTTTCACACTTAGAATGATTCGACGAAATGCACTCTGCACTCTACGATCGAATTCGCACTCTGCTCTCAGCGATCGAACTTCTTGCACTGCGCACTATCTCCGAACGTCGCACTTCAACAACACATCCAATCGCCCAAACAGCCCTCCTTTTATAACAAAATTTTCAAGATGAAAACTTTAATCTTAGTCGGCTGTTATACCAAAAAACAAACCCTAATCTACGTTAGCTGCAAGCCCTAATTTTTGTCGGCTAAAATTTAACTTTGTCGGCTTCACTGCCTCTGGAACTCTTTTGTAGCTTCTCACGTGAAACTACAACATGTCGCGATATCGCGACACCTTTGCAACCGTATACTTTCTTTTGGCTTTTGTCGCGATATCGTGACACTTCAGCCTTTGTCGACTTCAACTAAGCTCTTGTCGCGATATCGTGACACTTCTGACTTAGTCAGCATCAACTTTGCTTTTGTCGTGATATCGCGACACTTCTCCCTTCGTCGACCTCCTTTCTGCTTTTGTCGTGAAATCGTGACACTTCTATCTTCATAGCCTTCCTCTCTGCTTTTGTCGTGAAATCGTGACACTTCTCCTATAGAAGGACCTGCATTCTGTTTCTGTCATGAAATCGTGACACTTTCTCCAACCGAACGCTGCCATCTCAATCTGTCGCGAAATCGTGACACTTTCTCTTCCTTGCACTCTTGTCTGCTTGCACTAGCGAAAATGGAACATGTCGCGAAATCGTGACACTTTCGCTGCCTTGTGTTTTTCTCTGCCTTACGCCCGTGAAAATGGAACATGTCACGAAATCATGATGCTTTCACCTTTGAGCTCTTCCTCCTTGAATTTGTCATGAAATCATGACACTTCTAGCTTCCATACGTTTTCTTTGCAGCCTGTCACAAAATCATGATGCTTTCAGCTTTCGTACGACTTCTCTGCAACCTGTCATGAAATCGTGATAGTTCTCATTTTTAGACTCTTCCCTTTGCTACATGTCATGAAATCATGACACTTTATCTTGCTTCCACTTTGTCTTCTGACTTGTCGTGAAATCATGACACTTTTTCTCCTTAGCGCTTTTCTTTTCTTCGAGTCAAAACTCGACATGTCGCGATATCATGACACTTTTTCTCTCGAACTCTCTCTCCTGCATTATGTCATAAAATCGTGACACTTTTTCTTTCAGACTCTCTCTCCTGCAACATGTCACGAAATCGTGACACTTTTTCATCCGTTCAACCTTCCTTGCAATATGTCACGAAATCACGACATTTCTGACTCCAAACATTCTCTCTCCTCTTTGAGTCATGAAACTGCGACATGTCGCGATATCGTGACACTTTTC
The DNA here is from genome assembly GCA_028583015.1 of Wollemia nobilis. Classification (NCBI taxonomy): domain Eukaryota; kingdom Viridiplantae; phylum Streptophyta; class Pinopsida; order Araucariales; family Araucariaceae; genus Wollemia; species Wollemia nobilis. Next base: position 17,909,338 of record JAQPPZ010003361.1, read on the forward strand.
TAACTTGCTTTCTTTCGAACCTGTCATGCCGTAACCTTCATCAAAACAAATTATTTTACATCAAATCAAATTCCTTCAAAAGCTTCTTGACATCAATGACAACTTATACACTTGAGCAAAAGCAATGTACCCAAGGTACCCAAAATTGCCAACAATCTCCCCCTTTGTCATTGATGGCAAACCTTTATTGAAAACACGTCTCAAGAGCCAAAACTGAAACCAACTGTGCTAACAACTGACCAGAATCTTCCTTTGAAGTTTTGCTCCCCCTGACTTGAAGCTTTCCTCTTCACTTTGAAGCTCTCCCCCTTACTCATATCTCTCCCCCTTTGTCATCAATGGCAAAGGGTCACCTTTGGGGTTCGGGACTAAGAAAGAGCCTCTTAGCTTGGTCCCTCCCCCACCTCCTGATGAGGTGATTAATTCTGGGGTGGGAGTACAACTCCCAATTTCTCCCTTAGATACTCAAACGTATCTCTTGGAAGAGGTTTGGTGAAGATATCTGCAATCTGCTCTTTAGTAGACACATACTCTAGCTTGACCTGCTTGTCTTGCACTTTCTCCCTTAGAAAGTGATACTTGATGGAAATATGCTTTGTCCTTGAGTGCATTACCGGATTTTTGGAAATACTTATGGCACTTGTATTATCACAAAGTATGGAGATGGGTTGTTCATGCTTGACTTTGAAATCCTCCAAGGTGGTTTTCATCCATAAAACCTGTGTACACCCAGCCACTTTTGCTATGTATTCAGCCTCTGCTGTAGATAAGGAAACTGAAGGTTGTTTCTTACTTAGCCAAGAAACCAAACTCTTTCCCAGAAAGAATGCTCCACCACTAGTGCTTTTCCTGTCATCAGTACTGCCTGCCCAATCTGCATCTGTATAGGCCGTGAGGGTGAAATCATCTCCTTTGGGATACCAAAGCCCAAGGTCCATAGTGCCCTTCAGATATCTGAATATCCTTTTAACTGCTATAACATGAGAATATTTTGGAGCTGCCTGAAATCTTGCTACTAACCCAACTCGCTCGCATGATATCCGAGTCCGGTAGCTGTAACATATAATAAACTGCCAATCATTGATCTATACAACTTTTGATCTACCATTGGAGATTCATCATCCTTACTCATCTTGCACCTTGTAATCATTGGAGTACATACTGGTTTGTTGTCCATCATCCCAAATTTCTTCAACATTTCTTTGATATACTTCCCTTGAGAGAGAAATACACCATCTTTTGATTGAGCAATCTGAAGACCTAAAAAGAATGACAGCTCTCCAATCATAGACATCTCAAATTCCTTCTGCATGGTGTTAGCAAAATCTTTGCACATCTGAGTCTTATTTCCCCCAAAAATAATATCATCAACATAGACAACCATAATCAACATATCATCATCTTCATTCTTAATATACAAATTACTATCTCGCCACGCCTTTCCTGAAACCTTGCTCATGAAGATAACTGTCAAGTCTTGAGTACCAAGCCCTCGGTGCTTGCTTTAACCCATACAAGGCATTTTTTAGTTTACACACATAGTCTGACTTTTTTGAGAGAGACACTCCTTCCGGCTGTTCTATGTAGACTTCTTCTACCAACACGCCATTTAGAAAAGCTGACTTTACATCCATTTGATATACCTTGAATGATTTGAAGCTTGAAAGTGCCAAAAACATTCTGATAGCTTCAAGACGAGCAACAAGAGCAAACGTCTCTTCGAAATCAACACCTTCTACTTGAGCATAACCTTTGCAGACTAACCTAGCTTTGTTTCCGACAATTTTTCCATCCTCATTGAGTTTATTTCTGAATATCCATTTTGTGCCAATGACATTCTTGTCCTTAGGTCTTGGAACCAAATCCCAAGTTTCACTTTTCTCTATTTGATTTAGCTCTTCATCCATTGCTTTTACCCAAAACTTATCTGCACATGCTTCACTGAAATCTTTTGGCTCAATCTGAGATAATAATGAAACATTTGTAGAATCACGTGAAGGAATGACTCTTCTTCTTGTTTGCCTGCTATTTGGATCACCAATGATCAAATATTTGGGATGATGTTTCTGAACATATCGTGAAGGAGTTTTGGGAAGCAGTTGTTGTCTTTCCTCTTCTTCATCTGAAACCTCTCTGAATTCTTCTTGACAAATTTCATCACCGAGTTCCTTGACTGGTTCTCTTATCCCTGTCTTTTCATCAATCGTTACATTTATGCTTTCTACAATCGTATGAGTTCTTTTGTTGAAGCATCTGTAGGCCTTGCTTCGTTGGAATATCCAAGAAAGATTCCTTCATCACACCTAGGATCAAACTTACCCAAATTCTGATCTTCCCTTCTGATGAAGCACTTACTCCCAAACACTTTGAAGTATTTTACTGTAGTTGGTCTTCCTTTCCACAACTCATAAGGAGTTTTATGATGATTGACTCTAAGTTGGGCCCTGGTGATAATGTAGACTGTTGTACTAACTGCCTCTTTCCAAAAGCCATCTGAAAGTTTTGACTCATTTAACATAGCTCTAGCCATATTTTCAATAGTTCTATTTTTCCTTTCAACTACTCCATTTTGTTGAGGAGTTCTTGCTGCTTGAATATTCTCTTTTGATTCCTTGTTGCTCACAGTATTCCACAAATTCATTTGAAGTGAACTCTCCTCCTCTATCTGATCTTAAGCATTTGATTCTCTTGTCAGTCTCATTTTCAATCATTTCTTTGAAAGCTTTAAATTTTTCAAAAGCTTCAGATTTTTCTTTGAGAAAAGTAACCCAAGTCATTCTAGAATAATCATCTATAAACAACATGAAGTAGCTTTCTCCCTGAATGCTCCGAGTTCTGGTTGGGCCACATAAATCAGTATGAATAAGATCCAATGGTTTTGAAGAAGTATACCCTTTTGATTTGAAACTGGTTCTAGTCTGTTTTCCATGTTGACACAGACCGCAAATGATGTTATGGGGCCTTTTTATTTTGGGCAAGTCTCTGACTCGCTTCCTTGTTACTAATATTGACAAGATTATCAAAGCTCAAATGCCCCAATATTTTATGCCATAGCCAACTCTCATCTTCTTGAGTTAGAAAACACTTTTCCTTTTTTATCTCACTTAGCATGTAAAGATTGTTTGGAGTCCTTGTAGCACTAGCAATGAGTTTTCCATTTTTTTCTTTACTTATCTCACATCTATCTGAAAAGAAAGATACTATGTGTCCTTGATCACAAAGTTGACTCACACTTAGAAGGTTATGTCTTAGGCCTTCTACATAAAGCACATTTTCTGTTTTGGATTTCCCATCCAAACTAAGAGTCCCTTTACCACAGATTTTAGTTGACTTGTTATCTCCAAAACTGATCTGTTCCTCTGTTTGTTTTTTTTAAGACCAAAAACTTTTCCTTTTCACCAGTCATATGTTTTGAACAACCACTATCAAGATACCATTTTTCTACTTTGTCTTGAGCATGAAAAGCAGTTTGAACTATCATTGACTTAGATTTGATCTCATTTCTCTTTTTAGTGAACTCAAGGCTAGATCTATCCAAACTGCACATCCTTGCTATATGCCCAAAATTCTTGCACTTGTAACACATGACATTTTTATTCATAAGAGGTGCAAAAGAGTTAACATTTTCCTTACTATGGCTATTCAAAGACTTATTGCAATGCATAGCTTCGTGACCAAATTTCTTGCAGGAAAAACAATAGCCATGGAAAGTATTATGTAACCTGTTTTGATGCCTTGGATGGTTGTTCTTCTTGTGACCAACTGGAATCCACCGCTCTTCAGGATGAAGATTGATCTTGCTTGAAGACCCTATTTCATAAATGGTGATACCATCCTTCTTTTGCTTTTCACACGGAGTATTTTGTCTGAGAGTCAACTGTTCCAACTTCACTCTAAGAGACATAACCTCTTCTTCTAGTTTTTTGCAATCAGCTTCCTTTCCTTTTAGAGCCTCTGTCAGAACCTGTTCAATCTTCTTCCCTTCTTCAGCTAGAATTTTGAAGTCTATAACACTTTGAGACAATTTTGATCTTGTTATCTCTTCTTCCTGACATTGATACCTGAGAACAGAATTCTCTTCCCTAAATTTCTCAAGCTTTCTTAGAGCCAAGAAGAATTCACCTTTGAGATCGAACTTAACCTCTTCATCTCTTTCTGAATCTGTATGTTCCTCTGATAGATCCTTCTCCAAGTTGTTAGGCTCTTTCTGGAGAGACCCGCTCTGATACCAATTGAAGAACACAAGCTTATACTGAGAGGGGGGTGAACAGTATAAGACTTAACCAATTAATAATTTTAACTTTAGATAGTAGTGGCATCAACACAACATTAATCAAGACATAAAGCATCACACATTGAAGACCCATTTTTAACGTGGTTCACCCAAAAAGGTTGGGCTACATCCACAAAAATTTTCTCTAAAAGTTATCTCAAGGTTCTTTGGGAATACCTTCCCAATTACAATGTTTATGAGCCTCGGCTCAAAGGAGATACCTTCTCCCAATCTAGAATTTATGAGCCTCAACTCAAAGGAGATACCTTCCCCTACTCGCTCTGGAAATGATCCCTTAGAAGATCAACCGCCTCTACCTCTTGCCCTAGCAAGTGGAACTCCTTTCCACCGAAGACCTCCTGTCCTCAATGCTTAGCCTAAGAGACCTCCGACTTCTACTCGATCACCTCCACAATAGCTCAACAACCAAATTTGTTCTCAGGTTCTTCTCAAAGAACCAATGCACCTCTGTCCTCAAGTTCTCTGATAGAACTATCAAACTCAGTTCACAAGTCCTCTGCTCTTTCTATGCAATCCCAACCGCACTTGATCGAACTTCAACCTTTGCACCTCTGCAATCACAATGGCATCATCTTCGCACACTCTTCTTCCTTTGTGATCTTTCACACTTAGAATGATTCGACGAAATGCACTCTGCACACTACGATCGAATTCGCACTCTGCTCTCAGCGATCGAACTTCTTGCACTACGCACTATCTCCGAACGTCGCACATCAACAACACATCCAATCGCCCAAACAGCCCTCCTTTTATATCAAAATTTTCAAGATGAAAACTTTAATCTTAGTCGGTTGTTATACCAAAAACAAACCCTAATCTACGTCGGTTGCAAGCCCTAATTTTTGTCGGCTAAAATTTAACTTTGTCGGCTTCACTGCCTCTGGAACTCTTCTGTAGCTTTTGTCGTGAAACTACAACATGTCGCGATATCACGACACCTTTGCAACCGTATACTTTCTTTTGGCTTTTGTCATGATATCGTGACACTTCAGCCTTTGTCGACTTCAACTAAGCTCTTGTCACGATATCGTGACACTTTTGACTTAGTCAGCATCAACTTTGCTTTTGTCACGATATCATGACACTTCTCCCTTCGTCGACCTCCTTTCACTTTTGTCATGAAATCATGACACTTCGTCTTCATAGCCTTCCTCTCTGCTTTTGTGAAATCGTGACACTTCTCCTATAGCAGACCTGCATTCTATTTCTATCATGAAATCGTGACACTTTCTCCAATCGAAGCCGCCATCTCAATCTGTCATGAAATCGTGACACTTTCTCTTCCTTGCACTCTTGTCTGCTTGCATTAGCGAAAATGGAACATGTCACGAAATCGTGACACTTTCGTTGCCTTGTGTTTTTCTCTGCCTTACGCCCATAAAAATGGAACATGTCATAAAATCATGATGCTTTCACCTTTGAGCTCTTCCTCCTTGAATTTGTCATGAAATCATGACACTTCTAGCTTTCGTACGTTTTCTTTGTAGCCTGTCACGAAATCGTGACGCTTTCAGCTTTCATACGACTTCTCTGCAACCTGTCATGAAATCGTGACAGTTCTCATTTTTAGACTCTTCCCTTTGCTGCATGTCATGAAATCATGACACTTTATCTTGCTTCCACTTTGTCTTCTGACTTGTCATGAAATCGTGACACTTTTTCTCCTTAGCACTTTTCTTTTCTTCGGGTCGCAAAAACCCGACATGTCGCGATATCGTGACACTTTTTCTCCGGACTCTCTCTCTTGCATTATGTCACGAAATCGTGACACTTTTTCTTTCGGACTCTCTCTCCTGCAACATGTCATGAAATCGTGACACTTTTTCATCCGTTCAACCTTCCTTGCAATATGTCACAAAATCGTGACATTTCTGACTCCGAACATTCTCTCTCCTCTTTGAGTCGTGAAACTGCGACATGTCGCGATATCGCGACACTTTTCTAACTTACTTTCTTTCGAACTTGTCATGTCGTAACCTTCATCAAAACAAATTATTTTACATCAAATCAAATTCCTTCAAAAGCTTCTTGACATCAATGACAACTTATACACTTGAGCAAAAGCAATGTACCCAAGGTACCCAAAATTGCCAACAGACTAAGGATGATGAAGCTAGAGAATCACAATTTGAAAAATATATGAGTGAATTACATGCTTCTAAGACCAAAAACAAAGCCTTAGTTCTTGATAATGTAGAAATATTGAAGAGATAACAAGATAACCATTTTTAATGCATGAAACAAGGTAAATTAGTACCTATAATAGATGAGATAGAAGCACTAGAGAGAATTCATGCCATGAATCTGATAAATAGAATAGTTCCAAATAAGCTTGATAAAAGGAGTACCATTGAGAGCAAGGGATAAAAAAATGTAAATAAATAAAATAGTAATCAACAACCTGTAATCTCTAAGATAACAAAATTAGTGGATAACATTCAAGTATAGCCAAATATTGGTAAAATGATAGAAAACAAGAAGGTTGAATTTGTTGTTGACCTTAAGTTGTCCAAGAAAAAGATAAATATAACCTTTGGAGAATTGATGACCATACCTAAATATATAGATTAGGTATTTAAAGCCTTTGGGTTTGTTGATAAATGTGAAATCCATGTATGCAGTTCTTCTACAATTAATCCTCCAACCAAAATTCCCTCTTTCGTAATGCCTTTCTACATATCCCTAGGATATATGTTAGGTTATGGGAACCAATATGTGATTCACAACTGTATGCTTGATAGAAGAACATAACATCATGCTACAACAAATAGCTGATTAGTTGGGATTAATATTACTAAAGATTCCCCACCCATTTCAATAATGGGTAATAAACAAGTACCTATTGGTCTTTCTAGATCAATATCCTAAGAAGGGAATCATGGTGGATGTAACAATAGTTGACATAGATACTTTATTTTTCCTATTGTTATGTAGGTATTGGGTAGAAAAACTAGGTGGTTCAATCTAGTTAGATTGATCTTATGCCACCATACCTCTGTCATCTAAAGAGAAGGTCACTTTGAGGAGGGAGCATTTCAATAAGTATTCAGTGGAAGTAATAAACTATAATAAAGTAATTTTCAACCTAGTTAATTCTATCGAAGAAAAATATTTGGGTTTATATTTTGTATGACACACACATTTCCTGGTAAAATTTATAGATGAAGTAGACATATATCCCAAGATAAAGGTAGAAGTAGATGTAGAATCAACTTAAGTCTAGACTATCAAAATGTGGACAATGAATTTCAGTGGAATAAGTCACAAATTGGGGTTGGTGTTGGGGTAAATTTGATAGATATAAAGGGTAACTACTTAGGTATCCCCAATAGATTAGAGTTTCCCTGTACTATCAATATAGCAGAATACAAGGTATTGTTGCCTGGATTGAGAAAAACCAAAGAACTCGGCATCAACTACCTGACTATTTATGGAGATGTCAAGTTAATCATCCCAAAAATAAAATAAAATGGTCAAACTAAATACCCTAGACTAAAATAATATAGGCAGATTGTGCAGGATGAGATAGATAATTTTTTGGCCTTTAACTTGTCTTACATACCTATAGAGAACAACCGCATTATAAATATATTAGCTATGAATACTTTCAGAGTAGACAATCTTGAAATCAATATCGAATACATGGATAGATTCCCTACCATCTCTATATACCAACCATCTATCCCAAAAAATATGGTATATTTATAGGTTTTTCAAGATGATGTAGACATCAAAGATTTCATGACCATGTAGAACCATTTTACTGGTACGATATGTAATGAGGATGATGAAGACAAGCTAAGAAACATTGTAGGAGAACCCACAGAGGTGATTCAGAAGAAAATCAATAAAATACCTAGGGGGTAGGTGTTTTTAGAAACCCTATTTGATGATTTTGATAGAGCCCATAGACCCCTATTTCATGAGTCTGAAGATGATGAGGTTAATATTGGGACATTAGACAAACCTAGGGTGATCATAATAAATAAGGCTTTATCAGATAAAGAAAAGAGATAGTATGTTGAATTTTTGAAAAAAATATGGATGCATTTGCTTGGAATTATGAGTATTTAAGGACCTTCAATACCAATTTGTTGGCCCATATCATCCCTCTATAGGATAATACCAAACCTTTTAGGTAGAAAGAGAGGAATTTGAATCCAACTTTGCACCATTTATGCAAAAATAAGTACAAAAACTATTAAATGCAAAAATAACAAGGTGAGATTTTGTTCTTGGATATCCAATTTAGCTCCGGTTATAAAGTTGAACAAGGAAATTAAGTTGTGCATTGACTTTAGAAACCTAAATAATAATTCTCTCAAATGTAATTACCTCCTCCCTAATATGGAGTAGTTGTTACAGGCAATAGTAGGATCAGCTAGGATGTCTTTTATTGTATGGGTTCTCAAGGTATAATCAAATTTTGTTCAACCTAGAAGATAGGTACAAAACTACCTTCACCACACCATGGGGTACCTTTTAATACATAAGAATGCCATAAAAGTATTTTGAATACATGAGAATGGGGTTCATGATTGTAGTAGTGTATCTAGATGACATAACAATATTTTTAATGGAATCCAAGTGATAATTTTTCTCACCTATCACATGTTTTTGAAATATGCAAGGAGTATGGGATATCTTTGAACCTAAAAAAATGTATATTTAGGGCTACACAAGGCAATATATTGTGACACATAGTCTCTAAATAAGGAATAAGTATTGATCCCCAAAGGACTAAAACCATTGCTAAAATTCCTCCAAAAACATATGAAAGGGGCCAGGTCCCTCTTTGGCAAAATTAATTTTGTCAAGAGGTTCATTCCAAATTTCACTAATATTGCAAATCCAATTAATGACATTATTAAGAAGAATACAAATATAAAGTGGACTAAATAGAACACAAAATCCTTTCAAAAAATTAAAGATGTCATCACCACAACTCCTGTGCTAATGTGCCCTGATCATTTCAAGAATTTTATTATTTATTCATTTTATTTAGAGCACATGATTTTTGTGGTATTACCATATAAATATGAAGAGGGTAATGAAATGCCCATAATATTCATGAGATTTAGGATGAAAGGATCCCAGCTAAGATACAAGTTGGTGGAAAAACATGCATTTTCTCTAAAATAGGCTCTAGAACACTTCAAATTTTTTTATGGTTCTAACAAAGTAATTGCTTGCATTCCTTACATGGTTGTGAAGGATGTCCTAACTCAAATAGAACCTACAATTAGTTCAACAAGATGGATGGTTAAGTTGTTACAATATGATGTCGAGTTCAAATAAATCAAGGTAATAAAAGGGCAAGGATTGGAAAAATACATGGTCGATAAAGGAGGAGAAGATGTAAATAGTACAATCATAGTAGAAAATATACAACAAGATAGAAGGATAGATAATAGGGAATGTAAGTGGTACAAATACATATTGCTCTATTTACAAATCCTATCATTTCTAACAGGAAAGTCACAAAGCAAAATAAGAAAAATTAAACAACAAGCCCAAAATTACTATCTTCAAGAGAATCAAATCCATTGGAGACATCCGAATGATGTGTTATTTATTTGTCTCTTCTAGAAAGAAGTCCCTAAGTTCATAAAATAATTTTACATTAGGTTTTGTGATGGGAAATTTGCTCCAAAAGAAACAACTAATACCATAATGAGAGTAGGTTATTATTGGTCTTCCATGTATAAGGATGTATATCAGTTCATCAAAGGATGAGTGTTAAATATTAATAAGAAAGAAAAAATTATCTACCATGCCATTAAGCTCCATTCACTCAGTGGGGGATAGACCTGATAGGGGAAATAAACCCACACTCCTTAGGAGGACAGAGGTGGATAATCATGAAAATAGGTTATTTCATGAAATGGGTATAGGCATCCCCATTAAAGAAGTCAACGATGGAGGTTATCATCAAGTTTTTGTAAGAGAATATTTTAACTAGGTTTGGGATCCCCAAGAATCTGATTACAGATGATGGGAATTATTTCACTTTATTTGAGATGGTAGAGTTTTATGTTGAGTGAAAAATAGAACTAGCTCATTCTTCTAATTACTACCCTTAAGGCAATGGTTTAGATGAGTCTTCCAATAAAATATAATCACCTGAATTAAGAGATCACTTGGAAAGAACAAAATAAGTGGGGACAGTGAGATGAAACATGCCTTGTGGGTAGATATATTATCAATTAAAAGGTTCATAGGAAAACTACCATATGAACTGGTCTACGGGGAAAGTGCACTTTTACCACCATAGTTAGAAAGAGTTGACTTATCTTTGCTTCTTCAATATCATGGAAAGCTCGATTATTTATAGAGGAGATTAGACCAAATCGTCAAACTAGGTGAAGAAAAATTAGAGGCTTTAGAAAAAATGACCCTGTAAACTCAAAAAACAATCTAATTTTTCAACATGAAGGCAAACGGATGAAGAACACAAGCTTATACTGAGAGGGGGGTGAATAGTATAAGATCAACTTTTACTTTTCTTTCCAAACAATATTATCCAATATTATCAATGGCAATATCAACAGCAGTAATCAAAGCAATGCACAAATCATCACACACAATAGAGACACCAATTTAACATGGTTCACCCAATGTGGGCTACTCCATGGAGAAAATATTTCCACTAAAATTTTCTCAACAAATCTCTTGGGAATCACTTCCCTATTACAATGTTTATGGACCTCTATCCAAAGGAGACACCAATCCCCTAATGCTCTAATTTGTGGATCACTCTCCATAGGAGAACTCTTTCCCCTTTTCTCTAGTTCGTGGAACTTGATCCAAGAGAACTCTTTCTCCTCAACTGGTTCATGGATCTCTCTCCATAGAAGAACTCTATCTTCCTAGCTGGTTCATGGATCACACTCCACAGGAGAACTCTTTCCCCTTTACTCTAGTTCATGGAACTCTATCCATAGGAGAACTCTTTCTCCTCTACTCTGGTTGGTGATCTTCTAGAAGACTTCTACCCCCACTACATTGGCTTGTGGATCTCTCTCCATAGAAGACCTCTGTCCTCACTTCCTTAGCTAATGGATCTCTATCCACTAGAGACTATTGTCCTCTACTCTATCACCTCCAAATCCTACTCTCCTCAATCTCTATCTCAAATATATACTAAACTCTATCCTCTGTCTAGCACAAATATACTCCAACTCTATCTCAAGTCTAGCACAAATCTGCTCACAAATATGCACTAACCTCTATCTCAAATCTATCTCAAGCCTTAACACAAAGCTTGAACAAATCAGTAATCAAACCTGCTCTCAATGTTATTCCAAGTCTTCACAAGACTTTCTCAAATCTACCTTCAAGACTTCTCAAAGACTTTCTCAAATATACCTTCAAGCCTTCTCAAAGACTTGCTCAAATCTACCTTCAAGCCTTCTCAAAGACTTGCTCAAATCTACCTTCAAGCCTTCTCAAAGACTTGCTCAAATATACCTTCAAGCCTTCACCAAGACTTGCTCAAATATACCTTCAAGTCCTCTCAAGGACTTACTCAATTCTACTCTCAATCCTTCATAAATACTTTCTCAAATCTGCTCAAACACTTTCTCAAAACATCTCACAAGATATGCTCAATCAATCTCAAATCTTGCACACAATGTTATCAAATGCTTTGTCTAATCTTCAAAGTAATTCCTTTAACTTGAAGCAGTTTAGACATATTTTATTCAAAATTCGTTTAACCTTTGGAACATATAGATAATGATGTACTCTATCAAAAACTCAATATGTTCTACTCAATAATTAAGTCTGTCACTTTCACAAATATGATTTCTAATGTTTGCACATTCACTTTCAATATCACTCAAAACCAATGCTCAAGAATTTCACTCAATCATTCAACCAATGAGGTACTCAAAACTTGCTCATACATTTCCAACAATGCTTATCAAACAATCCTTTTCACTCCACCTTATGTTTCACACACTCATTCCAACAAACACTTCAAACAAAGGATGATGTGCCCATACCTTTTTGCTTTGATGGAGATATATCTTCAAAACATGTCTTATAACCAACCACCTTTCTATGTGCCACTTTTCAAGGTTAGTTATCAAAATGCTTTCTCAATGAACTCTCTTCTCAAAAGATATTTTACCATACAAAATAATAGAATATCAAATCACTTTTACACCTTATTTCTCCTAACTTTGCAAGCCAAATTCCATCAACAAACTTGACCAATTACATAAGCAAAATAAATCACATACACCTTATATCTCCTAACTTTGTATTAATGCATTTTCAAAAATAAAAACTCCACTTTAATTTTTGTCTTAATGCATTAACAAAACAATCAACCTTAATTTCTATCTCAAAAATAAATCACCTTATACCTCCTTTTAATGCAAAAATAAAATTAATTTAAACCACCTTATAACTCCCTAGCACATACCTTAGCCACCATTGAACCTTAGGGTAAAATTAATTTTCAAACAAAAATTAATCCCTTTGCCACCTGCCGCCTACCACTTGTCATCGGGATTCGAACCCATGGTGCTTGCTGGCCCCATGCCTTAGCCTTGGAAAGGCTACCACATGGGCTAGCCAAGCCACATGATTTAGAATGCACACGTCCTCCTCCTTAAGGTCTACCATCGATGATAAAACAAAAACCATGTGCTGCTTCCAAAAACCTCCTCCACGCGAATCGAACGCAAGACCTTTCCCTTGCCACGTGCTATGCAAGCTTCGCTTGCCAGCTTGGCTACCATGGTGGATGAGTGGGGACTCTTCCCCTCTTCCCTTTGACCACTGACTTCCACATGCAAAGCACCACATGTTGTCTTCTCCCTTCTACATCGCACGAGCTATTCGATTATTCAGAGGCTCTTCAAATTTTTAATCACCCAAAACTTAGGCTAAACTTTAGCCTTATATATATTTTCCTTCCTTGATTTTTGACGTCGACGCATATGCATTTAACCTTTGGCACTTCAAAATTAATATTATTTTATTAATATTTAACTTTAGGTTAAATATTAATTAATTAATTATTTAACCTTATGGTTAAATTTAATTAATTAAATAATATACTTAATACTTTGGTAAACCTTTTTGCCAATGCATTATTCAATCTTCTTTGAGAGGCCCTGATGGCCAATATATTATAATAATATAAAATATTATAATATTATCCTTTTTCACTTGCCTTCTTGCACATAGCCTTAAACTTCAGTCTTCAAGTCTCCTTCAAACCTCTTATTTATTACCTTAGAACCCATGGTCCTAAGTGCTTCGGAGATAACCTTGCCTTGCCTTCATAGCACATTAATTATAGGACATCAAAACCTTTTGACATTAATTTCATCAACAAACCTCTTGACATCAATGACAACAAAACATGCTCAAATTTCCAACAATCTCCCCCTTTGTCATTGATGGCAACACCCCTTTTTTTTAACCAATCCTTTTTCTTTTTTCCAAAATTGCTCCCCTTGAGAAACTGCTCCCCCTAACTGAATGCTCTCCCCCTAACTCAAATCTCTCCCCCTTTGACATCAATGGCAAAGGGACTCCTTTGGGGCTAAATATAAGACTCTTAGCTCAGCCCCCTCCCCACCTCCTCTCCTTGAGGTGATTAATTTTGGGGTGGGAGTAAAACTACTCCCAACATACAATGCTCTTTTTCTTTGTCCACCTTCTTTCTCAATTGATCCTTCTGATTCTTTTGAATATCCTTGTTCTTGCTTGTCCTTGGAAATTTTGTTCTACACCACTTGGCCATATGCCCAACATTATTGCACTTATAACACTTAATGTTGTGGTTCCTAGAAGGTGCAAATATCTTGAAGTTCCTCCTGGTGAAGCCATACCCATTCCTATCATGAACCCTACAATCAATTGCTTTATGACCAAAATGATTACAAGAGTAACAATACCCTTGAAAGAGATGCCCATTTCTAAAATTTCTCTTAGTGAAACCATATTCCTTCTTTCCATGTGTCCTGCACTGCATGGCCTTATGGCCAAACCTGTTACATGAGAAGCAACATCCTTTGAAGAAATCTTGCCTTGGACCCATTGGTCTCTTAGTCCTTTCTTCCCTATGATGTTCCCTGTTCCTTATTTGTGCATTGTTTCTTCTATTTTTCAACTTATTCTCATAAGTTTCCATTTCTCCTTCACTTTCTTCTTCTGAAGCTTCTTCTTCTTTGGAGCTTGAGCTTGACTCCTCTTCTTGCTTTCCTTGTCCTTCTTCAAAACCAAGTCCTGTTCTATTTGATGAAGGTCTTTGTGCATTGATAATCTTATCCAAGGTCTTTGAGCTTTTCCCAAACCTGTGTAGCTTGTCTTTAGACTCTTTCACTTCCTTTCTTAGTGAACCAACCTCATGCTCTAGTCTTTCACATTCTAATATTTTTACCTCTAACTTTTCTTTGAATCTTCTTGTCTTGGCTATTGAGTTTGTCAGATCTTGTATAAGCTTTCCTTTTTCTTCATCACATTCTTGAAATTGAGCCTTGAGTCTCGAATTCTATTTTCTAACCTTTCTTAATTCCTTAAGAGTAGAAATAAGCTCAGCTTCTAGATCTACTACTCCTTCCTCTTCATTTTATAATTCTTCCTCTACTTCTTTATCTTCAAGAGCATCTTCATACTTTTCAGATTTATCTTCAATAGGAGCACTTCCTTCTTCCTCTATTTCCAAGAAGAGAATTTCTTCTTCTTCATTATCTGAGGATCTTCCATCACTCTCACTTGAAACCTTGCCTATCTTGTCTACATAGAAACTCTTCTTATGCCTTTGGAAAAACTTCTTTCCATGCTTGCTTTGTCTATCCCTATTTTTCTTCTCATACCTAGATTTTCCTACTTCCCTTTTCTTATGATCTTGTTTCTCTTCACTACTATTGCTTTCAGCTTTTGTATAGTTAGATGCATAATGACCATATTTACCACAATTGAAACACTTTACTATTTTCATACCTTTGTGCTTTCTTGACTCCTTGTTCCTTCTACCATAGTTAGCTTCCTCATCACTGGTTGACTCATCACTTGAAATAGGTTTCTTATCCTTTGCTTTCTTTACTGCTTTGAAAGTTGCCTCTTTCTTCGAGATAGGATCCTTTACTAGTCTCATCTCATAAGCTGTGAGTGTTCCCTGTAACTCATCCAAAGTCATATTTTCAAGATCTCTTATTTCTTCTATGGCTGAAACCTTTCCATCATACCTCATAGGAAGTGACCTTAGAACCTTTTGACAAACATCGGATTCTTCAACTTTAAACCCAAGTCCTCGCATGGAGTTAACAACCTCATCCACATGAAGTAAGTATGTAGCAATGTCTTCCTCATCCTTCATCTTCAAGTCTTCAAATGTTTTCTTGTGATTTTGCAACTTTACCATCTTGACCTTTTTATCTCCCTCATATGCTTTCTTCAACTTTTCCCATATCTCTTTTGCTGATGTGCAATGCATAACTTTCACAAATTCTGCTTCACGTAATCCACCCAAGATTGCATTCATTGCTTTTGCATTATACATATGTAGGAGCTTACCATATTTATCTATAGGAGGACTAGTTGGAGGTGTGTATCCATCCTCAACTGCTTGCCATGTCTCATATCCTTGTGCCATCAGGTAAGTCTTCATTCTTACACTCTAGAAGGTATAATTATTCCCATCGAACAATGGTGCCTTATTTGTTGATGATCCACTCTGAGATGCCATATGTGTTCTTGTACACTCTTCCTTCAAGTTGTTAAACCTTTCAAAGGAAACCACTCTGATACCAATTGAAGAACACAGGCTTATACTGAGAGGGGGTGAACAGTATAAGACCAAATTTTACTTTTCTTTCCAAACAATATTATCCAATATTATCAATGGCAATATCAATAGTAGTAATCAAAGCAATGCACAAATCATCACACACAATAGAGACACCAATTTAACATGGTTCACCCAATGTGGGCTACTCCACGGAGAAAATATTTCCACTAAAATTTTCTCAACAAATCTCTTGGGAATCACTTCCCTATTACAATGTTTATGGACCTCTATCCAAAGGAGACACCAATCCCCTAATGCTCTGATTTGTGGATCTCTCTCCATAGGAGAACTCTTTCCCCTTTTCTCTAGTTCATGGAACTTGATCCAGGAGAACTCTTTCTCCTCAAATAGTTCATGGATCTCTCTCCATAGAAGAACTCTATCTTCCCAGCTGGTTCATGGATCACACTCCATAGGAGAACTCTTTCCCATTTCTCTAGTTCATGGAACTCTATCCATAGGAGAACTCTTTCTCCTCTACTCTGGATGGTGATCTTCTAGAAGACTTCTACCCCCACTACTCTAGCTTGTGGATCTCTCTCCATAGAAGACCTCTATCCTCACTACCCTAGCTAATGGATCTCTATCCACTAGATACTGTTATCCTCTACTCTATCACCTCCAAAGACTACTCTCAAATCTACTCAATATCTATCTCAAATTTATACTAAAATCTATCCTCAATCTAGCACAAATCTACTCCAACTCTATCTTAGGTCTAGCACAAATATGCTCACAAATCTACACTAACCTCTATCTCAAATCTATCTCAAGCCTTAACACAAATCTTGAACAAATTAGTAATCAAACCTACTCTCAATGTTATTCCAAGTCTTCATAAGACTTGCTCAAATATACCTTCAAGCCTTCTCAAAGACTTGCTCAAATCTACCTTCAAGCCTTCTCAAAGACTTGCTCAAATCTACCTTCAAGCCTTCTCAAATACTTGCTCAAATCTACCTTCAAGCCTTCTCAAAGACTTGCTCAAATCTATCTTCAAGCCTTCACCAAGACTTGCTCAAATCTACCTTCAAGTCCTCTCAAGAACTTGCTCAATTCTGCTCTCAAGCCTTCACAAAGACTTGCTCAAATATACTCAAACACATGCTCAAAATAGCTCACAAGATATGCTCAATCAATCTCAAATATTGCACACAATGTTATCAAATGCTTTATCTAATCTTCAAAGTAATTCCTTTAACTTGAAGCAGTTTAGACATATTCTATTCATAATTCATTTAACCTCTAGAACATATAGAGAATGATGTACTCTATCAAAAACTCAATAAATTCTACTCAATCATTAAGTCTATCACTTTCACAAATCTTATTTCTAATGTTTGCACATTCACTTTCAATATCACTCAAAATCAATTCTTAAGAATTTCACTCAATCATTCAACCAATGAGGTACTCAAAACTTGCTCATACATTTCCAACAATGCTTATCAAATAATCCTTTTCACTCCACCTTATGTTTCACACACTCATTCCAACAAACACTTCAAACAAAGGATGATGTGCCCATACCTTTTTCTTTGATGGAGATATGTCTTCAAAACTTGTCTTATAACCAACCACCTTTCTATGTGTCACTTTTCAAGGTTAGTTATCAAAATGCTTTCTCAATGAACTCTCTTCTCAAAAGATATTTTACCATACAAAATAATAGAATATCAAATCACTTTTACACCTTATTTCTCCTAACTTTGCAAGCCAAATTCCATCAACAAACTTGACCAATTACATAAGCAAAATAAATCACATACACCTTATATCTCCTAACTTTGTATTAATGCATTTCAAAAATAAAACCTCCACTTTTAATTTTTGTCTTAATGCATTAACAAAACAATCAACCTTAATTTCTATCTAAAAAATAAATCACCTTATACCTCCTTTTAATGCAAAAATAAGATTAATTTAAAACACCTTATAACTCCCTAGCACATACCTTAGCCACCATAGAACCTTAGGGCAAAATTAAATTTTAAACAAAAATTAATCCCCTTTGTCGCCTACCGCCTACCATCGGGATTCAAACTCGTGATGCCTGCTAGCCCTGTGCCTTAGCCTTGGAAAGGCTACCACATGGGCTAGCCAAGCCACATGATTTAGAATGTGCATGTTCTCCTATTTAAGGTATGCCACCGACGATAAAAAAAAAACCACATGCTACTTCCAAAAACCTCCTCCATGCAAATCAAACGTAGGACCTTTCCCTTGCCACGCATTGTGTAAGCTTCACTTTCCATCTTGGATGCCATGGCGGATGAGTGGGGACTCTCTAATGTAGGAGAATTCGGTGACGAAGCTGCAATATTGCATCACCCAAAATGTATTTTTCTTTAAGTACTAAAACTGTCGTGATATCGCGACGCTTTTTGAAGAAGGGCGCCAGCAGGCCAAACTGTCGCGATATCGCGATGCTTTTTGAAGAAGGGCGCCAGTGGGCCAAACTATCACGATATCGCGACGCTTTTTGAAGAAGGGCACCAGCGGGCCAAACTGTCGTGATATCGCGACGCTTTTTGATGAAAATGGCCAAGGTGCAAAACTATCATGAAATCGTGACATTTTTGAGGCAACGCAGCCGTGATGCGAAATGGTTGCGAAATCGTGACATTTTCGGGTCGGAGAGATCAAGGCACCAAACGGTCGTGAAATCGTGATAGTTCCAGAGAAAAGCAACTTCAACATCAAATGGTCGTGAAATCGCGACAGTTCTGAAGAAAAGCAGTTCGAGCGCCAATTGGTCGCAAAATTGCGACAGCTCCGAGGCAAAGTCACTTGAGTGCCAAATGGTCACGAAATCGTGACACATCCGGGAAGCAAGATTTGAAAGCACAGGGACATCTTTGGCAAAAAAAAGTTCTAAGGCACAAGAATGGTCACGAAATCGCGACACCTTCGAAGGCAAGCTTAAAGGACATCGCGAAATCGTGACACCTTCGAAGACAAAGTTTAAAAGACGTCGCAAAATCACGACACTTCCGGGAGGCAAGACTTGAAAGCATAAAGACATCGCAACACCTTCAAATGCAGAGCTCAAAGACGTCACGAAATCGTGACACTTTCGGAGGAAAGGTTCTAAAACTCAAAGTGGTCGCGAAATCGTGACACTTCCGAGCCAAAGACTCAAGGGCGTGAAATGGTCGCGAAATCACGACATGTCACGATTTCGCAGCCCGAAATGAAGTAGCGAGTATGGAATGCAAAGATGTCGTGAAATCGTGACATGTCGCGGTTTCACGGCCCAAAGGAGGAAAGTGAGTAAGAAAGGCCTAGACATCGCGATTTCGCGACGTGTCATGGAATCGCAGCCCCAAGGAGAAGAGAGAAGCCTAATGCCGAAAACGTCACGATATCACGACCAAAGAGGAGAGAGAAATTATCAGAGCAAAAACGTCATGATATCGCGACCAGAGTGCTCACGACGTTGACCAGTCGGCGACTGTAGAGACCAGTGCAGAGGGACACGTGGCGTGAAGTTATAGGTGGCCCGAGAGTATGGAGCGGTTATAGGGACTCTGGCAAGGGGACACGTGGCATCAAATTACAAGTGACTTGGTGCACTCCTATGAATGATGATATGGCAGGTGGATTGACAGGTGGCCGCAGCGCACTCCGCCACCCCAGACCATGATAACACGGGGCTCCTGGCAGCATCTTGCAGGTGCAACAGAACATTTGTGCGGGTGGTTAGAGAAGGCCCGCACTTAGTGTAATGATGGGAAAAGGAGGTGGTGGCCGAGGATAAAAAAAAGGTTGCGCATACATTGTAAAGGGGACTCTTGGGTAGTTTGGAATAGAATGGCTGTGTATTCGAAGGAAGACCTCTGTTTAATGAAAAATTTCTAGAATTCGTCTGTGTGTTTCCGAGCTTTGCGTTGAATTTTGTTGTGTGTTGTCTTAGCTCGATATCACTCTCCCATATTCCATTTGACCATTGACTTCCATGAACAAAGCACCATGTGCTATCTTCTCCCTTCTACGTCGCACAAGCTATTCGATTATTCGGAGGCTCTTCGAATTTTTTAATCACCCAAAACTTAGGCTAAACTTTAGCCTTATATATATATATATATATATTTTTTTTTTCCTTCCTTTATTTTAGACGTTGATGCATATGCATTTAACCTTTGGCACTCTGAAATTAATATTATTTTATTAATATTAACTTTAGGTTAAATATTAATTAATTAAATAATATACTTAATACTTTGGTAAACCTTTTTGCCAATGCATTATTCAATCTTCTTTGAGAGGCCCTGATGGCCAATATATTATAATATAAAAATATTATAATATTATCCTTTTTCACTTGCCTTCTTGCACATAGCCTTAAACTTCAGTCTTCAAGTCTCCTTCAAACCTCTTATTTATTACCTTATAACCCATGGTCCTAAGTGCTTCAGAGATAACCTTGCCTTGCCTTCATAGTACATTAATTATAGGACATCAAAACCTTTTGACATTAATTTATTAAAAAAACCTCTTGACATCAATGACAACAAAACATGCTTAAATTTCCAACAAAGAAAATACGTTTGTATAAGGTAACATACTACTTTACTAGGATCCCAAGAATGATAGGCATGGTGAGAAAGGAAATCTTGAGGTCAAATGATTGGGACCTTATCAGATTGCTCGAATGATTGGCCAACACACCTACCAATGAATTTGAGGCCAAATGGATTTGGAAGGAGAAATAATGACTATACCAGTGAATGGCCAATACTTGAAACTCTTTTATCCTCACTATGAGGTTGAAAGAGGTTAAACATTGTATTCCTTATAGAAAAAAATATTGTATATATGAAAAAATATTTTTTTAGGCTTTTAGGTCCTATAACGTAACCTTCATTTTTAGTTTAATGTGTTCATAGTTTACTTTCAACCAACCAGGATATTCTGGCATCCTCGAGTGAATTCATTGGACCTAGAAAGTCATTCATACCCCTACTCAGTCAGATTCTATGTTGGATTTGTAAAATCCTAACCTAATTGACACCCCTATTTTTTTAAAACATCTATGTTAGATGTCTAAATATTGCTCAAAAGTAGCCTCCATTTTCTATGAGTTGCATTTTTGAAGGGGTGAGAAGTCCATGTTTGTAATAATCCCATTGTTTACTTTTTAGCCTCAAACCAATCCTATCCCAACATTTGAAAAATCCTCAACACCTACATCTGGGTGCTCAAAATAATTAACACATATTTTTTACAACCCCTAGGACTCATGAAAGTCATTGGGGTGTATAAGTTTTTCATTCCCCCACATTCTCCCATGCACCCCAAACCTTAGGGAACATAATGATTTCTAAGATGTGATAAGTTTTGTGCACCCCACCCTTACTCGTGTGCTCCAATATTTAGGGTACATGAAGGTCACTAAGGCCTATGAAATTTTGCACACCCCATACTTATTTGTGCATACCAAACCTTAGTGTGCATGAAATTCACTAGGGCACATGAGTTTTGTGCACCCCATATTTACTCATGTGCTCTAAAGTTTTTGGTGCATGAAAAATCCTTAGGGTGCACAAAACTCATACACCCCACATTGGCTTGTGTACTACACACTTTGGATTACACAAAATTCCTTAGGGTACGTTAAACTCATGCACCCCACATTTTCTCGTGCACTCTACACTTTATAGCACATGAAAATCCTTAGGGTACATAAAACTCATGAGCCCCATATTTGCTTGTGTGCTCTAAAATTTGAGTGCACAAAAGACATTAGGGTGCATAAAAATCATGTGCTCTAATGCTATTAAAATAAATTCATGTACCTATCATCATTAATAAAAAATACATGCACTCAAGTGTTTGAAGCCAAATTCAAGGCACACTTCTATCCATGGTTTACATGTGGAACCCACTATGCCTAAATGATATGAAAGGAAGCATAAAGATATGGGCAGCCTAGATTCCTAGCACATGAATTCAATTATGCACATTGCCACAAATGTTCTCCCACACCAAAGAAGAGTAATTTCATGCACCCAACCTCATGGTGCATGAATTATAGTACTCAAATAACCTTGGGAAGAAATATTTGTGCACCCATGCCATTAAAGGTTAGCTAAATAAAATTAATAGATGGAATTACTTAAATCAAAGTGCATGAACCTAATGATGTGCACCACACTGGATAGGCTCCTACACTTGACATCCACTGAACTAAAATTATAAGGTACCATGGTGATCATATCTCTAGGAACACTTTAAAAAAAAAAAAAAAGAGGATCATGTTTGTCAACTCATCTACTACCAGCTCACCCAAATCAAGTTTTCTATGACACACCAAAAAAAGGCTCTCCCTAGCCAATAACAAAGCAAAATTCCATGTCATAGTTGTTAATACAATTATAAAGAAAAAGGTGGCAACGCTTGACCAACCATTTTAGTGAAAGAATTTAAAGCTGGTGTACACAATATTTTCCATAAATAGTAACTACTCGAGGTGTTTTAGATCCTGCTTATAGTGAATAACCATAGAAACACAAAGAGGATACAAGCCAGCAATAGAAAATAAGGTTAAAGATCTAGTGCTTACAAGTAAATCTTGGATAATTTATAGAGTGAATGGCATCCATAAGTTCTTATTCAACCAGGGTTATGAATGTCAAATAATACATAAGAAAGGTCAGAGGTGCTCCACCTATTGAAAAATGAATGGAAGAACCAAAGACCTGAAGGTCTTCATCACTCAGTTCCTAAATAACCAAGAGATTAATCCCAATAAATAGATAGATCTAGAGGACATAATTATCTATATTTTCAACTTAATGGATGAGGATAGCTAGCATTACCCAACATTACTAAGGGGACTCTACAAGAGAGCACAGAGCGACCAACTCGAAGAGAGTCTCATTTATAATAAATGGACCACCAATCTAGGAAAAGTGGCCTTCCCTAAATTCTACAACTCTTTAGATCTCTTGGCATGGCTGGTAGTCACCTATGACCCCAACAATAGGACAAGCAGAGACCATGCTAATAATATTATGTTTAGAATCACAACAAACAAAATTAGAAAGGTTTTTTGACTAAACACTGCCAACTTGTTACTAGATAATCAAGTACTTTCTATTCAGTCAAATTATATGCTTGGGACTTCATTCCACACTAGGATTTTGAAACATGATTGGTCAATGCCCTCTCAATTTCTTGTCAATGGATATATGATTATTATTTTAGGAACAAAAGACTTAGATTAGATTACTAAGGAGGTCATGTTTTTAGTTTTCCAGTGCAATAAGAAAAACTAGATGCCCATGTACATATAGAAAGATGTAATTAGTGATAATATGAATCAAGAATTAACAACATTGCAAGAAGCTATTATGGGAGAAAATGATCAAATTCCCCCTTTTTCATGTTATTATTTCTTAATTAACCTATTTTTAGGCTATATGGAACAACCTCTGATAAGTCAGTTAAGAGTAATTGATGTTGTTGATTTCCAAGATAAGCTTCTTTGCATCCAAGAGGGTTGGTCCAATTACACATATTTCTTTGGTAGAATTATCTCAATCATTCAAGCTAAGTTGTGTGGAGAACAAACCAATAGGATTGGGGCTGGAGTAGTGTTGTTCTTACATGAAGTAAAGGTAGGTGACTTATTTATTGTAGAGGAGTATACTTACATTAGGTTTTATGGGGCTAAGATTCCCCTAAAGGCACTAACTAAGAACTACCCCACATCCATATCCACCTTAGAAATCACCAATAAAATCATAGAAGAGGTAAAGGTTAGGGCCATAAGGAAAAGAGGAAGAGTCCCCTGGTTGCAATTTCCTTGTAGAATGGGGCATCATGTGTATAAGGGCCACTTCAACTTCCTTAGAGACATCTAGAATATGGATTCATATTGTTTTTTAGAGGTCGCATGGAGACCTTATGATCCTTTTGGTTCCCACAAACAGACTATGGCAAAAAAATTTCTCAACCTATAGATTAAACATAGGGAGGATGACTTCAAAGATGTTATTCAAATAGATCTTAGGAAAAATATATCCCTATAATTGGTATGGAAAATAGAATATAGACCTCATAGTAAGTTAGAAGTAGTGGGTAGTTACCCTACTAACTTGAAAGTGCATAGAATATTTTTAGAAGAGACAATCATTCCATTAGTACTATTGCACCTCCTGATGAATTTCAAGATCCTAACCTCCAAGTCATTGATCAATATTCATAAATATATGAGGTGACTATGAATTTTGTAGACACGACTAGAGGGTTACAAGAAAAAAATGGAGCAACCGTCAACCACTCAGACCTCTTGTGATCCCATTATAAAGACTTTAAAAGGACAAGAAATAGTATCTCACCTCTCTACAAAAGCATAAAGCATGAAATTGATGCTAACCTAAGTATTGATGTCACCATCGAGCAAGATTAAAGTTGCAGTCAACTAAATTTCTATGATATTTGCTTATTTGGTCATAAACGAAAAGGAACATCCAATCTCAGCCAAATCACTTAAGAAGATTCAAGAATCAGGGGGACTATCAAACATACCCAGAGAGTATCAAGTTTTTTTCGAGAGTCCATCCAATTCACCAGAAATAAAAAGAGGTTACACATGACAATATGAATTTAGGTGTGGAAAAGTTAACTTTTTTTAAAATAAAATAAATAATACAATTTACTTTCGAGGAAAAATAAATACAAGACATGGGGAAAATAAGGGAATCTAGAAAAGAACAACATAAGGCTAAGAAAGTGGGAGAACAATGTACGTGTGATGTGTTTTTCACTACAGTCACAATCCCTTTACCACCAAGCTTGAAAGAAGCTCAAATAGATATGGATAGCTATGTACGTGTGAATAGCAAGTTCTGTTGATATAATAAAATCCAATATAGTCACACAAGTGCAAGTAGTGGAAGCTGTAGCAAAAGAAGTGATAGGGTTAAAAACCAAATCTACAAAGGTGGACCAACTACAACTAAAAATAGATCAATTACAAGTAGATATAGATAGCCTCAAACAAAAACTATCAGCTTACCAGGATACAACTACAAAATCAAACCCTCAAATCATGATAAAGGTCGATTATTTTAAATTCATTGAGAAATTCAAGAAATATATAATAAGAAAAATACAAGGTAAGATGACCGATTTAAGTGCAATATCCTACCATATCAATGTGATTAGAAGCACTAGAGGAATTTCAAAAAAAATGTTATAGCAAGAAAAAGGAAGGGTAAACTCAATATATCCTATTTTTTAGAATTTTAAAGAACACTACTAGAAATAAGTGATGGAGCAACTGCATTAGGATATGGCTCTGTTAGTTTTTTTGTTGAAGAATTTTCAAGTCACCATCTTCCTAAAGAATAAATTGAAATGGTGTAGTTCGGATAGTGAACTAGCCCATTGGGAAGAGGAAATAAAAATTGATCTTAGCAATTGTGGGTTCTCTTTGGAAGAATTATTAAAGGTGGCTAGTGTTGATGATTTAGTTCTCAACAAAATTTGGTATTTTGACTGTGATCAAGATCATTATGCTAAATTGGCTAGGAAATTCAACTTCTTGGGAGAATCTATTGACCACTTGTACATATTTTTTGATAACAATGTGGCACGATCCAAGGGTCAAGTAAAGAAAATTGTGCAAGATACAAATATGTTAAAGTTTACTTTGAATTTCTTTGAAGAAGCTTGGACATAAATTGACTAGGAAATACAAAGCTTTGAAAAATGGGAATATACCAAAAAAGATAATATCCAAATATTCAAGGTAGTGGATCATCAAGAAAGAACATTGGAGAAAGGAGAGGGTTCAAATAAAGAAGGAACAACTAAGGATAGAAAAAATGAAGTGAGACCCAATATAGAAGAAAACAAATAAGACCAAGACATAGTGGATCCCACTAATCAAGGAAGCAAAAACATTGATATACAGGCGGAGCAGTCATGGGTAGAAAGTTCTAAATAACTATAATTTTTTCATGTCAAGTTTATCCTATAAGAAGTCAAATATAATTCCAAATGGAGGGCCTACATGAAAATTCTTATAACAAAACCTAACTACCTGAAGTTATAAATAGAAGATGTTATGACAAAGAAAGATATCAAGCTGAAGAGAGCAAAATTATGCAAGAGATAGAGGATAGTGCCTTCGTAGTGGTATTTTGTATTTAATTTGTTATGGATTTTCTCTATTCCTCCCCTTAATGTTCTTCCCCCATTGTTGTGCAATAATTATCAAGGATGTACCCGGTTAGCTGATATCATTTCCAAAAGTCATGTCAAAAGTTGGAGGCTCTTATATCACTACAGTTAGGGTATAGAGTTGGATCCCTTTGTTGCATTATTTGAATAGAGGAAATATTGTACTCATAGTAAAAGAGACCTAAGCATCCTATTGGGATTTTATATGTAATATTTATTTAAAATATAATTCCAACTTCTTCCTTGTATTTCTATGTCAATCATGTGTATGTTACTCATTTGTATGTTGTAGTATCTGAATATATGAATGGCATTTTCCTTCGATGGTTTAATCACTTATATTTTTTGCATAAACTGAATAAATATAAAAGAATCAGTTCTCCATTTATTTTTATCCTAAAATCATGATATCTATAAACTATGCTACAATTACCTAATGAACAAGGCACTGATCTATCACTTGAAGCTCGGGATGGGATTTGCTATCAAGTTTGGTCAAAAATAACAAAACATAAAAATAATTCTCACTAATCTGGATGAGCATTGACTACAACATTATAATAATTAATGTTAAAGCTTAATTTTAGGGTGTCATTACCTAATATGGTCTCTCTAGAGTCAAAATGATAATCAATTTCTAGATCAAAGAGGTAGATCCACTAGAGTCTATAAACTATTTATGAATTTGAGGATTTTTGTGATGTGACACATAGAGAAGCAAAGTAGAAATTCTCCACAATAGGACCGTAGGATCAGGTGATTACCAAGTTTTGAAAGGTCTCCTAGTCTTGAGAGGGGACCCCCTCGGATGCGATTCCAAACTTAGGTGAGTGTCACAGGTCATCAAAAGTTAAGGTTAAGGGAGGGACCCCTAATCAAGGTCACCAAAATATTTTGAAACCGTTCAAACCTGGAAACTCATATGTTGGTGTGACATAAAAAATAATAGGTATGTATGGCTCTGATATTTTATTTGACCTCTCTTCAATGGATAATGAAATTGGTATTTTGAGAGACCTCATCAAAGCTATGATGGAAGAAGGAAATTGTAACCTTATGGGGATGTTTTAGGGTAGCAGGCTGGATTTAGACTCCATTAGTAGGTGGGCTATGGAAAAATGGAAGCCCCTGAGATTGATGGAAAATGTGGCTATACTTGAATCTTTATTTATTATAAAACTAAAATATATGGAGGACTCTAATAATACATTATATGGGCATCCCTAGTTCTATGGAAAAAGGGGATTATTTTTAAGGAAATGAACCCTGAATTTCAACTCCAACTCAGAAAGTAAATTCCATCTCCCTATGAGTCTAGCTTCCTAGACTTCATTTCCACCTATGGCATGATGATATCCTGAGAGAAATAGAAATGGCTATTGGAGACTGGCTTCAAATTGATTTTGCTACTAGATCCAAAAATAGAATATTTTTTATGAGGATGTGCATCATGGCAGACCCAAAGATGAATCTCCCCACATCTATTAAATTAACTTTGTGTTTGGGGACATGGAATCAAACTATTTTGTATAAAAATAGATCCTTATCTTGCTTTGAAAACAAAAAAATGGGTCACTCATTGGAGCAATGTCCTCTAATGTAAAGGTAAGAGGAAAATAAGAGCCTAAAAGAGAACAATAAGCAATGGAAATAGAAATCTCAAACTATTCATGGAAACCCACTACATAAGTTGGATGATTTTGACAATTTTAAATCTTCAAAAGTGCCTCCTCTATAGTTGAATGCATCTTTCCTTTTGGAAGAAAATACTAAAGTTGGTGAATTTTTGGGACATGCTAGATCAAAACCTAAGATTTAGGTAAGTCCAATAACTCTGCTATCTGAAGTTCTCAATGATAACAATATCCTTATTAATTATTTCAAATGTTTAGAGGTTCTTGATCTAAAATGAAATATATATAGTTCAAATCATGGACTCAAAGAAGTCTAAACTCTTAGGAAGCTCATCGACCCTTGTTATGGAAAAGAGTGCCTCAAGACTCAAGACCCAAAGTAAGAAGAAAGGTTCCATAGACATGGGGGTATCAAGAAAATTTGAAAAACCTCTGAATAAGACCTTAAGGAAAAGAGAAATAGAGTTTGATATTTCCAATGGCTCCCAAGAAATTCTAAAGATTGAAGAGAAAAAGGATAGAGGGTCCCAAATAATAATAGAATCCTTTTCCCCCCATATCGGTCAGAATGGGAAAGGAAAAAGTCCCACCCAAATCCTGGTAAATGAAAATTTTATCTTGGAATATTATGGGTATGAATGGCCTCACTAAACAATGATTAGTAATGAATATTAGAAAAGAAGCAATGTTGAACATCATTTTTCTCCAAGAGACAAAATTAGATGACTATTTTCTAGAATCCATAAAAAAAATGATTTCAAAAGAGGTAAGTTTTATTGCAAGTCCATCCTGAGAGATGTCTAGGGGACTTCTATGCCTCTGGGAACTGAAGAAGCTAGAGGATTTAGTCATTTATTCTAATGATAAATTTATCAACATTTTTTAATAGAGATAATAATTATAGATGGGTAATGTCCAATATCTACTCTCCTAACTCTAGCCCTAGTAGAAAAATCCTATCATCCTCTTTAATCTCAATGAGATATACTTTTAAACAATAAGTGTTGTGGAAAATTTATACATCCTTAAAATATGACTGTCGTGCTATCTAATATTTTGAAATCATAAAAAAATATTCAAGCTCTAGTAAACTTGAATCTTTAACCTGAAAAACATGAAGTCTAAGAAAATCAAGTTGGGTTAGGATACCCCATAATGAGTTTGATTAATGATATAACATTAATATTTGAAATCAACTAGATTTAATGAATTACAATAATTTTATGGTGACCAAGCAATTGAGCAAATTTTTATCTACGTTTTAAAAGAAGATCGATGCCTAATCTATTGGGTAATTGTAGAAAAAATTAAAACCATTATGGGAATATTGAAAAAGAAGAGAGAAATTGTTTTTTTTATACCCATTCAAATTATGTAATGAATATAAACAATTGACCAAAAAAATAATGCACTATTCATATATTCAAATTATGTAAGATATAAACAAGAAAAACTCACATTGTACAACATAACACAAGGAAGAGACCAAAATATATATTAATTTTTTATAGAAAATATTACAATAAGAGTCTAGAAAATTGCCAAGAACTTGATGAAACCCAATATAATTGTTCTCTCTATTCAAATAATGTAACAGAAGAACCAATCACTCTCAATCCTAATGAAGCGGTCAAGAGATTTTGATCTCTGATCTAGCAACTGGAAATAATCTCAACTGGTTGGATGCATCCTCTAGGATTCCTACAAAAATGGGAGAATATTAAGAATGGGATAGATAAAATCTAACACGAGGGAATACAAATATATAAAAATAAAACACTCAATATAAATTGCTTGCAAAATGTAGCTATGGATGCTTGATGATGAATTTTAACCTGAGCAACTCTTTATGTTGCTTGCATTTCTAAATTATGTAATAGAAACTTGGTGCAGGTGCCTCCACGTGGGTTTTCTCTAGCCATGTGTTTCCCTCAATGTGTTATAGGTTATCCTGGACTGTCCAAAAATATAAGAATCCATCTATTATCGAAACCTTCTAAATATCAAGCACTAGTGATGTCTCATCTTCTTTGACTTTAACTATTTTGATTTGAAGGGATCTCATTAACTATCTTGGATGAGTGATTGTTCAAATTTTTTTTTCTTTGGTTATGTGGTGGGCTAGGAACTTATCTTTTGTGCAAAAATAAAATATATATTTTTGTTCCTATTTATCCTAGTCATCAATTTTCTTGGCTATACTTAGACTAGTTTTGATGCAATATATTTTTTAAGTGAAATAGAGGGTTACCCGACGTGATGGTGAAGAGAGAAAAAGAGAAAACAAGAAAAAAATAAACATAGTGGGATACATTATGGATGGGTGAGGGAATAGTGGAACACAATGGACGTGGTGCTATACATGGGATGATGGTGAGATGATGTTTTTGGAACAAAAAGTAATGACAATCAAGAGATAATTCCCAGATAGAGGAGGGCAATGGTATATGAGAAGAAAAAGGGAATGGAAAATGAGCACTGGAGGTACATAGAAACAATGAAAAATAAAGTACCTCCATAACTATATTCCATTGAAGTGCTTCCTCTATAACTATATTTCATCAAGGCACGTGTCTACTTCCAATGTAGATAGATTGTTGATGCTTCGATATCTGTTTATCTTTAATGCACCTTTTGCATATCTTAGCATTAATACATAGGAATTTATTGCACCACTTATATTTCTTCTTGGAACTCTTTGCTTGCATACTCTGATCCATTTCTATCACTAAAATATTTAACTTGGTAACTACCTTCATATAAATCCACATCACAATGATGCATTTTGTTAGCTGACAATGATGCAATTACATTCTATCGATATGAAAGGATTCAGCTTGCTTGAACTAGTATTAACATGTTGACCAAATATATCATTTGTATCATTTATTCATGAACTCACCTTGTTTAGTATAATTTGTGAGATCTCAATCTATTTAACTGATTTCATCCATGTGGTTCAAGACTTGCCTCCTAATCATTCTTCTATCATTTTAAGCTTTTGTAGTTAAGCTTACCCTTGTTGTGCTCATAATAAATTTTGGATTTGCAATATTCTCTCTATGTTGTAGGTGTCTCATATCAAGGATGATCTGGAGGGAACAAATGATTACATATTGTAATATTTGTGAGAATTGGAAGAGCCAAAATGTTCAACTTCTTCAAAGTTTGATTATATTATTTTAAATCCTGAAATACATCCTTGCATATTGAGCCGCTATTTTATGACTATGTCACAAAAAATTCATTATCATGATGGTCCTAGATGATTTACTCTTCATCATGTTATATCTTGGTTGAAGCTTGGTCAAGTCAACAAGTCCTTGTTTTTTCTTGCCTTCTAATTCGAGCATGAGTAATTTAATTTTGACATTTTAAGTGTTCTTTTATGACAAAATACAATCTTTTAAGACCTGATTATTGCAAATATTCTTTTATTATCCTCCGCCCAATGATGTATAATCATATGATATAATCGACCAATGGGTTATCTTCAACTAAGACTTTCAACAAATGACTTTTGTTAGGAAAATATCATCTAAATGTTTCTAAGGATAACATATGCAAAGAGGGTAAAACATCTCAATGTGTACCCGACCCTTAGAAACTATAGGAAATATAAAAGTTCACTTGTCTTATCCTTGAATGAATGGGAATCCATTGGATGAGGTGACCGATGAGTGGAATGAGGGCAGATAACTCAGCCAACCAATAGCAGTAGGTTTGAATTTTCAATAGGGAGAAAATTATACCTTACACCTTAAAATTTATGCAAGAGGAAAATTTTCATTTCTTCTGACCAATGGGGCATCATTGGTCGGGGTGGCTATCCAATTAGGCTAGCTTACACATTTTGGCTAAAATATATGGTAATTAACTGAGTGGAGGGAGTTTTGATTCAGGTCATAATAATACGTCAACTAAGCTATCCACAATTGTGAGATGGTCGATGGGTATAAATTTCCCTAAGGTTAGGCCCAACATTTATAATATCTAAGCGTTATGTTGACGAATCGAGTGCAGGTGATTTAATGAGGTGCATATATAGGAAATATTTGGGTGAAACAAGCAACCAATGGGAAACTATCAGGTGTTTCAGTCGATGCATGAAAAGTAAAGTGAATAATATGCTCGACTTAACCCTAGGTTTTCATATCCACTTGAATTTGGACCCTAAGGGAGGAAGCATTTATTATGCATTCAAGGACCCTTAGGCTTAAATAAAGATATGAGTTTGGCTTTCTTTTGTATTGCTCAAACTAGTGGGATACCAGTGGGTGACTCAATTGACCAATGGGGCGACGTCAATGTGGTAGCCAACCAATGAATTAGAGCAAGTAGGATGTGTTGAAAAACTATTTCCATGGGTAACTTAGGTATTTTGGTGAGCGAAACATTATTAGGAATGGGGAACATTTTATGAACATGGAAGAAATCCTTGGGAACTTTAGAAAGGAGGAATTTTTTTTGTTTTTAATATTTGGCCAATGGGGTGTTGTTGGACAAGTCATCCGCCCAATGGGATATATTTGGGTGACACGACAAACCAATAATATGAGGTCAAGTTTACAAAGTGGAGTTAGAAGACTTTGTGAATGGGGAATTTTTTATGTGCACTTGATCCTATTAGAATTTATATATAAATCACTAAACTTTTTCAACCAATGGCATGTAAGCTTTTATTTGGACTGACCAATGGGCTCTAAGTGGATGTGGCAGATGACCAGTAGTTATTAAGTGATGGAATTAGAAGTGGACTTAGGTTTATTACTTTGGGAGGATATGTGGAACATATCAACATAGCAAAGACCCTTAGTGGACCTAAAACCTAACCGACCAATGGGAAATTGTTGGGCGCTATATTCAACCAATGGGATGACAATGGGAGTGATAGCCTACAAATAGGGTTTGGTTTTTGAACTTAGGGAAAACCTCCTTTAAATTTTTAGGTCCAGGTGGCTTAAGGACTTCATTTTTATTAAAACCTTTTAGACCTAAGGGATTATACTTAATGTGGTAATTAGGTAGTCTAGCCAACGTAGATATATGACCTTGACATCTAACTTAGAGGAATTTTGGACCAATGGGCTATTATCAGGTGTGATAGATGACCTATGGGGTGTAGTCGGGTAGGGAATCCAACCAATGGGGTATGAATTGAAAAGTAAACCCAATTTTTGATGCTATAAGACTTAGGAAACAATAAAAGTTTTAGACCATGGACTATTTTCACCTTTTTGTCTTGACTTAGGCAGAAACAAATATAGTGGAATTTACCTAAAATTTTTATATTTTCATGGGATGTAATATTTATGGGGGTGACCAAGGGGCTAGGTTGATGTAGTAATTTTTGGATTTTTGAACTTGGATGGTTTATGAATTTTCATGGATTAAAATCCCTAAAGCTATGGTTAGATGAATGGAAGAAAATCCTTTTGAGGAGGACCTTGCAACTTTGGACTTATTTCATAAGGTCCTAATGGGATATGGAATGGATTTGGACAAATGAGTGGAATGATGAACAAAAATGGAATGAATGGGGTATGAAATGATGAGGAATAAAATTTTAGATTATTTTTGGTGATAATAAATGGAATGGATGATTATTATTTTATGATGAAAATAAATGGAAATAGAATGAATTTGTGAAGGAGATCCTTTCAAACTTGATTCTTGTCTAGTACCCAACACAATACTTAACTTTGAATTGATTTATGAAATTGAAGACCTCTTGGACATTACATTGCAATTCCAAAAATTAATCCTTGCACCCTAAGCTCACATAGACATCAACTTGACCAATTTTTTAAAAATTAGGGTATAAACCGAGTTGTAGTTGTGGGTTACAACACAGGTTCTAACTGGGACAAGAGAAATTTTTTATTTTTAGGGATTGGGAATTTCTATTGAGAACCTTAGAATATTTGGTTGACCACATGACAAGGCATTGATTTAATGAGTGTCATTCCCTACCCATTATAATAAATTTTTCTGAACCAGATTTTCACTTAATCACCTAAGACTAATTTTTCTGACAAAACTCCTAATCACCTAAAACTTGAAATAGCTAGAAATAGAAAACCTTAATCTTCTAAAACGTATTCACCTACCTATTCACCTAATAAAAAATGGACATAAGCAAGACAAAACCAACTTACTTTCCTAGTCACCTAAACATCATGACCAAGATTGAAATCTTTTCTTATTTAATTTTATTTGATCTTCACTTGTCCTCATGAAGATATGGAAAACCTTCAAGTGTTGGCCATTCACTGGTATGGGTAAACTATCACCCTCTATATCTTGTAGATTGTATGTATTTTGACTAAATTTTTGAGAAATATTGTAAGGACCCAACCACTTATTTTCCAATTTTCCTTTGTCTCTTGGCTTGTCATTTTTAGGATCCCAATACAAAACTACATCTCCTTCCATGAGTAGTATTCCTTTTGCCTTTTTGTTTAAGCATTGAAAAATTTTATGTGTTTCTTGAGTAATTTTCAGTAGAGCTCTTCTTCTATCTTCTTCCAATTTGATAATCTGATAAAGTCTTCTCTGCATTGGATTGGGATTCTCATGATCTTGAAGCAGTAATGACAAGGTAGATATTTCAACTTGTGGAGGCAGGAGCACTTTTCCTCCATAAACTAATTCAAATTGTGACATTATAGTGAATTTTTTGACTGAGATTCTATCTACCCACAAAGCATACTTTAGTTCATTATCCTAGCTCCTCTTATTTCTTCCAAGTGATCTTTTGATTCTTGTGATGAGGTTTTTATTGGAATATTTGGCTAAACCACTGCCATGAGGATAATAATTGGTAGAGTATGCCAAATCTATATTTTATTTGCTACATAATTTGATAATTTAATATGAGATAAAATATTTCCCATTATTTTTGACCAATTTTTTAGGCACACCAAATATTTTTAAAATATTTTCCTCCAAAAAATTTATTATCACTTATGTGGTGAACCTTTTCAATGGAGCAGCCTCAACCCATTTGGTGAAGTAATCAATGATAGTTATTATCCATTTGTGTCCTCCTGAAGATTTTAGGTTTATTTCTCCTATCAAATATATTCCATAATGTGTAAAAATATATTCAACTATTATTAGCATTAATGGCATGACATACAACTTCCTTTTTCCATCAAAAATATGATAGTTTTGACATTTTCTAACAAGCAGGTGAATATCCTTGAACATAGACGACCAATAGTAACCTACTCTCATTATAATATTTATTGTTGCCTTTGGAGCAAAATGCCTTCCACAAAATCTAGTATGAAACTCTTCAATAATGCTTGGGACTTATTTTTGAGAAAGACAAAGTAATAGCACACCATTAGGATACCTCCAATATAATTCATAATTGTACCTATAATATTTCTAGGCTTGTTGTTTTATGCTCCTCATTATGCTCAACATGGAGCCAACTAGGAAAAAAGTGACTTCAAATAATATACTATATCTTTGTACCACTCATCTTCCAAGATTTTTGTTTTTCTACTTTGTGTTGTATCTATTGTTATGATTGTATTATTGAAATCTTCTCCTCCTTTATTAGCCATATATTTAGCCAAACCTTGTCCCTTAATAGTTTTTACTACCTTAAATCCAATGTCGTATTGTTGTAATTTGACCATCCATCTTGTTGAGCTTCCAACAGGTTCATTCTGAGTGAATACATCTTTTAAAACTATATAAGGGATATAGAAAATTACCTTATTTGCCCCAAATATACCTTTAAAATGTTCTAAGTGTTTTATTAGAGAAAATGCTTACTTATATATGAGAGTATATTTTAGTTGAATCCCTTTAATTACACTACTCATGAAGCCTATGGGTCTCTCATTTTTCTCCTAATATTTCTAGGATAGAACAAAAACAATGGCATCTTTTGAAGCAAAGGAATAGATATTAAAATATTTTGAATAATCTGGACATGTTAATACATGAGCTTGTGCAATAGCATATTTCATATTTTGAAATACTTTCAAATTTTATTCTATCCATATAATAATACCATAATTTTTAATCAAGTTGTTTATTAGCTTTGCAATCTGGGCAAAGTTTGGGATAAATATCCTAACTGAAGAACACAAGATTATACTAAGAGGGGGGGTGAACAGTATAAGACCACTTTTCTCTTTTTCTTTCAAAGCAGCTTTCAATTCAATAACATGCAGAATAAAGATAGCAGTAATAACAACAGTAATCAAAACAATGCACAAAATACAATCCACAAAGTGACACAGCAATTTACGTGGTTCACCCAAAGTGGGCTACTCCACGGATAAAACTTTTCTTCTAAAAGTTATATCAAAGTCCTCTAGGAATCCTTCCCAATTACAATGTTTATGAGCCTCAGCTCAAAGGAGACACCTTCCCTTAATTCTGATTTGGCTGGTGATCCTCTAGAAGACCTCTATCTCCTATGCCCTTAGCAAGTAGAACTCTTTCCATAGAAGACACCTGTATTCCCTACTCTGGCTGAATATCTCTATCCTCAACTCTGTCACCACAAAAATGGTCCTCGAACTTGCACTAAACATAGTCCTTCGGTCTAGCACAAATGTCCTCTTTCTGCCTCAATCTCTATCCTCAATATGGTTAAAGAAAAATGGTTCACAAGGTTTCAAATGCTTGCTCAATGCTATCCCCAAGACTTCACTGTTCTGTCATAGTTGTATTAGATGAAACCAACTTTCACACAGACTATGAAACACAGCAGCACACAACACTTCAGCTATCAAACTTCTCATTTTTGTGTGCTGTCTCTGAATGTCGCAACACCAATAGCTTCTGCTCCTTTGTGCATCCACCACAGAACAGTCTTCGCATACTTTGCGCAACCACAATAGCATAGACTTTGCACACTCTGCTTCTCGACGATCGAACTTCTCCCTTGCACTATAATTGCATAGATTGCACTTCAAATGCACACTTCGATCGATGCCAAAATCTCCAAGCATCCCTTATTTTATACTCATAATCTCAAGATTAGAACCTTGATCTTAGTCAGCTGATTACCCTTCAATCATGTCGGCTATAAAACCCTGCACTGTGTCAGCCTTGCTGACGTCATCTCACTTCTGTTGCAAAATCATGACATTTTAGACTTCAAAGCTTTCTTCTCTGCTTTTGTCATGAAATCGTGACCCCTTTGCCTCTTGCTGACGTCATCTATAATTTTGTCATGAAATCATGACACTTTAGACTTCAAAGCCTTCTTCTCCGCTTCTGTCGCAAAATCGTGACACTTTTGCCTCTTGCTGACATCATCTACAATTCTGTCATGAAATCGTGACACTTCTTGCTTCTTCAACATTTTCTCGGTTTGCACTAGCAAAAATGGAACATGTCACGAAATCGCGATGCTTTCGCTGCCTTAAGATCTTTTTTGCCAAAATCCCGTGAAACTGGAACATGTCATGAAATCACGATGCTTTCACTGCCTTAAGCTCTTTTCTGCAAAAATCCTGCGAAACTAGAACATGTCATGAAATCGTGATGCTTTCACCAACTGCAAGCTGCCAACTCAACCTATCATGAAATCATGACACTTTCTGCATCCGTACAAGTTATTTGAAACCTATCGCGAAATCGCAACGCTTTTGCCAACTACAGGCTGCCAACTCAACCTATCATGAAATCGTGATAGTTTTTCCTAAACTTTATCTCTCCTCAAACATGTCACAAAATCATGACAGTTTTGCCTGCTTCGTCTCTACCTTCCAGCATGTCGCGAAATCATGACAGTTTTGCCAGAACTTTCTCTC
Organism: Wollemia nobilis; assembly: GCA_028583015.1. Classification (NCBI taxonomy): domain Eukaryota; kingdom Viridiplantae; phylum Streptophyta; class Pinopsida; order Araucariales; family Araucariaceae; genus Wollemia; species Wollemia nobilis. The sequence continues at coordinate 17,947,060 of JAQPPZ010003361.1, forward strand.
TCCTGAAACATGTTGCGAAATCGTGACAGTTTTTCTAGCCGCCTACAAACTTATTCTAACTTATCTTTTTTCTAGATCTTTTGCAACTGGGCTACTCTGATTTTCTTGGAGACTTACTGACCAGCTGAAACCTTCATCAAAACACATTCTTTGACATAAAAACAAATTGCTTCAAGAACTCCTTGATATCAAAGACAACAACTACCAAGAGCTCCTTGACATCAATGACAACAACTATACTTGAGCAAAGGCAATGTACTCAAGGTACCCAAAATTGCCAACAATCTCCCCCTTTGTCATTGATGGCAAACCTTTGCTAAAAACACATCTTCAAGAGCCAAAACTGAAATCAATATCTTTGAAGTTTTGCTCCCCCTGACTTGAAGCTTTCCTCTTCACTTGAAGCTCTCCCCCTTACTCATATCTCTCCCCCTTTTTCAAATCTCTCCCCCTTTGTCATCAATGGCAAAGGGTCACCTTTGGGGCTCGGGACTAAGAATGAGCCTCTTAGCTTAGTCCCTCCCCCACCTCCTGATGAGGTGATTAAATCTAGGGTGGGAGTACAACTCTCAATTTCTCTCTTAGATACTCAAATGTATCTCTTGGAAAAGGTTTTGTGAAGATATCTGCAATCTGCTCTTTAGTAGGCACATATTCTACCTTGACCTGCTTATCTTGCACTTTCTCCCTTAGAAAGTGATACTTGATGGAAATATGCTTTGTCCTTGAGTGCATCACCGAATTTTTGGAAATACTTATGGTACTAGTATTATCACAAAATATGGAGATGGGTTGTTCATGCTTGAATTTGAAATCTTCCAAGGTAGTTTTCATCCATAGAACTTGAGTACACCCAACCATTGCTATTATATATTCAGCTTCTACTATAGATAAAGAAACTGAAGGTTGTTTCTTACTTAGCCAAGAAACCAAACTCTTTCCTAGAAAGAATGCTCCACCACTGGTGCTTTTCCTGTCATCATTACTGCCTGCCCAATCTGCATCTGTATAGGCTGTGAGAGTAAAATCATCACCTTTGGGATACCAAAGCCCAAAGTCCATAGTTCCCTTCAGATATTTGAATATCCTTTTAACTGCTATAACATGAGAATCTTTCATAGTAGCCTAAAATCTGGATACTAACCCAACAACCTACATGATATCTGGTCTAGTAGTTGTAACATATAATAAAATGCCTATCATCGATCTGTACAATTTCTGTTCTACCGCTGGAGATTCATCATTTTTACTCATCTTGCACCCTGTAGTCATTGGAGTACATACAAGTTTGCTGTTCATCATCCCAAATTTTTTTAACATTTATTTGATATATTTTTCTTGAGAGAGAAATATACCGTCTTTTGATTGAGCAATCTGAAGACCCAAAAAGAATGACAACTCTCCAATCATAGACATCTCAAATTCCTTTTGCATGGTGTTAGCAAAATATTTGCACATATGGGTATTATTTCCCCCAAAAATGATATCATCAACATAGACAACTACAATCAGCATATCATTACCTTTATCTTTTATATAAAAATTGCTATCTGCCACACCTTTCCTGAAACCTTGCTCATGAAGGTACCTGTCTAGTCTTGAATACCAAGCCCTAGGTGCTTGCTTTAACCCATACAAGGCCTTTTTCAGTTTGCACACATAGTCCGATTGATCTGAGAGAGACACGCCTTCTGGCTATTCTACGTAGACTTCTTCATCCAAAACTCCATTTAAAAAGGCTAATTTCACATCCATTTGGTACACCTTGAATGCTTTGAAACTTGAAAGAGACAAAAACATTCTGATGGCTTCGAGACAAGCAACAGGAGAAAACGTCTCTTTGAAATCAACACCTTCTACTTGAGCATAACCATTGCAAACCAACCTGGCTTTGTTTCTGACAATCTTTCCATCCTCATTGAGTTTATTTCTAAAAGTCCATTTTGTGCCAATTACATTCTTGTTCTTAGGTCTTGGAACTAAATCCCAAGTTTCACTTTTCTCTATTTGATTTAGCTCTTCATCCATTGCTTTTACCCAAAATTTATCTGCACATGCTTCACTGAAATCTCTTGGCTTAATCTGAGATAATAAAGAAATATTTGTAGAGTCGTGTGCCGAAATGACTCTTCTTCTAGTTTGTCTATTTTTTGGATCACCAATGATCAAATCTTTGGGATGATTTTTCTGAACATATCATGAAAAAGTTTTGGGAAGCAACTGCTATTTTTCCTCTTCTTCATATGAAACCTCTCTGAATTCTTCTTGATAGATTTCATCACTGATTTCCTTGACAGGTTCTCTTATTCCTATCTTTTCATCAACTGTTACATTTATGCTTTCTATGACTGTATGCGTTCTTTTGTTGAAACATTTGTATGCCTTGCTTCTGCTAGAATAGCCAAGAAAAATTCCTTCATCACACCTAGGATCAAACTTACCCAGGTTCTGATCTTCCCTTCTGATGAAGCACTTACTCCCAAACACTTTGAAATGTTTGACTGTAGCTGGTATTCCTTTCCACAATTCATAAGGAGTTTTATGATGATTTACTCTAAGTTGGGCCCTGGTGATAATGTATACTACTGTACTGACTGCCTCTTTCCAAAAACCATCTAAAATTTTTGACTCATTCAACATTGCTCTAGCCATATTTTCAATAGTTCTATTTTTTCTTTCAACTACTCCATTTTGTTGAGGAGTTCTTGCTGCTGAATATTCTCTCTTAATTCCCTGATGCTCACAGTATTCCACAAATTCATTAGAGGTGAACTCTCCTCCTCTATCCGATCTTAAACATTTGATTCTCTTTTCAGTCTCATTTTCAATCATTTCTTTGAAAGCTTTAAATTTTTCAAAAGCTTCAGATTTTTCTTTGAGAAAGGTCACCCAAGTCATTCTAGAATAATCATCTATAAATAGCATGAAGTAGCTTTCTCCCTGAATTCTCTGAGTTCTGGTGGGGCCACATAAATCAGTATGAATGAGATCTAATGGTTTTGAATAAGTATACCCTTTTGATTTAAAACTGGTTCTGGTCTGTTTTCCATGTTGACAAGGACCGCAAATGGTGTTATGGGGCCTTTTTATTTTGGGCAAGTCTCTAACTGCTTCCTTGTTACTAATGTTGACAAGATTATCAAAGCTCAAATGCCCCAATATTTTATGCCATAACCAACTCTCATCTTCTTGAGTTAGAAAAAACTTTTCCTTTTTTATCTCACTTAGCATGTAAATATTGTTTGGAGTCCTTGTAGCACTAGAAATGATTTTTCCATTTTTTTCTTTACGAATCTCACATCTATCTAAAAATAAAGATACTATGTGTCCTTGATCACAAAGTTGACTCACACTTAGAAGATTATGTCTTAAACCTTCTACATAAAGCACATTTTTAGTTTTAGATTTCCCATCCAAGCTAAGAGTCCCTTTACCACAGATTTTAGCAAACCTGTTATCTCCAAAACTAATCGTTCCTCTGTTTGTGTTTTTTAAAAACAAAAACTTATCTTTTTCACCAGTCATATGTTTTGAACAACCACTATCAAGATACCATTTCTCAGCTTTGTCTTGAGCATGAAAAGTAGTTTGAACTATCATTGACTTAGACTTAATCTCATTTCTCTTTTTAGCAGACTTTAGGTTAGGTCTATCCAAACTGCACATCCTTGCTATATGCCCAACATTCTTGCAATTGTAACATATGACATTTTTATCCAAAAGAGGTGCAAAAGAGTTAACATTTTCCTTACTATGGCTATTCATGGATTTAATGCAATGTATAGCTTTGTGACCAAATTTCTTGCAAGAAAAACAGTAGCCATGGAAAGTATTATGTAACTTGTTTTGATACCTTGGATGATTGTTCTTTTTGTGACCAACTGGAATCCATCGTTCTTCAGGCTGAAGATTGATCTTGTTGTCTCTTCTTCCATTCATGATGCTTGAGAATAGAATTTTAATCTTTGAAATCCTTCAAGCCCAGAAGAATTTACTTTAGAGATCAAACTTATCTTTTTCACCCTTTTCTAAAATTGTATGTTCTTTTGATAGATCCTTCTCCAAGCTATTAGGATTTATCTAGAGAAACCCGCTCTGATACCAATTGAAGAACACAAGCTTATACTGAGAGGGGGGGTGAACAGTATAAGACCACTTTTCTCTTTTTCTTTCAAAGCAGCTTTCAATTCAATAACATGTAGAATAAAGATAGCAGTAATAACAACAGTAATCAAAATAATGCACAAAATACAATCCACAAAGTGACACAACAATTTATGTGGTTCACCCAAAGTGGGCTACTCCATGGATAAAACTTTTCTTCTAAAAGTTATATCAAAGTCCTCTGGGAATCCTTCCCGATTACAATGTTTATGAGCCTCAGCTCAAAGGAGACACCTTCCCCTAATTCTACTTTGGCTGGTGATCCTCTAGAAGACCTCTATCTCCTATGCCCTTAGCAAGTGGAACTCTTTCCATAGAAGACACCTGTCTTCCCTACTCTGGCTGGAGATCTCTGTCCTCAACTTTGTCACCACAAAATTGGTCCTCGAACTTGCACTAAATGCAGTCCTTCGGTCTAGCACAAATGTCCTCTTTCTGCCTCAATCTTTGTCCTCAATCTGGTTAAAGAAAAATGGTTCACAAGCTTTCAAATGCTTTCTCAATGCTATCCCCAAGACTTCACTATTCTATCACAGCTGTATTAGATGAAACCAACTTTCACACAGAATACACAACACAGCAGCACACAGCACTTCGGCTATCGAACTTCTCACTTCTATGCGCTATCTTTGAATGTCGTAACACCAACAACTTTTTCTCCTTTGCGTATCCACCATAGAACAGTCTTTGCATAATTTGTGCAACCACAGCACCACAAACTTTGTGCACTCTACTTCTCGATGATCGAACTTCTTCCCCGCACTATAATTGCATAGATTGCACTTTGAACGCACACTTCGATCGATGCCAAACTCTCCAAGCATCCCTCCTTTTATACTCATAATCTCAAGATTAGAACCTTGATCTTAGTCGACTTATTACCGTTCAATCACATCGGCTGTAAAACCCTGCGCTGCGTCGGCCCAGATTTAACTCTATCGGCTTCACTGCCTCCCTGTAGCTTCTGGCATGAAACTTCAACATGTCGCGATATCGCGACACCTTTTCCTGTCGTACACCTTCTATAGCTTGATGTAGTGATATCGTGACACATTGGCCTTTGTCGACTTCCTTTGTGCTTTTGTCATGAAATCACGACACTTCTAACTTTTGATGATGTCATCTCACTTCTGTCACAAAATCATGACGTTTTAGACTTCAAAGCCTTCTTCTCCGCTTCTATCATGAAATCGTGACCCCTTTGCCTCTTGCTGATGTCATCTATAATTTTTTCATCAAATCGTGACACTTTAGACTTCAAAGCCTTCTTCTCCGCTTCTGTCGCAAAATCGTGACACTTTTGCCTCTTGCTGACGTCATCTATAATTCTGTCGTGAAATCGTGACACTTCTTGCTTCTTCAATATTTTCTCGGTTTGCACCAGCAAAAATGGAACATGTTGCAAAATTGTGATGCTTTCACTGCCTTAAGCTCTTTTCTGCCAAAATCCCATGAAACTGGAACATGTCGCGAAATCGCGATGCTTTCGTTGCCTTAAGCTCTTTTCTGCCAAAAGCCCACAAAACTGGAACATGTCGCGAAATCATGACGCTTTCACCAACTACAAGCTGCCAACTCAACCTGTCATAAAATCATGACACTTTCTGCATCCATACAACTTCTTTGAAACTTGTCGTGAAATCGTGACGCTTTCGCCAACTGCAAGCTGCCAACTCAACCTATCACGAAATCATGACAGTTTTGCCTAAACTTTCTCTCTCCTCAAACATGTCACGAAATCACAACAGTTTTTCTTGTTTTATCTCTGCCTTCCAGCATGTCCCGAAATCGTGACAGTTTTGCCAAAAATTTCTCTCTCCTAAAACATGTCACAAAATCACGACAGTTTTTCTAGCCGCCTACAAACTTATTCTAACTTATCTTTTTTCTAGATCTTTTGCAACTGGGCTACTCTGATTTTCTTGGAGACTTACTGACCAGCTAAAACCTTCATCAAAACACATTCTTTGACATAAAAACAAATTGCTTCAAGAACTCCTTGATATCAAAGACAACAACTACCAAGAGCTCCTTGACATCAATGACAACAACTATACTTGAGCTAAGGCAATGTACTCAAGGTACCCAAAATTGCCAACACTAACATAATTGATTTTTCTAAAAAATGACCTAACTACTTTTAGATTCTTTGGGGGAGGGATTTTGGCTATAGCTTCGATTCTATGAGGATACATACTGATTCCTTCTTTAGATACCACATGACCCAGTAATTTACCTTAAGTATCTCCAAAGATACACTTCTTGGAATTTAAGGAAATACAAAATTTCTTGCATCTTTCAAAAACCTAAGTGAGATGTTCAAAATGATCTTCATGATTTTTAGAGAATATTGTTATATCATCAAGGTACACCACCACTATTTTGAACATAAGCCTTTTGAAAGCAATGTCCATTTCCCTTTGAAAAGTGGCACTGGCATTCATAATCCCAAATGACATTCTCAAATACTCAAATGTGCCCCATGGTGTAGTGAAGGTAGTTTTGTATCTATCTTCCTAATTTACTACAATTTGGTTATAACCTAAAAATCCATCTAATAAGGATATCCTGGATGATCCTACCACTAATTGCAACAACTATTTCATATTTGGCAATAGATAATTATATTTCAGTGAATTTCTATTCAAGTTCTTGAAATCCACACACAACCTTATGTCATCATTCTTCTTCCTAATAGGAACTAGATTGGCTATCCATGATGAGAATCTAAGTTATTTTATGATTTTTGCATATAGTAGCTTATAGAATTCCTTTTTCATCACAGGGTGTAACGTGGGGTTAAACCTTATCTAATTTTGTTTGTGAGGCTTTGTTCCTTCCTTCAAGGGAATAATATGAATCACCACTTTGGTGTTGAAATTTTTGAGGTCTTCATAACTCCACATAAAATATACCACATTCTTCTTGAGGAATTTTATATATAATTTTTTTTTTTATATAAAGCCTTGTTGATTTTAACTATCATGGGTTGTTGTTCCATTCTTATTTTGACATCCTCTACTTCTGATTATGTTACAACAAGTCTGTGTGCTTTATCAAAATTATCAAAAAGACTTTCTAAAGAGACTACCCCACTGGGAAGTTTATTGGTCTTAAGTTGTATGTCTTCTACAGGCTCTTCTATGGCATATTTTAGTTTTTCTTCATCTGACTCATCACACAAGACATTAGTATAATGGTTCTATAGAGTCATAAAATCTTTGATATCGACATCATCCTAAAAACTTGCAAGTATACAATGTTATCTGGAATAGAAGGGTGACATACAAAAATATTGGAAAGTATTTCTTGGTATTCAGTATCTATTTTTGGGCAATCAGCATCGGATGCATTTACGGCCAAAAAATTGCTATGTGATTTTAGTCCCTAGGTATATAAGATATTTTGAAGGCTAAAAACCTATCTATTTCATCTTGGACTACTTTTTTATACTATTTTAACCTAGGATGTTTGGCCTAGTATTTACCTTTGATATGTTGTATTATCAATTCTGTAACTCCATACATAGCTAGATAATCGATTCCAAGTTCCTTAGCTTTTCTTAGACCTAATAGCAAGGCTTTGTACTCTAGTATGTTGTTGATACATGGAAATTTTAACCTATAGGGTATACCCAAATAGTTTCATTTTATATTAGTAAGGTTGACCCCAGTTCTAGCACCGGTATGTGATTTTATACTATCGAATTTCATGATCCACATTTCAGTAGTCAATACTCTATTAGATTTAGCATCGATTTTAGCTGCTATCTATTGGTCCATACCTCTAGCCTCGGGAACTTCAACTAAGAAAGGTGTGTGCCAAATGGAATAGACTCCTATTTCCTTTTCTTCAATAGAGTAAACTAAGTTTACTATTGTATTATCAAATTTCTTCAACTCTACTAAAAACCTATGGAAGGGTTCTCTTATGAGTGTGACTTATTCGTTAGTTGTTAATGGGATAGTGGTATATGACTAGTCTAGTTGAATTGATTCTCCTAATTGTTCGTCCTAATGCCTAGATAGTAGTAGTGAAAATAAGGGATCTACATCTACCACCGCTACATCCATAACTATTCCTTTCTTTGGGTATTGATCCAAGAAAACAAGCAACCTTGTAATTATTCTAGCACATGGTACTTGCCTACTATCCATCACATATATAGGAGGGGAATATTTGGTGCACATTAGACCAAGTTGATATACAATTTTTTTGGATATGATATTATGTGATGCTCCATTATCCAACATACAATTGTGAATCACATACTAATCTCTTAGGTCAGAATTGTATCTCAGGGATATGTAAAAAGGTCTGACTGATGATGAAATCCTAGATATGGGCATGGGCTTATCTACTGTTAAAATGCTACAAATATGATTACTTTATGGTTCAATCAGCCCAAAATATTTACATACTTGGTTTATGTACTTGGTAATGGTCATTAATTATCCAAAAGTAATATTAATTTTTTTTTGGCGAATTCCTGACCAACATCGAATTCAAACTTCTTAATCTTTGTATTTTTTACAAGAATATAACTATCTCTGGAAATCATTTTCTATTTCAACCTCAGGGGTTATCTATTGTTTATTGTTGTTTTATTTCTTGGAATATTTGTATTTTTTTTGGTTGTGTTGATTAGTGTCATTCCTATTAGAAACTATTCTATTTCTCAAATTGACAACATGAATCCTTTCTAAGACCTCAAATTCTTCAATTGTAGGTGTTATCTTACCCTATTTCATTATTTCAAATCTATTTTCTAGAGGTCTCTTGAGGATTTATTTATTTTCAAGAACAAGAGCCCTAGGATTTCCATCTAAAGTGGGTAGTTCATTCATCTCCTTCTCAAATTGAACTTATTTGTATTTATCATATTTTGTCCAACATACATTCACCCTAATTTCCTCATCTTATTCTTCCTCTAAATTTACATTGGCATGTGTAGTTAGATATATGTCACAAATAGCTGGATTATTTGGGCCATTGCATGTAGGGAAAAAGTATGGAAAGTCTAAAACCATATTAGCTATGGCCATGGGTTTTGGGAATAAATATATGTCTTTTAATCATTTTTTCTTCCAACCACTATTATTATTTCCATTCCTATTACCTTCTTCTCTATTATTTCTACCCTATTTTATGTTAAAATTCCTTCTAAATTGATGTCTATTATTATTTTGTGGTTGGGCTAGTGATTCATCATTTGCTGATTTTTCTCTTTCAATCCTAGATAACCTATTATTCATTTAAGTGAACATATTTGTAAGTTGGACAATTTTTCTATAGGGTTTTTCTTGATTTTCTTCATTAGTGAGAATCCCACCTTTTTAGGTTTCTTCTCTACTTGAATTGAGCCTGACTCAGACACGTATGGTTTCATATTACCACTATCTAGCATGTTTCTCTCCATCTCTAGGGCTTTCTCCATGCATTCATCAATGGTGTTGGCTTGATGTTTTCTCAATTCATATTTGAATTCCCTAGGAAAAATATTTTTGTAGAAATAGATGGCTTGGTGGTCAGTTGGTCTTAAGGTTATGGGGATTTTGTTTCTAGTTTTGAAAAATTTCCTGTTTAAAATCCTCTATCAATTCATTTTCTTTTTTATTTACCGTTGCAAGTTCTATTAACAAGGACTGCTCATTTTTTATTTTCCCATATTGTTTTAGAAAAATCTCTTCCATAGTTTGAAAATCAGCAATCTGCTTAGTTGGGAGGTAGTTGAACCACTCCCTCACATATTTCTTTAGTATTTGGAGTAGTCTAAGAAATACATCCTCATGTTCAACTTCGATACTGTCTAATGCATAAAGGAAAATTTTAATATGATCTTCCCCTATAACTGCACTATTTTATTGAAATTTACATAGGTATTTGAAAGCCTTATTGGGCAAGTCATGCAAATCATGAGGTAATCAAAAAGGCCTATACCTATTGGTTCTCCAATTTTGGAAGTTTTGGTTCTGATTTTTTTGTAGGTTGGCCATGTTAGCTATGGGTGTAGTGATAGCAAGATTCATAGTAATGCTAACAGTAGCAACAAAATTAACTTGATTAGAACAATTCAAACTATCTTTCTTAACTAATTTTTTATTAGCAAGATATGACTTATTTCTATACACAACACTTTTTAGAACTAGGTTTTTTTGGATGTGGGTAAATACCTCTAGGTCTTCAAATTATGGGAATATTTTTTTATCACTTTCTTGTATGCACCAGATCAGATCATTGCTTATTCTATTCTTTGATTTCTTTCAGAGTCGCTAGCATCATAATGCAAAAATAACCTCCTATGCTAATATTGCTCAGCCTTAAATTCCTCATGGTCTCTCAACTATGTACAGAGGTATGATATAGAACCCCATAAACTCATAGAATCACAAAAAATATTATGCAAACAACCCAAAAAAAATATACAACTATTAAAAAGGTTATCCCCGATATTGGTGCCATAAAACTATTGGCATAACTTGGTAGGTAAATATACAATCTAATGATAACTAGTAAGAAAACATAGAATTTCATAGGGATAAACTAAAATTGATACACAAATAATGCAACAATCCATCCCTGACAATGATTCCAGAAAACTATTGTGGAAAATTTAGATATCCTTAAAATATGATTATCACACTGTCTAGTTTCCTAAATCATAAAAAAATATGCAATCTTTGGTAAACTTACCTCTTTAAACTAAAAAACATGAAGTCTAAGAAAACCGCGTTGGGTCAAGATACCCCATAATGAGTTTTATTAATGATATAACAATAAGATTTGAAATTAATCAGATTTAATAGATTACAAGAATTTTATGGTGACCAAGCAATAAAACAATTTTCTATCTACATTTTAAAATAAGACTAGTGCCTAATCTATTGTGTAATTATAGAAAAAAATAAATCCATCATGGGAAGATTGAAAAATAAGAGATAAATTGGTTTGTTTATACCCATTCAAATAATTTAATGAATATAAACAATTGACCAACGAAATAATGTGCTATTCATATATTCAAATTATGTAAGATACAAATAGGCAACACACACATTGTACAATGAAATGCAAGAAGGAAGAAACCAAAATTTATATTAAATTTCATTGAAAATATTACAATAAGAGTCCAAAAAATTGCCAAAAACTCAATGAAATCCAATACAATTGTTCTCTCTATTCAAATAATGTAACAAAGGAACCAACCACTCTCAATCCTAATGAAGTGATTAAGAGTATATGATCTTTGATCTAGATATTGGAAATAATATCAACTGGCTGGATGCATCCTTTAGGATTCTTGCACAAATGAGGGAATAATGAGAATGGGATAGAGAAAAGCTAACACAAAGGAATACAAAGACCTAAAAATAGGGCACTCAGTATACCTTGCAAAATGTAGCTATGGATGCTTGATAACTTCTAACTCGAGCAACTCTTTATGTAGTGTGAATTTCCAAATTATGTTACAGACACTTGGTGCAAGTGCCTCCACATGGGTCTTCTCCAGCTATGTGTTTCCCTTGGTGTGTTATAGGTTTTCCTGGACTATCCAAAAATCTAGGAAAATTTTGCCATCTATTCCTAAAACATTTTGAATATCGAGCACTGGTGACATTTCATTTTCCTTGGCTTTAACTATTTTGATTTGAAGGGAGCTTATAAACTATCTTGGATGAGTGATTATTCATTTTTTTTTTTTTGTGGTTCTGTGGTGGGCCAGGCACTTATCCATTGTGCAAAAAGAAAATATATTTTTTTTCCTGTTTTTCCTAGTCATCAATCTTCTTAGCTGAACTTAGACTAGTTTTGACACAATGCATATTTAAAATGAAATAGAGGTTACCTAACAGATGGTAAAGAGAAAAAATACAAAAAAAGACCAAAAAAACATAGTGGGATACATTATGGATGGGTGAGGGAATAGTGGAACATAATGGATGTGGTTCTCTACATGGGACGGTGGTGAGATGGCACTTTTCAAAATAAAAAGTAATGACAATCAAGAGAAAAGCCCAGAAAGAGGAGGCTAGCGGTATATGAGAGGAAAAAGGGAATGGAAAACAAGAACTGGAGGTACACAAATGAATAAAATGGTAAAAAATAAAGTAGCTCCTTAACTATATTTCATCTAAGTGCTTCCTCTATAACTATATTTCATTGAGGTGCGTGTCTACTTCCAATGTAGATAGATTGTTGAGACTTTGGTATCTATTTACTTTTTATGCGCCTTTTGCGTATCTTAGCATTAATACATAGGAATTGATTGCACAATTCATGTTTCTTCTTGGAACTCTTTGCTTACACACTCTGATCCATTTATGTCACTAAAATATTCATCTTGACAACTTCCTTCATATAAAATGCATCATGATGATGCATTTCGCTAGTTGATGATGATGCAATCACATTATATAGGTACGAATGGATTTAGCTTACTTGAACTAGTATTAATGTGTTGACCAAATCTATCATTTATACCACTTTTTCATGAACTCACCTTGCTTAGTATAATCTATGATATCTCAAACTAAATGACTAATTTTATCCATGTGGTTCAAGACTTTCCTCCTAATAATTATTCTATAATTTTAAGATTTTGTAATTAATATTGTTGTTTTTGTTCTCATAATGAATTCTTTATTTTCTATATTCTTTCTATGTCGAAGGTGTCTCATGTCAAGGACGATCTAGAAGGAACAAATGATTACATATTGCAATATTTGTGAGAACTGGAAGAGCCAAAATGTTCAACTTCTTCAAAGTTTGATTATCTTATTTGAACTCCTGAAATACGTCCTTGCATCTTGAGTTGCTATTTTATAACTATGTCATGGAAAATCAATATCATTATGATCCTGGATGATTTACTCTTCATCGTGTTAGATCTTGGTTAATTCTTGGCCAAGTCAAAAATTTCTTTTTTTTCTCCACCTCCTCATTTGAGCATGAGCAATTTAATTTTGACATTTTAAGTGCTCTTTTATGACAAAATATAATCTTTTAAGGCCTGATTACTATAAATATACTTTTATTATTCTCCATCCAATGATGTATAATCAGATGACATAACCGACCAATGGGGTATCTTCAAATTAAACATTCGACCAATTAATTTTTTTTGGAAAATATCATCTAAAGGTTTCTAAGGGTAACATATTCGAAGAGGGAAAAACATTTCAATGTGTACCTAACCCTTAGAAACTATAGAAAATATATAAATTTGATTATCTTATACTTGAACCAATGAGACTCTATCGGGTGAGGTGACTAATGAATGGGATAAGGGTAGATAATTTAGTCAATCAATAGCAACAGGTTTGACTTTTTAATATGGAAAATTATACCTTACACCTTAACATTTACGTAGGAGGAAAAAATTTCATTTCTTTTGACCAATGGAGCATCATCAGTCGGGGCAACCATCCAATCGGGCTAGCTTACTATTATGGCAAAACTGAAGCTAATATTAAATCAATTAGATAGGACTTACATAAGCCCAAAATACAAATGGTAACCCTAGAAAACAATAATATATCCAAGGATTACATAAAAAAGCTTAATCAACAAGCCCTTATTCTATGCAAAATAAAACACCTAGACTTAGACATTTCAATGTGAGCCAACCAATACCCTACGTTGAATTATTCCCTAGACTAAGTCCTAATTCCACAAACCTAAGGTTTATGAAATAAAATATTAATCCTCATCATTCGTCCCAACAAAATAAGCATTAGACTCCAATACTTTTAACAATGAGGAAAAATCTTGGGATATTTGGTGAGCAAAGATCCAACAAGCCTGATGTGTAAGTTTGCCATGATGGGCTATAAGATATGAAGTAGTAGTACCCTTGTAATTCTACCAAGTCTTTGTATGAAAGAGTGTATCAACATCAAAATAAATCTATGCATTAGGAACCACATCAATAGGATGACTGATAGCTAGAGCATATTCCAAGGTGGAATCATAGTATGGCTTCAGGAGATCCACATTGATGATGTCATGAATGCCAATATTAGCTAGAAGATCTAGGTGAAAGTTATTCTTAGCAATATACTAAACAATGGTATATAGCCCATAATGAAGAGGTTTGATATTGCTATGTGCATTTTCTACAAAACATCATTTATCTAGATAAAACCATACTTTATCACCAAATTGAAAGTGATGAGGAGTGTGGTGTTTGTCCATCTATTATTTTTTATTTTTTTGAGTCTTCTGAATAATCTAAACCACTTTGGACTAAAGGCTCTAAAAATGATAAATAAAAGAATTGGCCTTATCTTACTCCTTCTAAATGTGCAGGGTAGCCAGTGAGGGAAAATATTTGTAACTCATATGGAGCCAAAGGATAGAATCCAAAATATACTTCAAATAGAGAGTTCTTGGTAGAACTATAAACTACCATGTTGTAGGTGTGATCTATGTGAGTGAGGCTCAAATCCCACTTGGCAAGAGTGGAATGATGATATATCCTCAAACTTCATATAATAGTATGATTAACTACCTTTGTCTACCCATCATAATGAGGATGATAGGTAGTAGAGAAGTTAAGGGATACTCTCAAGATCTTCCAAAGATATCTCCAAAAGTGATCCATAAAACATGAGTCGTGATCAGAAACAATGTTGGTTGGAAGACCAAAAGAGTGCCACACAATATCAAAGAAGATTTGGGCTAAGTCCTATGTAGAAATCATCTTAAGACATGGAATTAACTTGGCCATCTTACATAATCTATCCACAATTATGAAGATACAATCATGTTGTCTTACTGTCATCAAAAGACTACTCAACAAGTCCATGGAAATGATTTCCCATAGATGAGAAGGAATGGGCAAGGCATGTTCAAACCCAATTTCTTGTTAGTTGATTTTGAATGGTTATAGACAACACATTGTCACAATAAATGAAGAAAAACTCACTACATGTGAGGTTAGAAGAAGAATCACTGAAGGTGATGAAGAGTCTTTTGCTTGCAAAAATATACTCCATAAAGAGTAGAATGAGCCTCTTTCAAGAGAGACTCCCTTTACTCATGAGGTACACAAAGTTTATCCAATTTATACAACATGCCATCCTTGATGTGAAAGTATTTAAGGGCTCTCAAATTTGAAGAAGAAGGATGTGAAATTTGTTGGAAAACTTTACCAAAGTCAGGATCCAAAGGATACTATTTTGGCCAATTTTGGAAGCCAATATGGGATGTGGTCACAATAGTCAAAGCAAGAGATGATGGTGGATGACTCAAACAATTTACCACTTCATTATTCTATCCTTTATTGTACTTAATCACTAAATAAAATTATTGCAAATATGATGCCCACTTCATGTGTCTAGCCTCTTCAATTTTGGATTATTATTGAAGAAATTTAAGTGGTATATGATCTGTGTGAACTGTTGTTTCTTTATCCAAAAGATAGTGCCTCCAATACTTGATGGCCTGAACCAAAGCATATACATCCTTATCATATGTAGAATAGTTCTTCTTTTCCTCTAAAAATATTTTAGAATTATAGGCCATTGGATGCCTATTCTGCTTGAGCATAGCTCCAAGTGCAAATTGTGATGCATCTATCTCTATCTCAAATGGTTGAGTAAGATCTAGTAGAACAAGAACAAGTGCATAACACAATTTGTGTTTTAATGTTTCAAAGGAATTTTTTTGATCCTTTGTCCACTAAAACTCAATTTTGATATTTTTCAAATTATGCAAAGAAGCGACAGTAGTGGAATATCATGCTATGAACTTGTGATAGAAGTTGGAAAATCCAATAAAAATCCTTAACTCTATGATAGAAGTAGGATTTAGCCATTTGTGGATGAGTTCAATTTTAGAAGGATCCACTTGAACACCTTTCTCACTTATCACAAACCCAAGATAGGCAATGGAATTTTACCGAAAAGAACACTTAGAAAGATTGACATACAACTGGTTCTTCTGAAGATTCTGAAGAACTGATTCCAAGTGCTCTAAATGACTTTTCCAAGTAGGAGAAAATACAAGGATTTCATCCAAGTAGATGATCACAAATCTATCCAAAAAATCTCTAAATAATTTATTCATCAATCAGACATTTCCTTGACTTTGGATCAAGTTTGGACCTATTTTGAGGGGCTGAATGGTAGAGACGTTTTTCGCAGGACTGCCCAAACTGCCGAACTCGTTTTGGCCATATCTCACTCATCCGAACTCGGATTGAGCTGAAATTTTGAGGGTAGATGCCTGAAAAACCCTAGAACGTCTCCACCAATTTTCATATCATTTGGAGCAACACAGATCCTAGCGCATCCCTATGTGTGAACGATATATTTGGCAAGCGGCTATGCGAGGGTTTCATCTGGGTTGAGTGCAAGCAGCTCCAGAGGTTGGTTTTTAGGGCCTTCGGGCCCTAGTGGCCAATATTTTTGTGGTTTATGCTCAATATTTTAGCAAGAAATGTTGCAGGGGATACAATATGGGTTAGAAATTTGTCTTTCAACAGATCATACTGTGAACTTGAGTGACAACGACTTCCAATTTGCTGCACAAAAGAAAAGTGAAAACCATACCTTTCCACGACGTCTAGGGCAAGGATTAAAGAGACCACGAAATAAGTTTCAAGTAGTTGATCAAAAAATGGCTCATATCTCAAGTGAATCTGGTGCTAAGGTGCACCCACAAAATAATTCTACTGTGAAAACCCCTGTCAAGGGTAAGAATTTTGAAGACTCAGTCCCAAAAATGAATTTTAGGGATGCCCTTCATGGTGGACAGCCTCAACCCAATGCTAATATCAATACTAGGGCTTCTCATAAACCTCTAAGAATGCCTAAGATTGATCCCAGGAAAATGGAGTCAGGATGTCTTAAAGCAGGTGATGGAACTCCTATTGTTAAGCTTGATATGGGTAACATTCAGACTGGCATTGAAGATTTGGAAAAAAGAGGACTAATTTGTCGGTTCGTGGGTTTTTGCCTGAGCCTATCTGCTTTCAAAGTTCGGGCTGCAAAAAGCTGGAAAACTAAAGGTGAGTTACAAATCTCTATTTATCCAAATGGTTATTTTCTTGTTTTATTTGCTAATAATGAAGATAGAGAGAAAAATTTTCAAGGGGGTCCTTGGTTTTTTGGAAGGGCAGGGCTTTTCATGAAGCCCTGGCATACTAAATTTAAAGCCGAAGAAGAGATGCCTTCTATAGCTCCCGTGTGGGTTAGACTCTTTGGCCTCCCTATTGAATTTTGGAATCCTACTATTTTTTCTTCAATTGGAAACTCTTTAGGAACTTTTATGATGACTCGCTGATTGTACTCAAAATTTTGAACATATTATTTATGCTCGAATTTGTGTTTTAATGGATTTTGACAAACCCCTACCTAAAAAGATCACATTACAATTTGGGGAAGACACTTGGGAGCAAGTAGTGGACTATGAGAACATTCCTTTTCATTGTAGAATTTGCCATGAATATGGTCATTTGGCCAGTGCTTGCCCAAATAAAATTCTTGATCAAAAGAAAGAAGATATAAACTCAGCAGGTTTCCAAATACCTAAGAAGAAGAACACTAAAAAAAAACCAGTAATGAAGGATCAATCAAAGTCATTTGCTAATATGTTTGAAATCCTTTCCACAAATGATGTCCCAAGTGAGGAAGAGGAAATAATGGAAACTAAAATCTTAGAAACACAATTTAAATATGAAGGAAAGAACTCAGAGACAAACCAACAAATCAAAGGTTTTCAACAAAAAAAAAAGGGAGAAAATTTACACAAGAAAAACAATATTTCAAATGTCAAAACTTCAAATAATGCAAGTCCCAATATAGACTCCATTGAACCATCTAGTAAAATTTTGGCTGTGTATGAGCATTCTTCAAGGTTAGAAGCCATCTCAGATTCAATTGGAATAAGTCAAGAAACAGGGAAAAAAAAATTGAAGATGGATTCTAATCAAAAAGTAGGTCGCAAGACCAATCAATATCATATGGTAAAAGAAGGTGAAAATCTTGTAGAGGAAGGTAAGATTAATGCCCTTCCCAACATTTTTAGCCCGGTATTAATGAAGATCATCACTTGGAATATTAGAGGACTCAAAGGGAGTCTTTCAAAACAAAATGAAATTAGAAGAATGATTCGGATAAATCATCCACATCTTGTTTTCCTTCAAGAAACAAAAATGTCAATGGAGGATATGGACTTAATTGCCAGTAAAATTTGGCCGGCTGGAAAAGTGGTTTCCCTCAGTTCCCAAGGGACTTCGGGTGGCATTGCTTGTCTTTGGGACCCAAAAGAGGTAGTTATTCACCATATGGTTGGCAGTTGGGGTTTGTTGGCTATAGCTATTCAAAGTAGACATTCCAACCAGATTATGCTCTGCATTATTGTTTATGCCCGACTTCTTTGGAGGAAAAAAGAAGATAGTGGAAGGATATTACTCATATTATCTCTCATTTTCCTAAAGCTTGGATCTTGATCGGAGGAGATTTCAATACCATCCTCTCTCTAGATGAGAAAAATGGGGGAAATAGAAATTTGGACAAAAGTACTGACCTCATGAGCGAATATATTGCAAACCTCCATCTTGTGGATATCCAACCAGATAATGGCCTTATGACTTGGTCTAACAGAAGGCAAGGCTTAGCTTGTATAATGGAGAGATTGGATAGGTTTTTGCTCTCTGAAAATTTCTTAATCCATGGTCACATTCCTAAAGTGAAGACTCTTAATAATGCTGGTTCGGATCATTGGCCGATCATGGTGGAAATGTGGAAAACCAATGTGAGTTTCTCTCCTTTTCATTTTCAATTAATGTGGCTTAGAGACATTTCCTTCAGACCTCATGTGCAACAATGGTGGAAGGAAGGTAAACCTAGGCATGGGACTAAGATGTTCTATTTTTCCAAAAGACTGCAATACATTAAATCCAAAATCAAGACTTGGAACTGGAAAGAGTTTGGGGATGTTCATAAAAAAAAACATGAAGTTATTGCTCATCTTGAAAATTTGAATAAGAAAATCCATTTAGATGGCCTCACAGAGAAGAGAAGTGCAGATGAAATTAAACTCACAACTCGGTTAGAGGAATGGGAAAAAAGAGAAGAAATCTTATGGAAGCAAAAATCTAGAATTCAATGGCTCAAAGAAGGAGATCGAAACACAAATTTCTTCCACAAATCTCTTCTAGCTCGAAGATCTCACAACTTTATTTCTTCCTTAAAATCAGATTCTGGAGATGTTGTTTATACTTGGGATGGCATGAACTCTATTGTTGTTGATTACTTTTCCAATCTTTTTGCTGCTACTCCTCTTGACTCAGACTTCTCAACAAAATGTTCTTCAAGCAATCCCTTCTCTTATCACTTCTGAGGAGAACTCTATTTTGACTACTCCTGTTACTATCAATGAGCTTCAACAAGTAGTTTTTAAAATGCAAAAAGGGAAAACCCGAGGTCCTGATGGTTTTCCTATTGAGTTCTACCAAGAGTTCGGGGATATCCTTCATGTTGATTTATTAGAGGTGGTGGAAGAAGCTAGGAAATCCAAAGAAATTTTGAAGGTTATCAATAAAACTTATATTACTCTTGTTCCAAAAGCTCAAGAGGTTGATCATATCTCAGCTTTTAGACCTATTGCTTTATGTAATGTTCTTCTCAAAATTATTACTAAAATCATGGCAGAAAGGTTGAAGCCTCTTTTACATAAGATTATTTCCCCAGAGCAAGGGGGATATGTGGAAGGACGTCAAATAGTAGATGAGATAGTTCTTGCTTAGGAAGCCATCCATTCCATGGATATGCAAAATTCTCCTTCTATGTTCATCTGGTTAGACTTATCCAAAGCTTATGACAGAGTGGATTGGCACTTCCTTATCAAAGTTTTGAGGCAATTTGGTTTCTCTAAGGATTGGATGGATTGGATTATGGGATGTATCTCTTCAGTTTCCTACTTAGTTCTTATCAATGGCAGGCCTTCTCAGTCTTTCCCGGCTTCCAGAGGTATTAGGCAAGGTGACCCGCTATCCCCTTATTTATTCATCATTCTTGTTGAATGCTTGGGTAGGACTATAACCAAAAAGAGGGAAAACAAAACCCTTGAGGGAGTTACCATTGCTCATGGAGCTAGACCTATCTCTCATCTTCAATTTGTGGATGACTCTACCCTTTTAGGTAAAGCTACAATTAAGGAAGCTTCTAATTTTAAGCAAATCATTAGCTGTTTTTCTAAGGCTACTGGGCAGTTGATCAATGAAGACAAATCTAAAGTTATTTTCTTTCACTGCTCTGCTAGACAGGAATCCATGGTCTTGGATAAATTAAGATATAAGAAGACCTCTCTTCCAATCACTTATTTAGGTATTCCCATAAATATTCAAAGGCAGAAAAATAAATATTGGAATTGGTTGTTGGACAAAGTCAAGAAGAAAATTGGAAAGTGGACCAACAAGTGGCTTTCTTCGGGGGTAGAATCACCTTGGTAAAATCAGTCCTTCAAGCTATTCCTATTTATGTTTCTTCCATTTTGAATATCCCAAAGGCTGTTCTTCGAGAATTGGATCAAATCAGTCATCGTTTCCTTTGGAGTGGTACTAAGGAGAAAAGAAAATGGGCCTTGGTGAAATGGGATACTTTATGTCTTCCTAAGAGTGAAGGGGGGTTAGGATTCTGGTCTTCAATTAATAACAACAAAGCTTTAGCTGCTAAATTATATTGGAGGATGTTGCATAACCCCAATGCTCTTTGGGCCAATAATCTTCGTGCTAAATATGCTTGAGAACAAAAGTCCTGAAGACCTTGTTCGCTATCAACTTCCTACCAAAGGTTCTCCCATTTTAGCAGTTCTTAAGACTCGGTGAGGATTTGATAAAGAAAAAATTATTTTGGATCATTCATAATGGTCAACATGCAAATTTTTGGACAGATTCTTGGGATGGTCACAAGCCTTTGATAACTCGGTTTCCGATTGGAGGCCTTGGATGGAGGAGCTTCACCGAGCTAATTGGATAAAGGTGGCTAATTATTGTCGGTACCATACTAGTAATTCAAAGGTTGGTAGATATTGGATCCCTATTGAGGACTCGGCCTATTCAAATCCCAGAAAGGCAAAGACAAGATATCCAAGGCATCCTTCATATGAGATCCCTCTCTTGGTCCCATGAAAAATATTGTTTTGGATGGAACAACACTACTAAGGGTGAGTATTCAGTTGCTCAAGGTTATTTGACCTTATGCCATAATAATCCCAACCATTCTTCTGACATATTTTCTCAATTGTGGGCTCAAAAGCTCTGGCCTAAGGTGAGGTTCTTTAATTGGCTTTTATTGCATCGTAGGGTGCTTACTGGTGAGCAACTTATGAAGCGTGGTTTTCATGGCCCTTTTAGATGTGAAATGTGTGAAGAGAATGTAGAAAATATCAACCATATTTTTATTGAGTGTACTTTAGCCTCTGAGCTATGGAGGAGAATGGCAACTTTACTTGGCTTACAGTGGTCCAATTTTTTCACTTTTGAACAGATTTGGAGGGATTGGCCTAATCAAGAGGGTGTTGATCATTTTATTAGGCAGATTAGTTTGGATGGGTTCTACCATTCTTCTTTGGAATATTTGGAATGAAAGGAACAACCAAATTTTTAATCAAGATAGGAAGGATATTCACTATATTTGGCAAAAGACCATAGCCAACTTAGTTGAATCAGTCCATCATCTCCTTAATCACCCCCAAAACTCCCACCAAAGATGGGATCAAGTGATGCAAAGATTGAAGATTAAACCTTCTAAGGGCAACCAACTTAAAGGGAATGTGAGTATTAGTAAGATGGATAGGACTAGAAATTGGCAACCTCCTCCTAAGGATTTTGGAAAAGTCAATACCGATGGAGCCTCTAGAGGGAACCCTGGAAAAGCCAGTGTGGGAGGAATTGGTAGACTTTCAGATGGCTCCCTGGTTTTTACTTTTGCTGAGAATTTGGGTATTCTTTCCAATAACCTTGCTGAGGGGTATGGTATCCTTAGAGGCCTTCAGGAGGCTACTAAGGTTGGATGGGAAAAGGTGTTAGTTGAGTCCGACTCTCAACTTATGATTAATCTCTTGAAGACTCCTTCTAAGAATCATAAGGTGGATTGGAGAATAAAAAGAATTATTGAGAAGATTCAGTTAATCCAGATGGGATTTTTGAAAGTTGATTACAATCATGTGGTCAGAGATCAAAACAAGAGTGCTGATGCTTTAGCTAATTGGGCTTTGGACAAAGGTGATCTTACTTGTTATGGCCACCCTCCTATATGGTGGGCTTCTCAAATTAGGGAAGCTCTTCTTTCTATCATTTCTTTGGATGGCTCCAGTTCGAAGGTACCTAGTTTCTTCTTGTTTTTTTTTTTGTTTCTCTTTGGTTCATTCAGTTTTTTTAGTTCCCTAGCTCATTCTATTCTTTATTTTGTTTCCTCTGTTGATTCTTGCATTAATAGTCTTCTGGTCTAGATAGGTCATTGTTTTGTTCATTTTTTTCTTTTGTCTTCTTTGTTTTTTTGTTTAGTTTTTTAAGGTGGGTGGGTTCTTTTGTTTTGTTTTGTTTTTGTGTTCTTTGTGTTGTTTTTTTGTTGTTCTTGTGTTTTTGTTGTTTTGTTTTTTTTTTTTTTATGTTTATTGTTATTGTTCTTGTGTTTTTTTCATTCTTGTTCTTGGGTTTCTCTTTGTTTGTGTTATTTCATTTTTTATGTGTGAGTGTTTTCTATGTTTTTTGTTTTTGTTTATTGTCTGTTGTTGGTTGTTTTTATTTTTATTTTATTTATTTTATTTTTTAGGTTTTGGTTGTGTTTATTTTTCATGTTTTTTTGGGTTATGTCTTTGTAGTGTTCTAGTGTTTTTGTCTTGTTTGTGTTTTGTTATGTGGTTCTTGTGTTTTTCTATGTGGTTTGTGTTGTGGTTTCTTTTATCTTATTGTGCGTGTTTGGTTGTGCTTTTGGTTTTGACACACTCAAGGAGCATGTTTTTTATTTTATTTTATTATTTTTGTTGTTATTTTCTTTTTTTTAATTTGGTTTTGTGTGTTTGTTTGCTCCTTGAGTATGTCAAAGGTGGTAGGCCAGGTCCGAGTCCTGGGCATTTTTGGCGGAATGGATACCCCTGCCTCCTTGGGTCTTACCCGAAAGTGGCATCCCTTTTGGGATGTTTTCCACAAATTAAAATATATATATATATATATATATTCATCAATCACATAAATGTTGCAGGAGCATTCGTAATACCAAAGGGATTGACAAGCCACTCAAAGAGCCCCATTTTAGTCTTGAATGTTGTTTTCCAAGTATCCTCAGCTTAAATTATGACCTGATGATAGCCACTTTTGAGATATATCATGGAGAAGAATTTAGCTCATTGAAGCTGATCCATGAGATCATCAATTTGTGGAAGTGGATATTTGTTTTTTATTGTTATTTTGTTAAGTGCCCTGAAATCAATGCATAGATTCCATGTATCATATTTCTTAAACACAAGCAAGATAGGTGAAGCACAAGGAGAATTTATAGGTTTTATGAAACATTTAGACAACAAATCATGAATTTACCTTTTAATTTCTTCCATTTGCACTTTTTACTGTCTATACATTGAAGCATTGGAAAGAGGCTGTAAGGACAATCTCAATGCTATAATTAATTTGTCATTTAGGAGGAAGGATTAAAGGTTCTTGGAAAACACCAGAATATGATTGAAGAAATGAATTATTAGAATAATACCTATTATGTGTATGCTTAGATGCTTGAATCTCTTCATTAATTGGTTTGATGAAGATGAGTGCCAATTCCTATGCTTGATTAATGACTTTTTGTGCTTGTCTATAACTTTACATTAAATTTTAAGGTGTTTGTTGTATACTTATGATTATGTAAGCCTTATTATATTTGTGCAAATTATATGTGTTCTTATAACCATAATGTATAGACCTCCTATTGTATTGATAGGGTCTACAAATAAATAAGCCACAAAAATCCATTGGAGTCACATTGCACACAACTATGTCCACAAAAGTGGGACTAAAAGCAAAATTCACTATGCATGTGTGTGTGATGTTGTATGAAATTCCATTATCCTTCCATACTAAAGGATAAGGATGAGGATGGATATTCATCAATAACTTCAATTTTTCAACAATGGATCTCGCAATTAGATTTTTTTTGAGCCGCTATCGATTATACAATCAACCATGAAGGTGTCATTTAGGTGAACCATGGTCACAAACAAGTTCTCACAATCACCTTGAGAAATATTCATAATATTAATTTATTCAACCGTGATAATTCCTTGTATGTATTTAATTCCCTTGTAACCTCAATAAGACCATCTTGCGGATCCTCATGTGAAGGCTTTACAACTAGGAATTTCTTCTTCAAAATTTTCAATTTAGAACATTGATGTTTTTGATGGCCTTTATTCTTACAAAAACTAAATTCCATAGGGTATGTAGAAGAATATTTTTAAGAATAAGAAAAAGAATATAAAGAATAAGAAGAGGGAGAAGGAGAAGAGGAATAAGAAGAAGACTTGTGTGCCTTAGATTTTTTATTATAAGCCTTTCGATTTCCTCCAGATGATGAAGAACGAGACCCGTGCAATGATTCTCGTAACTCCTCCATAAGAATGGCTTGATTGAAATCCATGTCAATGTTGACAATAGTTTTGTACTTCAACTTCCCATAAAGGGGTTATTGTAACCCACTTTTAAATTTAGTCACAAGTTTGATGGTAAAATCCTACACTGCATTCAAAATTCACTGTAGAGACAAAAATGCAACACAAAATAACAAGATATAGATTGAACTCAAAAATACAATATTGTACAATAAATGATTTTTATTAATGGTGGGGGAACCTCAAAACTCCATTGTTACAATAAATAATATTTGAACTCTTTGATACAAATATACACAATGCTAGGGTTCTTTGAAACCCTAGCTACAACATTGGTGGTGTCTTCATAATGCATCCTTGCTCCCAATAGAAATGAGTGGGCTTCTAGTTATCTGATATCGGACCACTCTAGCTTAAGCAACTACACAACACTAATGTAACACTTCTAGATCTACACACAAAGAAATAGAAAATAGGTTAGTAGAAACTATGAGGGCTCCACAATGTGAGGACCTCTATAATCAATACAAAAAACCCTAGCTATATGATGTAAATAACATGAAAAAAAACTAGAAATACATTGAATGAAATAAAAAATAAAATATTAACCTTGTGATGCTTGTTGTTCCCTGATATATGATATTTATTGCAGGTAATCAGTGCAGTGATGCCCTAGCATCGATCGAGGGCTAGCAAGGCTGCAAAACTTTGGTGTAAGATGCCCACGAGTGCTCTATGGTAGTAAAAAATACATGTGGGCACTTGAGAATGGTGGGGGGCACCCAAAAGCACTTTGTGGCAAAGGAGAAGCACCCAAAGGGACTCAAAAGTGATAGGGAGCGCCCAAAGGTGTTCAGTGACTGAAGGGAAATCTATAGAAGAAGATATGGCTATGCAAGATGGGTGATGATGAATGCAAGGGCTATGGCAAGTGAGGATGGATGGAGAATACATGGATACTTGGATTACTTAGGAAAATTTGAGAAAAATTCAAATAAGGAAAAAATTAGGACTTAGGGGTTGAGCCATCAAAATAGCTCCTATTAATAATCTACATTAGAGTATATTAGGGTTTGAGTGACATGAATTGTGTGGCTCATATTAAAATATAACAGAGAGTCAATATTAATTTTGGGTGTGTAGCATGGATTGATGTAGATGGATGGCTAGGATTAAGTTAAATTGGATGGATGGAATTTATTCACATATATAATATTTATATTTATTAAATATATATATAATATAATATTAAAATATTAATATTAAACATATATTTAATAAATATGCCTAAATATATATAAATAAATGGGTAAAATTATGGGAATACCTGGATGGATGACAAGTGGCTAGGTTTTTGTGTCTATAAATGCCCCTTTTTGTACTGCATTGCATGAAACACAATGTAATGCAAAAACATAAGACACCTATTTTGGCTAGGTGCATAAGAAAATTTCTATTGGGATGTGAAACATGAGCTTGAAGACAAAATAATGAAAGAATTTAGATTTGCATAGCTTACCCCCTCAATTGGTGAGTGAGTTTGTGGATGAATCTAATGAGCCAATAGAAAAAACATCTATGCAAATGAATGGTGGATGAGATGTAAATGTGATACTGTTTTTTCCCCAATTATATGAAGGGGTTTTATGGAAAATGTGATGAAAAATGTGTCTATTTTTTCCCCAAAAAATGAAGGATTTTGGAAAAAATGTGATGAAAAATGTCTATTTTTGCCCCAACAGATGAAGGGTTTTGGGACAAATGTGATGAAAAATGTGTCTATTTTTGTCCCAAAAGATGAAGGTTTTTGGGAAAAATGTGATGAAAAATGTGTCTATTTTTGCCCCAAAATATGAAGGAATTCTTGCCAAGTATATATGTCACGATCATGTAAGATGTATCCCATTGTGGGAAAGTCAAAACTATATGTGGTTGTCCCAAATTTGGGGTGATTCTATGTTGTTGAAGAATGTGCCTTCCGGCATCATTGATATGCAAAGATGAAGATGCAAAGAAAAATAAAAAGAGTCAACTTTGGAGGGCCTGCTAGTGACTGTTGAATAATTCCCATGATTGGAACCAATCATCCTAGCTAGTG